>JAUMIR010000005.1:260208644-261432081 GCA_030847615.1 Gambelia wislizenii
TTGAAGACCTCCAAGGAAGGAGACCCCACCATGCTCCGAGGGAGTGTATTCCACTGCCAAACAGCTCTTAAGGTCAAAAAGTTCCTCCTAATGTTGAGGTGGAATCTCTGTTCCTGGAGCTTGCATCCATTGTTCCGGGTTCCAGTCTCCAGAGCAGCAAAAAACAAGCCTGCTCCATCCTCAACGTGACACCCCTTCAAATACTTAAACAGGGCTATCATATTGCCCCTTAACCGTCTTTTTTTCAGGCTAGTCAAATCAGGCTTTTGTGCAAAACACTGCATGCAACCCAGGAGCATCTCTCAAGGGACTCTAAAGCTTACTTCCCACTCTTGAGCAGCAGAAAGAATGCCTGGGTGTTAAATATTCACTAGAAATGCAAAGTGGAGGGGGGAGCTAATTTCCCCACCAGTTGCTCCCATGAGACAGCCTTTTCTCCCTATATTTGCACTGCAGTGCAGCAATGAGCTAAGAGGACTCCAGCAGTGGTACCCATCCTAACTTCTGAGCCTACATTTTCACCAGTGGCATCAATTACTAACCAGGAAATTGGATGAAGGCAGATTTAATTAAACTTTTTCCTCTGCCAAGGTTGAGATATATAGATTTCTAGTCAAGTGCACTGGGCGCTAAAATATTGCTGGGAAACTGCAGCCAGTATGGTTGCATAAGTCCTTGCTTCCATGAATGCTTTATTCCTGTAGCGCTCTGGTTTTTGAATACCAGTCAGTCTCAAGTCTGATAGATGCAGGTTAAATTTCCTCTCAAAGCACAAAAAGCCCTCTGGGCTTCTCCAGAGTTTTTGAAAGGGCTCCTGACTACTATTGAGGCTAGCCTTGATCACAATATTCTATTACATACAAAGCACAGGGAATTGCCTCACTTGCCAGGAAAGAATGGCACCCAGCAGTGTGCATGCTAGCACAAGAAAGTATGAAACTATGCATTTCAAGAGTATTGGGGAGCAAAATACAATAAGGAAGAAAAGGTCCATAAGTGGCAAAGCAAGGTCCTAGCCTTTCTTCTTTTTTTGAGAGGGCTGCATATAAACTTATGAGCTTCAGTGACCCAGCAAAAGAGTTTTAAGAAATTGTCTCAAAATGGTACAGGAAAGCATTCCATCACTTGTACTAAGAGTCAACAACCCAACAGATGATGGGCAACAATCCAACAGGTGACAGGCACATTTCACTTAACACTATACACACAGCATTCCACAATGACAACACATTTACTAGATCAAGACAAATCTCATCCCCACAAACCCAGAACTATATAAAAATGTATTCAAACTAAATTATGGTTTGGCCTCACACAACCCAGCCTCAGCCTCTCACTCCATCTGCCCCAATGTAGCCAAATGGAACAGAGTTCACTTCTGATTTTAAGATTTTAAACTAAGCACACTTTAGCATTATGCCTGAAACTAGACAGACTGATAGACAAACCTGGATTTAGAGTACTTTAGTCAACATTAATCACAAATTTAGAATTTGGACATAACCCTAAATTACACTCAATTAGAAGTGAAGGTTCCAATCTCCCTGTGCCCATTACAGGACTCAACAGTAAACCATTGTTGTGTAGCCTATCCAGAGTCCCTCCCATATCAGTGAGCAGTTAATCATTTCTGGGTTTTAGTCGAAAGTGAGGAGGAGCTGTCCATGGTGCTCTGATCCCATTTGTGGGATAGAATTCAGTATAATGGGTAACTCCTTTAAGGTAGGGCTAAATCCCCAATGTCATCACCCATCAACATAGAAGCTGTAAGCCTGTGTCTGAGCCAGGCCATTGCTTTTCAGCAAGAAACCTGTTCTACCATGGGAGGCAGGTTCAATAGAGAAACAGGATACAATATGACCCCCATATCCACTGATTCATTATCCACTGATTCAATTATACACAGGAGATAAAACAGCACACCTACCATAGAGTCTTGATAGAAAATGTGTCCTCTCTAGCCATTTTCTAAGTCCTCCAAGGCAACTTTATGGTATTTTAAACCAGAAGTCCCATTATTTTCAATGGCGTTTGCTATTATCCATGGTTTTCGGTATCCACACACACACACCCAAACCAATCCCCAGTGGATACAGGGGTCCTACTGTACAGTCTGTGTAAGTGTGCTACTTTATCTTCTTGGATCTTTATTCCTAAAAAGTGTAATGTTTAATCATTCTTCATATTGAGTACCCAGCTTGTGGGGGGCAATTAGCTAACACACATTGGAAACTGCTTAATGCAGTGTAGATGTGTAAATAGCTATTGCTTAAAACAATTTGTAAGCCGCTCTGATAGCCTTGTGGCTGAAGAGCGGGGTATAAATAAATAAATAAATAAATATGTGCTAAGCCATACAGGAAACTGAATTTGCTGATCATGCAATATACAGTACAGAGTGATGGTTTCTGGATTTTTCTGTTTGCTACAACATGTGTCATAATATGCTACGAATGTGGTCTTCCAAATCAGTGCTACTCCAAGTGATGGTCAATGGACCAGTGTCAGACCAGAAGCCATCAAGCTACCACTTCCTGGAGTTTCCAGGGGAAGAAAGAAGGCGCTATCACCAATGAGCTCAGATATGATACTGATCCCTGGTATGCTGGGGAAGAAATTGCTGGCCCTGCACATCACATAGCCTAAGAAGCACTGCTCTGTGTGTTTATTTGCTAGTAAACCCTGTTGAATCAAAGACCTAAATCCACTTGGGAGACCCAGCTACAGTACCTCTATTAAATAGCATATGTAAGTTCCATTGCTTCAATGAATTTACTCTGTTTGAGACTAAAATTTGGGTTTAAGGTTAGTATTTATTAAAATATTATTTATTAAAATATGTGTTCATTGTCTCATAGCCTACTAGTGCCCCCACAGGGACATATAACAAATAAGAATAGATAAAAACATTCTTTAAAAAAAACCCAAAACAATTTTCTTTAAAACCAGTTTTTTAACCAAAAAAATTAACACAGAAGCAAAGGTTAAATGTGATTTTAAAGACCAAAGGCCATACAAAACAGTACAACCTTGGCTACTGGGTGGAAACTGAATAAAGAATAGCTTTAAGTGGCTTGAAGGAAATCGGGGTCTCTTGTACTGAGTACTGCCATATGTATAATGTGCTAAATGTAGCTTTTTTTTCTAGATTATGAAGTGGATTAAGAAGCAGAACTGAAATTCTCTGATCATTAATTCTAATGGGACAGTGACAGAAACAATAAGTTTTGAATATCTGCAGACTTTCTACTAATTTGTTTTTAAAAGGTGATGTTCTCCCAGTTAAGACTGTGTCATGTGTGTACAAATAGACAAGCACAAAGACAGACAGACACACACACACACACACAGTCCATGCAAAACTCACACATACAATTGAGCTCTCATGAATTCAACGCAGGGAGATGCCTCTCATTCTCTCCATCCTCATCCCTTCCTCCTCCCAGCTAAGAGTCTCAGCCAGCAGCCAGCATTAATGTGGCATTGGAGATCCTACGTGGGCGACGTGCAATCTGACAGAAAATGAATGGATCGCTGCTAGGAATTCTGACTAAGGCATCTCTCCACAGCCAGCCACTCTCTTGCTAGTAGGAGGAGTCAGGGAATTAGGTATCGCTCAGACACCACACACACACAAAGGCAGAAGCCATCCAGGACCAGCAGTGCATGTGATGCTTTTAAAGGAGAAGTCACTCCCTCTTTGCTCTTCCTGGTTTACATGCTATTTGCATTACCAGTTAAGATGCCCCTAGCATGAGCCTGAATACATTCTGTTCACCATTATTTTGAATCTTCCTCATCTTTATTTGCAGTAAGGAGGTTGTTTGTCTGGGTTTGGGCTTTGTTTTTTGTTTTTTTACAAAGTAGTGTCAAGCTGACAAAACCTGGAGATTTTTGTAAGATATTCCAAAGAATCAAACACATAGGCACAAGAACCAGGGATGCAAGATAGACATTTTCCCAATGCTATATTTTTCTGCATATGTGTGTGTGTGTGTGGTTCTTTCAAGGAGGCAAGCATTAACAAAACCTAATGCACATTTGCCAGTGAGAGAAATGAAAAATAACATATGAAAATATCTCCCTGTGCAAATATACATTACAGTGAAATAGATAAATATGCAATATAGGGGGAAAGGATGTACAATCAGCTGTACTGACCCAGAATTCTTCTCAGCTTGAAATGGAACTGATAAATAGAGAGTAAAGATGAAGGTGCTACAGTTACACCTCAGTAAAAGAAAGCTAAACTGTTGATATAATATATCAGTTACAGCTCTCTTTAGGTTGTTGTTGTGTGCCTTCCAGTAGTTTCTGACTTATGGTGACCCTAGGGCAGTGATGGCGAACCTATGACACGTGTGTCAGCACTGACACGCGTAGCCATTTTTGATGACACGTGGCCACTGAGGTGGGCACATGCCGAGAAGGATGTTTCACACACACACACCCTCCCTAAAGTGGCGATCGGGGCTTCGAAGCCCCAGTTGCCACTTTCCTTCACTCCCCCACCTCCCTAAAGTGGTGATCGGGGCTTCGAAACCCCGGTTACCACTTTCCGCCACCCACCCACCCTGCCTCCCTAAAGTTTTTTCGTCAAAGTGACACACCACCCGAGTTATGCTCAGTTTTTTGGCAAAGTTTGACACACCAAGCTCAAAAGGTTGTCCATCACTGCCCTAGGGCAAACCTATCAGGGGTTTTCTTGGCAAGATTTGTTCAGAAGGGGTTTTGCCTTTGCCGTCCTTAAGCAGAGGCTGGATGGCTATCTGTTGGGAATGATTTGATTATGTATTCCTGCATGGCAGGGGGTTGGATTGGGTGGCCCTTGTGGTATCTTCCAACTCTATGAATCTATGATTCATGTACATCAGAGGTGCTTGCCCAAACACAAAAATGGAAACTTCTGGGGAAAAAACAATGTTGTCCATGGGACTGCTAAGGGATCCTGGAGGGGATCTCAAAAGTTATTTTAAAAAATGGAATAATGTGACTTATCAGCATGTTTCATTTTCTCTTGAACAGCTACTAAACTGATAGAACTCAGTTGGACAGCTCACTGAATATTAATTTTAAAAAGTGATCCAGCCAAGTATATCTATGTATGTATCTCATCTATGCTCCCCCTGCTTCACCTTCAGTTTCTACAATTCTAACTCAAGCAACAGAAGGAGGTGTATCCATCCACTCTGAGCCTTTCTAAATACTGTCTTTATATTGAATGGAAGCATCCAATTAAGACTGAAATCATAAATCATACACATAGATGCCATATAAATACACATACATAAACATACACACACACATACACTCAGGTGAATAGATTCAATCAAGGAAGCCACACCACGTATCTGTAAGACCTGAACAGGGCTATTAACAACAGAGTGCTCTTAGAGGTCTCATTCATAAGGCTGCCACAAGTCAAAGCCAACTTGGCAGCAATTAACAACAAAGACAGTAATCCCCACTGAACTCAGCAGACCTACTTCCCAGTAAACAGGTGAGCAGCTGTGCAACATGGCAGTCAGTTGTTTACCTGGAAGAAAGTCACACTGAAGTGAATATGGCCTACTTTGGAGTACTGCATATCACTTTCAGATTGGGATGTTTATGCAGCTGCAGAGAGATGTAACTGAACACAGTTTCCCCATAACTAAACTTATAAATAAAACCAGTTCTTTAAAACAACTGTCATTTTTTTACAGTATAGAATCCTATACTTACCTGCTCAGAAATAAACTTCATTCAGTTTACTGATACTTACTGAAGGCAGATGTAAATCATTTTACAGTTCTCCCACCCCACACACTAAAAAGTTAGAAACCATTTCCCCCAGGAAAGAAACTTGAAAGAAAGCATGATCCAGCCAAAGTAGAAACACTTGAAAAGTTTCACAGACTTCACCAAGGGAACATGTAAAATGTACCCACAGAAAGTTCTACAGCACCCTTTTTCCTGCTATCTGGGGATAATGGGGTTGTAGATGGACACCAAGTGCTATCCAAAACACCTGGGTAGCACCTGGGCAGGGAAGGTTGTTCTATGGGAGGTATTCTTAGTGCAAAGGTAATATGGCAGCCTTATACACGTGTTTAAAATGCCACTTTTAAAACTGGCTTTTAAAATGATTTTAAATCTGCTTTTCAGTTTTTATATGCACATGGCCTTATACCAGGAACCTTGGTGGGAAGAAGAGCAAGTGATAATTACATTTTACAAAATGGACAAATTGAAGCATGTGTGGTCCCCAGGTTACAGACTGGCCACTCAAAGCCCCAAACTGTCAACAAATTTTCACTGCCTGCAGGATTTTAATGAAGAGGAAGTGGTCCTTCCAGGACAACATATAGCAGAATTATCCATTTCAGCTTCCTCTAAATATGCTAGGGGAAAGTCCAGTGGGATTCACCTGGAAGCATTATTCAGCAAAGCTGTTTGCAAAAAATCCCATCCAAAGAACAGAAGCACAGAGGAAACAGCTTAGCCTCATTTATTCTCCGTCTTTAATACAATAGGCATTTATTTTAAAGAGACACGTTATGTGTGCAAAGGGTCCCAACCGGTAAGGGAGGATCACTTATATTCTCTCCCTCTCTGACTATCCTTCCATCATCCAAAGCAGTCTCATGGTCCAGCTGGCAGCTGGCTTAGCCAAGAGGTTGCATCACACTGGAAGACCTAAAAAAAACTAGTCACAAGATACTGACCCAGGAGAATGAATGAAGCAGGGTTTCTCGATTCAGTGAAGCATTTCAGTACTGCTTTAGGGACAGCGTTGCTTAGGATCATTGCTGTCACTTGGGGATTTTTTTAAAAAGACAATATAAAGGAAGGAGGGATTGGATTGAGATCTATTTACTCAGTGACAAGTAGTGTATATGAATTCAGTCAGCCAGGGGTGTCAGGAAAAGCCAAACGTTTGCAATTCCAAAGGCAGAATAACCCCAGATGTGCTTTATAGAATTGAGGAGGCTCTTGGTATCTGCTGAGGTTATCTTTCCCAACTGCAGTGATATGGAGATCTTTTATCACTACCTGTCCCAAGGCCTGTCCCTTTTCTTCAGGGAACAAAATAGAGGTTCTCCCATTTGGGATATAGCTACATGAGAGAGGGAGGTAATCAGATGGGGGGCACCCATCCCTCCCTCACAAACACCTCAATCTTGTCTCCTTTGAAATTAGAACCTTTACCCCATATGGGTGAGACACCCCTTCTGTCTGGGAGGGCACTATATGTTTTTTTCAGGAATACAATGATGAAGCAGTCTCACTGAATGGTTCAGAAGAAGGTGTGCATGCTTCTAACCATAGGGGCCAGGAGGAAGCAGCCAGGGACTGGAGGAGCTGGGAAAATATGGAGAGAAAAGGAACACCACCAGGTTGGCAGCTAATAGACTCAGTGGAGAGATCTTGAGGTTCAGCAACCTCAGCTATTATACCAGAGGTGGGGAAAGTACAGCCTTGGGCCACATACGGCCTCCCAAGGCTGTTTTTGTGGCCCTCAACTGCCCTTCTTCTGTTCCTCCTCCTCCACCACCACCCCACACAAAAAGCATCAAGGAATAGCAATCCCCATTTCAACAGATTTCAGCACAGACACACCAGCACTGGTTGAATTTTTTTTAAAAAAAATCCCCATCTCTCAAAACCAAAAGCAGAATTCCATCCACTTTCTGGTTTTTGTTCTAGTTTTCTGACATTTTGAGCAATCCATGTTGGTCCCCAAGTAGAAAAGTGGCCCCCTAATCAGTGGATCACTACCTTTCTGATTTAGCTAGAAGCTCTGTGGGTCTCTCTTGCAGGGGGAGATATTCAACAGGTATTGTTGTCATGTCTCAAGGCAGCACACAATCCCATCACCACCAAAAGGCAGCAGCCAGGGCGTAGCTCTGGGTAGGGCAAAATGAGGGTGCTGCCCCCCCAATAAGAATTTGGCCCTTCCCAATAAAATTTCCCTCCAGGCTCCAAATTTCTAGCATTGCAGTGACTTAAAACTTCACTCAGGCCTTTAGAAATAGAGTCTAGGGATCCAGAGAAAAGGGGCAACGTGACCAAGGGAATGGGAACCCTGCCAATACAAGCATGGCCCCCCACATCCTGAAGGGGTCCCCCAGGCCAGGATCTTTGGTGGGCTCTGTACCTACCTACTGCTAAGGTTAACGGCAGCAAGATGCTCTATGGCAGTGGGTCTTAACCTTTTCTTTACCAGGGACCCCCTTTAAATATCTTTTGTTGCCATGGACCCCCTGTTAACAACAACAAAATTAACACTATCCATTAACCCTTCCCTCAGAGGCACTGGAGGGGGAAGGAAGACTTTTCTCCTGCTTCTTCCTGCAAGTTTGTGGCTGGAGCCAATTCAGTGGCAACCTGTAGGCCAAGCTAGCCTTTGTCTTGGCTCCCTGTCACATGGGCCAAGCAGCCTTCAAGCTTTGGCAGACCCACTGTGAAAACACTGGGGGCCCCTGGGGGTCCCCAGACCACAGGTTAAGAACAAGTTAAGAACCACTGCTCTACAGGATTTAGGATAAACATTAAAATAAGTCAGTTTAAATGAAGACACCAAAGTAATATAGATAGATTGATAGATAGATAGATAGAGATATAGATAGATATAAATTAAATAGATTTACATGATAAAAACTTACAATAATATCACACTGGGGGCCCCTCCTAATGTCTGTCCCCTTTTTGTGGGGGCCATGAATACAAGAGTTCTAAGTGTGACTGATTTCCAGTGTTTCACTCTGTGCAATGCTAGAAATTTGGAGACTGGAGGATAATTTCATTGGGGGGGGGAGAGAGATTCATACTTGATTTTGCTCTCATTTTGCTCCCCCACACACGCACAAAAATGCCTGGCCCCCTTCTCTTCTCATTTCCCATTTTCTGACATTTTGAGCCCTCTCTGTGGCCCTCAAATCTTAAATTCAGTCTTGGGGGTCCGCAGCAACAAAAAAGAGATTTAAAGGGGGTAGGGTCCCTGGGGAAGAAAAGCTTAAGAGCCACCAAAATAAGAGTTGAGGCATGGAGGAGGGATGGGGGGCAAATGCGACTGAGGGAAGGTTAACCCTGCCAATACCAGAATTCTAAGTGTTTCCAGTGTTTTTCACTCTCTGCAATGCTAGAAATGTGGGATTGAAGGATACTTTCATTGGAGGGGCTTCTTACTTGAGAGGACCAATATCCTCATTTTGCTTTCCCGCCCCACACACAGAAATGCCTGGCCCCCTCTTCTCTCATTCCATATTTGAACCGTCTTTGTGGCTCTCATAGGGTCCCTTGAGGGCCAAGCCACCCCCAACCCCTCACAGCTGCCCCCTCCCGCCTTTTGGGGGTCCCTCAGGATAAAAACGGCCCCCTGGGTGGGCGGCTGAGGGGGGCGGCCAAGGGTGAGGCGGCCCCCTTCCTCAAGGCGGCCAAGCTCTGAGGGAGGGTCTTTCTCCTCAGCTTTCTCTGTCTTCTCTTCCTCCCTCCGCCCACCCACTCGGCCGGCCTCCGCCATGGCAAGCGTGCCAGTCCTCACAGCCGAGAGGGAGGAAAGAAGAAGGCGGGAGGCGGAGCTGAAGACACGCACGCAGCCCGGGAGAGCATTTCGGGTCATCCGCATGGCCGGGGAAAGGCGAGGAGAGACGGCGGACGGGGCGCCCTTTCCCCGGGGGAGCTTTGCCTTGCGGCCCGGGAGACTCCAAGCCGGCTCTCCGGGAGAAAAGGGGGAAGAAGCCGGGGCCCCAGCCTTTTCTCCCGGAGAGCCGGCTTGGAGGATCCACCGCCCTTCCCCGGAGCAATTTTCCACCCCAGAGGCGAGCCAGACAGGACCGGTTTAAGGAATTTTGCCCCCTCTCTGCAATGCTTCATTTTGGGGGGGCCATATGTTTATCTCAGGTCAATGTCACCTAACTCAGCCTCACCTATTCCCAGTACAGGATATTCAGATTATTACTAATAATGTTTTTGCAGGAGGGAGGAATACTACCCACAATGATGGGGCCCCCTGCAGATGCTGAGCCGCTGGTGCCTTAAACCGGCCCTAGTATCTGATCGATCGTAATATATATATATATAATCTGAATATATATATATATATATATATATATATAAAATCTGAATATATATATATATATATATATATTACGATCGGTCAGATACCAGGACCGGTTTAAGGCATATATATATATATATATATATGCCTTAACCCGACCCTGGTATCTGATCGATCGTAATAGATATATATAATCTGAATATATATATATATATATATATAAAACCGGCCCTGGACCCAGGACCGATCCACCCAAACCTGGACTGCTCCTTCCTGGGAGCTTACCCCATCCCACCCCAGGCAGCAACCAAGCCAGAATCGCTTTTACACACCCCCTCCCCCAAAAAACGATCCGGATTGATGTTCCCGCCCACCCCCCATCTCAAGACAAGTGTGCACCCCCCAAGGATTTTCCCCCTCTTTCCAACAGATCAATGGTGCAGAATGATAGGATCCTGGGTTCCCCCCCCCCAGAGGTATTTCCCTGCTTCCCCACCCCTAAGGTTCCCTGCCCCGACCCGCACCCAAAACCCCGGAGGGAAAAAGCAATGCTCCATACGGGGCCCGTCTTCGCCCCCACCCCCGAGTCTTCTTCCCACACTGATGCAAAACCCCCTGGGGGCTCCCTCCAAGGGGCGCGATCCTCTCCCCACCACCACCACCACTACGCTTTTCTCCTTCCTCGCCTCGACCACCCCCTACCCCCGAAGATCGGGGGGGTGCTCCTCGGCTTACTCACATCGGTGGGGCAGGGCCGGGTGGTGGTTGTCCGGGGGCAGCCAGATCTTCTGGATCCGGCTTTGGGTCAGCTCCATGGGCATCTTTAAGCAAGCCGAGGTCTTCTGGGCGCGCTTCGGCTCCACCTTGGGGTTGCAAAGGATGCCGCGGGAGGAGGAGAGGCGCGATGGATGGAGATGGAGGGGAAAAGAGAGGGAAGATGGATAACAAAAGGGGGGTGTCTTTTTTAAAAAAAAATCCTTCCCCCCTCCTTTCTGCTTCTTTTAGTCTTTTTAGGAACTTGTCAAAAAGGCTCTTCTTGAGATCAGACCGATTGCACGCGCAAGGGTGAAGAAATTTCAAATATATATATATATATATATATGAGATTTTTTTCCCCCTGGGAAAGGAAAAGGACGAGATTCTTCAATCCCAGGGGATAAATGGATGGGAGGAATTTCCTTGCAAGAAGCGGGAAAAGGGACGGCGCGGCTCCTTCCCAGCGACCCGATTCAAAGATGCTCCGCCACCGCCTTCCCTTCGCTGGGACTGACTGGCGGCCTCCCCGCGCGGCTATTTCAAGAGGCCGGCCGGCAAAAGAGCAGTGACGTCACGGCCTTCCGCCTCCCTCCTCCGAAGGGGCGGGGGGGTCCTTGCGCGCGCAATCAGGTCCTGAAGGAGGGAGGGAGGCCAGCGCCCAGCGTCTCGCTGCTGCCCCCCTCTGGCGCCTGGCGGAACTGAAGCCTGCCTGGGTCATTCAAGACACGCCTCCCCCCCCCCCGCAACCTGGCCTGGGGACAAAGGGGGAGCAAACCGTTCCATAGATATCACACTACACTTGTTATTAGTGCTATTATTCCACTTTAACTGCCATGGCTGCCTCCTTTGCAATTCTAGGGTTTGGAAGTTCTTTACCAGCCTTCACCACAGGATGAACACCACCATCCCCACATTGCCGTTGGCAAATCTGTGCTCAAGTCCATTCAGCAGTTCACCTACCTGGGAAGCATCATCTCTTCAGATGCCAAGATTGACAAAGAGATCGATCACAGAATAGCAAAGGCATATAGCGCATTTCGAAGACTTTTCAAAAGAGTCTGGAGTAACAAAATCCTGAGGCGAAGCACAAAAATCAGTGTGTATAGAACCATTGTACTGTCTGTTCTCCTTTATGGATCTGAAACATGGGTCACCTATCGCCACCACTTACGACTCCTTGAACGCATCCATCAGCGCTGTTTACGCACAATCCTAAATATACACTGGACTGACTATGTGACGAATGTTGCTGTCCTTGAGCAAGCAGGGATCACCAGCATTGAGGCCATGATATTGAGAACACAGCTGCGCTGGGCAGGGCACGTTTCTAGGATGGAGGACCATCGCCTCCCAAAAATACTACTCTACGGTGAACTCGCCACGGGTCAGCGTAAGAGGGGCGCTCCAAAAAAACGATACAAGGACTCCCTGAAACAACATCTCAGGCTTGGCCAAACTGATCACCAACAATGGTCCGCCCTGGCCTCACATCGGGAGGCATGTAAACGCACTATCCACAATGCTGCAGCCTCATTTGAGAACTTACGCTGAGCAAGTCTCGAAGAGAAACGACAACACAGAAAGAATCACAACATTACCCAAAGAGACCCTCTGCTGTGCTTTCTGCAACCGGACATGTTTATCTTGGATTGGCCTTTTTAGTCATCAGCGCGCTTGCAGAAAGAGCGGGATGAGTCCTTCCTGAATCTTCATTTGCGAAGAAAAGCCAGAGAGAGAGAGAGTTCAGTGAAGCCCAAGAGCCCTCTGGCTGAGAGTGCTAAATGCCTCCATAAAGTCAGGGCAGATTTAAGGAATTGGGGGGGACCCCACAATGCATTATTTTGTGGAGGGTCCGTATGTTCATCTCAGGTCAATGTAACCTAACCTATTCACAGTACAGGATATTCAGATTATTACTAATAATGTTTTTGCAGGAGGAGGGTGACGGCGGGGGCCCCCACAATGATGGGGGACCCTGCAGCTGCAGGTGCTGCAGGGCCCTTAAACTGGCCCTGCCTAAAATGCAAATCCCAGGATTCCACAGGCGGCAGTGAGAGCAGTTAAAGTGGAATAATAGCGCTGTAACAGTATAGTGCAATATTCAAGGCAACAGGTTTTAAAAGAATACATATTAATTATCTCTAGTGGTGCAGTGGTTAAATGCCGGTACTGCCACCACAACATTGCGAGTTCGATCCCAAGGGCTCCAAGTCAGCCTTCCTTCCTTCTTTTCTGTAGGTCAGTAAAGTGAGTACCCGCTTGTTGGGGGCAATTAGCTAACACACATTGGAAACCACTGCGCCTAGCATGCCATAAAAGCAGTAGGGGTGTGTAAAGTGCTATTGAGAGCCATTGTGGCTGAAGAGGGGGTATAAACACCTAAAATAAATAAATATCAATTGTGATTTTCTAAAGTATGCCAATAAGGAGGAGTTACAGAAGCGATCCAGCCACCAGAATTAAAAAAGCCTTTTGTAGTTCTGCTGGAATTCCTTTGTAAATACTGTAATTGCAACCTGGTTCCCAGTAAATATTTTTAAAGATTGAGGGCTTTAGCACTTTAGTGGATTAGTCTCAGTAAATATGGATCTCAGTAAATTCTATGAGGTTTGCTTTTTTAAATGCCTTTAAATTGTTTTAATTCTGCAGTTAGTTTAATTGCTTTTCTAACCTTTGTATGATCTTAATTTTAAAGCTTTTAACCTTTTAACATTTGTAAGCCACCTTGAGTCCCACATTGGGGGAAAGGCAGGATAAGTAAATATTGATTTATTAAATATATAAAAAATAAATATAGAGGCAAGTCAGTTAGTAGGCTGAGTGTTGGGTTTGAATCATGGGAGATCCAAACCCCTGCTCAACCATGAGAACCCACAGGGAAAGTCACACTCTCTTAGCCCAAGAGGAATGCAAGTGAAACCCTTTCTGAGCAAATCGAAGGCACACAACAATAAATTTAACAATAACAGCAACATCCATGTAAATATGCACTGGACTGCAGCCCTACAAGGCAATCATATAGCTATATACTCAGCATAAGTCCAATTGAGTTAAATGGGGCTTGTTCTCAAGTAAGTGAATATGGAATTACAGTATAAAAGTGCTTAACTTTGACAGGATCATGTCTCTTAAGAAAAAAAGTAGACACATTTGTATTTACATATTGTATTATAATACCCATGAATGTAGAATAAAATTATGGTAATTTTGAATTCTAAGAAAGTGTTTCCCCCCTCTTTTTTCATGAGAGATTGCTTGAGATGTTTGAAGGTAAATTATCTATATTTTGTAAAATAAAAAAATAATAAATTCATATTAATGCAGAAATACACCTGGGTAAAATTTCATGGACTTGCTCATTCTGACTCACTATTTTAAGCAATCACTCCCAACTTTGTCAAACACAGAGCCCTTATTTAAGAAATCTAGAACTGGCCCCAGATTTGTAGTAAGTGAAAGCAATTCAACACATCTTCCAATGAAACAGCAATAGAGGAATCTGTCAAACAGCAAAAACGTTGCTTTGAAATAAATAGGAAGTGGAAAAATTCAAAGGTTTCTCATCACTATCTTTAGACAATCCATAAATTAACAACTTTTGTTTTCCTAGTTTGTATGAATAATGTACAAATTTTAGTATGTAATCAAAGAAGAAGCAGTCCATTACATAAACATGAAATATTACAAAGACAATGTTATGAATGCAATCTTATTTCCTGGATGAGAAAACTCAGCAAGACTTAACGTCAGAGTAAATATGCTTAGGACTGCACTATGCATACATTTCCTGTATCCCAGGGAGGTGCATGTAAAAATACAGTCTAAGACTCCATTAGAAGGAAATGAAACTTTAAAATAGTTGAAATATATAAAAACAATACAGTAAAATATACCTTTGCCTAGATTCCAAATTCCAGAGGGGCAACTCTGTGAGTCTGTTGCATTGTTGCGGTGGTTGTGGGCCTTCAAGTCATTTTGACTTATGGAAACTTTAAGGTGAACCTATCACAGGGTTTTCTTGGCAAATTTTGCTCCGTGCCTTTGCATTCATCTGAGGTTGCGAGAATGTCAATGGCCCAAGGCCACCCAGTAGGTTTCCATGGCCAGGTATAATGATAAATTTTGAAATAAAAGGTGTTCAGCATGACAGCCCCCAAAACCACAACCCCTCAGAGAATGCAAAATGGCAGGCAGCTATGGGGTTGTCAAAATGGAAAAAAATATTCCTCACAGAATGTTAGGAGAATGCGATCTGTCTCGATGGGATTCCACATCATTTTGGCATACTGGGAAGGAGGGGGACCAAATCCACCCAAATCTGCAGGAAAAGCCTTGGTGGCTTTTCCTGAAGTTTTTTAAAAATAGGGGGCGGGATGCGCATTCCTGCTTGTTAGGACAAGCGATTCGATTCGATTTGATTCACTTTCCCTATACTAGCGGAGGTTGAAAGCTGATTGATCATATGTGTGCAGGGGGCGGAGCTTGCTAACAAAGCAAGTGCCCAGAGCAGGGGGAAAGGTGGGCTATAAATACATCAATAAATAATCAAGGCACTGACCAGGGAATAAAGCACACTAAATACAAGGAGACCTGGGGACCTTGCACACTACACAATTATAGATCCATGATTCCATTTTAACTGCCATGGCTGCATTCTATGGAATTCTGGGGTCTGTCGTCTGTTGAGGCAATAAAGTTCTCTGGCTGAAAATTTTAATTTCTCCCTAAACTGCAAATCCTAGGATGTCATAGGATACAATTATGGCAGTCAATGTGGAATCATATAGTGCTATAATTGTGTGTGGTGTGAAAGGACCCTTGCTTCCACAGAAAACATCTTGGATCAAAACTTGCAATGAAAAAGCTATCTTCGTTATACAATAAACCAACATTAATCTTTCAACTTTCTGTAGGGATATGAAGGTCCAACAAAGGCAGACATGAGAAGGTGTGAAGAGCAGGATTCAGTTTTTCTCCAGCTTTGTTTTCTAGAGCTCAAAAATGAGATGTTTTTGGCAAACTGAAAAGCAACTATGCACTTTACCTCCATAGGGACAGCAAAAAAAATTGGAGAACAAAAGTGAGCGGCTGTGCTGCCCCAGATGTTTTTGACCTATAGCTCCCAGCATGCCCTAGAGAGCATGGCCACAGGTGAGAAAATTATGGGAATTCCAATCCATTGCTGAACAATGTTTCAAACAAAACTGCTAGATTTAAGAAAACTACTTTAAAAATCAGGGCAGGAAACCCGCAGGTATGTATGTACAGTGCCTCTGGACAGTGTGACCAATACTGATACTGCAGCCCTTCAGATCTTACAATAATCAGATGCTGTGGGGCTATTAGGAGAAATCATAGGCAGGGAAATTTCCAGGAATGCATGATGACGGATGCCATCCTATCCAGTAGGGCTGACTGCCATTTAGAGTTCAGCTGTGTCCCCAGGGTGTATCTAATTATATGCTTGGTGTGGCCAAGAACCACTTCCATATGTGCCAAGCATGGGCTTCAGTTTAGTCTTTCTCAGATGGCAGCCTTCTCTGAAGTCACAGGGCACATTGAGTGAATACCCAGTTTGTGACCTAGCATAGGAGGTTGTAGGTAAGAAGGGGAGTAAAGCAAAACAAAACTGGAACACTAAAGCAGCTCTTTGGTTCCTGCCCATTAGACATTATTTCTGTTATGCCTTGCTCATGTGACAGAGGCAAGTTATAAGAGTTTCACCCCAGCAAAGCAGCTATTATCAAAGCCCCTTGCTGCAGTCAGGGCCAACCTTAATGGGAAGCAGAGCAAGGTTTCATTAAAAGGCAGAAAACATAATTTGTTTTTATGGCTATATGATTGATCAGCTCTATAATATCTGAAATTAAACAATGCTCCTGGCATTTTCACAGCGATAGGAGGAATTGCAAGTGCCATCTAGTCCAACCCCTGCCATACAGGAATATCCAACTAAAGCACTCCTGAAAGAAGACAATCCAATCTTTGATAGTTCACCACCAGTTTTTTCCATTATTTGACAGTAAAGAAGTTCTTCCTAACATTTGTTAGTATCTCTTCTTGTCATGTGAATCCATTGATCCATGTTGTAAAAACAAATTTGAACCATCTTCTATTTACTTTATTTATTTATTTATTTATTTATTTAATTCATATCCTGCCTTTCTCCCAAGATGGGATCCAAGGCGGCTTCCAAAACATCTCTCCAGATACTTAAATATGGCTATTATGTCACTTCTCAGTTTTCTCTTCTCCAAGCTAAACATACCTAATTCCCTAAATTGTTCCTCATAGGGCTTTGTTACCTACCCTGACAGCCCCTGCCCCATATCCTTAATAAACTGGCAATATTTAATAATTCGGTCAAATGTGGCCGTCCATGCAGTGTGACCATTAAAAATCTAGCATTCACACTCAGTCAGGCATACACTTAAGGAGGGGGCACCCAAATTCTAAAGAAATGTTAATTTGCAAAGCAACTGAAAGTCCAAACACCTGGCTAATCCTATCAGCTAAAGCGGGGAAACTCAACCTGTAAACATTCCCTATATCCTCATCCTCTCCAAAACAAAGGAAGTTGCTTCCTCCTTTCAGTCGCAAAGTATCCACACATCAAGATGCCATTCACATATCCTGAGTGCCTTTGTCTCACCTTGAGCAACTCCGAGGAGCACTGTCTCCTACTATAGATTCCATTCTCTGGAGGGCAATTATTGACTATAAAAACACTTCCAAAGCTCCAATCAAGTGTGCACAGTTCATCTTCCTACCTAACTCCACCTGCTGTGTAGTCAGGCTCACGGATCCCCTTCCTACGGACACTACGTCCGTGTGTGCAACCATTGCTGTTCTGGACGCCCACTCTGCTGGTTTCTTCTATGACCTCATCTCTACAGGACAGGTGTATCAGCCACAAACAACTCTCTTCTCTATTCCTCTATCCCAATATTTCCTACTTTATTCGCTAGTCTTGCATGAATGCTTGAAGTCTGAATGTGTGCATAAATGTTATTATTATTATTTTCTCAAATATAGATCAATCATTGTACTATCTAGCTTAACATCTCCTCCTTAGTACCGGTAAACATAGTCAAAAGATTCTGCTCTGTTGTTCCCTCTCACATAGCTAAGCTGAGTATGTTAATTCCCCAAACTAATATTGGTATTTTGCGGGTCCTTAAGAGCCCCGAGCGTGTAGGGTAACAGTTTGGTTTACAAAATATGAGAGGAGAGATTGCTGCTTTGAGGAATCTATTTTCTCATCTGTAGTCTCCTCTTTTCTGCAAGGGGAACAACAGTGGACAAGAAGGGATCAGAGGAGATATGAGATTAGGAAGAAAGGCTGGTACCATCCCATGGCACCCATGCACAGCTGCCAGGACCCCAGCACCCTGGCAAGTGTTCTAAACAGCACCTAGCAGCTGGGACTCACTGTCTATGATTCCTCCTGCCCTAACATTCCACAATATCTGGTGACGGTGAGACCTGCCATTATATTTTTGTCCCCATACAGGGTTACTCTGAGGCAGTGTGGGAAATGAAAATGGCTGTGCCTGCCCTCAGTGTAGTCATCAGCCAGCAGTACCAGGTAAGGGGTGTATCAAAGAGCGCTTCCCTGAATCAAGAGCTGTAGCTGATAAAGAGGAGAAGAACAGGTGCTTCTTTCAGGTTTGAGAGGTATGGAGGCATGCCTTAGTATGAGGGCTAAGACAAGGTGGAGAATATTCTTCAGCCCATGGACCCAATTCCATTTCAGAGACATTCTCAGGGGCCACATTCAAGTGGGAATAGGGCAGGTCCAAAAATGTCATGATATTTTAGTTTAAGGTTTTTATTGCCTGTAACGAAGCCTTAGTTGGGGGGAGGACTGTCAAATCACCGAAATCACTAGACAATGGTGTAATAGGATGTAGGCTCTAAGAAGTCTAGATTTAATCTCAGGGGCTGACTAAGGACTAAGAGGGGATGGCGGAAGCTTGATAGAAAATTGGTGCTTTGAGAAAGATCCACCATGGTGAGGGGGCATATTTGGGTTGTTCACCTCAACCGCTGTCTCATTGTGAGTGAGCTGTTACCAAAGATGACAGAGAAAGAGACAAATATGCTGAAACAGATGTTGTAACTGGCATACCTTCATCTAGTAATATCTTATGCAACCACTGAGATTAGGATTCAAATAGGAACAAAAATACACATTCTTTATTAATATACATATATCTGCTAAAAATACATTTTTATAGGCTTACTTCCTTGGTACATGCAGCTGTCCAACAGGTTGATTTATTCTGTAATCCTTTTGGGTGAAGCGTGTCACAAAGTTAGCCTGTAAAACTGGCTTGAGTCCTAGTGGTTAATCCCAACTAGAGTAGACCCATTGAATTGATTGTTGAATTGCTTGTTAACATGCAGGTAGGGTAAATTCAACTGAGTCAATGGCTCTATTCCAGTCAGGACTAAGAAGAGGATTTAGGCCACTGATGGCAACAAGTAAATAAGCGTAGCACTTTTGAAAGCAGGTAATTGTTAGCTTTTCCTATTTCCCCCAAATATCTGTTTCTTGCTTGAGCAGACTTTTTAAAAAAATCATCTATCCTATACTTTCCACACAAAATACCCAAAGACATGCTCAATAAAATTGCAAAATGTTTAAACTATAAAAGAATCATTAAACAGTTGAAGAACTTTTTTTAAAAAAAAAGATAAAGTTGCACTCATGTGAATTATTTTTTTTAAAGATCTAGTTCACTAAAATATGGGGCGGGGGGAGAACCAGTCTTTGTCTTTTCATTCTTCTTCTTTTGGGTTCTTGTAACAGGAGCTATTCTAATTCTCTTCTAATTCCTCAGTGCTGCATCCATCTAAATCTGCTGGACAGTACAAAGTCACTTTCTCAGTCCCTGTGTTTCATGCCAGGTGAGTGGAGTATGTCACCACCGCCACCACCACTCAAGGAGATTTGCCCAGGGATAAAACCCTACTGATTTAGAAAGCAAGAGGCCAGCCAAAGAGAAAGCAAAAGCTGTCAGCTGACTCACTCTGTGGCTCTGGCACGTTCCTCACGTCCCACATGATTCCACTGGGGAAGACCTGTCACTCAGAGCGGGATGCAGACGCAGCAAAACCCAGGAGCAAGGCAGAGGGACCACTTTTCCTCACTCCCTTCTTGGTCTGATCACCAAACAAGCATGAGATTCTCTCATGCCCTTCTCTAGGTCTTCATTCCAGGATTTGCTGGCAGTCGAGCAGCAGACATGCCTTGGGGAAATGTCCAGAAAATAGCTACTACCCAAAGTGTAAGCCACAAAGTATATTGCTTTTTCATCAGTGCTTCCTGCTGCTTAAGCAAAACAAGGCATAATGCAGTGCAAAAGTTCACAAATGAAACACTTAAGGAATACACAATGGGGGGAAATCAGGACACCTCTACCAAAGTTACAGCAACATTCTGAAATGAAGAAGACAGTTTCCATCTCACCCACAAATAACCTGTCTCGCTCACTTCCCTGCAAGTCTACTTTCAAAATGCATGTTCTCCATGCAGCCCTCACCCATTATTTCACTTCCTCTCCTCTCCTCTGTTCTTCTCCCTCCTGTTTAAGAAATTTATGGTGTAAGCACTCAGGGGCTGTGATTTTTATTTTTATTTTTTTTACAATTTTCCCCACAGACAATGAAGAATAAAGTGGAATACAGTACTATTGCCCTGCCATCAGATTATTTGGGGGGCCCTGGTTATTTTTTGCACAGTTTAACAGGGATGGGTCCTGGGGTAGGCAACTCGCACAACACCCTGGAACTCCAAAGTTGGGGTGTGTCCAGAACTTAAAGAACTTACCTTTTAAGCTACAGCTCCCAGAATTTCCCAGTCATTTGTAGTCCCCAAAATACATTTTTGACCTCTAGGTTTGCCAGATTCAGAGCATATCTGTCACAGCTAATCTTTATTCGGCTATCAACTAATGAGCTGAAATTGATAGTAACACACATAGCATATGGCCTGAACAATTGCAGATGTGCAGGTTGTAGTGTGTGAATGTGTTGTTTTAGATATCACAAGGGCAATGGATGCCAACTGTATCAAAGTTGTAAAATTGGCCAAAAATGCAACTTTTAAAAAAGATATTTCAAAAGTGGAAATGATGGAGGAAGGGTATGGATATTCCTTGCCATTTGGTCTATGATCCAGTCCTGAAGCTTCACTAACTATTAATGCTAATTAATAGGTGATCATCGCAGGTCACACCCACATTCCTAGAGGCACCACCGAGCTCTTTCTTCCCCTACCAGAAGTGAGGTAGAACGCTCTATGATGCATCACCAATGGCAAGGCACCCCAATTGGTAGGTGCTGTGGCCTGCTAGCACATGAGAACACCCCACCCTCCATCTTTTCCCTTGGCAACCTCAGGTAGGTAGTAAAAACAGATGGTTTAGCAAGCTCCTCATGGGCTGCACCAAATGGCTACAAAATGGTCTTTGTTCAACATGGCAAACAATGCATTACAAAATTTACTGAATCAGATTTCTGGGATGTTACTCTGTCACTTATATATCCAGCCTCCCAGGAGCTCTGGTGGTTCTTTTATCCTCTAACAGTCCTGGGAGGTAGATTTAGCTAACAAATGCTGACAGGTTCCAGAGGCTACAAGAGAGCAATAAGTCTTTGGGAGACTGACCTCAGCACCATCTTCCACTGAAAGTACAACGTTCAGTCCACAATTCCACAATATATTTTAAACCTGTCCTTTGTGGAACACAAGGTTTTCAAAACTGTGTATGGGGATGCATCTTTGTCTGTTAGTGTCTATTACCAAATAAGACCTCATAAATCTGGCTTAAGAAGTACAGAGAGAGAGAAAGAGAGGATTCTTTCTTGGCACAGATAGTTTCCTGTAGGATTAATGTCTGATTAATGTCTGGGATAATGACCTATCATGCCCATTAGGCAAGTGGATCTTGTCATTAATACCCAGGAAGTGCACCAAGTCAAGATGGCCGTGACTTAATTGATCTTAATCCGATGGCCAGATAACCACAAATGACCCTTTTCATTTGACACAGCCTGTTTTTCAGGCGGTCTCTACTCTCTGGGCTTCACTAAAGCAACCTGAGCTACTGGAAAGTGAGTACCACAAATGAATCTTGCCTATGAACTGCTTTGGTTCTTCTAGTCTCTTAAAAGAACTGTGCCCATCATTGCTTGTAGCTATAAACCCCCTTCCCAGAACACCTGCATAATTCTGCCTCTCATATAATTCTCAAAATTGTATTTACTAATCAAACAAGCAGTGGTTGAAACGAGATCAGAGCAATCCAATTCAAGTCTCTGCTTGGATAGATGAAGCTGCCTTTGGCCAGTCATCACTTTGCAGCCTAACCAACCTCATAAGACTGCTGAGAAGATAAAAGTGAAATAAAATGTCACTTTGATCTCGTTGACAGAAGAGTGGTTATATATTTACTTAATAGTTTAATACTTCAATGATATTTCTTCCTGGTTACAGTTGGTTCTCCCTTATCCAAAATGCTTGGGACCAGAGGTATTTCGGATTTTGGAATATTTCAGATTTTGAAATACTTGCATATGCATAATGAGAGATCTTGGGACCCAAATCTAAACATAAAATTCATTTATGTTTCATATACACCTTATGTACATAGCCTGAAGTTAATTTTATACACGTCATTTTTAATAACCTACGCCTGTAACAAAGTTTGTGTACACTGAACCATCAGAAAGCAAAGGTCTCACTATCTCAACCACCCACGTGGACAATTTTGGATTTTGGAATATTTTGGATTTCAGAATTCCAGGTAAGGGAGACTCAACCTGTTCTTACATTTATAAGATGCAAAGATCTGGCACCTGTTATTCTGGGAATGACAGCAGAGATTCTTGTATACAAGTAGCATTTGAATCCTACTATTCAGCTTTTAGCATCTATACCAAATCCAGCCCTCCTAAATCCAGTTTCCACCCTCAAAATGGCTCACATAAATTAGAGCAGGAGTGGACAAAGCATGTCACAGGGCTATATGTGACACACACACCCTGCAAGGCCATTTTGTAAATATAACTCCCCTCCCAGACCCTACTCCTGTGACCCCTAGGGAATCCTGCAAAATTAGGGGGAAGGCAATTTGCTGCTCCTGGAAGCCAAGAGAGGAGGGATACTTTCCCTGGAGCCAGTAATGCTCTTTGTATCTTGGAACATCCTTTACCCACTCTTCAGACTGACCCTGAGTCCTTGCAGTATAGAACAAATATAGGTCAGGGAGAAAAATACTATTCCAGTACTGATTTGAGATGTTCTTCAAGCAGAATGTACTGGATAATGGAGAAGTTACCTTTGGGGGCTATCAGTCTCAGGATTCCCCAGCCAATATTGGCTGCTGGCCAATAGTGTTGCCAGACTGGGACTATCCCAGGCCCTAAGAGTTCAGGGCCAAAACCTGAGATTGAGATATGAACCTTTGTGACATCACAGGAGTAGGCCTTGGTGATGCTACAAGGCTGATGTTACAAGAGGTAGGCCCTGGTGAAGTAAATAAGTATGATAGTTTAAGAGTATGCCATTCAAAATTTAAAAATAGCAACTCTAAGTAATGACAAACATATATAGATATATATACACACACACACATACACACTTTCAAGGCAGTGCTCTCACCCTGAGATTCCTTCCCCTCACCCTGAGAACTGGAGAAGAAGCTATAGGTCCTTAAACTTAGGGCCAGGATCTGAGATCTGGCAACCGAAAAGCTTCACATGCACACTGGTCCCCAAAAGCTTCACATGCACACTGGTCAGCATGGCGGCCGCGAGTGATTTACTCGCATTTTTACTTGCCTTATTTGCCATCCCTGAACTTCTAAAAAAACTATTTTACATTGTGTGCTTGAGCAATACAGCAAAACAAAAAACAAAAGCGTCCCGTTTAATCACCTTAGCAATCTCTCGCTAAGGTGAAAAACCAATATTGCAGCTCTGGGCGCTTTCCTCATTAGCAAGCCCCACCCACTACACTTGTCCAGCCAATAGGCATGCATTTCCTCTCCTATGGTAAAGCGATTCAAATCGAATTGCTTGTCTCAACTAGTGGGAATGTGCATTTCCTTCAGAGTTTTAAAAAAACTCTGGGGAAAACTGCAAAGACTTTCTCTTCACAGTTTGTGACGTTTTTGGGGGGGCCTCCTTCTGAATATGGCCAAACGATGTGTGATGCCATTAAGATAGCCCGTATTCTCCTCGCATTCTGTGAGGAGTATTTTTGCCGTTTAGACAACAACTTAGTCAAAAACAGTTTCCTTTCTTTCTTTGTACATTAGAGGCCCAAACTATACAATATATCAGATAGAAGATCTGGGGTTGAATTTTCCCCTTGGTTGCTATATATATATATATATATATATAAATTTTGAAAACAGCCAAAGGGGAATTTGATCCAAGCCACAAGACTGGGTAAAAGGAATTAAAATCTTCCACAACATGCTATCTTCTTTGATCAGTTTTTTTGCCCTCTCTCCCAAAGCCAACATTAACTCTGCAAGGTGAAAAACACAGGGAGCTCTCCCACAAATTCCCCACACTTTATGCTCCAGAACTGGTGAACCTGCCGCAGAGAGCACAGCTCATAGCACCCGGCCATTTGCTTTGGCTATCAACCAAAGTTTCTCTCAGAAGAAATTGTTCCACTAGAAAAAAATTGGGAAAGGGTGGCCCTCCTAGATGAGGTTGGATTACAAACACCATTATCCTTCAACCCTAGCCAGGCTGGCTGTATTGAAATCTAAAACACCTGGAGGGCCAAATGTTCCCCTCCTTTGCACTAGAAAGTCAGGCATGCCCTTTTGCCAGGTAATGTAAAAACGGTGGCACCCACAGTGCCAACCAGGAATAGAAGGCTTTTAAGGGAACGCTGCCTGAATGCCGTTTCTCAGGGATGAGATAAGGTTTCTGCTAGAGTAGAGGTTATTGAGATGATGTAGCTTAGATTTTTTTTCCCCAGCAACACAGTTTTTTTGGTGGACAGCAGGGGAGAAAAAAAAACAAGTTGCAAAGAACAATAACAAAGGACTCACTGTGGCAATCAGCTGGCAAAAAGCAACACACTGCCATCTCCATGGCAAGAATTGCTGGGCTTGAAGGATTTAGAAAAGTTGCATTCAGAATCTGAAAGCTGGCTGTCAACAGGATCTTGACTGGGGAGCATGGGGGATGGGCTTTTATTTTTTAGAATAGACTTTTTTGGGATGCATTTTAATAAGGTTTTTTCAAGCCAGCAGTATAAAAACATGGTAAGTTTCAAAGGTTTTTCATTACTCTCAGAGCCTGCTGCATAAAAAGTGCTTTTTAAAGAGAGGAAAGAGCATTTATTTAACCATGAGGGCACAGACTAGAATTGTACATGACAAGAGGGTCACTTGCTTGAGAAAATTAATTACCTCCAGTAATGATTTTGGGGTCTGGGCAGGTGGCAAGGTGAGTGCGAACTAATAACATGTGAGATTTACCATAGGAGACCCCATAGTTTGAAACATAGGGTGTTTCATGCTTCTATATCTCACAATGTATTTTTTTTTTCATAACCCCACTTGATGAAGAGGTCTGGAGAACTCAAAAGCTTGCAAAAAACTGTGAAATTGTCGCTGATCCTAATAGAGGCATTGCCTCCCTGGGGATTCTGGGTTTTGTTTTGAGCTTCCCCATGGCTACAACTTTCAACTTTCTGTCTTAATGTCTGTGTATTTCAATCCACACCCCCTTGCCAGGTTTATCACAACCCGAGCTTGGAAAAGCTAATTTCTTGGACTACAATCCTCAGAATCTCTCAGCCACCATTGCCACTGGAAGCTGTAGCCTTAAAAAGCAACTGATCTCAACACCATCTTGCCTTTTGATCTCAACTCCATCCAGCCTTCTCCTCTACTCCAAACTCTCTTCCCTATGGGGTGAGCTGAAGAAGATGCAAGTTCACCAAGTGGAGCCAGCATGGTGCAGTGGTTTGCATGTTGGATCAGCACTCTGGAAGACCAGAGTTTGAATCCCTCCTCAGCCATGGAAACCCACTGGGTGACCTTGGGCAGGTCACACTCTCTCAGCCATAGAGGAAGGCAATAGCAAACTCCTTCTGAAGAAATATTGCCAAGAAAAGCCTAGGAGGTCTCCCTGAGTCAGAGTCAGCTCGAAGACACCTCACAACAACAATAACAAAAGGAAGATGCACACAAAAGCGGGGAGGCAAATGATCTTCTAGGATGCTGAGGAGATTACCAAGATGGGGTGGATATTTCCCCTTCTCTATCCACATAACGGTGTAGGGATTGGCTTTAAAGCTCCCACTGCTTGGTAGTAGGAAATGGCTTGTGTAGCTATGAAGGCAGGGGAAACAAATAGTTTACATTCCCTGTTTGTTTCTGAATCTTTGGTACCTATTCATGATCTCACTGGGTATTTAAAAGGGAGACCCCCATCCCCCCATCCACAGAGATTAGACTCTAATTCTCAATCAAGACCAAAAGCAAACTTGGTTTAATTTCACATACAGTGGGTCCATTTCACTGTTACACAATTCAGGGCCAGATGAACTACATCCAAGAGTATTAAAAGAACTGGAAGAAGTCATCTGAGAACCACTGGAATAATCTTTGAGAATTTCTGGAGAATGGGAAGAGTCCCAGGAGACTGGAGGAGGACAAATGTTGTCCCCATGTTCAAAAAGGGGAAAAAAGAGGACCCAAACAATTACCACCCAGTCAGCCTGATGTCATACCAGGAAAGATTGTAGAGCAGATCATAAAACAGTCAGTTTGTAAACAGAAAGGGATGCCATGATCACTAAAAGTCAACATGGGTTTCTCAAAAACAAGTCATGCCAGACTAATCTATCTTTTTTTAACAGAGTTAGAAGCATGGTAGATTAAGAGAATGCTGTGGCTGTAGCATACCTTAATTTCAGTAACGCCTTTGACAAGGTCTCCCATGATATTCTTGCAAACAAGCTAGTAAAATGTGGGCTAGACAATGCAACTGTTAGGTGGATTTGTAATTGATTCACAGGCCAAACCCAAAGGGTGCTCACCAATGGCTAGCAGGGTGCCACAGGGTTCTGTCCTGGGCCCAGTGCTGTTCAACAGTTTTATAAATTACTTGGATGATGGAACAGAGGGCATGCTTATCCAATTTGCAGATGACACCAAATTAGGAGGGGTAGCTAATACCCAAAGGACAGGATCAGAACTCAAAATGACCTTAACAAAAATAACAAAATGAATTTCAACGGGGAGAAATGTGAGGTACTACACCAAGGCAGAAAAAATGAAGTGCACAGATATAGGATGGGTGACACCTGACTTGACAAGAGTTCATGTGAGAAGGATTTAGTAGTCTTAGCAGGCCAACAAGCTGAATATGAATCAACAGTGTGATGTGGCAGCTAAAAAAGCCAATGTGATTCTAGACTGTATCAGTAGGAGTAGTGTCCAGATTGAGGGGAGTCATAGTACCACTCTATTCTGCTTTGATCAGACCTTACCTGGAATATTGTGTCCAGTTCTGGGCACCACAATTCAAGAAGGACATTGACAAGCTGGAATGTGTCCAGAAAAGAGTGACCAAAATGGTAAAAGGTCTGGAAACCACACCTTAGGAAGCTAGGTATGTTTAGCCTGAAGAAGAAAACATTAAGAGGTAATATGATGGCCATGTTTAAACATTTGAAGGGATGTTATATTGAGGATGGAGCAAGCTTGTTTTCTGCTGCTCCAGAGACTAGGACATAGAGCAATGGATTCAGACTACAGGAAAAGAGATTCCACCTAAATATTAGAAAGAACTTCCTGATGGTAAGAGCTGTTCAGAAGTGGAATACACTGCCTTGAAGTGTGGTGGAGTCTCTTTCCTTGGAGGTTTTTAAACAGAGGCTGGATGGCCATCTGTCGGGTGTGCTTTTATTGTTGGACTGGATGGCCTTGGTGATCTCTTCCAACTCTATGATTCAGAAATGTGAGCCTGCAAAGGCTGTGGATTAAGACAGTCCAGTATACTCTTCAGATGACATCACTATATTCACTGGTTCACAGTACCCAGCAAATTTGTACCTAAAGTGAGAAGTTATTTATCAGCAACATGCATCTGGATGCCTTCCAGGGATGAGGAAAATCTAAGCACAAGCAGATAACCATATGGAAGGAAGAAGGGGCTGCAGCTGAATTCTACTTGTAGTTGGCCAATATCTTTATTTATTCACTGGGTGATATTCTGCTGAAGAGGCTAAGCAGTCTATTGGAAGAAAGAACACACACTCATATGTACTTAATATAGCTTCAAATTATGTATCACAATGTTAACGATGTCTCATCACTGAGGTTACAGGACTTGGTATGAGGTCTCACTTGCATTCTTCTGCTTTCCTGCACAAATTTCCTCTTCTTTCCTTTTGTCAGCATTAATTATGCCATAATTTTAGGCCCGAACTGTGCTGATCCTGGTTAATGTTATCCAAGGTTAGTAGACCAGTTTCAAAACTTAGTTTCAAAACCTGTTTAGTATGAACGTAGACATATAATCACTGATGAAATAATGGATGAAATGTTGGGATGGCTTAACAGCAATGCAAATACTTAAATGAAAGCTGTAAAACATCCCGCAAAGCTTGTGCAAAAGCAAACAGTAACCCCTTCACCACTCCCTGGGTTGAACAGAGCATGACAGAAACATCATAGAAGTATACTTTTTTTCCTCACTCTTGGCAAATATGCTTTGAAATGTAACCAACACCCTATGGACTTGTGTTTTAACATGTGATTATATTAGAGAAATTAGGGCAAGGTATTTCTATGTAGGTAATGTAAACAAAATAAGGTAAGTGATCTGTTGGGAGAGGGTGAGATTATGGAATGCTGGGAGTGATTGGTGATTGGCTGAATGTGTGAATAGGATTTTTAAAAGCTGGGAATTGGACAGTTGGGAATGTAAATTAGAGATGTTAGGAAAGTTAGTCAGGGTCAGTGACACAAATTAGTTAGATTTAGGTCAGTTAGGAGTTAGTTGGCTAGTTAGATACTGTATATGAGAGATGTTAGAATTAATTGGCTAGGATCAGTCAGGATTTAGATATCTTAAATAAGTAATCTTAAACTTTATGTTGAATTTCTGTTTAATCAGTTATTTTTGTATTATACATTTGTGCCTTTGAGAACGCTACGTAAGGGTTATTGGAATGCTTGAGTTCAAACATATGGTGTCTATGGTGGCAGCAGTTATTCAAGAGTGGTGGTGTCCAGTGGTGGGATTAGATGAATAAAGTCTTGCATAGGAACCACAGGGGCATCTAGAAGGTCCTAACATTTGACACCATAGCAGTGGGACATTTGGTGGCAGAGATGAGATACAAATCAAAGTGTGTATTAGAAACAGAAATTCAATATAATGTTTAAACCCCCTTCCAAGTGATCACATATCTTATTACATTTACTATAGAGTACACACACAGCCATAGCTTACCTTAATTTCTCTAATAAACCCAACATTTTTAACAAAAGTTCAAAACATCACACACAAACTTTCCATTTAACCAGGGATGACCAAGATACATTACCATGATGAACAATGATTTTATTCTATTTCAAAGCTATTGCTTTTCTACAGGCTGTGGCTGCATCAACACTACACCCTTTTTTTAATACTGTATTTGCCTGGGAAATGCAATTTGACAAAAGTGCAGTGAATTTCTTGATAAAGAGCTCTAAGCCACCTCTCAGAACTGGGGTTGGAAAAGGCACTCTTTACTGTCAGGGCATCCTGAGCTAGATGACTCCTGTCCAGCAGATCACAATGTGCCAGGGTTAGAAAAATGCTCTCCATGTTATAGGAATGTCTTGAGCCATTAGTGACAAAGCTCAGTCCAGGAGAACCCCTAGTGGCAAACTTGCTCTTTCAGGGGTGCTTCCTCCTGGTCTCCAAATTTTGAAGATACCAAGAAAGCAGTAAGTCAGATTCAGGTTTACTTACAAAGAGAAAAATCTTTATTTGAGAAAATGTTCAGCACATACAGGCATTTCTCACAATAAAGAGGATCAGACAGCCAGGAGTCCTGCAAGGAACAATCAGCCTGTCTGAACACTGCTAATGGGATATGAAGTACAATTTATAGCATACTTGTTTACAGGCATTAAAAAACAGCTTGTATAACTGCTTAATTTCTAGTGTTGTTTGTGAAATTCTATATCTCAGCTTTCTCAGCATATAGCAGAGCTTTATATCTAAATGTTCTCAGCATGTAGCAAAGCATGGTACTAGCTAGTGTTGCTGATAAGGCCAATTCCCAAAACTTTCCTGGCTGCAACCCTGGAATATAGGCTTGTTAGTATGCTGGTACCAGGTGTGCTGGTACCAGGAGAACTATTTATCTTGGCCATCCTTTGAACCACCTTCCAATTAAAGAACACAACTCTTAGCACTACAAGCCCCATTTTAAAGTTAAAAGCAACCATTACAAGTCCATGCTAAAGCAACCATGCATTTTGTCTACCAGGGTACACAAGGGGAATAACTGGATACCAGCTGCCCAAGCATAGGAAGCATTCCTGCACAAAACACCTCATCCTTCCTCCTGCCAGGATTCACAAAGGAACTGAGTGCTGGAGCCATTATTCCCTTGACTAAGTGCCTAGAAAATGACCTGGAAAGAAAGAGTGGTTGAACTTGCAAAGGTCCGTTGGCAAAAATTTGCTCTACGAGGAGCTAGAAAGCCAGTCCATGCCAGTGAGAAAGTTATTAAGAAAGGGAGTGATGATGCAATGGCCTGCATTCTGGATTTCAGCTGCCCAACATGGCAGACTTTAAAACTTTCCTTCAGATTGCACAAAACACATCTCATTTCCCATTCAGCCCAAAGAAGGGGAAAATAGTGAAGCTGCAGGAGATGGAAGACTGTGAAGGATTTCTTTTTCTTTTTCCAAGTGCCCATTACTGGCAAATGGAATTGCCAAGCAGTTTCTCTATACCACCAGGTCATAAAAAGAAATGAGGAAAAAAAAACCCACCAGAGCCACAGAAGAGGTTATTAGGACAATGAAGCTTCTAGAAAGCAATGCCAATGAGCAAAGACTGTACTAGGTAGGTTTAGCTACAAGGGAGAAGATGGCAGGGAGAGATGTCACTGGTTTTTCAAATATTGACAAGAATCTTAGCAAAAATAGCATGGGAAATATTCAATCTATGCACCAAGGACAGATCACAAAGCAATGAGACTAGCGTAACCCAACACAGAAGTCGCTGTAAAATCAGTCCGATTAAAACACTTACCTGTGTGCTTAAGGCCTCCTGCATATCCTCCAACATTTCACAGATGAAAACCAGGACACATGTGGCCACACAACATCAGAGTGTGGTCAAGATGGTAAAAGTTATTAATGAGGAAGAACAGATGAGCTAGGAGAGGCTGCAGCAGCTTGCTTTTGAGCCTACTGGGAAGGGCACAACTCCACTCTCACCTCTCCTCACCTTCCACTGAACTGAGTGCAAATGACTTTTACACTTAGAATCATAGAATCATAGAATTGCAAAGTTGGAAGAGACCACGAGGGCCATCCAGTCCAACCCCCTGCCACGCACATCTCCCAACAGTTCTGGGTTAGACAACTTTGTCCTTCCATTTCACATTATTTTACCTCTTCCTTCTGCCCCTGTCACTGCTATTGGTTTCCTCACTCACATCAGCACTTGGAAAAAGCTGCATTAGGGAAGATGAGAGGGAAGAGCAAGATTTCTTTATCTGCTGTTGTGTCCCACCAGTGGAGGCAATATGAAGTGGGGGGACATGGGAGAGGACCTTCTTGGTTGTGGTGCCCCACAACTGTGAAACACTCTGCCCTTGGAGGGCCAACGGACACCAACCTTGGTTTTTTCCATTGCCAAGCCAAAAGCCGGCTTTTTATTAAAGCCCTTGGGGACTCCAAAATGTATGTGTCCATGATTTCAAATTGCTGTCACTTTCAAAGCTGTTTTAACTGTTGTCTTGTTTAATATATTTTAGCTGGTTTAAAATATTTATGTTTTTTTCTGGAAGTGTTTCAATTTGTTTATATTGTGCACCACCCTAGGATCAAGATCCCACGAGAAAGAGTGGGAAATAAATATTCTAATACATAACTAACTAACTAACTAAATGAGATTTGGGGGGGAAATGGCATTTAAAACTTTATTTTTTTCACCTGAAACTAGGTGAAAACAAGGCAGGTGTTGTTCAGGGAAGCCCTTTTTATACTCTTATGGTCCTCAGATAATTGCAACACTCCTCATCAAGCTACCAAGCCAACCCAATTGGAGTGAAGACCTTTAAGATCTCTAAGAAGAAAAAAGGTCTTGCAACTCACTTTGCAGCAACTCAAGGAAGCTGATGACAAAGGGGGAAAGCAAGAGGAGGAGAGAAAAACTGGGATATTTTAAAATCATCTGAAACAGTGGAACTAGAGAAAATTAATCAGGATTGTCCTAGTCAAGTCAGGACAGTTGGAGGGTTTTGAACTGCTTTCCGTGAGATATGGAAAAGGACTCTAAAATCACTACAACCACCACTAGTGTGGATGTATAACAACAGAGTGAGTTCACCCCCTGCTGCTCTTCAAGATGCAGGGCTGAAGAGGTGTGTCAGAAAAAAAGCAGTTGCTATTTATTTATTTTCCATTTTATTTGATTCATATCCTGCCTTTCTCCTACTGTGGATGCAATGTGGTTTCAAACAGATTAAAACAGAACATTTATATGGAAAGAAAAGCTTAAAAGAGCTTCATGTGAGACCAATTCCTCCTCCTCTCCTGCTAAAAAGCCCAAAACTTTTCATCCACCCTCCTACAACGTTGTCTCCAAATATAGGCCCTGGGCATGTAAATTATATGTTGACACAGAGCAACCTCTTCATTAAACTCCTTTTTACTTTTCTTTTCTTTTTCTTTTTTTCCTGCTGTCCTCATTCCTGGCAGGTTGCTCAGATAAAAAGCCTTTGCAAGTTTAATTGTGGTGGATATTAAAAGCCAGTCAGTTGCTGTGCTATAAATTTTGTTTACTGGGGATGTTTGCAGTTTTCTGACAAGAGATCATGCTGCAACAAAAGCATTTATATATAATAAGATGATACTTGTCTAGAGTTGGTCATCTGTCTGGTGCCTTTGGACCTTATCAGACAAGCCTCTAAAAACATACTTTTGGCACCATATTTTACAGCAGTTTTTTGCTGGCGAAAGAACCCAAAATATCAAACGTTGCCGTGATCACGTAAAAAAGCAGCCTCGTACTTCTGTGTTCGCTGCCAAGCATGATCTCGGTGGCTCTCGCGAGAATCATAGAATAATAAAATCATAGAATCATACACTTGGAAGAGACCTCAAGGGCCATCCAGTCCAATAATAATAATAATAATAATAATAATAATATTTATTTATACCCCGCCCCTCTGTTAAAACAATCGGGGCGGCTTACAAAAATTAAAATACAATACAGTTAAAATCCCCAAACACCCCCCACCCCACCGTCCCCCATAAAAAAATATTAAACAACTATAAATTAAAACCAACTGATATAAAATCACAATTAAAAACAATAAATACTATAAAATACTAAAATGGCCAGCATACTAAAAGAAGCCAGGATCCCCTGAGGCCGGGATCTAATTAGGAAAGGCCTGCCGAAAGAGATCCGTCTTTAGTGCTTTTTTAAAGCTACTCAGGGTTGTTATCTGACGGATCTCGTTCGGCAGGTCATTCCACAATTTGGGGGCGATTACCGAAAAGGCCCTCTGGGAGGTTGCAGACAGCCTAGATTTTTGTGGCTGAAGCAAATTCCTCCCAGAGGACCGGAGTGCACGGGGAGGATTGTATGGGAGGAGGCGGTTCCGGAGATAAGTTGGACCCAAGCCATTTAGGGCTTTAAAGGTAATAACCAACACCTTATACTGGGCCCGGAAACTGATAGGCAGCCAGTGGAGAGATCTTAACACTGGAGTTATATGGTCTCTCCGAGATGTTCCCGCGACCACTCTGGCTGCTATATTTTGTACCAACTGAAGTTTCCGGACCAAGCATGAGGGCAGCCCCATGTAGAGCGCATTGCAGAAATCTAGACGAGAGGTTACCAGCGCGTGCACCACAGTCTCGAGGTCCTTTACTTCCAGGAAATGGCACAGCTGGCGTATCAGCCGAAGCTGATAACAGGCACTCCTGACTGTCGCATTCACCTGACTCGTCATCTGAAGCAATGAATCAAGGAGCACCCCCAGACTGCGAACACAGTCCTTAATGGAGAGCGTGACCCCATCCAGGACTGGAGGTTGCAACCCAACTCCTGGTTTCAGGGCCGCTACCGTGAGCACCTCCGTTTTGTCTGGATTTAATCTCAATCTGTTTTTCCTCATCCAGCCCATTACTGCTTTAAGACAGTCATTAAGAGGAGAGACACCATTGGAATTCGAGGCCGACGATCGGGACAAGGAGAAATAGATCTGGGTGTCATCTGCATACTGATAACACCCAGCCCCATAACTCCGAATAATCTCACCCAGCGGCTTCATATAGATGTTAAACAGCATCGGGGACAGGATGGCGCCCTGCGGAACACCACAAGTAAGCTCCTTTCTGCTGGAGCAACTGTCCCCGAGCAACACCCTCTGGGACCTGCCCGAGAGGAAGGACCGGAACCACTGGAGCGCAGTGCCTCCGATTCCTAACCCTCTCAGGCAATCCAAGAGGATGCTATGATCTATCGTATCGAAAGCTGCTGAGATGTCCAAAAGCACCAACAGGGTCACGCTATCCCTGTCGATGCTTAGACGCAGGTCGTCGGTTAAGGCAACCATGGCAGTCTCAACTCCAAATCCCGTCCTAAAGCCAGTTTGAAATGGGTCTAGATAATCGGTTTCATCCAAGACCACTTGGAGTTGAAGCGCAACTGCCCTCTCGATCACTTTGCTCAAGAATGGTAACATAGAAACCGGCCTATAGTTGTTCAGGTCCAGGGGGTCAAGGGAAGATTTTTTCAGGAGCGGCCTAACGGCTGCTTCCTTTAAACAAAATGGAACACACCCTTCTCTGAGGGATGCATTGATGATGTCCTTAAGGAACACCATCAAGGCAGTCCCCCCCTGGATGGCCAGCCATGAAGGGCAAGGATCGAGCGGGCAGGTCGTCTTCTTCACCCTACCAATTAGCTTGTCCATGTCCTCGGTACTCATGGATTGAAATTCATCCAGTAAACTTACATCAACGGAGTTGCTGGACACCTCGTCAATTGTTTCTGTCAAATTACTGGCATCTAAGTCGGCTCTTATCTGAGAGATTTTATCTGCAAAGAAATTGTTAAACGCATCACAGCAGGCTGTCGTTGGGTTAAGCAACGAGTTCTGCGCAGGAATAACCTGCGTCAACTCCCTTACCACCCTAAACAGCTCTGCTGGATGTATTGCCTCTCGATAGGACCAAAGAAAGTTCCTATGACGAGTCCTGTCGGATAAGAGTCGAGTTTTCCGCCAGTTGCGCTCTAGTCGTTGTCCAACCCGCTTCATTTTCCTAAGCTCTGTCTAGTCGTTGTCCAACCCCCTGCCATGCAGGAATACACAATCAAAGCATTCCCAACAGATGGCCATCCAGCCTCTGCTTAAAACCTCCAAAGAAGGAGACTCCACCACACTCTGAGGCAGTGCATTCCACTTCCGAACAGCCCTTACTGTCAAGAAGATGCGAGCACGCTTAAAAGTCTAAAAACAGCTCAATTAAAAAACAAAACATACACACAAGCACTGAAACATACTTAAAAACTTGCCTGCAACACAGAGAGGTTCATTAAAAGAGTGTTCCATGGCGAGTTTTCCCATTCCCACCCAGAAGTGTTCTAGCAGGGATTGCCCATTGAAGCTGGAATTGAGCCAGCAGAATGCAGCAGTTTCACATGCTCGCAGTCACTGGGGGGGGGGGACCACCACAGCCAATCTATTGACGTCTTGGCCCAACAATAAAAAAAACCCTCCTTATTTGCAATACATGATCGCAAAAGCACGATGTCGTCTGGTATTCATGCCCATTCACGTTCATTAGGCATCTTTATGATGCTGTATTTGCCACATCTGATAAAGTTCATAGTTCCAAATGCTTCACAATCACTGAACAATATAGAACAAAACAGATAAATGAAAAATGCCAATGCTGGGTAGACTTCTTGGTGAAGATAGGCATTCAAGGCAGTTTCCTCTAGAGCAAGTACCGTGTTGGGGGTCTACAACTCCCAGAATCCTTCAGCAAACATGGCCACTGAGTAGAAAGAAAAAATAGCTTTTGCAAGAGCTGTGCAGCCAGATCTTTGTTCGGGTTGACATCCTGTTGAGATCCTGTCTATACGGTCAAAATAATACGTTCATGATGCGAAAGATCAGCATCTGTTCAAATGGCCGTTCGCACAAATACATGTCACTCGGAAGGGGGGGCAACCAAATCCACCGCAAAGTCCATGTGCACCATGTCCGGGGCTTTGTACGGATTTTCTGAAAAGGTCAGTACGACTTCCAAATGTGCGACCGTTTGAACACTCACATTCGCACAGATACGAACAGGCAGTGCAATATGATTGGCTGGACAAGTAAAGGGGGCAGGGCTAGCAAAGAGGGGAAGCAGCTGCAGCCACCATGTTGGATTTCCGGCTAAGCAAGGGTCTGGTAAGTCGATCAAACGGCGATTTTTACTCTTATTTATTTATTTATTTATTTGTAAATACAGAGTGTTGCTTGTGCACACCCTGTTTTTTAAAAAAATGACGGTGGCAGATTTAAAATCATGAGTAAATCACTTGCGGCAGCCAGCTGGCTAGGGGCGTCATGCGGAGTTTGGTGGGGCTCCTTTGGCTGTGTAGGCAGTTTGCATCGTTGCTAATGCCTGCCTTTTCTGACATGTTTGTATTCCCTTCCCCCCTCGTATAGACAAGACCCTAGTGTACTCTCTACTTCTGTAGTACTTGGAAAAGGTGGCTCTCATAGCAATACCTTTTGTAGTTGATACGGAGTGAACCAAAGGCAAAGGCAGTGCTCACATTAGCAGAGGGAGCGAGTCAGACAGTCCTCAATCCTGTGTGTGTGCCTGTCAACTTATGGCAACCCCATGAATTTCACTGAGTTCTCTTAGGCAAGGAATACTCATGGTTTTGCCATTTCCTTCCTCAACCCTTCCTCTGCAATCTAGCCTACAATACCTGGTATTCGTTGGCGGTCTCCCATCCAAGTACTAACCAGAGCTGATCCTGCTTAGCTTCCAAGATCAGATAGGATCTGGTACCTGTAGGGTATTTAATCTTTGTTGTCAAGCCTACCAGCACCTAACCACCATCACCATCATCATCACCATCATCATCATCATCTTGCCATTCTTTCCCAAAACTGGGACTAAAAGCGACTTACAAATTAAAATGAGTATAGTACAGTTAAAGAAAATACAGATCAGCATTTAAAAAAGAATAAAATTATTAACAACTCTAAAAACAATTTAAAACATGTATTTTAAAATGTTAAAAAAAAATTAAAAATCATTTAGACCAGTACAAGTACACTTTTAAAAGCCCTTCAGTTCTCAAAAGTCTGTCAGAATTTTTTTTAAAGTTATGGGCCTGCCAAGAGAAAGACAGTAAGGAGGAGCCCATTCTAGCCTCCCTGGGAAGCGAGTTCCAGAGCTGAGGAATTTAAGGGGTTAGGAATTTTTTATTGGAATAAGACCATTCTGCTGAAAAATACACCCGACCGCAAAAGGCCATAACAATAACACAAAAATAATATTAATTGTTTTCCTCTTTTCTTACTAATACAAAAATAAAACTATCTATCCTAACACTTAGGGGCAACTACCAAAGCATCCCTATCACGCTTTCCCATCATGCCTGTGAAGGCTATGGGACTGAAAGAAAGACCTCTCCTGAAGATCTATGGGCCCAGGCAGGCTCCTATGGGGAGATACAGTCTGTCAGATAGCCTGGACCTCCCCATATAAAGATTTTGGGTACATGTTTTAGATGATTTTAGCTAAAAGTAGAAGCTAAGAGAGCTATCACTGGAGTGGCCAGTCTCCCTGCCCCCACTGTAAAGAAAACAGAGGGACCACTTTGCTTTGAGCAAGCAGGGATTTCTAGCAGCCAAGGCAGATGGGCAAATAGCTGCAGGGGATGGGGTTTAGTGAAAAAAGTTAAACACTGCAAGGAGAAAAGAGTTAATTTCTACCCAACTGTGATTTAGATCAGATCAGACCACACACATACACCTGTGGCCTTTTTTGGTTAAAACAAATAGACTGCAATAAGCAGGCTAGAAGAAACACCCTACTGTACTGCTTCGTGTGCCATTAGATGTGCTCTAATAGGGAGTTATTTTAAATCCCAACCTTCCCCACCCCCCAACCTTCGCTCCTGACTTCACATTAATCCCTGCTGCCTGCCATCTCAAGTGCTGTGGAGCATTCCTATCATCATTATTTCTTGAGTCTTGAAAGGAAACCTTCATGCTGCAATACATTTTCCTGAAGGGCCAGAAGTACTTGGTGTACAGTTTTGCAATGTTTCGATTGCTAATTCTCTTTGATTAAACCATCTGAAATTCCTTCCTTCCTCTTTGTTTAAAATATGAAACTGACTATGAATCCCAGAAGAATGAAGTATCTAAGTTTCCCTTGTAATTTTGTCCAAATACTCCATCTAAATAAAATCAAAATCAGCAATCATGAAACACATATTACAATCTGGCTTAGAATGTGCCTTGTAGATCTAAAAGAGCTGTTCAGCAGTTGAACAAGCTGCAGAAGGAATAAATGGGTAGCAGAATCTTCATCGGATGATTGCTCTTTTTGAGAAAAAGGGACATTTGAAGATTTGAAGCTATCTTAAATCAAGTTAGGCCAAGGGGCTTTCTAGCTTAGTAGTACAGTTGTCCCTTCATATTCACTGGGGTCTGGTTCCAGGACCCCCACTCCCCGTGGATACCAAAATCCGTCAATACTCAAGTCCCATTATATGCAATGGCATAGCAAAATAGTATCCCTTATATAAGATGGCAAAATCAAGGTTTGCTTTTTCAATTCTTATTTTTTAAAAAATATTTTCAAGCCATGAATACTTAAATCCGTGGATACCAAATCCATGGATACAGAGGGACAACTGTACAGTCTTATCTCTCGCGCAGTGGCTCTTGGTGGACAACTGATCTTTTCTGTCTCTGTTAGAAGTGTCTTTATTGACTGGAAACGTCTTGGGGCCTTTCTACATGAGTTATGGAGAATATGGAGACGCTTCTAGCGGGGAGGTTTTAAATAGGTAATATAGTGTCTGATGACGCAAGATTGGGTTAAATGACACACTGCAACTTTCTCCTGATGTATAGTCCCCTGGTTTTGTAATATAGTATGTAGTCATGCCACCACTGCAATGAGTCTGTCACTGTCATTCTTGGGGACTTAAGATTACTGCACCAATAATTAAATAATTTGAAGAATACGAAAAACAGGAACTTTTCTCAACTGAAACTTACCGGGAAGAACGCAAAAGAGGCTTAAGCAATGCATCTTGAACGTGATCAAGTTCATAACAACAGAACTCATTTGGGGAAAAAAGTTTCAAGAAGTAAGTTACAATCAACAACACTGGGGCTCAAGGACCCAGGGGACGTGGGGGGACTCACCCTGAAGTGGTGGGTGCACAAGTTGTGGATCATGTTCAAAAAAGATAATTTGTAAACATTGTAAACGTGTATCATCTCATCATCTTTTGAAATACGGAATGTATATGGTATGTCTCGGGAAGAGAGGTTTCCCGCTTCTTAATAGATGAACATGTCACACTACCTGCCTTTCCATGATTCTATGGCAGGATTAGGGCAACTTTTTTTGGCCACATTGATAAAGTCTGGAAGCCAGGGATAGGAATACGTAGACAGTTTTTAAATGTAGGAAAGCTTCTTGGACTGAGCAGAGGTGGATAACTTTGGTGGGCTGGGAGCCATTTTTGCCCTTCTGGGATGTTCTGGGGGCCACATTCATTATTAATTGCCATCCAGTTGGCCTTGGTTTATGGTGACCCTATGAATTAAAGATCTCCAAGAGCCTTGATCATCAGCTGTTCTGCTCAGGACAAATTTAGGTCCGTGGCTTCCTTGATTGAATAAATTCTCCTGTAGTGATGTCTCCCTCTTTTCATACTGCCTTCCACTTTATACATACACACACATGGAGCAGCGAGTGAAAAAGGACAAAGCCACACCAAGGAAAAGAATATTAGTAGTAGGAGTAGTAATAGTAGTAGTAGGAGTTGCTGTTGTTGTTGTGTGCCTTCAAGTCATTTCCGACTTTTGGTAACCCTAAGGCAAACCTATCACAGGGTTTTCTAGGCAAGATTTGTTCAGAGGGGGTTTGCCTTTGCCTTCCTTTGAGGCTGAGAGAGTGTGACTTGACTAAAGTCACCCAGTGGGTTTCCATGGCCAAGGAGGGATTCGAACCCTGGTTTCCAGAGTCGTAGTCCAGCGCTCAAACCATGACACCACGCTGGCTCTCACAGCAAGCCATCATCATCATCATCATCATCATGGCTTTCTCCCAAAATTAAGACTCAAGGTGGCTTACATTTTTTTAAAATAACAGCCAGAAACATACAAACAGTAGGGAAGCCTGAGAAGGTAGTGGGGCAGAGAGAAGAGCTTAGAGCTCAAACAGGCTCATATTGGGAGATAAAGCTCTTGAGATATGCAGGACTTGAGCTATATATTCTTGATTTCAACACAATATTAAAAAAAAAAAAACCCAACCAACCAACACTCAACAATTCCATATGGCCAGTTGTAACTGAATAAAAGGAGTTTCCTCTCTAATCCGCTATTGCTTGAGAAAGCCTTCTCTCTTCTCTGGCATAAAACTCACCTCCACTTCCCTCTCGGGTCCATGGTGGACATTTCTGCCTTCCCTCTTGTCTGTTGGGTGAGTCAACTGACTCCCTTCTAGGCCTGACTCAACGGTTGACATCACAAGGCCCCTGTTACTATGGCGACTGGCAGGCCATCCTGAAAAAGACAGTTACCTGATGATGTCACAACTCACGGGTTGTCTATACGAGGCGACTCACGGGTTGTCTATACGAGGCAAAAAGAAGTGGATTGCTCCGCAGTAAAGGCCACTCACAGCAGCTGCAATTTGTCTTAATGGTTTTTTGGGGAGGGGGTTATAGATAGATCGCAGGCATGCAAAGCTATCCACATTTCCTGCGCAAACGGGCATGCCTGCAAATCAAGATGGTGGCTGCAAATGACTTACTCATGTTTTTATTCTCTCTTTTTGGGGGATATCTTTTTTATTATAGATAAAATCTATTCCATTATATTTATAGAAGAAGAATAATACATTCATTTTTCTTTAGGAACTTATGTCCAATCCATTTACATACTTTTAAACTTAATCCTTTTACATTTAGTTCCTATTATTTTAAACTGTTATGTGGTATCTACATTTATCACTTGTACACTTCTTAGTTTTGGCTAAAATTTCTGACTGATTTTACAGTAGCACAATAAACACATTATCATAACACAACTTTTGTTCAAAACTTCCCACCTTCCCCCTTCTGATGCCTTGTGTATAGTTTTCAACTCCACCTATGTCTTTCACCTGTTACAGATAAATGGTTTCTAGTCTGTTGTCCTTTATTTTTTCCAAAGTTCTGGGCTACTCCCCATAACTTTGTATTCCTTTCCTCTTATATAAAAGTTTATCTTAATTGGTTAATGATTATATCTGGGGCCCATTTCTTCTCCATATAGCTCATCATGTCTTTCCAGCTTTCTTGATGTGTTTTTAATGTCCCTTCCTTTAGATAAAAAGTAAGCTTATCCATTTTGTACATCTCAAATACTTTTATTAACCAATCCTCTGTTTTTGGGATTTCCTCTGTTTTCCACTTTTGTGCAAATACCAGTCTTGCTGCTTAGATATATCATTATTCTTTCTCTTTCAATTTCAATTTCAATTGCTGCTCTTCCCACATATTTAGTAACTAGAATTCAGGCTTAAATTGTAAGTTGATTTTAAATATTTCTGTGATCGTTACATGAATTTTTTTCCAAAATTTTTTGGATTTCTTACATCCCCACCAGATATAGAAGAAAGTTCCTTTTTCTTCTTTACATTTCCAGCATGTATTACTATAGTTGTCACACATTTTGGCTATTCTATCTGGAGCTAAGTGCCATTGATAGAAAATTTTGCAAAAAAAACTTTTATCACTGTTGCACTTATTGTTTTTGTTCCTCTTATCCATGTCTTCTCCCACAATTCGATAGATTGTCCAATATTCTGGGACCATTTTATCATATTTTTTTCTACTGTCATGTCTTCTGTTTTCTGTGCTATCGCTTGAGAAAGCCTTCTCTGGCATAAAACTCACCTCCACTTCCCTCTGGGGTCCATGGTGGACATTTCTGCCTTCTCGCTTATCTGTTGGATGAGTCAACTGACTCCCTTCTATGCCTGATTCTACAGTTGACATCACAAGGCCCCTGTTACTATGGCGACTGGCAGGCCATCTGGAAAAAGACAGTTACCTAATAATGTCATAAGGCGACTCACGGGTTGTCTATACGAGGCAAAAAGATGTGGATTACTCTGCAATAAAGGCCACTCGCAGCAGCTGCAATTTGTCTTAATGGTTTTGGGGCTTTTAAAAAAAGATAGATTGCAGGCATGCAAAGCTATCCACATTTCTTGTGCAAACGGGCATGCCTGCAAATCAAGATGGCAGCCACAAATGACTTACTCGTGTTTTTATTCTCACCAGTTGCCACCGCCAAACAGTAATTTTTAAAAAAATGCATATCTGAGGTGCAAAAATGCAATATTTCACCTTAATAGAAAAACAACCCAACCCCCTCCCACACCCCTGTTTTATCACATTACTGCTCGTTCGCTAAGGCAAGAAAAAGTGGCGGTTCCAGGCGCTTGCCTTCTTAGCAAGCCTGACCCCTGCGCTCATCTGGCCAATCAGATTTCAGCTTCTGCTCCCTTGGGAAAGCAAATCAATTCGATCGCTTGTCCCAACAAACAGGAATGCACATTTCCCCCACACACACTGTTTTTAAAAACTCCAAGAAAAGCCACAAAGGATTTTCCTGCAGAGTATATGGTGTATTTAGCCCATCTCCTGAATGTGGTGATACAATGTGGGCTGCCATTAAGACAGGTCATATTCTCCTCGCATTCTGTGAAGAGTAGTTTCGCCATTTAGACAACCCCTCAGGCATTGCATCTGCAAACCTATAGCCTAAGGTACGCAGTTGCCATACATCTGAAAGTATGTTGTTACTTTTCTTCTTGGCATTAATCAGTTCATGCTTGGTATTAGTCAGCGAGAAACTGATTGCTGTGATCATTTTAATTTGTTGATAAATGTGATGATTTTAACAGTTTTATTGTCTTTCTGCTTTTAATTTGCTTTTAATCTGTTTTCAGCTTGCTTTTAATCTGTTTTTAACCACCTTCAGTATTATTTTGTAGCAAAAACACAGGAAATGTGATAACATATGGAAACAAAGTGCCTCCTACCATGTAAACACACCAGGAAGATGACAATGCAGTTCTATACATCGGGATGGAAAGAATATGGCCCTTCCACACCCTCCAACTGTCCCAGTTTGGGTCCCAGTCGTCCCACTTTTTCAACTGCATTTAAAATCTCAGTTTCTCTTTCTTTCTCCCACTTTCCCCCCTTGGTCCTCAGCTTACTTCAGTTCCTGCAAACAGAGCTGAAAGTGCAAAAGTAGTTTATACTTAATTAATTTGGCAGCGGAGAGAGGAGAGGAGGGTGAAAAATCCCAGTAGGCTTGGGCAAAAGCAAACAACTGCAGCCTCTCCTGGCTTATGTGTTCTTCCTCATTAATAACTTTTGCCGGTGTTTTGATCTGTGAAATGTTGGAGGGTATGCCCTCTATATGTTGTACTGCAGCTCCCAGCATTTCTGCTGGACATGCATTCCAAGAACATTTCGAGAGCTGCAGGATTCCTACCCCGTCATTAAATATGTACTCAAAAGTAGGTCATAGTCAAGTTCAATGGGTCTTCACTCCTGTCCTGTAACCTTATCTGTTTTCTCGCTGTGCTAGAAGTGTTCCTTACTACTGTCTGGTCAGTTTATATAATTCTTGGCTACACAGCTTGGCCAAGACACCTCATCCCGCAGTGTACACAGCCAATACTGTATGTGTCTAGGGAGCTCTTACTCCTCCTTGAATAACTAGGCCCTCACAGCACAATATGTACTGAGGGACGGTTTCTGAAAACAGTCCTTTCCCTGCCTACATCACTGAATATTGGGACCCTCAAGATACCCAGCGAGAAGCTGGGTAACGGCAGGATCTTTTGACCGATGTATACCATAGTAACTGAGGAGACCCCAAGCCAGAACATACAATTAAATGGTTTTTATTGAAAATTGTCCTTAACAGTATTTAACACTCGAGCTTCAAGCAATCACACAAGGATATCAAAGATAGTAGGAAATATTTGGATAGAAGAATAGAGTGAGGGGATTGTGGGTTATACTATACCTATCAGAGGAGCAGTAGAGTACACTCAACAACAACAACATCATAGTTTATTGATTAGTTGCTAGACCTTATCAAGGCAGAGTATACTCAAAGTTGCATTTTGAGGGTCACTCAGCAGAGCGGCAGAATGGATGGATGAATAAAAGCTATGCACACTTTCTTGGTGTTTTAGGGTGTTATTTATTTATGATAATTCCCATGAAGGGGTGGAGTTTAGAGTGGACTACAATGTCTCTCAGAGTTTCCCAGGACTAGACAAAGTGTTCTCCAGATGTGTTAACAATCGTTAATGGGCGATACATTTAGACAACTTCTATTGTTGAGGAGAGGAGAAGAGGAAAATCCCGTTTTGCAACCATCAAGGACTCTAATATATTTGAATGGATTAGTGAATGATTCACCTCCAGATGGTCCCAGGAAATACCATGATTGGACAGCCCCTCCCTTGGTTGTACGTGCTGTTAAGCAGATCTAGCCTTGGCCCTGGTTTACTTGCCAACTACATGGAAGGCCACAGCAAGCCAAACTATTAAATATTGCCAATTGTGCAATATTCCAAGATGGGGCCTGTCAGGGTAGGTAACAACTATTACTCTACCTTGCACTATATCAACACAAGGCCAAACACACCAGTTTGTAATTCATATTCTACAACTCAGCTGATACCTATCCCCCAAATAAACTTCCCAATTAAATCTCAACTCAAGACAAGAATTTGGAAAACATTAGGAGTTTTTTGGACTACAACACTCCAAAAACCCTTTGGCCATGCTGTTTGAGAGATTATAGGATTTGGAGTGTGAAACTTTTCCAAACCTCTGCTCACACCTTTTCTGAATAGACCTATACATTCCCACATTCTCCTGTAACTAGACCTAAAGAGGGGTGGGAAAAGTGTGGCTATTGTAACCCTATTTTGTGGTCTCTGAGACCCAGGAAGTCCTCAGACTTCCCCCTCAAATTTGTAAAAAACTGGTCACATTTTTGGCCCAAAACACCACCAACCACCCAAGCCACAGCAGAAACAGAGTGGTTTGCATCCCTTTCTCCCCTATATTCCCTCAAATCCTGACCAAAAAAACCCCTTTAAAATCGGCAAATTTATGGCAGAATCCTGGAATCTAAAGTAACACTATTGGCCTGTCTATGCAGGGAGGGGGACGGAGTACCTCACAGTAATGGCATTTCACAGCAGCAGCAACTTGTCTTAATGGAGATTTTGCCCCCATAAGCTTCGCATGCTAGATGGTGGCCACAAATGATTTACTCGCATTTGCACGTTGCTGCTGCCGACCTTTAAAAAAAATGTCCAAGGTGCGCTAGAGCAATAGAGTGATTTTTTTTTAATTGAACGGGAGAGCAAAACAAAAAAGCCCATCCCATTTTATTGCCTTAGTGATTGCTTGCTAAGGCGAAAATCCAACATGGCAGCAGTGGGCGCTTGCTCTGTTAGCAAGCTCCGCTCCTGTGCTCGCCCGGCCAGTCAGCTTTCCACTTCCTCTCCTATGAGAAACCAATTAAAAGCTAATTGCTTGTCCCAATGAGCAGGAATACGACTCCCTCACTGTTTTTAAAGAACTACGGGAAAAGCCACAGTCTTTTTCTGTGTTGTTTTTGCTGTTTTGGGTCCACTTCCTTCTGAATACAGTGGATTGATACGGGATCTCATTTAGACAGGCAGGATTCCCAGCGAATTCTATGAGGGTTATTTTCACCATTTAAACAACACCATCCTTACAGATTCATCACAGGAACATTCAATCTAGCAGTCTGTTGCAAACCCCAAAGGGAAAGGAGGCTTCTGCTTTTCTCTGCTTCACTGGCTCCAGAGAAGCTTTGATTGCCTGGGACCTGTTGTAGGCAGCCCACTGCTGCCACCACCAGTTGACTGTCTGGGTCCTGTCACAGCGGCAGCAGTGGTGTTCCACTCTCGCCAGTTGACTGCCTGTGTCCCGTCACAGGCGGCCCATCGCCACCGCCAGTTGACTATCTGGGTCCCAATCTGGGCCACAGATTCTGGGCCACAGATTGAGTGACAGGAGTGAATTCTGAGGTGGAGAGGGAATTTACACGTGGGTGGTGATTGGTTGGGTGTGTTGCCTGAGCAGCCAATCAACACATTGGGAAAGGCAACATACCAAAGAGAATTATATATATAGATAAGAGCCTTTCAATGATTAAAACTTGTCATTTTATCTTCTGGTGCTTTTGTTTTAATCCATGTGGTGTGTTGCTGTTTGATATTATACAGTAGTTTTGTATAAACTCTCTCTCTCTCTCTCTCTCTCTCTCTCTCTCTCTCTGGCTTTTCTTCGCAAATGAAGATTTAGGAAGGACTCATCCCGCGCTTTCTGCAAGCACGCAGATGACTGAAAAGGCCAATCGGAGAAAAACATGTCCGGTTGCAGAAAGCACAGCAGAAGATCTCCTTGGGTGATGTTTCCAGGTTGTGATTCTTTCTGCGTTGTCGTTTCTCTTCAAGACTTCTTCGGCGAGAGTTCTCAAATAAGGCTGCAGCATTGTGGATAGTGCGTCTCCATGCCTCCCGATGTGAGGCCAGGGCGGACCACTGTTGGTGATCAATTTGGCTGAGCCTGAGATGTTTCAGGGAGTCCTTGTATCGCTTTTTTGGAGCGCCCCTCTTATACTGACCCATGGCAAGTTCACCGTAGAGTACTATTTATGGGAGGCAATGGTCCTCCATCCTAGAAATGTGCCCTGCCCAGTGCAGCTGTGTTCTCAATATCATGGCCTCAATGCTGGTGATCCCTGCTTGCTCAAGGACAGCAACATTCATCACATAGTCAGTCCAGTGTATATTTAGGATTGTGCGTAAACAGTGCTGATGAAAGCGTTCGAGGAGTCGTAAGTGGTGGCGATAGGTGACCCAATAGACAGACATAATATATATGTACAGTCAGATCCCGTATCTGCGGAACCAATATCCAGGCTTTCAGTTCTCTGCAGGACACAAAACACATGCCATAGAATCTTCCTGGGAAATGCCTAGAGAGGCATCCTCTCTAGACATTTTTAGGTCCTCCAAGGCAACTCTATGGTATTTTAAACTCAAAGTCCCATTATTTTCAATTGCGTTCACTGTTATCCACAGTTTCCAGTATCCACGGTAAGTCCAGAAACTGAATCCCCGCGGACACAGGTGTCCAACTGTAGATAGATATATCTATATATTCTGTATGTATTTATGTATGTATTATGATAGATAGATAGATAGATAGATAGATAGATAGATAGACAGAGAATTTTCTACTGTTGTGTGCCTTCATCCCTTGAAATTGTTTGTGGCAAAAAGCAAGATAAAATATTTAAAAATGAATACAGGATAAAAATAAAATATCTGAAGAGCATGCTGAAATAAGCCTGTGACTGGGAAGGAATCCCAAATCAATAAAAACCAATTGCACAACCCCATCTCCTAACATTTTTTCATGGAGTGCCCCAGGAGATGAAGAGGGTGATTCCAGCAGTGCAATGAGATAAGTTTACCTGTTGATACAAAGAGCTCTCTTTGCCTGGGCCTACTGGGAAGGGCAGGATTCTGCCCCCTCCTCTCCTCTCCCTGCCACTGAGTTACTTTTGCACTTTGAACTCAGTTTGCAGCAATGGAGGTATGATGAGGACAATGGGGTAAAGTGGGAGGAGAAGAGTGGAACTGGGACATTTTAAAAGTATCTGAGAAAGTGGGAGGACAGAGGATTAATTAATTCAGTGTCCCTGCCAAACCAGTGGATCTATACAAGAAGAAATAATCCTCTTACCTGCATTCTATTCCAAATTTGCCACAGCATTGATTTGTGCCAATGATATTTTTGACCTTCACACAGCCATGAATCAAGATGGCGACTGTGTCATTTTTTTGTGCATTGTTGGGGGGGGGAGATCGGGGCAATCGGAAGAGACAATCACTCAAAGGCAAGTCCCTGACAGCACCTGGAGACAACGTGGAGTGTGGCCAGGGCGAGGAAGAGGAGGAAAGCCCTTCACCCATCCTGGCAGCAGCAGTAGCTGCAAAGGAACGGGAGCAGCCTCCTGGCCAGCAGCTGGGAAAAGAAAGAGGAGGGCAGCTCTTCGCCTTCCCAGGCTGGGCTGCTCCTTCTCTCATGCCACCATGACCACCCTCTAGTTGTCTCTGGATGTTGCCAGATACTCGCCTTCCCTCTCCTGACTGTGGGATAAATCACACAGTTGTCCCAACGAGCAGGTATGCACATTTCCTGTTCAGTTTTTTTAAAAAGTTCAGGGAAAGCCGCAAAGGATTTCCCCAAATAGTATTTGGTGGTTTTTGCCCCCCTCCTTCACAATACGTTGAATCGCCACAGGATCCCATTGGGACAGAAGGTATTCCTCTTGCATTCCATGAGGGTTTTTTCACCGTCTAGACAACCCCCAGACAGTAGGGAGATATGCTCTACAGTTTGGAAAAGTTACTTTATGGAGTAAGAAGCAGCAGCTTTCTTTGTCAAGTTGTCTAGAAAGAACAGCCAGAGCAAGATCCAATGGCACATAAATTTTATATGCAGTTAGGCTTCTTTCTCCTGGAGAGCAGGCACAGTTTGACATGTGGTTAAGAGCCACTGTGTTGTCCAGGGGCCTGTGTGGCTTCACAAAAGACTAAGACACCGTAGATTCTAAGAGGAGCTGTTTGACTGAAGCTAATGGAGTTTAAATTTTACCGTCCTTTGCTCGGTCCCACATAGCCAAAAAAGTTGAGTGGCCTCTGACTGCATTGAGATCCCTCCAGACCAACTGAATGACAACAGAGACAACATCTGATACAAAATGTAGGCCTGCGACTCCAATGCCATCCCTTTTCTTTTCTTCACCTGTATAATTATTAAAACATCTTTTACCTGATGAAGAAGCCAGTAGAGCTTCAAAAGCTCACATGAAGTGTTTTGTGCATTTTGATTTGCCAATAAAGTTATCGCTCAGTTTGTTTTATAATTAATACACACACATACATATTCAGACACCTGTATCTGCAGAACCAATATTCAGTTATTCACGGAACACAAAACAAGCGCACCTACCATAGAGTCATCCTAGAAAATGCCTAGAGAGGCATCCTCTCTATACTTCTAGGTCCTCCAATGCAACTCTATAGTATGTTTTTACTGGAAGTCTATTATTTTAATAGTCCATGGTTTCCAGTATCCGTGGTAAGTCCGGGAACCAAACCCCTATGGATACCATGGTTTAATTGTATGTGTGTGCATGTACTGTTGTTTTATATTTGATTACATGTATTGGTCAGTTTATTTTATTTTTATATATTTTTGCTGTTTCATACTATATTATTATTTTGTGTAGTTATCTGGATAATTTATTTTGCAATTGTATTTTATAGTTTTATGTTTAATATTCCTTTCCTCTGTGTGTGATTATGTATACACTTATTTGGGATTGTATGCCTTTGGCAGGACCCAATATTTGTTTGTTTTTTGCTTGTTTAACTGTAAAGTGCCATGTACATAGATAAATAAATAATAGATAAACAATGATGATGATGATGATGATGATGATCACTCATAGAATCATAGAATTGCAGAGTTGGAAGAGACCACGAGGGCCATCCAGTCCAACCCCCTGCCATGCAGGAAATCACGATCAAAGCATCCCTGACAGATGGCCATCCAGCCTCTGTTTAAAGACCTCCAAGGAAGGAGACCCCACCACGCTCCAAGGGAGTGCGTTCCACTGCCGAACAGCTCTTACTGTCAAAAAGTTCCTCCTAATGTTGAGGTGGAATCTCTGTTCCTGGAGCTTGCATCCATTGCTCCGTGTTCCTATCTCTGGAGCAGCAGAAAACAAGCTTGCTCCATCCTCAACGTGACACCCCTTCAAATACTTAAACAGGGCTATCATATCGCCTCTTAACCATCTTTTTTCCAGGCTAAACATACCCAGTTCCCTAAGTCTTTCCTCATAAGGCATGGTTTCCAGACCTTTCACCATTTTAGTCGCCCTCCTCTGGACACGCTCCAATTTGTCCATATCCTTTTTGAATTGTGGTGCCCAGAACTGGACACAGTATTCTAGGTGAGGTCTGACCAAGGCAGAATAGAGCGGCACTATTACTTCCCTTGATCTGGACACTATACTTCTATTGATGCAGCCCAAAATTGCATTGGCCTTTTTAGCTGCCATATCACACTGTTGACTCATGTTCAACTTGTGGTCTACTAGGACTCCTAGATCCCTTTCGCACGTAGTCTCATTCAGCCAGGTCTCCCGCATCCTATATCTATGCATTTCATTTTTTCGCCCTAAGTGCAGTACCTTACATTTCTCCGTATTGAATTTCATTTTGTTAGCTTTGGCCCAGCTCTCCAGTTTATCCAGGTCATCTTGAATTTTGATCCTGTCCTCCAGGGTATTAGCTACTCCTCCTAATTTGATGTCATCTGCAAATTTGGTAAGTATGCCCCTAATTCCCTCATCCAAGTCGTTGATAAAGATGTTGAATAGCACTGGGCCCAGGACAGAACCCTGTGGCACCCCACTGGTCACATCTTTCCAAGATGAAGAGGAGCCACTGCTGAGCACCCTTTGGGTTCGGCCAGTCAACCAATTACAAATCCATTGAACTGTTAACTTGTCTAACCCACATTTTACAAGCTTGTTTGCAAGAATGTCATGGGGAACCTTGTCAAAGGTCTTACTGAAATCAAGGTATGCGATGTCCACAGCGTTCCCTTCATCTACCAAGCTGGTAATTTTATCAAAAAAAGAGATCAGATTAGCCTGGCATGACTTGTTACTCTGAAACCCATGTTGACTCTGTTGTGGATTTTATTTTGCATTGTCCAGGATGCATCCATTGGCTGCAGGCACATTGCAACATCGGTAAGAATAGAAAACAAAACTGCTAGCTCTGTGCCTACAAATTCTAGGAAATAACCCAAGAACATTGTTGAAGCATATTTGCTGCCCTACCTCCAAATCCTCCCCTGTCAGAAAGCCTTTCCTTTTTCCTTATGCAATGTTATGCAACTGTTTGGTCTCAGCAGGCTGAAGCCTGAAGTGTGTGTGTGGCGGGGGGGGGGGGAACCAGCCGCCAAAGCTGAGAGGTTTGAAAAATATGTTTTCTCTCTAAAGTGCTGAGCATAAAAACATGTTGAGTGTAGAGGACTGCTTGTTTATCAGGTTTGCTTGTTCCTGAGGCTTCTTGGAAAGTGCTCCTCCATGGAGGAGGCATGTGAACAGGGCTGAGAGCAACAATGAGCATGCATGCGTCTTTCACATGGCTTAGAAGCCTCTCCAAGAGCTCAGTTACAGCAAGGTCAGGCAATGCAGCAGGAAAGTGAAACTTCCTGCTACTGGGCATGTGGAAGGAGCGTGCACAGGCAGTCTGGGCTGCTATGATACCTCCTGGCCAGCTGTTTACCCACATAGCACATGAACTTCTTGCAAACCAGGGAAAGGCAGAGAGGAGAATGTTCCCAGGGTTGAGATGCCAGGCACCCTTTGGCCCACGCCCTGCAAAATGAAAACAACAGACACAGTCACATCTCTTCTCTCCTTTCAAGGTACTTGAAGTTTCATAATTAAATTGCATATACAAAAATAGGAACCATCAGGTTTAAAGGTTTCTGAGAAGTGCATGTTCCATTGGCATGGCAGGGGGGGGATCCACTGCCCCCCCAAGTTTCATTTACAGCAGTAGTCATTCTTGTACTTCCTTTTTGCTGATAAATTCACAAGTGAACAACCAGATTAATTAAAAAAAACCACACACAATGCAATGTCACCTGTACTCTCCTTTATAGCTGGCAGCTCTAAACTCACAGAGTAGGCAAATAGACAGCAGCGTTGCTTGAAACAGGAAAGTTTATTACAAATAGAAAAATTCAAAGGCTCAAGCCTCTACATGTATCTGTGCAGATATGGTACCTTCAGGTGAAAAGGACAATTGGATAAGCTAAGAGACAACCATTTCTACCCTTTTAACTTTCGGTTTTCTCTAACTTGAAAAGTATCAATCAGTACTCATGTCAATTTGTTAATTACACCTTTCTTGGCACCAAAAGTGAAGCATAAGATACATCAAAGCATGCATGAAAAATAACGGTGTCCTGACTTCCTTGGCAACTCTAGTCAGGACATATAGATAGCTACAGGATGCCTCCCTCTTCAGCAGACATCCTGTCAGGTCAGCTTGACCAGACAAGAAAATTATCAGTTTTTCAAAGAAAGAGAAAGTTGAAGGAAAGTGCTTCTCAGCACCTGGACACAGGGTTGAAGGAAAGGCCTTCAGTTGAAAGAAAGTACCTGTACTGTATAGAGTTGAAGAAGAGGGCTCCTCAGCTAGGATCTTTATTACATGTGTGGCTCTTTCATTAAAATGGCTGCTGGGCTCCATTTTAAGTAGGCCCACTGCTCTCAGTGAGTTAAAAACAGCATCTTAATTTGTTGAAAAACACAGAGAAGAAATAAGCCAACATTCTCCCACTGTTTTCTTCAGTCTTCATTTTGCTTCCCTTGTGTTAAATTACATGGTTTGTAAGCCCTTCAGGGCAGGGACCTATTGAACTTTGTAAAGCATCATGTAGAGCAATGGTGTTCATCTGAGCCCAGCAGACTCATTAACAAGCCGGCTAGCAGCACTAGACAATTATGGACTGAAAAACAAAACCGCCTGCTGGAAGATAACTTCAGAGCCTACAGGGATGAAGTGAGACAGACCTCCCAAGGGTGAGAATTTCAGGATCTTGACACTGGAAAGGCCTCCTCTCCAATGTGGGTGGCTGGGCTGTAGCTACGCATTAGCAGGGAAAACACATTCAGCGCATGCTCAGATTCATCCCCTCCAACGGCTGCCCACATTCAAGGACTGAGGTGAGATGTGGAAGACAAGATATTTTTAAAAAGTTACATTCTGGCTTTCCAACAAAGATTGGGAGCCACTGTGACTCCCAAACAGCAGTTTAAAAAAATATATCTAAGGGACAGAAGTAGAACAGCAGCCAATAAAACTGCAGACAGATAAATGATATGAACATAATTAGAAATTAACTGCCCAAAGCTCAAACAAATAGAAACAGAGAGATTTGGGCTTGCTGTGGGATATGTGGCCCACAGGGGAGGGTCTGCAAGGGAAAAACTGGCCTCTGCCCCCCACGCGGTTACCCACTCCTCCTCAAATTGCTTGAATCCATCAAGGCACAAATCCTTCCCTGATAGGGCTCCCAAATTTCAGAACATAACTTTGAGTCCCAGGGCCTTGATCCTCTTCTCTGCTCCTCAGGGCAAAGGGGAGGCATCATAGGGCAAGAATCCTACCATAAAAATGTGTGAGCATAGTTCCCCTCATTTGTTAGACTTTGTGTCCTTTATTTCACTAGCATACTTGAATGATTGAAGCTTGATGTATCCTGCTACATGACATCACAGGGGCTGTTTCTTCTCTGTGACATCATTATAACATCACCAAGGCCCACATCACAAGGGTCCTCCTTGAAATCTCAGGGCCCGGGATAGTCAGACCTGGCAGTGGAGTTTATGTTGGCCAAGGCATTTTTAAAGTAACAAGTCCAAATGTCTAAGACAACCAATCCCAGACACATACAAGGAACCAAGGGCACAAAATACACATCGGAAGCTGCAGATACAATGACAAGAGATATGGCCATCTGTCAGGGATGCTTTGATTGTGTATTCCTGCATGGCAAGGAGTTGGACTGGATGGCCCTCGTGGTCTCTTCCAACTCTACAATTCTATGATTCTATGAAATTTCAGTAAAATTTAATACAAACAGCAGAACACAGAGACATATTACTCAACAGTTCTTACAACCACCAGTCTTGGGGGGGGGGGACAGGGACTTAACAAATTGTTTTCCTGTACCTCAAGTGTGCCTGGGACTGGACACATTCCCCCAAAGGCTGTTTTCACAACCTTCAGACTCTCTAGACTGTTACTTTTCTGGCTATAAAAAGGATAAATCACCTCTTGTGGAAATGTTCAGGTCTGGCAAGTCAGCTTTCTAACAGGTTCCAATCCTTCCCCTGCCCCCCACTGAACATTTTAAAATTCATTTGTTTTACAAAAAGGAGGTGCTTCTTTTGGTAGCATCATGTGTACATGTATTTGCAAAGCTGTATCCACTCTCTGCCACTTTCGCTACCGTTGCTGTTTTAAGACACTTTCACCTCATTCTTAATGTATATAATGGAGAATCCCCTACTCACTAATCATTTGAATGGGTGGGGGGAGAAATAGACACACCCAAGAAGAGTATCTTTTAAAATGGTCTTGCTCCTTGGTGCAATTTCAAACCACATCGACCTGGGTTTTTCACAGTGCCATTGGGAGGCAGAACATATTCTGCCCAAAACACCTTGTTACTGATCTTCACAACAAAGTTATGGAGTCAGAGAAGAAAGCTGCCGCTTATTCTCATTGCCCTGATTTGAAAGGCACTTTTCCTGTTTGTCTTGTTATCTGACATTTCAAGAGCATTGGTGCAAATCCAGATTGAAGGCTTTGGGCATTCCAGCTACCAGGACAGCTATTTCCTGACGTACATGGGATATTCTTCCCCCTTGGAGGTCAAATTCTGTTTTGTAATCAGATCTCCTATGGGTTTTATTTTATTTCCAATTTATAAAAACCATAGCCCACCTGAATCCAATCAGGGAAGCCGCCACCCCCACCCACCAAGGGAAAATGCAATTAAATTTAGGGTTTTGGGCAGGGTTAGTCTTCGCTTCCCGGTCAAAGAGATGGTGACTCTGTTCTTGTTTTTAATTCAAACTCTTAAGGAGTTATCCAAGACAATGAACATTTCAGAGATGGGGTTCAGCACCTTGGATAGTTCCTACAGTTTGGACTGAAACCTAGAACAGATTCACTGCCTCACTGGCAGGGAAGTCAGCAACCACCACTGGGCTTAGGTGACTACAAAAAGCCCAGGGGGCAACCCTGTCCCACTTTCTATCACCCCCAGACCTTCTATGGGATCAGGGGCATACCAAATTTCTAGCACTACAGACAGTGAGACATTGAAAATGGTTGGCTGGGCCAAAGCTAACAAAATGAAATTCAATACGGAGAAATGTAAAGTACTGCACTTAGGGCGGAAAAATGAAATGCATAGATATAGGATGGGAGAGACCTGGCTGAACGAGACTATGTGCGAAAGGGATCTAGGAGTCCTACTAGACCACAAGTTGAACATGAGTCAACAGTGTGATGCGGCAGCTAAAAAGGCCAATGCGATTTTGGGCTGTATCAATAGAAGTATAGTGTCCAGATCAAGGGAAGAAATAGTGCCACTCTATTCTGCCTTGGTCAGACCTCACCTAGAATACTGTGTCCAGTTCTGGGCACCACAATTCAAAAAGGATATTGACAAATTGGAGCGTGTCCAGAGAAGGGCAACTAAAATGGTGAAAGGTCTGGAAACCATGCCTTATGAGGAGAGACTTAGGGAGCTGGGTATGTTTAGCCTGGAAAAAAGATGGTTAAGAGGCGATATGATAACCCTGTTTAAGTATTTGAAGGGGTGTCACGCTGAGGATGGAGCAGGCTTGTTTTCTGCTGCTCCAGAGACTGGAACACGGAGCAATGGATGCAAGCTCCAGGAACAGAGATTCCATCTCAACATTAGGAGGAACTTTTTGACAGTAAAAGCTGTTCCTCAACATTAGGAGGAACTTTTTGACAGTAAGATCTGTTCGGCAGTGGAACACACTTCCTTGGTGCGTGGTGGGGTCTCCTTCCTTGGAGGTCTTTAAACAGAGGCTGGATTGCCATCTGTCAGGGATGCTTTGATCGTGATTCCTGCATGGCAGGGGGTTGGACTGGATGGCCCTCGTGGTCTCTTCCAACTCTACAATTCTATTATTCTATGTTTCTAGAATTCTTGTATTCCCTACATTCACATTCCTTTGGGAGCTTTGCCTGCCCCTTTTCTTTGTATTACAAAACTCTATTTCTAAATGCTTGACCAAAATTTTAAGTTATTGCAATGCTAGAAATTTGGAGAAAGACTATTTAATGGGAGGGAAATATTTGGGAGGACAAAGCCCTCATTTTACCTCTCCCCCATAGCTACAATGTGCTATAGCTGCCCCTTTTCCCTAAACCAGAAGTGGCTTTTTGGAAATGACTTTTTAAAAAAAAATAAAAGAAAGCATAAGGTGCACCTTCCTTTACATGAGAATTGCACCCTTTAAGATCTTCAGGTGATGTGATTTTCCATTTTGGGGCAGAACAGTTGGCTGCCTGCAAGCCATACAACTGCTTTGTTATTTACCATCATGGGGTCTTTGACTTATGGCAAACCTATGAATGAGAGATCGCCAAGAGCCCCAGTCATCAACATCCCTGCTCAGGTCTTGCAAACTCAAGGCCGTGGCTTTCCTAATCCATCCACCTCTAGTGAAGTCTTCACCCCCAGTTTACCCCATCCTTCCCTTAGGCGTGAGGGCTTTCGCTCACTTTATTACAGGCAATGAGACCCCTTCCTCAGACAGCTGCTGCCAATCAGAGTACAGAATATTGGACAACTGGTCTGATCTGATACAAGGCAGCTTCCTATATTCCCATGCAATTTCTCTGATCTAATCTTCGCCCCTATGCTTTCTTCCTTGGCGAAAATACCACTTGCAAAGTCATAGAGATAAAGGATATTCTCTGGCTTTTCTTCACAAACGAAGATTCAGGAAGGACTCAGCCCGTGCTTTCTGCAAGCGCGCTGATGACTGAAAAGGCCAATCCGAGATAAACAAGTCCGGTTGCAGAAAGCACATCAGAAGGTCTCCTTGGGTGATGTTTCTGGGTTGTGATTCTTTCTGCGTTGTTGTTTGTCTTCAAGACTTGTTCAGCGTGAGTTCTCAAATAAGGCTGCAGCATTGTAGATAGTGCATCTCCATGCCTCCCGATATAAGGCCAGGACGGACCACTGTTGGTGATCAATTTGGCTGAGCCTGAGATGTTGCTTCAGGGAGTTCTTGTATCGCTTTTTTGGAGCACCCCTCTTATGCTGACCCATGGTGAGTTCACCGTAGAGTACTATTTTGGGAGGCGATGGTCCTCCATCCTAGAAACGTGCCCTGCCCAGCGCAGCTGTGTTCTCAATATCATGGTCTCAATGCTGGTGATCCCTACTTGCTCAAGGACAGCAACATTCGTCACATAGTCAGTCCAGTGTATACAAGGGAAAAAGAGTTAAACATCTCCTTCTCTCTTCCACCACCATCACTTCTCTGATATTACCTATTATTATTATTATTATTATTATTATTATTACTGCTGCTACTACTACTACTACTTCTACTACTATTTCTACCCCACTTCCCCCCAGTTTAGGATTCAAAAGCAGCTTACAACAAATTAAACACCTCATTAAAATTTTGCAAGATACAAAAGTTAAAACAATATTAAACAATCAAAAAATTAAAACAAGATTAAAATAGACATAATTAAAACATGCATGTGGGCACATGCACACGCACACACACGAGCACAACAATTAGTAAGATCATAGAATCATAGAATCATAGAATTGCAGAGTTGGAAGAGACCACGAGGGCCATCCAGTCCAACCCCCCTGCCACGCAGGAAATCTTGATCAAAGCATCCCCGACAGATGGCCATCCAGCCTCTGTTTAAAGACCTCCAAGGAAGGAGACCCCACCACACTCCGAGGGAGTGTGTTCCACTGCCGAACAGCTCTTACTGTCAAAAAGTTCCTCCTCATGTTGAGGTGGAATCTCTGTTCCTAGAGCTTGCACCCATTGCTCCGTGTTCCAGTCTCTGGAGCAGCAGAAAACAAGCTTGCTCCATCCTCAGCGTGACATCCCTTCAAATACTTAAACAGGGCTATCATATCGCCTCTTAACCGTCTTTTTTCCAGGCTAAACATACCCAGCTCCCTAAGTCTCTCCTCATAAGGCATCATTTCCAGACCTTTCACCATTTTAGTTGCCCTTCTCTGGACACGCTCCAATTTGTCAATATCCTTTCTGAATTGTGGTGCCCAGAACTGGACACAGTATTCTAAGTGAGGTCTGACCAAGGCAGAATAGAGTGGCACTATTACTTCCCTTGATCTAGACACTATACTTCTATTGATACAGCCCAAAATCGCATTGGCCTTTTTAGCTGCCGCATCACACTGTTGGCTCATGTTCAACTTGTGGTCTACTAGGACTCCTAGATCCCTTTCGCACGTAGTCTCATTCAGCCAGGTCTCTCCCATCCTATATTTATGCATTTCATTTTTCCGCCCTAAATGCAGTACTTTATATTTCTCCGCATTGAATTTCATTTTGTTAGCTTTGGCCCAGCTCTCCAGTCTATCCAGGTCATCTTGAATGTTGATCCTGTCCTCTAGGGTATTAGCTACTCCTCCCAATTTGGTGTCATCTGCAAATTTAATAAGTATGCCCCTAATTCCCTCATCCAAGTCATTGATAAAGATGTTGAATAGCACTGGGCCCAGGACAGAACCCTGTGGCACCCCACTGGTCACATCTTTCCAAGACGAAAAGGAGCCACTGCTGAGCACCCTAGCTCATTGTTTAGGTGAGACAGGCCTTATACAGTCCCTCCTCAAATGTTTTTTGGACTGGAAAAGTCTTTCCTTGTTTGAAAAAAGACAGTAGGGAGGGGGCCAGTCTACCTATTCTGGGAAGAGTGTTCCAAAGCTTGGATGCAGCCACCAAGAAGGCCCTCTCCTGTGTTCCCACCAGATGACCTGCGTGGGTTGTTGAACAGAGAGAAGGGCTTCCTCGCAGATCTCAATGAAGGGGCTGGTTCATAAGGGAACATACTATCCTTCAAATAACCTGGACCTGAGCCATATAGGGCTTTACAGGTCAAAACCCGCACTTTGAATTGTGACCGGAAACAGCCAACATCCAGTGAAGCTGTTGCAACAAGGGAGCTCTATGTTCCCAGTCCCAGTTAGCAATCTGGCTGCAGCTCTTTGGACCAGTTGAAGTTTCCAAACATGCTTCAAAGGCAACCCCACGAAGAGTGCATTACAGTAATTCAACCCAGGATGTAACTACCTGGCTAGATGTGACGTCTCAAGGAACAGGCACAGCTGGTGAGCAAGCTTTAACTGTGCCTAGCCGCCACTGAAACCTGAGCTTCCAGGCTTGCAGTTAAATCCAGCAGCACACCCAAGCTGTGAACTTGTGTCTTCAGAGATGTGTGTGTATGTATGTGCCTTCAAGTCACCTGTTGCCTTATGGTGACCCCATGGAATGAATCCCTGTTCCCTGATCTAAGCCACAGAGGGATACAAGCCAGACTGCCCTTGCAGTTTCCCCCCTTGTTTTGTTTTGTTTTGAATTTTTTTAAAAAGTAGGATCAACAGCTTTCAGTGCCTCATGTAGTTTAAATTACAGCTGTCCTTTCTTAGGTTTATTATGTGTCCCTGCATATCATACCTCAAGAAATGTTCCAGGACTCATGCATTTTGGTGTAAAAAAAAAAAAGGTGCATGAAAACTGTTGTTTAGAAGTGGTCTGCTGCACCACTACCACTTGGAAAGGCAGCCATGAAGAAACTTGATAAGCTCCTCATGTGTCAACTGTCTCTGTGTGCCTTCAAGTCACCTAGAATCATGGAATCACAGAGTTGGAAGAGACCACAAGGGCCATTTAGTCCAACCTCCCTGCTATGCAGGAATACACAATCAAAGCACTCTTGACAGATGTCCATCCAGCCTCTGGTTAAAAACCTCCAAAGAAGGTGATTGTACCACACTACAAGACAGTGTATTCCACTTCTGAACAGCTCTTACGGTCAGGAAGTTCTTCCTAATGCTTGGGTAGAATCTCTTTTCCTGTAGTCTGAGTCCATTGCTCTGTGTCCTAGTCTCTGGAGCAGCAGAAAACAAGCTTGCTTCTTCTTCAATATGACATCCTTTCAAGTCTTTAAACATGGCTATCATGTCACCTCTTTACCTTCTCTTCTTCAGGCTAAACATACCCAGCTCCCTAAGCTGCTCCTCATAGAGCATGGCTTCCAGACCTTTCGCCATTTTGGCTGCCCTCTTCTGGACACATTCCAGCTTGTCAATATCCTTCTTGAATTGCGGTGCCCAGAACTGGACACAATATTCCAAGCAAGGTCTGACTAAAGCAGAATAAGGTGGTGCTATTCTTATGTGAATTGATGGTGTCTGTGGAAATTCCATGTGTGTCACAATATTGCTTCAGGGAATTTAAATTCGCCCAATTGGCATGTGAAAGGTCACATAACTGCAGGATCTTTTAACCAGTATATACCGTACTAACAGGGAGACAAAGAGCCAAACAAATAACTGTAAAATCTTTATTGGAAAGGATTTAAAACTTCATTTGCACCACATTCATTCATCCAACACACACACACAAGACTATGGAAGAAAAGTAGGAAGAATCTAGATAGAGGGTTATTAATCATTAAATACCAGAGTCAGAAGCATCTAGGCCAGTGGTCCTTAACCTTTTTTTTACCACAGACCTCCTTTAAATATCTCCACAATACTTAACTCAAGATTAAAAACCCAATAATAATAATAATAATAATAATAATAATAATACAATTACACCATCCATTAAGCCTTCCCTCAGAGGCACTGGAGGGGGAGGGAAGACATTTTTCCTGCTTCTTCCTGCAAGTTTGTGGCTGCAGTGGATTGAATGGCAATGTGCAGGCCAAGCCAGCCAGCCTTTACCTTGGTTCCTGTCACATGGCCACTCCACTGCAGGTGGGCCAAACAGCCTTCAAGCCTTTGTGGACCCCCTGTGAGGACATCACGGAGCCCTGGGGGTTCCCGGACCACTGGTTAAGAACCACTGATCTAGGCTAAAGTATTTCCTTTTTCTATGTATGTCTGTGAAAGTCAAACAGTGGAGAAAGCTGACAGGAAGAGAATCAATGCATTTGAAATGTGGAGTTAGGCGTGCTTAACACACACATCTACACACACATTATTGCCATGTGCTTAACAAACACATGTGCACACACATTATTAGAATTTCAGACAGGTAACAAAAACCCAGAAACTGAATTCAAGCGCATGACAGTTTCCTATATTTGGTGGGTGGCCTTGGATCACTTAGCCAGTCCCACATTGAGCAGAGTGTCATAGGCAGCCTTGACAAATGTGCATTTTGTGGTGCGTAGGATCACTGGGCTTTGCAGCACATGTACCAGCAGAAAAATGTGTGTGATCATGGTGCGTGACAACCAACTCTAAAGAATGGCTGCAGAATTTTTTTATTTCAGAGCAGACAGCACCCACACAGCTCTGCTTAAACCTCTACATCGTTTTAGCTTCTCTTTAGAAAACAGCAACTGCAAAGCAGTGAGAACTTTGGACTGGCAGTGGAGAAAAAGAGACCAGTTTGTATTTCCGGTAATGTTACTATTGGAGCCAAGTGACCTTCAGGAAATTCCATCCCTCCTATGCATTTCTCCTTGACACAAAAGAAAACTTTCCCATCTCTGGCTTATTGTCTTTCCACTGACTTTGGATGAGGCTGGGGAAACCCAGGTTCATAGGAAGGATGACAACCAGGTCATATTATTTATGCATCTAGCTGAGCCAGTCTTTCCCAACCTGCTTTCCTCCAGAGTTGGTTGGACTACAGCTCACAGTATTCCTGCCCATTGCCCACGTTGGCTAGTTGCCAGATCTCAGGGCCTGGCCCTGAGTCTCCAGCTTTCATGGGTCATCTCCAGGCATGAGACCAGAACAACTTCAGTTTTGGATGAAGCTCCTCTCTTGCCAAATCTACAGCTCAGCTATTAAAGGAGTAGCTTGCTACAATTTGCAAGCCTTAATAGATTTATTGCTGCAACTTGTAAAGACTCTCCAGGGGGTCTATATATTAGCTTCTTCCTTCTGTCCCAGTTATTGTGGTGCCAGGGTTCACCCTCTGTTCTGCATCTACCTTGCTCTGGCTTGGAGCAAGTCGGCTAGACTAAATGTTCCTATCTCCTCAAGTAAGTAAGAAGGAATGATTCCCTAATTTCACCTTGATCTGAGAACAGCCCCTAAACAGGGAAATTGATTGTGTATTCCTGCAGGGCAGGGGGTTGGATTAGATGGCCCTTGTGGTCTCTTCCAACTCTTATGATTCTATGTTCTCTGTGTCTGTGCCTGTGTTTAAATGACAAGCTATAAGCCACTGTGGTTGGTGCTTAAGTAATGGTACTTAAGCATCCACGGATTTTGGTATCCACAGTGGGTCCTGGAACCAAACCCCAGCGGATACCAAGGGGCCACTGTATGGTCTTGGGGGGAGGTGCATCCTCCCCATTCATGCTCTAAATATATATCACCTTACTTGTCTGTAGGTAACACAGCTTATATGTGTGAGGAGAAAGTGTGGTGGGAAGAAAGGTCTGAACTCTGCAAGAAATGTGCAATTGTGTGTTGTTTTTATTGCATGTTTCAAGTCAGCTCTGACCCTATCTTGAGGTTTTCTTGCCAAGATTTGCTTTGAGGAGTTTTGCCACTGCTTTCCTCTAAGGCTGAGAGAGTATGACTTACCCAAGATTCAAACCCTGGTCTCTTGGAATCTTAGTCCAGTACTCAAACCACTACACCAGGTTGGATCTCTATGGCTCTTCCTAAGTTCTAGTATTGTCTACCATGGCTAAATGCAGCTTTCTACAGAATACTTTCCTGCTAGTGAACATCATGAAAGTTCCATGTTTTCATCCGTGCAGATACCCCCCACCAGTGCAAACCCCAACAATGCCACACCTTCGCTGTACGCATACACTGTTGGTATTATTATTATTGTTGTTGTTATTATTATTATTATTATTTGTTACCCACCTCTCCCTATGCATTGAGGCAGGGAACAACAAACTAACACACAAACATAACATTGGTTAAAAGCACATATCAATTTTATATATATATATATGTATGTATGTATGTGTGTATATAAATTTAAAATAACAAGTAAAACCAAGACACTTTAAAACAATCAACACACAATTTAAATTTCACAGTTTAAAATCAGCTGGATAGGCCTGCCACAAGAGGCTGGTCTTTAATGCTGATTTACATTCAGACAGTGTATTCAGCTATCATGTCTCTTCCGGAAGGCCATTCCAGAGTCTAGAGGCGGCTGAAGAAAAAGTCCTCTGGGTGACAGTTGCCCAACTAGTCCTGCCTGACTGGATCAAATGTCCTCCAGAGGAACTAAGTGTACGGGGCGGATTATACAGGAGAAGGCGATCCCGTAGGTAACCTGGACCCAAACCATGTAGTGTTTTAAAGGTAATAACTAACACTTTGTACCTTGCCTGAAAACTAATTGGCAGCCAGTGGAGTGATTTTAATATTGGTGTGATATGATCAGTCCTGGATGTACCAGTAACTAATCTGGCTGTTGTGTTTTGAACCAATTGTCATTTCCCAACTAGGTAAAGAGGTAGCCCAATGTACAATGCATTGCAAAAGTCCAGCCTTCAGGTTACCAGTGCCTGCAGTACCATCTTTAGGTCCTCCAACTCTAGGAAGGAGCACAGCTGACATAACAGCCGAAGCTGGTAGTAAACACTCCTGGCCGTCGCATCTGTGTGAGCTGTCATTTGGAGTGAGGGATCCAGGAGCACTCCCACAGTCTTCCAGCAGGAGTGTAACCCCATCCAGGACTGGCTGACACACCTCCAAACCCCTGACAGTAAGCACCTCCATCTTGTCTGGATTCAGCTTCACTTTGTTTTTCCTCATCCAACCCATAGCCTCCTCCAAGCACCTCCTTCAATGGCACCTTCATTCAGAGGAGAAACATTGTCCTTAGCTGAGGCTGGTTTTTTTAAGGTATGGAGAAATATATTTGGGTGTCATCAGCATACTGATAGCACCCTGCCCCATGCCTCTGGATGATCTCACCCAGCAGTTTCATGTAGATATTGAATAACATTGGGGATAGAATGGCACCTTGGGGTATGCCATATAACAGCTCCTTTTTTGAGGAGCAGCTATCCCCAAGCACCACCATCTGGAACCTGCCTGAGAGACAGGACTGGAGCCAATGAACACACAGTGCCTCCGATTCCCAAATTCTTCAGGCGTTCCAGAAGGATACCATGGTCGATGGTATCAAATACCACTGAGAGGTCTAAAAGCACCAGCTTACATGCTTTGAAATCAAACCCAATTAATGGAGACTCTGTGGTTTTTGTGGCAAGATTTATTCAGAAGGGGCTTGCCATTGCCTTCTTCTGAAGCTGAATACAGCTATATATGATTATCCAAGGCTAACCAGTGTGTTTCCATGGCCAAGCAGGAATTTGAACCTGGGTCACCTGGAGTCCTAGTCCAGTACTCAATGGAAAGGTATAACATGCCCAATAGGGAGGGCACCTAGCAGAACATTGACTGTAAGAAGTAAAACACATTCTGTTCCTGCTGAAAATTACAAGGAATGCATGTGTGTTTGTGAGAGAGAAAGACAGTCTGTGCACGTGTGAGGCATGCGGACGCTACATCAGCATACACAGACAGGCATGTGCTTTCCCACCGATCTGATGGGATCCTTGCCAGAAATGGGTAACCCGGACAGCATGAGTCATCTTAAGCACTAAGGGAGTTCCAAGAATAGTTGCTCTTGCTGGCAATTGCACCAAAAGCAGAGGGTGAGGGTGAGGGTGGGGGTGGGAACTATGTCCTATACTATCTATAGGAGGCAATGTCAAAAGTAAGGGAGGGTGCACAACTCTTCAGGAGGGACCCATCTCTGGCCTCTTGTCTAAGCATATTCTCCAGCGACTGACAGAGAAAAAAACAGAAAAGTCTGCAGCTTTATAGTAAAGGAACAAAGAGCTTACCAAATGACAACAATCACGGGGAAACGGTCAGATCATGAAGTCTTGTAGAATGACTCACCAAAGAAGATTGTATATATCTATAGATTTTCCTTGGGTTTTTTTTCCAGGCTGTGAGGCTGTGTTCTGGAATAGTTTCTTTCTGACGTTTCGCCTGCATCTATGGCTGAAACATCCGAAAGAAACTATTCCAGAACACGGCCTCACAGCCCAGGAAAAAAACAACAACAAGGAAAATCTATGGATGCTGGCCGTGAAAGCTTTCAACTTCACATTGTATATATCTGTCTGCAGTTTCCTACTGCCTCCCAGCAACTAACTCTCAAGCTTCAGCATGCAATATTTCTAACTCATATGAGAACTGAACATCACTTAGGCAAAGACCTAAGTCACAGTCTTTCAGGGAGAGTATAACCCCATCCAGAACTGGTTGACTCACCTCCAAAACCTTGACAGTAAGCACCTCCATCTTGTCTGGATTTCACTTCAGTTTGTTTTTCCTCATCCAGCCCATTACCTCCTCCAGGCATTCATTCAGAGGAGACACACTATCCTTAGCTGAGGCTGTTTTTGAAGGCATGAAGAGATATATTTGGGTGTCATCAGCATACTGATAGAACTCCACCCCATACCTCCAGATGATCTCTATGCCATCCACGTCACTAGGGATTCATAGACCTGCTCCTCTTCGAGTTGCCATCATTTGCCAGCAATGTTCTATGTGTGGCATTCTACACAGGTCAACTTGGCTAGTGTCTATTCAAAGTAATAAATGGGCCCAACTCTGAAGTAAAAAATGGTAATTTTCAAGATCCAGTGGGAGAATACTTCAGTGACTTAGGCTGTTCTTCTTTCTCTTTTCAAGGGGGCTGTTTTTGAATAAAAGAACTACAAAGACAAATTCCAGTGCAAAAGAGCTGGGCAAGAATTAACCCTAAAATTCAGCCCTATCTCCTGTGGACTTTTAAAATAACAACTTTTAAAAATCCCACTACATGAGTGTAACATTTTGTTTGGTGGAGGCTACTGGCTCCCATGTCAGTAGGGTGCTGAATCGATTCTGGCTTTTAGTCTGAATTTTAAAGGGCCTAACCAAGGTGCTGAACCCAATCCCACCCCATGCAGAAAAAAATTAGGAGTAGCACCTTGAATAATTCCTTTGAAGTTCATGGCTTCACCATCACTGACATAGGAGCTGGGGAGTTCACTAATGTAAGAATGTCTGCTGTTTTGTCAATAGGCCCTGTTGCTAAGTATTTGTCATGTATCAGCATCCCCAAACTCATAGATCACAAGCTTCAAGGTTCATCAGAAAGTTCTATTGCCAGAAATCCAGGAAGCCTACAATACAAAGCTGTTGCTGAGACTGAGAACCTAACGGATGCACTCTAAGTTAAAAGCATTTTACAATCAACATACGGTAATCTGGCAGGCTGCAAAACTATTGGTTGTCCATCATCCACTGACACAAGCATTCCTTAAACTGAAAGTTACCATTCCCCCACAACTCTAGCCTTGAAACTAAAATGGTTAATTGCAGATGCCTTGTTATCTCCTTTCCCAAACAAAGTCCAAACATCATTTCACCCCTACACAAACTGCTATGCACACTCTACACCTAGGCCATAGGGAACCTAATGAATATGGCAGGAACAAAGCGGACCGATCCTGACAGTATTACTGCTTGTACATTTTGCATTTCCCTTTCCTCTGATCCCATTAGCTAGAATCCCCTATCCACACTTCTAACTCTCTCTCTCTCTCTCTGTCTTTTCTTCCCAAACGAAGATTCAGGAAGGACTCATCCCATGCTTTCTGCAAGCGCGCTGATGACTAAAAAGGCCAATCCGAGATAAACAAGTCCGGTTGCAGAAAGCACAGCAGAGGATCTCCTTGGGTGATGTTTTTGGGTTGTGATTCTTTCTGCGTTGTCGTTTCTCTTCAAGACTTGTTCGGCGTGAGTTCTCAAATAAGGCTGCAGCATTGTGGATAGTGCGTCTCCATGCCTCCCAATGTGAGGCCAGGGCGGACCACTGTTGGTGATCATTTGGCCGAGCCTGAGATGTTGTTTCAGGGAGTCCTTGTATCGCTTTTTTGGAGCACCCCTCTTACGCTGATCCGTGGTGAGTTCACCGTAGAGTAGTATTTTTGGGAGGCGATGGTCCTCCATCCTAGAAACGTGCCCTGCCCAGCGCAGCTGTGTTCTCAATATCATGGCCTCAATGCTGGTGATCCCTGCTTGCTCAAGGACAGCAACATTCGTCACATAGTCAGTCCAGTGTATATTTAGGATTGTGCATATACAGCGCTGATGAAAGCATTCAAGGAGTCGTAAGTGGTGGCAATAGGTGACCCATGTTTCAGACCCATAAAGGAGAATAGACAGTACAATGGCTCTATACACACTGATTTTTGTGCTTCGTCTCAGGTGTTTATTACTCCAGACTCTTTTGTAAAGTTTTCCAAATGCGCTATATGCCTTTGCTAATCTGTGATCGATCTACCTACACATCTGTAAAATATGTTGCAACTAAGGCAACATCCTATGCATGTGCTGAAGCGGACTGTAGCCCATGAATAGTTATGCCAATGTGGTCTGAAGGACCATATTCTCCCATATGACCCTGCCCGTGTGGAGATCTTCTGAGAAGGCCTTTGTGTCTGTCCCATCACCCTCACAGGTACATCTGGTGGGAACACGGGAGAGGGCCTTCTTGGTGGCTGCTCCAAGGCACTGGAACTCAGAGAGGTTAGACTGGCCCCCTCCCTACTACCCTTCCATAAGCTGGTAAAGAGACTTTTGTTTAAGCAGGCCTCTGAAGACTGATCGTTGAAGGAGAAAGGGTCTTGCATATACTGTAATGTGCTTTATTGTCAACTGGATTTCTTGCCAATGCTCATAGTTTTAACTGCTTTTAATTTTACTGATAATTTAATTATATTTTTAACTTTTGTAAGATATGAAATTTGAGCTGCATTTATTTTCACTTTTAAGAGCTGCCTTGAGTCCTAAGCTGGGGGGAAAGCATATTATTATTATTATTATTATTATTATTATCCCACCTTTTCCCCAATATAGGGGCTCAAGGCAGCTAAATTTAATTTAAAATAATATGCAAACATTAAAAATATAAATATGAAATTTTAAAACAGATTAAAGATTTTATAGTATTAAACTCTTAAAAACATTAAAAATCTTAAATATAATAAAACTATATAGACCTTAAAAACTAAATTGCACAGCCTGTACAAGCCCAGCTCCTATTAGATTGCAAAGGTCTGATGGTACTAGAATGTTTTTACTTGTTGCCGAAAGGAGAGCAGAGACAGGGCCATCCTGGCTTCTCTAGGGAGGGAGTTCCAAAGTCTAGCAGCAGCCACCGAGAAGGCCCTCTCCATCATTCCCACCAAAGGAGCTCGAAAGGGTGGTGGGACAGAAAGAAAGCCCTCTTCAGATGATCTAAGAGCTCTAATGAGCTCAAAATACAACAACAACAACAATAATAATGTGTTAGTCTTTAAGATGTCACAAGATTAGTTGTTTTACATGATCTGAGCCAATGCGCATTGGATTTTTTCTTGAAGTGTGTGTGTGTGGGAAACATAATAATAATAATAACAACAACAACAGCAATTATGTTCATCTTTAAGATATCACAAGATTCCTGTTATTTTATATATGAGCTGAGCCTCCACACGCTGGATTTCCCCTGTGTTGATTCCATTTGAACACTACGTCCCATACCGATACCTGGTGGGACAGGTATGCCAGGTAGCTGGAAGTTTCTGTGCTTGTTTAACTGTTGTCATGCACAATTAAATTCTAATTCAGAATATTTACTTAATTCATCCTCGTCTATACATATTTAATATCATTCTGAACAGTGAAAGATTAATCACAAATCAAACAGCAAAAAAAGAATCTAATCTAGTTTTAAGAACACAGCATGATAATTTCCCCCACTTTATGCACTTTTCTGTTCTTCACTTTATTTAAACAGTTTTTGTTCTTTGACCTAGGCCTGTTAGAACGCTTCCACATTATCAGTTCATCGATGTGTGCTTACTCTGCATATCATAGCTTCTTATGTCTCCAGGACATCATCGTTCAAATCCCTGTGCAGTCCTGGAAACCTACTGGGTGACCTTGGGCAAATCATATTCTTTCTCTCAGCCATAGAGGAAGGTGACAGAAAACCTCCTCTGCATACCGGTGTCCATAACGGCATGTCCATAACTGCAGGACATATAAGAATAATAATTTAATCATATTTATTTTTGACCTGTCTCTCCCCCTGGATCAAATTGGAGAACAACATTAAAATATCTCTCTCTCTCTCTCTCTCTCTCTCTCTCTCTCTCTCTCTCTCTGGCTTTTCTTCACAAACGAAGATTCAGGAAGGACTCATCCCGCGCTTTCTGCAAGCGCGCTGATGACTACAAAGGCCAATCCGAGATAAACAAGTCCGGTTGCAAAAAGCACAGCAGAAGGTCTCCTTGGGTGATGTTTTTGGGTTGTGATTCTTTCTGCATTGTCATTTCTCTTCAAGACTTGTTCATCGTTGACCCATTAAAACACATAATATCAGTTTAAAAACAAATAAAACTAATCCATAGTAAAACAATTTAAAATTCACAGTTTAAAAATAATCTGGATAGGCCTGCCAGAAGAGACTAGTCTTTAATGCTGTTTTAAATTCAGACAGTGTATTCAACTGCTGAATCTCTTCCGGCAGGTCATCCCAGAGTCTAGGGACAGTTGAAGAAAAAGTCCTCTGGGTGACAATTGCCAATCTAGTCCTGGCTGACTGAAGTAAATGTCCCCCAAAGGAACGGAGTGTATGGGGCGGATTATATGGGAGAAGACAATCCCAAACCCTGGACCCAAAGCATGTAGGACTTTAAAGGTAACAACCCACACTTTGTTCCAAGATTCGCCGTGGATACCTGAAACCGTAGACAATAGGGAACCTTATTATTTTCAATGAGACAAATTTCAGAAGTTGACCACAGAATCACATTGGAATATCTAGAAATGCCTAGAGATAACATATTTTTTTTCGGATGTGGATAAGTAAAACCGTGGATATTGAGTCTGTGGATATGGGAGTTGACCAAGAAAATCCTACGATAGGGTTACCATAAATCTGAGTTGACTTGAAAGCATCTACCAACAACAAAGGTGAATTAGCTTTCTCCAAACATGACTCTTATACAGACGTACACATATTCAAATTTTTCCTAATGCCAAGCTTGTACAGTACACATTGTACTCTCCCCAGAAGGAAAAACAGGTTTTCCCTAACCCAGATTGTGCAAAAGTATATGATGCTTTCCAACAACAACAAAAAGGCCTCAACACATTCCTCAGTTCAAATTGTACACAAACAGATCCCTCAGGGTTGTTCAGATGTGCCTCAGGTCAGTTGTCACAAATGTATACTGTAGTGCATTTTTTCCAAGAAACCATAACAGTTTCGTATGCCTTATATTCCTTAGTATGGTTATAGCTTTCTTGTCTTCCATTATGGAACACATAATGTCATGTGATATCAAGCATGAACCTCAAGAGCCATTTGCAATCATGCACAGAACTTGGGAAAGCTCTTGTTTTGAACTTTGTTGTTGCTGTGTGCCTTCAAGTCATTTCTGACTTATGGCGACCCTATCACAGGATTTTCTGAGGCTGAGAGTGTGTGACGTGCCCGAGGTCACCCAGTGGGTTTCCATGACCAAGTGGGGATTTGAATCCTGGTCTCCAAAGTCGTAGTCCAACACTCAAACCCATTACACCATGCAGGCGCCCTTGTTTGAACAACAACTCCCAAAAGGCAGTGTGGTCACACAGGCAGTATTGACTAGGGGTTTCTGGATGTTTTAGACCACAAGAGTGGCTATGCTAGCTGGGGCTTTCAGTTGTTGAAAAAAAGTAACTTTTCTAAGTTCTGGTCCTGTGCTAATAGAGGGCATCAGCTGCTGCTTAGTTTTTATATAATGGGGACTGATAGATTTCCACCCAGTTTAATTACTTAGTAATGGGGGAAGAAGAAGAGAACAGAATAGGCCCCTGGGCCCTTTCCACACTATACAACTATAGTAGTTTGATTCTACTTTAACCACCATGGTTGCATCCAATAGAATCCTGGAATTTGTAGTTAGGGGAAGCACTGAAGGTCTCTGGCAGAGAATTCTAAAAACATCATGAAACTAGGGTTGGTTCCACGGCAACTTTTGTTGCGCAAAGTATTGCATTAGCGCACTTTCGATTTTACATTGCGGAGTTCCCACGGCTAAATTTTGGATCCTGTTTAATTCCGCGATATAGTTCTGATGTGCTTATAATGTGGATTATATTAATGTGCGAATTTCTACACATCGGAATATTTCAGTTCCCACGACGTTGATATTCCTCATATTTTGACAACACTACCTGTCAATCAACGAAGTACGTCATTAGTTCTAGACGTACTTCCTTCGGGAATTCCCGCCACCCGTACTCCCACTGGTCATCCACTTCCCCCCTCTTGGGCTTCTGATTGGGCATCTCGTCATCTATTATGGTCTTTGTTCTCTTCAGTGGTGGCAAGTACATTGTTGCAGCCATGGAGGTTTTAGCTACGCTCATTTCCTGCTTGTATTTGGCTATTAGAGTGCTTTCTACAATGGTTTCATTCTCTGAGAAGTGTCGTTCTTACCAAAGAAGAATCCTAATTAGAAAAATCAAAAGACTCCGTAAAGAACAAAAAACTTTGACAGAGTACTTGGGTATGTGTTCTGTGTTTAAGAAGAATATTATCACCACATTCAACGTCCTTAATCAGCTGCTTTGCATGCGGGCAGCATTATTACACAGTGCATTTCTGCGGCTATTTTTTCGAAGACATTGATATTTCGGTGACAGACGTAGCTGCTCCTGTACTTTCTCTTCCCCCCAAAGATCCAGTAAATCAAGAGTTTCGGCATGACTCCAAGCTATTCCCCTGCCCACCTTCTTTGTTCTCTGAACTGACTCCATTAGGAAAACGATAGATGTTTACAGGGAAACTTCAAAGCTGATAGGAAAGCTGGATGTGTAGGCGGGATTATGTGGCGTCACTATAGAAAACCTCCCACATCCCTAATTTTAAACATCGCAAATTTAAAAATGACGGACAGTTCCCAAATGCGATAATGCGCAGACTTGCGGCACTTTTTTTAAAAAGGCGGAAAATCAGCAGTGTCATTAAGTGCGCCACTTACGGGTGTTTTAGACCCCCTCCTTCTGAAAAGGGCGATGCAGATGCGGAACACGTGGGAACTATAAGAATTCTAGGCAAATTCTTTGAGGATTATTTTTGCCATGTAAACGACCCCCTAGATATCCCAGGAGTCCTTAGGCTGGAACCATGGCAATTAAAGTGGAATCACAGTGCTACAACTGTGCAATGTTAACAGGCCATGGTTTGCTCCTCAGCAATGCTGCCTGCTTTCCCACTTAAGTTGCTTCCGGACAAGCAGGGCTAACCCTGTCTTTGGGTAGAGTGAGGCAGCTGCCTCAGGCCACGGAATTTGGATATCAAGAAAGGGCAGCAAATGTAATTCCAGCATCTCTTCAGTGGGCCCCATGCTGGGAGAAAAGTGGGAGAGAAACGGAAACTAATCAATAATACTGTTGTGCTTTTTATTCCTTTTACTTGCTTTACCCAGCATAACATGCTCCATTATAGTAGATTTGAAAGGTTCACACAGTTCAGTTACATGTTATTATTTTAGGAAAAAATATTGCATTATTTTACATGTGGGTGGTGAGTGGCTGAGGGAGTGAGAGGCGGGAGGGGATTGGCCAATCAGCACACTGGGAGAGGAAACATACCCAAGTGTTTTATATATATAGATTCCAATTTGATCATTTTTCAGCACGACTGGGCTTCATTGTGAGTTTCTAACCTGTACCTTTTGATCTTGGTGTGAGTCACCTTCACTCTTCCTTATGAGCAACAATAGTTGTCCCTTCATATTCGCTGGAGTTTGGTTCCAGGCCCACCACCACCCTGTGGATACCAAAATCCGTGAATACTCAAGTTCCCTTATATGCAATGGCATAGCAAAATGGTGTCCCTTATATCAGATGGCAAAATCAAGGTTTGCTTTTTGGATTATTACTTTTTAAGCATATTTTCAAGCCGTGAATACTTAAATCCATGGATACCAAATCCGTGAATACAGAGTGACAACTGTAGTTGCTAGTCCCATTCTTGGGATAAAGGTGGCATGTTAATCCAATGAATAAAAGTCAGTGAACAGCTATTTGATTGATTATTTAATTACCAAAGAGCACTTATGGGATTTTCTGTTCAAGAATAACTTGGCTAGCCTTAGGAACTATGCATCTTGACCAGGGGAGGGGGGAGAAGGTGCCATTTGCTGCTGTGCCTCAGGCAGCAAAATGTCTTGGGCCAGCCCTGTAATCAAGGCTTTAATTGTGAAATCACTTTGGCTCAAACACAGAATTTAAGCAAACAGTCCAGATGATAATCTCCTTCTGTTTGTAACTCTTCCAGAGTGTGGAAAGTTACTTTTCAAAAGTAACCATTGCCATTCATTGTTATAATATTTAAAAAGTAACTTCTTACATTATTTGTCATGCAGTTAATGGTTTTTCTATTACTTTATGTTAATTTTTTTAGTGAAACACTCTTAAATTGGATAAGAAAGTAGCATCAATTTGAGAAATTGATTTCAAAAAGCCATTAAATATGTGCTTAAATGTCACTTATTTTTTTAATATGTTTAGTTTAATTAATTGTTTCCATTACAAATTTTCCCTTACATTACAAATATAATACAGCATAATGGTCAACTTCCACTCCCAACCACGTGACTTAAATAATAAATCTGAACCTGTATCACTTTTTATCACCATAGGTATATATCTCCTTCAAAGTACTGACCGATCGGTTATGTCTTGTTCATAATGTTCAAAACACACTTTCCAAAAAACCCACTTGCTCAGATAGTATCTTGAGTCCAGAATTTACACAAATAACATAGGTGATGATGAAAGGCTTCAAAATTTCTTCAAATATGTTCTCTTTCATTTCTCCTCTTGCTAATGAACCTCTGTATGTTAACTGTTCTGTTAATGCTATAGACCACACTCTATCTAGCAATCTTTGTACAGAAAGACCTTCTAACTTTTTCCGTGATTTTACAATTTCCAATCTTGCAGCATTTAACAAAAGCACTATGAGGTGTTTGTCTAGCAATCTTTCATTCTCAAATACGGATATTTAAAATAAACTTTCTTTGTAATATTCAGTCTGGCCTAATGCCTGATCATTGTCGTTACATGTAACTTTTGAAGGTAACTAGAAACCATGACTCATTAGGCTGATTAAATAATTTCATTCTTGTGTATTCCTCCTCTGGCTTTTCTTCGCAAACTAAGATTCAGGAAGGACTCATCCCGCGCTTACTGCAAGCGCGCTGATGACTAAAAAGGCCAATCCGAGATAGACAAGTCCGGTTGCAAAAAGCACAGCAGAAGGTCTCCTTGGGTGATGTTTTTGGGTTGTGATTCTTTCTGCGTTGTTGTTTCTCTTCAAGACTTGTTCGGCGTGAGTTCTCAAATAAGGCTGCAGCATTGTGGATAGTGCGTCTCCATGCCTCCCGATGTGAGGCCAGGGCGGACCACTGTTGGTGATCAATTTGGCCAAGCCTGAGATGTTGTTTCAGGGAGTCTTTGTATCGCTTTTTTGGCGATTTCACCGTAGAGTAGTATTTTGCATATAGTGCATTTGGAAGACTTCACAAAAGAGTCTGGAGCAATAAACACCTGAGGCAAAGCACAAAAATCAGTGTGTATAGAGCCATCGTACTGTCTATCCTCCTTTATGGATCTGAAACATGGGTTACCTATCGCCGCCACCTACGACTCCTCGAGCGCTTTCATCAGCGCTGTCTACGCACAATCCTAAATATACACTGGACTGACTATGTGACGAATGTTGCTGTCCTTGAACAAGCAGGGATCACCAGCATTGAGGCCATGATATTGAGAACACAGCTGCGCTGGGCAGGGCACGTTTCTAGGATGGAGGACCATCGCCTCCCAAAAATACTACTCTACGGTGAACTCGCCACGGGTCAGCGTGGGAGGGGCGCTCCAAAAAAGCGATACAAGGACTCCCTGAAACAACATCTCAGGCTTGGCCAGATTGATCACCAACGGTGGTCTGCCCTGGCCTCACATCGGGAGGCATGGAGACGCACTATCCACAATGCTGCAGCCTTATTTGAGAACTCACGACGAACAAGTCTTGAAGAGAAACGACAACGCAGAAAGAATCACAACCCAAAAACATCACCCAAGGAGACCTTCTGCTGCACTTTTTGCAACCGGACTTGTTTATCTCGGATTGGCCTTTTTAGTCATCAGCGCGCTTGCAGAAGGCGCGGGATGAGTCCTTCCTGAATCTTCGTTTGCGAAGAAAAGCCAGAGAGAGTATTTTTGGGAGGCGATGGTCCTCCATCCTAGAAACGTGCCCTGCCCAGCGCAGCTGTGTTCTCAATATCATGGCCTCAATGCTGGTGATCCCTGCTTGCTCAAGGACAGCAACATTCGTCACATAGTCAGTCCAGTGTATATTTAGGATTGTGCGTAGACAGCGCTGATGAAAGCGCTCGAGGAGTTGTAGGTGGTGGCGATAGGTGACCCATGTTTCAGATCCATAAAGGAGGATAGACAGTACGATGGCTCTATACACACTGATTTTTGTGCTTTGCCTCAGGTGTTTATTGCTCCAGACTCTTTTGTGAAGTCTTCCAAATGCACTATATGCCTTTGCTAATCTAATCTATTCAGTTGCTTTCAAAATATGACTTTGTAAACCCCCTCCTTACTGACAAAAAGTAGTTAGTTACCCTTAACTATGTTGCTTGTAAAGCATTATTTCCAAGTCTTGAATCCTTCCATGTTTTCCTGCTGCTCCACGTTTTTTTATTGCTACTAAAATCAGATAAGGACAATATAGAATAGCTACTAGTTGCCTTTCAGCTGGTAGCTGAAAGGCAATCTACCCATCAGGAAGCACTTCTAGTTTTCCCCTCACATCTATTTGATAATTTTAAAAATCTGTTTCCCTGGAAATCAGAGAATTTGGTCTCTTCTCCCTTCCTGAAAGCATGTTGTTGTTGCTGCTATTGCTGTGCACCTTCAATTCAAGTCATTTCTGACTTATGGCAACCCTAAGGCAAACATCACAGGATTTTCTTGGCAAGGTTTCCTCAGAGAGGGTTTGCCATTGCCTTCTTCTGAGGCTGAGAGAGTGTGACTTGCCCAAGGTCACCCGGTGGATTTCCATGGCTGAACAGGGATTCGAACCCTGGTCTTCCAAAGTCCTGGTCCAATGCTCAAACCGCTACACCATACTGGCTCTGTCTTCAAAGCATGGGACACACCATTTTTGTGAGATTTTCTGTGTCAGGATGGTGATGGGTGAATTAGTGCTGAACACTAGGAGAAAACAATTCCTTTCAGAAAGAGAGGTGGGTGTAAAGGATGCTTGATGGACCAGTTTATCTTTCACACTCCTGCCTTGCGTCAGGCAAGGAAAGATTTCCTCACAAAAGTACTACCCTTAATTACTTTGCCTGGTGGATCTTGGGGTTTTCCATTACTTCCCGTCACCCTAACTTGCCCAAGGCACATGGGTTTCTATCCTGCATATTTAGGCATTTACACTCCAAGCTGTAAACTGATTTGTTTACTGAAGGCTTGTCTATATGATGAAAATAATCCAAACAGCAATCACAATGGAAAGCCATCTGTACAAACGGACATTTACATAAATATGTGTCATTCAGAAGGGGGGCAGCCAAATCCACCTTAAACTCTGTGCGGGAAGCCTCTTGGATTTTTAAAAAAGGTCCGTACGTCATGCAAATGTGCGATCATTTGGACACTCACATTCGCACTGCTGCGAACAGGCAGTATAATCTAATTGGCTGGATAACCATGGGAGGCGGGGCTAGCAAACGGGGAAAGTGCCTGCTGCCACCATGTCGGATTTTCAGCTAAGTGAGGGTCCATTAAGTGGCTAAAATGGTGCTCTTATACTCTCTCTTTTTTCTTTTTGTAAATACAAAATATCGCATGTGCACACCATGGTAAACTGTTGTGTTGGGTTTTTTTAATTGGTGGCGGCAGATTTAAAAGCATGAGTAAATCACTTGCGGCCGCCATCTTGGCTAGGGGGCATGTGAAGTTTAGGGGAGCTCTTTTGACTGTTAAGACAGGTCGCAGCGGTGCAAATGGCAGCTTTTTCAGATGAGTTCATATTTTTCCTCCTCGTATAGATGGGACCTAAAACTTGTATACCACTTCATATTAAAAAAAAAGAAGAAGAGGATAATTACTTTGGCATATGGCCAGTTTAAGATACCTGTCTAGCTCACAATCATTGTATCATAGGCATTTCTCTTCCTTGTTTTATCTCCCCCTTTTTTTTATTTTCCTCCTTTTCTTTCCTTTTTAAAGTTTGTTTTTTTGGTGTGTGTTTTTGTTTGTTTGTTTGTTTGTTTTTGCATTTATATTATCAAAATCCAGAAAGAAAGAGAGCGAGAAAGAGAGAGAACGTCAGGGCTGTTTACAATACAATGAAGTCAAAAATATTTAAAATACAATAAAATCAGAGATAGGTACTGTGAAATCAGAGATATTTACAATACAATGAAATCAAAATCACAATAGAATAATTAAGACGCATCCAAGATAAATTGGATTGATTTGAAACTGCTTTAACCCACAATGGAATTCCACAGTGAATTCTGAAAATACATTTTGTCAAATCCATTTCTTCCGAAGAAAAAAACAGCCTCTCAATCAACTGCTCATTTGAAATGTGGTGTTAGAGGAGACTTCTACGGATGCCACAGATTGCCAAAAAGACAAATGAATAGGTTTTAGAGCAAACCAAACCTAAACTCTCATTAGAAGCAAAGATGACTAAACTGAGGCCTGTCCTACTTCAGACATATCATGAGACAATGGGACTTATCAGAAAAGACTATCATGTTTGGTAAAGTTGAAGGTAGTAGGAAAAGAGGACAACCACAATAAAGGGGAATAGACTTGATCAAGGAAGCCAGGGTCCTGAGTTTGCTAGACCTGAGCAGGGCAATTGATGGCACGGAATCCTGGAGAACATTCACAGGGTCAGCATAAGTTGAAGTTGACTTGGCCAATAACAACAACACGTAACTACAGTGTTATTTGATGGGGCACTGCAGAGTTATGGAAAGTTCCTGGGGAGGGGGGACTGTACCTTGCGGAGTTCCCTATTCACCTGTTCATTTTGGGGAACGCTCCCATTTCCAGCAATGGAAACTTCTTCCAATGCAAATAGTACCAATGCAGGAACCACCAGGGGAGGACAAACATTTACATTCCCCATGTCCTCATGCCATGGTACCAGTCTGATTCAGATCCCTGGCACCTGCTATTCATGTTCAAAAAGCCACTTACACTCTTGCTAAATATAGTCAGCCATCTGTATTCATAGATTCTTTATCCATGGATTCAACCATCCAGGGCTTGGGGGGGGGGAACAAGCAAACCTTGCTGTTTGCCATTTTATATAAGAGGCACCATTTTACTACACCACTGTATATAATGGGACTTGAGCATCCACAGATTTTGGTATCCATGGGGGTCCTGGAACCAAACTCAAGCCAATACTGAGGTCCCACTGTCGCATTTAACTTTATAGCTCATATGCTATTCAGACCTAACAAAATGAAAAGCAGAACTCAGGGTTGCATATTGAAGAAATAAAGGCACACTGAAGAAATACTAGCAATAACAACTACTCCTGTTCTTTTCACATGGGAAAAAATGTCAAGGAAAAACTAGGTGGAATCTTTCACATGACAACAACAAATTACAGTTCTAGAGGGCTGGTCTCGTAAGTGATTCCGGGTTTTTTTAAAGTACTGTAATCAACAAAATTAACACAATATAGGAAAAGTATAAAATGCATATTAGTTCTGCATAAAATAAGTAGTTGCTCAGTGCAGGAATTGGTTACCTGAGTGCTGCAGTTCAAATGCACATTACCAATAAAATGGGTGAAGGAAATGTAAAGCATATTTCATGTTGAAAGCAAAATACCCTACGGCACCAGATCCCATCTGATCTTGGAAGCTAAGCAGGATCAGCTCTGGTTAGTACTTGGATTGGAGACCACCAATGAATACCAGGTGCTGTAGGCTATATTTCAGAGGAAGGACCACCTCTGAGTATTCCTTGCCTAATAAAACCCTATGAAATCAAAGGAGTCACCATAAGTTGACAGATGACTTGAAGACACACACACACTGGTACTACCACTACTTCTAGTACTCCTCATCTTATTACTAGTCCCAACTAGAGTAGACCCTTTAATGTAATAGCATTTACCTAACTCTTGACTTACCAGGCATAAATTGATTCAAATCACTCTCTTTTGTTGGGGCTAGCAATTGGACTTAGAGGAATATAGTATTATTGAAACTTTTGCATTTTGTGAATTTTAACTGTGTATTTTTTATCTATTGTATGCCACCTTGAATCCCAAACTGGGAAGAAGGTAGGATATATATATATATATATATATATATATATAACTATTACTACTACTACTATACTAGGGATCTCAAGGTAGGGCTAGGAGACAATCCTCCTGAAACCCTAGAGAGCTAGAGTTGACAATATTGGTCCAAAAAAATAAAAAATAAAATCTGACTCACTATAAGGCAGTTTCCTGTGTTCCTAGCATACAAAGAAATACTTGTAAGAAAAATGGAATACAGCTAGCATGCTTATAGTGTTTACAGGAGTTCAAAATATTTCATACGCATTGGCCTTCTTGTATCCCTACAGGAACTCTATAAGGTATATCACAATCATTTCTCGCATATTAGAGAGGCAAGGATGGAGGATGGAATGCTCTTGATAACTTCTGTTACATAAATACACTTTCTGAAATCGCGCAAGGGGGTTTCCAGTCTAATATCTCCTTGTACAACATTTTCCTCCAGGCTATGCAATGCTTGCTGGATGTTACTGGGTGCTGCTCTGCTCCTCAATACAAACAGGCACGGATTGGCTGTGGGTGCATACTGGGGAAATTCTCTTTTGCTCTTGTACCTCTGCAAGCCATCACCCACCCTTTTCCCTCATGCCGTTGCCTCAGTGGCAGCCATCAACCTCCTATACTCTGAAGGAACTTAATACACCAATAAGATTCCATAGGGTCTTGGCCTAACTTATACCAAGCCAGACCACTGGTTCATCTACCTGAGTGTTGTCTAGACTGGCATCAGCTCTCCAGCTTTCTCAGTCCTACCTGGAGATGCTGGGAACTGAACCTGGGAATTACAGCATGTAAATCATCTAGTATGTTCAATATTCAAAACAAGGATGTCCAAATTCATCTCAGAATCTTAGCCAATGTATTTAACCAGACCACATGCAAAATTTGAGAGGAAGGAAGTGGCAAAACCACCTCTGAGTATTCCTTGCCTACAAAAAACCTATGAAAAATTAATGGAGTCGCCATAAGTTGACAGGCGACTTGAAGGCACATACACACACATGCAAAAAGCTTCATAGAGTGAAATTATATCATAGAATCAAAGAATCAGAGAACCATAGAACTGGAAGAGACTTCAAGAGCCATCTAGTCCAGCCCCATTCTGCCATGCAGGGAAACATAATCAAAGGACTCCCAACAGATGGCCATCCAGCCTCTGTTTAAAAACCTCCAAAGAAGGAGACTCCAACAAACTCCAAGGCAGCGCATTCCACTGTCAAACAACTTTTACTATCAGGAAGTTTACCTAATGTTTAGTAATCCTTTCCTGCAGTTTGAATCAATTGTTCCATGTCCCAGTCTCTGGAGCAGCAGAAAACAAGCTTGCTCCATCCTCAATATGACATCCCTTCAAATATTTAAACATGGTATCATATCCCCGCTTAACCCTCTCTTTCTCAGGCTAAACATACCCAGCCCCTTAAGCTGCTCCTCATAGGGCATGGCTTCCAGAGGTTTCACCAACTATTTACTAGCCCAACAATCACCCTAAAGCAGCAGCAATATTTCAACCAGATATTTCAACTGGACCATTTAGGGTTGCCAGTTCAGGATTGTGCCAAGCCCTCAGGTTCCCAAACCAAAACCTGAGACCTAGGGACAACCCTTGATATCATTAAGCCTCGGTGACCCTTAGGCGACCCTATCATGGGGGTTTTCTTTGGCAAAAATTGTCCAGAGGGGGTTTGCCTTTGCCTTCCTCTGAGGCCAAGAGAGCGTGATTTACCCAAAGTCACTGAGTGGGTTTCCATGGCTGATCAGGGACTCAAAGTCTGGTCTCCAGTCATAGTCCGATGCTCAAACGACGCAGGCTCTGCCTACTGCTGCATTACTTGCTGAGATTTGCACCCAGCCCTTTCCTCTTGCCTGGAGCTGAGCCTCCCAGAACTGGAACATTGCACCCTCATCTCACCCCTGGAGATAACCCATGAAAACTGGAGATTCAGGGCCAGGCTCTGAGATGTGGCAACTCTAGGATGATTCCACTTCATCCTGCAGTGTGGGGTTGGGGAGAGAATGTGTGATTGAATGCTCCTCCATTTAGAAAAAGAAAATCCATCCACACAGAAAGTTCATTGGTACGCTAGAATTCTGTGTGGATGGATTTCAGTTCCATGAAACTGCTCCACTTCCTTCCCCTGGAGTTTCAAGCTGCATAGCCAGAGGCAGGTTAACCACCACAGTGAAAACAAAGCTCTGGACACAAATGCCAAGAGTCACCTCTGTCTTGAAAAACAGCTGAGCACAGGACAGATCATCAGATTTGCCACATGAGAAAGGAACAGACAGGCACAAAGTTCCCCAACTCTAGGAGGCCAAAGCAGGGACTCCCTGCCTTCCAGGTTGAAGAGGGCCAACTCCTTACCTTTCCGGAAAGGCATCATGACAGATGTTGGTTAACTCTTACTTGGAGAAAGGGGAGAAGCACAGCTGGCTTAATTACTGCAGATGTGTACCTCCAGGGTTCCTTTCTGGCCGACCCCCTGAGCTTCCTGAGAATTGCTGTATCTTCAAAGAAACTGACAAATTTGGTCAATTCTTCCTGGCAGCGTCACTGCCTTTGATTGAAAAGGAGGAAGCAAGCTAGCAGGATGCAGCCTGGAGAGCTTCATTTAACTCTTTCCACACCCCCTCTCGGCCTGCTTTATCATCCCCCCAGTCCCTAAATGTGGCTTCAATGCAGGGTGTTCCTCCACCGAAAAAACAAGTATCAAAGCTTTTTCTTGCAAATCCATACCAGGCCTGCTGCCCACAACCTTTCCTATTTAGTGAGAAGGTCTGTGTCTCTCTCTTGCAGGGGGAAGCATTCAATAGGTGTTTTTGTGCCTCAAGCAAGAACATAATCCACCACCATGGAAAGGCCATGGAGGGCAGAATGGGGAGCATTGCCTCCTAAATAAGAATCCTGCCCAGTTAATCTTTCCTTTGGTCCCAAATTTTCTAAAGGGCAGGCAAAATGACCAAAAGAATGCAAACACTGCACATAGAAATACTGTACTCTATTAACTCAGTGGTTCTTAACTTGTGGCCCAGGGACCCCCAGGGGTCTGCAATGTCCTCACAGAGGGTTTGCAAAGGCTTGAAGGCTGCTTGGCCCACCTCCTCCCTGTAGTGGAGTGGCCACGTGACAGGAGCCAAGGCAAAGCCTGGCCGGCTTGGCCTGCACATTGCCATTCATAGAATCATAGAATCATATGACTCTATGGCTTGGCCTGCACATTGACATTCAATCCGCTCCAGCCACAAACTTGCAGGAAGAAGCAGAAAAGTCTTCCGTCCCCAGTGCCTCTGAAGGAAGGTTTCATGGATGGTGTAATTGTATTATTATTGTCAGTTGTTGTTGTTGTTAGGGTTTTAAATCCTGAGTTAAGTCTTGAGGGACCACAGCAACAAAATATATTTAAAGGGGGTCCCTGGTTAAGAAAATGTTAAGAGCCACTGTTCTAAGTGTAAATTTCAGTGTCTCACTGCAATATAGTAGGATCCCCCCATCCACGGAAGCAATATCCATGGTTTGTTATCCGTGGAACACAAAACAGAACAAATACCATAGGGTCTTTCTAGAAAATGGCTAGAGAGGTATCATTGCTAGCCATTTTCTAGGTTCCCCCAATGCAACTCTATGGTCTTTTAAACTGGCAGTCCCATTATTTTCAATGGTGTTTGCTGTTATCCATGGTTTCTGGCATCCACTGTAAGTCCAGTTACTACAGTAGTTGCACCTTGCAGGGGAGCCAAGGCAGCAGCCGGAACCGTTCAGCACCATGGAGAAGCATCTGTTCGATATGATAGCCCTGTTTAAGTATTTGAAGGGATGTCACGTTGAGGATGGAGCAGGCTTGTTTTCTGATGCTCCAGAGACTGGAACACGGAGCAATGGATGCAAGCTCCAGGAACAGAGATTCCACCTCAACATTAGGAGGAACTTTTTGACAGTAAGAGCTGTTCGGCAGTGGAACACACTCCCTCGGAGCGTGGTGGGGTCTCCTTCCTTGGAAGTCTTTAAACAGAGGCTGGATGGCCATCTGTCGGGGATGCTTTGATCGTGATTTCCTACGTGGCAGGGGGTTGGACTGGATGGCCCTTGTGGTCTCTTCCAACTCTGCAATTCTATGATTCCCTCAAAGACTGCAAAACATTTGGTCACTAAGCATAGTACTGAAGCCATTGTTTCATTGGTGACATATCCTCCAACTGACCTGAATTCAGCAGGGACAGCCCCGATTAATCCTCTGATGTCCCACCTTTTAAAATGTCCCATTTTCTCTCTCTTCATCACCCTTTCCCTGTGTTTTCAGCTTACTTCAATTGCTGCAAAGTGCTGGGTTCAAAGTACTGTACAATAATTTGCATTCAATTAATTCAACAGGGAGAAGAGGGAGTCAAATCTTGCCCATCCCTGTCGGCTTAGGCCAAAGCAATCTGCTGCAGCCTCTCCTAGCTTGTGTGTTCTTCCTCATTAATAACTTTTGCCATCTTAACCACACTCTGATGTTGTTTGGTCATGTATCCCAATTTTCATCTGTGAAATGTTGCATCTAATGTGGTAACAGGGCCTAAATACCCTAAAGACACCAGATCCCATCTGATCTTGGAAGCTAAGCATGGTCATACCTACTTAGTACTTGGATGGGAGACTGCCAAGCAATACCAGGTGCTGTAGACTATATTTCAGAAGATAGAACTGGCAAAACCACCTTTGAGGATTCCTTGCTTAAGAAAACCCTATGAAATTCATGGGGTCACGATAAGTCGACAGATGAGTTGAAGGCACACACATGCATGTGATGAGAGCCTGATATTTTGGATCTATCATTAGGAGGGCAGTATCACCTGCCTGTGTAAGTTGATGTTCTGTCATTTATTTCGAGAACCATCAGAGAAAATACAGTTGTCCAGGATGCTCTAGACGTGTATCTAGAAATGGCAGCTAGAGCAAAACAAGACTTTATGATCCAATCCTGTATCAAAGGCACTGGCTTCTGGTTTCATTCTGGGCCCAATTCAAGGTGCTGATTTGTTGTTAACAGTATTTGCCATCAAGCCAAAATTGACTTATGGTGACCCTATGAATGCAAAACCTCCAAGAAGCCCAGGTATCAACTGCCCTGCTCAGGTCTTACAAAGTCAGGCCATGGCTTCCTTCCTCCCAACAAGGGACAATCCCAATTAATCCTGTCATCCCACTTTTTCAGCAGCTTTGAAAATACCTTTTTCTTTTCTCCTCCGCTTTTCCCTTTGTCCTCAAGTTACTTCAATAGCTATAAACTGAGTTCAAAATGCAAAAGCAGTTTGCACTCAATAAACTCAGCAGAATGGGGAAGGAGAGGCAGAATCTTGCCCTTCCCAGAAGGCTCAGGCAAAAGCAAACTGCTGCACCCTCTCCTAGCTTGTGTTCTTTTTCATTAATAACTCTTCCCATCTTGATTAGACTGATGTTACTTGGCCACATGTATCCACATAATTTTAATGTTGGAAAGTATGAATGAATCCATGTGTTCTGTGGTTTCCCCCTTTTCTTACTGCCCTCCACCATGATGGTCTTTTCCGAATGAGGCACAATGTCTCATAACAGGTTCAAAGCAAAACTTCATTTTACTCATCTTGGATTCTAGTGGGGGTTCAGGCCTGATTTGCTCTAAGACAGGTGCTCTCACTCACCTATAAAGCCCTAAAAGTGTTTGGGTCAAAGTATGAAGCTACCTAGAGATTAGTTAGCAGAGCAGGGCAATGTGGCCCTCCAAATGTTGTTGGACTGATACTCCCATCATCCTAGGAAAATTAAGATGAGATATAGTTGGAATATTATACCTATCAGCCCTAAACAACATAGGGAATGGTGAAAGGAGCTGCGCTTCAACAGAGGGCCACATACTCCTCATTCCTGGTAATAAACTTTATTGGGACGGGGGGGGAGAGAAGGCTATGCATTAATTTCTTTTCAGTCCTGAAACATCCGTCATGCATCATTTCTGACTTATGGCGACTGTAAGCCAAACCTATCATGGCGCTTCTTGGCAAGGTTTCTTCAGAGAGGGTTTGCCTTTGCCTTCCTCTGAGGCTGAGAGAGTGTGACTTGCCCAAGACCACCCAGTGGGTTTTCATAGCTGTGCAGGGATTTGAACCCTGGTCTCCAGAGTTGTAGTCTAACATGCAAACCACTTACACCACACTGACTCTCCAGCCATGCATAGAGATATAAAATGTCTGGAAACTAAAACCATTTCTTGAGGGGAAAAAAACAATTGTTTATAAAGATTGAAAAAATGCAGTATTAGTGCCATTTGAAAGTCATTTTGTAACTTTAAGGAACATAAAATTCATTATGTATAACTTGGTTTGGCATAACATTATTACGTATTAAAAGAAGAGTTTATTCAGAAAATAATTACAAATTGAATTTACTTGTTTAATAAATGGTGCTACAATGTCCTGAACTCCAAGGAACACCTGAACTCTAGAAAGCTTCTTTGGGTTTTGCCAATTTATGTGGATCAGGCAAAACCTCTTTGATAAAATGGAAAGAAACCATCAACATCAATAAAATAGCAAAAATCATTTTGTTTCCTCATTCCCCACGATGTTGGGCAGACATGAAGCACTCATTCTACGTTGCAATGATGTGAAGAAACTGTAAAATGTCTTACATAAATGTCTACTCCCTAACATAGTTTTTAGAAATAAGATGGGGGGACAGTAAATATAAGAAAATCTTGTCTTAAATATTTTATTCATCAGTCTAAAAAAATCCATAATCCATTTTTTTAAAAAAATCCCAACAAACAAACAAAACCAACCATTTTTCCCCAGACCTTCACATCTCTAGCCATGGATTGGCATTCTGTCGGCAAGGCTATCTATCAACCCTCACCATATAAGTATGTAGGGACTAACATCAGTTTCCCCCTATCTGGTGGTTTCCAGATATGCTGAGTAACAATCCTAGCAGGCTGCAGCCCCACATAGGACTTCTGGGAGTTGTAGTCCCCACTCATCTGGAGGGTAGCAGGTTTGGGGAGGGCTGTACTAGGCAAAATTTTCTTACCCAAGGGGTACAATGGTTTGGGAAGTGTTCATACTGATACCCTCCTGCCTTGAAGCTCCAGGCTTCAATAACCAGCAAAGTGTGTTTCACAATAGTAGTATTTACTCCTTTATAGTAGCAAACTGCAGTCGTCCCCCCAGCAGTTTTTGCTACCCATGAGAACCACCCAAATATCCCTCTATATGAAAAAAATGATTTTTTTCTGCTCCTGGAACCTACAGGATTGCCAGTTTGGTCTAAAGGAGGTCAGAAGGACCCCCCTCCCTGCAAGCATTCCAGCCATCACCACCCAAGAAAAGAAACTGAAAGTGGACCGCCAGTCAAATTTCTGGTTCCATTTCCAGACTGGGTGTGGCCTGCCATGGGGCCTAAGGAACAAAAAATGTGGCCTCATGAGTCACTAGAAGATGCCCTGCCCTGCTTTACATTGAAAAAGTACAGGCAGGAAAATAAAACTAAGCTGCCCTAAAAATGCACTAACTATAGGAGATACAGAATGATTAAAGTCTGGACTGTCTTTTTGATCACACAGAAGAAGAATTATGTAAAGAAACCAAGCACCCTGGAAATGGCAGCATTAATGGTTTACAAGAAAATAAAGTTTTTAGTCTACTGGACAGGTTGAAAATGTGAGGAAAGTGTTGGTGATCTGATAAGAAACTGTGGGTCTGCATGCACTGAGCAAGATGTCTAAAAGAAAAAGAAGAAAAAAACAGGAGTTCCAGCTGCTCTCTAACTGGCTGACTCCAGTCAGTTTAGTTAGCAGAACTAACTAAATACAGGGTGAGGCACTCGGTATAGTTTTATGGAAAACTAAATAATTAAAACTTTTCTAACAAAGAATAAGGATTACCTCAGAGAAGAACCCTCTGCCAAATTTTCTCCTTCAAAAAAAAAATACTCTACTGCTTGCTTTGTCATCTCATCTGTAGAAAGTACTCTCACCATTCAGGGAATTCTTACCACTAGAGTTCTGAACCCCTTATATAAACTTTCGCTCTTAAAAATGTCTGCCCTCCTGAGAGTATTTTCTTCTAAAATGTAAGTAAATGTGGCCTCTAAAATGATCAGGAAACTTCAGAGCTGGAGAAATAGTGTAATATTTCTACTGTAGAGCAGGCAGGTTGCTATAATCATAAAAGCAGCAAACTGAAGGAGATCCCAGCTCAAAACAAAGAATTCACTGCTAAGGGTGAAAGACACTTTGTTACTAATGGGGATAAGTAAAAGGAGATCTTCTTTTAAAAAGAGGTAGAATCTCTAATATAGAAGTAGCATTGTCATTTTGGGGGGAACACTTATCACTCCACTAAACAAGTGTAATGTGAAGTCAAGGAAAAAATGTAGCTATATCAACCAGCCCTATCATGAACTAGACCAAGTCTCTATTCAGACCAGGTGTGGGCAATGGTCAAAGGGTAAGCAGGTTGCACTGGCCCCACAGAGGAGCTTGGAGGGGCCCACAAATACACACCTACACACACTCAAAATGAAAATTGCTCTTTGTCTCCCCTATGCTCTCTAGGAAGTTAACGTCTTGTTGAAAAAAGTCTCTCCTGGAGCCTAAGTGGCCCAGTGAAATGAAGAAATTAACTTAGGAGGTATCTGGGGCAACAGAATGGAAGAATTTCTTTAAAAAAAAATGGGGGTGCTGGGGACCATATGTGGCCTGCATGCCACATTTCCCCCTCCCAATTTAGACACATAGTATCCGCTATGATCAACAGCTTTGGAATATAACCACCCATTCCACTGAAGAGTTATCAACTCTAATGAGGGAAATGGTGAAGAGGATAACCAATTCCTGGGTTGGTTGAGATCCACTATCAAACTACAGTTTATTGGAAATTGACACTATGCTGGCATGTTCCCTCTTCCCCTTTTGAACTTCCTTCAATTCCTTATTTCCCAACTATCCTAGTTGGCCCAATTTGTGTGAAACAGCAAATTCCAGTTTGCCAGTAAATCAAAAGTGGAAAGGAATAAGAAGCCATGAAGGGAACAGGAAATCTATGAGCACAAGACTCATTCAAAAGTGGCCCTTTGGCACTTAAGAGAGAATGGAGGCTGACACAAACCCTCCTTCATCCACAAATTACAAGAGAATTCTGGAACAATAGAGTATCCTACATTTTGTTCAAAGATCACTATGGAGTGGTAATGATGAATCATACATAAATCACCAACTGTCATGTCTTATGAAACCTCAGCTGGATGAAAGGCAACAGCCAAAATTGAAAACAGGTAGTATCTTTTATGGAATTTTATACTACAATAAAAATATATTGTGTCCATCACAATGAACATGAAAAAAGCCACTTGAACTGGATTCCAATTTGCTGAAAAGGATCCCATTGCTTGCTCCATTCCCAGCACACTGTTGAAAATCATGAGATGCCAAATGTAATACGTCCATGTTCAATCCATGAGGGGGAAAGGAAATCAGACTTGCTCTGCAAGATCCAAGACTCTGAATTTATCCAGGTTGTAGAAACATGCCTTCACTACTCGTCCTCCAAAGTATCTTCCATTCAGGTCAACAACCGCTAGAATCCAAGTGCAAAATATACCCATTAAACACAGACCAGTTCACCTGGTAAAGACACATTCTTGTTTATACAAAGCTATGCATGTGCAAGTGGAGTCTACAATAAGCTGAGTAAGATATCTTATTCTGTTGGTCAGAGTTGGGTAATATCAAAGCTTGGGAAAGTTACCTTTTTGGAGTACCACCCCAAGAATTCTTCCAATGGCCATGCTAGCTAGTGGGTTCTGTTTAATTATAGTCAAAATTAAACTATAGTTTAATTATAGTCAAATTTCCAAAGCTCTGAATAACTTATGGTTCACTGGCTCACTGGGATCCTTTTATGACTGCCATTTTTCTATAAGGAAAACTAAAAATCAGTATTCAATTTTGTTTACTTTATGGATAACTGAAAATCAAGGGGACACCTCACAACATAAACGGGAGCAATGAAGAAAGCCTACCAGGATAACACATCAAATCTACAAAATCCCAAGCAGCACACTTCAGGGCAAGCAGGGGGTTAGAAGCCATTTTCAGATTCTACCATGACATCATCAGAAATCTATGTGGATTTTACTGGATAAATTCCAGGGCCAGAAGGCAAGCTGTTACCATTATACTATTATGTTTAGAAATTGCTTCTAGATTACCATTAGACTAAGACTATTACCTTTAATTGCAGATTCAACTCTTTCAAACTCTAAAAATATTCTCACTGCTTCATCATCAGGAGCACCTGGAATCTGAATCAAATACACATAACAGTGGTAAGGAAAATCGCAAACTGAAGGTCAGTACAATCTAATGTGTTCAATTCCAGTCCAACTAAGTTGTAGCAATACTGTAAACCACACATTTTGTTTCCAGAATCACTAGTGATGGATATTGACAAAGAACACATAAATCAGCCATATGCTGCAAGTCACAACCCTGCCTGTTGACATATTATTTGCATGAAAATAAAGGGTTTAATGATGCTCCTTTCGCATAAAAATGAAAGAAACTACTATATTTTTTTTGCCAAAGATTCTGAATATTGTTGTGCATGTGTGTTAAACTGTTGGTAGAATGCATAATGCTAACTCACAACTTCCAAAATGTTGGATGATTTGGAACCAATTTTTCTATATATTTTTTTTTTTAAGATTAAATGAAATTAAAAAGTAGTGCATTCGTAACACATAATACTTCACTTGCAAAGTAACATGTCACTTGTATGGTAACAGATAACAAGTAGCAACTCATTTGTTACTTTTTTTAAAAGTAGCACCAATGTACAGATTAGCTTTCTAAAATTATGTTCCAAACTTCAGCTGGGACTTGGATTGGGAAGAGCCAGCTTCAGTTCCCCATTCAGACATGGAGTCCACTGAGTGATCTTGGGCCAGTTGTTCTCTCTTCTTAGTCTCACCTCTCATGGGGTTGTTATTGAGGGAAAAAAGGGAAAGGGGGAGATGCATAAACTATCTTGAACTCTTTGGGAGGAAAGCTGGATATCAAAATAAATAAAGACATTTTTCAGAAATGGGGAGGCAGCATTTTGTTTATGATTTTTGAAGAACTGACTGAATGCTGTGCCTAAATAATTCCTAGGAAGGAAACTGTCTGTATTTTGGGATGCAGACAGAGTGATTACTTTCAGCATGAGATTCCGAGCAACTCAGGTTGCCTACCCAATGACTTTTGACCCACTGACATTAGAGATGTAAAACCAGAGCAACTGTAGTATCAAATCATTGAGTGGCTGCCAGATTGATGTGCACTGTAGACTGGATACACAGGGTAGCAGCATGTTGGAAGGCATGGTAAATATTATGCCAGTCACAAAGGTGGACTGTGACAATCAGGGTAGTAAAGTTTATAGTATATTTAAAAAATACCCTAGGATACCACTGTACCAGCAAATAGGGGACAGGCTATATTCTCTATTAAGGAATAGTTTCAGGAACACAGCCTTCCACATATAAACCCAAACTGATGTGCACAAGAGACACTGGTGCAGCGCTCCACACAAAGGGTATTGGTATTATTTGATAAAATGTCATGCTGAGCATTAGAAGGAAAAGCCATTTGTGTTTTCATTAGACTAGCCCTACAACCATTGGTGATGAAAACTGCTCTCCAGATTTTATGACTGGAGTGAGAGAACAACGTTTTTTGTCCTCTCCCAAAAGGGTGATGTGCAGATGTGGTACATTGGCTCATTCTACAGATTTCTCCCTTCCACCCCCTATTTCTAATGTGTTGCATTTTAATCGGCTGCTAGGCTCTATCAGGGATCTGTCGTCTTTCATTTTTGCAATTTAGTGCACATTATTTAATAAAGATTTGGTGTCTTTAAAAAAAGAAGAGTAACTGTTCGTGTTGGAAAGTGACATTAGTTTATACCTCAAAGATGACACACTTCCCAACTTTGCCATATTTTTCACATTCTTCCTTGGTTTCACCTTCTAGGTCTTCATCAACCTCCCCAGCTCCAACCATATTCTGAAAGTAAGAAAAATGAAGTCAACCGGCAGACTCTAGGCGGAAACAAAACTCCACTATTTCAGGGAGAGTGTTTTGTTTCCTAAATGATAAGACGCAACTAAGAGGGGATTCAAGCATTGCATATGTCAACTATGGCCAACTATGGAGTCCCAGCCACACCACTAATGCTGTGATACACACCCTAATGAAGCAGAGGAAAATCATAATGGGTGGTATTTCCCCTTCCAACAGCCCTCTACATGGCAGGTGTGGTGACAATGTCTTCCAGGTGGAGGTTTTCTATGCCAGTGCTACTCAGTGGAGGTACATGAATCAGTGCTGGTGCATGCACCATTGACTACCAGTCCCTGATGGCCTTCCAGGAAATAAAGAACAATTGTACACAATGGACACAAACATTGTACCAGGCCCTTGCCCATTAGAAAAAAAATGCTGCCAGTCCCCCACATCAGAGTGCGTGATTTAATAGTCTAAGTGTTGGACTAGGACACTGAGAGATCAGGGTTCAAATCCCCACTCACTCATGAAAACCCACTGGGTGACTTTGGACCCAAGCCACACACTCTCAGCCTCAGAGGAAAGTGAAGCTAAACCTGCTCTGAAAAAATTCTGCCAAGAAAACCCCATGATAGTTTCGCTTTAGGATTGATATAATAAGAAATTACTTGAAGGCAGACAACAACAACACATCAGCTTGCTTAAGAAGCACTGCTCGATGCTATACTGTGGCCGTAGTCCTTTGCTTTGCTAACGTCCCCCAGAAACCTCTTCAATAAGCAAAAGGGAAAGAATGACGCATGAGCCACAACCTCAGGAACCAGTCAATGCCGACAAATACAAATGGGATGGGAAAGGGGCTGACTTAGGCTAGATTCTGACCCTCTAACCGATGGCTATTTTCTCTTGATTTTTCCTGGTAGTTTTCATCTAAGTTTCACTTGCCAGTTCTCCCACTGAACAGGGAGAAATCTAAACCAAACCAGCTGGCACTTCTCCTGCAACTTTTGAACTATGGCTCCTCTCTGGACATCATAACACCAAACAGAGACTTCAAACCACAACTGCAGGAAGCACTACATATGGCACTTACCCGTAGCAGAACCACTTTGGTCGGGCACTTTAATATCTCTGTTAAGGGATTTGAATCAGATTTCTTGGATGAATCTGCCATTCAAAAAACACAAACCAGTGATGGGCCAATATTAAATGTTAAATCATTGTATCATTTAGTAATCTCACACTAGATTACCCTTGGATACAAAAGGAAGGCTGTGGGCGTTCTGCAATTCCAAACAAGCATAAATTGACATTGGGCTGCGAAACTCAGCTCTCATTAAACAAGACAGCCAACCACTCTGGTCATATTCATACATGACAATACATCAGAACCCTAAACAATTCTGGTACACTGTGAATGAGCTGCTACATACTGCTTTATTGCTCTCACTTGGCTCCCCCTACAAGCTGCAAATAAACAGCAAATCTTGTGGATTATTGTGGACATGTGAACCAAGAACTCTGGCTTGTTTCTCTCCTTCTGGTTCATGATTCTGGTATCTCTGAAGAGAAATGAGCCAGAGTTCCTGCACTGCTCAGATCAATTATGACATTCTGCGTGAACATGGCTTTTTTGTTCTGTTTGTCGGCAAGTGAAAACTTTCCTGTTCCAACAGACTTTTCAGGCAATGACTGCAAGGATGTTTAATTGTGTGCTGTTATGCTGCTTTTCATCTTTGGTTTTTAGTGGATGTGTTTTAAAGGGTTGAAATGTATTCTTTAACTGCATTTTAACAATAACGTTTTATGTTTTTACTTTTCTCTATATAGATGTTTTAATTTTATTTGTTTCATGCCTCCTTGGGTCCCAATATTGGGGAAAAGGAACAATATAAATGAATTTATGACAATAATAACAATAATAAAGGTCTACAGCTGCAAGGCTAGATTTCTATGCCTGGGGATAACTGGGGGTTATTATCTAAACACCAACGAAGAATCTGGTTGAGTTGCTTAAATGACCACAAAGCTCTTGTCCCTTCTCCTAACTAAAACAAATATTCCACCCTTCAGTTAAAAATATTTTTCTCTTACAAAAAATATTTTTACTTTTGTACAATAGTTTTGCTTATTTATTGTCAATTTTCTTTGTTTGTTAAACAGTGCACACAGACCTAGTTATATTGATCACTAAGGGAGCTGAACAACTGACTGCTGATACCTCTGTATGGATAATTATATGTGCATGTTTATCTTAAGCTTCTCTCCTTTTCAAAGTGTTTAATGTTAACACACAAAAAAAGCAGTCCACACAATGCAGACTAGAACGAATACTAAAATTCCTCATTGACGTCTAGGTCTTAAAAGAAAGATAATAACAGAAGACAATTTCACTTGATCACACTTAGAATGTGACAATTTTCCTGCAATAGCCTTACTGCTTTGAACATCTACCAGAAATCAATGGTCGTGGACAGAGATTTCCTCATCCCCTGATACAATGTGGAAGGAGGGAAGCGCAGTGAGTCAACAGCTAATTAAGACCCCAAAGCACTTCCAGGGCAGTCTATGCTGCAGCCACTTATAGGATGTGGCTCCTCCTACCAGTAGCTTTCTCTCCCATGATAAAAAAAAGCTTTAAAATGAAAGACAATAATTTTGAAAGCACATTTCTATTTGTCAGGCCAAGAGCTCTGTGGTGAAGACGTGTTTCTGCAGTTACATGGAGAAGGTGGGGAAATAATCAAAGGGCAATGAACAGAATTTCATATTCACATTATCTTTACAGAGATGGCCTTAGCAGATATGCCATATTTGTTAAGGCCATTTTGGTAAAAGATTATGTTCACCAAGAACGTCTGAGACTGCTACAGGTGGATGCAGGGTGGAATTTAGGGCAAATTAAAGTTAAGGGAAACAATGGGGCAGTTAATGATTAAATTGTGTGAGCTATCACATGTGTGAGAGATGAACAAGCACCCTCTGCTGACTCTGTCCCATCTTCTGGTCATTTCAGCACATCTGTGAACAAGTGAAACCCATCTCCACTCCTTACCTTTATCAGCAACATCACCAACAATGATTTTGCCACCCCTCTTGCTTGTTTTCTCCACTGACAGGGCAGTGCTCAAGCCCTGTTCATGCTTCCCAAGACCCTGGCCCTCTCGGAAGCCATATTTCTGCATGATCTTGTGTGCCACCGTGCCTCTGAAGACAAAAGAGAGAGCATCCAGTCTTACCACTAGAGATGGGAATTTTATGGCATGGATGTGCTGGGCAGGGGTCAGATGAAATTACATGCTGCAGTATGAAACCCTAAAACAGTAACTGGTGTTCTTCCCCCCTCCCACCCACTTTGACTTACAAGCATTTAGTGAATAACTATCATTCCCAAGGTAAGTAAAAATCAGCTACCTTTCTTGCACAGGGGATCTTATTTTGCCTAATCTATTCACTCTTAAACAAATGCACATGCACACACACATACATATATTGTAAGAATTAATATTCTTACAAGGAAGGAGGAGGAGTGTATAAGAAACTAGAGCCCTACTTCCAGCCACAGGTGAATCTTAGTTTGCCATTCCTTGGGCTTCTTAGACCCCTGACCAAATATGCATATCTTTACTGATATAGGGCACAGCAGGTCTGTACAAACACATTTAAATGAAGCTACATATGCAATAAGGTAGCTGAACGAATTCCATCCCTTCAGACTGTAGGGAGAGGAATCCTATTTTTGAATGCTCCTGAAAAAGAATATAAAATGCTAAATCAAGAATTGGGAACAAGTGGCCCACAGATCGTACACAGACCCCAAAGTGTGGCCACCCAGGGCCCCCATTCTCATTTTGAAGAAAAAAAATCAATATCCCCCCATTACCACTTCTAGTGCAGGCAAGAGGCCATTTTGTCATATTTTGATCCCCGGAGTTGTTTTAGGCATGGAGGCTTTTTGCAAAATCTCAAATGAGTTCCAATTATTTCCTATTGAGGGGAAGGCCTCTCCTGGGCTTGTAAATAATGCACAAGTTGAATTTTAATTTCCATATATAATTGTTACTGTATTTTAATATTTTACATGTCTTTTAAATTCTATAAATTGTTTGTTTTTTAAAAAAATCATAATTATACTTTTATACTATATTATATTTATATTATACTACCAGATCCCCTTGCTTCCAGAAGTAGAGACATGCACAAGGGGGAGAAATACTCCAGGATGTGATACTTGAGCAGTCTGGGAGCTACACTTTGATTATATTGAAGAACCTGGGTACCTTAAGGCTGCCTCTTGTTAAAAGCCATGACATGGCTTCAACAGCTCAGACTGCCACAGGAAGGTGCTTGCAAATTTATAAGCCAAAGCTGTCAGGCATCATTTGGCACAAACCCACTTCTTTAAAAAAAAAATCTTCTCACAGAACCCTTTCCAAGTCACTGTCAACATCCTGTGTGAAGAAAAGCTGCATGGTTGCTGTTCCACACTGCCCTCTACTGGCACTTTATATCCAGCATCAACTGGTCACAAGTCACTCACCCCATATTGGCCAAGAAGGAATTGCTGGGCCCTGTAGGGGATCGAGGTCTCTCGGGCTCATCGTACATAGGGGGTGGAATGGCTGCTTTCGATGAGGAACCACCACGAGGCCTCGGCTCTTCTTCATAGGGGAAAGAAGATGAGACAGCTGGAAGAGAAAGCCAATGTTAAAGAGACAAAACGTATTTGTACAAATTTCTGTGCATTGTCTCAGGACCAGTTAAGAGTTAAGTTTGTTTGATTTCTTAGATGCTTTTTTTCTAAAAACAACCCAAGGTACCTTCCAATAGTTAAAAAGAGTCCAAGTGGCATGCTTATGCTATAAATCAGGGGTGGCCAAAGCGTGGACTTAGGGCCACATGTGGCTGCCAAGGTCACTTATTTGTACCCAAATGCCCCCATATTTTGCACCCAAATGCACTCTAGGGGTATAGGTGCATTCTCACCATGTTTTTGGACCACTCCCAGGCCATATTAAGTCAATGAGATTCTTTTTTCTGCAATAGGAAGTGAACAGGAAATGACTTCTGGTTATTTCTTGCTGCTAAAAAAAGGGTTCTCCTAGACCTAAAATAGTCTGAGAGGCCCCCAAACGGGGTGAAAATGCCCCACACCCCCAAATAGCATTTGGGGGCAAAAAAATTAATTTTTTGTTGCAGGGGGTATATTGGAGGGTGTCCCTCCAAGGTCTCCCAGGGGCATATGCAGCCTCTTACCCTCCCACCATTGACCACCCGATATGAAGGTATACAGTGCTGGTGGGGGATTTTGGGAGTTCCAGTCAAAAAAAGTAACTTTGCCAAGCTCTGGTCTAAGCCAATCTTACACCCCCTCTCATTCCTCAAAGCTACTTTATAGCTGTAATGGCTGGCACAGATTTCTGCTCTTGATCTTACAGTTTCCATTAACAGCAAACCCTTAGGTTTCAGCTCTTCAAGCTTTTACATATCTCTCTTCATTTCTACAATCATCCTGACTATGCATTGGTTCAAATGCAATAACCACTAGAAGGTATGGTCACAAGAAGTCCAGTATAAAATAGCTATAATCCACTGGGAAACAGCACAGATCTGGTTTTGTACATGCAGTTCTTTAAAATAGATCCACAAATTCAAAAACAACTGCACAAACTGTTTCAGGTCATTTCCTTATCTCCATAATCTCATACCATTAGTTGGATAATACAGGCCCTCTCAAGATCCAAACACAACACAGTACAGTCAGACCCCCGTATCCATTGGGGGTTTGGTTCACAGACTTACTGTGTATACTGGAAACTGCAGATAACAACAAACCCTATTAAAATAAAGACTTCTGGTAAAAACATACCATAGAGTTGCATTGGAGGACCTAGAAGATGCCTAGAAAGGATGTCTCTTTAGGCATTTTCCAGCGTGACTCTATGGTCTGTGACCCTATTTTGTGTCCCACGGATAACTGAAACCACGGATATTGGTTCCACGGAGACAGGGGTCCGATTGTATTTGCAACTGATTTCTGCAAGGCTCTGTCTGACTTTGACTTCTTCACTGTTCTGTCCTTCCACTCTCTCAATTCCACACATGCCTCTGAATTTCAGTTTGAGCTCGAGGAAACTGGTCACAGAGATGTCAGGAACTGAACAATCTATTCCTTCCTTTCAGTGATCCCAGTACAGTTATCACTCTCACTGTGGGAAACCCTGGGCTTTGCCCATTAATTGCCAAGAAATCACTCAGTGGCAGATATCCACAGCAGTTAAGTATCCCTGAAAAGGGCTCTTTCAAGACAGAAGTTGGAAAAATTAAATATACATACGTTCTTTGTCCTTCTCAACCAATGAAGTAGGCGGTGCAATAGCAGCTCCTCCCATATCTGTGTAAGAAACCAATTATATGAGAAGGAGTACAAGAATCCACAATAATTTATGCCACAACAAATGTGTTTCCCTTTAAGTTTCTATAAGATTTTGCACTGGTTTTGCTGCATCAGACTTAACACAGTGGCAAACCTGGAAATTAATAGGCTAAGAGTTTTGTCAGCGGGGATGAGAATTTATCCAGCATCTTATTCAAATCATGCCAAAATGAACCTCTGACTGTGAACAATCAACTGAAATAACTACTACCTTTAGGCCAGCCTCTCTGAGGCAGAAGTTGATCACCTTCGGTAGACTATAAAGAGATCAAATCAGCAACCAAGTCTGATGCAGCAAAAAGGGTCCAGATTCACTCCCTTTAGGGTTGATCTAAGTAACCTACTCCTGTGAAGACCATGCATACCCCAGGGCTAACAACCACACCATCCAACTCTGTCATCCATGGTGATGAAGCTACAACACCAAGCTTCAGTCTCTCTCCACTTGGACACTCATTTGCAGGTGGGCTTACCTAGTGGCAGTCAGTAAGCCAGCTCAAGAGCCTTAAGTGCAGGGCTGTGACAGAGCTACCAGCTTCACCATTGCACAGGCTTATCCAGACGTCTCAACACCTTTGGGTAAGCCCATTCACAAGTGACTGTGTATGATAAGATGGCAGGAAGCTGTAGGAGTGCAGAGGCAGATACTTGGTATGGAGCCAAGTGTCAACCCCAGCTGGCCTCAGCAAATACCCCAGTGCACTGCCTGCTGATTCTGTGCTTGCAGAAACAGGTAAGAGCCCATCCACACTTTGTTAAGACTGCAGTGTTTCATTAACATCCATGCTTTGTAATTAAGATAGTTCCGTACTTCTTTTCCGTCTCTCCCGTTCATAATCTTCGTCTTCATCAGAATCTGGATCAGGTCGTCTGGAAAATCCACTTGCCTCATGTCTGTCTTTGCGTCTCCTTGAAAAAGGAATAGACATGACAGAAGATTTTAAGACAATAATCCCGTAGCAAGCGTAAGATAATACAGAACGGATGAAGAACTTGCAGCCACCTGGGCGTTGCTGGATCCTACTGGCCACACTGGCTGGGAGTTGAAGCCCAACAACATCTGGCAGCAAACAGCTTCTTCATCCCTCCAAAACAGGGCCTTTGTTTGAGTGCAGACCATTACAGCACAGAGAAATTTACAAGTACACTCTGTAGTGTTACATGATGTCCATTTTCTTTTGGCTTCAACCATTTATATAGCTCATGCACAACAAACAATTATTTACCATTCATTATTATTTTTTATTTAACGCAGGTGTGGGCAACTACACCAAGCACCATTTTTTACACACACTCAGACTGCCATACCAAAACTGGTAGAGATGTAACATCAGTTCTAGTTTTCTTTGCACTCTTCTTTTTTTGCAGGTTGGGTGGGTATTGGGATAGGGAGCTGGGGAAGAAAAACTGCTGCATTTTGTAGTGGGTTTGACCTGCTTGGGATGATTTGGGGACCAAAACATGGCCCCATTAAAAAAACAAGGCCATCTGGGGGCCTGCATGGGGTACCCTGGGGGACTACAAAGGCTGCAAAGAAGGTGCCATGTTCACCCCTTGACCTAATGCCTGTCTGAAGTGAGTTTGTACATGAGTATAAAAATGTTCAGAACCAGTGAATGATGGTGTACGGCCTTCTGTTTTAGTCTTTGATCCTCATCAAGCCCCCAACATCATGCTTGCAGAAACACTTCTAATAATCAGATCAATATTAGTTTGCTATGCGCTGATTTCAAAATGCCACAGAAAATTATTCTGTTCAGAATTACATGTGGCAACATCACTCACACATGGAAATGGTATCCTAGCAACAATGAAATACAAGTAAATAATGGGACCACAGATTTAAGGGGTTTTTATTGTTATGTGCCTTCAAGACCTTTACGACTTATGGCAACGCTAAGGCAACCCTATCATGGGGGTTTCTTGGCAAGATTTGTTCAAAGGGGGGGTCTTTGTCTTCCTCCGAGGCTGGGAAACTGTGCCCAAGGTCACCCAGGTTTTCACAGCCAAGCAGAGATCCAAATCCTGGTCTCCACAGTTGTAGTCCAACAGTCAAACTACTACAACACACTGGCTCTGCTAAGGGGTTTTACAAGATCTAAATTTACTTCAAGTGGTATGGTTGCTCAACTGAGAGATTTCAACACAATAAAAAGCATTTAAAAGGTAACTCCCATTATGTGACAGGCTGTGGCACAGACAACTCACTTCTCTCTTTCTTCAATTTCCTTCTGCCTCTCCAATTCCCGCTGTCGTTGCCGCTCTTCCCGCTGGCGCTTTACTACTTTCTCATAATCATTCGGAAACATAGGATCATATTCATCAGCTAAAGGGATTAATACATCTCCAGCAGAAAAGCCACTTGGAACAGGATCCTAAGAATAAAGAGATTAGATACACCAAATAAAGTCCAGAAGCGGCCCTCTGAGATAATTTGATGTACAATCGGATCCCTGTATTCATGGGTGTTCGGTTCCCAGACTTACCGCAGATATCAGAAACTGAAAATAACAAAGAACCCTATTAAAATAAAGGATTTCTGGTTAAAACATACCATAGAATCCTTGGAGGACTGAGAAGATGCCTAGAGAGGCTGCCTCTCTAGGCATTTTCCAGTGCAACTCTATGGTATGTGTCCCTATTCTGTGTACCGTGGATAACTGAAACTGCTGATATTGGTTCCACAGATATGGAGGTCCGACTGTACTTCCTAAAATTTTCCTTGCAAACACCTTTATAATAAGACTGCCTATTCCCACTCCCATCCCCAGTTCTAGATTGCAGCTGTATTCAAAGTGATCTGCATGCAAGTTGTGTTGAAATGTACTTCCCACCTCTGTCCAACAGTACTGCAAAGAAAGTCTGAGAACAGGCTCACTGCATGCTAGTGGCACACTGGGTCTGCTGCTTCAAAAGGACAATAGTCTTATTCTTTTTTATGTGGGGACACTTTGTCACCCCTTTATTACTACTACCTATCTCTTGGCCAAACTGTAATGTTGGCCAGTTTGCTTGTGTTCACTTCAAGGCACTGTACCTAGCGTATAAATGCATGAAAACCTTGGGAAAGCATACCACCAAGCACAAAGATGGGGAACATCTGGCTTGCCAGTTGTTCAGGATTTCAGTTCCCAGAAGCCCCACCGAGTATGGCAAATGGTAAAGGATTCTGGGAAGCACAGTTCAAGCCACCTAGAAAGCCACAGTTTCCCAAACAGTGTCCCTTCCTGTATCAATGCTCCCTACCCCTTCTAGGATATTTGCAGAAGTCCCTGTTCAAATTCCCCTGCCCCAGCACCAGGGTAGGAAATTAATCCCCCTCTAGATGCTGGAACTGCAACTTCCAGCAGCCCCAGTGAGCATTGCCAACAGTGAGGAATGTAGCGAGTTGCCTTTCAACACATCTGGAGGGCTACACAAGCACCACCCCTCTCCTGGTAGATCCACTTAGCAACTACTTAAGAAAGTGCCTTTTCCAAAGTGGTACAAAAGGCAAGTCACATTCTCTCAGCCTCAGAGGAAGGCAATGGTAAACATCCTCTGAATGAATTCTGTCAAGACAACCCTGTGACAGATTTGATTTGAAGGCACACAACCACAACAACAAAACCAAAGCTACGGAACACTCTCCTGACCTTTGTATATTTTGAAAGGCTGTCCCACAGAAGATGAAGCAAGTTTGTTTTATGCTGCTCCAGAGTGTAGGACACCAACCAAAGGATTCAAATGAGATTTTCACTAAACATTAGGAAAAAAACTTCCTGACAGCAAGAGCTGTTCAGCAGCGCAATGGATTGCCTCAGAAGATGACTGAGTCTCCTTTGCTGAAAGCTTTCAAACAGAGGTTAGGTGCCCATCTGTTATAGTAACATTTTAGCTGTTACTATAATGTTACTATAGTGTCCAGGCAGCTGGACTGGATGAATCTTAGGGACTCTTCCCACTCTACTATGAGTCTAGGAGAGCCTAATTGGGCACTGACTATCTTTTGACTAAGTTATTATCTCTTTTAACAGGCAACATCAGCAACAGGCAACATTTTATACTGCTTATTAGGAAGTTGTGGCTGCATGGAAGCTACTGTTGCTGCTTTCTCTCTAGACTCTTGGTACATCTTTAGTACTTCAGTCTATCTTTTAGTTATCATTATTGATGGTTTCTGTAATTGTTAATTATTTGCTGAAACTGGTGTACAGATTGTATAAACAAAAAATACTGACTACTGAAGAAGCCATGCTGTTGGGAGTGCTTTGATTGTGTGTTCCTGCAAGGCACGGGGTTGGACTGGATGGCCCTTGTGATCTATGATTCTATGAAACAGCCACAGACACCAAAAGCCTATTCACTAGCCTATTAGTGAGTAATAAGGTATTTAAAACGGAGTAAAAATCATGCAGTCTTTCAAATGTTTTTGGACTTAAATTCCATTCCCAATGATACAACACCATTCCCAATGAGAAGATGCTGAGAGTTGGGAGTCTTACAATATAGCCACATGATTCTTATTCAAGCAAGAGCAACCATAATAGCCATTTTGTAAAGGTAGGAGAGCACTGTGATCTCATCAAGGGCTATCTGAAGATTCCTGTAAATGTGGTGATTAATTTCAGAAATTTTATTTATATAGAAAGGGATATCCTACTCTTCCAGTGGCAACATCAAGCCGTACTTTGTACTAGATATAGAATATAATACAGAGGCAACTCAAATACATATCAGCCTCCCTCAACCTGGTGCTTTCCACATGTTTTGGACATCGTCTCCCATCATTCCCAGCCAGTGCGAGCAGTAATCAGGAATCCTGGGAGTTGTCGCCCAAAAGCTGCAGAAGGTGCCAGGTTGGAAAGGGTGACAGGAATGAAACTATCTTTAAAATAAAACAAATACTGAGCAGGAACAAGCCTCCCAAAACAGGAATAGCTTCAACTATCAGCAAAAGTCATCTAAGAGAAGGGTAAGTGGATCCATAGGAATAATTCAGCTACTATGAAGGGCCTTTCTCTCACCACTCTCAATGGAGCCTCCATGCCAGGTGGGAGACAAAGAAAGGCTTTTCTTTCCAATGTGAGAAAAGAGGGAGGTTTTTCTGGCAGCAAGGAATCCCTCAAAGCGCTACCTGCTTTCTCCTCAAGAGTCCTCTGATCTATTTCAGAAGCCCATTTCCCACCACAAAGTCTCTACGTAACTGCATTGTTACCTTCAGGCCAGCTGCCACGTGTGGTGGGGTGTCTACGATCTGTCGCTCATCAGAAGCACTGCCTCGTTTCAGGTCGATGACAGGAGCGAGAACTGTGGTTTGCTTTGTCCTCTGACTCTAAAAAAAAATTAAAAATCACAAAAAGATAAAAGATATTATAAGCAGACACTTAATCCTATCTTTGAAATTTTATAGATTGTCCTTATCCATGGGGTTATTCCCCCCAGATTGTTAAGCATGGCTTGAAACATTTGTTTATCATACAAAAACCATTTTTACAATCATTCTCTCCATTACAAAGTCCAAGGTTTCATCCGTACCACTGAAATAATCCAGTTTGACACTGCTTTAACTGCCATGGCTCAATGCTATCAAATTCTGGGACTTGTAGTTTTGTGAGACAGACTGTGGAATGGCCTGCTAGAAGAGAAACAACAGTTGAATATGCTGTCTGAATTTAAAACAGCCTTAACGATTAGTCTCTTCCGACAGGCCTATCCAGGTGATTGTAAAGAATGCATGTTAAATTGTGTATTGATTGTTTTAAAATGTCTTGGTTTTATTTGTTCTTTTAACTGGTACATATTTTTAACTAAGATGTGTTTTTAACCAACATTACGTTTATATATTAACTTGTTCCCCGCCTCAATCCATAGAGAGAGACGAATAAGAAATATTGTTGTTGTTACTATTTAGCCTTCTCTGTCAGAGAGCTCTTGAGCCACAACAAACAAGAAAATCCCAGGATTCCAAAGCACTGAGCCATGGCAATTAAAGCTGTATCAAACTGGATTATTTCTGTAGTGCAGATACAGTAGTACCCCCTGTATCCGCAGGGGATTGGTTCCAGGGCCTCCCACATATGGTGACTTTCACAAATAATAGCGGATGCCATCTTGGGAGGCCATCCGGGGGAAAGGGGGGCGATTTCGTTCCTCCCCCTCCCTTCCCACTTCGCCCCCTGCTATCGCGGGGACAACGGGGGGCGAGATCACTCCTTCCCTTCCCCTAGGAGAGTTACTGTTGCCGTGGTGGCGATAACGGGGGGGGGGGAAGGGGAGGAGGCGAGATCACCTTCCCCCTTTGTCCCTGCAATTGCCACTGCGGTGGGGCCATGGTGGAGGTGAGGGGACAGAGGAGCAAACTCGCCCCCTTCCCCCCCCCCAATTGCCGCCATGGCTGGGCCATGGCGGGGGCGAGGAGACAGAGGAGCGGTGGTATTACATGTTTTTTTCTAAGACAAAATACATCCTGTGCACCTGAACGCACATTCTTTCTGTGTATGGCACTGAAAATGTTGCATTCAGATTTAATATGTCAGGGATGGGAATCATGTGCCCACTCCATAATGCTGAAGCCAGGTAGCCAATAATGAGGTATGCTAGGAGCTACAGACCAACATCATTTGCAGGCCTATACAATTCCCATACCTATAATATATATAAGAAGCTTAACTACTTCCCTGAATTTATGGTTAATTCTAAAAATACTTCTTCAACTAGCAGTTATAAAAATCTGAAACCAAGACAGAGACTACCAAATTATTGGAAAAAGTTGTCCCAAGTCAGGACTTTTAATTATTACTGTTGTTCTTATGTTATCCCTCCATTCAAATCACAACACCTGGAAGTGGTTGCATGGATGGAAAATCAAATGACCAAATTATGTGCTTGGATTATGCCCTTGTTATGTCTCCCAAATGACTTTCGAATACTGGAAACAAAATGAAGGTGATCAACTCTTGTGGAAGATACAGCACTCTGGTGTTCCCTATGATATTAGTTATTAGAATTCACATAATTCATTCAATGAACTCTGAAGAATGATTCATGTTATCAACTTCAGTAGCAGATGCCGAGAAACACAATCTATTATTTCTACGATTCTGGAAGCAAGACTCTCTAGGCCTTTTAAAAAGCCAAGATCTCAAATTCATGTTCTCGAATCATTATATCCTGCTCCAAGTCAGTGGCTACATAATATTTATTTCAGAAGAAGCCGGATAGGGGGAGGCGGAAGGAATGAAGAAGAATAAAACCTAAGCCTTCCTTTACAGACCACTAGTTCAGAAGTTATAACATGCTCTTGGAATTGTGATGGTTGTTTCACACATGCAAAACACCATTCAATTATGTTGTTATTGAATGACGAACAAGCCATATCTGAACATTATGTTGTTGTGTGCCTTCAAGTCATTTCTAATTTATGGCGACCTTAAGGTGAACCTATCACAGGGGTTTCTTGGCAAGATTTGTTCAGAGGGGCTTTGCCTTTGCCGTCCTCTGAGGCTGAGAGAGTGTGACTTGCCCAAGGTCACCCAGTGGGTTTCAGTAACCGAGCAGGGAGCCACACCCTGGTCTACAGAGTTGCAGTCCAACGCTCAAATCACTACACCACACTGGCTCTCACACAAGAATGTGACCTGACCCTAAGAATTTTCCAAATGTGTCAGATGTCTTGTTGATGTTGGTTCAATGGAAAAATTGCACAAAAATATATATTTAAATTCTACTTTAAATTAACCATTGTACTTTTAAGGGTGGCCATTTCAGCAATCAGGGACAAGAGACATCATTTCTAGCAGACTTGTTACTATTACCTTTGCTTGGGTGAGAGCCGCTTTCTTCACTTGCAACTGAGACTGCAGGAGTTTAAAGTTTTTGGACCAGCCTTCTGTTTTGGAATCACTGGTCTCCACTCCCAAATCATCATAGAGAGACATTTTCTTTCTAGTTCTGAGCTAGGAAATGAAAAGGTAACTTCCATGAAAAGGGATCATCACAGCATCACTTAAAACCATAGCAGTTATGGATTTGTTTTTAATAAAAGCTACAGCTTCATCTCTGCCTTAACATAAGCAAATACTATATAGTCTGTAATTGTGTGTCTCATAAACTGGGTTTTAGTTGATAAAAGCTTATGTCACAACATGTTGTTAGCCCTTCAGATAACACTGTCAGAGAGGAGGAGGAATCAGACACTCTTTCACTGCACCTCTATATCCAGCTGAATGCCATCCAACTATCAACTGCCACTGTTTTTGCCCCCAAAAGAGAGAACAATTCCTCCACCATGTTTATATCTGGCTGTATGAGCAGTGCAATGTACCTGCTGAACTGAACTTGCTTTTTTCCTCCACCTCCTAGACTACTGACATACTGAAGGAACAATGCAGTTTGACACCGCTTTAACTGCCAGGGCTCAATGCTATGGAATCTTAGAATTTGTAGTTTTGTGAGATATTTAGCCTTCTATGTCAAAGACCTCTGATGCCACAACAAACTACAAATCCCAGGATTCCATAGGATGGAGCCATGATAGTTAAAGTGGTGTTGAACTGCATTATTTTTGGAGTGTGAGCACAGCCCTAATTCCTTTTCATTCTGTGTTCTGTCTTTTAGGTTATAAGTCTGTAGGCAGCGACCATCTCACTTCTGACATTTGTAAGCCTCCTCTGGGAGCCTTTTTTTCTGACTGAAAATATGGCCCACACAATACTTCTAGTTGCTGCATTAAGCACAAAAATTGGCCTACTGTCTGCAAGTAAGTAGGGCTTTCTAAAGTCACGCAGCTTTTCCAGAAGCAAGCAAACAAGGGGAAAGGCTGCAAACATTACAAAGGGATCCAACAAAATTTTAGGTAGAATCTAAAGAAGTTACTTCCTTTGGACCACAAGTCCCAAATCCTCTGCTGGCTGGGAGATTCTGGGAGTTGTGGTCCAAAACAAGTAATGTCTCCAAAGGTCTGCTGTTAGGTGCAGTATCTAATTGGAACACCCATGCTTAAGGCAGACCATCACTGAAAACCAGTCAGCAGGAGCCAGAATGTGAGCAGCCTGTCACCTTCAGACTTTCTTTGAGCGTACCCCAATGAAGTCTTTGGTGGCCACAGTGGGAAAGAGAGTGCTGGACAAATGGACCTTCAGTCTGATGCATGTGTGTACATCAAGTCACCTGTTGACTTATAACAGTCCCATGAATTTCACAGGGTCTTCTTAGGCAAGGAACACTAACAGGTGGTTTGTCATTACCTTCCTCTGAAATACAGGCATACTTCAGTTAACAAAGCTTCTAACAATTAAGCTCTTTTTTACAAAGTTTTTTAAATGGGAGTCCAGCCCAACCCTCATTTTCTTGTCTTCTGTCTAGCTCAGTGGTTCTTAATCTTGTTCTTTACCAGGGACCCTCTTTAAATATCTTTTGTTGCTAAGGACCCCCAAGACTTAACTCAAGATTTAATAATACCTAACAATACCTAATAACAACACCACACACCATCTATTAAACTTTCCCCCAGAGGCACTGGAGGGGGAGGGAAGACTTCTCTCCTGCTTCTTTCTGCAAGTTTGTGGCTGGAGCAGACTGAATGGCAATGCACAGGCCCAGCCAGCCAGCCTTCGCCTTGGCTCCTGTCATGCGGCCGCTCCACTGTGGGGAGGTGGTAGGTCAAGCAGCCTTCACAGACTCCTTGTGAAGACACTGCGGACCTCTGAGGGTCCCCAGACCACAGATTAAGAACCATTGGTCTAACTGGAAGGCATGTTGGCGTTGGTGTTTGTTTGTTTGTTTTTGCAGCATTGGCATTGGGAGGATGGTGAAGGAGGACTGGAGAAAGTTGTTCAGTGTTGGGTTGCAGCAGCATATTTGCAGTAAACAATGCAATAAACCTCAATCTGGCAAAGAATAGGATTCTGCTTTAAGTGATCCTACTGTAGCTGTGTATGCTTACGTACAACAGGCAAGGTAAACAACTGCCTCCAGAATCACTTACTGAGCATGAATGAAGAGCAAAACAGAAAGAAAAGAGATTAGCCTGCCTCAACAGCTACCCTGGCATGCTGAATAAACATTAATATGTATGTTTCCCCATCAAAACGGAAATCATAAGAAAAGTGGAGGCTGCTGAAAGAAAAAATATCATCCTGGGATGCATTTTGGAAGAAGCTTTCAAGTGGCCTCTAGAAAATTCAAAATGTTTTTCTTTTCTTATGCAAGGCTTATCTGAGTTGGGTGTTTCATTTCACATGTGCCTAATGTCAGTTTTGAATAAAAGTCTGCCAAAACATGTTAAACTGCTCTTCTTTTTTGTGGTGTAGGACCTATCCCTATTTCCATGTAATTTCCACCTCTGGTACCAAGGTTTCTGTTAAAGAAGTAAAGCACAGGAATACATCTACTTCGTTAAACTGAGGTGTATCTGTATAGCCTACAGTTACTGATATTCGTTGGTGACCCTGCTTAACTTCTGAGATCAGATAGGATCTGGTGCCTTCAAGATATCTAGGCCTCTCCTTTCCTCATGTTTACTGAGAGGGCACATGATGCAGCCATTACTGGTGGTCTAGGAATGATGAGATCCAGGTCCAAAGACCTAATCAGCCGCAAAGCTCACTGAATGATCTTGTGCTAGTCATGCTTATTTATTTGATTTATATCCCACCTTTCTCCCATCATGGGATCGCTCTTAACCATTAACCTGCCTTACAGGGTTGTTGTGAGGAAGGGGGAGGGTTATTCAATTCCTCATTCTAAAGCAGTAACTCCCAAACTTTGTTTCTCCAAGGGTTTTGGACTCCATCTCCTAGAATTCCTGACTGTTGGCCAAGCTGGCTGGGGCTTCTGGGAGCTGAAGTCCAAAACACCTGGAGGGCGAAAGTCTGGGAACAAGCTTTTTTTAGGCTACTGTCTAGCCAGTAAAATCAGCAGAATCAGCTTTAAAAACATCAGTACTAAGGGTAGGATATAAATGTACTCAATAAATAAAAGCCATGTAATTGACATTAACCTCAATATTTGAAAATGACTGGCAGCAGACAGACAGAAAAATGTAATTGCTCCTCCACGTCCACCTGTCAGCCAGAGGACTTTCTTTTTAGCCGCCCCTGGAATAGCCTGCCAAAAGAGATATGACAGTTACATAGACTGAATTTAAAAGAGCATTAAAAACAAATCTCTTCTGGCACACCTATCCAGATAAACTGTGAATTTTAAACTGTTTTAATATGTACTGGTTTTATTTGTTCTTTTAAACTGATATTTGTGTTTTGATGCATTTCTGTATTTTGTATGTATTTTTAACGAAGATGTATTTTAATTGATATTTTTGTGTGTGGATGTGTTGTTCCCACCTTGATCCATGGGGAGAGGTGGGTAAGAAATAAATAATAATAATATCATCATCATCATTAAATCTAGGGATTTCACTGCTTTAAAATATGGGGGATTAATTAAACAGAGTTTTATTAACTAACTGTAGCCATGATAGCTAAGCAGAACTTCTACATTCAGTGGTACTATATCACCAATGCAGGGACAAACAGCAAAAGACTAACCTGGCTGCACACCCTTGAAGAAGAAGAAGACTATAATAATATTAATATTAGTTATTTATACCCTGCTCTTCAGCCACAAGGCTATTAGAGTGGCTTACAAACTGTTTTAAGCAATAGCAATTTACACATCTACACTGCATTAAGCAGTTTCCAATGTGTGTTAGTTACTAACAATGTGTGTTAGAAGAAGAAGAAAAAGACTTTGGCTGGATCACATCTCCTGCTTTTCATTTGATCCAAAAGAACTAGCCATCTGCTCTTAAACTTCATCTGCCTAGAAATCAACCCTTCTGCTTTCATACCCATTGAATACTCTCAACTCAATCACAGAAGTACAGTAGGATCCCTGTTTCCGCTGGGGATTGGCTCTGTGGGGCCCTGTGGTTACCGAAAACTGTGGATAATAGTGAACGCCATTGAAAATCATGGGACTTCTGGTTTAAAATATCATAGCGTTGCCTTGGAGGACCTAGAAAATGGCTAGAGGGGACACATTTTCTAGGAAGACTCTATGGTAGGTGTGCTGTTTTGTGTTCCATGGATAAATGAATCAGTGGATAACGAACCAGTGGATACGGGGGTCCTACTGTAATGGGGGAGGGAATGACTAGATGGGTTACAATTGTTTCCTGAGACTGGAAGGCACTCTCTGCACTTACTCAGAGACACAATTGTCAATTCACAACACACTCATGAGTGACACAGCATCTGAAGATCACCATAGTTTTTAATGCTAGGATTACTGTTGCTATTTCCTTTCCTTTTAAAAAAAGGATTTTAATTAAGTCTTAATGTATTAAAAACAAAAAGAGACCAAACAATAATGCAAAAAACAATGTATAACATATAACAGCAAATACATACACAACTCACTTACAAACCTAACAACATATTTAAACTACATTGCACAAAACACACTAAAACGACTTCCAATCTCTGTCTGAATTCGAATCCTTTTATCTCTCTTTCTCTTCTTATGTGAATTCAATTAAATTTATTGTTTCGTTTCGTTTTGCTTTCTCCTTATAATTATGCATACAAACCACCACTAAAACTGGGTCAACCTTGCACTCACATATATATACATACACGTACCTTTAAAATCCATTCCAATCAAGAACTCTATCCCGCTTCTCCTCATCCTTTAAATTAAACCCACCTCCGGCCCTACAAGTCCCCCCTCGCCAACAGCGAAGCCTTCCCTTACCCTTCCGCACAGGCCTCAAGCCGGGGCCTCGCGTAGGCCCCGATGCCGAAAAAAAGCGCCTCCTCTTCGGGCAGGGAAAGTTGTCGCGTCACGGGCAGCACGAACCAATCAGCCTCTTCCTCCAAGATCCCGCCTAGATGTTCCTCGCCTCGCTCCAACGGCGAGACGCGGCCGCTGCGTAAACTCCGTAGCGGCCACGGGGGATGAGCCGGGCTACCGTCTTCACGCCCCCGACGGTAAAACTACGCCTTCTGCGTAAACTGGCCACAGGGTGTCGCTTGGTTTGCTTCGCATTACGGTTATGTTACACTAACTGCGCACGCAAAAAGAATGGGGAGAGGAGTGAAAGAGAGGTTATCTGCTGACCCCTAAAGACGGAGGGCTGTAACTGCAAGTGAAAAGGCCCGGACCTTTCCTTTATAAAATGTTTGTACTGTATTTATACCCCGCTCTTCGGCCACAAAGGCCATCAGAGCGGCTAACAAATAGTCACTTTAACAGTTCCCTGCCCTCAGGCTTACATTTTTTTAAATGGTATTTTGGCTCCCTTTATATTGGATCCAATATACAGTAGAACCGCTGTATCCACTGATTCAGGTATCCACGGTTTGTTTCAGCACAGCTACCAGAGTGTCTTCCTAGAAAATGCATCCTCTCTAGCCATTTTCTAGTTCCTCCAAGGCAACTCTATGGTATTTTAAACTGTAAGTCCCATTATTTTCAATGGCATTTACTATTATCCACGGATTTTGTTATCCAAGGTGGGGCCCGGAACCAATCCCCTGCGGATACGGGGGTCCTGCTGTAGTAGTTTCTGTACTGTGCAGGCATATATTAAAACTAGGTGTACCTGGTGTAACACACCCAATCACTCTTCCCTTTCAGTAATGTTCTCTCTCTTTGCTTTTCCTTGGGTTCCTATGGATGCCGGCTGTGAAAGCCTTTGACTTCACATTCTCTGTTTGCCTTTTTCATTGTAATGTTTCATTTTGATGTCTTAATCTATCTGATCTGTCCTCTAATGTTTCATTGCGATTTCTTCTACAGTTTCTCAGAGTTCTTTTACATGGTTCACCCATTTTTACAAATGTTTAGAAATTAATCAACTGTTTCATGTGTTTTTTCTCAAAATCCTTTCACCTGGTTCAGCTACATGGTATTATTTTAGGAAAAAATATTGCAGTTTTACAGGTGGGCGGTGAGTGGCTGAGGGACTGAGAGGAGGGAGGTACCCTTGTGAGGCTGGGGGTGTGGATAAGATGCAGATTGGTAGGAGTGGATTGTGAGGTGGAGAAGGAATTTACATGTGGGTGGTGATTGGCTGAGGGAGTGAAAGGACAGAGGTGATTGGTCAAGTATGTTTCCTAAGCAGCCAAGCAGCATGCTGGGAAAGGAAACATACCCAAGTATTTTATATACATAGATACCAGTGCCAGTTAAATAACCTGGCCATTGGAAAGCCAATGGTTTTGCTTAGAAGAGCCCAGCCAAAATGCCTGTGGAAATTTGTTGTCATTTCCCATCAAGTTGGCTTTGACATATGGCAACCCTATGAATGAGAGACCTTCCAAGAACCCTGGTCATCAACAAAAACTCAGGGCTGTGGTTTCTTTGAGTCAATCCACCTGTAATGTGGTCTCCCTCTTTCCCTATTGCCTTCTGCTTTACCAAGCATTACTATCTTTTCCACTGAGTCACATTGTCTCGTGGCTTGTCCCAAAGTATGACAGTCTCAGTTTAGTCATCTTGGCTTCTAGGAAGAGTTATTTGTTTTAAGCCCCATTGATTTGTCTTTTTAGGAGCCCATGATATCCGCGGAACCCTCCTCCTGTGGAAAGGCAAAGAGATAAATCCCACTCCTTTACAGGCTTTGTAAAGTGTGTGTGCTGTAATACCTATTTGCTGTTATATCCTGTCAAGACTTTCAAATCCGGACAATGAAATGTTGTGGCACACCCATTTCTTTTAGCTGTTGTTAACTGCCTTCCAGTTGACTCTGACTCATGGCAATCCCGTGAATGACATATAGCCCTGCTATCTTCTACCACCCTGCTCAGGTCTTGCAGGTTCAGGCCTGTGGCCTCTATGATTGAGTCTATCCATCTGGTATGTGGTCTTTCTTTCTTCCTTCTTTCCCTCCTCCATCCTTCCTAGTATTGACTTTTCCTGTGAGCCGTTCCTTCTCATTATGTGATCAAAGTACAACAGCCTCAATTTAGTCACCTTGGCTTCTAGTGAGCGCTCTGGCTTGATCTGTTTTAGGACTCATTTGTCTTTTTGGCCATTCATGGTATCCTCAGCACTCTTCCCCAACACCATATTTCAAATGAGTTGATTCTCTTTCTATCAGCTTTTTTCACTATCCAGCTCTCACATCCGTACATGGTGATGGGAAAGAGGATAGCTTGAATGATCCTGACTTTAGTGCTCAGTGTTATATCTTTGCATTTTATGGTTTTGTCTAGTTCTTTTACTCAGTCCGAGTTTTTTTCTGATTTCATGGCTGCAATCTCCACCTTGGTCTGTGATTGATCCAAGAAATTGGAAGTCTTTCACTATTTCAGTTTCCTCATTGTCTATTTTGAATTTATGTATTGAATTTTACAGCAATCCATAATTTTTGATGGTCTATGCAAAGACTTTCTTATGTTTTGTTCTTACTTAATTTGTTAGTATATACAGTATATTTGTTCTATGGTCACTGTATTCCGTCTATATGTATGGCTGTAAAAACTGGACAGTGAAGAAATCTGACAGGAAGAGAATCAACTTATTGTACACATGCTGCTGGAGAGAGCTCTATGGATACCATGGACTGCCAAAAAGACGAATAAATGGCCGCATCACCAAACCTGAACTCTCCCTAAAAGCAAACATGACCAAATTGAGACCAAACAACACCAGTGTGTGGTGAAAATGGCAAAAGTTATTAATGAAGAAGAACAGACAAGCTAGGAGATGTTGCAGCAGTTTGCTTTTGTCTGACTCTGTTGGGAAGGGGAAGGCCCTGCCTCCTCTCTTTCCTGCTGAGTTAAATGCAAACTACTTTGGGATTTTGAACTCAGCCTGGGTTGCCATAGGTTGCCAATGACTTGAAGGTACACAACAACAGAGAACCAGCATAGTGTAGTGGTTTGATGTTAGACTATAACTCTAGAAACCAGTGTCTGTAACGGCACAAGAAATTTAATTTGACTGATTAGAAGAGCTTTAAGCAAAGCACTTTGAATACACAAGAAAGTGCTACATTAGCAGTAAGTTTCATTTGGGTAGCCAACCTCATCTCTACAGTTGTACAGTTGTCCCTTCATATTTGCTGGGGTTTGGTTCCAGGAAACACCCCACCCCCCCCCCGCATGGATACCAAAATCTGTGAATACTCAAGTCCCATTATATGCAATGGCATAGCAAAATGGTGTCCCTTATATAAGATGGCAAAATCAGGGTTTGCTTTTTGGATTATCATTTTTTAAAGAATATTTTCAAGCCGTGAATACTTAAATCTGTGGATACAGAGGGACAACTGTACTTGACTTAACTCCCTCTTTGACAGTTGACCTTGTAGAAGCCAGCGTGGTGTAGTAGTTTGAGTATTGGACTACAACTCTGGAGAATGGGGTTCAAATCCCCGCATAGCCATGGAAACCCACTGGGGATCTTGGGCAAATCATACTCTCTCAGCCTCAGAGGAAGGCAAAGGCAAGTTGCCTCTGAACAAATCTTGCCATGAAAACCCCATGATAGGTTCACCTTAAGGTCACTGTAAGTTAGAAATGACTTGAAGGCACACAACAACAATTGCACCAACTGAACCAAGCTGAAAACAAAACGTGAAAGTGGGAGGCGGAGAGAGAAGCTGGTACATTTTAAAAGCAGTTGAAAAAGTGGGATGGGAGAGGATTAACCAGGACTGTCACTGCTAAACTGGGACAATAGGAGGCCATGTACTTTGGAAACAGCATGACAATAAATGCTTGGTAAAATGTGAGGCAGTAGGAAAAGAGGAAGGCTGCATCACAGGTGGATTAACTCAATCAAGGAAGCCACAGCCCTGAGTCTGAAACATCTTAACATGGCTGTTAATGACAGTGTCTTGCATGTCCTGCATACATAGGATAGCCACAAGTCTTAAACCCCCCTGACCACAATTAACACAATACTTGTTCAAGAACAGGAGTTGTCTTCTAGATCCCTTTTTGCAAGAGCCCATAGGCATGTCCCTGACAAAGTTTATTCAGGTCATCTACGGTTATTCTGACTAGTTTTCTCATTGCCTGTGTGATTAAATTCCCTCTGTATGAAGAGAAGTTCTCCAGGTTTTTTTTAACTATCAGACTACTTTCCAGTAAGCCTCAGGTCAAAGACAATTGTGAACACAAGAAGCAGGCACAGAGCTTGGGCTGTGGAGACAGAGGCAGAATTCTGTAAACAAGACAAAAAGGTGGGATACAAACAAAACAAATTTAAACTAATAGAGTTATCTTGACTGAGCATACCAGCTGAATCAACCCACATATCCATGGATTCAGTATCCATGGTTTTATTTATCCTTTTCTGAAAAAATATGTTCTCTCTAGGTATTTCTAATTCCAATGCGATTCTACGGTCAACTTGCGGTGTTCATCTCACTGAAAATAATATGGTTCTCTATCGGTCTTAGAACGTATCCCCCACAGATATGAAAATAAACCTGTATCAATTTACTTCAAATGACATGCGCATCAAATATTTTTTGCTCCACTGTGGAATGGAGGGTTCAGCTCATGGCAACATAATCTAAAGCTCTGGTTTGGGGTTGCCTGGAAGGAACATAGCTAGACTATGGTGTCAACCACATGGCTGTACCACATATTTTTTTCCCTAAAAACAAAATAAAAAGGCCCTTTGGGAGAATTTTTAAATTTTATATCTTGCCTTTCCAACAATATGGCAGGGCTTCTTAAGCGATCTGATGTAGGGGACCGGCAACTTCCCCTCCCCCCACCCAATGTGCCAGGGACCAGCACCAAATTTATGCCTATTGGCTCCAATTGTTTCTTCCTTTCTCTGGAGCTCTGCAAGGACTGGCCACAGATGGCTCAGGGACCAGCACCAGTCCATGAACCACCGCTGTGAATAGCACTGCAATAGGGAACCCAAGGCAGCTTACGGGATAGGCTAAGAATACAGATAAAGCCATTTAAGCTACAAAAAGTAAAACGAAATAAACAAACCCATTAAAAATACTAGTCACTCCCCCTTCCCAGTATCCACGGATTCAACCAACCAGTTCGAAAATATTCACAAAAACAAAATTCCAAAAAGCAAAACTTGATTTTGCTGTTTTATGTAAGGGGCACCATTTTACTATGCCATTGTATATAATAAAACTTGAGCATCTGCGGATTTTGGTATCCATGGGAGGTCCAAACACCAAACCCAAAGCAGATACCAAAGGCTCACTGTATTTTAATTTTTAAAAAGGCTGTTCACAAGTTTCCAAGCAGTCTACCTGCTCCACCTCAAACAGCTTTAAAATGGAAATTTATACTCCTTACAGGCTTCTGGAGACTCAATTCTCCATTTCAGGGCTCCACCAGGGAGCCCTGGTGGTACAGTGGTTAAATGCCTGTACTGCAGCCACAACGTTGCAAGTTTGATCCCAAGGGCTCCAAGTTCACTTAGCTTTCCATTCTTTCGTAGGTTGGTAAAACGAATACCCGGCTTGTGGGAGTAATTAGCTAACACACATTGAAAACCATTTGGAGAGTGCCTAGTGCACTATAAAGGGGTGTAGATGTTTAAGTGCTATTGCTTTAACAATTTGTAAACTGCTCTGACAGCCTTTTTGTGGCAGAAGAGCGGGGTATAAATACCTAAAATAAATATTAAATAAATTTTCTTCTTCAGGGATGAGCACTGGAGGTAATGCAAGTGGACTGCAGGGCACACAATTCCAGCTCCTGGCAATATGTGGATTGAGAGGACCCACAGATGCGATACACTAATAAAATAGCGAGCCAAGCTTGTCCTTTCTTTCCCTCAGTTTACCCTCAAGAACAAACCTAGCATAACAATCAGGTATAACTGCAACAAGATTTGTCAAGAGGTCAGTTTTGAAATAAAGGTAGCATGGTGTAGTAGTTTGTTCTGGACTAGGACCAGGGTTCAAATCCTCCCTCCGCCATGGTAACCTACAGGTGACCTTGGCCAAGTCATAGGGGCCGGTTTCACGACAGGAAAAAGTTCGCAAGATTCCGGATTACCGTTCTTTCGCATCAGAAGAGCATAAATCACACGACTCCCCAGCATTTTTGGAAGATGAGCAATTGTTTTCCTTATAGTTCACACAGGCAAAGGTGGGGGGGGGATTAAAGCCAGGCAGGAGGCGGGGAGGGAGCAAGGAGGGGGTCATGGAGACCATATATAATGAGAGGGGAGAAAAAGTACAAACAAACAAGGAGTCAAAAGTGCGATCTGTCAAACCCCCCCTTCCCCAGCCCCGAAAGGCTTCTATAAAAAAAGGAGTGAATGAAAAGATGAACAAGCAAAAGCATGCTGGAGCTGTCTGCTTCCCTTCCCTTCGTGCACACACAACACACACCACAGAAGCTTGCCTCATTCCTGATTGTTTGAAGCCTTGAATGGCAGGCAATTGAATGGAAGGAGAAACAAACAAAAGGATGAACATCTGTATCTCCCGCATACACGAATGCACGCACACACACACTCTCACAGCAGCGAAGCACGGGTGGGTTGCAAGCAGAAGGAGGGTTATTTTTTTTCTCTCCAACCCCTCTATTCGGATAAAGCAGAAAGGTCACTCCAACCAATCAGGATTCAGCTCTGCTCACAGTAATTCGAAAAGGTAAATGATTGTTAGTTCCCATGACAAATTATGCGCATTTTTGCGAACTTAATCAAAAAAGTGCGGAAAACTAGCAAAAGCTGATACTGCGTGACTTATGGGTTTTTTGCACCCCCTCCTTCTGAAAAGGGCGCTGTTGCTTCGAAATGCGTGGGAACTATCCGGCTTCCTGTCGCATTCTTTGAGGATTTATTTTGCCATGTAAACGACCCCAAAGTCTCTCAGCATCAGAGGCTCATAACAAATTCTTCACTTCTAGATTAAAATCTAGACAGGGCTTTCCTGCTGTATATTTTTCAAACCTGTATACAGGTATCTCCCCACATCCCACTTTACATAGGATCAGTACAGCTTCACTTACCTGCAGTTGGGGGAAAAGGTCTCTCTAGCCATCTGGAGAATCAGAATCAGACTGGAGATGCTCTCTCTAGGCCTCAGGAGATTCTCCAGCACAACTCTATGGTCAATGTCCACTGGAAGATGACCATAGTCATGCCAGATACCTAAAGTAGCATCCTCTCTAGACATTTTTTAGGTCCTCCAGCATGATTCGATGGTATTTTACGAGAGTTTGCTATTATATCCACCTGTCTGCAGTAAGTTCAGGAATGCGGGGGCGCTCTGTATATATAAACCTGCTGCATATTTATTATAGTGCTGGTTATGACCTATAAACCCTTACATAGCTCAGGTCCAGGCTATATCTTCCTGTGTATGCCTGCTTGGGCCCTGAGATCACCAGAAGAGGCCTTCTCTCAGTTTTACCACCTTTATAAGGACAGTTGGTGGGGATGTGAGAGAGGGCCTTCTCAGTGTCTTCCCCTAGACTCTGGAACTCCCTTCCCAGGGAGGCCAAAATGGCCCCCTCCTTGCTGTCCTTCTGTTAGCAGGAAAAAAACCCTCTTTATTCCAACAGGCTTGTACTATAGTTTTAAAAGAATGGGCTAGGGGGTGCGGTATTGTTTTAAACTGTCCTGGGTTTAAAAGCTTTTTGATTGCACTTTATTCTTTTAACTAGAGATTTGAAGTGTTAGTATTGTGATGTAGTTTAATTAGATTTTTATGTTCACTTTCTGTGTTTTCAATTCTATTGCTCTTTTAAACTGTAAGTTGCCTTGAGTTCCAATTCTGGGAAGAACTTTTACAAATAAATATAATAATCACCTTCAGCAAGATTTGAGTTCATGGATGGCCTAAGCCTTCAGGCCAGTCCATCCATCCATGTATGTAGCAAGATGGGTACCCTTGACAGTAACTCCACAAGGCTGAGCCTCCACCCAGCTCAAGCACTGGTCACTGCTTCTTACATTGGCTGGTTTGGATTATAGGCCAAGTATCTCCCTTCAGTACAGGCAGTTCCCCAAGGAGAGGTTTCTCAAAAAATGAGTATTTGCTCCCACAATCCACATGACCTGTACAAGAACCCAACAGAGGGGAGGGAGGAGATTTTCAGTAGCAATTATGCAAGCCAAAAAAATAGCAGCAAATACAATAGCACTGAAAGCTGTAACAAAAAAAAGCTCAGAATTGTTTCAAGATTTTGTCCTTCATCAAACCAAAGCTGATGGCAGCTGACCAGTTATATTGCCTGCAGCTCTTATTGCTGAAATCCTAGATAGTGGGAGGTCTGTGGGTGACATTGGCTTAAAGGATAAAGGATATCCATGTTCCAATATCTGAAATGTTCTGCTGCCTTCTCCCCACCGCTGTTATTATCATTTATTTATATAGCAGCATCTATATACATGGTGCTTTACATTAAAATAAGCTTTACATTAAAGGGATGTACCATGAATCCTATACTACTCTTAATTACTAAAGTCCCTTCTGAATACATGACACTAGAAACTGAGCTCTGGTTAAGCTCTAGGAAATGATCCTGGTATTTGTAAATAGCCACCACACAGTCTTTGTATGGCAACCAACAGCATCTGCAGAACCAAAACTGTGTAAGGTAAGAGCAAGGAGAAAGGAACACATCCAGACTTGTTCACGTTTACAGTATATGGCAGGGGGTTGGACTGGATGGCCCTCATGGTCTCTTCCAACTATATGATTCTACATCTACTGAAAGCTGTGGAGAAAGTTAGTCAAAAGCAACTTAAATCCCATTGATTTCAGTGGTTTCATTTTAAAGAGGACTAAATCTCAATCAAACTCATCAAGAACAAGGACTTAATTGTGCTTTTAGATTGATTTATTTTGAACAAACACATTTCTGGAAACAGATTTCATTGCCTGGGGAAGCTGTCTTTCTGCTTTATCAGAAGAAGCATGTTTTGTAATTTCTTCAGGTGGTGGAACAGTTCTCGGTGTAAGATTTTAGACACCTTGCTTTTGAACTTTATTTTTAAAGAATCTCCAGACCAAAGTTTAATGCAGATACAAAGTGAGTGAGACGGAGCTATGCCAGAGAACAAAGACATACCACACAAAAGGTACTCAGTTGTGATAAAAAAACAAAACCCTGACAGATGTTCCTGCTTCACAATCTTTATTCCAATGTTAAAAACACACTTCTCTCCAATAAAATTTGATCCTGTGCTACCTCCAGAGGTGGCCATCCCTGAACCCATCAATAACCTGTTTAACAAATGTGCTATAAATTAAATTGGGAATTTATATCTAAAATTTGTTGGCTAGCATAGGATGTGTGAACATTTACAGAGTTATTTTACTTACAAGGTTTGGTTATAGAACAGTTCTCAAAGTTTCAGTAAAGTTTCCTAACAAGTGTAAAAACTGAAAAGGAAAGATTTTAAATGAAGTGCATTCAACTGGCAAAAGCCAATGAATTTGCAAAAGACCAATGATAATATGAGGAGCACTGAAGTGTACAAAAAAAGTAACATTATAAAGTTATTTCAGGTTATATATTTACAGGAAATTGCACAGTAGCTCATATTGGTAGACAGATCAGTACTTTGTAGTTATTTGAAGTCATTAGTGTTACAGGATCATCACTCCAAGAGTTCTTGAATTGTGTTTTACAAAATTCACCTGTACACAAGGAAGGTGTTAGAAAATAGAATACTGCGGGGTGGGGGGAACTAGTCTATGCAAATTCTCTGAAAACAATCAAGCCTTCCACTGTTTGTTATAGCAAACCCAAACAAAATAGCACAATCCTTACAGACACACCCAGAAGACAATTTTAACACTTATGCTTCAAAAAGAAAGAGCCACAAATAGCATTGTCACCCAATTCGGGACTTTCAGCTACAAAGTAGCAACAATTTTGAGTGGCAGACACCAAATCAACAACATTTAGAAGCATTCATCAAAGCCTGGGGAAGAGATTAACAATAAGACCTCTGTTAAACCCATAACCAAGAAGACTCATCTTGCAGGTCCAAAGGATGCTTTACTGTAGAAGCCACGGTGCAAGACTGCCATTCTAAATTCCAGGGTTAAAACTCTTGACAGTTTATGAAGTGACATTTTAAAAAAAAAGCCCCACCCCCTACTTATTTTAGAAGCACTTCTAAGAAAACAGAATTTAGCTGGGATGAGTTACAACTTAGAAAAGGTGTTCATAAACTTTAAAAAAGAATGCTATGCATGCTGTTAAATTCATTTTAAAAATTGCTAATCAAGAGTGCAAATTATAGATGGAGCCATACACTATTTGCATATCTCAAGTAGTGCTGTAGAATTTAAATTAAGGACCACAGTCAGAGTGCAGCCAACATGTATTTGAAAGAGGCTTCCAAACAGTTCCATGATATAAGATTAAGAAATCTGAATGCATTTGCTCCTGCAACACATTATCTTATGCTACATATAAAAAGAACCACAATGTTGCAAATTAAGCATGCTTACCATTAACACTTCTGAACTGGAAAAGCCGCAGAAGACATTTTCCAAAGAAAATGCTGACTGACTGCCATGATACACAAATTATGTGCAAACTGCAAGGTCCCTAGAATAGCAGATATGAGTTTATGTACAGAGGACATCACTATCCATTTAAATACGCAAAGGGATGAGTCTTCCAGAATTTATAACACAGAACAGTAGCCGCCACAGGCGCCTCTGTTTCCCTCTCCATCGTTTGATAACTTTACGCCTCTGTTTTGGCTCTCACTTTCCCACAGTCCAGGAGTCTGAATGATTTTCTCAACCAATTCTTCAAAGGCACACTGTACACCATCACATGTTTTTGCACTTGCCTCTGGGTGAGAGGAGAGGAGAGAAAAAGATGAAATGTCAGAGAAACGTCAAGGTACATTGCTTCACTTTCCTCTCTCTGTCAAGCTGAGAGCACAAGTGTTGTTCCATCTACAGGCACAGAAAAACAGAAGCTGCAAAAGGATTTATTTAGAATTCAAATACATTCTAGAACAAACATTTGTTGCCGCAAATTACAAACCCTTTTTTGTATTCCACAGGTTCTTTATTAAAACACTTAGTGAATATCTCAATAGAGGAACTAGCAAAGGTTAGTAAAGCAAATAATTCAACAGGTTTTAAATTTCAGCTCGTTAACCTATCTCCCAGCACTTCCCAAAGTGAGGGTTGTGATGTCTGAGCAAATCAGTCAAGATTTATAAGTAAGCCCAAAATAATTACTGCCCCAGTAATCAAAGAAAAGTTTTGAGCTTGTTATAAACACCTGAGAGGAAAGTTATTCTGCAGTTAGGTCTTCATAATCAATAACATTTTTCAATTGATAGTACTTAACAAAACTCAAGGTATTGGGAGAAGAACCTCCACCTATTAAATCTTTGTAACTGTGGCAGTTAAGTGAGAAACAAGGTGAGTTCCAGACATGAGAAGCAGTGATGCAGGATTTCCATAACATCTAGAACATAGCATACGAAAGCAGCCCTTTAAGGACTGAACACTTCCATTTAACATCTTTGGGGGAATCTTTTTGGATTTCTGATGTGATAAGTTCTGGTCAAATCTAAACACTGCATGGTGACAAGGAGAGGGAAGGTCTAATGTGCCACGGATCCTACTGGAGTGAGAACAGCTTCCTGTTTTGAACAACATAAATTGTATGTTTCTGGTCCTCCTTTCTACCATGTTTCAGTCAAAGTAACAATTTAGGAAGGCAGGGTTTTTTATCCACTGTCAAGTATCAGCAATGTTTAGCCAATTCATTTTGTCAAACTGCAATCAAGAAATACAGTTTTGTCCCTTCTGGGGAAGAACCAGACTGCTTATTGAAATTCCATCAGAAGAAAGGAATAGGTCAGCGCCTGCCTATTTTGCTATATCAGCACCTAGCAACTTTTTTCTTCCTAGGGCATGGTGAGAGAACAAAAGCAGGGTTGGTCTTCTCCCTATGGGCTCTTCATGGAATGGAAGGATTATGAAATGAAGCCAAACACACAACTATGATGCATTTTAAACACAGAATTTGTTGACCTTAATGAGAATTGTACAAAGAAATATCACACAATCGACCTTGAAATCAGAGTTCTCACAGTAATAGAGCAACAGAACTGCATTCAGGGAATTTAAAATAGGAACCAGAGTGACAAAAGATGTAAGGTTGCATTTCTTCAAGGTCTAAATAGAGCAAAGTGAGATTTTCAGAAATTATGAAATTTCTTGGATACTTTGCAGTAGAATATATTTTTAAAAGTTCAGTCCTACAATTCTATTGATTTTACTTCTATTGTAAAATTCTAGAATACAACACCTCAAATCTGAACCATTACACTTAGACTGCTGTCAAACTGCAGAAATAATGAAGTTTGACACCACTTTAACTACCATGGCTCCATCCTATGGAGTCCTGGGATTTGTAGTTTGTTGTGGCACTAGAGCTCTGACAGAGAAGGCTAAATATCTCCCAAAATAGAAATCCCAGAATTTCATAGCACCGAGCCATGGCAGTTAAAGCAGTACCAAACTACATTATTTCTGCACTGTGGCAGCAACCCTAATTATGTAAAAACTGGACTATGTAACAGATTACTCCACCATACTTTTCCACGTCTTTTCAAGAACTTACCTATGAACAACATGGAATGCTTCCGGGCAAACTTGAGGCCTTCATTTCTGTCAACCTCCCTGTTTTCCTATTTAAAAAACCCAACCAAAACTGTTAGTTATGAAAAACAACCCCGCCCCAGGTTTATAAGTAACAGGAAATATGTAACTTTTAGAGCTACGTACCTTATCAATTTTGTTTCCAACCAACATTTTAACTATATCATTTCTTGTGCAGTATGTTTCCAATTCAGTTAGCCAGTTGTCTAGTTTAGCAAAAGTGTCTCTTCTTGTAACATCGTAAACTGAAATCAAGATTAGCAATGTTCAGCAGTGCATGGATTTCAACGTTGCTAGCAAACATTTCTAAATGTCTACTGTGATCTCTCTGTCCTGCCACTCTACGCAACAATTATACTTACCGTATATTCCGGCATATAAGACAACTTTTGAGCACTCAAAAGTGCTCTCCAAAATTGATAGTCATCTTATACGCCGGATATACTTTGCTTCGCCTGCCTGCCTATCTCCTGCCTCTTCGCAAACTGAGCGAAGAGGCAGGAGTTGGGGCAGGGAGGTGAAGCAAAGTGTTTTGAAGTTCATTCGCCCCCCTCCTCTGCCTCCTCCCCCTTTGGGGAGCAACGGAGACAGAGGAGGGGGGTGAACGTTGCGGTTTGCCGCGGCCGCTGCGTGATCGCCTCTGCAGCTGCCGAGGCAAACCGCTAGATTCGCCCTTTTACCCCACCTTCCTTGAAGGTGGAGGAAAAGGGCGAAAATGCCCCGTTTTGCTCCGCGACCCCGATCCCTCCTTCTGGGCTCCCTTCGAAAGGAAGCCCAGGAGGAGGACGCGGGGCCGTGGAGCCAAACCCTGGGATTTGCCCCCTCCTCCCAGCCACCCGCCCACCCTCCGCCCATCCACCCACCTTCCCCAAAGGCGCAGAATTGCGGCTTTGGGGAGGGGGGGTGGCTGGGAAGCCCCCTCCTCCCTGCCACCTGCCCACCCTTCGCCTATTCACTCCCCTTCCCCAAAGGCACGGAATCGCGGCTTTGGGGAGGGGGGTGACTGGGAAGTCCCCTCCTCCCAGCCACCCAGCCACCCTCCTTCCCCCAAAGCCGCGCTTTGGAGAGGGGGGTGGCTGCGAAGCCCCCTCCCCCCAGCCACCCTCTGCCCAGCCACCCCCCTTCCCCAAAGCCTCGCTTTGAAGAGGGGGGGTGGCTGCGAAGCCCCTGCCACCCAGCCACCCCCCTTCCCCAAAGCCGCGCTTTGGAGAGGGGGGGTGGCTGCGAAGCACCCTCCGCCCAGCCACCCCCCTTCCCCAAAGCCTCGCTTTGGAGACGGGGGGGGGTGACTGGGAAGCCCCCTCCGCCCAGCCACCCTCCGCCCAGCTACCCCCCTTCCCCAAAGCCTCACTTTGGAGAGGGGGGGTGGCTGCGAAGCCCCTGCCACCCAGCCACCCTCCGCCCAGCCACCCCCCTTCCCCAAAGCTGAGCTTTGGAGAGGGGGGGGTGGCTGCAAATACCCCTCCGCCCAGCCACCCTCCACCCAGTCACCCCCCTTCCCCAAAGCCTCGCTTTGGAGAGGGGGGGTGGCTGCGAAGCCCCCTCCCCCCCTCCCCCCATCCACCCTCCGCCCAGCCACCCCTTTCCCCAAAGCCTCGCTTTGAAGTGGGGTGGTGGTGGCTGCGAAGCCCCCTCCCCCCAGCCACACATCCACCCTACGCCCAGCCACCCCCTTCCCCAAAGCCGCGCTTTGGAGAGGGGGGGTGGCTGTGAAGCCCCCTCCGCCCATCCACCCATTCACTCTCCGCACAGTCACGCCCCTTCCCCAAAGCCACGCTTTGGAGAGGGGAGTGGCTGCGAAGCTCCCTCCACCCATCCACCCATTCACTCTCCGCCCAGCCACCCCCTTCCCCAATGCCGCGCTTTGGAGAGGGGGGGCTGGCTGCGAAGCCCCCTCTCTCCATCCCCCCAGCCAGCTGGCCATCCCGCATTCCCCAACCCACCAGGAGACTGAGTAGCCTTCTGTGGGTTGGGGAATCGCGGGAGGAGGGAGCCCAGAAGGAGGGATCGGGGCTGTGGAGTTAAATCCCTAGATTCGCTCCCTCTCCCTTGACGGTGGGGAGAGGGGGCGAATCCCGGGGTTTGGCTCCACGGCCCCGCGTTCTCCCTATGGAGCCAAACGGGGCATGTTCACCCCTTCTCCCCACCTTCTTTGAAGGTGGGGAGAGGGGGGCGAATCTAGGGGTTTGCCACGGCTGCCCCCGCTTCCCCCGCATTGGTCCCCTTCGGAAGAGCAAAGACGGAGGGAAGGGGGCTGCTGAGGCAAACTGGGCATTTTTGCCCCTTTCCTCCACCTTCGAGTCCAGTTTGACTGGAAGGTTGAAGAGAGGGGCAAATGTTGCCTGCCAGCTGATCCTGTTCGCCTTCCCAACTCACGAGGCGATCCTCATGAGTTGGGAAACAAAGAGGATTAGCTGGCAAGGCTCCCCCAGCCAGCCAAATTGGGGGGGGGGTCTTATCTGGCAAATATATGCCTAAGCCTAGATTTTTGGCTGGAAATTGGGGGTGGTGGTGGTCTTATACGCCCAGTCGTCTTATACGCCGGAATATACGGTATTTATAGCAGTACAATTTAGAAAGCAGAGAACCACAACTTAAAATGAATCTGCAAACCACACCATTTTCCCTCACCAAGATTCCAACTCAACTGGATTCCTAGTTCTGCAAAGGCTTAGGATATATGGTTGCAATTCATGCACTTTAAGAAATCAGGCAGGTAACTGAGAGAAGGAGAGCAGAGGGAACCATTAAAATGACCTATATTATACCATGCTGGATGCAACTGTCAAGCAAACACTACTGAAGAAATTGATACAAAATTAACCTTGAGTAACATTATGCATGTTTTGCAATTACCCCTCTCCCAATTGCTCTCTTTTTAGATAAAGCAGCTGCATGCAGCTTCACATTTAGAGCCCCCTGAGATGGAGGCTTTTAAATCCTTCCCTTTCTAGCAAACTGTCAGCTAAAAATCACTTTCCAGTGCATTTCTTCCAAAAATCCCTTTCCAGAAATGCTTAACAACTTACATCTGGGAACAAAACATTTAGCAGCCCTTTTATCCAAACTAATCTAAAACCCTGGGAGTGGCAGAGAAGAGAAAAACTACACATAATACAGTTGGAACCCTGTATCCATGGAAGCAATATGTGCAGTTTCAGTTATCTGCGGGACACAAAAAGAAGAACACATACCACAGAGTCTTCCTAGAAAATGCCTAGAGGCATCCTCTCTAGACATTTTCTAGGACCTCCAAGGAAACTTTATGGTATTATAAACCAGAAGTGCCATTATTTTCCATGGCATTCGCTGTTATCTGAGGTTTCTAGTATCCATGGTAAGTCCGGGAACTGAACCTGTGCGGATTCAGGGTCCAACTACATGGTTCCACCACCAGCAATTCTCATGGTACTTGTTTCTAACTACAGTACTTACTACCTATTTGTTCAAGCTTTCCTTAAAACAGAACAATTGCTACCAGCTTTATGACAGATAGGCTGATCAAGAATTTCACCATGAAGCCAAGCCAAATGAGGTCAACACTTAGACTCTACAAAAACTAAAACATTTTCAGACAAGCAGTAACCAGAGGCAGGCTTACCTAGTATAACACCTTGCGCTCCTCTGTAATAGCTGGGTGTTAGCGTTCTGAACCGTTCCTGACCGGCAGTATCCTAAAGAAGTTAGAAAGTTTTAAAATGTCTGTACTTAAAATACTTGGAATTTCCTTGCTCCTTTCCCTCATGAAGCTAAGTCACCCTTCAAAATAGACCGTCTATTCAAATATTTAGCATTTTTCACTTGCAAGAACTTCTTGATTTGTACCTTTAGAAACAAATTCTTTCAGGTCGTGTCTAAATACAATAAAGTTCCTCTATTCTATTCTCTCTGTATGTTGCAAGGGTGGGCTAAATACAACCCTCCAACTACTGCAGTTCTCAGCATTCCTTATATTTTAACCATTGTGATATATAGAGCTCCATAATTCTTTAGCACCAAAAGGTGAATGTCTGTATGGGATGACAACAGAGTCAGGAGTCTGCTCAACCCAACCAAGTATACAAGAAGTTTCTTGTTCTTCTATCTGGTCTTGGCTCTACACAGTTCATCCTGCTTGCTCTTTAAAAAAAATAGCAGAACAGTACCTTAGTTCTAAAGAGAAAACTCTAAATTAATTATGGCTGAGGAGTATCATACAAACATCAATTCTGTTTTGAAAAAATAGGCCTGAGTTTGTTTATTTCTCATTCTTCTCATCCTTCTAGTCAGCAATTAAGTCCAGCCAAAGAAGCTGCTCCCTAAAGAACCTAATAACCTATTTTCTGAGTGTAAGTACTCCAAGTTAAATCAACAGATTTTCATTTGGTGGGGGGAGACTACCAAGCAATCTTGAAGGTTTTTCAACTTACCACCCATCAATTGTAAATAGTTGATACACACTTCTAATGTATGCTTAGAATTAGATGCTATAGAGAATCTTTGTAACATCCTCCAAAAAAATCATTGTTTTTAGTTTCTATCATTGGGGCAGGATCACTTACAGTGGTCACATTTGAGTGTTTAGTCCACAAGTGGGTCAATAGAAAAGTTTTAAATGCCCAGATTTTCATGCCCATGAGCAAAAGAAATCCCACTCATCATTATTCATCTATAGCATCCTGTAATTGCATTTATCCAACAAAAAACACAGGTACTTGCTGGCACTGCCTTTGACTGAGAAATAAAAAAACTTTATATACCAAGACAATTATTGGCATAACTCGACAATAATGAAGGGTGTGTGTGTCACAAGTTTTATTATTATTACCTACCCATATTGCTAGCTTGGCCTTATTTCCATCAACTGAGATGGTTTTCACTTTGAAGTCAACACCTAAAAGACAAGAATACTACACTTAGCACTCCTTAAAACCCAGCATTGGGCTTAGAATAAAAGAATACCACATAGCCAGGTTAAACACTGAGGACTCACTGCATACTAATTCTGTCATTAGTTTCTTTCTAAAGCACATTTGTGCTCTTCGCTCTGTTATTCTAGTGCAGTGTTTTGGGAAGAGACAAGGATTCAGTGTTTCCACTGCATGTTATACTTCTAGATTAGCTATAAGACTATACAACACAAAAAGATATTGATAGGGAAATGGAATTATTGAACTTTTGCTGTATCATTAAGTTTCACATAAAATTTGCCAGTACATGAGGCATTCAGTGTTCAAGGAAGGTACTGTTAACAGGCCCAGAACTGAGGGGCCAACTGCATGCGTGATTTTTGAAGGGAGCAGTTCTGTATAGGGAAAATGAATACTGTAGCTACCTCATCACTGTAAGTGGAGAAATCAACAGGTGTTCATTTACTAAATACATTGAACTGCAAGCTGGATTCATTCTATTTACAACTTATAATGATTCTCTGAGTAACGATTAACACAGCAAAAATTGTCTGAAGAATGACACAATGGCACCCTTTGTAGTACAGAGTCTATACTAAGATGACCATCCTTGCTTGGCTCACAGAATGCAGTCACAAAACCCAGTCTGGCAAAAGGATACCTGTTCACTGTACTGGCTCTATAAGAGCAGACTGACGAAGGGGCCAAGATTAAAAAAAAAAAAAAAACAACAATCAGAGAAACAAAGTTTTGGCTTCACTGCAAGCACCCAATGTCACTCAGCTCAAGGAAAAAGAAGTCACAAGCTCCCCTATACACCATTCTGCTTTGAACATGGACCTGCTATTCCTTTCTCCTCAAAATCTGTTAGGTAGCAGCTGTTCCTGTTTAGTGTCTGTAATGGAATTTCCCTAGTGTCATCTTACTCCTTTAGCTTCTCTCCCCATCTGTAAACTTTATATCCTAAAATATTTAATACTAAAATGTTTAAAGTTTCCGAAACTTTGCTTGAACCAATATTTTTCTGTCTTAGTTAGTTAGCCTAATAATGGCATTATCGCAATACAGACTCTGGAATTTTAGTATTGTGGATCCAGGTGGCCCTGCTTTCACCTTTGATCTATTTGACTGTCAAAGCTGAACTATACAAGTCTCACAATTCAAAGCTATTAACATCTTCTCCCAGACAAAGTGATGTGCTAAATATAGCAATGATCCTTCTAATAACTTATGGACATATGAATAAAATACAGTTGCCTCTCCACAATCGCGAACTTAGCATTCAGTTTTGCATATTTGCAGTTTGGGGAGGGCCCCCCGCCCTCCCAAAACCGGGACAAGGGGCCTCCGGAGGCCCCGTGAAGGCTCTGGGTGGGAGGGTGGAGGGCCGGGGAAGCCTCCACGGAGTCTTCGAAGGCTCCGTGAAGGCCTGGGTAGGAGGGGGGAGGGACGGGGAGGCCTTCACGGTGCCTCCAAAGGCTCTCTGAAGGCCCTGGGAGGGAGGGAAGGGCCGGGGAGGCCTCCATGGGGCCTCGGGAGGGTCTCCGGAGGCCCCGTGAAGGCCTTGGAAGGGAGGAGGGAGGCGGGGGAAAGCAACTATGGGGCCTCCGGAGGCCCCATGGTCGCTTTGGCGGGGGAGGGGGAGGGCAGTCATTATTCGCGGAATTTTCACATTCGCGGGGGTCTGGCGAACCTATCCCCCACGAATGTGAAGGGACGACTGTACAGTACAAGCAAACCCAAACTAACAGTTAGACTGAAGAAATTTCTACTTTGAAAGAAATGTTTTAAAACTTAAAATATTGTCTTTGGAAAGACTTTCAACTCTTCCTAACTGCTTTTAAAGGCCATCACATTCCAAGCACCAAGCACTAACTGCATAAAGACTTATTTTATCTGCTATGGAATAACTTTTATGTAGATTGCATCTTTAAGATAACAATAAAGTATGTATTGCGCTAATCTCATACCAGCATGTCATCAGAGTATCACTGCTGCTTAAAGCTTGGAATGTTAAACTTTTGTTTTTATATTACAGTTACAAATTGTTAAAAAAGTAAGCCGTTATGTTGTTCATTATATATCATGTTACCTATATTAATTTTTAAACATACAAAAATGCTCCCCAAACAGCATCCATAAAGCAATGTTTTAAAACTACCAAATAAACTTTATTAGCTCCATTACAAATACAACATTACCAGATACTGTTACTTTTCAATTAATAATAAACTTAATAACATTACTATCCAAAACATAACATACTACAGCACACATTACTAACTTCTGCTCTAGGTGGGGATGGAGTGCACCAGGACTAATCTAGACATTTCAAATTGTTTGACCATAATGATTTAGTTAAATTTGCATATTTAGAACTCTCTGTGTTAGCAGAGTTGAGATGTAATTACAGTGGACCCTCTGGATCCGAAAGCTAAGGATTAGCAAATTCAACTGACTGCAGATCGTCACAGCCCATATTATTATATGGCAGCAATGTGAATGTGGACACGTTGGAGCATGCACATTCACACTGCCGCCATTTAATAATATGGGGCATGATCAGCCGCAGTTTTTTGGATCCACGCAGGGTCCAGAAACTAAGCCCCTCTGGATCCAAAGGGCCTGCTGTACAATATTGAGGAAAAGGTGACTGAACTACACTGTCAGCTTCCTTCTGTGTACTTTTACATCACTTAGATTCTACATTTTCTATTTTGGGAGATTTCAACTGAACATTAGAAGGAACTTCTAAACGGTTTGGCAATGGAACCAATTGCCTTAGGAAGGTGGTGGTTTCCTTCACTGGATGTCTTCAAAAAAAGGCTGGACAACTAACTGCCAGGGATGCTTTAGCTGTAGATCCCTCACTCAGCAGGGGGTTGGACTCATGGGCCATGAGGCCCCTTCCAACTCAATGACTGATCTGATTTGTGCTAGTGCTGCAACTTTGCCCAGATTAGGACAAAATGTCTCCAATCCAACAACACTACTTTTATTGAGCAGTAAGGTAAGTGTCAACACTACCACCAGGTACCCTATTTTTGATCAAAGCACTGAAGGCAACGGAAACTTACCAATTGTTGCTGCAAGTTCTGGATCAAACGTATCATCTGTAAAGCGTAACAGAAGGCTGTATAAAGGGGGGAGGAGATGGGAGGAGAGATAAAAAATGTGAGCATTCTATGATAAAGAGACCTTTGTTACTGGTTTCAGATTTGCCAAGTTACATAGTTAGATCAAGGAACTCTGTCTCCTCCTCACAAAACATTATTTTACGACGGGGTTGAGGAAAGTGGGTTCCCAACCACAAGTCCACCCCAAAATTTAAATATCACTGCAAAGTTGGCCAAAACACTACCTGGAGGGGCAGTTTCAATGTGAACACCTACCTCAAATCAGCCAAAAGAGTGCCCCAAAACCAGACATGAAAAGTAGAAGTTATTTACATTCCAGTTACTGCTGGGTTTTAATTAAATGCCATGAAACTGGCTTCTACCCTGACTGCAGTTGTCGTACCCTGGTTTTAGGATAATCATATCCTGTCTGAAGGAACTTTAGAGTTAATAATCTTTTGATATAGATTAAACCTTCTGAAGACCAGAATTTAGTATTTCACTGATAAGTATTTACCACATTCAGGAATCTTGAATCGAATTTGGTGTTTTGAAGTTCTTGATCAAAGAGTTCAGTTCACAGATAGCAGTGTTTCTGCTTCAGTATAAATGTCTGTTTCAGTATAAATGGGAAGTAAAAGGAGTCTTGTGATACCTTTAAGATTAACCAGTTCATTTCAGCATAAGCTTTTATAGGCTACAGCCCACATCCTTGGACACATCTGAAATTTTGCAGTCCACAAGAGCTTCTCCTGAAATACATTTGGCTACTCTTTTAAGATATCACAAAACTCATTTTCCCTTCGCTGAAACAAATTAGTAAGCATTAAACATGCCATGGGACTCCTTTTCCTTCCCTTTAGAACACAATTCAGGATTCCCAAACATGCGCAGCTCATTTTAGTTGTCAGATAAATTTTTTACCCAAGATGTGCTCCATAGCCAAGTTAAGTTTTTTCAAATAAACCAAGCTAATTAAACATGGACTAAAAATTCTGAAGAGTTTTGTGATCTTTAGGATCAAGTAGTTAACATTTACAGTAGGACCCCCCATAATACACACCATTGAAAATAATGGGACTTCTGGTTTAAAATACCACAGAGTTGCCTTGGAGGACCTAGAAAATGGTTAGAGAGGACATTTTCTAGGAAGACTCTATAGTAGGTATGGAGTTTTGTGTCCCGTGGATAACTGAATCAGTGGGTAATGAATCAGTGAATACAGGGGTCCTACTGTAAATTCTATTGGGCACATGTGGCTTGTTGGACTATAACTGCTACCATCACCAGCATGCATAGTGAGTGTCAAAGCTACAGTGAAAAATTGCTCGTTCCTGTCATACCGTTAGAATAAACCCAATGAATCAGTGGGTCCACTGTAGTTGGAACTAACAGCAGAATTCAGGTTTCAGGCTCCTGTTCAAAAGAAGCCAAGCAATTATCAAGTAGCTCACTAAGCAAGACCTAAACTGGGGTTGGCAACTACAGAGGGTGCATGGTCCAGTTTTCACCCCATGATTCTCTATGGGGGAGCAATGGTACTTTCATCAATGTGATCAGAAGTGACATCACTTCCAGGGTTGGTTTTTTTTTTTTTTTTTTTTTTTTTTTGCTGCTTTTTCAAGAGGGGAATGAGGATTCTGGGATGGTCTGGGGGCCATCCTAGAACCCATGATCTTTAAAAAAAATAATTAAAAAACATTTTGTATGTGGATGTCAGGGCTTTGGCAGTCTCCTGGGGAGTATTCAATGGCTGCAAAACAGTGCTCCAAAGTTAACATGTGGTCCACAGGCCACACCCCCAAATGAAACCCAGACATACAAGAAGCAAATAAATTAATATATCTGAACTAAACAAAAACCCACATTTCAATTTCAGGCTATGTGTTCAAGTAAAATGCTTCAAGAGAGGTAGCAAACAACAACAAGGAGTCTTCTGGCACCTTAAGATGACCAAGTTTTATTTAACACATGCCTCTATGGACTGCAGCCTAGATGCAAATGATGAAGTGGGTTGTAGTCCACAAAACCTTAAGGCAAATAAAAACTGTTCAACACACAAGAATATTTGTTTAGTTTCTGACGCAAAGGCAAGTATATTTCAGAACTGTTATGGTTTACCTTCTTGCTTCACAAAAAGTATTTTTGCTTACAAATATCCAGGCTAATCCAATTTAACATCTTTAGACTATATTCCTGAATGTAGTTAAAACTACACAAAAATAAGCTATTACTGGATTCACAACAGTTGCAAAGACAATTGCATATACCAACATAGTCACCACACCTAGGCATGCTACTTTTGTATACAACTCTGTATATGAGGCCATGAGCTAATGAAGTTCTCATGTAAATGAGTGTTCTTGATAATGAGATCTCAGTAATTTACATTACATGTACCCTGTAATTTAGGATTCAAGCTCTTCTCTTTAGCTCTTGCATACTCAGTGTGCATTTTATTTATTTATTTATGCACATCAGTGGCAACCATTCTAAAAATATAACAGAGTTAGAAGAATGTTAACATTCAAGTTTGTAGATACCCATGGAATCCAAGAATGTGCTGTGTAATGCAGTAGTTAAGAGTGAACAGCTGGAGCCCTTCTTTGAAAACTGAGTTACAGACCTATTAGGTGGCTATGGGCAAATGAATATTCCTTCAAACTCTTAGTACTGTAGATAAAAAGTTAATATTAGCCAACCTCACAGGATTGCTGGAGAGTTTTATACAAGACTGCAATAAATGGGTCGGTAGAGGATTGCCTAATTTCTTCATTCCATTATCTGACTTGTTTACAACTTCACTTTCCCAAATGGCATTTTGACACTTGAACTGAATCATTAGCACACTTCTGGGTCTGTAACTGCGTAAGAAATTTAATTTGACTGATTAGAAGAGTTTAAGCAAAGCACTTTTAATACACAAGAAAGTGCTACATTAGTAGTAAGTTACATTTGGGTAGGCAACCTCATCCCTACAGTCACACTTGACTGAAACTCCCATAATCCATGACTATTGGTCTTATAAACCAGCATGGTCTAGTGGTTTGAGCATTGGACTACAACTCTGGGGAACAGGGTTCAAATCTCCACACAGCTATGAAAACCCACTGGGGGATCCTGGGCATAGCATACTCTTTCAGCCTCAGAGGATGGCAAAAGCAAACACCCTTCTGAATAAATCTTGCCAAGAAAACCCACTGATAGGGTCACCTGCTGGAAACAACTTGAAAGCACACAACAACAAATTGGCCTCGCTGGCTAGGGGTGACAGAAGCAGAAGTCCAGAACTTCTGAACAGCGCTAGGTTGCTTAAGCCAAGCTTATGTTACTACTGGAAAAATAATCTCCAGTGGCAGTAGAATTCGAGAGAGGAATGTAAAAGATAGCAACCATTCTAAAGAACTAGCTGAGCTGGTCAAGGGTATTGTTTAATTTGCTCACTGAGAACACATCAATGTGCAGCACATGCATCCTCACAAGCACATAAGACCCAGGTGTCTGCATGAGACACATTAATCTTCCCACTCCTTCCATCCTGTCAGATTTACATTCGCAGTCCTACTGCAAACCACAGGTTCTCTCTCTCTCTCTCTCTCTCTCTCTCTCTCTCTCTCTCTCTGGCTTTTCTTCGCAAACGAAGATTCAGGAAGGACTCATCCCGCGCTTTCTGCAAGCGCGCTGATGACTAAAAAGGCCAATCCGAGATAAACAAGTCCGGTTGCAAAAAGCACCGCAGAAGGTCTCCTTGGGTGATGTTTTTGGGTTGTGATTCTTTCTGTGTTGTTTCTCTTCAAGACTTGTTCATCGTGAGTTCTCAAATAAGGCTGCAACATTTTGGATAGTGCGTCTCCATGCCTCCCGATGTGAGGCCAGGGCGGACCACTGTTGGTGATCAATTTGGCCGAGCCTGAGATGTTGTTTCAGGGAGTCTTTGTATCGCTTTTTTGGAGCGCCCCTCTTACGCTGACCTGTGGCGAGTTCACCGTAGAGTAGTATTTTTGGGAGGCGATGGTCCTCCATCCTAGAAATGTGCCCTGCCCAGCGCAGCTGCGTTCTCAATATCATGGCCTCCATGCTGGTGATCCCTGCTTGCTCAGTTAACTTTCTAACTAACATAGCCTCAACTTGCTTTCTAACTAGCCATAAATATTCCAATAAATTAATTGTTCAATGTGAAGTCGAAGGCTTTCACGACCAGCATCCATAGATTTTCCTTGGATTTTTTCCGGGCTTTGAGACCATGTTCTGGAATAGTTTCTGGACCAGGCCAACAACTATCATGTCAGAATGCACAGAGAAGCTATTGAAATCCACAAACACCTGGACAACTTCAACAGGAAAGAAGAACCGTTAAAAGTAAACAAAATCTGGCTGCCAGTTTTCAAAAACAATAGAATAAAAACTCAACACTTACAAAGGAATTCCTCCCAGGGACAGGGGGATTTCCAACAGCAGTTAATGGCCCATCAACCAACCATTAGCCAAAACAGACACTAATGAGCCTTGCATTTCTATACCCAGAAACTAAGCTTTCAATTACACAAATTTACATATACTATACTCCCCAACAGGGGGTCACAGCATATATAAGTCCACATACACTCCTACCAACCATTCTCTGAAGATGCCAGTCACAGATGCAGCCAAGAACATGGTCTCACAGCCCGGAGAAAAACCCAAGGAAAAATCAACTTAATTGTTGTTTTGGAGCCTAAGAATGAAGCAGTTTTCCCAGGAGCACTGGAAGATTACAGTAAGCAATGTAGGATAGATATATATGTAGTTTTCTAAGGTCACAAAGATGACCTAATCCCCCAAAAATTCTCCAGTCATGCCTGCCAACACTAAGTCTAAGCACTTGCAACATCTTAATAACAGTGGCAAAGAACCTTTGTCCCTCCAGATATATTGGATTTCAGCTCCCAGAAGTTTCAGTCAGCATGGCCAATGACAAAGAATTATGGAAGTTTAGATCAAAACATCTGGAGGGCTAATGATTCCCCAACATTTTACTGATATGTATATTAAAAGGCAAAGCAATGGGGAATACAAACATATAAATGTATATATTTTACACACTATAATAAGTTGGCCCTTTTTTCCTCTTCTCTAGTTTTGTAAATGCAGAAGAGCAGATTTCGTTATTACAATACTTGTTGTCATATGAAAATTGTTGTTCAGTGTTAAAAGAAAGCATTGTTTATTTTATCACCCATAACACAGGGTCTGAAAGAATCAACAACTGACAAGACAACTGTCTGATATCTATCAAGAGAAGCCACAGGGAAAATAATTCAGATCCATGTAACAGATGAATTCTAAAAGTATTTTTTTAAAATCACAAGTTTCAAACATATGGTATACCCACTATACACCCTTACTCTGTATTTTACTGTGCATCCTGACAGAAAGTGTATGGGCTCATACTATGAAGACATATGGTTCAATCATCAACAGTAGAAACAATATGGCATATTATTACATTCCTCAAACGAAACTGTTTATCTTCCCAGAGTAGTATGTAACTGATAAAAAACATTCAGTGAAAAAGGCAAAGATTAGTAATAAGTATGATATGACAAGCTCGTGTGATATAGTGCAAGAAATGTATTCAAGAAATCCAGACTCTAGTCCTCAATAACCCATGAAAAAGAATAGGTGACCTTGGGCTGGTCACTTTCTGTCAGTCAGGCCTACCTCACAGGGTTATAGTGAGGATAAGTTAGGAAGATAGAGCCACACAAGTCACTATGGGATAGAAGGTAAGATATATATTTAACAGTAGCTGAACAAAACAGAAGAAGCCCTCCAGAACAAAGAATCAGGAAATTTATTTGCTTTTGACAGCAAACTGGAAAATCACTCAGAAGCAAGCTAGGAAGTAGAAGGAGAAAAGAGACTAACTTCAGACTTGGACCAGGGAAGACAAGGTTTTTGTGTGTTTTTTTAAAATATCATTTCAGCTTACCATAGACTTAAACTTACCCTGTTCTACAACTCACTACAACTCGCTATTATTGAAGAGAAGGATCCACACCAAAGTCAGATGTTATATACAGAGTTTGTAAATGTTACTTTTTTAGTCTACAAGTAACTGTTAGAACAACCACACCCACAACCCCAACCAGTATGGCAAACTGGTCATTCTGGCTGGGGGTTCTGGGAGTTGTAGGTCAAAGTGCTGAGAGCTGTAGGCCAAAAAGTTACTTTCCCAAGTTCTGGTTATAAGGGGAACAATACAGGAAAGAGCAAAAGTTTGTGACTGTTTGCCCAAGACCAGAAGAAGAGACTCTTTACTTCTAAGGAACCTGGCTTCTGGAACCTGCTTTTAAACTCAAAAGGCAAGAGTCCAAAACATACAAGAGGTCATGCAAGACAAAGGCCTGCCATTTATGCAAACAAACCTCAAGGGGATCCATTCAGTAAATAAAAGTAGCACAGTGAGGAAGCAGTGCCTCTGAGCATGTGCAAAAGACAGTGCCACTCCCTCCCTAGTAAACAATAGGGAAAAACATGGGAAACTTCAAATCCACTCACAGTGGGAGTTGTGGGAAGGAAGGGACCATATCTCCCTTAAAAAATTAAGTTTTTTTAAAAAGGTATTTTAATTTTTACTGTCATGTTCTTGTAAATTGTTTATTCTTTTTTTAAAAAAATATTTATAATGTGATTTTTAACATCTTTTTAGCTTGTATGGTTTTTATAAGGGTGTTCTGAGCCGCCTTGAGTCCCATGGGTGGGAAAAAGGCGAGACAGAAATGAACAAAATAATAACAGTTGTCCCTTCATATTCGCTGGGGTTTGGTTCCAGGACCCCCACCGTGGATACCAAAATCCGTGAATATTCAAGTCCCATTATATGCAATGGCATAGCAAAATGGTGTCCCTTATAGAAGATGGCAAAATCAAAGTTTGCTTTTTGGATTATTATTTTTTAAAGAATATTTTCAAGCCGTGAATACTTAAATCCCTGGATACCAAATCTGTGGATACGGTGGGACAACTGTAATAAATAATAATAATACTAATAACAATAATGGGAAGAGAGAAATGAGATTTCCCAATTAGGGTGCGTGGTTGTCCTGTCTCTCTGCCCCCCACTCCCTCTTTAGTTTAGTGAGACAACCTCAGCAATAACGTAAAAGGATATTTTAAATAAATACTTTATAATTATTATTGTATTTTTGTATTTTTTAATTAATCTTTTATTGGTTTTTTTTTCTTTTCCAAATGGGTATAATTGTAATGTGTAAATATAATGTGATTATAGTGCGTTTAAGATTAAGAGGAAAAATATATTCGTGTTAGGATAGATTAAGTTTTATTTTTGTATTAATAAGAAAAGAGGAAAACAATTATTATTTTTGCGTTAGTTATTGTTACGTCCTTTTGCGGTCGGGTGTATTTTTCGGTAGAATGGTCTTATTCCAATTTTTTTTTTTAATTCCACTCCCTCTTTCTGGGGGATTAAGGTCCCAATCCGTAACTCTCCTCAGTCCCGAGCAAACCTCTCTAAGGAGTCAAGAGGACGGACTCCGGAGTCCATAAGGAGGCGGGAAGACGGGGCGAGGCACTGAGGGAGCCCGAACCCCCTCGGGACAGGGGAAGGGGAGCAGGAGAGACCCCCGAGCGAGGCCTCTCCTCCCGGGTGAGGCGAAGGAAAGGCGGGCGAAGGCACGGACCCCTCCCGGCCCCTCAGGAAGCCCAGCTTAACCGCCAGAGGCCTACCTGGACTTCCCGACGCCGCTCTCGCCGATGATGAGGATCTTCAGCGTGGTCAAAATGTCCTCGTCCATCTCGGCAGCAACCGAATCCGACCCCCCGCCCTCCGGCCCTCCGAGGAGACCGGCCCACAGACCCAAGAAAGGCGGCGGCAACAACTTCGCCTCAGCCCGTCCCTACCGAAGCTGCCACGTCTTCTGCGCATGCGCGCCCAAGTACTCGCCCTTCCGAGGAGGGGGCGTCGCTAACATGCGCATGCGCCTGGAGGAACTCTTCCGCGTCTAGTTCGTGTACTGTAGAGCGCTTCAGCCCCGCCCCTTTCCCAGGTGTTGTGTTGGAAATAAAGGGAACAGGGTGGGAGTGACGCATGCGCAGGTTGAGTTCTTCGCCTCTCTTTTCTTCCCCCAAATCTGGTCTCTGTCTGTCTGTGTGGAGGGGGGGCGGTTTAAGGAATTTTGGGGGCCCCTGCAATGCTTTATTTTAGGGGCCCCATATGTTCAGGTCAATGTAACCTAACTCAACCTAACCTATTCACAGTACAGGATATTCAGATTATTACTAATTTTTTTGCAGGAGGAGGGTTACTATGCCCCCCCCACAATGATGCCCCCCCCTGCAGATGCTGAGCCGTGGGTGCCTTAAACCGGCCCTGTGTGTGTGTGTGAGAAAGAGAGAGGTAAAGGATAAACAGAATTGGGGGCAGAGCTTAGAGAAGTTATTTTTTTTAGACTACAGATCACAGAACCCTCCGCCAATAAGGCTGTTGAATTTGACAGACAAACACTTTATTTTGGTCATTGACCAATAAAAATACAGTCAATAAAACAAACAACAAATTTAGTCTCTAACATCAATAACTGTTACAGTAGGACCCCCTTATCCACTGGGGATTGGTTCTGGGGGGGGGGCTGAGGATGCAGAAAACCGTGGATAATAGCGAACACCATTGAAAATAATGGGACTACTGGTTTAAAATACCATAGAATTGCCTTGGAGGACTTAGAAAATAGTTTGAGAGGACACATTTTCTAGGAAGACTATGGTAGGTGTGCTGTTTTGTGTCCATGGATAATTGAATCAGTGGATAATGAATCAGTGGATATGGGGGTCCTACTGTGCTGACCATTTGCAGGTGAAGCTTACACATAACAGAAGTTTGCCACTTTTAAAGAAATCGTTTTACTCTGGTTATTCAGCAAATAACGTAAATAAAAATCATCAGAATGTCTTGGGTTAATCAACTGATGACGAATATCCCTGTAAAACTGACAATATAAAAGTACAGTTGTCCCTCCATATCCACGGATTTGGTATTCACAGATTTAAGTATTCACAGCTTGAAAATATTCTTAAAAAAATAATCCAAAAAGCAAACCTTGATTTTGCAATCTTATAAGGGACACCCAATCCAATCAGATTGGCCTTTTTAGTCATCAGCGCGCCTGCAGAAAGCGCAGGATGAGTCCTTTCTGAATCTTCATTTGCAAAGAAAAGCCAGAGAGAAAGAGATAAGGGATGCCATATTGCTATGCCATTGCATATAATGGGACTTGAGTATTCACGGGTTTTGGTATCCACGGGGGGTTCTGGAATCAAACCCCAGCAAATATGAAGGGACAACTGTACATGGGATGGAGTTTCTATTGTGCCCCTGTCACGGGGACAATACTGAATTTCATACGGGATTTTCCTGTATTTCCCTTCCAACACAGCTGTTGCAAGAACGTTAAATCGAGCTAAAGTCAAAGCTCTCCTGAATTTAGGGACTGTGATGGTATAGACATGTAGCTGATTTGGAAATCGAAATTTGATTATTTAGGTTCTGCGGTTTGCAGTCCAAAAAGTACTTTTTCTAAGCTCTGATTAGGACTAGGGCTGCTGACACTGCAGAAATAATGCAGTTTCACACCACTTTAACTGCCATGGCTCAATACTATGGAATTCTGAAATTTGTCAGAGAGCTCTTGTGCCACAACAAATTACAAATCCCAGGGTTCCATAGGATGGAGCCATGATAGTTAAAGGCTTGTCAAACTGCATTATTCCTGCAGTGTGTCAGCAGCCTAGATCCTGTTAGAACTGGTTGGTAGGTTTGTCTGATGACAAGATTGCCATGCATCTTGGGTCATGACGGTAGCTTACAAGAATGCAAGCACATGGCTGACAGCCTGGAAAACCTTATTACAAACAATACTTTAAAACACAACTGCTTGTTTTTGTCGATGTGTGAAGACTTAAAGGCCACCCAATGTTAGTCACCTGAAAGACAGTATGGTGTTAAGAAAACAATCCTCTGACATCTTAGACTATCAAGTTGAGTGGGGGACCATAACCTTTCATAGACTGTAGCCTTCTTTGGTTGCATCTAGACTGCAATCCATTAAAGCTTATGTCAAATAAAATGTACTAGCCTTTAGGTGCCACACTACTTTGGTTTTTGCTGCAACAGACTGACACAGCTGTTCCCCCTGCCAGAAAGGTGTGTTAGTCATTAAAGTACTGGACTAGAACGAAGAGCCAGTTTGGGCCACCTACAGAGTCATTCAACTCCCTGGGTCACTGCACCAAACACTCTTAGCCTCACCTACCTCACAGGGTTGTTGTGAGAAGCAAGAGAGCCATGTACACTAACTTGAACTCATTGAACTGAAGGTGAGATAGATTTCTGAAATGCAAAAAGATGTGTAGATTTTACTTGGGTTTTTTCCGGGCTGTGAGACCGTGCTCTGGAACAGTTTCTTTCTGATGTTTCGCCTGTGGCTGGCATCTTCAGAGATTGGTTGGGTAGGAGTGTATGTGGACTTATATATGCTGTGACCCCCTGTTGGGGAGTATATGTAAATTTGTGTAATTGAAAGGTTAGTATCTGGGTATAGAAATGCAAGGCTCGTTAGTGTCTGTTTGGCTAATGGTTGGTTGATGGGCCATTAACGTTGTCCATGAAAAGCATGGGTTTGTAGTGTTTTACCGTGCACCTTTTCAGAAAATAACCTCAGTCCTTGACAGTTTTGTATTGCAGGATACTATGAGCTAGAATCAGATTTTCAAACATTAAAGCAGTGCATCTCAAGCTAAATGACAGAGAGGATGGATAATTCCCCCCCACCCCCAAATGTGCCAAGAATTGGTACCATATTTGTACCCACTGGCTACAATTGTTTCCTGGAAACTTGATGCAGACTAATGGCTTTTTTTGAGAAGCAGCTATCCCTAAGCACCACCATCTGGAACCTGCCCAAGAGATAGGACTGGAACCACTGAAGCACAGTACCTCTGATTCCCAAACCCCTCAGGTGTTCCAGAAGGATACCAGGGCTGATGGTATTGAACACTGCTGAGAGGTCCAAAAGCACCAACAGGGACACACTCCCCCTGGCAATGCTCAGGCAAAGATCATCCACAAAGGTAACCATAGCAGTCTCAACTCTGTATCCTGCTCTGAAGCCAGTTTGAAATGAGTCTATGAGCTGCGCATCATCCAAGACTGCCTGGAGTTGGAAGGCAACTGCCCTCTCAATCACCTTGCCCAGAAAAGGAAGATCTGATAGTGGTCTATAGTTGTGAAGGTTCAGGAAGAACTTTTTAAGAAGTGGTTGCACCACTGCTTCTTTTAAACAGGATGGAAAACTTCCCTCCCTAAGATGCGTTAATAATATACTGTAATTGAGATCTAATTGCATCTCCTCCCTGAACAATCAGCCAAGGACAGGGATCAAGAAGACAAGTTGTCTTCTTTACTTACCCTGGTAGCTTGTCCACATCAGCAGTACTCACTAACTGAAATTCATCCAGTATAATCCTACTCAGAGTCACTGGACAACCCATTGTCAACTTAACTGCAACAAAAATAGGATTGACTGAGTCCTAACTAGAGGTCCAAACATTAGTCCAGGAAACCTCTCTTGGTGGGTGTTTTTTTTCTCTCTCTCTGTAAATGCTGTGCAGTTAGGTAACACTCTTGAGGGCAATCCCATTGTAGACAAAATACTCAGTGCTGGGACAGAAAAAGGGAATGGAAATTCAGTTTGTGAATGAATACATTATGTAAAATTGGTCATTAAATCTGTCATCAAAGTTATTGATAGTAGATAGCAGATTATTTTTAAAAAATTATTTACTCACCACGGTATAATTTGAACACATTAGAACCATACATAAGTCTTATCTGAATCACATGAGATCCTTTATTTAAAAAAAAAAAGCATACAAAACCCCACACACACAATCAATTCTCTTGGCTTCTGCCAAGAAGTATTATTGCTAAAATTTACAAAATAAAAAGACAGATGTGAAGTAGACTCATCAAGCATAGGTGGATTGTGGCAAGAAGCTTTTGAAGAATGTATTTCTCACAAAAGCCTCAGCCACTGAATGGCTTACCCATTGGGAATGGAGGTTTCAAATGCTTCCCACAGAATGAATGCTTTCTTGTATGTCAGAATCAGACGCTACTGTTTCATTTCTAGAAGAGTCAGTTTGACGCACACTTTGATCTCCTCCTGCAGCAAAGCTTGATGTATAAGGAAATCTTTTTGAAGACACTTTACTATTTTCACTACCAAGGGCGCTGAATTTATTACTGTACCCACTGTACACATTTATACTGGGATCAGAGACTGAACGCTGAGCAGCAACTGGTTGTCTTATAGAGGAATCTCTTGCCTCTAATTCCACAGGCTGGCTGCTCTTCTCCAAAGATACTGCCAGGCTGGGTTTTGATGCGTTCTCTTCCATTCTCCAGTTATCAATTTTATCTTCAACTTCTTGCCATAAGCTCTGCTGGGACGAACCAATGAGCTGAAGTTGTTGTGTGTCTGTTGCAGCAGGTAGAACATTATTTGCAGCCTGACATGGACTTAAATCTGTCTGGAAGCTGACAGGAGCAGGATGAGCAGCTGAACCAGCATTCTAGAAAGAAAAAAAAAATTAAAATCAAAGCCAGCTGCCTTATGGAATAAAAAAACTTCAAAAGATCAGTGTGGAGGTAGAGAGACTGAGAGACAGATAGAGAGAAAAGCATTTTAGATTCCTGCTTCCAGCTGCTGGTACATGGGAATAAACCTTTATGTCATGTATCGGTCCTTCACTCATCCAGAGGATGCTAAGTTCCAATTCATTACGAAGTTCCAGTCTATTACCAGTGGTTTGAATTGTGATAAGGTATTTCTATCACACTACATGTGCTAATTGGCTCACAGTGCTAGGGTATCTGTGTTGTCAGCAACAGTGTGGTGAATCAACAAGTTTAGTAACACAATTCTCATTGTCAGTATTTTCTGCATTTAAATTCCATACCATCTCATTGTCTACAATCCTACCACCAAACTTCTGTGCTGTGTGTACAGAAATCACATTCTGGAAAACACTTCAAGCATCTGATGAGGTGGGTTATAGTCCATGAATGCTTATGCTACAATCACTGTGTTAATATGGAAGGTGCCACAGGATTTTTTGTTGTTTTGGCTGAAACAGAATGGTGTGACCACCTCGTTAGAAATATCTACCTACAGCTATGACTTAACAAGCATTTTGAGGCTGGAGGTTCCTTTCCTTAGGATAAGACCTGCTAAATCAGCTCACTGACTACTACTTTCTCTGTGGCTTTCCCTATATCAAGAGGGAGGGAGGGAAAAGAAAGCAAATCCCATCTAACACATAAAAAGCATACAGTGAGTAGTTTCTCCCAATATCAGGCTCAAACTAGACACTACACTTAGAACTATGTTTAGAAGACAGGTCCTTCAAGTGATGAAAGACATCTATCTGTCATAACACATGATTTTGCTCAACTACATATCTTAGTGTGATTTGTAATTAAGCATGCATGAGTTTTTCTGTGTGAATTTTCTGTCCATCATTTGGAAGTACAGGTTGTTACTTGCACAGAATTTCACTTGACCAATCAGCACAACTGATCAATTAGTTTAACATGGTCTGAGGGGATTTTCTTACCCAACATAATCAAGGTACCATAAAGTCAAACAGTACATGTAGCGAATTCACTTCATGGCTATTCCCCCAGCTATGAGACTCTCTTTATGCGCACATTAAGTAAAATCAAGGTCAAATATCATTTAGAAATGCACTTAAGCCTTAGCATCTCAGGTGGTATTTAGTAACTGGCACAAAGTGCATGCATGTTTGAACATCCATAACCACTTCTACATTTCCAAGGTGGTATGGTTTCTTTTTTTCAAAATGCTATATCAGATCATTGGACCTATCATTGCAAGCCTTACAGTCATGAGTTTTCTTTTGTTATAATAAAAATAAGAGGTGGGTATTGTGAGGTCTGAACAGAGATCAATATATGGAAAGTGTGTGAAGCACAGCTTCTGGCAGCAGAACTTACAAAAGTAGTTTTGTATTCAAGCAGTCACCTGGTACCCATAGATGACAAGCAACTGGATGTAGACAAATGCAGGTTGGCAGAAGAGGGATAGAGCATTCAAATCCTTCTCTTTGCCCAGCATAGAGTGCAACAAGCTGTTAGAGGAGCAAAAAACTTGCCAGCCCCTAAGCACAGTAATACAGTTGTCCCTTCATATTCGCTGGGGTTTGGTTCCAGGACCCCCCGTGGATACCAAAATCTGTGAATATTCAAGTCCCATTCTATATAAGGATGGCAAAATCAAGGTTTGCTTTTTGGATCATTATTTTTTTAAGAATATTTTCAAGCCGTGAATACTTAAATCTGTGGATACCAAATCCGTGGATACGGAGGGACAACTGTATATTTATACTCCAATAACTTTTCAAGAATACTTACAAGGATGTCTAAGGTGAAAAGGCAGAGAGAAAAGGGAAACCACTTGGAACGGCTTGCAAGGGAAATCAGAAAAGGAAGATTTTAAAAGCATAAATCATACAGTAGGGTCAGGCAGTATTTCTCATGTGTCACAATCTTACTTTAAAATTCTGCATGTGTTCTTGTCTTTTTTCTTCAAATGACTTCTCCCTTGGTGGTACTGCGGGTATGGTTAGAGTAGAAGTCATTTGGGGATGGCGTAATAAGCCAAAATCTGATTGATCTATACCAGCCATTGCTGCAAGCTGCCCAAGTCTGTAAGATATAAAAAATAATAAATATGAAGGTACTCCTGTCAATTAATTACACCTAAAAATCTCTCTACTTCAGCAGTATCAACTGAATTAACACATTATGCACATTAAAAACAACACCAGTTTTAGAAAGCCACCAGAAGAATAAAGTATTATTTGCCTGGCACCAAAACAAGAGCAGACACAGAACTTTAAAAAGTAAAAAGTAGTATTTCTAGTGAAACATCCCTCAGAACTCCCCAACCAGCACAGCCAATAGTGATGATGGATGAGTGATTCTGGCAGTTATAGTTCTCAAAAGTATTTTTTCCAAGTTTTGGTAGCGTAAGCCTCATGGGACTAGAAGGCAATGAGTACCCAGTTTGTGGGGGCAAATAGCTAACACAGATTGGAAACCGCTTAATGCAGTGTAGATGTGTAAATTGCTATTGCTTAAACAATTTGTAAGCCGCTCTGGGAGCCTTTGTGGCTGAAGAGCAGGGTATAAATACCTTAATAACAATGAATAAATGTTGTAACTGTAACCCCAAAGCACTTTTTTTTTGCATTATAACAATCAGAATCAGACTAGAAACATGAACATATCAAGTCCATCCTCCTTTGTATGAGAGGATCACAGATCAGTGCAAAAAACAGAACATCATGTCTTCCAATCTCCTCAAACATCTATCTTCTATGATAAAAATAACTTGACTAATTTGACTGGAGCCCAATATATGCCCAAGATGATATCTGATTGTTTCACAGTGCTGTCTTGAACCCTCTATATTGCCTGTTACGGTATTTCTAAAGATACAGCCATACATTAAAAAAACAGTAGCTCTGTTGTTGACAGCATGAGAAAAGAGGTGGTTTCTCTTTTGAATGTTATGGTTTTGATACAAATTGTGATTATCCAAAAAATGAACCCTAGAATTGTTCTGCAAATCCTTCAAAAGCTTCTGCAGCATATTAATAGGTAGGTTCTATATAGTCTTCTGCAAAACATTTCATATGCTTTGTTGCTGTTAACTGCTGCCAATGGTTTGAACTTATGAAGGCCCTATAAATGAGAGTCCTTGAAGATACTTCATCATCAACAACCCTGCTCATATTCTGCAAAGTTAGAGCTGTTACTTCCAGGGCTGGTTTAAGGAACTGGAGGGGGGGTGTAATGCTTTATTTTGGGGGGGCCATATGTTCATCTAAAAGTCTGCAGAAGCAGAATGTGTGGCAGACTTTAGGTTGGTTGTCAGCATTTCCATGTCTGGATTTGACCCCGATCCCTTTTTGCCCTTGAATTTGGCTCCTGGCCCACCCCTCCACTTCTCCCCCAGGAAGACTTGGAACAAGAATCCGCTCCCACACCCCTTGCCCCTATTCAAGGGGGGGCACCTGGTTGGTGGATGGTCTTTCCCTGACATGCCTCTACACATCAAAAGCCCCCGAGAATCAGCCCTGTGCCTTCTGGCTGCCAGCTTCTTGCTCCTCGAGAGCAAGGCATGATTCTGGCCACCTCTCCTGACTCCCGCTGCTGCTCTGCTTCATCTCTCTCTTCCTCTTGGCAGCCAGGAGAACAAGAGACACCCCTTTCTTGGCACTGCTGCCCGAGTCACATCCAAAGCAAATCTGCTGTTGCCTTGTGGGGGTGGGGGTTTCGTGTCCTTCCAGGGCTTCAACACAGAGAAAGGAACACACACACAAGTAAGTGTGTGTGTTGTCTGTGTGTCTGGATGTGCATTTGTCATTCTGTGCCTTCATGTTGATTCCAACTTAGGGCAACTGCCTCCTAGGGTTTTCTTGGCAAGATGTCTTCAGGGGATGTTTGTCACCACTGCCTCCCTTGGAAGCTGAGAGAGTGTGAGTTGTTCAGGGTCACCCAATAGGTTTCCAGGGATGAACAGGGATTTCGCTGGGCTCTGGGTCTGGTCCCCAAATCTCAGGGTCTGGGATAGTTCAGACTTGCAACCCCAGACTTCCAAGCAACCCCTGAGCCTCTGGTGATGGAGATGGGACTCCAGAGGCCTGCCCTCTAGACAGTTGGCTGTTTAAACGGGGGTGTGTGTGAAGGTCATCCTTCCAGCTGGACACACTACATTCTCACAGCCCTTCTATGCTGTCTGGATGGAAACGGACAAAGGATGGCCTTCATCCATCCATCTAAGTGCAAGAGGGAGAGGAAAGAGGATGGAGGAAGTGTGGAGAGAGAGAGAGAGAGAAAGAGAGAGAGAGAAGGAAAACAAGCAGAACGTCTTTGTCAGTGCTAATATGGGGCTGACCCACTACATTCGGCATCTGTGGCTGACCTCACTGTGTGGTTTCCTTAAGACATATAGAGAGCAAGGGGCATGGCAGAAACTTCAGGGGTCCTCACAGTGCCCCTGAGAGCCAGCGTGGTATAGTGGTTTGAGCACTGGACTACAACTCTGGAGATCAGGGTTCAATTCCCCACTCAGTCGTGCAAACCCACTGGGCGACCCTGGGCAAGTCACACTCTCTCAGCCCCAGAGGAAGGCAAAGGCTTTGACTGTATTCTGCATAGCAGAATGGGGATGGACTGGATGAACCTTGTGGCCTCTTCCAACACCACACAGCACACAACACTGCCAAGAAAACCCTGTCATAGGTTCACCTTAGGGTCACTGTAAGTCAGAAATGACTCCAGGCACACCACCACCACCACCACATCCCTGCCATGGGTCGAGCAGGAATGCTCTTCAGGGCAGGAGCAGAGCCCCTGCAAAGCCCTTCCCCCACCCCCTCACCCTAAGAAGAGGCCTTGGCTGGCAGCATGGGAGGCAGAGGAGGGGGCCAGAAGAACCACATGGCGAGCTGTTGGGTCATTCTTTGTCCTGGCTTCTTCCGCTTCCATCCCTTGAATGAGGAGAGGCCATGACCTGGCTCTGTGTGGAGAGGAGGTGATCCACAGACACACTCACACAGGGGCTTTTCCCATGCAAATGGCTAGGCAGGTTGTGGGGTTTTCCAGGTGGGGGTCCTCCTGGAAACTCGACGGGCTGAGCTGAGAGCAGCCGTGACTCAGAGCCCTGTAGCCAAGCCCCGCTCTTACCTGCTTGTGAGGCGATGACACAAACCTGATATCCCAGCTGTCGTCGCTCTTTATGCCGGCAGCAACCACCAGCAAAAGCATGTGGCGAGCCATCCACCCCTCAGGATATGGGCATGTGACGGAGTCAAGAGGCAGCTCCCTGCCTTTCATGCAGCCTTCTGTGGGAGCCATGCACCCACTTCCACACAAGGCACTGACCCACTCCCCCATCAGTCATGCTCATCCACACGCACCTCACCCTGCCAAGCACAGGCGCAAAGAGAAGGGTGGCGACAGAGGCATCAGCCTAACTCCTGGGGAAGTGCTGGATCAGGAAATTGGCATCATGCGCAAGAGAGACACAGACATGTGCGGCATCATCATGTGCCTCATTCCAAGTAGCTGCCATCCAGGGGAGGAGGTCTCGTGAGAGTTTAATGTCTTTAGGTATACGTACGGAGAGTTACAACAGGGGGCCCCACAGCTACAGGTGCTACGGGGCCCTTATACCAGCCCTGGTGAATTCCTTGACTGTGTCAATACACCTATAGTGCAGTCTCTCTCTTTTCCTACTGCCTTCCACTTTGCAAAGCATTCTAGTCTTTTCTAATGAGTAACGTCACCTCATAAAATGCCCAAAATATCAGTTTGGTTGTTTTGGCTTCTAGGGAGAGTTCAAGCTTGCTTTGCTCTAAGATCCATTTATTGATCTTTTTTACACTCCATGGTATCTGTGGATCTTTTTTCCAGTACCAAATACTAAATTGTTGGCGTTCCTTCCTTCAATTTTCACACCTCCTTCCTCTGAGTCTAATCCAGTTTTCCAAATTATACATTCTGGATATTGAATGGATTCAATCTCTGTAGCCAGAAACAAGTGTATTAGTATGCCAACAATTCCTGGTAGTGATTTGAGATTTGCTTCCATTTCCCTTGCTAAAACTGTAGGTTCATGGACAAAAGGTTTTTTCTATAATGAATCTATCATTCTGTGCTGGAGTCCAGGAGGAAATTGATGACATAGTCATAGGTGATTGGAACAGAAAAGTAGGAAATAGAGCATAGCCAAATATGGTAGAAGGATTTGGCCTATAATCAAGCCAACAGTTTGTTCATTGCATTCAGATTCTTCAGGCAATTCAAAGAGAAGACCATATATATGGACATCTCATGATAGCCAGTACAGAAATCAAGTACACTACATAATTTGAAGCAGTAGATGGAGAAGCTCCATTCTCTCTGCAAAAACAAGACCAGGAGCAGGTTGTGGACAGACCATGAGCAACTAATATAAAAAATTAGAGTAAAACAAAAAAAACCCACACACTATATAAATAATTGTGCCAAAATACAACCTGAAGAACATCCAGGTTCAATTTAAAGACCATGTAGACAATGTTGTTTTTGTTAATTGTTGCCAAGTCAGCTTTGACTTATGGCAAGCTTATGAATGAGAGACCTCCAAGACATCCTGTCATCAAGAGCCCTGCTCAGGTCCTACACAGCTGTGGCTTCCTTGTTTGAGTTGATCAAGCTGTAAAAGTCTTTCTCTTTTCCTACTGCCTTCCACTTCCCCCAGCATTATCATCTTTTCTCATGTTGTCAAGTCATGTCATCTCATAATATGCCCAAAGTTTAATAGCCTCGGTTTAGGCATTCTGGCTTCTAGGAAGAGTTCTAGCTTGGTTTGCTCTTGGACCTATTTCTTGGTCTTTTTAACATTCATGGTATCCATAGAACCTGCTTCCAGCATTACATTTCAATTTGAGTTGATTCTCTTCCTGTTAGCTTTCTTCCCTGTGCAGTTTTAATAACCATACGTAAAAATCAGAAATGTGATGGCATGGATGATCCTGACTTTGGTATTCAATGATATATCTTTATAGTTGAGGATTTTACCTAGTTCCTTCATAGCTACCTTTCCAAGCCTTAGTCTTCTGATTTCTTGGCCACAGTCTCCATTTTAATTTATGACTGAGCTAAAGTACAGAAAAACGTTTGACTATTTTGTTATCTTCATCATCTACTCTAAAGTTATGTTAAATCATTTGTGGCCATTATTTTTGTTAGTGTTGCAACTGTAAACCTGCTTTTGCACTTTCTTCCTTGACTTTCCTCAATAGTCGTTCCAAGTCTTTGCTAGTAGTATAGCTTCATGTGCATATCTTAAATTTCCTTCCTCTAGGTTTCATACCTCCTTCTACCAAATCTAATCCAGCTTTCCAGATGAATGTAAATAGGTTTGCACTATTAAGCCAGAAGAGCTCTGGACCAAAACCAGGGTCATTGTCAGAGAAGAAAGTTAAAAAGACACTATGGAATGTGGAATGGAAGTAATACACTGAATAACTATATAAAAGAATCTTTGGATTACCCCTCTTCTGCCTCTGTAGTTGGAGCATAAACTTGGATCATGGTTATATTGTTAGGTTTTCTGTTAACACGCATTGATAGAATTTGGTCAGACTTTGCATTATATCCCCTGACTGCTTTAGTTACATATTTCCCCACTATTAATGCCACCTTGCTTCTTCTCAGATTTTCATTTCTTGAGTAAATGATGGTGTAATTATTTGATTGAAAATATCCCATTCCTGTCCACTTTAGTTCACTCACTCCAAGTACTGCAATGTTTATATATCTCATTTCTTATTTTACAATGTATAGCTTCTCCTGATTCATGCTTCTTATATTCCATGTTCTTATTATATGCAGTGGGCAGCTTTGGGTTTTCCTTTCACATCTGAGCATATCAGCAGCTAAATATCCTTTTGGATTGAGTACAATTGTGTCATTAGATACAATTATTTCTCTTCCTCCTCTGCTCTTTCCTGGTACTTGGTTGACTGCTTTCTGACCTGGGAGTCTCATCTTCTAACATTATCTCTCATTTCAGTTTGGATTACCTTATCACAGAGATATAATGGTAAAATACATCCAGAAGTTGTTCACTGATGCCTCCTTCTGCACAGTACTAATTCCTTTAGAGTTAGGGAAAGTGCTACTGCTGTTGTCTGAGAGATAGTCTGCCAGTATCACTCCCAAGCTGCTGCTGCATAGTACCTACTTGGCATATTTAATCTGGTCCCTCAGCAAAGGCCTGTCTGACATGGGAGACCCTATCAGCAGCTGTGTTAGCATCAGCGTAGTTTCTTGCCTCACACAAGCAGACAATCCTACCACCACGGAAAGACAGTGCCACAGTGGAGTTTCATTGCTCTTGAATGAAAATGTCTTTCGATTTACTTTTTAATCTCTCACACCATGCTCTAGTGCAAGGTGTCACGAAATTGTTCCACAAACAGAATATATATGCCCTGTTACAAATACCCACCACCTCTTGTTTCAACCATCTTACTGTTTTAAGCTTGCTACCAGTAAAATATATCAATAATAACAGAAGGGAGCAGGGACTGTAGTACCATGTTATGGTCAAAGAAAGACCTTGTATGGAGGGATGGTTCTCACACAGTTCAGGATGCCCAGGAGTCACTGACTGACAAGCCTCATGGACACAACCTGACAGTCATTTAATAAAATGCCCTTTGTTCTTTAAGAATGATTAGGCAATATTTTGGGGAGAAAAGGAAGTATTAAAGTTGTTTCTGAACTTACATTATGCCAATAGGCCATGACCATGGCTAACTGCAGAAAGAAGAACCAAAAGATAAACTGATTCTCTTACCCAGCATCTTTAAGAAGATCTAAAAACGCATGAAATTTTTGGAAAGAGCTCTCAATGCTACCCAAAACTCCTTCATCTTCCAAAATTGTGCTGGCTACTGACTGTGCATGGAGAACCTCTGACAGAGAGTAATTCAGATTTCTTAGGCGGGTATTTTCCAGTTCCAGCTACAAGAAACCATGAAACAAACTTCATTTAATTGAAAATGCCTCTTCTTAAACACCTGGTAGTAGGAAGAAGGTTCCAACATTTTATGTACGTAACATTTTGGCTTTGCAATATGGTTTGCCACTTCCCAGTATCCTAAGTAAAAAACACAACAACCACAATTTAGACAGCTGTCACATTTAGGTGCTAGGAGTGAAAGACTGCAAACAAAGCCCATGTGCCATATTTATCTGTGGAGGTGGTCAGCAAATGTGCAGTTCTTGGGGAAAATCTTGGGAAACGAAAAACGGCTAAAATGGCCTTACATTACCTACCACTGCAGTGAGAGAAAAGCTGCCATGTCTGAACACCACTGTAGCCAAATTATGCAACTTATAAAAAACGTGACTGGTGCACTACAGGAGTTTCTGAGATTTTCTATTTACCTATGCAAACTTATCAGTTCTCTGAAAAAAAGTACTGTACCTCATTCATACAAACTATATTTGAAACAAAAATGAAATAATAAATAGAACAATACATAACAAAATAGTTTTCCCATTATATTCATCATTTATACTTATATACAAGTTTAAACTAATATATTCAGGATTTAGATGCAGGAGTCTTTTCAAAGGTACAGAGGGGCATTTGTTCTGGACTCACTTTAATTTTTCTGTTTGGCAAACAGAAGCAGACGTCTAATGTATAATGAGAGTGTGGTTTTTACGATGATATACTGCAGTATTGTCATCATCCAACTCAGGGGAACAGAAACCACACACATACTATGTACAGACTTCATATGTGGCCCTGAATACAGAATAAGCTAACCTCTCTGTTCTATTCAAATACAGTGGGGATTGGTTCCGGGGGGCCCTGCACATGGTGAACTCTGCGGATAATAGCAAACGCCATCCCGGGAGGCCACTCTGGGTGAAAGGGGGGCAGCCAGATCACTCCTCCCCCTCCCTTCCCCCTTTGCCACCACCATGGCCCTTCTGCGGTAACAGGAGCCATCCCAGGGGAAGGGGGAGGTGAGATCGCTCCTTCCCCCTCCATCCCCCCTCCATCCCCACCATGGCCCCTTCACCCCCACCATGGCGGCAATCGTGGGGGCGAAGGGGGAAGGCGATATTGCTTCTCCATACCCGCTATGGTCCTGCAGTGGCGGTGATCACGGGGGCGAAGGGAGGAAGCAAGATTGCTCCTCTGCCCCCACCATGGCCCCACCATGGCAGCAATTGTGGGGGCATCAAGATTGCTCCTCCCCCTCCCTTCCCTTTCACCCCCGCAATCACCACCGTGATGGCAGGAACCCTCCCAGGGGAAGGGATGGGGGAGATGAGATCCCTCCTCCCCCCTGCCATTGCCAACGGTGGATAACTGAATCCATGGTTGGCAAATCTGCACATATGGGGTGCCACTGTACTACACACACTCATTTAAATCGGGGGTTACATTATGGAGTGGATTTTAAAGCCCCTGAAACAAAAATAACAACAAAAATGCCTACATCTCGTACACTGGTGTCATTGCTCTTTACTGCTTTACAGCTGACAAACTGCTGACAAACGCAGCTCCAAATGCCCTGTTAAACTCAACTTGGAAAGCCCGTAAAACCTAAAATTCTGGAAACTTCAGTTTCTGCCTATATGAGAAAAGGGTTGAAGTGATATATAAAATTAGACTTTGGTTATGTAGATGGTTATAATAGAATCACAGAGTAATTTTTTAAAAAGAAGATGAAATGCAAAGGAAAAAAATGAGTGCTACCTCCGTTATCCGTTCCTCAGCAGTTACTCTTGCTTTTTGCTCTTCCTTTAATCTTAACTGACACTCCTCATAATCCATCTATCAGAAATAAAAAGCGGTCTGTTGAGACACTTGCTAGTTTCATTCTATGGGCGCTGTACTCAAATCAGTCTTTCTTCAAGATATGTTTAGAATTATCCAAATTTGCTAAATACTCTTTGTTCTTAGTCAGGAGTTTTAACATCAAAAGGGAGAAAAAAGGAAACTATAAACAAGCATATTGCTGTTGCTGTCATTTCTGCATCACTGCACAATTCCCAAAGTACTCTAAACCAGCATCAAAAGACAATAAAACAATAAAAGTACAATAATATAATGTCTGAAAAAACTAAGAATGACCCACAGTTTGGAGAAAGCCAATGTTTTGTTTTTTTTGTTTTTTTTTAAATGTGCAATAACCCTCCAAGACACATCAGCATTGAGGGCAGTCATTCATTATCAAACGTTCTAGGATCCAATCTCAACTAACAAGCAGAATGAGACATCAGGAATGCCATATTCTCTAAAATAACAGGCATAGCTTAGTGATAGAGATTACAGTCCTGGTTTCAGTATGCGGCACTCACTCTTTAAAAACATCTTAAGTATCAGAACTGCAGAAGATTTCTGCCCAACATCAGGAGCACCCACTGTCAAAGTGGGACAATGCACAGCTAGGTAAATCAATAATTTGGCTAAAAGGCAAATTCATACGTATTCTGAAATTTTGTTGGCTGAAGAGCAAAAAGTTTTCAATTATTAAAAGAAATTCTTTCTGTAGAGAAATGAAATACAGTTATGTTTCACAGAAATACTTGCTCAATTTTATCTTGTCCCATATCCCAAGAGACACAGGATGGCCAAATTTAGCTATCCCTGCACTCTCAAATAATCCAAGTATTTGTGGCAAAGGCATATATCCCCTAGTTTTTGCCACTGCAGATCTTGGTCAAGGAGTCAATCTCCTCTTGCTTTAGAAGTTGCTTAGCTCATAGTTTGTGTGAGTTTTCCACACCCCTTTTAAAGACACGTATTTTAGACGCTCTTAAGAATAGTCAACAATTGCATGGCAATCACACTACCTAGCCCTACAGGATCATTGCAATTATATTTGCCTTTAATAAAATCTAAGAGGCAACTGTACCTGTAACTGATGGCATTGTTTTAACTTAATTATTTCTGGAGATTCTTTGACAGCAGTTTCACATATAACATCTTCTATAGCACCTTCTGTCTCGGTTTCAGATGCAGAAGCACTTTCTACAGTAACTTTCACAGGGATACCAGCCTGGATACATAAAGTATTTATTATTCATTTTGTTCATTTATATCCCACCTTTCTCCCGATAAGTGGGACTGAAACAATACAAAAGTACTAATAAAGTATAAATAAAAGGTTTTTTATAAATTAAAGAATTTATAAAGTTAAAACATTAAACATTAAAAATATTAAAATTTATTAAAAGCATTAAAAGCCCAATCATAGTAAAAGCTTGATGACACAAAAATGTTTTGACCTGCTGATGGAAAGACAGCAAGGACAGGGCCATCCTGGCCTCTCTAGGGAGCAAATCCAATGTCTGGGATCAACCACTGAGAAGGCCCTCCCCCTTGTTTCCCACCAAACAAGCCTGAGAAGGCGGTGGGACAGAGAGATGGGCCTCTCCAGAATATCTTAGAGCTCTAATGGGCTCATAAAGGGAGATAAAGTTCTTCAAATAATCTGGACCCAACCTATATAGGGCTTTATAGGGCAACACCAGCACTTCTGAATCGTTCCCCCTAACCTGTGCAGTTAGGTGTAAAATATACAGTTGTCCCTTCATATTCACTGGGGTTTAGTTCCAGGACACCCTGTGAATACGAAAATTCGTGACTACTCAGGTCCCATTATATGCAGTGGCATAGCAAAATGCTGTCCTTTATATAAGATGGCAAAATCAAGGTTTGCTTTTTGGATTATTATTTTTTTAAAAGAATATTTTCAAGCCATGAATACTTAAATCCGTGGATACGGAGGGACAACTGTACTAGTTTTCCCACACTAGTGAATGCTCCAATGATATACCTTCTGAATTTGGCAGTGAAGGTACACCTCTTCCTCAAGTCAAGATCATTTGTTATTGAATGGGAAAATGTATGTCACATTCCTTTGGCAAATTCAACAAAGAATATTTCAAATCACACTTAATTATAAATAATTACACTCACACCGTTCTTCACAAACCCAATTATAAAACTTACACTTGATTTTTACTTCATTCTAAAAGGCATATTACCTGGATTTGCAAAGGAAATTCATGGGTCTTCTTCCCAGATGAAGCCCTAAAAATAAATTAAATGTTTGAGAAAAAGGAAAAAAAGAAGAGCCCAAGAAGACTCTGTGTGAAGCCAAGTGCCTACCTAGTGATGCAGGGGCCTTTCCTATTCCACCGCTGCTACCACTTTGTGGAGAAGGGGGGATTCCCACCTCCTGCCCTGTCACCACTTTGTGACACCCAACCTCCACATCACTGTTGAACTACATCTCCCAGTGGTATAGCACAAGCACTCAGGTGTGGCTATGTATTCCTGGCTGTGTCTCCTTTCCTGAGAATCACTCACGCCAAGCTGGATGTTTCTTGCTAACAAAAGAACGTTTACTGTCAATCAAGTAAAACATGTAATTGTAGAACAAAGTTATTGGCCTGCACAAACATTCGCTCTTTATCTAAGCCTCTAACTGTCTTGGATCACTCAATGCCTCATCTCATCCATCTAAACTGAAAACCCAACTTAAACTCTAACTTAAACTAACTTAAACTCTTTCCTCACTCACCCACCCCCCTTTTTCTCCTTCAGAAGCCCCTCCTCCTTCCACCTCCTCACAGAGGATTGGCTCCTGGAGTACCATGTCCTCATTGGCTCACTAGCTGTCCGTCACGCTCTGTAATACCACTGATACAAGTCTATGAATAGCTCTAAGTCAGCCTTATTTCATTCTCAGAACTTGTCCACTTAATACTTCTCAGCTTAAAGTCTCACTTTTCTCGCTTCTCCTCTGCTTAATATAGTATAACTATAGCAGTAAGTTACCAAGTAGTCTGTAATTCCATTCACTACCTCTGCTTTACTTGTTTCCCACATTTATCTGATATACTCTCCTATTCACAGATACAAATTCAGACACCAAGACACAAGCTAACAATGGGCCTCCTTCCCCAAATCCACTTAAAGTGATGCAAGAGATACTAGCTGTGTTCATAAGAACATAAACAGAGTATATTTTCTTGCCTCTTACATTTTTATTTATGTAGATAGGCCAAACTGCTGTCACAAATCCATTTCTACAGCATTTGGCAGCACAGTGGATTCTTGAGTTCTGAAAACAGTCACCATAATATCAAGAATCTTTTCTGTCCCATGCCAAGCTGAAAGTGCTTAAAACAATTTGGCTATTTGCAATGCAAAAGTCGGAGCTATTCACTTGTCAAGAAATTTGACAAGAGATGCCAATAATTTGATTAAAGGTTAAGGCGTGAACCATCAGGTTCCTGCTAAAACTCTAGCCTAGTAATGGAGCAGACAACCTGGTGTCTTGTATATGTTTTGCACTACAACCTGCACAAAGCCCCAGCCAAATTTCAATGGCTAAGAACTGCTGAAGTGATGATCCACAATATCTAGAAGGCACTCATTGCCTATCCCTCGTTGCCTTTCCTGAACTAAGCTCTATACACAAACCATATGTAAGACTGTGCAGAAATAATCTTCAGAACTATTTATTTTCATATATAAAACTCAATTAAGAAAACTAATTGAATAAGTACATTACTTATTCACTGAAACGGTATACTTGCATTACCAAAGACCTATCTACAGTATTTGCTTCTTTCACATTATTATTGTCCTTGGCATCTACATGGTGCATTTTCTCACTGCCTTCAATATATATCACCTGTGTTGTTTTGCACGTTCAGCAGTACGCCAGGGCAGGAACCCATGTGCCCCTGGAGGCAATGGCTTTGGAGCATAGTTGTCTTGATCACATGAATTTGTCTTACCAGGACTTGGTGATTTTTTGGAAGCAAATCCTGTATCCATCAAGAAAAGAATAGAAAAGGTATTGCTATAGATACTGTGCAGGAGGGAAAAAACAGAACTTTCAAGATTTAGAAACATATGAGATTGAGAGGGAAACCCAATTTAAAACCAACGTAGGCTGTCAGCTGCCTAAGAAAAACATGCTACTGAATCAATCTGTAGACTGTTTTAGTTCTGCAAATTCTATGTTATGTTCCACAACTGATAGATACCACAAGGTTACTTAGAGAAAAAAAAATACTGCCAAACCATCAATAATGATCGTCCTGCCTGTTTTGTACCACATAGGTTCATAAAATACTGATGTACTTTCTCAAGTAAGCAAATTACTAGGATTTCCATTTCATGCTCATTAGACCTCAAAACATGCTGTAAAGGAGGAGAATAATTTTTTAAAAATTACAAAACCAACCAGTTTAAGAAATACCCAACCATATAGCCAATGCATCAAAACCCTGAAAGATGTATAACAGTAGCTATAATTCCTATTTCAGTCACAGAGCACACTGTTGCTGAAATCTCTATGAAAATTATAGCCTTAGCAGAAGTGTTGCTTTACAGCAAGGGTTCTTAACCTGAGGTCCTTGATCCTTGTCGGGGCCATGAAACCCCTGGTTTTTGTCTTCCTTTCACGTTCCTTTGAAAATTGTGTTTAAGTGCATCTCTCTAGGAAGAGAGTTTGTTGCTTTCATTCTCAAATGAGTCCATGACCCAACCACTGCTATACAGTCAGCTAAGCATGCTTAAATATTAAGTCTCACAAAGGTGAATAAGACTTCCTCCAAGTAAATCTGCTTGAGAAAACAATTCTGCTTAAGGTAGCAATTATATAGCTTAATATTAGTCATGTCATGTTTACATGGAAGAAAACCCCAATGAATTTAGTGCCTTTCCACCCATGACAAAACAATCTTTGAACACAATTCTGTATATCTTCATGGAACAATATGTATCACGAGGCTTACAGAAGTCTGCAGCCTTGTTTCCCAAATTTTTACAGGCTGTACTATTTTGTAGGCTTACCTCTGTGTCTCCAGATTACTGAAGCAGAAGTTGGAAAAATAGCCAAATAAGATAAATTTAGCGAGAGCATATTATAGATACCTGCTTTAAACAATGGGTCAAAACGGCTGACTCACAAGGAGTTACTAGTTCAAAGTTCTTCTACAGCATCTAAAACTTCACATTATTTATTTATTTTATTTATACCCTATCTTCTCCTGAGACAAGACCCATGGAGGAACTCAACACCTAAGCAACTCCTAATCTATGAAACCTGCAAAACCTGTAGCCTAAGCAATCTCTAACTTAAGAAATCCAATTACAATTAAAGCCTGAGAATGAGCCTTTTTTTGTCACATATAACTCAAGGTAAAGTACACGCTGTGTAGTAAAACAGTCTAAAAATACAATATTTTTCAGAATTCAGTCTATCACAGCAGTCCACATTTCCATTTTTGCCACTGCCTTGGCTCATTGCCTTTTGACAATTAGAACAAGAAGCCACCATCTTCCTCCCTAACGTGCCGGTGGAGAAGGGATGGCAATTGTCACAGCAGCTAGTGTGGACAAGAGGTTTCCACAAAATAACAGGGAACTCCTGTCTTCCTCCCCAATTCAAGCTAGAGGAGAAGATCAGGCAATCCAGCAAGGAAAGTTAGATGGCCTCAGAGCAATGTAGCCTTCCTGACAAAATGAGCCCAAGCTTACCTACCCCCACTGCCACCTTTGATACAGAAGATTGCCAAAAATGGCCAGTGCCAATCAAAGCACAATTACTGCCACTTGCTGTTAAAATGGACCCCATCTGCTTTTTATGGCTCCAATGGTTAAGATGGCCACCTGTCAAATACAAGCCATGGCTTCTCTGCACCAGTTTGAAAAGTGTGGAATTGGAGAGAGGAGCAAGTATCTGTCCTGCTCTCTATACGACCACTTCTCTGTGCACATTTACCTAAAGTAAGCACCACTGGACACTGTGGGACTTACTTCCAAAGAAATGTGCATAGGATTACACCAAAGGAGATAGATGGCGTACTGGTTAACATCCTGGTTTAACATAGTTTGCCTTCATCTTCCAAAGGACAATGGATGGTCAGGGAAGCTAAATTTTCAGTTATTGCCAAGAACTTATATGTCATTCTAGAATACAAGTTATATTTAGTAACAGAATACTGAAATTGATAAAACTTAAACTTCAGAATGTTAAAAACTTGGCCCTCTCTTGTCTGTCAAATTGGGACAGTTAATTTTTGATCTCTCAGATGCAAGCTGAGAGGGACAGCTAAACTTTTCAACTGCTTGGAATAAATTGTTACTGCAATATCATCTGCATCACAAAGCTGAATCACAAGAGAAGCACTGTTTAATGAGTTGAATCACAAGAGAAGCGGTGTTTAGTAAGTTATCTCTGAAACAATGAATCAAGGAAAAATGAATTTGAGAATCTTAACGAGAAACCCATTAAAATTTGTCACTATTTCTTTTTACAGTATCAGTATTTTAACAATCTCACCTCTAAACAAATTATGACCATGGACAAGAAATTAAAATTTATTAATAAACTTGTGTATCACTTCACACAAAGGAAATGAATATAATTACCAATACGAATTGTAGCTTTTCCTTTCCTGCCATTTCCCAAGACAACTGTTCTTTTTTTAGGTTTATTTTTAGCATCTTTTGAGGATGGTGATGGAAGCCACTTGTACTGGAAAAGAGAGAAAAATACAGAGTGTAGGAGGTATTTTAATTCAAGATGTATATACCTCTAAAAGTAGTACATATTTACCCATACTAATAGAAGTTCAAGTATGCCATTAGAATATACCTCTGAATTAGTTCCATCAGCATTCATGAGAACTCTTTCAATTATTTTCTTCATCAACGCATGATCTATAAAGAAAAAATAAAAGGTGATATTTATATGGTGCTATTTAAAAACTATTCACTTCTTGCGTTTTGCATGCAGTCATTCCTCTTCCCTCCTTTCTCACATCAAAGATCAGTTGACTGAAATTAAGAGATAGAACTACCCTACCTACAGCCTCAAATGGTTCAGCCCATGATCTAGCACAAGTCTAATCTATAGGGCCTAAATACATTTTTGTCTCTACAACATTAGAGACCTTATGTGCCTTCATCCCATTTGGTGACTTATGGCAACTCTATCATGGGGTTTTCTTGGCAAGAATTGTTCAGAGGGGGCTCGCCACACTGAGGCTAAGATAATCTGACATGCCCAAAGTCACCCAGTGGGCTTCCATGGCCGATTGGGGATTAGAACCTGATCTCTAGAGTCATTGTCCAACACTCAAACTACTACACCACACTGGCCCTCTACTGGTTCTTAAATGCTTGTAGGAATAGTGAGAGCCAGCTATTTACTGCTTCTAGGATTAGCTCTATTCTAAACAGAGTCCTGGGGTTAATATCTGCACTCCCTAATCCCACTGTTGAAGGAGAGATATATGCATGCACTAACCCTGTGCTAAAGCTAGTGTTGGGAAGACATAAGTAAAGGAGCCAACCAATGCAGGAATTCTGAGCGGTGTTTTCAACTGAAATGATCATGAGAATTGGCTCTTCCTATCAGAAGGCAGATACACAAGTTTATGGTTTCATTTGATCTGAAGTCTTTAAAGTAGGGGTGGGGGACTTCAGGCAAAGGGCTGAATCCAACCACCTAGGGTTCCCTAGATGGCCACCTCTCATGACATTGTCATTTGGTGGTTTCCCAGCTTTTGTATGGTTTCCCTTAAGGGCTGAAATGTCTCTCTGATGGCTTAGATACTGTCAGAAAGAGTGTTATGATAATATATACTGGTATCTTTGGCTCCGTCTGACACGGTAGCGCACTGGTACCTCTGAGCATATCAAGAGGTCCAGGCAGCAAAAGCTGTTGTAGCAGTGTTGCATTCATCAGGTGAAGAAATGAGCACACAAACACAGACATGTGTCTAAACTACTTCTCTTTACTAGAACATATTATGGTGACATGTACAATGAGTCTGAGAATCCTCTCATACAGACTACATATCACAGCATAAAGTACAGTACAGTCCTGTCACTGCAATGCCCAAAGAGAGCTATATAGTCTCAAAACATAGCCCAACAGAATAACACACAGACAGTGATTCCCACACACATTCCTTCACTGTCTCACAGAGGTAAGGCTTCCAGCCTTCTCATTTCTCACGCCAGCTTCCCAGGCATAATCAAAATATTCTAGCCAGCTGCATTTAGCCCTCTCACCACTGGCCCCTGCTGGCTGTAACATGTCATACTTGCTCTTTACAGTATAAATATCTGGGTTGCATATCCCATTACCCTGACACTGTCCACCACTGGAATGTCCCAAATAATTTATCTGGAACAGAATTTGGACCTTGGGCTGAATAAAGTGTAGACAAATGTAGCTTTGGAGCTAGCACAGATAAGCGACTAGCGCACAGAGAAGTCACTCCAGGCCCCTAGAGGTTTATTGTGTGCTGTTCAGAAGAAGTGCCACTTTCCTCCATATAAGTAAAGAGTTTCATCTATCTCCTTACAGGCATAGACTATTCACTTCTTGTTTCTCTGGGGTGATGCACTGGCATCAACAGCAGAGGTACATATGGAAAAAATTGAACATAGGCTTGTTTGCTCCAAGAAGAAAGAAAACATTAAAGAGATCCTTATGTCTTCAGTTTGCAGGAATGAGTTGCCAGTGGAGTAACACTGATGATTCTTCAAACCTTGCTGAAGTCACATTATTGCTCCTGCCAGAAGTCTGTGTGCTTGTGGCTGGAGAGATAAACCTCTGGAAAACTTGCTCAGTCTGTACTGTTTTAGGCCAGTCTCAGGTGTTGACCTTCAAGAGGAAAACCAAGTACAGAGAGTGCACTGAATTTGCCAGTACTTCAGCTTGAGGGAACACTATTAAGGGTACTATAAAATCCATTATACTTTTCAAATTCTAACATCTATCTTATCAGAAGAAAAACATACAAACCTACTAATGGATTTTTTCTGATGTCCAGAACCACAAGTGTTGTGTTAGTTTTAAATGCACCCAAAAGTGATTTTGCTCCTTCATTGGTTATTCCACACTGCTGCAAATCAAGAGCTAGAATATTAAAAGAGGTTTAACATTACAATTGTGGGATGATCTGTAAGTGTTTAGAGACATAACAGAACATCTACGCAAATCAAACAAATTTTAAAGAATGATGGGAGTGGGCTGAAGTCCACAAACATATAAGCCAAATAAAAGTAGTTGGTCTTTAACATGCTGCTGAACCAGGGAATAGGCAAAGTACAGCCCAGGGGCTGTATGTGGCTCTCTAGGATGCTTTTATGGCCCTTGACCTCTCCAGACCCCATAAATTGCCCTTTTTCTGGCCAAAACAAGGTGAATGACCTCTCCTTTAAGTTTCCAGGAAGGGAAACTCACTTTTTACATTGGTAGCAAACCTGCCTTGCACTAATATTACAAACAACCCATTTTTCAAAATGACTTCTGGCCACTTAGGAATTTGTCCCCCCTTTCCCCCCTTTTTTTAACTTTTTCAGTTTTTGCAGCCCCCACAAAGGTCCTGGAGCAGAAAACTGCCCCCCTCACTACCCACAGTTGCATGTCTGCACTGGACCCTTTTGCTTTTTCTCTAAGTTGTTGCTCCTAATAAAGTAACAGAAAAGGTAAACAGTCCTTATTCCTCATGCTGCTGAACACCCCCTTGATTCAAATATTCTGCACATTCCTTAGAATTCTGCTACTTGTTGCTAAAGCCCATGGAAATGAAAGGACAGAAGAAGAGACAAGAGAAACGAAAAGAGAGAGAGAATGAGGCCGAGTTGCCCCAATTTATTTCAACACAGAGGTTATATATAGTTCTGAAGGCCAATGGTCCATTATTTTAAGAAGATAAAAATTAAGGAAATATCAAGGCCAAATCTTATTCAATCTTCATCTATGCAGACTGGATATTTTAGTCCTCCAGTCATGTTTTTTACAATATTTCTATCTGACGAGTTCTACGTAATGACCCCAACTTTCAGCCACTTGTTATGCACAAATTTTTAAAGAGACAAAATGGTATCTTAATTGTGTGTGCTAATTATTTTTTTAGCAAAAAAAAAAAAAAAAAAAAAGGAGGACTGACATGTGTTCAAAACAAATGTTCCATCTCATGTGAACATGTGTCTTCTGGATCTGGGTGTTTGGGTACTGTGGAATGATACCCTTGTCTCTGCACCCACACATCCTTCTGTGGATATTGGACATTTTAAAAACCTGCAATACAATTTAATTGTCAGTGCAGTCAGAAAAATTCCTCAAACTGAGTCATTCAGTGCAGGTTTTTGTACCTGCCTGGATAAGGGTTAAAAGATCATGTTAGAGCTACAAGAAAAGGAGAGATATGTTGATACTTTCACTCTACTCAGGACTGAGTCTTGTAAAATAGGCAAACATTTAACAATATATTCTTACAGCTAGCTCTAAAATTAGCACCCACCTTTCAACCACAAGTCTTCTCCAAGGCATCCAGCTAAAACAGTAGCACCTCTGTCACCGATAAGAGTGTTGCAGTTAAGAGTGATACGCCTCAAGCCAGCCATGCAGTCCAAGTCAGGTCTTCTATATCGCAGGCTCTCAGCCCACACTTCTCCATGTCTCCTCATTGCCTGGTGCTTTTGAAAAATTAAATTACTGTCATAGATATAAAAACAGCTACTGAAGAGGCAAGTTTGTAGAAATAAAGACTGAATAACTATTCTATTGTTGAAGCTACAGTGTTTACCTAAAATCATACTGAAATAAATGAACATGAATTCTTTACTCTGTGAAGTAAAGTAAAATATTCTTTACTCATTAACTTCTTGCTCTAAAATTCGGGAGGCAATATTTTGCAAATTACTACCTAAGCAAAAGGTAGTGCTTTGGGACATGAATGTTTTCTTCCTTTTTTTCATTCATGAAATAGGGTAGTTATAAGTCAAAGCTGAATTGATGGCCAATGACAACAAAAATTCTAAGGACAATAGCATACAGTTTGATACAGAATGTAATAAATAAATTCATTTTTGGATGAATTCATTTGGGAGAGATCAACTCACCACATGCTTATACAGAAACCCCACAGATAAGAACACCTACAGTAGGACCCCAGTATCCACTGATTCATTATTCAGTGATTCAGTTATCCGCAGGACACAAAACAGCACACCTACCATAGAGTCTTCCTAGAAAATGCCTAGAGAGGCATCCTCTCTAGATGTCTTCTAGGTCCTCCAAGGCAAACTCTACAGTATTTTAAACTGGAAGTCCCATTATTTTCAATGGCGTTCACTGTTATCTGCAGTTTTCGGTATCCACAGGGGCCCCCAGAACCAATCCCCCATGGATACATGGGTCCTACTGTATTTACAATTGGATAATTCATATTTCATATCTTTTAGATGTAATACTTGGATTAAAACATATTCTGAAGTTGACTTCAGAAGAGAAGCCTGTACATTGAAAGAACAACTTATGGATAGAGAGTACCCACCAACAAAACCCATCTCAGACTTTGCACAAAGCATCCCAAACAATACATTCTGATCTCCTAAAAGAGACCAACCATGCACCCTAACTTTTAATCATATTACCAACAGTTTATAGGGTTTTATAAAGAAATATTGGTATTGTCCAACATATTCCAGACCCCAAATCTCATTTAAAAGAATCAATCATATCAGGAACATTTTGATGAGAAGTACTATACATTCCAGTACTTATAGGCTGAAATATATTATGCTTTTCAACTAATAAGACAGGCCATATTTTGAGTGTCTTATGTCTCTTATTTCTATTGTTCACTTGTGCCATATAATGTTTTTTTTAATAATTCCATTTTAAGAATTCAAATCTTTTTACAGAACAAGAAAGTCATTTTACAGATAAACAGATATGTGGACTCAACAGAAAAGACAGCACATTGCAGAAAGACTCTTTACTTAATGTGCAGTACTTAATTATTAGTTTTCTGTTCACATATTTTTTTAAAAAATCTAGGTAGGAACAGCATCACTCACATTTGAAACCAAACTTCAAAACTGATTTCATGAAAACCAATTTTACCTTTAGGATGCTGGCCATGTGTTCTGTTCCTCGCCAGGTCAAATTACATCCTGTAAAATCTATAGATCTTATGCACAGCGAATTCTTCACACTTTGACAAATTACTGAAAACAAAAGAGCATATTTCACTATTTATATAGCTTCAAGTTCCCATCTTAAACAGGTTAAATTTAAAGACAATTTTAAAACTAAAAAACCAGCCAGGAAATATGCCGTTTAATTTCAGTCTTATTCCTTTTTCCGAACATAACGCACCCGAAACAACCTAAGCTATCACTGTAACCAGAAATCAAAACTGACCATAGCTACCACATTAACCTTCAGCTTGCAAGATATTATCAACATGAATTGTTACTGACTACCTCTTAGCTTGGTTAACAACACAGGCTGAATTCCATTCCTGGAGACTAGTCTGAATCTTACAGTACTGATTTATATTTGTAACCAATCCACATAGTCTGTGACTGTCCAACAGGTGCCAAAGCCCAGGTGCGAGAGGTTAATACTGTAGAATGCTGTCATGGTGTTTCATATAGTGCTTCAACATCCATAAGGAAAGAGATCCAGTTTAAAAACAAGAGTTATATTATCTCTACTTATTACAACAATCACGAATGTATACAAGTTGGCAGTAATAGAGGTAAAACACAGTACATTTTAAAAATTGCATTGCTTCACATCTAATTCTATTTTTCCTTAGAAAACTGGGAACTTACTTTCCAAACCTCCATCACCAATTGGTGAATGTGCCAGAGACAGCTGTTCTAAAGATGTTGTGTTAGCCAACCCCTACAAAACAAAGAATATTGATAGTTTTCAAGCAACTGGAGGACAGCGGTATTTTCCTAAACACGTTCATTTGTTAAACTGAGTAGTCTTACTTTTGTCAACAATATTAAGTCTTTTTCCCTCAAAAGCAATCCCTGTAGTTCCAGATTTCTCAGTGAATTTGATATCATCAGACAGCCTTTGATAGCTTTACACAGCTGGTTGGTCAAGTCTTTGGATCGAATAGCTGGAATTCTCCTTCTTATGTACGGCCCCTGCCTTTCACTACCTACCAAATTAAGAATAGCAAATTAAATCAGCATTGATGTAAGTACACAGATAATACACAATTCCTATCAGACTAAGCTTTTACATAGACTGCCCACCATGCCATCTTACCTTTGCAATCAGATTCATTTTCCTCTATCACTGACACTAAGCCCACAATTTTCAGGTAGATAGCTGTGTTAATTTTCAGGGTGTGGCAGGTCTCTGTTGTTTTTGTTACACTAGACTAGCAATTTTTATTTTGACACAGGTTTTTGTAGACTGGAGTCCACTTCATCAGAGACATGGATGGCTGATGCCCATAGAATCATGGAATCATAGAGTTGGAAGAGACCACAAGGGCTATCCAGTTCAACCCCCTGCCATGCAGGAATACACAATCAAAGCATTTCTGACAGATGGCCACCACACTCGCAAGCAGCGCATTCTACTGCTGAACAGCTCTTACAGGAAGTTCTTCCTAATGTCTAGATGGAATTTCTTTTCCTGCAGTTTGAGTCCATCACTCTGTGTCCTAGTCTCTGTACCGCAGAAAACAAGCTTGCTCTATCCTCAGTATGATATCCCTTCAAATATTTAAACATGGTTATCATGTCACCTCTTTACCTTCTCTTCCCCAGGCTTAACATACCCAGCTCTCTAAGCCACTCCTCATAGGGCATGGCTTCCAGACCTCCCACCATTTTGATCGCCCTCCTCTCAACACATTCCAGCTTGTCCATATCCTGCCTAAATTGTGGTGTCCAGAACTGGACACAATATTCCAGGTGAGGTCTGACTAAATCAGAGTAGAGTGGCACTATTACTTCCTTGATCTAGACACTATACTCCTATTGATGCAGCCTAGAATTGCAGTAGCTTTTTTAGCTGCTGTGTCACACTGCTGACTCATGTTCAATTTGTGGTCCACTAAGACTTCTAGATCCCTTTCACATGTACTGCTATCAAGCCAGGTGTCACCCATCCTATATTTTTGCTTTTCATTTTTACTGCCAAGTGTAATAACCTACATTTCTCCCTGTTGAAATTCATTTTGTTAGTTTTGGCTCAGCTTTCTAATCCGTTAAGGTCATTTTGAATTCTGATCCTATCCTCTGGGGTATTACCTACCCCTCCTAATTTGGTGTCATCTGCAAACTTGATAAGCATGCCCTCTATTCCGTCATCCAAGTCATTGATAAATATATGTTGAATAGCACTGGGCACAGGACAGAACCCTATGGTGCCCCGCTGGTTACTTTTCTTAAGGGTGAAAAGGAGCCATTGGTGACTACCCTTTGGATTCGGCCCATCAACCAATTACAAATTCACCTAACATTTGCACTGTCTAGCCCTCATGTTACTAACTTTTTTACAAGAATATCACGGATGACTTTGTCAAAGACCTTACTGAAATCAAAATACACTACATCCACAGCATTGCCTTCATCTTCCAAGTATGTAACTCTATCAAAAAAAAAAAGAGAGAGAGAGAGAGAGAGAGAGAGAGAGAGAGAAGATTAGTCTGGCATGACTTGTTTTTGAGAAACCCATGAAAGTTTATGCCAAACAAAACCTTAAATTTAAGATGCCACAACACTCTGGTGCTTTTATAGTGACCAAAGGAATTCCATGACAGAAGTATGATAGAAATGCTTGCAGGTCTCTGTCTTCAGATAGTACCAGTACATGGAGAAATAATTAGGAGCAAGGGGCTGCAACTGAAAAGCTGGGAAAAAGAGAAGTGATTTAGTTAAAGGAGAAAAGTCAGAAAGACAATGTAGGAGGCAGGAGGGGCATAACTCTATTTGTTTCTAATTTAACACAACTACATTACTTTAATTTTATTCAATTAATCACTGCGATGCTCCAGAAATTTTAGATGTCATCTTTAGAAGCTTCCAGTGATGATCTCTGATGATCTCACGTTTAACTCAACAATGGTGATACAAACTGTCTGAAGATCTTTGAGAGAGAGAGAGAGAGAGAGAGAGAGAGAGAGAGAGGGAGAGGGAGATAGCATGACGGTTAATCAGTGAAATAGTCACTACCTGGGTCTGCATGCCCCTGATGGTGCAAACTCTTTATGGCAATAGAAGTCAAAGTCTTGTTGTGTCTGACAGCAGTCAGGAGAGGTACCCAGTCAGCAGCTTTGATGCGATCTGCATTTATATCAAGAACACCTTCAGGTTTCTTAGCTTTCACACACTGTAGTGGGGCACAGCCTTGAACTGCACAGAGATGCTCATAATGAGAGTAAAAGTCCAAGCTGCACTGCCTCCTTATTTTGACTGACTCAATCATTTCTTGTCATATATTGAACTGGGAGTCAATACTAAAAGAAGAAAAACAAAAAATATATAATTAATGTTACATTATTTTAACTGCAACACACAAAGTGAGATATTTGCTGTATCAAACTTTTCAAAATTATAGTATTGTCTCAACACTATTTTCCTTCAGGATTGTACCCGTGAAGACAGTAGAAAAATCACTTGGGCTTCAAAGATTCACTCCTTGCAGAAGAAGTGAACAACTGAGCAACGAGATCCTTTGCACGCTGAAAGACAGGATCTTTCCTGCCTATAAGAGATTAAAATTGAATTAATCACAAGGATTAGTGAAGATCAAAGTTTAAATAAATGCAGGATCACCCAGTTCATTTCTCTCTACAGTGACCAGAAGTGAGAGAGAGGTAATACAAGTATGAGAATCAAACTACAGTTGTCCCTCCTTATCTACAGATTTAAGTATTCATGGCTTGAAAATATTATTAAAAAAATAATAATCCAAAAAGCATACCTTGATTTTGCCATCTTATATAAGGGACACCATTTTGCTATGCCACTACATATAATGGGACTTGAGTATTCACGGATTTTGGTATCCACGGGGGCTCCTGGAACCAAACCCCAGTGAATATGAAGGGACAACTGTAGTCAATTCTAGGTGAAAGTTTATCTGGGCATGCCATTTTTTTCTACTGTGCATTGCTGTTTGAAGGGATAGAATGGTATGAAGAAAATGTTACAATACCACCACTTAAGTTTTCCCTCTGTCAAGAAGTCATCATTCTAAGAGCAAGGGTAGGAATCCTGAAGGCTGCCAGATGTTGTTGGACTGCAACTCCTAGCATGCCTCCCCACTGGCTCCATTGACTAGAAGATGCTGGGAGTTGCAGGACAACATAATCTGCAGTACCACAGGATTTCCATCCTTGTTCCAAGAAAAACTTTCAGCAAGCTTAAATAGCCAACGGAATGTCAGAGTGAACCTCATCCTCTGGACTGGGAACTGGGAGATCCAGGATCAAGTCCCTCAGTCAGCCGTGAAAACTCATTGGGTGACCTAGGGCTGGTCTTTCTCTCTCAGCCTAAACTAGCTCACTGGACTGTTATGATGGCAGAGTGAAAAGAGCCATGTATGATGCCTTAAGTCCATGGGAAGAAAGGCAGGATATAACTGTAACTGACAAAATCAATAAACAAATGCTGCAGTGACTACATTATGGCCTAATTGTAAGAAAGAATCAAATCAAGACAAGGCTTCTTAGACAGATTAGATCTCCGAGAAGGACGTTAGGATCAAGAAGTGTCTGGAACAACTAATGAGGAAGAAGAACCAGACGTCCATGTGGATCAAACTGAGATCCACCATGCAACAGCCTACTGCAAAGTAAAGCTGAGCAGGATGTGAAAGGAAAAAAATGGAAAGGAAATGATAATTAGTTATTTAAAAATGGTTTTATGAGTGATTTTATACAATTATTCAATGCAAGGGTTTTGATTGCTTTAATATGAACACTGAGTAAAGGCAGCAATAAATCTACAAATCTTTACAACTTCTACACTGTTGCACTCCTACCAGAGAGGCAAAAGTAGTCTGAGCAACAGTTGTGGTTTTTCCCCAAATTATACTGGCCCTCCAAAAACAGAACAGACCAAAGGCTGGCGCTGCAAAGAAGATAGATACCTTCTAACCCTTCAGACAGGAATGGTAAGTTTTTCACTGGAATGAGCTAGGAGGACTCAATCCAGGAAGGTCCAAAACGTAAATATAGTGGACCCTCAGTATCTACTGGGTTTGGTTCCAGACCCCTCATGGATATCAAAATCCGTGAATGCTCAAGTCCCATTGTATACAATGGTGTAATAAAATAGTGTCACTTATAGAAAACAGCAAAATCAAGGTTTGCTTTTTGGATTGGGGAGGGGGAATACTTACAAACCGTGGTTGGTCGAATCTGTGGAAACAGAATCAGTGGATATGGAGGGCCAATGGTAAAATGTACCATTTACAGTTGAGGTAACTAATATTATTTGCCAAATTTCCAGCACAAACATATAGCCATCTAAATTTATTTTTCAACAAATCTAATTAACATTTCAAGTTATAATCAAGTCATAGTAATCATGAAGTTCTTATAACCAAAATCATCACATTATGCATGGCATTTCTTCCCAAAAGCAAATCATAAGCCCAAATGTATGCATGCATGCATGTGCATATGTGTGTATTCACCACTGGCAAGACCACAAAAATGCCACAAAACAGCAATTACAATAGCTATTTCTCCATCCCTACTTACAAAAATCCAGTATCTCAGTCTTACTGCTAATGCTGCATGCCTGTGGCAACATATCACCCAATGCCCAGTTGGAACAGTGACATGCAGAGACTGGGAAACTTTTGGACTACAACTCTCTGAATCTCCCAGCCAGTCCAAAAAGTAACTTTCCCAAATTCTGGTTATACGTAAAGCCTAGGACTGAAGAGAATGTACCTAGTTTTCTCAAAAGCTTCTTGGGGGCAAATTAATCTCCACAACTCTCCCCTGGTCATCATTTTTGAAATGTACTATCTCCATTCACATACACATTTCACTTTTATTTAATTATTTAATTTATATCCAGACTTTCCCCAAAGCTTGGGATATAAAACAGCTTCCAACAGGATTTAAACAGGAAATATTATTGCTCTGGATGCACAGCTCTCCTTCCCTCCCCAACGCAGAGATGCATCCGAAACACTCAGCCATACGATGTAGAGAAGCAAAGGGGTCTAGATATGGCTGCCAGAGTAAAAAGTGGAGGGGGCCCTGTCCCTTTAATGGCTGTGTAGAAAAGGGAATTTCAGCAGGTTTTGCTTGTCATGCAATCAGAAATCCATTCACACTACACAATCATAACACTATGATTCTGCTTTAAATGCCATGGCTGCATCCTATGGAAACCTGGGGTTTGTAGTTTAGTGAGGCACTGGAACTCTCTGGTTAAGAATTCTAAATGCCTAACTCTAAACTGCAGATCCTAGAATTCCATAGGACTGAACCATGGCACTTAAAGTAGAATCACAGTGCTACAATTGCACAGTGTGAATGGGCCCCAGGTGACAAGCACCACCTGCTGAACTTCCCTCTTCTCTACAACCATGAAAGGGACAGGAGCCCTCTCCACTTTTCACTCTGGAAACCCTAGGTCTAGCAAACCAAGAGCTAAAATCTTTCCCAGAATGCATTATGCTGCTGAAACTGTGAGGAGAGGGTTGCAGAAGACCAAGAGTGTCACCTGTTGGATTCCTACCTGTCATCATATACAGTCCAACATATAGTAAGGGTAGTTTTTATTTATTTCATTTAAAGCAGTGGCTCTTAACGTTTTCTTTTCCAAGGAACCCTTTTAAATGTCTTTTGTTGCTGTAGATCCCCCAAGACTTCACTCAAGATTTAAAACTCTCACAGTGATATATAAAATAATAATAATAATAATAATAATAATAACAACAACAACAACGCAATTACACCTTCCATTGAACTTTTCCTCAGAAGCACTGGAACTTCCTGCAACTTTGTAGCTGGAGTGGATTGAATGGTAATTTGCAGGCCAAGCCGACCTTTGCCTTGGCTCCTGTCTCATGGCCACTCTACTGCAGGCAGGAGGTGGGCTGACCAACCTTCAAGCCTTCACGGACCCCATGTGAGGACATTGTGGTCCCCTCGGGGTCCCCGGACCACAGGTTAAGAACCACTGGTTTAAAGTACAGCTGTCCCTCCGTATCCACGGATTTGGAAACCATGGATTTAAGTATTCACGGCTTGAAAATATTCTTTAAAAAATAATAATCCAAAATGCAAACTTTGATTTTGCCATTTTATATAAGGGACACCATTCTGCGATGCCATTGCATATATTGGACTTGAGTATTCACGGATTTTGGTATCCACGGGGGAACCTGGAACCAAACCCCAGCGAATATGAAGGGACAACTGAATTTCTATATCGCTGCCCAACCCGCCATGGCCCCTGAGGTGATGAACAAACAAAAACCAATTAAAACAATACAACGATATAACCAATTTTACAAACACATTAAATTACACTTGAGAAAAACTCAAAAAAGCAGCAGAACAGCACTCTCATAACTGTAGGAAAATGCTGTGCCTGAGACCTTAATACCACTTGGTCCTGCATCTGAAGAAACAGATTTATATCCACGAAAGCTCATGGGAAAGTAAAAGCCATTTAATCTTAAAGGTGCTGTCACATTTCTCCCCCTTCCTTTCTCCTTTTTACAGCAAAGGGATAGCTCTAGTCTAGTGGTTCTTCACCTTTTCTTTACCAGAAACCCCCTTTAAGTATCTTTTGTTGCCATGGTCCCACAAGACTTAAATTCAAGATTTAAAACAACAACAACAACACAATTACACCATCCATTAAACTTTCCCTCAAAAGAACTGAAGGAGAAAGGAAAGCCTTTTCTTATGCTTCTTCCTCCAAGTTTGTGGCTGGAGCAGATTGAATGGCAATGTGCAGGCCAAGCCAGCCAGTCAACTTCTCCCTTGGCTCCTGTCATATGGCTGCTCCACTGTGGGGAGGAGGTGGGCTAAGCAGCTTCCAAGCCTTTATGGACCCCCTGTGAGGACACTGCAGCCCCCTGGGGGTCCCCAGGCCACAGGTTAAAAACCACTGATTTAAAGTATTTCTGTATCACCTCTCAACCAACCATGGCTCCTAAGGTGATGAACAAATAAAAAACAATTTAAACAGTACAAAGATAAAAACATATAAAAAACACATTAAATTACTGTGAAGTTGAAGGCTTTCATGGCCGGCATCCACAGGTTTTTTGTGGTTTTTTTCCAGGCTGTGAGGCATCCTCTGTGGCTGGCATCTTCAGTTTCTCTGAAGATGCCAGCCACAGATGCAGGTGAAACATCAGGAATAAACTCTTCCAGAACACGGCCTCACAGCCCAGAAAAAAAAAACCACGGAAAACATTAAATTACTCTTGAGAAAAACTCCTAAAAGCAGTCTATTAAAACAATCCTAGAATCTAGTCGTGAAACAGTTAAAACTGCAATACCAAACATTTGAATGCCTTGCAGAACAGCACTCCCATAACTGTATAAAAATGCTCTATGCCTGAGGCCTTAATACCATTTGGTGCTACATCCAAAGAAGTGGGTTTATATAAAAGAAAGCTCATGGGAAAGTAAAAGCCATTTAGTCTTAAAGGCGTTACCACATTTCCCCTACTCCCCTTTCCTTTCTCCTTTTTATACAGCAAAGAGGTAGCTCTAAGTCCAGTGGTTCTTTACCTTTTCTTTACCAGGGACCCTCTTTATGTATCTTTTGTTGCCAGGGCCCCCAAGTCTTAAAATCAAGATTGAAAACAACAACAATAACAATACAATTATACCACCCATGAAACCTTCCCTCAGAAGAATCGAAGGGGGAATGAAAGCTTTTTCTTCTGCTTCCTCCAAATCTGTGGCTGGAGTGGACTGAATGGCAATGCACAGGCCAAGCCAGCCAGCCTTTGCCTTGGCTCCTGTCATGTGACCATTGCACTGTGGTAAGGAGGTGGGCCAAGCAGCCCACAAGCCTTCGTGGACCCCCTGTGAGGACATCTTGGACCCCAGGGGTCCCTGGACCACAGGTTAAGAACCACTGGTATAGCTCATGTAGCCAGCAAACCCTCCATCATTTCACAGACGAAAACCAGGATAGGTGTGCCCAAGCAACGTTAGAATGTGGCCCAGATGGCTAGGAAAAGCTGCTGCAGTTTGCTTTTGCGTGAGTCTACTGGGAAAGGGCAAGACTGTGACATCACAGACCTCTATAATAAATAACAACAACAACAATACAATTAACAACAACAATAGTACAATTATCAACAACAACAATACAATTATGCCATCCATTAAACCTTCCCTCAGAGACACTGGAGGGGGAGGGAAGATTTCTTTTCTCCTGCTTCTTCCTGCAAGTTTTTGGCTGGAATGGACTGAATGGCAATGTGCAGGCCAGGCTAGCCAGCCTTTGCTTTGGCTCCTGTCACGTGGCCACTCTACTGCAAGAAAGAGGTGGGCTGAGCAGCCTTCAAGGACCCCCTGTGAGGACCTCAAGGACCCCTGGGTGGTCCCCAGACCCCAGGTTAGGAACCACTAGTGTAGTTGATGTAGCCAGCAAACCCTCCATTGCACAGATGAAAACTAGGATAGGTGTGGCCAAGCAATGTTAGAATATGACCCAGGTGGCTAGGAAAAGCTGCTGCTGTTTGCTTTTGCCTGAGTCTAATGTGAACGGGCAAGACTGTAAGGACATCATGGACCCCAATAATAATAATAATAATAATAATAACACAATTGCACCATCCGTTAAATCTTCCCTCAGAGACACTGGAGGACTCCCAGGACCTCCGGTTAAGAACCAGATCGCTGGGCAAAGTTGCTGCTGTTTGCTTTTGCCTGAGTCTACTGGGAAGGGGCAAGACTGTAAGGACATCACGGACCTTAATAATAATAACAACAACAACAACAACAACAACAATAATATAAATACACCATGCATTAAATCTTCCCTCAGAGACACACTGGAGGACTCTCGGGACCTCAGGTTAAGAACCACTGCTCTATTCGAGCTTTGAAGGCAACTTGAGGGGAGGAAGAGGCACAGAAGGCAGCGAAAACTCTCTTTCTCTCTCTCTCTCGTCCACAGCATCCCACTCGCTTCCCTCCCGCCCCCCTACCTGGCTGGCGGCGCCTCACCTGGTGGTACCTGGCTTAGGCTCCTCCCCCTCCCGTTCGCGCGTGCGACCGTTCCCTTGGTTCCCCAACTGCCCTATGCCCGACTTCCCCCACGTGACTCGGCCGAGAGGCTCTCTGATTGGCCGTTCCGTAAAGGCACGCCCCTTTCCCTCCCTCCGCACCCTCTTTTGTGGTGCTTCTTTCATTTCTCTTCACGCCTCCTCAGGGAAGGAAGCGCGTTTCGCTCCTTTGACCCACCTGGTGGATGTTGAGCCAGGCGGGTCCCCCAGGCGCTCCCGCTAGCAATTGAGGGTTGTCAGGGGTCTCCAATTTGGGTTAGGATTTTTTTAAATGAAATAAGACTATTCTACTGAAAAATACACCCGACCGCAAAAGGCTGTAACAATAAAGCAAAAAAAAAAAAATCCTTCTTTTCATACTAATACAAAAATAAAATTATCTATCCTAACACTAATACATTTTCCCCTTAATCGGAACACACTACAATCACTCTTTTATTGAAATAAAACCATTCTGCTGAAAAATACATCCCACCGCAAAAGGCTGTAACAATAAAGCAATAATAATAATAATAAATCCTTCTTTTCTTACTAATACAAAAATAAAATTATCTATTTTAACACTAATACATTTTCCCCTTAATCTAAACACACTACATTCATTCTTTTACTGAAATAAAACCATTCTACTGAAAAATACACCCAACCGCAAAAGGCCCTAACAATAAAGCAAAAATTCCCCCTTGTCCTTGAAATTCCCTTGTTTGTCCTTGAAACTCTGTGTCTCTGAGCACCCAGATGTGACATAAAATCTATGGATTTCCTACTGGCTTTTGGGTAATCCTATTCTACCATTAAGGTCTGTCTGTAAATTTAGCAATGAAATATTATTGTAAAACCGCAACATATATCCTATGATAAAACATATGCTATACTTCACCTTCAATCAATTACTTTGTATTTTGTTGTTAACTGCCATCAAGTCAACTTTGACTTATGACAAGCCTATGAACGAGAGACCTATATTTCTGTACAACTTATCAGTGCATTCCCTAAGCAGTTTACAATGTGTTAGCTACTTGCCCCAAACAAGCTGGGAACTCATTTTATTGACTTAAGGAAGGATGGAAGGCTAAGTGAACCCTGGAGCCCTGTAGGATTGAACCAAGCATTATTATTAATAATATAATAATAATAAATAATAAAATTTATTTATATCCCGCCCCTCTGTGAACAATCAGGGCGGCTTACAACAATAAAATAGTACAGAGTATAAAACAACTCAAAATCCCTTCCCCCCCTTAAAACATTATTAATACACATTAAAATCAGCATATAATACAATTTATTAAAATCCCTTCCGAGCGAGCAGCATCAGTTTGGAGCTCCAGAAGCAACCTCCAGAGGGGGTTCCTGAGGCCGGGGTTAGCTATTCCGGAAAAGCCTGCCTGAAGAGATCCGTCTTGACAGCCTTTTTAAAGCTGTCTAACGATGTCAATAGGCGGATCTCATCCGGCAGGCCGTTTGTCTTTTCAGGCGAGTCAGGTTTTCTCATAATTATCCCATTCCAAGTGGGATAATTCCAAATGGAACTCCCTATATGTTTGTCTCATATTTACCACTCCATATATCCACTAACTTCAGTGACAAATTTTCTTACTAGGTTATCCACTGCTTTATGACACGAACACCACCATCCCCACATTGCTGTCGGCAAATCTGTGCTCAAGTCCGTTCAGCAGTTCACCTACCTGGGAAGCATCATTTCCTCAGATGCCAAGATTGACAAAGAGATCGATCACAGATTAGCAAAGGCATATAGTGCATTTGGAAGACTTCACAAAAGAGTCTGGAGCAATAAACACCTGAGGCAAAGCACAAAAATCAGTGTGTATAGAGCCATCGTACTGTCTATCCTCCTTTATGGATCTGAAACATGGGTCACCTATCGCCACCACCTACAACTCCTCGAGCGCTTTCATCAGCGCTGTCTACGCACAATCCTAAATATACACTGGACTGACTATGTGATGAATGTTGCTGTCCTTGAGCAAGCAGGGATCACCGGCATTGAGGCCGTGATATTGAGAATGCAGCTGTGCTGGGCAGGGCACGTTTCTAGGATGGAGGACCATCGCCTCCCAAAAATACTACTCTACGGTGAACTCGCCACGGGTCAGCGTAAGAAGGGCGCTCCAAAAAAGCGATACAGAGACTCCCTGAAACAACATCTCAGGCTCGGCCAAATTGATCACCAACAGTGGTCCACCCTGGCCTCACATCGGGAGGCATGGAGACGCTCTATCCACAACGCTGCAGCCTTATTTGAGAACTCATGACAAACAAGTCTTGAAGAGAAACAACAACGCAGAAAGAATCACAACCCAAAAACATCACCCAAGGAGACCTTCTGCTGTGCTTTTTGCAACCGGACTTGTTTATCTCGGATTGGCCTTTTTAGTCATCAGCGCGCTTGCAGAAAGCGCGGGATGAGTCCTTCCTGAATCTTCGTTTGCGAAGAAAAGCCAGAGAGAGATGACATTTGGCTGTTTCGATATTGGCCAGCTATAGATTTTGCAATGTCACACGGAGCAACACTGTTTCCATTGCTTCCAAGGCAGCTGAAGCATATCTTTGCAAATATTTTCCCTGGTGTACTATCTCACTCCCATAATGCTACTCAGAAGTAACCCCCATTGAGTTCAGTAGAATTCATTTCAGAGCATGGAATTGCTTCTCAGGCTCTATTTTACAAGTGGGTTCCCCCCACCTTGGACAATTTTGCTGACAAAGATTGAATACAAGAAGAAATTACTAGCCTGGAGGGCTAGTAGGAAGAGAAGAAACACTGCTAGAAGCCTGCAAGTTCCAGTGAGTAAGCTTACATTTTACACTGGCAAATTTGAATTTAAATATTTTTTAGGGACAGAATTGTTATGGCTGTGGGTAATTAATATTTTCAGAGTATGGCCATCCTTTAAAGCAGTGGGAATTATATGATAATTTATCTTCCATAATGCTATTTGAGAGAATTAAGACAGAAAAGCTATGTAACATGGCATATAAATAATAATTAAAACATCTTTTCGTAACAGAAATGACAAACGAAAATGGCTGCCTTGCTACTGGTTTTTCCTTTATGTAGACAAAATGTTCATGCTATTTGAAGTAAGATCTCCTCCCTTCCTGTTGGATACATTCAAAATTAACCTGGCTCTGGATTCACGTGACAGCTACATCTTCAAAGCCCTCTCCTTTTTTACAGCTTACTAGAGGCGAGTCACAATTTACACTGCCCCCATTTATATTTCACATTTACATTTCTCCAGAAATGAAAATGAAAGTTTCATCCACAATGCATAACTCTTCCAGCATACCTGAACAGTTTAGCTAGACAGATTAAGGAGGGTAGGTGGGACTTCGAGCATCTGGAGTTACGGTGTTGGGTTTTGAGCAGTAAGAAAAGGTAACTGGGCCGTTTTTCTCTTACCTGCCTACATTTGGGGAAAAAAGGAGCTGCAGTCTTGGTGTTGCTGGAACGAAGGAGTTTCTTCTTTCTGCTTAGAAGCTGGGCATGAGGGGTAGGAAGAAAAGTGGGCATGAGGGGGAGGAATTCTGGAGTTCTGCTATAGCTGGAAGATATTTCCTCTGCTCACTTAGGATTGGGGTGAGCAACTGGAGTCTGCTGGAAGGGGCACAGCATATGTTCCAACTCTCCTCCAGTTGCACACTCTGGACCTGCTGCAGAACACACAGCAGGAGATGTGATTTCTCCACTTGGGAAGCCTGTTGGAGAAGGCACAACAGAACAGTTCTTGCCAGTTGCTTTCTGCCTTGGTGGCGCAGTGGTTAAATGCCAGTACTGCAAGCCACCACGTTGCAAGTTCGATTCCAGCAGGCTCCAAGGTTCAGCCTTCCATCCTTTCGTAGGTCAGTAAATTGAGTACCCAGCTTGTGGGGGCAATTAGCTAACACACATTGGAAACTGTTTAATGCAGTTAGATGTGTAAATAGCTGTTGCTTAAAACTATTTGTAAGCCGCTCTGATAGCCTTGTGGCTGAAGAGCGGGGTATAAATAACTAAAAAAAAAAAAAAAAAAGTGTGTTCCTCTGAAAAGGAGCTGTCCTCTGATGACAAGCCAGCTCACCCCAGCCAAGCCCCCTTGGGAACAGCAGTTGCTGCCTTTTCTGATCCTTCTGGAGAATACTTGCATATTTCTCTGCCCTGAAAAAGGTAGGCGCCGATGCTTTGTTTTAAAACTCTTTAAAATTGGCAGTGCATTGAGTAAGATCAACTGACATTGTGGTTACTTCAGTTCCTTCAATATGCATCCCCCTCATTTCCAATACCGGTAATTCCTTAAGAGAACTGGATACTCCAATTTACATCACAAGGGCAGGAACACAACCCAGGTATAAACATAGACCCACCTGTACCTGATTTTGCTGAAGATTTAAAGGCAGTTTAAACACCCTGAACACTTTTTCTGTATATCTATATATCTATACTCAGAATACTTAGCCTGTGTAGTTGCTATTCTCATCTTAGAATAGGAAAAACCTATCAGAATGTCATAATTACAAATCACGAATAAGCAACATGTGCAGATTGACACACTTGGGATTGGAATCGATCTTATACTACTTATTTGTTGTACTGGGGCTCTTGATGCTACCATGTCCTTAAAGGCAGAGTACTGTACAAAATGCAACTCAAAAGAAATCTGAAAAGTTCTACACTATTTTCATGAGGGAAGTCTTCTCTTTTTGATGTACCAAAAGATAAATTTGAAACAAGGGAACATTGTAAACATCTTCACAGAGTTTATTGAAGTAGCAAGGCTGCCAAGAAGAATTTTCCATTGTTCGTGATCAGACCCTTCCAGATACTTGATAATATGTATTATGAGGTGGACGTATTTGTACTGTGCTTTTACATGAGGGTCAAGTAACTCATTAAGTATTTTCTGTACAAATAGACAATATTTACAATGCACATTTGCAATATAGAGGTACACATTATTAAAAAAATAAACTGCACAGTAATTACGGAGACAAATATGAAATATTACTCAGCACCATGCTAGGGTCTCACTCGGACAGATGAATGGTTATATCACATGCAACACAACAGATATAACAGTCTAGGGACTAAACTAATGTTCAAACTGTGGTCTAAATCATTTTGTTAATCCTGTCTAGAGTAGAGCTACTGAATCAATTAATCTACCTTGATGTTGACTCAACAATTGACTCAGTGGGTCAACTCTAGCGGGAATTAACCAAAGGATTCCAGCCATATTTCAACACTGATATAACTGTACCTACTGTACCATGATTCTTGGGCCTTTACATGCTGATGACTGAGTGAAATATATTCTTAATCTATTGAGGAAAATCTTATTATGCATATGCATATGAATATGTTGTTAGACATTAGATGCACAACTAGCACACCAGCATAATTACACCTGGGCTAGCCTAGCCAAGGAGTAAAGTTACTAGAGTGGAATTTGTTACTCATTAATTCACAAGCTTCCAAAGACAAAACTTGGCTTCACAAAAAAAGCCCATCTGGGATGCAATACTATATATTTTTTTAATCCTTCTGAGGTTTTCTGGTTCCTTTGTGTCCTTTACATATTCTGTATTTTAGTATGTATTTTGGGTTTTGATACCTGAAGTTTGGGGAATATAGGTCAACCCCCGTATCCACAGGGGATATGCTCCAAGACCCTCCATGGATACATGAAACTGGGGATAATAAGGAACTCTATTATTTTCAATGAGATACGAATGCTGGATGTTGACCATAGTTGACCTTGAAATGCCTAGAGAGAACATATTTTTTCAGAGGTGGATAAGTGAAACCATGGATACTGAATCAGTGGATACGGGGGTCAAGCTGTATTCTTACTACAGTTCTTACTGTCTCTAATGTTCAGTCAATTATGCTCAGTAAGTTTCCCCATTTTTTGACAACTGAGGAAGAATATCATGTTTGGCTTGGCAAATGTTGCAAATCTAAACAATTTGCATTTAGAGACCAAGATTTGGTATGAAGGATTTTTTATTCTTATTCTTACTTGCTATTCAAGTGAGCAGGAGGGTTCTTGAATAGACTGAGCATGCATCAACAAGACAGACACTCAAGGCAAATATTCTTCATATGGAATACGAACAACTGAATACTTGAAAGTAATTATTCCTTCCTTTCAGCAATATACAACACAGCTCAGTTTATCAATTGGACAAATATGTTTGCTGACACCCCAGAGAAATTTCCATTATACAATGAAATATACTATGTGGTAGCGTTCCCTAACTGACACAAAAAACAATATTTATTTGAGCATCATTGTACAAACTGGCTTTTGGTTTAACCAACATACTATAATTTCAGTTATCTTGAACAACGAACATGGTGCAATGGTTCTGCCCAAATTGTGGGCTATCAAATCAGTCATTCACCTTTCTTAAGGCAACCACAATTTTGGAAGATTCTGTCTCAGAGATCAGACAGTTTGTCATGATTCTTCCATTCCATCTTTGAGTAACTACCATTTTCTTTAGCCACACTAGATGCTGTCACACTTGCGCATGGGTGCGTTATTATAGAGTGAGCAATTACTCTTTTCAGTATCATTATATGAGCAAGTCATTTGGGCACGTGCTATTTTCTTCAGTAGTATCATTCCATTCCTCATTGTTGTAGCTTGAAAGGAATAAGTTCTCTAGTTGTGCCAGGAATTCTTCAGCAATGAAACTATTTGCCACACTGTCCAGGGTCTTCCTCATGCATTCCAATAGCTAGTTTAAAGTTGATGGACAGAAACAAAAAAACAGTGATGTTTATAAAGGAAGCCTACAAGGTATCTATCCTGACTCTTCAAATGTAGTAAATGTATTATCCATGCTATGGCCATTCACTGAATGACCTGTGTCATTTTTGTGTTTATGGACCTGTCTACTTCAGTTAGTACTAACATACATACAAACAACTCTTTAATGTGCCCTGCTTTAAAAGTCAAATTCTAACATGTATGTTTGACTATGTATGTCAAACAAAACAAAAAATATCACAATTATCTCTTTCAAATGGTTGTTGGTACCACACATTCTGCAACATGCATGTAAGAATCAGAATTTGGGAAAGTTATGTGTTGGACTTCAACATCAAGAATCTTGCACAGCTGGCAAGAATGAGCAAACACAGCAGTCTACCTAACCTGTATGTTCCTGTTTATAGTTTAAAACTGGGGGTGGGGAGTTCTATACATCAAGTAAATGCTTTTTCGTTCCTTATGCCAGACCTCTGTTCAACTATAAATTTGTGTTTTAAATTTGCACCAAAAATATGATGAAAATAAAAAAATCTTCCTACCAAACCAGCAAGTTTGCCAACAAAATAATGACAAAAAAAAAAAAGAAACAAAATATTATCAGTTTGTTTATGCCTTCTTTCAGCCCAATTTCCCCCATATTTAATAGACTGGATTTGGATTCAATGGAACTTAAAAATTAATCGAATTAAGGTTAATTGATTTCAATGGATGTACCCTAAAGACAACTAAATTCCAATCCCATCTCACATTTTTATTGCAACTAGAAAAGCTTGGGGGGGTTAGATAAGGAACAAAGGATTTGTAATGATTACCTTCTGCAGACAAGTCAGATCTGAATCTCTATGGAAGATTTTATCCATGGGCACACAGCTATTGGAAGAATTATGGCAAAACCATATCAGTTGATATATATATATATATGGGCTTGAAATTCAACCAGACAGTAACTTGAATTTGGCTTATTAACTGATTTCAAAATTCAAGTAGTCACGCACCTATGAGACATCCTGTATTTCTCAATTATCCATCGTGTTTTTTCCAGTACCAATTCCCATTGAGGTTCCTCCAACATTTCTTGGACTTCAAACTTGTATGGCAGACCTGTAAGTCATCAAAATGTATCACGCTTTATACATTATACATGCTTTTTTTTTCAGATATGAAACGCTTCACTCACCTCCCTCTGTTTGTGGAGATAAACATCTTATTTTGGCTTCAAAAGAACTTGAAAGAAATCCATATATATGGGAATGGAATAGGAAATTTATGCAAGCGCATAGCCCAGTTCCCAGTCCCTAAATCAGGACAGGCAGCTTCAGAGGGTCAAAAGGAGGCTCCCTGTGAAGACCCACTGCAGGCCATGCCACTCCCTCCCAAAATCAGATGTAACATAATTAGAAGTCCATCTCTGGTTTCAACCACCAGAGTTATCTTTAACTAAAATAAGGCACGCAGAGGCTATGCTATTCATTTTGAAGGTGAATTGTGTTTCCTAGATTCTGGAGTGCAATTCTCCATTTTTAAAAACAACAAAAAAGTGTGTTTATTTGTAGTGGTGCTTGGGGAGGCTGTATGCAATCCACCTGTTTCCCACCCCATCCTAACTCCTAGTTTCATTCTTATGGTCAAATTCCCCTTTTAAATACTGTATGCCAGTTCAAATGAATCTTAATTGCTTGATAATCTGGTGCCACATTTCTAAAGCAGACACCATGAGAAAGCAGGCAAGCCCCAGATTATACCCTTTGTTGTCACCACCACCATGACGCATCTAAATTTCTAAAACATGCATTCATAACTATCCATGCAAAGCTTTATTTTGGTTTCTTCAAAATGTTAAGCTCAAGGACTATAAAAAGTCCCCATATATTTACACTACATATAACTTCATTTTTTTTAGAAGAGGAAGAAACTGAGGAAGTGGATTGCAATACATGTGAAAATAAATCCATCTTAAAGATGCCACAAAAACTTATTTTTCTCTTTCTTCCTTTTCTTTTTACATAATAAGAGTTTATTCACTAAAGCTACCAGTAACTACTGACATTCGCTCCCTTGTCTTTCTAGTCAGTTCACTTTTCAAAGCCTGCTTTCAAAATTGTAAGTTAAATGATGAAGATGAGTAGCAGATAAGAATGAAGAACAATTCCTAAATATACTTACGATAGGATCCATCAGAACTTGTCTCATCACTGATTACCAGACATGTAATCTGGGAATATGGAAGAGGGTTATTTCGATTATAAGGACTTATAATCACTCCAACAAACATTGACCCACCTCTTGAGAAATAACTCTGTAGGAGGAAACAATTAAAAAGTGCAAATTAAAACAAAAATGTTCACCAGTTTGTTCCCTAATAAATCCCCCACCCAACCACCTTAAATCTCAACACAGTATACAATAGTTAGCAGTCCATTATTCAGCTAATGGCCAACACCTGAACCAGAAGGTGTTTTAAATGGCCACAACTTAAAATCCTTACTACTTTTTCTTCACAGGAGATCACTGTGAAATCAACTAGCAATAAAACAAGCACATTCCCTTGTATTTAAATACGATAAACATTACCTGGTATTTTGCCTGTGTATCAATATCTCGTATTGAAGGATTAGGGTCAAAGGCAGGGTGAGAATGATACCATCCAATGATACTGTAGCCTCTAGCAGCAAGTGCCTCTGACGCCTGAGTTTGCGACACTGGGTCCATTTCACACTGTAATCCTGTGCTGAGGCTATTGCACGGTTCTGCTGTACAGACCTGCAGTAAATCAATACAGAAATTAAATTCATAACAATCCAGGAATGATTTACTGTTAATGGCAATACAGCTCTATTGTAAAAAGCTTAATGGCCTCTTGCATCCTAAACATGTTAACGATTTTTAAAAAACTCTTATACAGATGCTCATATATGGATGTTAGGGTCTAGCATGGTGTCTATTGTTGTAACTAGAAAAGATGTCCCTTTGGGATTTGTATCCAGTGTTGAATATAAGTCAATACTTCTGTAAGTCCCATTGATTCAATAGATCTACTCTAGTTGGAACAAGCAATTGGATTTGGGTCTTGGACTGTGTGTGTGAGTATATACCTTCAAGTCACCTGTCAACTTATGGCAACATCATGAATTCCATAGGGTTTTCTTAGGCAAGGAAGACTCAGAGGTGGTTTTGCCAGTCTCTCCCTCTGAAATATAGCCTACAGCACCTGGTATTTGTTGGCAGTCTCCCATCCAAGTACTAACCAGAGCTGATCCTGCTTAGCTTCCAAGATCAGACAGGATCAGGTGCCTTTAGGGTGTTGGACTATGGCACTCAGAATCACCCAGTTGGCATGGATACTGTCCATCTTGGCTAAGAGATTCTGAGAGTTGTAGTCCAAAAAATAATGTTTCTAAGCTAGACCACCCGACATTAGGCCATGTTTCCAAGCAGCAGCCCATAGTGCATTAGACAGAGAGATTTTAAAATATCAACATGTATGATACTTACTTTAACAATTCCATCTGTTTCAGAGTATCTTCCACCCAGCAAGCCTATTACCTCTGCCATGGAAACATGAGCATGCTAGAAAAGATAAGAAATATATTATTCAGTATTACTCCTGAGTTTCTGTAGGAAAACAAAGCTGGAACCATTTTAGTTAGTTCTAACCAGAGTTTATTGTTGTTGTGTACCTTCACTTCACTTTCTGACTTATGGTGACCCTAAGGTGAACCTATCTCAGGGTTTTTTTGGTAAGATTTGTTCAGAGGAGGCTTGTCAATGTTTTCCTCTAAGACTGAGAGATTATGATTTGCCCAAACCCAGTGTGTTTCTATGGCCAAGCAGGAATTCAAACCCTGGTCTCCTTGAGTCCTAGTCCAGCACTCACACCATTATGCCACAATGGCTCGCCAACTAGAGCTAGACCAATAAACCAATCTCAACACACAGGTACATCCAAATGATTCAATGGCCCTTCTCTACAGTAGGATTTAGCTACCTTCTCCCTGCCCCGCATACAAAACACATAAGGATACATCAAGGAGAGTTATGAAGATTGTGGAACTTGATGATAAATAATTACAGAGCCTGCACTTGAAAGATAATGCTACACTATGCCTTCTTATAGAGCCTGATATATTTCCTCTTCCTGGGACAACCATGCACTCCTTCTTTGACCAATGTCAAGGGATTCCCATTATGGAATTCCAAATATCACAAGTCAGACAGCTATCTTTATTGCACCAATGAGAGCAGGAAAGGCACTAAAAAGATTTTAACTTCTGGTAAAAAAAATATGGGGGGGGGGTTAGGCTGCAATAAGCCCCAGCATAAGGCAAAACTGGCTCCTGGACCTGTCAAAGTTGTCCACTCCTGCCATACGGTTATCATACTTGCAATATGCACAGAAACAAGGAATTCCAGAGTTTTCAGTCATGCCCCCTGCCTATCTTGGATTACTGACATTTCACTGTGGGAGAGTTTGTACACTCACACCCTTGTTAAGTCAGAAAATAGGTGCATAAATTTTACTGACCACACTACTAGTCTACTAGAGCAGTGCTACTCAAAGTGGTAGTCAGTAGATCAGTGCTGGTTTCCAGCAAGTTTCCAGGAAAAAGGAAACAGTTGCAGCCAGTGGGTCCAAAGATGGAACCAATCCCTGACATATTAATCCCCACATTAGAGAGCCTGATAAGCACTATACTAGAGTGACATATCAAGGTGGAAAACCTGTGACATTCCAGGCATTGATGAACTACAACTCCCATCATCTATCACCACTGCCCAGGCTAGTAGCAACTAGGATGCAAGAACATCTGGAGAGACAGTATTGCCAGTCCCAGTGTAAATGATACGACAGAAGCCTAAACAGCAGCCATAAGGATTGTAATTTTATCTTGTCATGGGCCAAACCTTGTTTTAACTTTGTACTGAATCGTGCAAGCTGACATGCAGCTCTTACCAAATCCATAATCAGAAGTGCCTCTGCAGCAACTCTTACTTGGAATGGCTCCTAAAAAGATAAACATGATAAGGAAAAGCTTGCTTAAGTTAACAAAGATGTGCTCTTGTTCATCCCTTAAATCATACTTACTGGTTTCTCTTCTGTGAAGGAACAGCAAGGGATCAGCTGAAAGGGATCAAATGAACTATAAAATGAAAGAAAATTTCTCTGAAAATATATAATTAATAGAAGGGAAAACTCATTTACAAGCACATAGTCACATAATTCCTTCACTACCCTAATTATGAATTCCAATATATGCCATTCTAGTTATTAGTTCAAACCTTTATATTGATGAGGAAGGTTTAAAAAGTCACAGGAACATTTCTCACTTTCTATTTGAACAGTACTTTGTGTTTACTGCACTCAGGTTTAAGCAAAGATTTACCACCTAAGTGTTTCTAACTAGCAACAGTCACACCTAAAAACATACAAGCGGAGACATTATAGACATAGAAGTTAAACCTTTTGGTATGCCTTTGTCCTTTAGTGGCTTTTGGCAGTTTAAACTTCTCCTCTTCTCTTCTCTTCGCTAGCTCCTCAGCAGAAAGGTGCTAAAAACCAAACATCTTGATTAGGCAAACTAACATAACACATTGACAGAAAATTAAATATGCTTAAGCATAATGGACTGTTGTCATGACCACAATGTGCCTGCTAGTTATAACGCTGTCACCACTGTTCAATTAGGCCAGTGCCAGATCCACTCTGAACAAAAAGAACGCACAAAGCCTCAGCAACAAACAAGGCCAAGAACAGCTATGGTTTTTGTATAGTGAGTTGAACCAGCTTTCTATACTTAAATAAAACTATATCTTTAAATAAATAAAACTGCTTGTTGCTGTTGCGTCCCTTAAAGTCACTTCTAACTTATGGTGACCCTAAGGGTTTTCTTGGCAAGATTTGTTCAAAGAGGGTTTGCCACTGCCTTCCTCCCGGCCTGAGAGAGTTTGACATGTCGAAGGTGGCTGTGTGGGGATTCGAACCTTGGTCTCCAGAGCCATAGTCCAACACTCAAATACTACACCATGCTGGCTCCCCAAACAAAACTGTATCTTGGCATAATATAGTATTCTGGATATACCATAGCATCTTTATGCTTGCAGCCATTATCACGCGCTGGTTCCAAACCAATGCTTTCAGATTTACTTTCCTCCAAGAGGTGCACAAAGCATTTCCCATAGGAATACCTTTTTACCTAGGCAGTGGGAAATATGAGAAAGACACTGACTTTGATATCTTAGTCAAGGTTAGCAGAGATCCACCGAAAAACATGGAAGAAATTTGCTATGACTAAACTTTGTTCCCACTGCTTTCAATGGGTCCAGCAGGCCAGTTGTGCTATACATGTCATATAGCTCAGCACGGAAAGACCTTGGAGTAGAAGGGATGGATGATAAAGACATTCTTTGGCTGTCCACGTCATCTGAGCTACAAGTGGGTACAGTTGACAGAGGTACTCTGTGGCACCATCTTAGACTGCCAGGGAGGCTCCCTTAGTGCCTGCCTTGATGTCATTTCATTACCTAGCAATGGACTTTCTAAAATGTACAGTGCCCCACACACTGCTGCATTGTGCTGTAGTCCACTGACAGCATTTAAACTATGATTTTATCCTGTGGCATTTTAATATTCTTGCAGCGATTGGAAACTTTGCTTTTGTTGATTATTGTTTTTATTTTATATATTTTATATGCACTAATGTTAAGTTGGGAGCTAATGTGGTATAGTGGTTTGGGTGTTGGACTAGGACTCTGAGAGAACAGGGCTTGAATTCCCATTCAGCCATGGAAACTCACTGGGTGACCTTGAGTTTCACTTGTAAGAAACTCAGAAGTCACATTCTCTCAGCCTCAGAGGAAGGCAATGGCAACCATCACCCCTCTGAACAAATCTTGCCAGGAAAATCCCATGGTAGAGTTGCCATAAGTCAGATAAGATTTGAAGCATACAACAATGTTAACTTATTGCAGGATTGGAGGTACTGCGTTGCTAACAATATTTTCAATTAATTATTTTTTAAAAAATACTCAACCCATAGAACATTAGGGTTATGAACAGCACAACTGCTTTTAGTATGTTAATTTCAGGCACTACATTTTTGTAGTAATGTTCGTAATTTACTATGTTTTATTGTACAGTAGTTGTAACTTTTTGTAAGTGATCCTGGGAGCTTATTCAAGTGATACAGTTGATATGAATTAAAGCTTTTATTACAGGTCTGGTCCTCTTGTCTTTAGCAAATTCCCAAATACTATCAGTAATGTTTACCTCAAATGTCTGTCCTTCCAAATCTCTGGCATCACACCAGTTTCCCCATGGGTCTCTGACTCGCCGTCTCCTTGCACGCTGTACCAAAGAGAAACACATTCACACGCCTATTCAAGAGCTGCAAGGCAATTCTTGGAATGACTGTGGAGTCCTCAGATCTGGACTGTCACACTCGTAATAACTTGTTGAATACAGGTCTCTGGTGAACCAGGGTTGATATGACCCACTTTTTGAACATATGTCAAGGTAAGTCACCAGCCACCTGTGTTCAAAGTGAACCACCTACACACCAGTATCTTCATATCATTACACATCAGAAGAATGCGGACAACCTGCAAGATGTGTATAGATGAGATAGGCATTGGCCTCATAAGAATGAAGAAACCAGCCATAGCTTGTGAGTTACTTTCTAAATAAAAGATTCTGTATGTAACCCATTCCAAACTCCACAAAAGTTGTTCATTATATTAGCATATAAACAATTATAATTAATAACTCACTGCATGATCATTGCTTTCTTTTTGAAGAAAAATCCAACCACTTAATGTTAATAAGAGAACGGAATAAAACTTGAAAAATTCTGCTCAAAATACCTGTTTAAAAGCTCTTTAAAAATTAACTTTGAAAAAACATCCCCACACATTACCATTCTTTTGAAATTTAACTTCATGACACCCTCATTACCTGTCCCCCTGGCAACTCATTACAAGTGGCTACATTATGCATGTAACTCATTACTGCCAAGTTCTGCATCCAGCACAGAAGCTGGCATTTGGTTTTTCCTTTCTATATGACTAGTAAAGGTAGGAAGCATTAACTAGTCTTGAACATTTGTAATAAATCACACTAATGATGTGACTAAAGCAGGCAGGAACAAGAACACATTTCGCTTTTATATAAATATTTTTTTCTATTTGTTTCAGTTTTTTAAAAAGATTATTATAAACAAAATATGGCTTTTCTTCATTCACTGAACTGAAACGTACTCATTTTAAGTGCAGAACCACTTTTTATGCATTTGGCAAACATTCTTTATTGAAGCAATATGTGACTAATGAAGCCTCACACAAACACAGTACAGGCATACCTGCTTTATTCAACAGGTTAAGGATCAGAGCACTGTTGAAAACCAGAAATTGTCAAAATGTGGAACCCAGTCTTTAAGACAGGTGGGGCAGCAGCAAGGCTGCTATGAGTGCAAGAAACCTGTAAACATGGTTAGAAGGGATGGGATGGGAGGAGCAAGGGATGAATGGGGGGTGGAGGTGTGATAGGGGAAAAAAAGGTTCTGAATGAAGTATGCCTGCAGGAAGCTCAAAGCAACGGCTCACACCCTTGTCCATGAGGACATGTCTGATTGGGTAAGGTTTTGAGAGAGGTTGGATGGATGGAGAGGAGAAGAGAAATAGTTCTAGTTACTGTTGAAAGAGCAAACTGTCAAAAAGCGGGGGATACCTGTATTAAGTTCATAATTCCAATACAAATATTATTAAGCCCAGAAAGAGCTAAACAAGTTTCTAGAAAAATGTACTCGAAGAACAAGGTGGTGATAAAGTTAATCACATCCTGCAGGGAAGTGATCAAAATCCAAAGAGTTACAAAGGAAAAAATGAGACTTTTGGTGATATATATTATTTTTCTTCTTACCATAGACTGCAGCCGTTGTACAAGGTGATATGCATCAACAGCATCCTTGCCTTCTCTAGGACGCATTTTGTCAGCCGTCTGCGGTCTGTTATATACAGCCTGTTCTGTAATAATAAAAGGAAGTGGTTATTCAGACTAAAACTCACACAAATACAAAAGAGGTCAGCTCCTAGTGGCTCTAACTAAATGACAACTTTATTGTGGCCTTATTTCTAAATCTAACAGAGTATAAAAATTATGGTGTCAGTAAAAAAAGCCTCCCTCATACAAAATTATATGTTCTATGGCCTCCAAAACCAACCAAGCATAGATGAGGAGACATATTTATAGACCTACATAAGCACCACTATGAGATGCAGGGAAATAAGAAAATACAGCCAGACCCCTATATATGCAGAACAACTTCTGCAGTTTCACTTATCAGCAGGACATACATCGGGATGCAGACCATAGAGTTGGGCTGGAAAATGTCTAGAGAGGTGTCCTCTCTAGGAATCGTCTAGGTTCTCCAATGCAACTCTATGGTATGTTTTTACCAGAAGTCCTTTATTTTGATAGGGTTTGCTGTTATTCGCAGTTTCCGGTATCCACGGTAAGTCTGGGAACCAAACCCCTGTGGATATGGCGGTCCAAGTGTTATCATGAAGTATATATTAGGTATATATTACAGTGCAGAGCATTTAGGCCATATTGAATGATATACTAGATTGTACTTTGGCAGCTATTGTTAAGCTTTCATTCAGTTCATACAAAAACTTTCTCTTGTCAGCAACAAGTTCAATTTAGTTCCCAAAGCCAAAGAAATACGAAGGAGAACTAGCCACGTGTTTGTTTAAAACATGAAGAGTGCATTAAAAATGAGTGGCTTCATCCAGAAATAAGAATAGGCCCAGGTGGTGTAGATCAGGTGCTAACATTTTCCCTTTTCTCAACCTGTCCAGATACCCCCACCCAAGCACACCCTTCTGTTAGTCCATTTGATTTATGGCTTTGGTTCTCAAGTTATGTTAATTAACTCATTTGCTCCATTTCTGAGAAGAATGGCAGAGTACAAATTTAATATATAAGTTTGTGTGAGTGTGGCATTCCTGTGTTTATGAAAGGTTGGAAGCTTTGTGGAGAATTCCTCCTAAGAAACAAGATACAAAGTGCAAAACTAAACAGATCGAAGTTTACTTCATACCACATCCAAAGTTAATTGCTCCTATTAGTTCCAGGTACGTGTGTATACGTCCTATGCAGTTGACATCACCACAGTTCTTCAACCCTGGGCGTACCGAAGTCTTGTTCAGGTATTTTGGTTTGATTCTTTCCCTATAATAAAACAGAACCACAAGCAAAAGATAAAATTTAGGTGATGTTTGAAATAAACAATTAAATATGCACCATTTGAAATCTGCTAAGTTTAGTCCACAATTAGTACACAGGCGGCCCTCCATATCCATGGATTTTTCATCCACGGATTAAACCATCCACAGATTCTTCATTCACAGCTTACCCCACCCTCCCAAATTCCAGAAATCAAACCTTCATTTTGCCATTTTATGTAAGGGACACCATTTTACTACATCACTGTATATAATGGGACTTGAGCATCCATGGATTTTGGCATCCACAGGGGTTCCTGGGACTATAGAATCACAGAATTGTAGAGTTGGAAGAGACCACAAGGGCCATCCAGTTCAACCCCCTGCCACGCAGGAAATCACGATCAAAGCACCCCTGACAGATGGCCATCCAGCCTCTGTTTAAAGACCTCCAAGGAAGGAGACCCCACCACGCTCCGAGGGAGTGCGTTCCACTGCCGAACAGCTCTTACTGTCAGGAAGTTCCTCCTCACATTTAGGTGGAATCTCTGTTCCTGGAGCTTGCATCCATTGATCTGTGTTCTAGTCTCTGGAGCAGCAGAAAACAAGATTGCTCCATCCTCAATGTGACACCCCTTCAAATACTTAAACAGGGCTATCATATCGCCTCTTAACCGTCTTTTTTCCAGGCTAAACATACCCAGCTCCCTAAGTCTCTCCTAATAAGGCATGGTTTCCAGACCTTTCACCATGTTAGTCGTCCTCCTCTGGACACGTTCCAATTTGTCAATATCCTTTTTGAATTGTGGTGCCCAGAACGAGACACAGTATTCTAGGTGAGACCTGACCAAGGCAGAATAGAGTGGCACTACTACTTCCCTTGATCTAGACACTATACTTCTATTGATGCAGCCCAAAATTGCATTGGCCTTTTTAGCTGCCATATCACACTGTTGACTCATGTTCAACTTGTGGTCTACTAGGACTCCTAGATCCCTTTCACAAGTAGTCTCATTCAGCCAGGTCTCCCCCATCCTATATCTATGTTTTTCATTTTTCCGCCCTAAGTGCAGTGCCTTACATTTCTCTGTATTGAATTTCATTTTGTTAGCTTTGGCCTAGCTTTCTAGTCTATTCAGGTCATTTTGAATTTTGATCCTGTCCTCTAGGGTATTAGCTATTCCTCCTAATTTGGTGTCATCTGCAAATTTGATAAGTATGCTCCTAATTCCCTCATCCAAGTCATTGATAAAGATGTTGAATAGCACTGGGTCCAGGACAGAACCCTGTGGCACCCCACTGGTCACATCTTTCCAAGATGAAGAGGAGCCACTGCTGAGCACCCTTTGACCAAACCCCAGCAGATACCAAGGGCACACTGTAACTAAAATTAAAAGTCTGTTAAATTTGATAAATCCCATAAACACTCCATAGTCATTATAAATCATGAATTATATATCACTGAATTAGAGATTTGGCAAGCTACCAAAATTTATGATTAAGTAATATTGCTGTTTATGCTTGACATTTTCCAGTTAAATCTACTGGAGTACCTGGAAACAATTAAATCCCCAAAGGAGAGTGTACTTTATATAGTTGCCTTCTTGAATAATTTTAGCATCTTGTCAGGTTTTCCTTATGATTTGAGCGTGTAAAGTGAATCTAGGAAAGCCAACATTTTTAGAAGACTGAATAAAAACCATTTTAAAATTGAATTAACTTTCACTAAAATACTGAGTCTGCTTCTGAAGAGCTCTTATTGGGAATTACCTGCCATACAGTGGGAAGAGCCAGTTTAGAAGTTTCAACAGAGACACTTTCTAACTATAACGACATGAAGCTAAAGTCACTCAAGTCAACGGCCTATATCCAATTATTAATCCCTGCTAGAGCAGACCCAAGAAATCAAGGATATATCCATGTTAACTAACCAAGACTCCCTTGATTCAGTAGTGCCTACCAACTGGTAAAACAAAAGAAGCAACTATGGGCACGTTTCAATGCCTTTTTTTAACCACTAAGACACATCCAGTTTCGGATAGCTATGAAACATTCATTTCCAAAGAATCTTTGCTGCATGGGCCAGACATACCTCATGATGAGAATGTTATTTTTACGGGCACTCTATAAAGCATTGTACATATCCTTCCAAATACAGTCTTCTTGGCCCAGTTTTAATCTCTCTCACACAAAGACTTGGAATGGTCTTTCAGGCTGATAATGTGTAGTTACCAGTAGAAAGAAAAAGTGTTACCAACCAAATACAGGGAATGATTGCATGGATTTGTTCTGACTCAGTGTTTCTAGACACAGGACACACATAGTCATCGATTCAGCCTCCAGGTTTTGCACCCTGTCAAATATGTTAATGATCTTAACTTAGGACTTGGAAACTCAAACATGAAAAGAACTATTCGGAATGAATAAGGTTTGCATAACTTCTGGTTTCAAAATCTTCTTCGAAGTCTACTTAAAATTATAGAGGTTTTTCCTGACATTTTGGCTGCATGATAGCAATAACCTAGAATGGAGTTGGATTACCCACCAGTCAACAGTAGTCCACCTCCTGGTTAGTTTCCATCATCATCATCATCTCCTCTATTTATATCCTGCCTCTTCCCCAGAATTGCAGCTCATTCACTGCTTTCTAATCATCTCAGTGAAAACAAAAGTCTTGTGTGAAAAATGAGCCAAAACTTCACACAAGCAAAGCTTGAAAATTTTATTTTTTGGACTACAAGGGGCTGGAAAGTTAAAACTTCTGCATACAAGGCACAGTTCTGCACCAGCCAAATATTCAGCTAAGTCAAGTTCCTCCAGGAGGGAAATGTCATCACCAAACAAGCACTGTGAATCAGCAGGCCGTCAATGATCTACAAAACACCCACATACTTGCTTTGCATGTATTACCCTATTGAATGTTTTCTCCTAACAGACATATGTTACTTACCACTGATCCAAAATATAGTTTCTAATTTTCAGGTAGCGCTCAGGTGTTTTGGCCTGACGTCCCACAAAAAACTCTGGTATTGCTTGCTTCTCTTCTTCCGATATGGTATTCCTATCTATTTCTACTTCTTGATCAGGTGGTTTAAGCTCTTCTACATCCATGTGATTCTCCTCTTCTAGCTGGTCAGAAGGATGGACAAGAATGCTATTTTCACTGAAGTCTCTTTGTTCACTACAAAGCTCTGGGCTAGAAAACCAATTAGACCCATTAGAAGTTCTTACTTCATTACCCTTCTGATTCTCTGATTTCATAGATTCATGACTATAGTTCTCAAAACATGACACCACAGTCTCTGGAGTCTCAATGGGGCTTTCCTCTGACTTTGGACTGTATTTTGCAGTTAAGAGAATGGTGGATGCATGTCCTTCAGAATCCAAAGTGGACACTGTCCAATTGCTTTGTCTGGAGGGACTCTTTGGAGTACCTAATAAGTCACACTTTCCAGATTCTTGCTGAGGAACATGAGAAAGCAGCTCATCCATTTCATCTGTAATATCAACTTCTTCATCATCTGATAATTTTTCAATTTTCACTGCATTCAGGTTAGGATCTGCCCGGCCTCTTAAGTGTGAAGGTGCCCATGACACTGCCTTTCCCTCACCGTCTTCACTGCTAGTGGGGACAGGAATGCTGACACACTGTCGCCGTTGTTCTTTCTCTGAGTCATCAATCTTTGCCTTACACGTATTAAGAAGAGTTAAGCATAAGAAAAGGCAAACAAACACAAATATTAGCTGAAAATGACAGTCAACTCATTGATATACATATAACTAATTCTTAGATGTAATATAGTATCCAAATAACCCCTCCAGCTGATAGAACATCCTCTGTTAGTGGAACAAAAAGGATTTCCCCCTTCCTCATGCATGTCCTCAAAATTTGCTCAAAGGAAGTAGAGACTGCAAGAGGAGGAAAGGTTCTTTTGCTTGAATGGAAGTCTGCTAGTAAACTGGATTTCACCCACTGATTAAAAATAAATTGTCTTGATTAAAGTTAGGCTCCTTTTCAAGGAACCACTACCTTGAAGGTTTTCAAGATTTTCCTTTACCTTCACTATTTTTGTTGTGCGTATGTGTGGCTCAAGAAGTCTGCATGCTACTTAGAAATGTTCAGAGTACTCTAGAAATATCAAATACATGTTTGTAGGGAATATAACAAGCAGTACAGTATTGTCAGAGAAAGTCAGTGGCCATGCTGGCTAAAGAGTCTGAGAGTCCAGTTCAGAAACCATATCCAAGTCTGTCTACCAGGAGACCTACCAATTTGTAGTCTCAACAGGGATTTTGCTTCAAAGACTGGTAAGAAGTTTCCTCAATGAAAACAGCAATAGAGACTCTGTGAAGGTTTTTCCTTTATACACCTAAACTGTTTACTTGTGTTTGAGCTATGAACAAAGAAAAAGAAACTCAGCTGCTCAGATAGATAAGGTGCTGTGGTGAAGGAGATTAAATAAATTGTTATGTCTTGGTTTGTATGAGAAGAGTCAATTGGCAGAGTTAATGTTTTCAGCTCTTTAGTGAAAGCTGTTTTAAAACGGGTTTCGTTAAAAATTAGGTGCTGACCAGAAACGTATGATGAGATTTAAAGGTCACTAGGGAATAAGATGGATGAATATTCACAACTAATTGTGAATGCCTACTTGAAGCTGGAACATAAGGAAAGCAGTAAAAGGGAACAGTGGACCCAAAAAGGAATGTGGGGGGGGGAGGCAAAAACACAGCAGAACACACACACACAAAACCTCCCACCAAATGGAACAAAATCAGGGCACATTGACGAGGGGGCATTGAAAGATAATCAAGCAATGAGCTAAAGGTTACAGAAATGAAGAATGGAGGCAAGAATTATTTTACGTGCACACACATATGAACAGCTTGGATCTCAAAGGAAGTTGCTTTTTCTGTTGCTAATGGAATTTAAATTTTATTTCCTGGACTTCACAACTCTTGCCCACATGGCCAAAGAGAGGAGTGGCCTCTGCCTACATGGATATACCTCTAGACCATCTTACCGACAATAACAAAATCAACAATGTATTTTAACCGTACACCGCTTTGAGTCCCAAAGTGGGGGAAAAGCAGGATAGAAATAAAGATAATAATAATAATAATAACAAGTTGACAAAAATGTAGGCCTGTAACTTTAACATAATTTCCCCCTTTATTCTCCTATATGATTTTTAACACATTTGTCAGATGAAAAAGCCAGCAGAGGTTCATAATGTATTTTGTGCATTTTTGGATGGCCCAATAAAGGTATCACTGTTTTGTGGATTTTGGATGTTATTCTTATTTTGCTGCCATGACTAACACAGGATACATATATATATATTGTGTGTATATATAATTTTCAAAAATATGAAAAGTATAAAAAAGAGATAGGGGTGAATACATAGGATATGAACATGGGCTAGACATATTTAGGAACTCCTTCAGCAGGGCTGGGGGCACCACAGCAGAATAAAAGATCGGCTTTCTTTGCTTTAAAACACCTGTAGTATCCAAGAAACATCAGAAAATCTTTTGTTCATGCCTATAGCTTTGTGTCAGTCATGTGGATCATTCTTGAAACTGTTTAGATGTGGTGGCCCAAAGCAAACCCCACATCAACCAACACAGACTTATGCAGCAAGACTAGTTTGTTTGTGGTTGCTAAGGTTTGCTAGCCTCTCATTTGTCATCTGTATAAAGCTTACCTTGTGCTTAAAGTACTGCCTGGCGTAGCTCTTTACTTGAAGAACATTGCGACTTCCAATCATCATGGCAATTTTTGTCCATCGTCTGCCAAATTTAGTCTGATGGAAAAGAAATATTAATTCTGTTGAAGATAGTGCCCAGATAAATCAAGTCACTATCTTCTTCTATGGATTATAAATATATCACATAGTTTAAGATCCTTTTAAAAATCCCTCAAAAGTAAGTATGTGCAGCACTTATCTGGACCAGTGTCCACAAATGGAAGTTTAAGCCTTCCCACCATTTTCCCTCCACAAACACAGGGAGATTAACAAAAAACAACAACCCTTCAGTGGAATGTTTTCCAACCCCTTTTTAATCTCTGTGCTGGATGCAGCTGAATTATTAGATAACATCTAGATTAGAGGAAGCTTTAAACCTCCCCTAGCTGCATGGATCACAATCCAGTTTGGGGCTGGCAACACTTTTACAGAGTTTCAAAAAATTCTCAGACTGTATAATCTGAGCCTTTAACTCAGGTGGGCAAAGTGTGGCTCATGGGCTGCATGCAGTCCTCAATGCTGTTTTGGTGGCTCCCAATCCCCCCCCCCCCGGGTAAAAAAAACCACACCATTTTCCCAACTTTTTTTTTGCCTCAAATGCCCTCAAGTGCATGGGCAGGGAGAGCTAGTGTGGTGCAGTGGTTTGAGCATTGGACTAGGGACTCTGGACATCAGTGTTCAAATCCCCACTCAGCCATGAAAGCCCACCAGGTGACCTTGCACAAGTGACGCTCTCTCAGCCTCAGAGGGAAAGAAAAGCAACCCCCTTGTGAACAAATCTTGCCAAGAAAACCCTGTGATAGGTCCACCTTAGGGTCCCCGCAACTAAAAGGCATATAGTAACAACAACTGGGGGAAGGGGATTTTGCCCATTTTTGAGTCTCCTGGCCCATTTTAAGCCTAGAGGAGAGCTTTTCAAAAAGAGGAAGTGACCTTGCAGTGGATGTGGCCCTCCAAGGTCCCCTGGGGGACCAATAAAGCCCCCCCTCCCAGTCTCCACAGATGCTCACACATCTTTTAACAATTTGGGTATTAGAGTTCTGTGAAACCCCCAACAGCTTCCTGAAGCCAATCTCTTTATTTCCCACATTTGACAACTTTCGGCCAGTGCAAGTGTGCTAAGATGTCATGCCTTAGGGAAATGAAGAGGCGGGGGAGAATCTGGAACACATAGGGGGAAAGCAGCTAAGCATTGATATCACCTCCACTTGTGTCCCTATATTGTCAGAAAGCTCTTGAATCCAGTGGAGAATTACATCAGTGGAATGTGGAGGAAGGCAATTTGTTTAGATTCCCATTTTTCTCTCTTATCTGCGTCAAAGCATTCAGGGCACTTTTCAGACAAAATGGTGCACTGTGGAGAAGGAAGCTGTAGGGAGAGGAAAAAAATAACAAAAAATGCCTCTCCTGATACTGCTGATAGAAGCCTCCACTAGATCAAGGAGCCTTCTCTCAGTAAAACAACATGACTGACATTTTTTGTGTGTACCTTCAAGTTATTTCCGACTTATGGAAACCCTAAGGCAAAGCTATCACAGGGTTTTCTTGGCAAGATTTGTTCAGAGTGGGGTTTGCCTTTGTCTTCCTCTGAGGCTGAGAGAATGTGACTTGCTCATTGGGTTTCCATGGCCAAGCAGAGACTCAAACTCTGGTCTTCCAGAGTCATAGTCCATCACTCAAACCACTACACAACCCTTGCTCTATGACTGACTACAATTCATAATAAAAACCATGCATAAGAATTAGTAATTCATTTATTTTTCTCTAGTCTGTCATCTCAGAAATTCCTACTGGCTTTCATAGGAAACTAATTTACCATGAAATTATTTTAATATGAAGGCTTGGGGATGGCCCCAACTAAAATTGTAGTATATTGTACTGTTACATTTTTTTAAACAAATAAAAAAGAAATGCAGAACAAATTAAACATAATCTTGCTTTTAAAAACAGCCAGTCAGTTAACCATAGGTGATACTTACCAGTCCCTGTTCAAAAAGCTCTTTTTCTTCCGTTGTCCACTTCAATGATCCACTAGCTGATTTTGTAGGAGAGCGTAACCTAACAGAAAAAATAAAGCAAAATAAACAGCATAAACAGGGGCATAAACAGCATAAACAGGGGCCATATTATCTGCTTTTAAAAAATAAAGGACAGGATTAATTATTTGATATATTAATTATTTATATTTATAATTTATTTATTAGTAGGAGTTTGAGCATTGGACTATGACTCTAGGGACCAGTTCAGCCATGGAAACCCACTGGGTGACTTTAGGCAAGTCACACTCTCTCAGCCTCAGAAGAAGGCAAAGGAAAAAACTACTCTGAACAAATCTTTTTTTAAAAAACTGTAAAAGGTTCACTTTAGGGTCACCATAAGTCAGAAATGACTTGAAGGCACATAACAACAAAACATGGGCCAAAAATGTTGCAAACTTTCAAAAAATGATGTCGATTCAGAAGATTAAAAGCATGCAACAAGAATTATTACAATTATTGAAGGGTTTTTTTCTTTTTAGAGAATTCTATATGAGTTATAAATTAATGCAACATGGCCACATTGCACTTAAATGTAACATTAGAAGGACATACGTGACTTTTGCTTCTTTCTTGTGTGGACTGTAAAAAATCAACAACAACAAAACCAAATCAAGACATGTTACCTTAAACCTTTTAACACAGTTACTCCCTATTTTGAAATGTATGTTTAACACCCCCCCAACACACACAATTACCTTTTTGTGCATTTTTTATCACTTTCTTTCAGTTCATGCCAAAGCTTTTCTGGAAGTGATTTACTCGACAAATAGTATCTGAAATGTATTAAGGAACTTCTAAAGCATTAGGAATTAATGCATTAATTTAGAATTTAAATGCATTAATTTAGAATTTAGCATTTCTAAAGCATTAGGAATTAATACATTAGAAATGTATTAAGGAACTTCTAAAGCATTAGCTAACGCACATTGGAAACTGTTTAATGCAGTGTAGATGTGTAAATAGCTATTGCTTAAAACAATTTGTAAGCCGCTCTGATAGCCTTGTGGCTGAAGAGCGGGGTATAAATAAATAAATAAATAAATAATAAAATCATTAATGCTGCTTTTTTTTTTTAATCTTTATTTTTTTAAAATTACATATTATCCATATCAGTATCGTTTGTCACAATTTGTTTTGTACATTCAAGTTTATATATATATTACACATATTTCACATATTTTGCAAATCTTGTCATGTTTCCCTGTCTGTGCTCTTCGACTTACTTTCATAACTTCTTTTTCCCCTTAAATTCAAATCTTGGAGTTGTAGAAAAAAGAAGAAAAATACCTCTTTCTCCCCCCCTCCTCACTTCCTTCCTCTGATCTTTATTGCTTAGGTTGCTCTTTATTTTACTATCATTATTCTTTCTGCCTTTTTGATTATCCTCACTGCTACTTCTAAGCTATTTCGTCATACCATACAAACTAGATTTTCCTGTCTGATTTCCCGACCTTATCCTTTTTCTTTGCTTTCTCTAGGTTTGATTCCTATTTCTCTTGCTCTTTTTTTTTCCCCCTTTTACTATTTTTCTTCCCAAGGGAAAAACCCATATCATCTTCAAACAGATTTGGATTACATTTAATTTTTAATTTTATTTTTTAAAATTTGTTATCAAAAATGCAAATACCTAATGCTCACTTCACAGTTCTATTACTGAGACTCAGGGGAAAAAACTTAAAAACTCTGTACAGAGATACAAACATTTCCTAGTAGTACAATCCTACACATCTCTGCTAAGTAGTAAGCCCTGTTCAGTTCAATAAGACATGCCCACACATGTACCTGGGACTCAATAAGCATGACATGTTAATTTATAGAATCTTGATTAGATTCAAGGAGGACAGAAACAGGAGAACCACAAGACTTCTGGCATTGAAAGTACTGTCTTGGGGATGAAAGTTCAAAGTGGGTTCTCAAGGAGCGATTTTAAAACAGTAATTGTGGCCTGTTAATTTGAAGCCTGCATCATAGTACCATTTCCTCCTGTGGTCAAAATTCTGTCCGATCAAACTGATTAATGGGGAAAGGATACTCTTCTTCCATTAACATCTTCTCAATGGCAGCTTTGTTTTCTTCACTAATTGTGTTATCAAGACTCCATGGCTAGAAGAAAAAGATATAACCATTATTTAACCTTTTAAAAAAATACATTAATGTTCAAACCAATGCTGAGGAAGTAGGTTAATATTCATCGTATTATTCATTGCACAGCTGAAGTGAAAAGATAAAGATATTTTCTAGATAACTCAGAGAACTTGTGGCAAACCTTGGGCTAAATCCAATGTTAGTCCACTAGAGCAGACTCAACAAAATGAATGGGACTTCTCAGTAAAAAGGAACATACTGTATGTTTCATTGATGTGAATGGGTTAATTCTCTTGTTGTTGCGTGTCTTCAAGTCATTTCCAACTTATGGTGACCATAAGGCAAACCTATCATGGGGTTTTCTTGGCAAGATGTGTTCAGAGGGGATTTGCCACTGCCTTCTTCATAGGCTGAGAGAGTGTGACTTGCCCAAGGTCACCCAATGGGTTTCTATGACCAAGTAGGGACTGATACCCTGGTCTACCAGACTCCTAGTCTAACACTCACTGGCTCTCATGAGTTTATCCTAGTAGGAATTTGTTAGGTATCACTGAATTCAATCTCTTGGATATGAAAGACTAATAGGAATCACTAATAAGCGCACCACAAAAAGCATGGCTTTCTTTAAAATTAGGAAAAAACAACATGGTAAGAATTTTAGTAAACTTGCTGAGGAAGTGAAAGAAAGAAAAGGAGGAGGAAGAAGACAGTTACGGAACTGGCATTTACTTTCATTTCATGGTCAGGATCTTGGGACCCTTTCCCAAAGAAACAGAAGCAATATTTTTCACAACATAAAGCATAGAAACCTGCTTCACAAAGTTAGTTGTATGCATAGATTGTTCAAATATCTCCTGTGCATGAACAGCAGTATTTTTCTTCTCTTGGTTCTCTGGATCACAGTATATGTGTGAAAAGGTAGGACAGAAATATGTCTTAAGATGTTTTCAAAAAAACCTATGAAGTTTCTCTAAGAATTGTTAGCAGCTTATTACAAAGCCAACTTACAAGTCCCATGTCAGTTCTCCATGTTGAATCAAGGTAATGATCTTGGAGTAAGCTGGATGATGGATTTTCATAGTTTCTGAAATTAAAAAAGCAACATATGACCTATCTGCTCATTTAAAGAAGTACTGTTCTCAGAAGCTGGAGTTATATTAATACTTTTGATGCTTGGTTAAAGTTACATTGTTATGCAAAAAAATTTAGCTTAATGTTAAGAAACAAAAAAATACACCTAATGCTCTGTAAAATAAACACCAACAATACATGAATATCAGAAGCTGATATTCTCAGATTTAGGTTAGCATCCAAAACAGCTGCAACGTGTTAGCAGGAGAGTCTTTCACACAGTGTTGGTCTGGAACTTGGAAGACCTGAGTTCTATTCCACACTGACTGATTAAATTCACTGAGTGACCTAGGTCCCTTCATTCACTCTCAGCCTGACCTACTTCACAGGGTTACTGTGAAGATAAAGCCAGGGAGCAATATGAATGCCAACTTGAGCTCATTTGTGGAAAGCAGAGCATACCTAATAAATAAAACCTATAAAGTAATATATCAGTTTCCCAGCCCTTTAAAAAGGTAGTTTCCAAAGGCAATTAAAACAAAGGTAAAATATTTGCAGATTCTCTTGTGGTACCTACCCTATATACCTATACCCTATACCTATATGGGAAGAAATAGGAGGGGGTGAGGGGAGAAAGGCAGCCATGAAAATTGTTTGTGTCAAAAAAACTAGGAGGAAACTGTTCCCTATGTTTTGCTCTAGAAAATGCTATAGAATGGGAATTCTTAAGCTGAGGCCCATGAATGAGCTTCATGGAGTCTATAAACTGGATGCAAAAATTAATTTTTCTCCCTATTAATTTGAACTTTTCTTGTCACAGTGAATGTTAAGGTAATAATTTAGTCTTTTCAAGTGTTCATTGGCATTTTTTCCCATTCCACGGTAGCCTATATAAAGAAAATCAATTTCCAAAGCACTAAAATAATTTTTTAAAGTTTTTGAGGGTTCATGGTTTTCATCTGATTCTCAGAGGGGTCTGATACCCAAAAAAGGTTAAGAATCTTTGAAGGTTTTTAAACAGAGTCTGGATAGCCATCTGTCGGGAATGATTTAATTCGGTGTTCCTGAATGGCAGGGGGTTGGACTGGATGGCCCTTGTGGTCTCTTCCAACTCTTATGATTCTATAATTCTATAATCACTATTGTAGAAGAAAGGACCAAAATAACAAGTATAGACTTGATGAAAAGAGTATAAGAATAGTCATTCCTTTTACAGAAATGAACAGTAAGGCACATTCTATCAGCGTCCTGTGAACAAAAGACAAGGGAGATGAGCGAAGGTTTACTTCCATTTAACAATCTGAAATCACATTAATAAGAAGAAATGTTTAATACATGTTTATTCTACTTTTTACAATGAGTTCAGAGTAACACAAGACCTCTCACTTCCAACCCAACCTCATCAGGAATAAGCTGAAAAATTTAACTCTCATGGGAATTATCTGAGGTTTTCTTCTTTATAGAGAAAATGAGAGGAGGCATTTAATTCAAACAATATCCAGGGAGATACTCAGCCCTCATGTATTAGACCTGTTCAACATTTTTTCAGGAAAAAAGTATTTCCTGACAGTATTTTCTTCTCTTCTTCATTGTTTACACAGTGGCTTAAATCCAATATGTAGTTTCAAATAGAACAGCTGCACCAAATCAACAGGATTGACATAAATGTTGTATTGCCATTTATCTACTGAATTGATGGGTAAGGTCTACTGTACTTAGGCCCAGCCATAGGGTTTAGGGCATTGCTTACACAGACACTCCACACTTATTTATTTATTTAGAATATTTATACCTCACCCCATGTCAAGATACACTCACTCATTGATATTCCCCCGCTTCCCTAAATGAAAGGAAAACCAAGTGTTGTTCTGGGCTGCACTCACAAGACAAAGCAGCTTTCCCACCCTTTTCTAGCGTTTCACTTTAGATCAGTGGCTCTTAACCTGGGGTCCAGGGACCCCCAGGGATCCGTGAAGGCTTGAAAGCTGCTTGGCCTGCACATTGCCATTCAATCCACTTCAGCCACAAACTTGCAGGAAGAAGGAGGAGAAAAGTCTTCTCTCTCCTAAGGTATAATAATAGAATACCTTATTATTATCAGGTATTACTATTATTATTGTTTTAAATCTTAAGTTTTGGGGCCCTTGGCACCTGAAGACATTTAAAGGGGGTCCCTGGTAAACAAAAGGTTAAGAACCACTGCTTTAGATCAAGAGGTAGAATTCAAAGACATAGCCATTTTAGTCTGGAATATGAGTAAGCAAGGGGAACTTGTAGCACCTTTGAGACTAATTGAGAAAAAGAATTTGTAGCATAAGCTTTTATAGACTTAAGTCTACTTCATCAGAGGCTGGATCAAGAGATGAACTGTTCCATGCAAAGCGACTGTGTGAACACAACCAGAATGATGGGAGGAGGAAACTTCCCACCACAATGGCCTATACAGGAGGCGGAGAAACAAAAATCCCCAGCAATGTCCTTGTTGAAACCAAATCTGAACCACCCACAGCAAACAACAACAACACATTTCTTACCCGCCTCTCTCCAAACCTCAAGGTGGAATACAACATAAATTAAAATACAATATATGACATAAAAATATTTTAAAACACATAGGATTAAAACAACATTAAAATCATTCATAGACTAAAAATACCAATTTAAAATCCATAGTTTAAATTCAACTGGATAGCCTGCCAGAAGAGATAGGTCCTTAGTGCTGTTTTAAATTCCAACGTGTTTAGCTGTCAAATTTCTTCCAGTATAAAGACTGCAGTGTGCTAGCATTCCCTAACCACTGGTGAATGCACTACACTGACACAATGTAGGATCTCAGCCAAAGGGACCAGAGCTTGGAAAAGTTCCTATTTGTGGACTAGAACTCCCAGCCACCATGGCCAGCAGCCACTCAGTGAGTTGTAGGACAAAGATGGATACTGTTCTGAGCTCTAAAGAGAGTGGATACTGTGGTTGGCTAGCACAGGTTTGAAAAAAAGAAAAACCTTAGCCTGCTGACTTATATTAAGTCAGATCATTGTTCTATCCAGCCACAGCCTTCCTCAAACTGGCATCTCCTACACAGGTTGAACTACTGAATGTCTAGAAAGCTGATGTAGCCCCTTATTTTCTACTCTGGCTGGCAGGGGCTGCCAAAGTCTTTTGCATCTGCTTCTTGATATTTATTAAGAGCTGGCATTACTGGGTATTATGATTGGAACCTGCGTCCAACGATGTGCTGTGCATTAGAGACCCCACCAATGTTTGCTACAGATGCCCCTCTATATCAGTTGCTGGGGAACACGAGATGGAGGGTGCAGTTGTATTCACATTCTGCTGAAGAACCTCTAATGCTGGATTCATCTTACGTTTGTCTTATGTTCTTATGTCCAGAAAAGGCCAATGAAGATGGCAAAGGTCTGGAAACCAAGCTCTAGGAGGAACAGATCAGAGATCTGGGTGTACAGTAGGACCCCCGTATCTGCTGGGGATTGGTTCTGCACCCCCCTGTGGATACTCAAAACTGTACATAACAGTGAACTCCATTGAAAATTATGGGACTCCCGGTTTAAAATACCATAGAGTTGCCTTGGAGGACCTAGAAAATCATAGAATCATAGAACTGTAGAGTTGGAAGAGACCACAAGGGCCATCCAGTCCAACCCCCTGCCATGCAGGAATACACAATCAAAGCATCCCTGACAGATGGCCATCCAGCCTATGTTTGAAGACGTCCAAGGAAGGAGACCCCACCATGCCCCAAGGGAGTGTGTTCCACTGCTGAACAGCTCTTACTGTCAGAAAGTTCCTCCTCATGTTGAGGCGGAATCTCTGTTCCTGGAGCTTGCGTCCATTGTTCTGTCTTCTAGTCTCTGGAACAGCAGAAAACAAGCTTGCTCCATCCTCAATGTGACACCCTTCAAATACTTAAACAGGGCTATCATATCGCCTCTTAACCGTCTTTTTTCCAGGCTAAACATACCCAGCTCCCTAAGTCTTTCCTTACAAGGCATGGTTTCCAGACCTTTCACCATTTTAATCACCCTCCTCTGGACACGCTCCAATTTGTCAATATCCTTTTTGAATTGTGGTGCCCAGAACTGGACACAGTATTCTAGGTGAGGCCTGACCAAGGCAGAATAGAGCGGCACTATTACTTCCCTTGATCTAGACACTATACGTCTAAAATCTTTCCAGATTTGCCTTCCAGATTAAAAAAAAATCTACCCGCAATTATATTGAATTTGTATTTGTAAATTTTAATATATTCTGCTGTTTAATTTCTATTTTATTGTTCTTTGTTGTTTTTATGATTGGGGGAGAGATGGGATATGGGATTGCCCTTTAACTTTGAGCTTTTGTTGTTATAATATCTTATCGTTATAATTATGTTGTACTCTGCCTTGAATCCCTAGGGAAAAGGCAGAATATAAATAAATTTTATTATTATTATTATTATTATTAAAAAGGACACCTTTTCTAGGAGGACTCTATGGTGGGTGTGCTGTTTTGTGTCCTGTGGATAAATGAATCAGTGGATAATAAATCAGTGGATACAGGGGTCCTACTGTGTTTAGCTTGGAGGAGAGAGGATTGGGAGGTGATGTTTGTGTGTGTAGGTGCCTTCAAGCCGCCTGTCATCTTATGGCGACCCCATAATTTTTTTTAATGATCTTTAGTCGTATATTCTTTGCTCTCATTCAAGTCTTATAAAGTAATTTCTTAGTGGTAACATTATATCATCATAAACAATAGTACATACATTAGTTACATACAACATACATTCAACAAAAATAAACACATTCCTTGACTTCCTACAAGTTGGTATTATTGAAGCAAATAGTTTATATAAATTGTTTATACATTGACTCCTTTTCCTCCTTCTTTGTCTAATCATTCTCTGCAAACTACCCTGTGTTATCTTTAGTGTATATCCTTTATTTATTTATTTATTTATACCCCGCTCTTCAGCCACAAGGCTATCAGAGCAGCTTACAAATTGTTTTAAGCAATAGCAATTTACACATCTACACTGCATTAGGCAGTTTCCAATGTGTGTTAGCTAATTGCCCCCAAAAGTGACTAGTGGGGTGCCACAGGCTTGTGTCCTGGGCCCAGTGTTCAACATCTTTATATATGACTTTTTGAAAGTGCAGTATGCTTATCAGATTTGTAGATGACACTGAATTGGGGGGTAGCAAATACCTGAGAGGACACGAACACAATTCAAAATGAGCTTGACAGATATATCCTGAGAGATATCTTATAGTTTATCAATCCCTAAATTATCCCATTAACATCAAATTCTGATTCATAAAACCCCCATGAATTTCAGAACCATAGAATTTAGTCCTTTAGTGCTGTTTTAAATTCCACAGTATTTTTAGCATCTCTCCCTTGAGGGTCTCCCTCCCTGAGTGGGGCTGCCTGCCCGAAGCCCCCTGAGGGAACCAAGCCCCGCAAGTCTCGCTCGCTCGCTCCGGATAAAAGCCCGGCCAAGAGGCCGAAGCCGACCACGCTTACCCCGCCTGCGCTTCTCCAACCGCCGCCACCGCCGCCACATCCCCTTCAACATCGACATCTAACTCCTCCACAGCCTCCATATTGGCAGCCCCCAGGAACTGGCCGAAAGGAAACAGGAAGCGACGTCAAAAGCCGGGACTTCCGGTCCCAACGGAAGGAGGCGAGGCGCTCTAGGAACTGGGCATGCGCAGTGGGAGGAGTGAAGCTCCTTAGTGACCCAGCATTGCGGTTCTTGGGCGGCCGACTTTCAGAGTGTGTGTCGTGTAGAGCGGTGGGTCTGAACCATTTCTTTACTAGGGACCCTCTTTAAATATCTTTTGTTGCCAAGGTTCCCCCAAGGCGTAACTCAAGATTTAAAACTCTAATAGCAGTAATAGCAAATAATAATAATAATAATAATAATAGTAATACGATGATGATTATGATACAGTACAATAGGACCCCTGTATCCAATTTTTCAATTATCCACGGGACACAAAACAGCACACCTACCATAGAGTCTTCCTAGAAAATGTGTCCTCTCTAGCCATTTTCTAGGTCTTCCAAGGCAACTCTATGGTATTTTAAACTGGAAGTCCCACTATTTTCAATGATGTTCACTATTATCCACAGTTTTTGTTATCCATGGGACCTCTCAGAACCAATCCCCAGCGGATATGGGGTCCTGCTGTAATCTATCTCTCTCTCTCTCTGGCTTTTCTTCGCAAACAAAGATTCAGGAAGGACTCATCCCGCGCTTTCTGCAAGCACGCTGATGACTAAAAAGGCCAATCCGAGATAAACAAGTCCGGTTGCAGAAAGCACAGCAGAAGGTCTTCTTGGGTTATGTTACTTTAAATAAATAAATAAATAAATAAAATGGTAATTGACAGTTGCTTTCAAATGTTGCTGAGATTTTACCATGTTCTGTCCTCTTGTAGCCATATCATCTCCCCTTGTAAGCCGCCCCGATTGTTTTAACAGAGGGGCGGGGTATAAAAAAAAATTATTATTATTATTATTGCTTGCTGACCACTGTTTCTGCAAAAATGCTGATTTTCATTAGTTGAAGAATAATAAACTGTATTGCTTCCATACCTCAAGACTTACAGGACAGCTGTTTTGACCTGTAAGATCTTACATAGCTCTTTGAAATCAAAGACATAGCCATGTTAGTCTGGATTAGTAAGCAAAGGGATCTTGTAGCACCTTTGCGACTGAGCGAAAGAAGTGGGTAGCATAAGCTTTTGTAGACTTAAGTCTATTTCATCAGATGCATGGCGTGAAATGCCTTGGAAGAGACCTTTATAGCTACGAATGATCAGGCTGTATGTGGGTATGGCAATAAGGTACCAAGTAATTTTTAATTTTGGTTGTTGAGAGGTAAAGGTAGGCTTCACTCCCACAACTGTCTAATCTAGCTTTAAAAACTGTAGTTTTAATATTACTTATCACTTAATCAGTTCCTCCAAGGAATTGGATTGCTATTCATGGAAGACCATAGTAAGATGCTGTTCAATTCCCTTTTTGTCTCCCTTTTCCCCCTTTTTATATTCCATCAATGTATCTAAAAAGTGGGTATATATCCATTAAAACTCATGTTAAATCATTCTTAAATATGCTACTAACCACAGCTGTCTCTTGCAGAATTCCATTAGCTCTGTCATCTTTTCTATCTTTGCCAAGGGCATTTGACCTTGGCACTGTCAGTTGCTTTCTGTTTTTCTCAGCCTCAGTAAGGAGCATTTCCATAACTATGCCACTGAGCAAAAATGAGCACCTGCCACATCTTCTGTGGTTAATGTTGCAGTCCTACACCCACTTACCTGGGAGTGCATCCACTTGATCATAATAGGATATTTGATGTGCACATAAATGCTCTGCGTATACCAGTGAAATCCATAGAGCTTCAATTATTTGTGACAGGGTTCATAAACTTCAGCAGGATTTTGGCAGCAATCCAAAGCATTCTTATTAGAGAGTAAGTCTGTTTAGCACAGTGCAACATAGTTCTGAGTAAATAGGTATAATCCTGAGTAAACAGAACTGAGGCTATTCAAGTTTCCAGCCCTGAATCAGCAACTCCAACATACACACCCTTCTCAGTATTCTGCCACTTACAAAACAGATTTAAGTATCACAACAGCAGCAACAATTCTATTCTACATCAAGCCACCTCCACCCATATCTGGTCTTCTAAAGACTAAAATGTTACCTGTTTCTGCTCGGAAAGATACAAAGCTTTCTAACATGATGTTCATTTTTGTAATTAAGAGGAATCTTCCTTGGGAAACCTACTGCTTCACATTAGGCAGACTTTCTTTGTGAAAAACACTTTTATGTGAGAATTAATATGATATCAGATTTGGGGTTATGTTAGTATATACTTTTTGCTTCTCTAATGTAAGTGTGTTGTTATTATGCACTTGTGAGGCCATAACTCACCACATTCACTAATATGCATACAAATTGAGACATAGTAAAGAAATCTATGTATTCAGGTTCCTCTCATTGTGCAGCCTCCAGATAGGCTAGAGTACAGTCCCCATCATTCCAGCCAGTGTGTCTAACTGATAGGTAGGCATGATGAGACCTGTAATCCAAAACCTTTGGAGGGCAGAAGCTCAAAGGAGGTTGTTCTGTTGTCACTCATTATGGACTGAATGTTGACTTTTCATTGATTTCTGTAGGGAAGGATTTCCCATGTAGGAATTGCATAAGGATGGAGAATAGCCCTCGTACACAACCTTCAGTTGCAGGAATAATTAACATAATGATCAGGAAAGTTGAAGAAAGTATTGTCTTTACACCAAGATGGACAGAAGACAGCTCGCCAGATGTTGCTGAGCTGCAACTTCCATCAACCTTGGCTGGCATAACCAATGGTGAAGAATGCTGGGAGTTGACAGTTCAGCAACTTATGGAAGGTCACACTTTGCTTGCCCCTTTTTATACTGTGAGCAAATAAACCAGCTGTTATGGGGGACATTCAGCCTTTGAGGTGTCCAAAAAATTAACTCCTGAGATAGAGGGCTGTTAGGCATTACCCACTTCATAGATTAGCCAAGTGCATACAGGACTGCAGACTTAGCATGTTGTGAGCTTGAGGGGAGACATGGAAGGTTAGTCAGAAGGTGAGGAGGAATATGAACTGTGCTGTTAAAGGACTTTTGACTTAATAAATTAAGAGGATTGAATCCCCACTTGGCCATGAGAACCGACTGGGTGACCTTGGGCAAGTCGCATACTCTCAGCCCTCAGAAAACCCTGTGATAGGTTCGCCTTAGGGTCACCATAGCCCTGAAATGACTTGAAGGAACACAACAACAACAAAAATGAAGAAGACATCTCTACAATTTTGCACCAGCTTTCCCCATCCTGGCACCTTCCAGATGTGTTGAATTACAACTCCCATCATCACAGGAGATTTGGCCATGTTGGCTAGGGATAATGAGGACTGTAACCCAACAGATTTGGAAGGCAACAAATAAAAGGAAAACTACTATGTACAGAAAGATACACTCTCTGTTTATTCATCATCATGTAGTGATACAATATAAAATGACCATTGAAATGTTCTAATTATTGGAGACACAAATCTTTTGGAAAACTCCAAAAATTTATTACATTACATACTCATGCTCTTACTAGATATATTCTATACACAAAATATCCTAAAAATGTGAATTTACTTACAGTATGTTCAGATTGATCGGGTCTTACAAGCCAAGGTAGTGATACCTGCACAGCCTGTATTATCCAAAGACATATAGGGGCTCTCCATTGCAGAAAGCATGAGTATACTACTGTTGGATGCTTCTGGGATATCAAGAAACCTTCATTTCTAAAAATAACCATCTAGACCTAAATGTCTTCATAACTTCAATGAGTGACTACAAAACCAATAGGAGAGATTGGACAATGGCTAATTCCTACTGTTTTCTAATGTTGCTTTGCTGTAGGTAATTATTTCAAAGGAGGACTTAAGGATGTGAACATTATGTTGGGGAAAATTGTTATTTTAACTAAAATCTTAGACCTATATGAAGAGAAATTGACCTCAGCCCAACTGCTGTTGTTGCTATGTGCCTTTAAGTTATTTCCACCTTAGGGTGATCCTAAGGCAAACCTATCATGGGATTGTTTTTGGCAACATTTGTTCAGAGGGGGTTTGCCATTGCCTTCCTCTGAGGCTGAAAGTGTGTGACTTCCCCAAGGCAGTGGGTTTCCATAGCCAAGCAGGGATTTGAACCCTGGTCTCCAGTGTCCTAGTCCAACACCAAATCACTCTATAAGCCACCTGCTGCTTCCAGCTTATATAGAGCCATTAAATCAAGGAGATTTACACAAGCACTTTTCTATCAGTCATTGATTCACTGGGTCTATTCTGGTTGGGACTAAACCATTGCTTGTAACACCAAATGCACCTTGAATTTGTAATAATCCTAAGAGCTGCTTTAGGTCAAAAACTAGAAAAGTTGCATTTTTGGTCTACAACTCCCAGAATCACACAATCAATATGGTCCTGTCTGGCTAAGGGATTCTGGATGTAGTTCATAAAAGTAACTTTTCCAGGTTTTGTTTTAGGTATACCTATCGATTTCAGCATCCCAGATATAACACTGAATGCAAAACCTGCAATTCCATATCACACCTCCCTTTTTAAAATTTCCATCTGCCAGTCCCAATTTGAAAATTAATTTGTTGTACAACACAGCAGGCTGCTCTTCATCACCTTGGGCCCATTGAAGCACTGTGTGAGCTGCTGGCTATGAGAAAAAAAGAGCACATGACATTCGTGTCTCACATGAAAAATACAGAGCTGATGGCCAAGGACACCCAGTGTTAACAATGTCTTCCCCTCTGGCTTATGGTACATTGATGGGGTGTTTCCTTTTGTTGAACAAACTGCCCATTCCTGTTCTACATAGCCTCACTGGGTTCAAATTAAGAACTATGCAAAACAGTTTAGATGAATCATTCCAAAATGTGGGGCACAGAGGCAGCATGGTGTAGTGATTTGAGTGTTGGACTAGAACTCCAGATCAGGGTTCAAATCCTTGCTCCACCACGGAAACCCATTGAGTGATATTGGGAAAGTCATGCTTTCCTCAGCCTCAGAGGAAGACAATGGCAAACCTGCTCTGAAGAAACCTTGCCAAGAAAACAATAAGATAGGCTTGCCATAAGTCAGAAACAACTTGAAAGCACACAACAATAAACAGTGTATCTGATACATACACTGGAGCTTAGTCCATGCCAGGTTGGGGCCTGTGAGTTTAGTTGTGTAAAGGTGTACATGCCAAACATTTAAATAATAAACAGTTCATGTCATAGTAGGTAAAAAGGGATGCATTTTGTTATCACAATTAATACTACAGGTTTCAGTTAACAAAAAGGAGATACCAATATATTGTTGTCTGCTATAAACCCAAAGCCATCTGAATTTTTTTACTAACAAATGGCTTGGAAGCAGGATATGTGAAAGTCCACTTCCTCCCATATGAACCTGTTAGGAATCTGAGTTCTTCACCATAGCCCTTGTTACATGTCCTAGCACCCTAAAGGTAGGTTGGTGAATACATGAGACGGGGCTTTCTCTGTTGTAGCACATCAGGGATAGAAACCCCTCAACCACAAAGTCAGGCTGGGTCCATCCAAATTGAGCTTCCAACAGTCAAAATTGCATTATTTTGTCCAGCCTTTGAGATTTAAAACTATTTTTAAATGGTACATGTATTTTGCTTTGGTTATCTTTCCACAAGGTAATTTTTTTTTAACTATACATTGCTTCAGGGGTCATGGAGGGCCACAAAGAGTCTTATAAATACTTTAAGCAAGCAAACTCATTTTTGCACTATAAATGGACAATAGCTACTCTCATTTGTTGTGGAGCATCCTTCAAAGTCACTCAGGTTTAGAGACAACCATATTTCCCCAGTGCTTTGAGTGTAATGAAGTTTTTTCTGAGTGCTGCTCTTCAGGGCAGTTTCCCCTCCTCCTACTGTATTTCATTTTTGCCAAGCTAACTGCAAGCAAGAAGTGTTTGTGTGGGTGTTATATATGCCTATGGGATAGCATCCCTGTTCTCACTGATGTCATAAGCACACACTTTCCCCTCCCCAATAATTTTGTAAATGGGTACTATTTTTAAAAACCCTATTACTCATAGGTCTTCTGTGTAAGACTGTTCTAGACTGGAACTGGACATGGTCCTTCCCTGGTAGATCTAAGGAAGGGTGGGACATACGCGAGACTCCAGTAGTTATTAGACAGCAACTCCCAGTATTCACTCTTGACTGTGCTGGCTAGGGTTGATCAGACTTGCAGTCCTAAAAAGGTCTGTAGGGCTGCATAATTCCTACCCCTGATCTAAGACCTATCTATAAACTGGCAGACACCACAGCATGCATATTGATATTTCATTCAATATTTCTAAGTTCGGGCCACAGTGGAGCTCCAGCAAGTTCATCTATTTAAATTTGGCATTGCACCTGGAAATAAGACCAATGAACTTTTCCTCTCTCTTGGAAAATCTCTTTTCCCACTCTTACCTGATAGGTTTTTAAAAATACAGGGGGAAAGAAGGGAAGGGTTTGAAGAGAAGTCAATGTCAAGGTAGTCTTTGATGTTGTTGTATGCCTTCAAGTCGTTTCCAACTTAAGGGGACCCTAAGGCAAACCTATCACAGGTTTCTCTTGGCAAGATTTGTTCAGAGGGTGTTTGCCATTGCCCTCCTCTGAGGCTGAAAGAGTATGACTTGCTCAAGGTCACCCAGTGGGTTTTAATGGCTAAGCAGGGATTTGAACCTGGGTCTCCAGCTTCCAACGCTCAAACCATAGTTTTGGCTAAGTTGTTTATCATTCCTTTTCACCACCAGTTTCAGACCAACCTGCCAAAATTAAAGCAGTTTGATACCACTTTAAACTGTCATGGTGCTTTCCCATGGAATTCTGGGATTTGTAGTTTTGGTGAGGTGCCTTCTTCTGAACAGAGGATTCTCAGTACGTCTTATCAAACTATGAGTGCATCTACTAAACTGCAGAAATAATGCAGTGTGACACCACTTGAAGTACTGTAGCTCTATCCTATGGAATCCTGGGATTTGTAATTTTTCAAGGGCTTTAGCCTTCTCTGCTAAAGAGTGCTGGTGCCTCACAAAACTACAAATCCCAGGATTCTGCAGGATGCAGCCATGGCTATTAGAGTGGTGTCCAACTGCATTATTTCTACAGTGTAGATGTATCCAATGAATCCCAGTTTTTCACAGGATGGAGCAATGGAAGTTGAAGTTTATCAAAGTGCTATAATTATGTAGTGTGGATACACTTCTGGGAAACACAAGATGGAGGGTACAGAGTCATTTATGTCCTGCTGGTAGGCTCCCGTAGATAACTGGTTGGCTCCTATATGTGGACTAGATAGGCCTGTGCTCTGTTCCAGCATGGCTCTAATGTTCTGTCAACAGTCCCATATAACACGAGTAAGATTCATGAGCCTTTTGCTCCGTTTATTTTTTTCCCCTCAAAAAAAATTTTTGTCTAGGTGATGTAAGTAATACTTATACAAAAATGTAATGCATTGCATAAATAAATTGGATTTATATACAATTATACATTAGACAAATTAGAAATCATGCCTTGTAAGGGGTATTCCTCTTACAAGGAGCAGTGAGGAGTGAGGGAGAGAGGAACAACCATGTCATAATTTCACAAGATTTAGAAAGCCCGGGGCTATTAGTCATTTTATGACAATCAGGCCAGGAAAGGTTAAAGGGTACAGAATAGTAGATGTGAGGAACAAAATTATATCACAATCTAAGTTCCATAGCTACATTTATGAAAAAGGTTGCACTGGTTCACCTCTAAAGGGTCACGATAGATACAGTGCCAAAATAAGTTTTCTCTTTCTGGGCTAAAATCTTGTTAACTATTGTGGCAGATGAGGTTTAAATATGAAAAGAAATGAAGTACACCAGAAGTAACAAAGACACAACATCAAAATTATAACAATATTTGTTTAAAAAAACTAAGAACTTATTAAAACCCTGCAGATCTCTGTCAAGAAAAAGCTAGCAGTGTGGCTTTGTAAAGTCTCTTCAGCGTTGAAACCTGCCAGCCATTTCACTTCAAGTGGCAAGGAGGCATGTGTTCTGTGGAACAGATAAATGATTAACAAAGAAGAAGAGGATGGAGGCTACAAAAAAAAAAGTCTTAAAACAGAAAAGAAGAGATTTGGGACGAGATTAAAGTCTCACTACGCCACACGGTATGCTTTCAAGAGGGTGAACTCCTTCCTGTTTGTACGCGCAGCCCAGATGAAAAGGGCAGCTGCCATGAATTGCAATGGCGCAGAGACGCAGGCCAGACAAAAGGACCAGCCAAACTGGCCTTGGGCACGCGGAGGGGGTAATTTCTCGTGAAGCAGCTCAATTCCAGCTACATAGCAGCCAACTGAACCCAGAGTGCACAAACCTGGAAAGAAAGCAGCACACGAAGGTCAGAGGACATACCTGAATCCTTGACTCACAGGATTAAAAAGTTCTAGTGTATCACAACTGGATGGTATTTGTCGGGAGGACTCACCTGCAAGAAAATGAAGGACCCCTGTGGCAATGGTAGGGTACAGGCTGCGACAGGCACAAGCACACACCCCAATGAGAGCCCCGAAACACATGAGCCCGAGGCTGACAAAGGGCAGGAGGAACTGCAAGCGCCAAAGATCTAAAGCAAATACAAAGACTATAGTTAGGAGGTCTAGTTTAGGGAATCTCTTCCAACCTGGTTGTACCAAATGCAGTGCCCATGAGACGACAGAATGGTTGAGTCCAATTTCTAGTTGCTTATTCACTGTAGAGTCCCCAAACTCTGCCCTTTGAGATTGTGCTAGGCATGAGAGAAATTTTCTATGAAATGAAATACCATTGATTTCTATGGAACTTGGCCACTAAATACAAGAGTATATAGTCAAAACCCCTGTATCCGTGGAACCAATATCCATGGGTACAGTTACCTGGGGGACACACAAAATATATACACATTCCATAGAGTTGTGCTGGAAAACACCTGGAGAGGCATCCTCTCTAGGCATCTTCTAGGTCCTTCAATGCAACTCTATGGTATGCTTTTACTAGAAGCCCTTTCTTTTAATAGGGTTCACTGTTTCCGTGGTTTCTGGTATCTGTAGTAAGTCCAGGAGCCAAATTCCCATGGATGTGGGGGTACAACTGTACTCGGAATATGGAGAAATTAGTTTTTAGACTACAACTCCCTGAATTCCCCGGTAGCATGGCTAGTGTCCAGGGGATTCTGGAAGACATAGACCAAAAAGTAAAATGTCCAGCTCTGACTATGTTATATGTTGGCATAGGAATCACACGTAGAATATGAGAATGTAATTGCTAATTTGGTAGCTTTTGGCAATTTGCCACTCATCCACTTTCGAAAGAGGCTAAAATGATTTATGCTCTTGTGTAAAAATGCCCTTTCTCCCTAAGAACAGAATCGTATACATACACAATCCAATCCAATCTCATTGAATTCAACATGGCTTCCTCCCAGAGTAAACCATTTTTACTTCACCAAACAAAAAATAGTAATACTTACAGGTCCTGTTCAAGTCAGTGCCACTATTATGATTCCCGGGATCTTTGTATTTTTCCATGAATTGATCCGAAAGGGAAAAGCTGACACACTTTGTGACCATCTCACCTTCCAGAATGGAAAAAGGAAATAAGTTTTATTACAGTCCAATTTGCTTTGCTGCTGTGTTTCATGTACAGATATCTATACAGATTAACTAGAATGTGTACATGGTACTCCATCTCCTCTCCTGTGCAACAAACCATCTTGTGGCTTCTTAAGGATGAACAGTTTATTGCTGTAGGTGTACAGGTATATCTCAGTTAACAATGCCTCTGACAAAGAAGCTCCTTTTTACAAAGTCTTTTTACACCTGCCCAGCTGGAAGTTTTTAGGAGCTTTAGCACTGGGAGGATGGTGAAGGAGGGCTGGAGAAACAAAGACTATTGGTGTTGGGTTCCAACAACACATCTGCAGTATACAATGCAATAAAGTTTGAACTGGAAAGGAATAGGGTTCTGCTATAGCCAGTTCTACTGTAGCAATGTGCCTGCCTAGAACAGGCAAGGTAAACAGCAGCTGACTGCAGAATCCCCTCTTGAGCATGCATGAACAGCAAAACAGAGTAAAAAGAGGAAAGCAGATAAGCCTCTCTCACCAGCTGCCCCTAGGACATTAAAGAAGAATAGATCTTTAAGTTTCGGCACTTGCAAAATGGAAAACACAAGAAAAGTGGAGGCTGGTGAAAGAAAGAACAAAAGAATCCCTGGATGCATTTGGGGGGAAATTTTTCAAGTGGTCTCTAGAAGATTCAAATATCTATCTATATATTTCTCTTGAGTATGTTGCCGTTTCCAGTGTGCTAATTGGCTGCTTAGGAAACTGACCAACCAATCAAAGCTTGGTTGGGCAGCCAATCAGCACACGGGGGGGGGGGACATGTGTACTTTTAAGTCCTTTCTAAACATGGCCACCGGCAGAGGAGGTGTGACTAACATGGTGGGGGGAATGTGGCATGGTGTGTGTGTGCGGGGGTGGGTGGTGAGGGGGGACAGTGGCAAGGGGCACAGGGGGGGCGGCGGGGGGGACGGGGGGCATCACGGGGAAGCAGCGTATGTACCATTGGGTGTGTATGTGTGTAGCGCGTGGGGGGGGGCAGTGTATGCTACACCGGGTATAGCTAGTTGTTTTGAATTTCTGAGTTATGGATAAAAAGTTCACTGAAACATGGTAACAGCTCTTCTTTGTTGTGGTACAAAATTCTACTACAAAGACTTTTATCATATAAGGAGTGAGAAATGCCAGATGTCCAAGCTGGGTTCAGGAAAGGAAAAGGCACTAGGGATCATATTGCAAACAAACGTTGGATAATAGAGTGCACCAAAGAATTTCAGAAGAAAATCAGCCTGTGCTTCATAGATTACAGCAAAGACATTGCTTGTGTAGATCATGAAGAAATGGGTGAGCCACAACATTTGACTGTCCTGATGCGTAAGCTGTACACAGGACAAGAGGCTATAGTAAGGACAGAATACAGAGAAGCAGAATGGTTTCCTACTGTCAAGAGAGTCAGCCAAGGCTGCACTTTATCACCCTATCTGTTTAACTTGTATACTGAACATATCATATGTAAAGCACTCAGACGAAGGAGGCATGAACATTGGAGGAAAGAACATCAACAATTTTAAGAATGCGGATGACACCATACTACTAGCAGTAAATAGCAAAGCCTTGGAATGATTACTGAAGTCAAGGAAGAAAGTGCAAAGGCAGGTTTACAGCAGAATATTAACAAAAATAATGACCACTGATGGTTTACATAACTTTAAAGCAGATGATGAAATTGAAATAGTTCAAGATTTTCCATACCTTAGCTTAGTCATTAATTAGAATGGAGACTGCAGTCAAGAAATCAGAAGACTAGGACTTGGAAGGGAAGCTATAATGGAACTAGAGAAGATCCTTAAGTGTCACAATAAATCATTGAATATTAAAGTTAGGCTTGTCCATGCCATCATATTTCCCATTTCTATGTATGGTTGTGAAAGCTGGACAGTGAGGAAAGCTGATAGGAAGAAAATCAACTCATCTGAAATATGGTGCTGGAGAAGAGGTCTAGGGATACTGTGAAGTACTAAAAAGACAAAGAAATGGGTCTGAGAGCAAATCAAGCCTGAATTCTCCCTAGAAGCCAAGATGACTAAACTGAGATTGTCATATGTTGGCCATATCATAAGAAAACACGACTCACTTGAAAAGACAATAATGCTTGGTAAGGAAGGCAGCAAGAAAAAAGGAAGACCACATTCCAGATGGATAGACTCGGTCAAGGAAGCCATGGCCCTGAATCTACAAGACCTGCAGGGCTGTTGATGATAGGATGACTTGGAGGTTACCCATTCATGGGGTTGCCTAAGTCAGTTTGACAGCAGTTAACAACAACAAGGAACCTATCCCTATTATTTCAATGTTATTTCTGTCTTTGGTACCAAATTTTCTGTTAAAGAAGTAATGCTCAGAAACACAGCTAATTAATTAACTGAGGCATACTTGTATAGCCTTTAAGGTGCCGCAAGAGTGCAATAGATTAACACAGCTACACTTCTGAAAAATCAAAATACAAAAATGTTTGTGGAAATCCAAGATTGTTTGGAAACTGCTATGGTTCAAAAACATTGTGGCCAGACTGCTGATCAGGGCTGGTGATACAGAACATGTAAATTCTACATTGCAATAACTTCAATGGCTATTTATCCACCTCTGGGCACAATCCAAAGTGCTGGTTATGAGCTTTAAAGGCCTGCATGACTTTTATTTTTATTTATTTATTTATACCCCGCTCTTCAGCCACATGGCTATCAGAGCGGCTTACAAATTGTTTTAAGCAATAGCTATTTACACATCTAACTGCATTAAACAGCATCCAATGTGTGTTAGCTAACTTGAGTCCACCCTATCTGAAAGATCACCCCCACCCTCTCTCTCTGAGCCTGCCCAATTTTTAAGATCTTCAGGGGAAGGTTTCTCTTGGTCCTGCTTCCATCCCAGGCACATTTGGAGAGGACCTGGGATAGAGTCTTCTTGGTGGCTGCTCCCAGGTCATGAAACTCCCTCCCACAGAAGGCTCAATTTGTCCCTCTGTCTGTTATCCTTCCACTGTCCTCAGGCAAATACCTTTTTAGTTTGACAGGCTTTTGGCTCTTAATTTCCTTTTCAAGAAGGGTCTTTTAATGGGGTGTGTTATGCTTTTATCATTTTTACTAAGTTTTAACATGTTTTAAAACTGTTTTTAAATAATTGTTTATTTAATAGTTTTTCAACTGTTGTATCAAATAGGTTTCAGCTGTACAATACTTTGCTTTAATCTGTTGTAAGTCACCTTGGGTTCCATGCTGGGAGAAAGTTGAGATACAAATTAAATAAATAAATGAGCAGAACCACATGTCTTTTTTCTTTTCTTTTTCTTTCTTTCTTTCTTTTTTTTTGCTGTTGGAAGTTCATTCAGTACTCCACAATTTCTCTGTCACAACACAATCTTATGTGCATCTACTCCCACAATTCCATATAGGAGTGCATCCTTAAATAACCTAACACCGCTTATACTATTCTGACACAGCTGTTATTGACCTCTGAGCTTGTAATTTAGCACAACCATCCTCAAAAAGTCATTTTGTTACAGGCAAAATAGTTATTATGGTCTTAGGAAAAAGCACAGGTTTATATAAGGGAAACACCCACTTAGAAGATATAATTGTAGCCTTCTTTCATGCCAATTTGTCTGTCTTACAACTAAGAATTAACAGGACAGTTTAAAAACATGCAGTACTGTGTGGGTGTGAGCCCACTGTTTTAAAAAGTTACTTTTTTAGGCTACAAGGATCCTCCATTGAGCATGGGCTGTGACCCAAAATTGTAACTTTTCAAAGTTCTGTATGGGACCCATTCTCCTAACTACATTTTTAATCTGCATTTTGTATTCATCTGGCCTCTCCTTCTACTGCTCCTTCAGCAGATATGCCGCTGAAGATCAAATGCAGATCCTATGACTGTTCTGTTTGCTTTTAAACAGTTTTAGAACGTCCAAGGAGGAGGAGAAAAAAAGGGGCCACAATACAAGCTTCTCACCAGCAGGGCCTACAGAAACATAGGAAGAGTGTATTTTGAGAAAGGAAATAGCATCAAGATTAGAATGTTACCAATCACCTTTCCCCAGCTGCATTATGTTCTTTAGAAAAGGGGAGATGTGGGGCCCATTCACACCAGACAATTATAGCGTTATGATTCCACTTTAACTGCATGTCAACATCCCATGGAGTCCTGGGATTTGCAGTTGAAGGTGGGGCATTTAGAATCCTTAGTCGGAGACCTCTAATGCCTCACCAGACTACAAACCCCAGGATTCCACATGATGGCAGGGCAAATTGAACTTGAATAACAACACTATATTTATGTGGTGGAATGGGTCCCTGACCATGAGAAATATAGCAATGTTTAATGCAGGAATGCACAGCTCTTGAAGGTGAGTGGTCACACTTGCCCTCAGGGATCTTGGAAGACCCCCCTCCCACTTCCAGGCCTTCTGGGTCATTTGCGGGGTGGGGGGCAAGGCCTCTCTTGCACCTAAAATTACCAAGGGAAGAAAGTGGCAAAATTGTCTGCTATACCACCTAGTGGTCCTGAGGGCCTGGTGGGGCCACAGTGTGTCCCTCAGGGGGCATACTTTCCCACTCCTTGTCTAATGGGATGGGATTCAAAGAAAGATACATTCTGAGAACGTATTTTGACTGGGCTTACCTGGTGAGTTGTACCAGTAAGAGTTCTCTGACATTGTGATACACCTCCGCCACAGCCCAATGGTACCGTTCCATCGAAAGAGAGCGTCCGTATAGGAGTTTTCATCTGCGTTCTCCCCAAAGAGCTCGTCCCAGGTGGCCTTACTTTCACTGTTATTCTCAGGAGGGAATGGGTTGCGGTACTCAAACCAGAAGTCTGTGCCTATTGAAGCTGCCAAGTAGATGGTGGACATAAGGCTGAGGACGCAGGCAATGACCAGAGCAGTGGCAAAACGGTTATCCATCATGATGTTTCAACTGCTTTCAACAATAGAAGGGTGGGGGGAGAAATCCAAGAGTCAGAACGTGGTGACCTCTTACATCTCAACCTTCCACTGGCTGACAAAGACCTTTCTAAGTCAGGCAGGCTTTGGGCAAATTTCTGAGCAAGGGCCGTGTTGTATTTTTTTTTTTACTGATGTGTTCTAAATTGTGTTTTTAATTTAACTCTCTTTTTAATATCTGGACCATTTTGCCATACAGGTTGACCCCCATATCCGCAGGGGATACGTTCCAAGACCCTCCCTGGAGACCTAAAACCACCATGGATAATAGAGAACCCTGTTATTTAAAATGAGATGAACACTGGAAGTTGACCACAGAATCACACTGGAAGTCCTAGAAATGCCTAGAGAGGACATATGTTTTTTGGACGTGGATAAGTGAAATTGTAGATATCGAATCTGTGGATATGGGGAGGGGTTGACCTGTATTTTTTATAAGTGAATTCCGTTGTGAGATGTTATACATTTCAATTCTGGTTAAAAGGAAGGGTACAAATCTAATGAAGAATAGGTTCATTTTAATTTGTGTTAAGCGTTGGTGTACCACAGTTCAAGAAGGATACTGACAAGCTGGAACGTATCTAGAGAAGGGCAACCAGGATGGTCAAAGGTCTGGAGACCAAGACCTATAAAGAAAGATTCTGGGTATATTTAGCTTGGAGAAGAGATGATTGAAAGGTGACATGACAGCCATCTTTAAATGTCATGTAGAACAGTACTACTCAAAATGGTGGTCCATGGACTGGTTTCAACTGCTGGTACATGGCAAGTTTTCAGGAAAGAAACAAACAGTTGTAGCCAATGCTGGCACATTAGAGGGAGAAATGCCAGTCTACCACATCAGATAGCCTGAAAAACACTGAGGTAGAAGATGGAGCAAGCTTGTTTTTGGCTGCCCCAGAAACTAGGACACAAAGCAATGGATTCAAATTGCAAGAAATATGATTCCAACAAAATATTAGGAAGAACTTCCTGATGGCACGAGCTGTTTGACAGTGGAATGGATTGCCTCAGAGGGTGGTGGATTCTCCTTCATTGGAGATAGGCTGGATGGCCACCTGTTGAGAATGCTTTAGTTGTGTATTTTGTACATGGCTGGGGTTGGACTGGATGGCCCTTGGGTCCCTTCCAATGCTATTATTCTATGACTGGTGGTTTCCATGTCAAGGGTGTGGTAAATATGCTCTGAGTTTTATTTCAGACTTTTAAAAAAGCTATTCAAAGTGCTGAACCTTTTTTGGTGACAGGATAGCGGCTTTAAAGTCTGGAATAAAACCCAGAACAGATTCAATGCATCCCTGTCATGGCAGCCACCTGCTGCCACTGAGTCTTACTGTGACACTTAAGCCTTCACTGCTATCCAACAGCTAGTCAATTTCTCCCAAAGCTGATTCAATTTTGGGAGCAAACTGAACCAGCTGTTCCTTCCATTATTTATTAGTGCTATCTGTGCTACTCAACATGGAGATACCATAAGACCATAACTTCTTATATAACTCTGATTCATAAAATATGCCTAAGTTCAGCACAAACAAGGTCAAAAACCAGAAAATAATTATTAATATGTACACTTGCTCTGTGTACAGTACATTAATTTGACCTATGTAAATAAGATGCCTGCAGTACCAGCTAGTGTTTCTATACCATTATTCCATATATCATGAATATCATGCAAGCAAATGGAGGCACGGCTTAGGAGAACTGGAATATGCATGTAGGAAAACCAGTCGGGACAAACAATGTTTCCTTTAGAGTAAATAGCTTGGCAGCCCTACCGGTTAAGGTATTCCTCCCAAGACACAGCAAGATGAAGACAGGCGATATATAATGACCTGGCTCACCTTTTGTGTTTATTGATTGTCTAAAAAGGATGCTTTCAAACATTACACAATAAAATATTACACATTTTCTGTCATGGCAACAAGGCAACAGAATACCCCTCTTAGACCCTATTGCCTGGTCTATACTCTTTTTCTTTCTTTCTGTTTTTTTCTGTCAAATTAAATGTGTTTTGTTTACATAAGCTTTTGGTGAAAAGTCACTAGGTATTGATTTTCACAATATTTTCACAAACACAAAACAGTGCACGAAATGGACTTTCTCAGTTAAATGTAGTTAAGGCTAGCTAAATGTTGTTCTCATAACACTAAAGTCATGATTTAGTATTATATCAAAATAAAACCACAGACTATATTATCAATGGCAATGAACTTACAGGTAACCTTGGAATGGTAGGCCATTCCAAGATGGCAGCAGCACCAGAGTGTGAATGTTGCATTGGAGCTGCTCAGCCAGATTTCACAGCTGGACCTATTTGAAGAATTTTGGGATCTAACAAGTTCTGGGGTGTCTGGTACCCTACAAGAATGGGGTCCTGAGTCCCTCATGGCTGGGTTATTTGCTTGGCCCAGGGGGAAGTGAGCAGATCTCTTCATGCATTCCCATCATGGTGAAGCTCATGGATCCCTTTGTATGTAATCTTAAAGTTTGGGGAAGAACTTTGTAAAGAACTCGTTTATCCAGATGGTTTGGTCAAAACTCTAGCAATATCCAGTGGCTTGTCTAGACAAAATATAATGTGGATTGCTGCACATTAACACAAAATTGCAGCAGCATTCTTTTGTCTCCACTGTCCTTTGGCAAAATCGCTGATATGCGAAGCTATCTGTGTTTGAAGTTCACACGCAGTCATGGTGGCTGGAAGTGAATCACTTGCGTTATTATTCTACACAAGTTGTCACCACTGCAGTTTTTTAAAACTGTAAATCTAAGGTGCACAAGTGCAACCTTCTGCTTAAAAATGCTGCTTGGTCGCCTCACTTCATTGCTGGCAAGCCCACCCCTGTGCACGCCTGACCAATCAGCTTTCCACTTTTCCCTTGTGCAACAAAGCAAACCGGTTGTCTAAACAAGCATTAATGCACTCTTCCATGTATTTAAAAAAAAAACTCAGGGAAAGCCATGAAGGTTTTTCCCATGTAGTTTTTGTGCCCCCCCCCCCGAATACAGCAAATCACCACAGAATCTCATTGGGGCAAAAGGTATTCTCCTTGAATTCTATGAGGAGTTTTTCTACCATCTAGACAACCCCTAGGTATGCCTGGTAGGTTGCTTGGCATGCTTGGCAATCCCACACTGGGGCAGCATATGAGGATTTATTCCCCTATGTGTTTATCAGTGGCACACTTGTATCTAATGTCAGGAACTTACATAGTCAGCTTGCCTGCTATAATATGTTATATCTGTGTGAAGTTTTATGTGGCATAGTGTTCTGAGAAGAGATGGGACATATAGTACTTTATTAATTGGTATGGGGAGTGTTGTGTTCTTGCTTGTATTGCCTTGCATTCCTGGGTGATTATCAGGGAGTGTGATGGTGCCAGGTTGTTCAAGGACACCATGCTGGGGAAGGTAGGTGTAAGAAAATGAAAGTTCATATGAGAAAAAAAAAGAATAGTTTTGCTTTAGCAATGAATAAAGGAGTAGCCTGCCCGAATTTTAGATACTTATATCGTATTGTTTCTGGGATGACTTTGAAAGTCCTGACAATGAAAGTCAGTGGAGAATGTCTGCTGCAGTTTCTGTAATAAAGCATCACTGAGTTAATACTGAAAGCTTGGATTTCTGAACTGTTAGACCTCTCTACCGACATCTAGGGCAAATCAAATGTTTAACATCAGAGCAGCAGATTGACTATCTGAGGACTGGAGGGAGGCTTGTAATTAGTGGTGGAAAAGAACTATTAATGAACCAAACCTTTTAAAAAAACATTTATCCATTTCATGGTTTGTAAGGCTTTTAACAAAAGTATGTACCTATATTTTGGTTTACCATCATCAAGAGCAAACTGTAAGTGACAGATTCTTCTCCCCTGCCCCTAAATTACATACATGCAAATACATACATAGAAGCTTTGGTTAATGGAAAAATGCATACATTGGGAAATTTTAAGCATCACCGTATCACTCTGAACACACCTAATCTCATCTGACTTCACCAGCTAAGCAGTTGTCGGCCTGGTTACTACTTGGAAGGTGTTTTTCAAGGAAATTCCAGGCAGGGGTAGGAAAACTTCACGCCTGAAAACCTTAGGAACCATTGCTGCCAGTCAGCTTTAACTATACTGTCAGAGATCATGGTCCAGCCATGGTCCTGTCATGCTTGTTCCACATGTTTGGTAATGAAGAATGACAAGACATGCTATACAGCTGGGAGGGTGCCGGGAAGTAAGATTGTGTATCATCAGTGGCCTGGGATAAGGAGCAGAAGTGTGGGGAGGAGTTAGGAGCTGCCAGCGGCCAAGGTCATTCTTGTGGGAAACTTGGTAGAGGGAAAAAGAAATAGCAAGTCTGGGAATATTTTGAGTTGCAGATAAATGGGATGAAAGCTTTTGTAAAGGTTGAACTGTGTGAGCTTTTAATATACTGTGTAACTAGGAAAACCCTTTAGTCCTGACGACAATTGTGTACTGTGATCGACTCTGCTTGCTTAATAAAGTTCTTCTGAATCTGCTGAGAGCTTGTGTTAGCATTACACTATACTGGACTAGATGGGCCGTTGGGCTGACTCTGGGCTTGTCTAGATATGCCAGTTTACTGCGAGTGGGTGCACATTTTTCCTCATTCGCAGCAAAGTTGATTTGTCTTCACAGTTCTGCACATATTCACATCCATTTGCATTCATTTGGATTGAGCGGGCACACATGCTCATTAATGGCAATTGAGCAAAAATGCACATCAATGCAAATTTGGACATCTACACGTTCGAAAATGCACATCTACGTGCATTTTCCAGGAAACCAGGGAAAACTGCAAGTCCTTTTTCTGAGCAGTTTGTGGAGTTTTTAGCCCCCCCCCTCCAAATACTGCAAATCACCTTTGGATCTCATTGGGACAGATCGTATTCTCTGCTAATTCTATGAGGAGTATTTTCATTGTCTAGACAACCCCTCAGTATATGGCAGCTTCCTATCTTCTTATGTACACCAGGACATTAAAGTGACTCCACAGCATTACTGTTTTATGGATTATCTTACTTTGCAAGAGTTCTTAAGAAGAAAGTAAGAGTGGAAAAGAGGCAAGAGAAAGCTGGAATAGGGGCTGGAGCTTATAAAGGTAATTAAAAGGAGTGCTCACCCCAACAGCAGGTGGTTAAGAAGAGTTAAGCACAGATAAAGGGTGCAAGGACTAAGGGCTTACCATATTAATGCAAAAGGAAGAGGAGTTGGTGTACAGAATAAAGGGTGGGGGGGGGAAGAGAAGTCATAGTTAGCACATCAATAAAAGAAGCAGAGGCTAGCATTAACAATTGAATTATATTTAGCAGGTGGAAAGATGCCATATGAAAAGAATAAGCCAATATTTGTATGCCATTAAGATGAATGAAATGGGCATCAAAGATAAGACAAGCTCACAGACCAGAAAGTTAAACAGTGACTTAGGCAGAAAGTAAAAAGTCAACGACCCTGGAATACCTCAAGAATGCCATGCATCAAACTTTCAAAACCATGATTAAAACTCACCATCATCCCATCTTTGAAAATGTACCTGCTCTCAGAAATAGCAGGAAGCACCCTTACAGTAGTTTAAAGGCAGCCACTTTGTTCCAGGGCCAAATGTTCAGCGTCAGGTCTGGAGCAATGTACCAAAATTTGGGACAAATCTAAATGCCAATGCTACCCATTAATACACTACTCACTACTGGATTGCCCAATAAAGTTAATCCACCACTTCAATAGCCAGTAGATCTGTGTATTGTCAAATATGGTGGATTTTGATCTCCTGCACTGTGCTGAAAAGCCACTTACACTGGCCAAACCTGCCTAGGATGTGAGATTTAGAAAGGTGGTGGTGAAGGGAAAGAGAAAGAAATAACTAAATTTAATTGCACTTGAGAAAGACTCAACAGGGATGAAGGTTTCTATAGACATCATAAAGATTTCTGTGCACTCTGAGGAATGCTGTTTCTTGTTAAAAAAATTTTTTAGAATACTGCTTTAGATCTTCTACCTAGATTCCTTCTAGAGCCTTCACTTCCACATCTAACCCAAGCTCAGAGGTGGGATCTAAGCCATGGAAGTATATGCAATTATTAAAACTTCAGAAAACCTCAAGCAGTAAGTTTACATATGTGTACTTCCCTAAATCTTTAATCCTCTTCCAGAACCAGGAAAACATGAGCATGAAATCAAAATTATTTTCAGTTACACTGCTCATATATTCAACAAGTTGCACATGACATTAACCCATAACAAGAAAGTACTGAAGAAAGACCACAAGCAATTATGATATGCACAGTTCATGGTGAATGCCATTGTCTTTTCAAAAGAAACGTACCAGCTTTCCTAAACCTCATCCCAACTGGGGAAGTTATATTCCAAGATATCTTGAAGGTACTGGGTTGGGGAAAATTGAATCAGAATTACCTGCACCCAAGAAATTCCACAAGCAAGCCAAATGCTACACAGATTGGTGAACACATATTAAAACAGGGTGACAGTCCTTCAGAGAAAAGCCAATTTGCACAACCCTAATTGTAGCACTATAGGAAATTTGTGTTCGCTAAGTCCCACAACCCACTTCATTTTCTTACCAAGGAGATCCATTCCCATTCAAATTCCTACCCAAGTAAGAAAATGACTGGGTGGCTTTGGGCTACTCACTCTGTCTCAGGATCTAACCCACCAGATAGGGTTTTGCAAAAGTGCAGTGGGGGATCTGAATTCCTTGGAAGAAAGATATGATAAAAATGTAATAACTAACTAAAGCAACACTTAATCTGATACTTCTCATGAATTTATGCAGGGCTGGCCTGTCTATCAAGCAGAATGACACAATTGCCAGCATTTGTAGCTGGCTCTGAGGAGTGCTGTGTGAAACTAGCCTCGACTGAGAGCATATAGGCAACAGCAGTGGTAATAAGATGCAAGGCAGATAGGGAGAAAGGAAGGAGAACAAGGTGGTGGGAGTTAGGTGAAAGGGGGATGAGCAAGCGAGGGGAAGGAGGGGAGGTAGCCTGATTATGATGGTAGCTCCACTAAAGCCATGGGAGAATTCTGTCCACCACTGAACATGTGTCTCCTCATTTAAGGATTTCTGATGTTCATATACTTAAAATAAAGGGCTAATGACTGTACATTCCAAAAGTGAAACTTCTCCCATATAATCTTTCTCAATCACAAATCAGGAGAACACACACACATACACAAACTGCAGCAATATTTTTGGCAGAATCACAATCATGCACAACACTGCAAAGTGTACCCATGCGCTACTAGTTCTCACACTGCCTTCTCCACATGATTTGTACAAGAAATACATCTCAAGATTACTGTGTAAGCCTGGCAACCCATCTTGCTGATCTCAACAGAACTTATTTTAAACTGGCAGCACAGTTCAAAGCACATATACCTGGAAGTAAGCATCTACTTATTTTAGTAAAATTTATTGTCACATAAAGATATATGACAGCAGAATTGTTTACAACATTCCTCCCACCTCTAAAAAATGTCTTGCCATGTGGGAAAAGACTTGTTACACAAGGTTAATAGCGTTTCTTCAGAAAAAAATACTGCCTTAACAAGCATCTTTTCCACAACAGTGTCCTCAGGGCACCTCAGTTGCTAAGTTAAAAAAAAAAAAAACTGGGAGGGAAGAGAAAAAAGAACAAGCAGAAGCTGTCACAAGTCAATCAAGTTTGTCCTAAACACAATCATCTACTTACCTATCTTGATTAAGAAAAACAAATTGGGCAAGCAACATCTAAATGCAAGGTAGCCTAGTAATTTATTTGCATTTTAATTTAGAAAAGCATAGTTGTAGGACTTCTTGTTGTTACATGTCTTCAAGTTGAAGGGACTCTGTCCTAAGGTTTTAGCAAGATTTCTTCAGAGAAGGTTTGCCATTGCCTTCCTCTTGTGCTGAGAGAGTGTGACTTGCCCAAGGCAACCCGGTAGGTTACCATGGCTGCGTGGGAATTCAAACTCTGGTTTCCCAGAGTCCAGTCCAACACTCAAGCCACTACACCACACTGGCTCACAGCTGACGGATACATATAGATAGTGGATTTTTAACATGAGGCCATATTTGATCATATGGTCTGTGTGCCTAAAGTTTAGGAGGAGTAAGGCTATCTCTTAGCATTTAGCCAAGGTATCAAAGGAACACATCCTCACACTGATGTTCAGCCCAAGCTTATAGGCAATCCAATCTTACTAATACATACACATACACACGAACGCTCACCCATCCACCCCTGTTTGTAATATAAATGCCTACCTCTAGTATTTGATTAAATCTGTTTCAATAACATGGTAACCTTCTAGTATCCAAGTTCTATCAGAAAACAATGTAATTGTATTGCTTTATTAATCTCTCTCTCTCTCTAGAAGAACAAGAAGAAGAAGAAGAAAGGGAAGGGACTCAGAATATTTGTTCCTTTCAGGCCACACAGACAAAGGAAAAAAGAAAACAGCCCATTTGTAAACCAGTGTTTTTCTGTCCTCACTACAGGGCCATGCCATTGGTTTTATTCACTAGACAGTTTTATTGGGATGAGTGTATTGTTGTACCCAGTTGCTTACAGTGGTTGTGGAAACAATCCTTCCTTTGACAGATAACATCAGAGGGCTGGGATCTTCAACAGGACGGGACAAAAAGTCCATTCATCTCTATACGTGTTGTTTTCCTTCATCATTTCATCAGTGAGGCGTCAACTGTCAATGAAAATGTCTTTAAAAGACAGCAAAATTCTCTCCCTCCCCACCCTCCAATTCACCTTTTTGCAAAAGCATAACCCTTTTAGAGGGGGTGAATGTTGGGCATGTAGTTGTAATACACTTTTCTTTATCACCTGTCATCTATTACAAATCACTCCAAGACTGCAATCCTATGCACTCTTTTTGGAGTAAAGTCTCACTGAACTGTCAGACTTCTCAGTAAAGATCCATAGTTCTTTACTAGGTGTGTGTGTGTTTTAAATCTGCCAAGGTGCTGTTATGACTCCCATCCTAGGGATCTTCTCTATTTAAAACCATAGATCCAAAAATATTTTTTAATGGCTTTAAAAAAGATGCCACTGGGGTCTGTCCAGGTATAAAAAATTATCAGCACTATACATGGGGGGTGAGGGGAGAATTTCCTTTCCCCTTTAATAAGGCGATTCCTATTAATATATACATATTATATATTTAAAGAAAGCGTGGTTCCCTATCAGAAGAATTGGGGGAGAGGGGGGGAAAAGAAAGAAAGGCACCTTTAAGATGATGAGGTTTATTTTGTTTAAATAAATGTCACCTTTAAAGGTGCCCCAAGTTTCCTTTTCTTCCCACAATCTCTCTTTTTAGTAAATAGATAGAAAAATAGATAGAATGCAAGGCTCCAGTCCCTCTAGGGACCCCTCAAGCCAACCCCTTGCCCTGTAATGGAGCTTCCCCTCCACCCCACTTTTGGGCCAGTGAAGAAAAGTCCCCTCAGAAGAGGGGGTCCCAATCCGGTCCCTACTCACCGCCCATCCTCCTGCTGCTGCGCCTCTTCCACCCACCCTCAGCAGCCGTCAAGGGGGAAGTTGCCTTCTCAGAGAGACTCAGCCACACACACACCCTCCCACCGCCCTGTGTCGCGAAGCATCCTGGGAGACGTAGTTTGGCTGTGATCTCCCTCCGCGCTCCGATAACGAAGCGCCCACGGTGGCGACGCGTCTGATTCGCCCGAGGCAGGCAGGCAGGCAGGCAGGCAGGCAGTGCGCGTTCCCTTTGCATTGTGGGTAGCGTAGTCTGCCTGGCGTGGATTCCATGCCACCAGATAGGCCTCAGAAGGTGTTCAGTGGTTCTCAACCTGTGGGTCCCCAGGTGTTGTTGGACTACAGTTCCCAAGAGGCCTCTGAGGTCTCACCTTTATCAGTGGCTGCCCTGAATTAAGAGGCAGGACTTACAGATGTTTTGCTGGGCTGGGCTCGTTTCATGGTGCTGGAGTTTGGTGTCTGCCTTTTTATTTTATTTTTATTTTATTATTTTATTTTATTTTATTTATATCCCGCTCTTCAGCCATAAGGCTATCAGAGCAGCTTACAAATTGTTTTTAAGCAACAGCAATGTACACATCTATACTGCTTTAAGCAGTTTCCAATATGCGTTAGCTACTTGCCCCCACAAGCTGGGTATTCATTTTACCGACCTAGGAAAGGATGGAAGGCTGAGTGAACCTTGGAGCCCGCTGGAATCGAACTTGCAACATGGTGACTTGCAGTATTGGCATTTAATCACTGCGCCACCAGGGTTTTGTAAGAGCTTCAGTTTTGCAGGCTGGCAGGCCCCTTGCTCTTCACAACAATTCTGTCCCTTCTCACCTAGGCTGTACCCAAAGCATGGAAAAGTCTTTGGGGAGACTACAGTGCCCAGAATCCTCCATCCAGCATGGGCAAAAAAAGGAATGTTTTCAAGTTCTGTCTGACACCTTTAAGAGTTTTAGTATGATGTTTCCTGGATCGCAGTCCATTTCAAAAAATGGTCCTTGTATCGCTTTTTTGGAGCGCCCCTCTTACACTGACCCGTGGCGAGTTCACCGTAGAGTACTATGTTTGGGAGGTGATGGTCCTCCATCCTAGAAACGTGCCCTGCCCAGCGCAGCTGTGTTCTCAATATCATGGCCTCCATTCTGGTGATCCCTCCTTGTTCAAGGACAGCAACATTTGTCACATAGTCAGTCCAGTGTATATTTAGGATTGTGCGTAGACAGCACTGATGAAAGCGTTCAAGGAGTCGTAGGTGGTGGCGATAGGTGATCCATGTTTCAGACCTGTAAAGGAGAATAGACAGTACAATGGCTCTATAATGAAGTGAAGCAAGGTTGTGTTCTTGCTCCAAATCTATTTACAATCTTCTTCAGCATGATGCTCCAAAGGGCTACGGCAGAGCTCGAAGAAGAAGACGGCATCTATATACGTTACCGTACTGATGGTAGCTTGTTTAACTTAAGCCATCTGAGGGCTCGCACTAAGACTCTAAATTATCTAGTCTGTGAGCTGTTCTTTGCTGACGATACTGCCCTTGTTGCCCACACAGAAGCAGCTCTGCAGCACCTAACATCCTGCTTTGCAACAGCTGCAGAGCTGTTTGGGCTGGAAGTCAACCTGAAGAAAACGGAAGTTCTTTACCAGCCTGCACCACAGGACGAACACCATCATCCCCACATTACCGTCAGCAAATCTGTGCTTAAGTCCATTCAGCAGTTCACCTACTTGGGAAGCATCATCTCCTCAGATGCCAAGATTGACAAAGAGATCAGTCACAGATTAGCAAAGGTATATAGCGCATTTGGAAGACTTTACAAGAGAGTCTGGAGTAACAAACACCTGAGGCAAAGCACAAGAATCAGTGTCCCTTATATAAGATGGCAAAATCAAGGTTTGCTTTTTGGATTATTATTTTTTAAAGAATATTTTCAAGCCGTGAATACTTAAATCCGTGGATACCAAATCCGTGGATACGGAGACACAACTGTATTTCATTTAAATGAGCCATGACCTTCTCTGTAAAATTAACATATTGTCCACATTCATCAATGACATGAGGTGCACATGTCTGTCTTTATGAAGAGCCCACACTGCAAAATACATGATTTTTTGGTGTCTCATTCAGTCTATATATATAAAAAAAGCTTTCCAACTTTCAAAGGGCAGACATCCATTATAATAAGGGATGCCAACCCTATATTTTTTATGTATTTTATTTATTTATAGGGGACAAGTTGTGTAGTCCTCAAAAAAGGGACATCCTTTATCATAAGGGACACTTGACAACCCTGCCCTTTCCTCCATTCCGAATAGATATTTCTTCAAGTGGGCAAATTCAGTCCAAAACATGCATTTTAATCCGCATTTCCAGAAACTAATCCACACTACACAGTTTCCAGTTTGGAAACTGGATTATTTGCCATGGCTCCTTCCTATTGAATTCTGGGATTTGTGCTTTTTACAAGGTCTTTAGCTTTCTCTGCCAAAGAGTGCTGGTGCCTCCGCAAAGTACAAATCCCAGGATTCCATAGGAAGGAGCGATGGCAAATAATCCAGTTTCAAATTGGCTTGAAATCAGGACAATTCCCCAGGCCGCGCTTCCTTGGAGCTGAGTTGCCATGGGCAACAATCCCGAAGCTCGGTGCTCGATTCGTAGGGCCTGGCTCGGGCCCGGCTTGGCTTTCCTCGGAGCGGCGGCGAACAGGCCCATCGTCCTCTCGGCCGGTGGATTAGCCACGCCTGCCTCCAAGCCTCTCGCGTTGTTGTTGTTGTTGTTGGGTCCCCCTCCTTTTTTTTCCTCAGGGAGACAAGATGGCTGCCGGCGCGGCGGTGGGGATGGCCGGGGCCGCCCCGCTGGGCAAGGGGCTGGACATCAGCCTGGCGGCCCTGCAACGGCACGACCCCTATATCAGTAGCATCGTGGACGTGGCCAGCCAGGTGGCGCTCTACACTTTCGGGCACCGCGCCAACGAGTGGGTGCGTGAGCGGGGCCCCAGCCCGGGGGTGGTGGCGGGTCTCGAAGGGGATGGAATGGGGGAGCTGCCGCTTTAAATCTGCAACGTCATTCTCCTGCCGTAAATACCGTAATAGAGGGACGTTTGGAGTGGGGGGGATATCATAGAGTTGGAAGAGACCACAAGGGCCATCTAGTCCAACCCCGACAGGTGGCCATCCAGCGCCCCGTCCTAATGGGGCTTAGAATCATAGAATCCTAGAGTTGGAAGAGACCCTGAGGGCATCTAGTCCAACCCCATTTTTCCATGCAGGAATACCCAAGCAAAGCATTCCCAACAGATGGCCATCAAGCCTCTGCTTAAAAACCTCCAAAGAAGGAGACTCCACCACACTTCCAGGAAGTGGATTCCACTTCTGAACAGCTCTTACTGTCAGGAAGTTCTTCCTAATGTTTAGGTGGAATCTCTTTTCCTGTACCTTGAGTCCATTGTTCCATGTCCTAGTTCCATGTCCATGTGGCACAGAACCAAGTCATCCTCTCACAGTACTTTCATAGAATCATAGAGCTGGAAGAGACCTCAAGGGCCATCCAGTCCAACCCCATTTTGCCATGCAGGAATACACAATCAAAGCATTCCTGACAGATGGCCATCCAGCCTCTGCTTCAAAACCTCCAAAGAAGGAGACACCACCACACTCCCAGGCTGTGTATTTCACTTCCAAACTGCTCTTACTGTCAGGAAGTTCTTCCTAATGTTTAAGTGGAATCTCTTTTCCTATAGTTTGAACCCATTGCTCCGTGTCCTAGTCTCAGGAGCAGCAGAAAACGAGCTTGCCCCATCCTCAGTATGACATCTCTTCAAATATTTAAACATGGCTGTCATGTCCCTTCTCAACCTTCTCTTCTCCAGGCTAGACATGCCCAATGTGAAGTTGAAGACTTTCATGGCTGGCATTCATAGATTCTCCTTGGTTTTTTTCCAGGCTGTGAGGCCGTGTTCTGGAATAGTTTCTTTCTGACGTTTCACCTGCATCTGTGGCTAGCATCCTCAGAGAATGGTTGGGTAGGAGTGTGTGTGGAGTGTATATGCTGTGAACCCCTGTTGGGGAGGATATGTAAATTTGTGTAATTGAATGGTTAGTTTCTGGGTGTAGAAATGCAAGGAGGATTAACCCAGGGACAGGGGGATTTCCAGCAGATAATGGGCCATCAACCAACCATTAGCCAAATGGACACTAATCCTCCTGGCATTTATAGTTTGTTGTATCCCCAGAGCTTTCTGACAAAGAAGGCTAAATATCTCACAAAACTACAGATCCCAGAATTCCATAGCATTGAGCCGTGGCAGTTAAAGTGATATCAAACTGGATTATTTCTGTAGTGCAGATGCAGCCTCTGTCAAAGAGGCCACATCTCTGCATTTGCTAGACTGGAGCTCTTGGAGCTCCAGTTATCCAATTGATGACTGGAGCTGTTGGAGAACTCTCATTTACAGAATCACCAGGAGTCAAAGCCACTTTGACAGTATATAACAACAACAGTTCCTTGTCTGTATATATATTAAGACTAGGGAGTAACTACAGTTTCTTTTATTTTTTACTTTACTGAGTTAAATTGAAGACAATCTTCAATTTTAAGTAAGTTGCATTTAACGAGGCACTATCTGCATCAAGCTAACAAAAGTTGTATCTAAGAGCCTTCTGACTACCTGGGAAGGCAGTTGATTCTCATTCTCTGGAGTTTTGTTTTGTTTTTGTTTTTTAAAGAGGTAGGATGGCCACTTCTAAGGGAAGGTAGCTGTGGATTTGTGCTCTGCCATGGGGTTGGACTAGGTGACCCTTACGTGTCTCTTCTATGATTCATGTGATGGCTGGATGTTGTTTGGATGGTGTGTTGGTCTCTGCTTACTGGTGCTGGGGGTGGAGAATCTGCTCTGACAGAAACTATGCTTTCTGTGGAAAGCTGGATCCACGGCTGCTCTGTTCCCTCAGACAATCCCAATCTGGGTCAATCAGTCTGGCTTAACTCACTTCATAAGTAGGGCACCCTCCTGTATTCACCAGTATCAATATTCACATGCTGAAAAGTAAAGATGGTAATGATAATAACCAAAAATTACCAAGTTTTCTTTAGTGATTGCTCTTGCTTTGACAGAGCGGAGTATTTGTGTGAAGTGTATGACACCAGTAAATAGTATTGTTATTAGGAAATGTGACACTTTTTCTGCCAAAATATGGATGTGGTGGGGGTTGGCTGTGAGATCACAAAGCAGCCAACAGCTGGGGCTCTACTTCTTTATGAAGCTACATTTCACAGCTTATATGTTTCAGTGCAGTGCCAGAGCTTGGAAAAGTTACCATTTGGGCCATGTTAATGAGTGGGGAGGTCATAGCAGTTGTAGTCCGAAATAATAATTTCTCTCAGTTGCACAGTGCACATATCAAAAATGTAATGCGTGGGAGAGACAAGTGTGCCCTTAAATTGTGTCCAGTGATATGAATGTTGTGTACACACCAGAAATGTAGTGACTAGTTTCAGGACATGTTTTATTGGTTGAAATCTTTGAAGTGGCATCCAACCTAGGGTATCTGTTTGCTAGTTCCGTTAAATGGCTTGTATTTTTTTGTTAAAATACTGTTAATTGATGTATTTTTCATCTGATTCTAGGAGAAGACTGATGTGGAAGGAACACTGTTCGTTTATACAAGGTGAGTATTATTATTATTATTATTATTATTACTATGCTGTATTATTAAAATATTTATACCTGCCCCTATATCAGAAGATCTCAGAGCACTTTATAAATAGCATTAAAACAAGTTAAACTGTTTAAAACAATAAAATAATTTAAATAAGCTGAAAACATATTAAACAACATAATGAGTTAGAAACAGATTTAAAGGGTTACCAACTATGTACAACAGTATTGGGGATGAATTAGTAAGGCCCTAAGGCCTTGATGAACAGCCAGATTTTCACTTTGCATCTAAATGTAGTGAATGTTGGCGCTAGTCTGGCCCCCAAGGGGAGGACATTCCCCAGTTGGGGTGCCACAGCTGAGAAGGCCCTCTTCCATGTGCCTAGTACAGTGTATTGACCTCACTGCTGGCACATGGAGGACCCCCCGCCCAGCAGACCTTAATCTTTGGGCATGCTCATATGGAGAGAAGCAGTCCCTGAAGTATTGAGGTCTCAAAGCATTTAGGGCTTTAAAATGTCATCGCAAGCACCTTGAATTCAAACCAGAACGTATTGGTAGCCAGTGCAATTCTTTTAAGACAGGCATTATATGCTGTCTATATGGTATTGCAGCAGTTGAGCTGCTGCATTTTGCAGTAGGTGCCGTTTCTGAGTCTTCTTCAGGGGCAGCCTCACATAGAGCATATTACAGTAGTCTAACCAGGAGCATGTGGTAGCTTCTCAACTCCAGGGGTTACTGGATAAGGCGGATTATCTAGATCCATTTCAGTCTGGTTTCAGGCCCGGTTATGGGACAGAGACAGCTTTGGTCGCCTTGGTAGATGACCTATGTAGAGAACTGGACAGGAAGTGTCCCTGTTGGTTCCGCTGGACCTCTCTGCAGTTTTTGATACCATCGGCCATGGTATCCTTCTGAGTCACCTCTCTGGGATGGGGCTTGGAGGTACTGTTTTACAGTGGCTCCGTTCTTTCCTGGGGTATTGTCAGAGGGTGGTGCTGGGGGATTATTGCTTGACTCCTTGGCCATTGGCCTGTAGAGTCCCTCAGGGTTCAGTCTTGTCCCCTGTGCTATTTAACATCTACCTGAAACCACTGGGAGAGGTTGTCTGGAGTTTTGGAGTCAGGTGTCACCAGTATGCTAATAACACCCAGCTCTATTACCCCTTCCCACCTGATTCCAAGGAAGGTGTTCCTGTGCTAAACTGATGCCTGGCAGCTGTAATGGACTGGATGAGGGCAAACAAACTGAAGCTTAATCCAGACAAGGCAGAGGTGCTGTCAGAAGACAGACCTGGGAATAGGGATTCAGCCTCTGCTAGATGGGGTTACACTCCCTCTGAATACGTAGGTTTACAGTTTGGAGGTACTCCTGGTTTCACCTCTGAACCTGGAAACCCAGGTTTCAGCAGTGACCAGCAGTGCTTTCACACAGCTAAAGCTAGTGCACTAACTGCACACATTCTAGGAAAGTCAGATCTGGCCACAGTGGTACTTGCCTTGTTTACATCCCGTTTGGGTTACTGTAATGTGCTCTACATGGGGTTGCCTTTGAAAAGTGCTTAGAAATGTTAGTTGGCTCAAAGAGCCTCAGCCAGGTTGTTAGTGAGGGCTAGCTACAGAGAGCACACAACTCCCTTGTTGCAACAGCTCCATTGGGTGCCAATCTGTAGCTGTACATATTAAAGAATGTGTTTTAAAATACTTGTCCACGATTTTATACTGCCATTTTTAATTGACTGTGGTTTTGGCTATGATAACTTTCAGAACAGCTTCACCGAAGTATGGATTCACCATTATGAATAGACTGAGCATGGAAAATCGGACAGAACCCATAACTAAAGAGCTGGACTTCCAGCTACAGGATCCTTTCCTTCTTTACAGAAATGCCAGATGTGAGTGACACTTCTGAATGAGCTAGATACAGTTTTGAGATTGTACTGTGCTCCTTCTAGACTGTCTCTGAAAATCTCAGTTGTTAAGACAATCTAATCTGTGTCCTGTGCCAAGGATAAAAATGGAGAAAAAAATTCCTCCAGCTTTGGGGGGCATTCAGAAAGTAGCTAAAGGACACAAGCACTGCTAAGGCTGCACAATAGCATTATGGTATACATCATGGCATGAAAAAGAGTAATTTTAAAGTATTTAAAATATAAGTGCATCATTTAAAAATAGTCCTGTTATACAAGGTCCCCGGGTTCTCTAACATGATGCAAGAAATAGAAATCAAGAAATGGAATTTGGTTCATACACATGGGTTCCATTCCTTCAGTATCTCCTTTTGAGTTATATGATCAGACAAGTAGCAAGGGCCTAACCATATTGGATCTCTTTCTAGGAGGCTCAGTGTTGCCCCAGGGATGGTTACTCCCTGCTGAGCTTGACAACAACCAAGCCTAGCAAGAAATTTTATTTGCCAGCCAGCTATGCGTTCATTGAGGGACCCAAACAACAGAACAACTTGTTTGAGTTATGAGTAAATGTACCAAAAAATTGGAGACAATGCCACTTTAGACCTGCATAGTGAGGGAAAAGCTGCTGGGAAAATCAAGGCGTAAGGTACTGTGAATACAACACAAGCAAAAAAAATGCACCTTAGAAACAGAAAACCTATTGATTAAAATAATTATTTTACTTCTCAGTTAAGAAGCGTGTGTAACACCTGCTTTCAAACAAAATGTAAACATATAATTCATCCACAAACCATCTGAAGACAGAAAGTGATGTTTCTCCATCAGTACCACAGTTTTTAAGTACTGTACATTCCATAATGGAAATGTTATGAACATCCAGAACACATGCACTTATTTGGTTTTATTGATATCAGATTTACTTCCAATATGTAGATGTCCTATAATGTTTATCAGGAAGTAAAACAGCACTGATATGGATGATATTTAATTGCCTGGTAGACTGCACCTTGATATATAATCCAGTAAAGAGCAGCTCCACATTTTCTGACAGCCCAATTAAATATTAGCTGGGTGGCAACCCTATGGAGCTGTAACACATATCACAGGCACTGCTCACTATGACCTGCAGGATGGGTAAAAATAAATTAGGATGGGGAGCACTACTTGAAACGTGGAGGGGGGTACATTTGGTAGCTGGACATTTGTATCATTTAGCAAATCACAGTGGGAGAAATAGAAGGTGAAATGCTATTGTTTCAGGCTTATCATATTTATAAAACTTTAGAAAACCCATTGCAAATGATATTTAACTCTCCCTATCAAAGATGGGTAGTGGCAGTCATGATACTGTGTTGTTCATCATTTGTGTTTGATGTGCATTTACAGTGTCCATTTATGGAATTTGGTTTTATGATAAGGAAGAATGCCAAAGAATTGCAGAGCTCATGAAAAAGTAAGTGTTGATGGGCCAAAAAAAGGGGGCCTTTGGGATTTTTATCTGTTTGTATTTTTGCATGGTAGATCACTGTTACTATAGGTTACTCTTAACATTTGCTCCCTTTATACTGGAATTACCACCACTGATGACTGAATCATATTTAAGCAAAAAGGCAACTAATGCATTTACACTGTAAAAATAATGCAGTTTGACACCACTTTAAGTGCTATACCTCCATCCTATGGATTCCTGGGATTTGTAGTTTTACAAGGTCTTTAACCTTCTCTGCCAAAGAGTACTGGTGCCTCATGAAACTACAAATCCCAGGATTTTGTAAGACGAAGCCATGACAGTTAAAGTGGTGTCAAACTGCATTATTTCTACAGTGTAGATGCACCAAGGCTGCAATCTTATATATAGTTCTATATGGGAGTAACTCTCAGTGGGACTTACTTCTGAGTAAACCAGCAGATGATTCCACATTAAAGCATTCTTTAACTGACAAATTTGATTGCTTGTTTCTTGGTGAAAGTTTTTTCATGAGGGAATGAGAACTTTTCTTCTTTGATGACTAATATAACTTAGGGATTTTATGACACTGACAAGGAAAAAATATGTCAGAAAAAACATATGGTGGTGGGGGGGCGAGTGGCAGCAGGGCAAGGGCAGCAAGGAGTGTGGTGGCACAGGGGGGGCGGCGCAGCGGTGGGGAGGGAGATGGCAGGGGGAGGGCGCCGAGGAGCGCAGGGGTGGTGGTGGTGAGGAGTGAGGTGCCACAGGCAGTGGGGAGGGTGCCGAGGAGCGCGGCGTCAGGGAGCACAGTGGCGGGGGGGTGCGGAGGGTGACGAGGAGCACGGTGGGGGGACGGGAGGCAGGGGAGGGTGATGAGGAGCGCACCGGGGGTTGCAGAGGGTGGCAAGGAGCATGGCAGAGGGGCGGGGGACAGGGGAGGGCATCGAGGAGTGTGGCGGGGGTGCGGAGGGTGGCGAGGAGTGCGGTGGGGGGACGGGGGGCAGGGGAGGCGACGAGGGTGGTGAGGAGCACAGTGGGGGTGGGGGAGGGCGACAAGGAGCACAGCAGGGGAGAGGGTGGCGAATATGGTGGCAGGGGGTGGGGAGGGCACCAAGGAGCGTGGTGGGGGAGGGTGGCGAGCGCGGGGAGTGGCGAGGATGGCAGGGAGGGCAGCGGGGGCTGTGGGGAGGGCAGCACAGGGGGGCGTGTGTGTGTGTGTATGTAGCACGTACCATGGGGGGGGTGTAGCGTGTGGAGGGAAGGGTGTGTGCTACACCGGGTATAGCTAGTTTGTACATATTGCAACTGTTTGACTTTGAAGATAAAAGTGCCTCCTGTTTATTTGGACGTCAAACACTCTTGGGAAAGGGTTGCTACTGAATCTGCTGAGATAATTTTTTTGGCTTCTGCTGGGGACTGAGTGTCCTATCATCCCCTGACATATTCCAAATGAGCTGTGCCATTAATTTATAATATAGTCAGTATGATGTATGATATTAGTTTTATTATCAAGTTCTTTTCCAATAATTCACAGTGCCAAGATTCTCTGTACTGAATTGCCTTTTTCTTTGCCTGAATATCTTTCAGTTTTCTTATTTACATTAAAAGTTCATGTACCATTTTTGTCTTGTCCAGTTATTTGTTTTGGATAGAACTTTCTTGAGCTCTTAAGTCTCCTTTGGATTTCATGCACTGAATAATTTGGTGTTACCTGCTTCAGCCTTAGCTATCTCACCGTGTATGATTGATCAACATGAATAAGTTGTTACTCTTAAGAGGTGTGGGGGTGCTTTAGAGCCCCACCCATGATGCCAAAATCTCTTATTATTGTCTGGGGAATGATTATCTCAAACGGAAGCCTGCAAGAGGCAGGTAACTTATACTGTGGTGTTTTTAATGGTTTTAAACTGTATTATATGTGGTATTTTGTGAGCTGCCTTGGGTCCCTTCTGGGAGAAAGGCAGCATATAAATTAATTAAATAAATAAATAAATAAACTTTGGGGGTCTTTTCACCTATGTATACCAGTACTAACTGTAGAGAGCATTCCAGTTTAAAGTGAAATAAAGTATTTTTTATTGGAAATAACACAAAGTGAACTCACACATGCAACACACTTTCCTAAGAACCATACAAGGCTAAAGCAGAGTGGGGGAGAAGGATTAGATAGAGGGAGAGATTTGGGAATATAGGGCGATAGTTACCAGTCTTGAAGAGTAGAGTTTTGTGCAGCAAAGATACTCAGATAGGCTGCTGAGGGTGTTACAGGAGATTCTGATCCGGGGTGTGCCGAGAAACAGTGGTTGGGCTCGTTCACTGTGGCACACCTTACTATTGTCCCTCCCTCTTTCATTTCTTGTGAGATAAAATATACAACTCATGTATTTAAGAGGTTCCTTTTCCTCTCAGATGAGAGGCTGGAATGTGCAAATCCACCTACCAGTAGTTGCTTTATTTCTCTGCACACATCCCAGCCTCTCATCTGTGAGGATGCTGGGAGTTGCAGTCCAACAACATCTGGATGCTGTTATGATTCCCACATTTTTACAGAAAAAAATGTGAACTTCTTGAAAATGTGGGAATCATGAGGGCATCCAAAGGTTGTTGGACTACAACTCCCAGCATCCCTGTGCATATGTTCCTTTGAGTAGCCTGTCGACTTATGGCAGCCCCATGAATTTCGTAGGCTTTTCTTAGGCAAGGAATACTCAAGAGGTGGTTTTACCAATTTCTTGCTCTGAAATCTTACCCACAGCACCTGGTATTCATTGGCAGTCTCCCATCCAAATACTAACCGGACAGACCCTGTTTAACTCCCAAGATCAGATAATAGATGTGGGTGTGGGTGTGGGTGGTACATCACATGCTGGCTAAGGCTGCTGCGACTTGCAGTACAATAGCATCTGGAGAGCCTCCCACCCCTGCTGTATACATTTTAATAGGTTACATCATATTCTATAAACCATATTTATTGTGCATATTGTATAAGCCCTGGGCCTGAACTTAAGATAGATAGACTCATGTGTAAGCATCATTGGATGTTATAGAAAATAAATCCTAATACAGCTAACTGAAAATGATTACTGTATTAGATTACTAAAAGTGATTACTAGATTATTCACAAATATGGGTAGTCTCTTGGTTCCTCATGGCTGCCAACATGGTTGAGCAGTTGGAAGACCATAAATTTCTGTCAGGCTGCTAGTTTAAAAACCCCTTAATAAGCCTGATTTGGCTGGTGTGACTGTGGGTGATAGCTAGTTATCCCGTACTGGAAGAAAGGCAGGATATAAATTAAATACATAAATAAAATATTTATAATCATTTACTAGCTGTCAGTGACTGGCTATGTCATTATACTAACACCTTGCTGGCATGGTACAGGTAATTTTTTGTTAACAAAGCTTGTCCAGCAGCGACTAAATGTCTGTATGCTAATTTATTTCAGTAAATGACTACTTTGTAGAGTATTGTTATTATAAAACGTGTTTAATAGATTTTAGTCACCTCATTTCATCTAATTAAAACTGCATCACAGTTCAGCTGAGTAACTATATGTTAGAATTCATAGCAGTCTGAAGTAATTATAACATAGTCGGGGTAGAAAATTGATCATTTTCTAGCCCAAAGTGCAGTTTAAAGTACATTGCCTCCTCTTGGTTGTGCAAGCTTTGTCCAAATTGGTCTTTTACGGTCCAGTGGGCTCAAAATTGGAAAAAATCAGATTATCAGCCTTAGGCAAACCTTGCTCGTTTGTTTGTACTGAAACCATTCTCACAATTTCTTCAGTTATTTGACGTAGTTGGGAATAAACTCCATTTTTTCCTTTCCTTTTCGACTTCACTTTTCATTTCCAGTTTAACTCAGCAAGAACAGCTGAAAGCACAGCAGGGAACTGGCATGGGAATTTCCCCTGTAAGCCTGAATTCAGGTGACAGCAAAGAAGTGGATATCCTACGGATGCTCACCAAAGCCAAAGATGAATATACCAAGGTGAGACATCTTTGTGTAAAGCACTATCGTACGCTGTCTTTGTTTGTTTCCTCATTCCCTCACCCTGTTGTGTCGTTCTCTTGTTGTAGATTTGCCGCTTTCTTGTTTTCTGTAACATTGATAGATTGGCATCAAATCAGAGAACCTTGGCCTCATTTTCAGGGAGTGTCAGGTAATTGTCCTCAACCAAAAACCAGTCTGACAAATGTACACAGTATAAATACTAACATGATTTAAAAAGCTGAAAACATATTGAACAGTTGAACAGTTAAAAAGGCAGATTAAACAGTTAAAATAGTTTAAAACAAAATATGTGCCAAATGTGGGAATAAACTTAAGGATGATGTATTAAAAGACTCTTGCAAATATCTTTTTATATGTAAGGTTTTACATTGCGCATGTCTTGCGTTCCTTAAAATTAAAGTTGTCTGTCCTTCAGGTATCTTCGATCCACATGGTCATTTGTCGGCTTGTCAGTTGTGTTTTTAGTTCTCACATTTAAGTAAACTTGCTTTCATGATGGTTGGATGAAGCATTGCTTTTTTAAAAAAGGGTGGGATTTTTTTGTGTGTTACAGTGCAAGACGTGTTCAGAGCCCAAACAGATAACCAGCTCTTCTGCTATATACAACAACCCCAACTTGATCAAGCCAATCCCAGTGAAGCCTAGTGAAACGCCTCACCAATGTGCATCTCACCAAGCCCAGGTATGTGAGTATATCTGTCCTCTTGACTCATGCTCCTCTTGGCTTAACTTAATGAGGATGTCTGCATAGGAACCTTCCCCAGCAATGAAGAAAAGATACTTTGGTGGCAAACCTATATCTAGCATCATGTCTGTTTCTGACCTCACTCTAGCCCTGATCCAACACCAGTGATGCTGGTGATAGTGGCAGGGTCCCTTTGTCACATGTCATCGTATTTCTGGAGTCATGGCTTTATGCAGCAACAGCATACGCACAGCTGCAAGAATATAATTATTAGAAAAATAGAACTCTTCTTTTAAAGATAAAAGTAGGTTCTACAAATAGCTAAACACTGAGAATTGCTTTTTGTCCATCTGAGCAGAGCACACCACCCCCTTTTGCCAAATTATTTGTCCACTGCAAAATCAGGAAAAATATTGGTAAGCTCTTGAGGGTTGGTAGCAGGGCTGTGGAGTCAGTACGCCAAACCTTGGACTCTGACTGTGACTCCAGCTCCTTCATAAATGGCAAGTGTGTATTACTTAGTAATACCAAATTTACTATAAGTTTTTTGTGACTTTAATAAAATGGTAGCACAAGGCATTTCATCACCACCATATGCATCATCTGGCTGTTTAGCTTGATAGAACATCAAATATATTTATTTGATTAAAATTTCTGAACAAGAAAACTTTCCTAAATTTATGTGAAAGTAAATATGCAACAAACTAGGCTTTGTATAGTTATGGAATCATGGCACTGAAGTTTTTATTTTGAAGCCAGCACTGGAATTGGTACATTTCTGCCGACCCCAACTCTACAGCCCTGGTTGGTAGGGTTGAAAAACATTCTGGTAGAGATTGGTTTACTTTTGAATATGAGGAACCCAAGGTGTCTTTTTCTTTTAACAAAGAGGGAAGATGCTTTTGCTGCCATTTTGAGTGATGACTTGGCTTCCCACAGTAACCTGGAAGCATTCCCTTTTAACCTTTGAGGCAGGATGGCTGGTGGAAGTGGTGGTATAGCCCATTATCATATATGGTCAGATGGGGGAGGTGGCTGCCTCCACCTACAAGTGGAGCAGTCCAGTTCTAAGAATTCTGTTCCCCAAGAATGTCATTTCTGTGACAGAAATAAAGCAATTAATTAGCCGCTTCCATCATCCCCAGCACTGTGGCTACACACAAGCTTTGCATTTCCTTCAAAATACCAGGCCAGGCAGCAACACTACACTTTCTCACAGCTCTGACTTCCAGTAGTATTTATATAATGCTACTGGTATTTCATGGTTATATACAGTTCTACATGGTCTTTGGTCCACAAAACTGCTTGGACTGTCATAACGTTGGTTTTAAATTGATTTTAAGGAATAGCTTGTTTTACCTATGTATTGTTTTAAAAACATAACAGCACTGATCTGCTATATGAAACTGATGTTTTCCACAATCTACCAGCCACAGCACCATCTCCTCTAAACTATATAATGGTGCATTTTACAGTAAGACCCTATATCTGTGGGGGATTGGTTCTAGCCTCCCCCCCATGGATAATGAAATCTGTGGATAATAGCGAATGCCCCCACTGCCATTCCCGCCACTGAGAGCCATCCCGGGGGAGAAAGGAGGGAGAACTCCTCCACCTCTTCCTTCGCCTACCCACCCACCTCCCCGTTGCCATTGCCACCATTGAGAGCCCTCCCAGGGGAAGTGGTGGCAGGCTAGATCCCTCCTCCCACCTCCCTTCGCCCATCACACCCGCCATGACCAGAGCTCTCTCGAGGGAAGGGAGGGGGCAGGAGATTCCTCCTTCCCACTCCCTTCCCCCCCCACACCGCCAACTGTGGATAATTGAATCAACAGTTGGTGAATTAGCGGATGTGGGGGTGCTACTGTATTTGGATGGCAGGATAATTTAGTTTTCCAGTGCAACCACAGAATACCTGTTAGAGAGATTCTGATTATGCACTATTAAAATGAAAAAGTGGAAGTCAAAACTCTCAACTGTCATTATTTTAGCAATCAAAACAGAACACCTTCCTTCCACTTGGCTAAAGTTGCTGTCAAACTCTCGAACCTTCATAAGGTTGCTGCTTGTTTAATAGCAGAGACAGACAAGCTGGGAGATAAATTTTGCTGTATTAAGTGAATTTCTGTGCATCTCTGTCTCCTTCAGCTACATCCAGATAAACTGATGGCAAGACAGGTTAAAATTCACTACACAAAATTGGTGGTAACTCATGAGGTTGGTTTACTGGTGGTTAAGAAAAATTTCTGCTGCTGTGTGGTGATCAAGAGAGTAAGGGATCCAGAATCCTTACTGGAAAGAGTTGGGAGGAATGGGAACTGCTAATCTGCACTGTGCGAGGGAGCAGCACCTAAGTGGCTGAGCATGAGTCCTAGTAAGCCTCTAAGGGAGAGAAGAGCAGCAAGGCACAGCTTTATTGTGCTTTGCCCCAGTGGCTGGTGAGAGGCCCTCCCTTCATGCTCCAACTGCCATTGCTCTGGCCTCAGAGGAGGAGAAGAACAGCCAGTATCTCCCCCAGTGCCACCCCATTTCCTTATGTGTCATCTCTCCTTTAGATTGTAAGCCTGAGGGTAGGGAAATTAACAATTTGTAAGTTGCTCTGGGAGCCCTTTTTATTGAAGGACAGAGTATAAATACTCTTAAGTAATAAAAGGGGAGGCATATGTTCCCATGTTGCTTGATATATACTAAAATCCCAGCAACTGGTTTGCCCCTGAAAAATAGTATCAGGCAGCTGGAATTTATGGTACAGTAGTAGGACACAAGAGGAGCCTGTGGTCACCTGTGATCTGATTGGGGGAGTCACTTCACTCTGCAGTAGCTGGAGGAAACATCTTTCTGCTCAGGCGACAGGCCCATGCATGACTTGCTCCCTGCAACTGTTTTCTCTGACCATTTTGACCAACCATTCAGTCAAGAGTTCCTAACTGATATGTCTGCTTCAAACAGAAAGACTACAATGCCACCAACTATTTGTAGAAAAGCCATTTTTTAGGTAAGGGACAATTGGGATTAACCATTCCATCTGTTTTTTCAATGCTGCTAGCCAAACGTTATTCTGCCTTTATTATGGTGACTTCCACATAATATCTTCTATTTCCCCTAACAGAATGCAGACCCTGAACCACAGCACTTATCCCTAACGACACTCTTTGGAAAGCAGGAAAAATCTAGTCTATACCAGGATGCCTCGGACCTGCCACAAAAGCTTCTGCAGGATAACTTTCCTCCCAGACAGGGAGTTGTCCGCTCTTTGTCCTATGAGGAGCCAGGCAGGCATTCACCCACAGCAGAGAAGCAGCTTTGCCCAGCCATTCAAAAACTCATGGTGCGTTGCGGGGCTGAGCTCCACCCAGTCTCTGAACTCCCTGAGAACCGACTGTGTGAGAACGGCAGCCTCCCTGCTGGGGGCAAGGTTTTCACTGGACTCTTCCAGCCCGTTGCTTCTCATGGCATTAATAGGACATCTCATCTGGCCCACAGCACAGCCAGCACTCAGAGCCTGCTGCAGCAACTGCAGGGTCAGTCAGGACAGGTAACTAAAATGGAGGTCAATAACTCGATGCCACCATGTTCAGCAGCACCACTCTTCAGCGGGACTGCTCCTGCCTCTTCAGTAGCCCAGGTCAAGAGTGTGACACAGCCACCTGTGATGTATTTCAACGGCTCGCTCCCGGGTCAGACTTTGGGGTCCCCTCCAGCCCTTGGTAAAGAACAGTCCAAACTTCCTGAGCAATCCCTTCCTCTCTCTGGGAACCCATCTGGCAGTTCTGGAGTAATTTCACCACAAGAGTTGCTAAAGAAACTCCAAATAGTGCAGCAGGAGCAACAGTTACATGTGTCCAGTCGGCCAACCTTGGCAGCGAAGTTTCCCGTGGTTGCTCAGAGCACCGCCTCTCTGAAACCTTTGGATTCCTGGATGGGCAAGGCTTCAGACACGGAAAAGCAGCTTCCTCTTTTTCAGGTAAATCTATAGTGATGTGCATTTTCCAGAACAAGTAGAACTGGGAAATTTTCTCTAAATAATGTGATCTGATTTAGCACCTTTAAATACAGGCGCATCTCAGTTACCAAGGCCTCTGACAAAGAAGCTCCTTTTTTAACCAAGTCTTTTTATTGCTGCCCAGTCTCCACTTTTTCCTCTTTGTCCTCTGTCAAGCTGGAAGTTGTTTAACAGTATCAGGATTAGGAGGATGTAGAAGGAAGGCTAGGGAAAGACAGATGGCATTTGGTGTTTGATTACAGCAGTGTGCCTGCAGAAACCAAGGTAATAAAACCTGAGCTGGGAACGAATGGGATTCTACCTAAGCATTGTAGTTGTGTGTGCCTGCCTACAACAGATGAGGTAAACAGCAGTTGCCTTCAGAATCCCTTATTGAGCATGCAAAACAGAAAGAAAAGGGGAAAGCAGATAAGCTTATCTTGTCAGCTTCCCTCAGCATGTTAAAAAAAATAGATCTATAGGTTTGGCCACCAAAATGGAAATTATAAGAAAAGTAGAGGTTGGTGAAAGAAAAAAATAATCTCTAGATACATTTTGGAAGATTTCATGAGGTTTCTAGAATGTTCAAAATGTTGTTTGTTCTTGGTTTGGGATGTGAGGGCAATCTGGCTGTGACATCTGTCACCCCATTGATTGCCATGGTTGAGTCAGCTGATCTGGCTGGCTATGTGGGTGTCCCTTTCTTCCCTCACCACTTCATGTACATCCCTCCCAAAGTTCTGTGCTTGGTGGAAGAGCGACTATCCCAGATAGAAGTAGGGTACTGCTGTTTGGCCAAGAATATACAATAGCTGCGCTCCCCTGCCAGAACCTCCAAAAAAGCTCAGAAATGTTTTTGTTCACTTATGCAAACCTTACCTGATCTGGTTGTTTCATTTCACATGGGTGTATTTCTAGTTTTGGATAAAAAGTTTGCTGAAACATGTTGAACTGCTCTTCTTTTTTATGGCGTAGGAACCTATCCCTATTCTTTCCACATTATTTCTGCCTCTTGTTCCAAATTTTTCATTAAAGAAGTAATGCTCAGGGACACATCTACTTCATTAACTGAGGTTTTATCTCCAAACATTGTCAAAGCTACTTGTGGAAATTATGTTATTGGAATAGTTGTAATAATGTGAAAAGAATAATACTTACTTTCCTTATATTTAACAAACATTGACTATACCTGAAAAAATACTGTTTTTAAGGTCATATACCTAAAGAGAGCTGTACCTGATATATCAACAATTTAACTTTCTTTTGCTGAGGTATACCTGAATTACCATCAGCTTCAACTCATTCACTCTCTGCACTTCTTATCAGTTCAGCTTTTAGCCCTCATTGGCTTTTTAGGATTGACAGATTACAGTACTGTAGTTAACAGCAGTAGTAGCTACATCTGGCAGGATCTTCAGTGCTGCAATAGCAACCTGACACACGTCTGCTATCATCATATTCTGGATTGAAACTACTGTACAAGAAAAGAGATTCTACCTAAATATTAGGAAGAACTGCCTGACAGTGAAATACACTGCCTCAGAGTGTGGTGGAGTCTCCTTCTTTGGAGGTTTTTAAACAGAGGCTGGATTTTGGGCGTGCTTTGATTGTGTATTCCTGCAGGGCAGAATGAGGTTGCAAAGGATGATCCTTATGGTCTCTTTCAACTCTATGCTTCTGTGATTCTATATCCTGTTTGGCTTGCCTAGCCAATGAACATCTCAGTCTCCTCAGGGTTCTAGTTCTTCATCCTCTTGTGTGTATTAGATCTAATAAGTTCATATTGCCTGGTCAGTAAGAAGCAGTCTTCCTTCAGGTAGGGTTGACTATTTAGGACTCTATCATTCCTTGACATCGTCCCACAGTCTCCATCAAGGATATCTGTGGCCTGGGAAAGCTGTCCCAGACCTCAGTTGGGACCACATCATACTACGCTATAAGTTGATTTTGTCTTTCATCAAGTCTTGCCATAGCATCTAATGTTCAGATCCATCTTATGTAATTCAAGTTGTCTTTGCCTATGTGCGGTTGGCTTGGCCACGTTTAGCATATACACATATAACAGTTCCTCCTGTGTTACAAGCAGGTCATCTCACCACAGCGGGTTCCTGCGACCGTTGCGCCATCACTCCTGATGTCCCCAATGGTGTTTAGTCAGTCTGCCCCAGCTCCACCGAAACCAAATGAAAGTGGATGGCAGCCAGCTGTGAACCAAGAAGCTACTTCTAGTTCAGCGAACCTTCTCCTACCTATGCAGAACTCAGAACCGCCTGCTGGAAGTAGCAGTTCACTGACAAAGCTGCAGCTGCAGGAAACATTACTGCATCTGATCCAGGTAAACATTAGTATTGCTTATCTGCCCAACTTTTGTTTTGATAAAAACCTGTGTTGGTGTAAGCCCAACTGTATTTTGTTGTTGTTGTTGCAAAGACCTGAGTTAACTATTTACTAGTAAGCATCATGCAGTGTTAGGTGGATTGAGGGTGCACCTTTTAGGCTGCAATGATAGCATGTGGTTCTGGCGTCCGACCCAGGAACTTCTGGTGCACATATACATTCAGACCAGTGATCCTCTTTCCTCACTGGGAATTAGTGGGGATCCTTTGAAAAACTTCCTTCTCCAGCACAGGAGTGATCTGTATGAGGGACTCTGAGGGAGGAAATGAAGAGATCTTCACTTGGAGATCCTCATATAGACCACTCTTCCCTTGTAGCAGAGAGGAAAAACAGTTGTATGAGATCAGTGAGAAACCAGTGGGGAAGGGGACAGAATTCATCAGTGGCAGAAGGGTAGTTGAGGTCACCCATGGGGTCACCCAAGGCCATAGTGTGGCACAGACTTACAGGTTCTTGGTGTAGATGTTTTATCTTTTTAAACTTGTGTTGTTGTTTTTTTGTTTTTTAATTATACTGTTTTATGTGGTTTTACTCTTTTATTTTATTTTATTGTGAATACTTTGTTGGGCTGATTGTCTCAGGGTCTCATTTTGAGAGAAAGGGGGAGTACAAATGCAATTAATAAATAATAGATGTTTCACAATCTAGCTTCTTGTTTTGTTAAAGTGCAAGGGGTGGTCAACTGCCTTACACCTGCATATGTCTCTTTTTGGTCAATGCAGAGGTTTATATTCCCTTCCTCCTCCTGGGCTGACAAAGTCCCCCACCCCATGGCAAATCGTACCTGGAGGAGAGTGAAGGGGGATTGCAGAAACATCTGGCAATGTCCCCATACCCAGACACAAAATAATTCCCTCATCTGCTGAAACCTCCAGACAAACCCATTGGACCCCTACAGAGGATGCAGTCATTTCATGTCTGGCTGCAGGGAGATAAGTGGACACTTATCTGATCCCACCCCCCAGCTCTCCACCAGGCACGGAATGGTTGCTGCAGCATATTTCCACATGTAGAAGTACTGTAGAGATCAAACAAAAAAGGGGAAAAAGGAAACCTCAAGTGATTGCCTACAACCATTCCATCAGTAGTTAGGGATCAGACCCATCAAAGAAGTCATGGATCATGTGTTAAAAGTTTAGAAAATGTGGGATTTATTTCTTTGTCTTTAATCCAGTTGTGAATCTCAATTAGAGATTCACCTGTTGAATCAATAGGAACCTGGTAAATTAATGCTTACATACTTTCCATTGATCTGATGGGACTACTTGGGATTAATTGGGATTTAGTCTCCATTAGGTTTTTTGTATTTTCAAATTATATGTGTTTTTTTTTTCCTTCCCAGAATGATGACAACTTCCTAAACATCATCTATGATGCTTACCTGGTCAGCGTGAGAAAAGCAGCCCTGAAAAAACCTATGTGAAGCATAATTTTTTAATCCAGTGTATGTCCTGCACTTTCCTTTTTAAAATAACTACAGTCACAGGAATGAGAAGCCCTTGGTTTTCTACAAACCTTTAAATGATGCTTATTGCAAGCAAGTGATGCCCTAAGAATTTAGTGGGTGGAAACTGATAGTGCCTTCCTAGAGCTGGGACTGGGTCACAAATTTGAAATACCTTATAATGTTTTTCTTACTCAGGCTCTGTGTCAGCTTGCATAAATTTTGATATTTTGTCTCTGGTGTTCTTATCCTTTGATATGTTTCCTTTAAAATAGATGTTGAACATTTGCTTCCTGGGTACTTTGCTGGGATTCCTTTTTTCCTCATACAGAAGTTGATATCTGCAAAGATTGCAGTAATATCTGCAAAGATTGGTACTTGTTGCTGAGCAGTGCATGGTAGCCGAAGACTGTTGTTTTAGGGGGAAACATGAAGCTGTCCTGAAAGCTTGGGCTGGAAGACAGATTGCTGTTTAGAGAGCTAAACAGCACGATAGGGCCACATTCCTCCCTATGATTTTTGCCCACTGCCATCCATCCTTATTCATAGGCCATTGAAGTTATGTTGAAACCTACAAACATGTTTGACCAAAGATGACAACAGGGTGGAAGTATAGGGGACAATATGAGGAATGATACCTCTTTCATATCAACTTCAATTATTATTCAAGCAATCAATTACAGTAATTGATTACAGTAATAATCAAACAATCTGTATTTGTCTGTTGTAAATTCTCAGCAGCGAACTGATCATGGTGAGGCATAAGGCAGAGCTGCCTCTGAAAAGATAAAATGGGAAGGCTGAGCAAAAGACTTGTTTGTTCCACAGCTCTGAGAGGACCTGGCATACCTGTTCATTTCTTGGAAACAGACACACATCATTTTTTCTTATGCTGTGTATATCAAAGAGAGAGGCTGTGTACAAAACAGAGGGTTGAGCACACAAAATTCCCAAAATCAATAAGATTTAATTGATCTCTGCAAATGTTTACTGCAACTGAGTCCCAAATTACCTACAATGTGCTAATAATGAAAATGTCAGATTCTCTCTCTTTTTTAAAAAAAAAAAACCCTTCCTTTTGTAAGCAAATATTTTTCTATTTTGTGACCAGAATATTCATAGCAGGCAGCAGGTGATGAAATGATAGCCTTTAGATAATAGGCTTTTGTTTCTAGCTGTTTTGCCTTTTGATGTAGATACAAGCCAATACAAGGCTGTGATACTTCTCTTTGCTTCTAGAGGACAGCTACATCATTTTAAAACATTTGTTAAAACTAGAAAAAAATTATGAATAATTTCATTTTCATGGTGTTACATGATCATATGGACAAGGTTTCAATGATTCATTTGCAAGAAAAATTAAAAAAGGAGTACACAGATTATGCTTTGGATGCATGTTGTTACACCAGGGACTGGGCTTGGATGAATGCTCTTGGAGTTTTATGGCTTTAAGAATTGAATTGAACTTGCCTCAGACATACAAAAGATTTAAGCAGCACAATGCACAAGGTGCCTCTTAGTCTTATATTACAGCAAGGCAATTTAGAATCACACAGGAAGCGACAACCTGAAGTGTAACATGCAACAGAGCAGCAGCAAATGTCATTTATAAAAAATCGTTTATGCAATATGCACTAACAGTATTCTTTCAAGTGTGAATACTCATGCTGAGAACACATAAAAAAACCCTCTCACTTTTTTGCAAGTGAAAATAAAATGGTTGCAATTCCTGAAGGAAATGAAATGAAATAAAACCAGAAATGAAAGTTTCATATAACATCTGCAATTGTTTGGGTAGCCCCAAGCAAACCAAGATTTCTTCAGACAACAAACTGCTTTATTCCTGGCTTATAAGCATGGTTTATTTGAGAACAGTCAGCCAGCAGCTCAAGTTTAGATATTACTCTGTCTGTCTGGTCTGTCTGCTAATACAAAACAGGAGTGAATGAATGTATGCTACCAAGACAAGCAAAACAGCTCTGGTTATTGTTATATGTGAACATAGCTACTGAGTCAGACCATTTGTCTGTCTAGCTCAGTAATGTCTACACTGACCAGGCTGCAGGTCTCCAGTGCAGATTTCCCATCTGTTGGGAATGCTTTGATTGTTTATTCCTGTATGGCAGGGGGCTGGACTGGATGGCCCTTGTGGTCACTTCCAACTCTGATTCTGTGATCATCCCGCCCCAAAGAGAGCAGGTAAAAGGGAACCCATTTCAGATTGGTAGCAGGAAGAGACAAATGTTCATAGTTCCCTCCATCTGTGGTTGTATTCATAGAATTATAGAGTTGGAAGAGACCACAGGAGCCATCCAGTCCAACCCCCTGCCATGCTGGAATACACAATCAAATCATTCCCAACTGTTAGCCATCCAGACTCTGTTTAAAAAGCTCCAAAGAAGGAGACTACCACACTGTGAGGCAGTGCATTCCACTTCCGAACAGCTCTTACTGTCAGGAGGTTCTTTCTAATGTTTAGGTGGAATGTCTTTTCCTGTAGTTTGAACCCATTGCTCCGTGTCCTAGTCTGTGAAGCAGCAGAAAACAAGCTTGCCCCATCCTCAGTATGACATCCCTTCAAATATTTAAATTCTCAATTCTAGCTAAACACAGCATCCTGTGCTAGCTATTTATTTAAAGTCAGGTACACAAATACCAACATGGTAGTGGTTTGAGCTTTGGACTCAGGAGACCAGGGCTTGGCCATGAGAACCCACTGGGTGACCTTGGGCAAGTCATACTCTCTCAGCTTGAGAGGAGGGCAAAGGCAACCCCCCTTTGAATAAATCCTGCCAAGAAAACCCTGTAATAGGTTCGTCTTCAGGTTGCCATAAGTTGGAAATGACTTGAAGGCACACAACAACAATACAAATGCTCAACTCATTGAAGTGTTGTTCACCAAAGTCCCCATAATGGACACCATGGCACATATCCAATAAATATTTCCAGAGGACACCACAGCCCTGTTCAAACATTGCCTCACCACAAGCTACTTCCAGTGGGATAATGAATTCTATGAACAGATAGATAGGGTAGCCATGGGGAGCCCCCTGAGCCCTGTGATAGCAAACTTCTACATGGAACATTTTGAAAAGCAAGCCCTGGAAACGGCACCAAAAAACCCATAACAAGGTTCCGGTATGTGGACGACACTTTCACCATTTGGAACCACGAAGAAGAAGATTCAGTCACATTTTTGAACCACCTGAACAGCATCCACCCAAATATCCAATTCACGATGGAAAAAGAAAAGGAAGGAGCACTGCCATTCTTGGACATCCTAGTCATCCGCAAATCAAACCAACAGTTAGGCCACAAGGTATACAGAAAACCCCCACACATGGACAGATACCTACACAAGAACTCCAGTCATCACCCAGGACAAAAGAGAAGCACATTAAAAACATTGGTAGACCTCACAAAAAGGATCTGTGAACCCCACTACCTGGAGGATGAACTGAAGCACCTAAACTGGGTTCTACAGGCTAGTGGTTACTCCAGATCAGACATCACAAGAGCAGCCAGACCCAAGAAAAACCACAGGAATGAAGAGAAACAACCACCCAAAGGGAAGGTATTTTTACCATACATCAAAGGAGACAGAATAAGGAAACTGATGAGGAAACACAACCTCCAAACAATCTACAGACCAAGAAAATCCAAGAAATGCTACACTCAGCGAAGGACAAAAGAGACCCTCTCACAGCCGCAGGAGTTTACCGCATACCATGCAGCTGTGGACAAGTTTACATAGGGACCACTAAACAAAGTGTGCAATCATGAATCAAGGAACATGAGAGACACTGCAGACTGGGCCAGCCAGAAAAATCAGCAGAAGCAGAACATGTTATAAACCAACCTGGACACAAAATGCTATTTGAAAACACAGAAATTCTAGACCAGGCCAACAACTATCATGTCAGAATGCACAGAGAAGCTATTGAAATCCACAAACACCTGGACAACTTCAACAGGAAAGAAAAAAAACCTAAAAGTAAACAAAATCTGGCTACTGGTCCTGAAGAACACTAAAATCAAAACTTAACACATGCAAATGAACTCCATCCAGGGACAAAGGGATTTCCAGCAGACAGTGGACCATTAGCCAAAGAGAAACTAATACTTATCTCCACCCAGAAACTAGCCATTCAAATACACAAATTTATATATCCTTGCCAACAAAGGTTCACAGTATATAAACCCCACCCATACTCCTACCCAACCATTCTCTGAAGATGCGAGCCAGAGATGCAGGTGAAATGGAAGAAATAAACTCTTCTAGAACACGGTCTCATAGCCCAGAAAAAAACCACGGAAAACCTATGGATGCCAGCCATGAAAGCCTTTGACTTCACAAATCACATTCCTCTTTTAATAAACACCTGCTGCTCCTGAATAATTGGGTACCTCATAATATATGAACTTTAGCTTATTTTACAGTTTCACACCACTGTAGGTATTGAAAGATTTACAGTTTTAAATAGCTAAAATAAACTGAGACATAGTGATTGGCCTAGGTTTACCCAGTTGCTGAGCAGAGTTCTGAACCTGGACATCCCTGGTTGTAGCCCAGCATTCTACAACGCCTGCTTTATGCTAGCTCTCCCAACACATTGATGTGGGGTATTTGTGGGGAAGTAGTATGAAAGGTTCTCTTGCACTTACTGATTCAAAAGAGAAAGTTTTTAGTATTAGGTCTGTAGTAATTATTTTGACACTACAGTGGGCCCTTAGTATCCACTGGGGTTTGGTCCCAGGACCACCCATGGATTCTCAAGTCCCATTAATGCTGGTGATCCCTGCTTGCTCGAGGACAGCAACATTCGTCACATAGTCAGTCCAGTGTATATTTAGGATTGTGCGTATACAACGCTGATGAAAGTGTTTGAGGAGTCGTAAATGGTGGTGATAGGTGACCCATGTTTCAGACCCGTAAAGGATAATAGACAGTACAATGGCTCTATACACATTGATTTTTCTGCTTCTTCTCAGGTGTTTATTACTCCAGACTAAAGTCTTCCAGATGCTATAAATTAGGGGGGAATTTTAAAAATTCCATTTTTCCAAATGGAAAAAAGTATTCCAAAAAGTGGAATAATAGCACTATAAAGCCCTCAGTGAGACTTTTATCACACTACACTGCTACAGCACTATTATATCGCTTTAACTGCTATGGGTGCCTCCTGTGGCATGCTAGGGGTTTGTCACTTAAAAAGAAACCCTTCAGCCAGTGGTTTCCAAACTTTGGTCCTCCAGATGTTTTGGACTTCAGCCCCCAGAAGCCCTGACTGTTAGCCAAGCTGGCTGGGGATGCTGGGAGCTAAGGTCCAAAAACACTAGAGGACCATTTTGGCTGTGGTTTAATGAAACAACCCCTTAAGGAATGAGACAACCACTTAAGGAATATAATTAAATAAATATTTCATTATTTTTTATTATTTTTTATTCCTCCATTGACGCTCCCTTGTCGTGGAAGAGAGGCTTGCGTACCCTAATGATATTTTGAGCTATGCTGGCGGTGGCATAATAGCCACTGGTAGGGTCTCCCATGCCAGACAGGTCAAAACCGAGGGGTCTGACAAAGAGTGTCAAAGGGCAGGATGGGCTCTCTAGCCTTGTGGCAACCGTCCTAGAAGAAGGAAAACTCTAATCCCAAACCTGGGCAGATGGTGCTCTGTAAGGTCAATCATCTAAGAGAAGGAAACTCTAATCAAACCTACGACCCGAGGACCTTGCTGCTACATCCATGCTTGCAAGGCCACATCAGATGAACCTTTGGTTTAAAGGGTGAGGCCAGTTCTGTGCACGCTGCGCTCCACCAGAAAAATCCATTGCACAGGCTTGAAGGACAAATCCAAACCCGAAAAAGCCCTGTAGCGATAGGCGAGGGACGAAACGGCAGGTGTAAAGATGCACAGGAAGCCGCAGACCCAACCCTGCATGCAGGCGGTTCAGGACTTTGGTTGCTCGAGGCTGACCCGGGAGATGACAGTCTTGTTTCAGCAGCATCCTGAACGACCAAGCAGCGTTTTTTAAGGAGAGCACCAAACAAGTCTTGAAGAGAAAAGGAGACCTTCTGCTGTGCTTTCTGCAACGGGACTTGTCTATCTCAGATTGGCCTTTTTAGTCATCAGCGCGCTTGCAGAAAGCGCGGGAAGAGTCCTTCCTGACTCTTCGTTTGGGAAGAAAAGCCAGAGATTTTTTATTAATTTTTTTCTTTTCCAAATATGCATAATTGTAATGTGTAATTTCTAATTTTAGTATAAAGGTGTAAAAATAATGTTTATTGGGGGGTAAAGAGTGATTATACCGTATTTAGATTAAGAGGGAAAATGTATTATAGTGTTAGGATAGCTAGTTTTATTTTTATATTTGTAAGTAAAGAGATGGCTGGGGAGATTTTTTGCGTTATTGTTACGGCCTTTTGCAGTTGGGTGTATTATTTTGTAGAATGGTTTTATTTCGATAAAAAAATTCCTAATCCTCGCTCCCCGAAAGAAAATTCCTGGAGGACCAAAGCTTGGGAAGCATTGCCTCAGAAGCCAACGGAGGCATAATAACGGCTCTACAGGATTTGAACGAGAGCCCCGCCCCTTTGTGGCGATCCGGTTGCCATAGTGACGCTGAGGCGCCATCCCCCCACGACCCCGCCCAGTCTCGTGTTGCCTCGCCTACTTCACCCGCCCTTTTCTCAAGCGCCCACCCGAAGTCTCGCGAGAGGTGAAACGAGTCTGGCGGCGGGGCGGGGCCTAAAGGCGGTGGGCGTGTTCTCCGTGGTGCTGTCCGCCTCCTCGATGGTGGGGTCCCGTCCGGCGCGGGGCTGAGGTGGGGCTCCAACCGGGCAGGACGGGTGGGGGGGGGGCTCAGTATTTGACCGGGTGGGCTAGAGGGGCCTCGTGGGGTGGCTCCAGCTGACAGCCGCTGGAGGAATGCTGCAGGGGCCTGTCCACACTCCTCGATCGTTATCGCGCGATTATTCCGCTTTAGCTGCCCTGGTGCCATCGCGTGGAACTCTGGGACTTGCAGTTTAGGCAGGGCTGCTTCCACTTCTCAGCCAGAGAGTTCTAGTGCAGGGGCGCTTAACCTTTTCTTTACCAGGGAACCCCTTTAAATAGCTTTTGGTTGCTGGGGGCCCCCAAGACTTAATTCAAGATTTTAACCCCAAACAACAACAACTAATAATAATAATAATACTATAATTAGCATCATCCTTAAAATCTTCCCTCAGAGGCACTGGAGGGGGAGGGAAGACTTTTCCCCAGCCACAAACTTCTTCCTGCAAGTTTGTGGCTGGAGTGGATTGTATGGCAATGCGCAGGCCAAGTCAGCCAGCCTTTGCCTTGGCTCCTGTCATGTGGCCATTCCACTGCAGGAAGGGGGTGCACCAAGCAGCCTTCAAGCCCTGTGAAGACAATGCAACCTTCTGGGGGTCCCGGGGCCACAGGTTAAGAACCACTGAGCTAGTGGCTCCCGAAACGAGGATTCCATAGGATGCAGCAATGTTACAGGTGGTATCATCATCGTGCTATAATTGTGTAGTGTATAAGGACCCCGTACATAGGACAAATAATCTGATCTAACCGCACCGCACTCCTTTTTAAAAATTACAGCCACTCTGGTCTTCACCAAAGCTCTTGCAGTCCTCAACTAATGGGAAGGAAGAGGGCAAATGGGGTCTCTAAGTCTTCTCAGGAAAGCTGCAAATCTCTGTATGCTAGCTAGGGGGTGGAAATTGTGGAGCATTCCAATATTTTTTTTGTACTACAACTCCCAACATTGCTTTTCACTTCACTAGGGCTGCTGGGATTTGCAGTTCAATAACATCTGGAGGCTAAAGGCTTTCACGGCCAGCATCCATAGATTTTCCTTGGGTTTTTTCCAGGCTGTGAGGCCGTGTTCTGGAAGAGTTTACTTCTGATGTTTCACCTGCATCTGTGGCTGCCATCTTCAAAGATGCCAGCTACAGATGCAGGTGAAACATCAGAAAGAAACTCTTCCAGAACACAGCCTCACAGCCTGGAAAAAAACCCAGGAAAACAACTGGAGGGCCTCAAAATATTTACCCCTGCCCTGCAGTGTAGGACCTGCCAACTGTGTGATGGGTGTAGGCATTGCTTGTGCTTTGTCATGCTGGGATAGCCACTTGACTGTGCTGGCTAGAGCTACTGGGAGTTGCAGTTCATGTGGAGGGCTGCATGATTCCCATTCCTCATGATTCTCCTCCCTCGCCACATTTTCCCCCTTTTTCTACCAGAGCCGTTGTGGAAAATTACACTTGTATAAAGTCAGGTTTCCAAAAGTGAGGTCCAAGTTGCACAGCAAGTGTCTTTCTCTTAGATAGTTGCAGCTTTCAGCAAAAGTTTGTGGATTATTTTAAGGTTGCACTGCCACTCCCAGCCATTGGAGCCACCAATGAAGGATGCTGGGAGCTGCAGTCCAGCATTTGCGAAGCTGCCTGTTTCCCCACCCTTGGTTTAAGTGCTACTTTAATACAGATACAAAAACTAATTTTCCTCTTAGTAGCAGGGAGATAACTGCACATTTATGTTTGTATTCACGGGGAAAGTTGTTCTATTTTATCTGCATAGGATCCATTCTCTTCACATTATGAAGAGGTATACATGCTGCTATTACAATTAAATTTCAGTAATTCTTAACCAAAGGTGATTTCTTATTCTTTCCAGGAAGGCATTTTCTCACAAAATGGAGCTCCTTTATGCTGAAAAGTTTTGTAAATCTCATGTTTTTGTGAAGTGGTTAGTTTTGAAGACCAAAATGTACACAATGTGGATCTGCACCACACGAGGTTGACCATTCCATTTGAATTTATTGGTGCCCATGCAAAGTATCACCCATATAGATTTTCACATGGTTTTACCTTTGGAACCTATAAGATAATAGTGAAGTCCCTAAGAACATGATGCAGTATAGTGACTTAAATAATGGTGTAACTTGACTGTGTATCATTTCATAACTGCTCCTAAGAATCTAAATCTCATGCTTTTAAAGCATTAATTACATGTGACACATGTTCATTCTGTATCCAACTCAGGTGAGATGGCCACTTATTGCAAGAGATTACTAGCAATGCTGCTTGCTTTGCAAGGCTTTCTAACAGCAAGTGCTTATAACGAGGATGAAGATATACCTGACGAATGGATTCTCCTGCATGTGGTTCACGGTCAGATCGGTGCTGGAAACTACAGCTACTTAAGACTGAACCAAGAAGGGAAGATAGTGCTTCAAATGCAGAGTTTGAAAGGCGATGCAGATTTGTACATATCTGACGTGACCCTTCACCCCAGCTTTGACGATTATGAATTGCAGTCTGTAACTTGTGGCCAGGATGTGGTTCATGTACCTGCACACTTTCGCCGCCCAGTGGGAATAGGGATTTATGGTCATCCTTCTCACCGGGAAAGTGAATTTGAAATGAAGGTGTTCTATGATCAAACAGTGGTAGAATCTCCATTTGGTGGTGGCTCCTATAATCCAGAAGAGATGAAAATGAGCCAGAAGCATCTTCGTTCAACAGAAGATGACACTCAGGATGAAGAATCAGTCTTCTGGACTATACTGATTGGAATACTGAAGTTAATACTTGAAATTCTCTTTTAGATTTCGGCAATGGCACTTTGGGTGTGAACAAGTAAAACTGAATGAAGGCTGTGCTTTGAGCATTAGTACTAACTGGTATGTCCTGTGGTGGGGGAAGGGAAAATGAAGCCATAACTAATTTTGTATTGTAATTTTTCCCCAGAGCTACACTATAGCATCTGCAGTATTTTTACAGTTTTCCCTTAACTGATCGGGGTCAAATACAAAAGTTATATTTCACTGTGACTTTGAATAAAAAATATTTTCTATATAAAGATGTATATGAATCTGCATCCAATATTTCACTATATTGCAATTATAAATGCTACATAATTTTTCTTTTATATAAAGAGTGGAAGTAGGACAGAGTACCTTTTAAAAGATTGGCAGCCTCTGGAATGTAATGTGAACAGTTTTTTAATGAAGAATGTTTATACCACACAGTGTACTGGAAAGAAAACTGGGTTACACATACTGGCCTGAACCCTATTGGTTAGTCCCAAGTAGAGCAGACTCACTGAATCAGTTATTGAACAGTGAGTAAGAATACAGGTAAATTGCATGGACTGAATGGGTCTGCTCCAACAATAGGCCATTGTTTTCACACCACTACTGTAACTTGTTTATAACTCCTGGGTGCAAGACAGGCCTGTATCTAATCTATACTCATAATTAGGCAACGGAAAACCAGAGTTGAAAGGGATCCTAAGGGTCATCTCAGCCAACCACAGCTAAAGCATCCTTAATAAGTAGACATTTAAACTTTGTTTAAAAGCCTCCAATAAAGGAAAGTCCACTACTACCAGGGTAGTCTGCTCCACTGTTAAACAGCTGAAGTTGATTCTTTTCTAGAATTAAGCAATGGTAGTACCATGGATGGGTTTAAGCATTTGTACCAAAGCACATTAACAGCTATCTAGTCTGCTGGGTGTGATGGATCTAATTCCTTTTTTTGTAGCTGGAAAAATGTAGCTATTGTCCAAGATAAGGAACATGGTCTGAAGACAATGGACTTTTTATCCCCCAGATCATTTATAAGTGCAACTTGTTCATTCAAACATAGCATTATGAACTCACTGTGCTACAAATGCTTCCCTCCTGCCCTTTAAGTGTTGGCAGTTGCCATCCTGTTTTTTGCTAGCACTTCTTTTAATTGCCAACCAGGAATCAAACCCTTTCCTCAGAGCAGGACAAAGAACACAAGTGATTGCTATGCAATATATCTGCTGTGCAGCTTTTTCTATATAAAAGTGACTTCGATGTAGCTCTGAATCCTTTTGACAAATGATACTCTGACAGATATGACAGAATATTTCTCCTCTGTCTGGGATTGTCAATTGCAAAGCAAAGCTATGAACAGAATGTATTCAGTAATCTCCCCCACTGTACTGAAATTAAAAACTTTATTTGGTGAACAATGTCTTGAGTGGTATTTTTCCTTATATAGAGTGGTAGGTAAAATAGCACCAAGTTTAGCACTTGTTTTTGTGCAGATTAATATAGGATGCATCTGTTTTTATCCTTCTTTGCTGTTCTTTCCTCTTCTCCCTCTGCCCCTGGGTACTGGAGGTTGCCGTTCACAACAGTCACAAATCCAGCGACCTACAAAATCAGAGCAGTCAGTTAAAAGGAGACAAAATATTTAATGATATAAAAAGACTGCTGCAAGCGCTGGTTTGGGGCAGGGCAGGAAAGAGGTGGGCACAGCAGCTGGAATCACGATCAGTTATGAATGCATAACCTAGGTTTATGCAGCTGTACATGATTAATATTCATGATCCCTGTGTATTCAGTATTGTAGGGAATATGCAGGGGTTGTAAAAGTCCCCCAATCTTGACTAATTGGGCAGCCGCCAGTGTGAGGAATGGGGATCTGTTCTTCTGTCAGTTGGGGTGCAGCAGACTGACATTTCCACAACCCTCCTGTGAGCAAACTCCAGTGCGACAGTCAGAAGCAGGATCCGTCGCAATTCCTCCTCACACTGGAGATCTCTTGTGGGAGGGTGTTGGAAACGTCAGTCTGCCACGCCCTGACTGACAGGAGAACAGACTCGATTGCTCACAGCAGCTGCTGCCTAGTAAATGAGGATAGGGGATGGAGTTGGGCCAAGAGATGCTACTTAGTTAAATAGTTGATCTAGAATCTTGACCAATGTAAATAAGGTTGCAGTTCTGTGCACTCTTGCAAACAAATGTTTTGGCACTCAATCTAACGTTCAGAATAAGCTGCATTTTTTCTGCATTTTCATGCAACTTAAAAGTATAGCATAAATCTCTCCCCCATTTCCCAGTGAGGTATGGAATCTATCTATCTATCTATCTGTATAACTCTTAGTTATGCACAGTGGCCTTAGGTATGGAGGTATATTGCCTCCTGGGTAGGTACAGTGGGGTTAGGTATGTTGCCTCTTTCATTGTGCTGATTGGCTCCTGTCACTCCCTCAGCCAATCACCACCCACATGCAAATTCCCTCTCCACCTCACAATCCACTCCTGCCATTCATGGCCAATCTGCATACTGGGAGTGTTCAAACAATGTGCTACAGTGTTGGCTATAGTTACTAAGGCTGCAGGTTATTCTAGTTCACCAATGTCTCAGGGCTGCACAATTCCCAATTATGATTTAAGTCTACACAGTAATATAATTTCTGTTCCTCCTGGTGGTGGCGGCGGTGGGAAGCCACTGCTGCTGCTGCAACAGGACCCAGGCAATCAACTGGTGGTGGTGGGACATCGCTGCTGCCACTGTGACAAGACCCAGGCAACTGGGTGTGAGGTGTAGCAGGAATTTTGGGGGGAGTTTTTTTTAACAGTGTATGGTACGCCGCGTCCAGCTAATCTCCTTTTATTTCAGTTACTCAAATCATATAGTATTCAAGTTTATTCTGGTATGTGTGTGAGAAAGAGATGACACAGCAAGTTCTGCAAGAAATCTTGTGTGCTGGACCCTTCCAGGTTGTTTATTTAATAGAAGCAATCCTGCCTCATTCCACAAGGATTCAATAGTCTTATTTTCAGCAATAAACATAGCCCTCAAGACTGAAGGAATACACTCAATTGATCCCTGTAAGTAAATTTCAGAGGAGTGGAAGCAACACACTGTTCGAACATTTCCTCTTAGGTAAATTTAGAAGAGCTAGTGACTACTTAAAATGGCAAAGTTCAATGTTCTGTTTTTATTCAGTGGAGAGTTATGTTTAGTATATAATTAATTTGGTATAATTAGAATACAGTATTATTTTCCTCAACGGGAAAAAAATTAAAGTTTCCACTATTAACACAGAAGGCTGTACCTTCAGCTATTTAATAGAAAACCACGCACATTTCTGACTAGATTTAAGAAACTTACTAGATTTCTTGCCTTTTTTTTCCAAAACGCTCATTTAAATAAAATATAAATTAGAGCAACTCTCTCTTTCTATATCCATATATCTGGTGTGGGATGCAGTTTAGCTGAACAGCTAGACTACAGAACTAATTTCTGTGGTAAAAATGTACTAAATCACATTAAACCTATTCTCATTTCATTTGGCTTTTCAGATACTCTTACATGCTCTGGTTTGCAGGTATATATTACAAAACCAGTCAGTGCTGTGAACCTTGTTGGAAGGTCAAAGAACATATCATATGCTCTAGCCTTTCCTTGGCAGCCTTGGAAGCAGCCAATCTTATCGTGTTTTGATAGGAAAGCAGTTTTACTTTCTTCGGTGTTTAAAACTGTCACAAGAAATCCTAAACTTCAAGCAGTTTCTATAAAAAAGAAATGTGACAACAGTTAAGCATTTACAAAAACAAGAGTGTCACTAAAGCAAATATAAATGGAAAGCAAGGTTCCTACTCATTTTGTGAAATTTTCATGCAAGCATCCTTCCAGCAGAAGGAGAGAAGCAAGCTTATCTTCCGTTAATTTTCAACTTTAGCTCAATCTCTGAATAAGAGAAATGTATAGAATTACCTGAGGGGATAGCACCAAGGCCCACACAAAAGGTATGATAGCCACGGTCACAAACGTCACAGAACATCATTTCCTCCTCATGGTGAGGCTGCCCACATATAATGCATGTTTTGCACTCCATACATTGCCAAGGGTAGGTCTTAATTATCGCAACCAGCTCTGCAGACATGTCCAGACAGGAAGGATGGCCTAGATCAAAACCAGTGTCATTACTAGAATGATCAAATCAAGTACCTTTAACAGAAGTAATTTAATGATGGGTTTTGCAAAAAACTATGACCATTCCACTGTGTTTTAGAGATGCTGCCTGGAATCCTGTATGTTCTTACGTATGTGTAAGCACCGTAGTTACAATGCTACACTGTCAACTCCAGCTCAACCCTCTCCCATCCAATCTGCACTTACTGGGCAGCAACCGCTGCAATTGATGGGGGTCTGTTTCCCTGTCGATTGGGAAGCAGCTGGCTGCCATCTCCACCCCCTCCTATGAGTGATCTTGAGTGTGACAGGCAGAAACAGGGTCTCTGTCACAACTCTCCCTCACACCAGATAGCTCACATGAGGGAGGTGGGTGGGACCGTCAGCTGCTGCTTCCCAATCGACAGGAATAGACCTCCATCGGACTTTTGTGGTCCGTACGTGTCTCCTAAACTAGGGGCTACATAGTGAATACGTAACAGTCATGAGTGCTTAACTCCATCCGTATGCATCTGTAGCTGCCATACAGGATTCTGGCTGCCATAATAGCTTTTAAAATTGCCAAAAAAAGTTAATTTGACTCAGTATTCCATTCCACCCCCAACTGGCTCATCACTTTAAATACTTAAGAGATATTTAAGGCAGATTCTGTTACTTACCACTGTTCTCACACTGGGAGCAGCGTATAAGGGCTTCAGCCTTCCCTTTCTTGTTGGACTCCTTACCCTTCAGACAAATTCCACATATAGCATTTGGAAAGGCCTTTGGCTGGAAGGGTAGAAGAGGGCTATAAATTCATTCCAGAAGAACTGATACAGGTTTTTGTTTGTAAAAAGAAGATCCTGATTTTTATTTCTACAAATTAATGAAGCTTTTCAGGTGATGTGAATCAAAGGGATGATGACAAATCAAGAAGCACTGATTATAACAAAGAAATTGGGAAAATAAATTAACTGTCTTATTTAAAGTATGTGCAAAGGGAACTACATGGATATTTTTCAGACTGTACCCCAGCCCAAGAAAGCATATGCAAATGAAACTGTAATTCATCAGAATCCTATATCACCTCTTACTTCATGTAACTTTACATATACTTAGCTATGTAGCAGAGGTACTAAGAAACCCTGTCAGTGAATTGCAAAGATGTGTATTGGGACATCAGTAAGAGTACCCGATGTGCCTCGGGACCAATGTGTATCAGTGTGCAATGCGCATTGGTCCACAATGCGCATTGGACATGGAGGGCTTTGCTACATAGTAATGTTACAGCAGTCCTAGAATCACAGAATCATAGAACTGTAGAGTTGGAAGAGACCACGAGGGCCATCCAGTCCATCCTCTAGTGGATATGAATGTTGTGCCACTGCCCTATTTTAATTCCTGCACATGTAAGTCCACTTACAGAGACACAACTCTGATACAGGATTCTGGGCATTGTCTTTACCCAGAAAGACAACAGAAGAGTGCTACCAACTCTATTGTACTACTAAATAGACTTACTCATTTTCTAAGAAAGCTGGCATAGCACTTAAAACTGAATTGAGTAGCAATTTATATTATGTGTTGCATCAAGGCAACAAGTTTGCAAAAAAATAGTTAACAGATACACAAAAGAAAGGTGCTGGTAATTTCTGAGGCTTTTTAGGTTCAGGTTGTTGTTTTTAAAGTGTTGGTACATTTGTTTATCTTTGCACTCCTGCTGGTCTTTATTATTACTTTGGCTTTGCTTTATTATTTGAGCTATTTCAAGGTTTTTGTTTTTGTTGGTTTTATGTTTTGTGAACTGCCCAGGGGGTTTCATCTACTGGACAGTGTACGAAATGCAGTAAGTAATCATTTCAAAGTCAAACAAATGACTTGTTTGCCATAGTCCTGCAAAGCCGGTCCTGAATCAGTCTCTGCCAACTCTCAGGAAGAATTTCTCCCAGCATGGCAGACTCTTAGGAACTGACATGTTTGTATCATCTTATATGAATCACCTGAAGCTAGCCTTACATTGGAGAGAGTGAGCAAGCTGCAACTGGTCCTTACTTGTGGGAGTGGAGAACTACACCTGTCCTCTCCCCAGTTCTAGTCCAATGCCGGCGCACAGAACAGGTATTACATCTGTACCCAACTGTGCTTCACAGATTACAGCTGGCTTGCTTTGTCCCGCTAATAACTGAACCTGCATATCCTGTTGGCATACTACCTTGTGTTTTGTTCTTGCTCCTTGCATGAGAAAAGAGATGTAACACAAGAAGAGGCTATGATAATTATTGTATACTGTGGGAGTTTGCATAATCCAGCACCATTAATAAGACTTTTCAGCTAATATGACATCAATACCTATTTTTTAAAAAGTACTCTAGGTATTTCACATCAATTTTCAATCAACATGTTAATGGCAGTTTTTACAAATTACAAAAATTGAATTTTGGCTGAACTGTATGCAATGCATAGGACCAAATTCACTGAATAAAAATCACCTCAATAATTAGATCAATTATTCATACTTGATTATATATATATATATATACGCACACACATATATTTAAACCTTTGAATTGTGTACCTAGAACGGCAAATGCACTAGCCTAATCATTTGCTTTTGTCCAATATTCACATCAGAATTTTTTAAAAAGTCACAAATGAGATTTTTTTGGATAATTTGATACTTCAACTACAGTCTTCCATAAATAATACCAACATCATTGATACAAGCCTTTATGTATTATAGGATAGATAGCAATCTTATCCTTTACATAGGCCAGGGATAGTTGGCAGGTTTTGTTCTTCCTATACTTGCACAGTCAAATATCTACTGGTCTATGAGAAATATTCAGCTGCTGTTGAAGGAGGATATTGATAAACTGGAACATGTCCAGAGAAGGATAACAAAGATGGCGAGAGAACTGATGACCAAGGAGGAATAATTGAAAAAGCTGGTTGTATTTAACCAGAAGAAAAGGAAACACGATAGCCATCTTTTCAACTAAACGTAAAGAACTTCCTGGCAGTATGAGCTGTTTGACAGTGAAACAGACTTAACTCTGAAGGTGGTGGTTCTTCCTTTGTTGGAACTTGGCCTATCAGCGATGTCTGTAGCCATAGATTGCCTGCACTGATGAAGCTGGGTTGGATTGCCTTTGCAGCACCTTTTAAGTTTATGATACTTCTGCCGGTGCTACTTCCCATGTGATGCTGGCAGCATGGAAGTTTACAAGTGTGACATTGTTTGCTTGGTATCAGGGTGAGTGTTGACTACAGGGAAACCAAGTGGATCCCAGTGTTCAAAAGAACTGTAAACTGGCAGGGCTTCACTCAGCTAAGGAGGAGAGGAGGAACAGCTTTTCAAAAATGAGATGTGGACAGATCCTTCATTCTGGCCTTCCAAACAGGCACATAGTAGAATGCTAATGACGGACTTGCCAAATTACGCTGAAAGTACTAACATAGACTTGAACTGGTCTAATCACTGTTATGTAATCAAGAGCTGACATACAACCAGATTGACCACATAGAGAGAAAAATTAAGTTCTTCTGTACTCAAACAGAATCGAGTACAATGGAAGTGAGGGAGAAAATCGTTTAATCATGATGTTTAAAAATGTCTCATCTAAAGATGCTACTTTAGGTTGGTATTTTCTAAGAATCTGAAAGAACTAACATCTTCAGGGAAAAAAATATTACATGCTACTATGCATTAGTCTGATTTCAGACTTCTGAAATTATTAAATTCACATTTTAAAAACTAGGGCAGCAGGGTATGTTTAATTTGCTTGGCCTCCAGAGTTTTCTTTAAACACCCACAAGGCATTTATAAATAGCTCTTTTTCAAAAAGATGACAGAGGCATTCATCAATAATTTTTGCTTATTTATTTTTTTTAAAAAAAGCATAGTCCACCTGTTTTATACATAAATATAAATCAAATGATAAAAGGAGTCTAACATTCACAAATATCTCTACAAAATAATAAATACCATGGAAGTGAAAACATACATATAATTTTTTTCTATTTGCTATCCTACTCCTACTCAATATACCTTTTTATACCCTGCTCCGCCCAGCAAAAGAATTGAACCTCATTCCTGCAGTGTTCATCCTACTGCACTTTTACATTCTACTGGTAAGGTTTCTTGTGTTTTAAGCTATATCAATATAAAGCAAACAGCAAGTGCACTTTTCTAGTCTTCTTACCATATTTATATTCTACTGCTATATGGTACTGTAAGCAAATCCCCTCTCAATCACCCCAAGCTAAACTACACGTGAATTACTACTTCTGTTTTGTGGTATGTGGAGTCAATACTTTGATAGTGTCGAAATGCTGAACACTGCACCTGTGAAGGTACATGTATTAACAATGCCTCCCTTGTTTCCTAGTTCTACAAACCAAAGTGTAAATAGTCACAACATACTAATTAAAAGAACCTCCCAAAACTTTGAATATTCTCCTATAAAAATGAAATACAAAGGAAAGCCTATTCACATTTCAAAGCAATTCAAGTGACATTAGAAAGAAATTAAAAATGGCTTTGTGGGAACACTGGAAAACCCTGCCTGCCACTTATCTTTGACTGAACAAAAGAGGATGAGTACAAAGATTTGCTACCAAACAACATTTTAAGATTAAGGCTGCACACAAGCTGATTAAATCCTACTGAAGACACAGGGCCAGTTAATAGCTAACATTCCCGGTTCAACAAACCATGGTTTGCTGAAGCAAGCACTAGTGATGACCATTAATGCTTGGTACTAGAGGAGATTTCCTGGTCTGTTAAACTACTGTCCTGGTTCATATACTATGAGAAGCTCTGCATTAACAAACCAAGAACTCTTCTCTGAAACTGGACAAGCAAGACAGAAGCAAATATGGGGTGGGTTGAACGTGTTACCTGCTCCCAATTCAATACACCGTGGTTTTTTGGACCATCAATGTAACAACTGAACCAGATCACTGGAATTTAATTTTCTAAATTCCTGCTAAAATGTGGCTAACCTTAAAATAGCCAACAAGTACAATGTGTTTCCAGAAATCACACTCAGAAAATAAGGCTTTCCTGTTTTCACAGCAAATTAATGTGAGCAAGAGAATTCTGGGATGGGTTGGATGGTGAGTGGTATGATGTCAGGATCACAAACCAGTCGCTTGATGCATGCTTAACATACGTAAGTGCAAATCTCCCTTATTCTTGAGAAAAGAATACTGCATGTGCAAGTATAACTTTCAGTCCTTCATCAGTCAGAGCAACAAATAATGACTACCAAGGAATAGCACATGGGGAATCATTTCCCCATTAAGAGACAAAAACAAATATTTTAAAAGCTTAATAAAAAGAAACTTGCCTATTTAAAAATGGAAATATAGTAAATCCATTTTAATGCTTGCTTTCCATGGCATATTAACAGTATATGCTTGCGTATCTTAAATGTCTTTTCAATTTTTAAAATGAAAATTATGATCTAAAGATTACTGTAAGATGATACCTGGACAGTGAACATGACCCAATAAAGTCATTATAAATATTAGTTTTTGGGGACAGCCGTTAAGGCCCCATTTATATGTTTACTTAGGCACATGATGTATCAACTGTTAAACTGTTACAGACAGTTTAGCAATCTCTGGTAAAGTTACTAATGCCTTAGTAGTTTCACATAATAAAATATAACACGTGTTTAAAACAACTCTAACCTTAAACAGAGTCAGGTATTGTGAAGTGAAAGCTATGCAGAAGGAAAAAGTGCCATAATGGGGAAAGGGGGGGGGGCACGAGCTGGCACCATTATATTGTCAAAGTAGCTTATACTGTCTTCCTGGGGCCAGTGCATTGGGGAAGTCTACAAAACCCCATTGAAATAAATGCCAGCTGCAGTAGGGTACCACAGCACACATTTCACGGGAGCATCCAGAGGAGAACTCTCCACTGGAATGTTGGCTGCATTACTAAAATATGAATGGTTTTGAATCAATGGCCAGAAATGATCCATTTTTAATCCAAGTACTAATCCCGCCCCTGCCTCGAGAAAAAAAAAAAAAAAAAAGAGAGAGAGAGAGAGAATCTATCTTGAGGAGCCAGGAGCTTTAGCAATCAGCTCTTGACACTATACCTTCCAATGAAAGACTAGCCAAACATTTACTATATGTCATTACCTTTGTTCATATAATACCTAAAGTTCAAAAATGCTACAATGCCTTCTCAAGCTATTTCTTTGGATTACATACATTACAACATGTGTTTTGATTCTGCAATAAACATTCTGCAATCTAAGTATGTAAAAATAGATGTGTTCTGTGAAAGTTTAAATCTCTCACTTGTATTCCTTAAAAATAATTTCTGAAGAGATACAGCTGACGCTTAACATTTCCATAATACAGTATGAAATCATGTATTTATGTAGTTAAACAGTAATTCCTGGAAGCCTTTTCCAATGAAAGCCGTGGAACACTAACAGGAAAGTTGAGTGGATTTTTTTTTCCAAAAAAGCATTCAACATATAAATTATGAAGTTGGGTAAGGGTTCACGAACTTTAAAACTATGTTATTTGTGCTACACACCTTCTCAAACTAGACATTGTTTAATTACCTCTTCTGGCAATTTAGAATTATATTTCTTAACTTTCTTCCTGCACTTTTGAAATACACATCCCTGTCATTCTATTCACAGTATAAAGCAAATCTTCCATTGGTTTCAGTGCAAACCAAATGGTTTATTGCTTATTTTCCTTTACTTCAAAATAAAATTCCACTGAAATAGGACAGTACATCAGTACATTTAATCCTAAACTGAAATTCCATCAGTAGTACTGATGATTTAAATACTGAATGTAATAATCACTGCTTGAAATACAATAATTTCACGTCCTGGGCAAGTTTAAGGTACAGAGATTCTGGACCTCTTTGAATAATGTATTGTCTTCCTCAACTCTATGTGCAATGACATCGGGAGCAGTCTGGGGCCACACGTTTCTCTCTCCCTGCATTGTACATATAACGTGAGACCCAAACCAACAGGTCTTACTTTTGAGTACAGAATCTTCTCTAGCTTTGCAATACAGAACCACTTTCTAATAGTCTAATATCAGGAGATTTACACCGCAAGGTCAGGTTGAGTCCATTGGTTCTGAGTCCTAGAATAGCTCCTTACCCTCACTAAACAGAGAAGTGAAGGTAAAAATATTGCATGAAGGGGTTTAATTAGGTTAAATGAATTTTTCCTTACCAACAAGTAGTGCTGTGCTCCTAAATTTTTTTAAAAAAATGAAGTCTTTCAGCTTCCTACATAGTAGGGTAATTTTGTTAAGGTTACTATTAACAAATCATATTCTAAACAGTTATATTTTTGACCTGGAAAATTTAACACAATATATATTTATGCAATGTTTTAGCTACATTGTACAGTGTCTGCCCAGTGCCACACTGAGGAGCAAGCTATATAAAACTAAATGTAACTGTCTACTCTTGGAAGACAGTAAAAGAAGAAATCCTCTGCAAACTGAGGTGGGGAGAATATTTTTTAAAGTGGGTTTTTCATGTTGCAATTGCTTAAGAACCAATTTGGGTACAGAAAATAGAAGCCACTCCACAGCCAGGGTAACAACAGTAAGGCCCCAAGTAAAATAAAGCAACAGGAAGTAAGGAAGCAAACAGGAATGCACAACAGGAGAGCAGCTAGTCAAGTATAGTAAGCAGAAGTTCCATATTTCTGAAAAACAAAGTTAAACGTTTCAAGGAGAGAAGCTGGTCAGTAAAGAAGCTGAGTCAGGGGCTTTTTTCTTCTACCTTGTACCCAGGAACTGATTTGGATACAGATCGTTTGGAACCCTCTTTTCTTGGAGTAGAATTTCTCTCTTTTGTTTTTTGTCTTCCTTGGAGAGGTTCATCCTGATTTTCAAGAGGGCATTCTCCTTCAGAGACATTGCCCGATGAATTGTCCTAGAACAAAAACACCATAATGGTATTTGTTTGCACTGGACTAAAGAAAAAAAAGATCTGTTTTGAAACCACACTTTCATGTAAGAGGACAGGACACCCATTCACCACAAGATTCCCCAATGAAAGGAATGATATCTGAAGTACAGTCCATTGATCTGTCAATGTATCATCACCTATCACATTTAGCAGGCTATGAGAAAGGCGGAACATCAAAGCGGGTGTCCTAATGGCTCAGATCCAACCCAATACCGGCAGAGCAGCAGTCACCAGCAGCAGAGAATTTCAAAGTTTTTAGTCACCAATGTATTATTTAACAGGTTAATGGTTTCTTAACCTTCATTCCTTACTTGTTTGCAAATAACAGCAGACATACAGATAACAATATGATTTAGAAGTCTCATCTGATTTAAGTTTATTAATTACTATACAGTCAAAGCAATGTGACTTTCAGAAGTATAACAATTAATTGCATGAAGAAACAGTATTACTTATGTTCAGGTGTGGGAAACCTCAGTTGAGATTTACCAGTCGGCCATGCAACTTACTAGCTTGCCATGATTAACCCACCAACTGTATAGACACAACTAGCTTATCAAGTTGATTCACAACATGATCCTCTATGTCTGGCACCCATCTGCTAGGGAAAAGGAAACACACAAACATAGATAGTATTTTGGCTCACCGAGTTGCCTTTGATTTTCCGCTTTTCATCTCCTCGCTCTTCTGCATCATCTGAATCTCCATCACTGTCCAAGGCAGGCAGCTCTGGATCTAAGGGAGGCTCATAAAGAGCTGTATTTAGTGGCAAATATCGGAGCTCATCCGGAGAGTATCTAGAGTGGAGTAATTATTTACAATGTTGTATTTAATTCATCAATATATTTTGTTAAGCAACTGAATAGTGACCAAGAATACAAGCTAGCTGAAACTCAAAAGTACTCCTCTGTGATTCATAAATTGCATACAAAAGGTCTCAGTAACTATGTAAAGAATGTTTAACCTATCTAATCTAATCTATATAATATTTAGGAGTATAAAATATTTTAAGTGTTAAAAATTCATACTGTGTGGATGTGCCATCAAAATATTTGACTATATTGCCAACAAAAGCCTACAGTGTATTATTTATTGTTTCATTTACATGCCACCATTCTCCCAGAGTCAGACCTAAGGCAGCTCCCAAAGACAATCAATCAAAATATGTTTACAAGAAAAATTAAAAAACAATTAAAAACACTACATAAAAGCAGTATAAAATCATTTCAAAAGCCTGCTTTAAAAAAAGTTTTTCCTCCTGGCGAAAAGAAAGCAGGGAGGGGGCCAGCCTACCTCCAGTGGAAGGGAGTTCCAGAGAGTGGGAGCAGCTACTGAGAAAGCTTTCTCTCGTGGCCTCATCAGATAAGCCTGAAATGGTAGCAAGACTGAGAGAAAGCCATCCCCTGTTGATCTTAGAACTCTAACAGGTTTGTATGAGGATACACAGTGTTTCAGATAGTCTGGACCTAAGCCATATAGGGCTTTATAGGTCATGATCAGCACATTGAATTGTGCCTGGAAATTGAAAAAGGCCAGAAGCCCAAGTGAGTTAAATGCAGCTTAAACTCAGATAAGTATATTAGAGGACTGACATGCACATTTTATACTGAACTATAATACATTTGTCATCTGATTCACACTTGCATACAGACATCTAACAATACAAAAAATATGACAGAACAAACTAATGATCCCCAAAACCACTATTTTGAATAAGGCTCTGAAAAAATTGCTTTTTGGACTACAGGTCCCAGAATCTCTCAGCCAGCATGGCATCTGCACTGGCTGGTGAATTGTGAGGATTGTTGTCCAAAAAAGTAACTCTTCAAGGCTCTGGTTTCTAGATTGTTGGTCTCTCCCATACTAAGAGCCTGATGAATACTCTGAATTTAATCTAGTTCCAATAAAGGCCATTCAGAATATGAGATGTTGGGGATAAACTAATGAATTCAAAGGAATGCAGAGCTTCAAAGGATCCAACTGTCAAAAGGACACAGAATACTCAACCTGACAGACCTTTGAACTAGTCCAGCAAGGCAAATTTTACATTTTATGGTCTTGTGTTACAGCTTACATTTTTTTTATAGAAAGAGACTGCTAAGCCAGCTTTATCAAAGTATCACTCAACAAGTACAATATCTCGTTTCCTTATATGTAGCTGAACTTTTTAAGAGCTGTTTTCTTATCAGTTTCTATGAACTACATCCCCCAAGGCAGACTGATTAGAGCAAATGCATTTCGTTATCATACCTTTTATAATATTCCTGAAACTGGCCAGGTATGAGGGCCACAGGATAAGGACTAACTTTTGTCCTTTCTGTAGGTAAGATTTTATATTTCCCTTGAGGCACCTGGATAACCTGCATTAACAACACAAATAAGAGACTCATTTTCCATCTTTTGCAAACTGATGTGCTTTTCTATAACAAGATGAAATATTATCAATACCATGAACTTGTCCACACACTCCCATGTATAATGTACCATTGAATCCTGAAGATACAGATAAATGATCCAATTCCCACAATCTATTATGACCCAAGAGTAGCTCACACAACTGCTAACTAAAATCTCTGTATATCAAAGTCAGCATTAGCATTCTGTGTGTCATCATCCACATGCAAAATTGAGGAAGGATGTATATGTACAGTTGCATTCAGGTTCTTTGCTAGATCACATAGTCTTGCCTATTCACAAAGGAGTATTTGCACATATAGGCATTTGCAATTTGGCATTCCATTCAACATTAAAAAATTCTGGCTAGCAGTTCGAATCAACTTGAGAGGAAAAATCAGGGGAACCACACCTATACTCTTAATTTTCTTACATTATCTTTGTGGCTGGGGAGAAGACAGGGAAGAGAAAAAGCATGGTTTGAATGCATGTAAACAGTTAAAGGTTTATAAAATGTGATTGTGTTTTCCTATGTGTGCCTATGTTTTCATACAAAAATTACCATATTGTCAGGCAGAGCTGTATATAAACTAAAACATAAATAATGCATTTATAGTTAATGTGCACTCAACTGAAATTTGAGCAAGAAAGCAATACAGTAGCACCCCTGTATCCATGGGGGATTGGTTCCGGGCCCCCCCCGGCAGATATTGAAATCTGTGGATAACAGCTAACGCCAGACACCCACCATCACCACCAGCGGAGGCCTCTCGGAGGAAGGAAGAAGGGAGGCGAGCTCTCTTCCTCCTCTCCCTTCCCCGCCCTCCACCTTGGCTAAGTCTTGCCGCCATACACACACACCCGTGAGGATCACTCGCCCTCTCTCGCAGAGGCAGCTGCTGCCAGTGCTGCTGGGGAGGGGCACAGTGAAGTTGAGGAAGTGGGGGAGACAGAGCGCTTTCACCCAGGCTGAGGTATGTCGCAGCTGCCAGGCGATGGGTACGGAAAAGAAGCCACCACCCCAACTGCTGCTGCTGTCATTGGAGCCCTCCCACGAAAAGGGAGAAGGGAGGCAAGATCTCTCCTCCTTTTCCTCCCCGCTTCGCCCCCACTGTCTCCATCCGTGGGGAACTGAATCAGCGGATGGTGAATCAGGAGATATGAGGGTGCTACTGTACTGCTTATTACATCTCTCCTTGCTTTTGTAAGCAAATGATTAGCAAACACAGTGTAAATGGAGTAATGCATTAATAAGAAAAGGTAGCTGTAGGTAAAAAGCCTATGGCTCTACCACCTTGAATACATCCAATCTCAAAACCTGAGCAAGGTTGGGTCTCATTAGCACTTGGATAGGAGCCTGCCAGGAGCACTGTCTGTTGTACATTGCCTCAGAGGCCTCATTGGTTGAGAAGCATTTAACAGATACAAAAATAAAATAAAATAAATTCTTAAAAACATCACAGCACGGAGAGGGTGTGTCCACAGTGATTTCAATCTGAGTGATTTCTAAACCCAGTCAGAATAACATCCAGCATGGTGTGGTGATTGGGTGTTGGACTAGAACCCTGGAGACCTGGAAACCCACTGAGTGACCTTGGGTAAGTAACACTCTTTCAGCCTCAGAGGAAGCCAAAGGGAAAACCTCCTCTGAACAAACCTTGCCAAGAAAACTGTGTGATAGGTTTGCCTTAGGGTCACCTTAAGTCAGAAACGACTTGAAAACACACAACAACAACGAATTCTTGACAGATGGTGAAAACTGGGCTAGTCTGAAAGACAGTACGTTTGCTCTGAAAAGGCTAGACTTTAAAATGAAATGGTGTGGTTGTGTCCAATGGTATCATTTTACTAACCCAAAGTTTTTACTTCATGTAGGAACCCTGGTTTTATCCTTTTGTCAAATCCAATACTTTAATTCCATGTGTACAATCCACTGCACAAATGCTTCCCCAACTCATTACAACTTTACTGTGCTAGGTGTTGCTTGTGCTAGTTGCATACCATTAGCAAAACTTGTATTTTCTTGTACTTTCCCCCCTAGTGTAACATTGGATACAACCACATTTCCCAAGAAAAATACATCTGACATCTTTACTACAAAGAGCTACCTATAGTCATTTGAGCAAGAAAGTTAAGCCATCCTACATGTGTCTGTAAATCAAAATAGGCCCTTCTCTCTTCCATTCGTTCACGGTTCAAGTTGCTATTGAACTCAGCGGCTTTCTTGGCAGCTTTCTTAATGTATTCTGGAACTTTACTTGCTTCAACTTTCTGTGTGTTCTGCTGTTGCATTTGCTGAAACAGATTTTTGTTGTCATCAGTTCACAGGTCACAGAAACTTTGCATCCCCAAAAACACTTAATATCATGCTCTATGTCTTTAAAAATCTTAGGGAATGACATCTGAGAGTGTACTTACAGAATATTCTTTGTAATGATCAGTTATTCGTTGACGTTCTTTCTCTTGAAGTATAACAGAGTATTCAGCATGTTTGGCAGGATATTCTTTAATCATGAGATCAATTACTTCATCACTGCGTAAGGCTGTTAGACCTAGAGCACATCAAAAAGTTACTTTAATGATTTTGACCAAAAAGGGAAGTAAAATTAAGATCTTTGATATTATTATTATTATTATTATTATTATTATTAATATCCCACCCCTCTGTTAAAAACAATCGGGGCGGCTTACAAAAATTAAAATACAAATACAGATTAAAATCCCTAAACACCACCCACCCCCACCCTCCCCCATAAAAAGATATTAAACCAATATAAATTAAAAACAACGAATCTAAAATCACATTAAAAAAATAATAAATAAATAATAAATACCCAGTAGATTAAAAAGAGGCCAGGAGCTCGAGATCTAATTAGGAAAGGCCTGCCGAAAGAGATCCGTCTTTAGTACCTTTTTAAAGCTACTCAGGCTCGTCATCTGAAGGATCTCGTTCGGCAGGCCATTCCATAATTTGGGGGCGATTACCGAAAAAGATTTTCAGTCTTTTAAAAAGTTTTGTAGCCGCCGCAAGTTATAGCATTAGTACAAGTGAACACGTGTTTGCCAACTACACACTGATCCAAGTAATTCAAGTTTATGGCATGTCAAAAATAAGTTTTTACAGCCAAACCAGGCATTCCAGATATTTGCCTGTGCCCTTCCTCCCTTTCCAAGATACTCCTAAGCCATTTTTTGTCTGCCCCTAAAAGGGTTTCAATACAAAGGCAAACACATAGTTGGAACTCCACTGCAGTGAGGTCTGGAGCCCTTTGGGCTGAGAAAGCTTGTTTCAATAGTCTATTGATACCATGTATTACGTATACTTATGTACTTAATAAAAAGAAATAAATATACCCTCTTAGGTCCTCACCTAAAGTACACTGTGTTTCTGTAATGACGTTTAGTTCTCTGAGGTAGAGTTTCTCTTTATGAGATAGATCTCGTCTTTCTAAATCTCCAGGAAAAGGGGAGGAAAAGTAGTAAAAGAAAAGGAAGTGTAAAGGACTTTTGCAAAAACAGCAATAAATATGTTAAATATACATTAAATTTCCTCAAATCATAGAATCATCTAGTCCAACCACCTGCCCTGCAGGAATACGCAATCAAATCATTCCCAACAGATGGCCATCCAGCCAGCCTCTGTTAAAAAACCTCCAGAAGAGGAGACTCCACCACACTCCCAGGCAGCACATTCTACTGCCCAACAGCTCTTACTGTCAGGAAGTTCTTCCTAATGTTTAGGTGGAATCTCTTTTCCTATAGTTTGATGTGTGTATTAAAAAGCTGCCACTACTTTCTTGGAAAACAATACTAATATTTGTGCAGGAAACACAGAACTATTTGCCTTCTCTAAACCTGACAAACACCTTTGTCTGAAATGAAAAGCAGTTGCTTACCCCGACCTACTTTCCATCAAACTAAAGAAAAAAGGTAAATCAGCTTGAACATAACTGGACCCTGTGAATGTGCCAGAGTATTTAAAAGATGTACATATTTTAATTTATAACATTTCATCTGTAACATGAATACCTGGATACTTTCGCTTAAAGGAGGTCACACCCAAATATTCACTGACTTGCTCTTGAAGCATGTAGTATTCTCCTGTTTCATCAGGTGGCCATTTGTATTCTATCAGGTTTTCAGCTGGAAAGTAGCTAAAGCTAAACACAGAAAGATCAAGTCTGAAACAATCAGGGTTTAACTCCACAGCATGACATTTCATCCGACATGCAGGGTTTTCTGTGTATCATTCTGTATTCATGTTGTAAACCGCTTGGGCACCCTTGGAGGTAACAGTGTACCAATATTCTAAATAGACAGATCAATAAATAATGTTGTCCTTTATTAGAAAGGAAACCTCACATACTATGATTCAACCATTAGATGTTAAACTGACCCATTTTCTGGCCATTCTCCTGATGATGGCATCTTTTTGTTGTTCTGTTAAACCAAATTTCAGCTTTCTAGCTAAAGTGAGAATAGCTTAACCACTCTGGGATATACTTCCTGTTTTCCATTTTAAAGGAGAAAAGCACCAGTATCCTATTTACAGATACTTGCAGTGACCATCTGTGACTAGAAGTATAACAAAATTCAGGGATCTAGTTCATCTAGAAATACTCTGAGAATACCAATACCTTGTGAATAAGCAAGTGAGTCCAGTGAGGCCCGAGCATTTATAAATATTATAACTAAAATTGTATCAATGCATTCAGGAGTGTGTTGGGAAAGAATATATACTACTACCACCTAGAGAAAATATTTTTAAAAACCCAAGGTTACCTAAGATCTTGGCTTGAAGTTTCACAACTTCGTGAACTGTCCCCCGAGCCCATTCGTCGTCTTTTAGATGGTTGGCTGCCATCGTTTGAATTTTCTTCTGTATCATCCTGAGACAAGAGCACAAATACTAAAATGCTGAAACCCCTTTTGGAGTACTACACTTTTACACTGTAAAGCTCTAAATAGCACAGTTTCTGGTTACATTGGAAACCTAGATAAAAAATCTTGGTGTAAGAGCCACATGTATTTTAACATCAGGCGTCGTTAAAGAGACTGTCTGTTTCTTCTACCCTATTAGACAAAAACTGAAGAAGTTGATTGGGTAGCAATATTTTCAGAGATGCTAACAAGAGCAGATGCCTCAGGATTTATGAAAATGTCACAAAGCATGCAGCAATAGAGTGCACTTCCTAGATCACATACAGCTTACTGGGATCACATCTCCTAGGTCATATATCTTTGGGATTCTATGGTGGGCAGCAGGGGCAGCAGAAGATCTTAAGATAGCCCCAAAAGAAAGCATACTACTGCATATACAGTGATGCTGAATAAACATAATAAACCTGTAGAAAATCCCACTGAAATCAATGGAATATACTTCCTAGAAAGCAGGTTTGGGCAGGTTTTTACCCAGACTGTAGACATGCTACCCAGTACCTGTTTATACAACTAACTGACCAGGATTCCAAACTTTATCTTGTTTTATTAAAAGTGTCTAGCCTTTCTGGAAGCAGATATGTGGGAAAAATATGAAGTCATCAATCTACTCAACTGTTCTGTAAGAAATAAGCAGGGTACTGCCTGTCAATGTGTTAAATCAATAAGTCACATTTTCAGAGCCTTACAGTTTTATAATTGTAAAGCAACCAACTGTTCTCTGTAGTGCAAATGTGTACAGCCCTGGCTCTAATAGCTACAAAGGTGTTTCTGTTTATTTCAATGGGTCAAGAAACCCTTTTGTGTCTCTTTCCTGCAGCCCAGCTTATATCCACTTAACCATGAGTTAATGTTAACTACTGAACTCAATGGCACTTACTACTTCTCAGTAGATAATAATAATAATAATAATAAAATTTTATTTATATCCCGCCCCTCTGCAACGCAATCGGGGCGGCTTACAATATAAAAACCCCATACTCACAATACCCTAGCCCAAGCGTGGGATGAGTCCTTCCTGAATCTTCGTTTGCGAAGAAAAGCCAGATGGAGAAAAACATGCATTAATTAAAATATATATAAATTAGAAGAAAAAAAATTTAAAACATACAATCGTAGCCTAGAAAGGGCAGCTGAGTCTTGGGCCGGGATAATTATTCAGGAAAGGCCTGCCGGAAAAGATCCGTCTTGACAGCTTTTTTAAAGCTGTCTAAGGTGGTAATAAGACGGATCTCGTCCGGCAGGCCATTCCATAATCTGGGAGCAGCAGCAGAAAAGGCCCTCTGGGAGGTCACCGACAGCCTTGTTTTCATAGGCTGTAACAGATTCCTCCCAGAGGACCGAAGTGTGCAGGGAGGGTCGTACGGAAGGAGGCGGTCCCGGAGGTAAGTTGGACCCAAGCCATGTAGGGCTTTAAAGGTCATAACCACTTACTACTTCTCAGTAGATAATAATAATAATAATAATAATAATAATAAAATTTTATTTATATCCCGCCCCTCTGCAACGCAATCGGGGCGGCTTACAATATAAAAACCCCATACTCACAATACCCTAGCCCAAGCGCGGGATGAGTCCTTCCTGAATCTTCGTTTGCGAAGAAAAGCCAGATGGAGAAAAACATGCATTAATTAAAATATATATAAATTAGAAGAAAAAAAATTTAAAACATACAATCGTAGCCTAGAAAGGGCAGCTGAGTCTTGGGCCGGGATAATTATTCAGGAAAGGCCTGCCGGAAAAGATTCGTCTTGACAGCTTTTTTAAAGCTGTCTAAGGTGGTAATAAGACGGATCTCGTCCGGCAGGCCATTCCATAATCTGGGAGCAGCAGCAGAAAAGGCCCTCTGGGACGTCACCGACAGCCTTGTTTTCATAGGCTGTAACAGATACCTCCCAGAGGACCGAAGTGTGCGGGGAGGGTCGTACGGAAGGAGGCGGTCCCGGAGGTAAGTTGGACCCAAGCCATGTAGGGCTTTAAAGGTCATAACCAACACCTTGTACTGTGCCCGCAAACTAATAGGCAGCCAGTGGAGAGCTTTTAGCACCGGTGTTATATGCTCTCTTCTGGGAACGCCAGAAATCAACCTGGCTGCCATGTTCTGGACTAGTTGAAGTTTCCGAGTCAAGCACAAGGGTAGCCCCATGTAGAGCGCATTGCAGAAATCCAGACGGGAGGTTACCAGTGCATGTACCACAGTTTCGAGGTCCCTAGTTTCCAGGAAAGGGCGCAGCTGGCGTACCAGCCGAAGTTGATAACAGGCACTCCTGATCGTTGCATTTACCTGATTAGTCATCTGGAGCGACGGGTCCAGGAGCACCCCCAGACTGCGAACACAATCCTTGGAGGAGAGTGTAGTTCCATCCAGGATTGGAGTTTGTATTCCCAGACCTGGTTTTGGGCCTGTAACTGTTAGTACCTCCGTTTTGTCTGGATTCAGTCTCAATTTGTTTTTCCTCATCCAGTCCATTACTGCTTTAAGACAATCATTCAGAGGAGAGACGCCATCTGAAGTCAAAGCCGATGACCGAGACATGGAGAAGTATATCTGGGTGTCATCCGCATACTGATGACACCGCATTCCATGCCTCCGAATGACTTCTCCCAGCGGCTTCATATAGATGTTAAATAGCATCGGGGACAGGATGGCACCCTGAGGAATGCCACAGTTAAGCTCTATTCTAGTAGAGCAACTGTCCCCAAGCCTCACCCTCTGGGATCTGCCCGAGATACTCCAGGACTGCATTGTTAATTGACTTGATAGAGAGAGAGGTATGGTATGGTGCAGTGGTTTGAACATTGGACTATGGCCAACTCCACACTACACAAATAATCCAGTTTGCCATGGCTCCTTCCTATGGAATCCTGGGATTTTTAGTTTGGTGAGGCACCAGTGCTCTTTGCCAGAGAAGGCTAAAGACCTTGTAAAACTACAATTCCAGAATTCCATAGGAACGGCCCCATGGCAAATAATCCAGTTTCAAACTGGATTATTTGTGTAGTGTGGAGTTGGGCATGACATGACTCTGGAGACCAAGGTTTGAATCCCTGCTTGGCCATGGAAACCCACCAGGTGACCTCATGCAAGTCACAGTCTCTCAACCTCAGAGGAACGGGAAAAGCAACCCCCCTCTGAACAAATCTTGCCAAGAAAACCCGTAAGTCTGAAATGACTTGAAGGGATATAACAGCGACAAATTAATATTTTAATAGATAACAAGGAGGTACAGTGGGCCTTGCCTAGTGGGGACTAGTGAGGGATGAGCACTTGACCCTCCCCCACAAGGTTTGGCAATGGCAAAGTCCCCTTTAGAGTTACACTTTTTCCCACTATGGCGAGACAGGCGTGAGACAAGAGAGAGGTGATAAAAAAATCAGCCAACCCAGCAAGTGAGGCAGCACTTTTCTACTGCCATTGCCTCCATTCCTCCCCCACCCCAGACCATGAGGGCCTCTGGGCCCTGCCATGTTAATCCCCTCAGGGGCCCCAAGGGCCTCATGGTCTGGGGGAGGGAGGAAATGGCAGCAGAAAAGAGCCTCCAGTCAACCTTTCTCAATATTTTTACCCTGGCGGAACCCTTGAAACCATTTTCAGGTCTCAGGGGACCCCTAATTTTTAAAAAGTATTATATTGATTTCAATTTCAATTTCAGTTGAAGCAATTTTCAGGTCTCATGGAACCTCTGCCTAAAAAAAAAGTATATATGATATTATATTACCCCCTAGCGTTGTAATTCCCACTCTCACTGTCTCTAGCAAGGATGTGAAGACACAGCATCTCAATTTGGCCTTTTAAATGGTTTTGTTTATTAATGGAGTTTATGCTTTTGTTGTTTTTATTTATGTTTGTTAGCCATCTGGGTGTGTGTGGCTTGTTTATTTGCTTGTTTTATACCACTAAATGCTATAGTAAAATAAACCCTTATCAGGAAATATATTCTAATATATATATATATATATATATACACACAACTTTTTAAAAAAGTCCCCCTCATTACAGTATCTTGAGGATATCACAATATCTTAGCCTAATTTTTTTATTATTATATCCACAGCTTTTTTTAAAAAAATGTCCTCCCCCCTACTTAAATTTGTACAGCTTGGTAGACTTCATTGTGTTATATAGTCTTTGTATACAATTGGATAGCACATATATTTGAATCTCTTTGTCATTCTGATCCTCCGGTCCACAATTCTATGTTTGTTTGCTTATTTTTGTTTTTGGTTTTTTTTTTTTGTTACCTGAAAATAAGACAATAAAAATTGAATATTAAAAAAAAATGCCCCCCACCAATCACAATATTTATTTATTTAATTTATATGCCACCTTTCTCCCAGAAGGGGTCCAAGGTGGCTCACAAATTTACTTGAGGAAAACTCCTAACAAAATATCTTGAGGAACACCCCCCACCAAAACACACTTTAACAACCTCTGGTGGGTCCCTAGGACTGATCCTGGTAGAGACACCCTGGTTGCGAGTCTGGCTTTCTATCGGGCCACGGAGGAGGACCTTCTCCTCCTCTCGCCTCAGAGCACATTATTATATCTACAGCTTAAAAAAAAAAGTCCTCCCCCTACATACATTTGTACAGCTTGGTAGACTTCATTGTTTTATACAGTCTTTGTATACAATTGGATAGCACGTATGCTTGAATCTCTTTGTTATTCTGATCCGAATAGCAATCTCGGAGCACATTATACCTATACTAATTAGACTTTATTGGCTTTCACTCAAGTTTCTAGGCATGACTCAAGGCACTGTGAAGTCGAAGGCACTGTGAATTCACGGCCGGCATCCATGGATTTCCCTTGGTTTTTTTCTGGGCTGTGAGGCCATGTTCTGGAATAGTTTCTTTCTGACATTTTGCCTGCATAGAAATGCAAGGCTCGTTAGTGTCTGTTTGGCTAATGGTTGGTTGATGGGCCATTATCTGCTGGGACTCTCCTTGTCCCTGGGTGGAATTCTTTTGTAAGTGTTGGGTTCATAGCATATAAACTATAATAATAATAATAATAATAATAATAATAAATTTTTATTTTTAACCTGCCCCTCTGCTCGACAATCAGGGCGGCAAAAATTTATAACTATAAATTATAAATATAAATTAGCCTTGCATTTCTATACCCAGAAAACTAACCATTCAATTACACAAATTTACATATCCTCCCCAACAGGGGTCCACAGCATATAAACTCCACCTACCCAACCATTCTCTGAAGATGCCAGCCACAGATGCAGGCAAAACATCAGAAAGAAACTCTTCCAGAACACGGCCTCACAGCCCGGAAAAAACCCAAGGGAACTCAAGGCACTGTTTTTCACCTATAAAACCTTAAGATGTCAGCATCCCCTATATCAACAGAAACAAACTTCTGCCATATAAGAGCAACCTGTTTTATTTGGGTCACCCAGGCCCTCATCCTCAATCTCTATCATAACCTCATAGAGCTGGAAGCACCATCTGGTCCAAACCCCTGCCATGCAGGACAGTCCTCCCTTCCTTCCTCAGCCGATCTACTGCACTTGGCTGGGACCATCAGGATCAGCTGAGGAGAGTGCTGCTCTTTCCCTCTTAGATGTTGCTAACCATCTATGGTTGTCCCTCCATATCCACGGATCTGGTATCCACAGATTTAAGTATTCATGGCTTGAAAACCTTCTTTAAAATAATAATAATAATACCAAAAGCAAACCTTGATTTTGCCATCTGATATAAGGGACACCATTTTGCTACGCCATTGCATAGAAGGGGACTTGAGTATCCACGTATTTTGGTATCCAAGAATTTAAGTATTCATGGCTTGAAAATATTCTCTAAAATAATAATAATCCAAAAAGCAAACCTTGATTTTACCATCTTACATAAGGGACACCATTTTGCTATGCCATTGCATAGAAGGGGACTTGAGTATCCACGGATTTTGGTATCCGGGGTGGGGGGGTCCTGGAACCAAACCCAGCAAATATGAAGGGATAATTGTAATCTAAAAAGCAAACCTTGATTTCACCATCTTATGTAAGGGACACCATTTTGCTATGCCATTGCATAGAAGGGGACTTGAGTATCCACGGATTTGGTATCCAAGGATTTAAGTATTCATGGTTTGAAAATATTCTTTAAAATAATAATAATAATAATAATCCAAAAAGCAAGCCTTGATTTTACCATCTTATGTAAGAGACACCATTTTGCTATGCCACTGCCTAGAAGGGGACTTGAGTATCCACGGATTTCGGTATCCACGGGGGTGGTGGTCCTGGAACCAAACCCCAGCGGATATGAAGGGAGAACTGATAGTTTGAAAGGGGAACTCAGTCTCAAAATGCCTCTCCAGATTCCTGCCCGGGGAAGACTCTCCCTTGATGGACCTGAGAGGAGGAGGGGGCAGACGGGCGTCGGTCGGTCTCCCATCCCCACCGGAGCCCCCCTCTCTCTCTGCTCACCTTCAGTGACTGAGCTCCAGGCGTGGCCGGGTCGCTGTCACACACCCGCGGGGACAGAACGGCCGCCATCACCGCCCCCGGCCACGGTTAGCTGGGGCGAGAGAGACCATTGGCCGCCCTTTCCTCTTCCTCCTTCTCCCTTCCCTTCCTCTCCGGGCCTCTCAGTGTCCCACAGCGCCGTGCAACAGCGACACCTGCAGCGCGGGGGTGGCAGTGCAGCTTCCGGAGAAAGAGGGAGAGCAAACCTCCCCTTCATAGAGTCCTATGAAGGACTCTATCACACTACTACACTGTTATACTGCTGTTATTCCACTTTAACTGTTCTGGCTGCCTCCTGTGGAATCCTGGGAGTTGCAGTTTAGGGAGAGGGGCATTTAGCATTCTCAGCCTGAGGGCTCTTAGGCTTCACTAAACTACAAAACTCAGAATTCCACAGGAGGCAGCCAGAGCAGTTAAAGTGGAATTACAGCACTATCACAGTGTAGTGTGACGAATAGAATAATACAGTTGGAAGAGACCACAAGGGGCATCCAGTAAAACCCAATAACAAAATGAAATTCAATATGGAGAAATGTAAGGTACTGCACTTAGGGCGGAAAAATGAAATGCATAGATAAAGGATGGGAAAGACCTGGCTGAATGAGACTACATGCAAAAGGGATCTAGGAGTCCTAGTAGACCACAAGTTGAACATGAGTCAACAATGTGATGCGGCAGCTAAAAAGGCCAATGCGATTTTGGGCTGCATCAATAGAAGTACAGTATAGTGTCCAGATCAAGGGAAGCAATAGTGCCGCTCTATTCTGCCTTGGTCAGACCTCACCTAGAATATTGTGTCCAGTTCTGGGCACCACAATTCAAAAAGGATATGGACAAATTGGAGCATGTCCAGAGAAGGACAACTAAAATGGTGAAAGGTCTGGAAACAATGCCTTATGAGGAGAGACTTAGGGAGCTGGGTATGTTTAGTCTGGAAAAAGATGGTTAAGGGGTGATATGATAGCCCTGTTCAAGTATTTGAAGGGGTGTCACGCTGAGGATGGAGCAGGCTTGTTTTCTGCTGCTCCAGAGACTGGAACACGGAGCAATGGATGCAAGCTCCAGGAACAGAGATTCCACCTAAACGTGAGGAGGAACTTTTTGACAGTAAGAGCTGTTCGGCAGTGGAACACACTCCCTCGGAGCGTGGTGGGGTCTCCTTCCTTGGAGGTCTTTAAACAGAGGCTGGATGGCCATCTGTCGGGGATGCTTTGATCGTGATTTCCTGTGTGGCAGGGGGTTGGACTGGATGGCCCTCGTGGTCTCTTCCAACTCTACAATTCTATGATTCTATGAACCCCCTGCCATGCAGGAATACGCAATCAAATCATTCCCGACAGATGGCCATCCAGACTCTGTTTAAAAACCTCCAAAGAAGGAGACTCCACCACACTCCAAGGCAGTGCACTCCACTTCCCAACAGCTCTTATGGTCAGGAAGTTCTTCCTAATATTCAGGTGGAATCTCTTTTCCTGTAATCAGAATCCATTGCTCCGTGTCCTAGTCTCTGGAGCAGCAGGAAACAAGCTTGCCCCATCCTCAGTATGGCACCCCTTCAAATATTTAAACATGGCTATCATGTTCCCTCTCAACCTCTGATGGGCGCAGTACAATAGTGTTATGACCACATAAAGCTCCTTTATGGGGAAGGGGAGGTGACTTGCTTAACCCCAACTTTAGCAGGAATTTGAGCCCTTTTTACTGCTCCAATTCCTTGTTTCTTCAGATTAGAAAACAGTATTTTTAATTTTTCCCAAGTACAATCCTCTTTAGCCTCCTTTTGTAAGGCAATAAGCAAAGCTAAATTTGTTTTCCATTCTGGGAGTAGCCCTTCATAAGGTGCCAAAAAGACACTAGTATCAATTTCCATCATTTCAGATACCTCTTCAGGATTAGAAAAATCCATTTTTGTTCCTTTGTCCCCTTCCAGATTAAAAAGTCCTGACAAATACATCCCTAAATGAACTCTATTCCAATATAATATGGGGTCTTCTGTGGGACCTTGTTCCATATTTATTACCTCCTTTTTAGCGGCCCCACTTCCTTGGTCCAAAGCCCAATCTCGCAAAGCCAGGCCTATTCCGTCTGTCCTGACCTTGCTGATATATGCTGTCATACCTGGGAGTTGTCTAAATAGCCTAATTATATCCTCTGGGGTCATATTGTTTTCATCTACCGTCCTCCAAACTTTGATAGCCCACTCTACTTTCCTATTCCCAGGCTGTCCTAGAGATTCTTTTTTCTCTTATTTCCCCAGTGGACATGGGGTCATCTGAAACTGAGTATTTTACTAATTTGTCTTTTCTTCCTTTTTACTTTTTAGATTAACTTCGGAGGTTCCTTCTTCCTCTTCGTCTATCACACTGGTGAGGGCCCCCTTGTCCTCATCCTCATCTACTTCATAAACAGTTGTCCTTTTTCTTACTGCTTTTACTTGTGGTTTGCACCCTTGGCATCCACATTCCTGTGGCCATTTCTGTTTTAGGTTTCTTGTTTCCCCTAATGGACTACAATCTGGGTTATCAGGGCAAGTTCCATCCCAACAGCAATCATCATCATCCCCCCAGCTATAGTGAACCTGTTTCACATAAATATTACTCTTTGGCTGGGAGTCACTCTGATCTTTTTTTCCCATAAGGACTTCTTTTAATAATTTAACCTTCTGTTTAGCCAGTTTTGTTTCTGCCTCTTTATCTTCTAATTCTTGAGTGTTAATCTCTAAAATCTTATTTTCCACCCCCGTATCCATGGATTCATTATCCACTGATTCACGGGACTCAAAACACATCTACCAGTCTTCCTAGAACATATGTCTTCTCTAGCCATTTTCTAGGTCCTCCAAGGCAACTCTATGGTGTTTTAAACCAGACGTCCCATTATTTTCAATGGTGCTCGCTATTACCCAGTTTTTGGTATCCACAGGGACCCCCCCCCCCGAACCAATCCCCAGAGGATACAGGGGTCCTACTGTAATGCACCAACAATTCACAAACTCTCAAGTTGCAGCTTGTTGTGTTGGGAGTGAACAGTGAAATGAAAACAGTGAAATTAAAAACTGGGGAGAGTTTGTGGGCCTCCTGTTCATAGTAGAGAGCCCAAGTGGTGCAGTGATTAAATGCCAATACTGCAAGCCACAACATTGCAAGTTTGATCCCAAGGGCTCCAAGGTCACTCCGTCTTCCATCCTCTCATAGGTCAGTAAAATGAGTACTCATCTTCTTGGGGGCAATGAGCTAATATGTTGTAAACAGCATAGGGAGTACTTAGCACTATCAAGTGGTATAGACATGTGAGTGCTAAGTGCTAATAATAATACAATTACACCATCCATCAAACCTTCCCTCAGAGCAGTGGTTTCCAAACTTTGGTCCTCCAGGTGCTTTCAACTTCAACTCCCAGAAGCCCCAGCCAGCTTGTCTGATGGTCAGGAATGGTCAGGTTGGTAAAATGAGTACCCAGCTTGTTGGGGGCAGCTAATTGTATGTTAGCTAACATACAATGTAACATTGTATGTTAGCTAACATACAATGAAAGTGGTGTAGATGTGTAAAGTGCTATTGCTTAACAATTTATAAGCCGCTCTGAGAGCCTTTGTGGCTGAAGAGCAGGGTATAAATACAGTACCTAAATAAATAAATAAATACAATATATGACAACCCACTAGTGAATGAAAGGGACATTTTCCAATTGTCTTTGGAAGTATCTATGTAAGAGTCAAATGTGACTAGTTGATTCTATGCTGTGACGTGGTGTGAGAAGCAAATATAATCACTTTTATAAAGTTGGAAGAGACAACTAGGACCATTCTAGATGAGGAGATAGCAACTGTGTGGGAAAGCAGGAGAATTTTGACCCATGCAATCAGTGCAAACTGCAGCAATGTGTTGCAAGTGCAACAGAAAACCCCCCACATATTTTTATGTTTGGTCAGAGATGTAGCCATGGTGTGTGTGTGTGTGTGTGTGAAAATGAAATCATTGCTATCTCCCATAAGAATTCTGCTAGCCACCAAAAATTCTTTAAATTCCCAAATTTCTAGCATTGCAGTAATTTAAAATTCCAGCTTTAGATATACAGTTGTCCCTCCATGTCCGCAGATTTGGTATTCATGGATTTAAGTATTCATGGCTTGAAAATATTCTTTAAAAAAAAATAATCCAAAAAGCAAATCTTGATTTTGCCATCTTATATAAAGGACACCATTTTGCTATGCCACTGCATATAATGGGACTTGAGTACAGTATTCATGGATTTTGATATCCAGGGAGGTTCCTGGAACCAAACTCCAGTGAACATGAAGGGACAACTGTACCGTTTAAGCATCCAAAGAAAAGGTGCAGGCAAAGTGACCAAAGGAATGTCAACACAGCAGATAGAATTCTAAGTGTGAACAATCTTCAATGTCTCATTCCTGACAATGTTAGAAAGGAAATTTTCATTTGCAGGGGCAGAACTCTTAATGGGCGGGGGGTAATTCTCTCGTTTTCTCTCCCCACAGCCGACCAAACTACACCCATGTCCCATCACTATTTCTGTCCTCTCCCTGCCTTTCCTTCCACTATGATGTGATCAGCTGTATCAGTGCCTAAATTCACGTTGTAGTGAGAGCAACACATCAGGGCCTGGAACTCAGGTAGCAGTGGTATCCTGTTGACTAGAAACACTGCAGGGCTGTCTATGCAGCTGTCAGCAGGGAGGGATCAGAAGCATAAAAGCACTGACTGCTACACAGTGGTTTCACTGGGCAAATGCTGGAGGAGCCACAGGGTGAGGGGAGGGGCAGGGATTGGGCTTTAAATATCTCACACCAGTGCTGACTGCTGCTCAGCCAATCAAAAAGGAGGAAACAGCAGCTGAGGACTTTGGGTCAGTTCACACTACAAAATTATAGTGCTATTATTCCACTTTAACTGCCATGGCTCTATCCTATAGAATCCTGGGGTTTGTAGTTTGGTGAAGTACTAGAGTGCTCTGGCTGAGAATTTTACATTCCCCTCCTAAACTGAAAGCACCAACATTTGGCGGGGCGGGGGGGGGGGAATCATTATGTCTGTCCTGTAAATTTTTCTTGATTTGTCCATGCAGAAGTAGTAAATGCTTGTTGATTGCACAGGCACCATATAGCAAGAAGTTTCTTTCCCAGTGAGGCCTGAATTTCTATGAGGGGAAAAGCACACATTGCTGGAGCAGATTCAGCCACACTAAAGCCACACTTTCTGTGTGGCACACTTTCTCCTCCTTCTGTTTGCTGCACATACATTTTTTTAAATTGTAGAATGAGTCTGTGAACCATATGACATGGTTTTATACTTCCCTGATGAAAAGCACAGCATATCCCTTGAAGCTTCTGATGCCTATGGCCATTTATGCTTGTTTATTCCAGTAAGCTCTCTCTGCTAATTACATGGGTTGATGTAAAATCCAAAGCTGCTAGTCAGGTCCTCTAGAGAGCTTACTAGGCCTGCAAATCAGGTGTAGAATGGATTGAAATCATGTCCTGACTGGAGCCGAAGCAGAGATGAAACTCAAAGCAGGTTGCTCCATCACTACAGAGTGCATTCCCAGCCTTATTTTCATATTCCTCCCTACTGAAATGAAAAGGAGAAACAATCCATCCGTGAATGTCCTCCTCCACTGTTGGAAAATGTGATGGATTGGAGTCCAGAATCACTCAGCCCATCCAGCAAATTCTGACCACTGAGACCTTCCCTGACTATGGCAGCTGTCTGTACCTTTTGGACTCCATGTCCAACTGTTGGAGCTGCTAATTAATGTGATGCAACAGAAGTCTCTGTCACGCTTCGGCCTGGAAGCAACTGTGGTTAGAACATGTTGATCAGTTTATTGGTTGGGTAAAAATCATCTTGCTTCAGGGATGCCATGCATCAACGGTGCCTAGGGGCTTCCATGTTCGAGCCTGAGCTTTAAGCGACCATACAAGGTGCTGAACCTTATCCTCAAAATAGGTTCCAAACCTGGGATAGCTTCTTTAAAGTGTAGAGTAAAAGCCAGAGCAGATTTACCACTCTGCTGACCTAGGTGCCACCAACCTTCCCTGCTGTGCACTCAGGAACTAGCAGCCCAATCTGACTGTGGCAAGGTAGCTCGTAAGGCCATCCCTGAGTACTCTGCCACAGCTAGTGGTGGGGTGCTTGCTTTGGCCTAGGCAGGGTGAGTGAAAGCCAGCGACTTCTTGGATACTACTGCAATATGGTGTTGTCTAGACAATGAAAAACCTCCTCGTAGTATGCGAGAATACCTTTTGTCACAACAAGATCCTGTGGTGATTTGCCATTTTCAGAAGCAAGGGAGGCAAAAACTGTAAAAACTACGCGGGAAAAGCCTTTGCGGCTTTCCCCATATTTTAAAAATACTGCGAGGAAATGTGCATTAGCACTCGTTAGGACAACCGATTCACTTTGCTGCACATTCTTGGAGAGGGAGGAACTGGAAATCGGATCGGTTGGTTGTGCGTGGGGGGCAGGCTTTCTGGAAAGGCAGCACCTGGAAGTGCCCTTTTGGATTTTCATGTTAGTGATCGTGCGTGTTTTGCTGTGCCGAGGTGCCCAAATACAGTTGTCCCTCCACATTCGCGGACTTGAGATTCGCGGTTTTGATTATTCGCGGTTTTGGGAGGGCCCCCCCGGGCCCCCACAAAACCGCGACACGGGGCCACCGGAGGCCCCGTGAAAGCCCTGGGAGGGAGCGGGGAGGGCCGGGGAGACCTCCACGGGGCCTTCGGAGACCTTCCGGAGGCCCCGCGAAGGCCTTGGAAGGGAGGGGGGAGGGCTGGGGAGGCCTCCGCGGGGCCTTCGGAGACCCTCCGGAGCCCCCGCGAAGGCCTTGGGAGGGAGGGGGAGGGCCAGGGAGGCCTTCACGGGGCCCCCGGAGACGCTCCGGAGGCCCCACGAAGGCCTGGGGACGGGGTGGGGAGGGCTGGGGAGGGCTGGGGAGGCGATCCTGGGGCCTCCGGAGCGTCTCCGGAGGCCCCAGGAAGGCCTGAGGACGGGGTGGGGAGGGCTGGGGAGGCGATCCTGGGGCCTCCGGAGATGCTCCGGAGGCCCCACGAAGGCCTGGGGACGGGGTGGGGAGGGCTGGAGAGGCGATCCTGGGGCCTCCGGAGACGCTGCGGAGGCCCTAGGAAGGCCTGGGGACGGGGTGGGGAGGGCTGGGGAGGCGATCCTGGGGCCTCCGGAGACGCTCCAGAGGCCTCAGGAGACGCTCCAGAGGCCTCAGGAAGGCTTGGGGACGGGGTGGGGAGGGCTGGGGAGGCGATCCTGGGGCCTCCGGAGACGCTCCGGAGGCCCCAGGAAGGCCTGGGGACGCGGTGGGGAGGGCTGGGGAGGCGATCCTGGGGCCTCCGGAGACGCTGCAGAGGCCTCAGGAAGGCTTGGGGACGGGGTGGGGAGGGGTGGGGAGGCGATCCTGGGGCCTCCGGAGACGCTGCGGAGGCCCCAGGAAGGCCTGGGGACGGGGTGGGGAGGGCTGGGGAGGCGATCCTGGGGCCTCCGGAGACGCTGCGGAGGCCCCAGGAAGGCCTGGGGACAGGGTGGGGAGGGCTGGGGAGGCGATCCTGGGGCCTCCGGAGACGCTCCGGAGGCCCCACGAAGGCCTGGGGACGGGGTGGGGAGGGCTGGGGAGGCGATCCTGGGGCCTCCGGAGAGCTCCGGAGGCCCCAGAAAGGCCTGGGGAGGGAGGCGGAAGCGGGGAAAAGCAACTAGAGGGCCTCTGGAGGCCCTGTGGTCGCTTTGGCGGGGAAGGGGGAGGGCAATTGTTATTCGCAGATTTTTCACATTTGCGGGGGTCTGGGGAACCTAACCCCCGCGAATGTGAAGGGATGACTATAATTTTTTTTAAGCAGAAGGTTGCACTTGCACATCTTTGCTTTAATGTTTTTTTTTTAAATACTGTGTAGCAATGTGTAACATGCTAATTTATAGCCACTATCTTGATTTGCAGGTGTGTGAACTTCAAAGGCAGATAGCTTCTCAGCCTATCATTTTTGCTGGAAGACTGTGGAGACAAAAGAATACTGCTGCCAATTTACAATAATGCATAAGAAAGAATGAGCATTATATTCGCTTGTCTAGATTAGCCCCATGTTTTGTCATAGAAGATCGGGGGGGGGCATTTGAGAGAAATGGAAAGCTATGAAGAGCACCACAAAATGTTTCTCTGCCACTGATCAATGCTAGTCTGAGGAGCAGGGGAATCCCTGCATATGGACAAGATCTACATCGGGGTGGACACATGATGAGGGCTACATCAGGATGAAAACATGCTGAGGGCTAGAGGCAATCTTTGGCACCCCTTGACCACTGGTGGGACCCACTAGCAGCTCAGCAACAAATGAAAGTGATACAGGTTGAGTATCCCTTGTCTGGAATTCCAAAATCTGAAATATTCCAAAGTCCAAAATTGTCCACACGGATGGCTGAGATAGCAACACTTTTGCTTTCTGATGTACACAAACTTTGTTTCATGAACAAAATTATCTTAATATATAATGCTCTTGGGTATGTTGCCACTTCCAGTGTGCTGACTGGCCACTTAGGAAACTGACCAACCAATCAAAGTTCTGCTGGGCAGCCAATCAGCACACTGGGAGCGGGACCATGTGGAAATTTAAGTCCTTTCTAAACATGATGACATCAGAGGGTGTGTGAGTAGCATGGGGGGGATGTGGCGTGTGTGTGTACCGTGCCATGTGCCTGAGTGCTGGGGGCACGCATCTGGTGGCGAGGCGTTTGGTGGCAGGGGCTGTAAGTTTGGTGGGGAGCCCAAGTTTGGCGGCAGGGGCCGTGTGCCTGGCGGGGACCCCTTAGTTTGGTGGTGTGGGGGTAGAGCTAGTTTAAAATATTGTGTATAAAATTACCTTCAGGCTATGCGTTGTATATACCGTAAGGTGTATATGAAACACAAATGAATTTCGTGTTTAGACTTAGGTCCCATCTCCAAGATATCTCATTATATATATGCTAGTACAGTATTTCAAAATTCAAAAAAAATCCAAGATACAGAACACTTCTGCTCACAAGCATTTCAGATAAGGGATACTCAACCTGTATTTTACTTCTGATCACTTTTAAGGGCATTTATTTATTTACTTGCTTACTTACTTTTTAGAGGTGGAATGGGGGCCAAAATAGTATTTACAAGCAAATCAAGATCGCTGGAGCCTTTTAGACTAAGAGTGATTTTTGCTGGGGCTTTTAAAAATCAAAATGGAGGTAGAATTTGCAAGACCACATCAAGGGGCACATGCAACCTGTGAGCCACATAAGTCCCATCCCTTGTCTACATGGTAAAATCCTACCTGCAGCTCAGGGGGAGATGCAGTATCACAGGTTCTGAAATGGTCTCTGAGAACAATAAGGGAAGTTTATATGAGCAGTGGTCAGATCCAATCATAAAAATCTGAAGCAGAAAGTAATCATAAAAGAAAACCACACAGTTAAATAGATGTCATTTATTATGACAGTAAATGAAAAATGTAAAGTCTAAGAAAATACATCTAACATTGCTGTAGATCAATTATATACACTGAGGTTAAAGTAGATAATTTCTAAGACAGTATTATGAACTACTTAAATTAACTGAATCATCTTCACTAAAGGCTACTTCAAGGTTTTAAAGTGTCTTTCATAAAAACAGAGGGGGAAAAAAACAATAATAAGGAATTACTACCTTTGAATCTAACATTTCCCGAAGCAGTCGTTATACTATTACAATCATCTGACAAATCCATAGGGACAGCTTCTTAAAACTGGGGGGGAAAAGACTCACTTAATTCTAATAATTTTTGAGGTGGAATATCTGCAGGCATTTTACCTCATAATTTAATGTTATAAAATACATCAGTCATAATACTTGTAATTGCATTGTTGTCCTTCTGGATTGTCAGTCATTTTCCCCCCCAACTGCTGAAAAGCTATTAACTGGGCTTAACTGAACATGTTTCTTTGCCATCCTAAAATGAGTTTTTAGTGTTGCAACATAAAACTGGATGTTACCAATCTTCATAATTCACTCCCACACCACCCATTTCAAGACGTAGCTTTTCCTTAGAACATTGTATATAACTGAGGGTTACACTTTGTTTCAGGATAGAAGACTATCAGATACCTGCTGTTAGTACAGTATTCAGAAATATGTGAAGTCCTCAACACCTGACAAAAAAGGGGGCAGTGCAAAAGTTTAGTAGATTACTAATATATTTGCACACACAGGATTAGCCAAAGATCCTGGACTGAAGTGTGGGTATATCTAGCTTTGTGAATGTAGAGGACTCTTGCACCATTTGTGTAAGGTTCCCTGTTTTACTCTCTCACTCCATCTCTGTAAGGCACAGCTCATAGTATGTTGATACATTCTCATCAGTACCCCTCTGGCTTTTCAGAGGATCCCCACACCTACCAGACTGTCTGGTGAGGGTAAGGAAAAGATAAGATCTATTATGTGAAACAGACTTCTGCTTATGAAGGATAATATGACAGACCACACAATTCTCTCAGCAAATATCAATGCCGGTAATCTACAAAGGAGATATACAAGATAAAACATGTCACTCCTTATGCCTGAATTTTAATTAAAAAAAAAAAAACCAAGGGAAAGAGTGAGAGATTTAGTGCAACAAAAAAAAGGCACAGTCCAGAAACACAGGGTGCTGCATGAAAGAGCTGCCCTGCTAGACATACGGTTGGTGCTGTTCGCTTTTGCAGTATTAGTCACCTGTTGGGGATGGAAGATAGGAAAAGGAGTGCCAGAGAAGGAGTGTGCTGTGGTTGACTATTCTCACCAAAGCTTAAACCACCAACCATTTCTTTGGCTCACTATGTCTGGTTATTAGATGTGTTTCTGTCTCTATGCAGTACTTTTGTGTAGCCACATATCACATCCAGATAGTGTGTGTGTGTGTGTGTGTGTGTGTGTGTCTCAAAAAGACAATTCCCATGCACATATTATCAACAATAAATTGGGGAACTTGTAGACAGTGTTCTCAGAAACGGCAATTCATATGAACTGTGAAATATATAAATGTTTAGAAAATACCATAAACTATTTTTACTTTTTTTGGAATATACTTTTAAAGAGATTCTGGCACAACTTATTCTTTTTGTTGTTATGTAATAAATGCTTCCTAGTTCACTGTGAGTTGTACTCTAGTTCCCAGCTAATGCATGTCCACCTTTAACAGCCTCACTGAAGTCAAGGACTAGGGGGAGCAAATTTGTTTCAGAAAGGACAGTCATGGGGTGGCGGGGGAAGCAGAATCTTGACACAAAATCCAGTATCAATTCTCTTTCCTTTTTACTGGCCATATCTGGAGAGGATTTCTTATAGTTGCCAACTTGTTTTTTTTAAAAAAAAGACTTCTCATAATAGAAATCCATGCGGTGTGTAACAATATGCTACGCATCAGTTCAAATCCAAATATTTGGAAGTATGTGGTCAGCCCAAACAGTCACAGAACTTAGTTTATGATTCTGAGTTGCAATGTCTATGAAGCTTCATGATCAGTCTATTTATGATACAAATGATATATTAGTTAAATTCATCTATTCAGGTCAACATGAACAATCTAATAACATTGATTATGCTATCAAATTAATATGAAAAATAAGAAACTAAGCATTACTAATTAATACTGTTTACATGATGAGGGGATAAACTCACACGTTTAAAATTTTATACATCTTTAGGTCCCTGCAACTGTCTGGCAACTATTACAGTCTCAAGCCATACTTCCAAGCTCAATCTTTACCAATAAAAATACCTTTGGTGTCTATATTAAAATTCTACTTCTCAGCTTCAAAACATGCAGTTCATGCATCTTACAGTTTTACTGCCATAGTCGATACACTCAGGCCCAATACATTCACAGCAGGCATTGTGAAACCATCGGTATTTAGAGGCACCCATGGATTCGCAGGAGATCTTGCACTGATGTATTGACATGCAATCATCAAAATAAACCACAGTACACATGCGTTCTAAAGAGAAAAAAGAAGAAAGAGCCTTTAGTTTGCTGAGGGTACTTTAACCTAATTTGTTAAACTGTTCAAACAAATATGCTTCTTCCACACCTTCCTTTTGATGTTTCCAGCCCAACCACTCAAGACTCTACAGTAGCAATCGCCCATCAATAGGACTGTCCTTTCTTATCAGACTTATTCTGAATCACCTTCTCCACAAGCATTTGACTGTGATTAGTGCTGAGCATGAGCTATACTAATATTGGATTTATGAGGTAACAGGGTTGGAGTAGAGATGTGAAAGTCTAGAAAAAATGGAAAAACTCAGAGGAAAACTGTTTTCTCTCAAAGTCTTTTTTTCTGGAAAAATTGGAATATTTGTATCTTGGAATACAGTTATCCTTCCACATTCACGGATTTGGCATTCATGGTTTTAAGTATTCATAGTTTGAAAATATTCTTTAAAAATTAATAATCCAAAAAGTAAACCTTGATTTTGCCATCTTATATATTTTGTTATGCCACTGCATATAATGGGACTTGAGTATTCACGGATTTGGGTATTCACGGGGAGTCCTGGAACCAAACCCCAGTGAATGTGAAGGGACAACTGTATTTTATTTTAGAATGATGAATAAAATGTTTAAGATAAAGTGTTCATGTATTTACTCCACCAAAATTATTTCTAAAAATTAAGGACAGTACTCTGCATCAGCTACTTAGTTAAAGTACACAATCGTGGCAACTGTGTCACAGTCGTGCCTAAGTAGTGATTGTGAGTATAGAACAGTTACCTAGATTTACTCATCTATAACTGTTCTGTATTTATGATAGTTACTTAGTCATGACTGTGACACTATTGCCATGATTGTGACTCCCTCCCCAACCTACTTTATCATCAGATGCATAGGAAGGAGGAAGTCCATTCTGCTGGCAACTGGAGCATAGGTGAATGATGTTTCTGTTAGGTTTGGGGAGGGGGTCAGGCCAGGAGAGGTTACTTAGTTAAATATACTTATTAAGTAAGCATACTTAACTAACACTTAATACTACTTAGTTAAGGACTACAATCTGGAGGTCAGGGTTCGAATCCCCGCACGACCATGGAAATCCACTGCGTGATCTTGGGCAAGTCACACACTCTCAACCTCAGAAATCCCCATGATAGGTTCGCCTTAGGGTTGGCGAAAGTTCGAAAAGACTTGAAGGTGCACAACAATAAAAAGTATACTTAGTATACTTATCAGATACTTAACTGAGTAGCTGAAACAGAATGCTGCCCTATATAAAAAGAAGACTTTTATGTGAACCATACGATATCTGATCATTTGCAACTCTTGGTGAGAGGAAACAAAATAATTTTCTATTTTACTAATGTTGACAGTTTCTTCTGTTTTTATTGTGTTTGTGTTTTTGTATGGCTCTGTTTGTAACCAAAAAGAAAAAGAAAAAAAAATGTAACTATTGTCTCTGACTGAACTGTACTTTTAATATACCAAATTTGATAATTTTATGCCAAACAAAACTGTATAATTGTATCATATTATGTATGTAAAACATTTTATCTTCCTGAAGAAACAAAGTGATTTTCAGTCTGCAAGGGATACTAATATCACATTTTCCTAGTTCTTCTAAAAAAATATATTTTTTTTTCCAGGGAAAAGGCCACCTATAAGCTTCAAAACTCCTGGAAATTTTACATATTTAAGTTGGAGAATGTGATAGTGTAGAATTGAGATCTCTCTTGGGTCTCCAGTAAGCCACCTCTGCTTTGGCTTATGAGGGTTAGGTGTTCTAGTCTCCCCCGCATTGGATTTCATAAAGAACTCTCATGTTTCCCACCACAGTTTGATCTCTGTACTCAGGTGCCTTAGGCTGTGTAAAAAGGAGTGACTGTCAAGGTTCCTGATATCCAGAGTTCATTCTAGTCTCTCAAACAAATAATAGTGCCTTTTTAAATTGAAAAAAGAGGAAGGAAAAAGGGATACGAAGGAGGAAGTCCCTTGGTTTCCTTTTGTCTATTGCCCTTGCAGAGAGCATATTTTAGTAATATCATACAGATATAAAACACATGTTTTTGGATCTAGTGCAAATTATGTATCTTATCCAAAGGAAACTAGGAAAGTACAAAATTTCATTAATCAACGGCTATTTGTGCTGAGGGAAAGAACCAGGTCAAACATTCAACACTGGACTGAAAAAGGAATGTGTCTGAAGTAATTAGATTCAAACTAATTAGTTGCATGAAAGGGCAAATATGTGGAGAAAGAGTCATCAACTTTTTAACCAGCAGGGAAAAAAAATAAAGCAGTATATATTACTAAGCATTTCTCAGCTTCTACGTTGGGGTGGGGTTTATTTGGCTCAGCAAGTGTTGTTGAATAGCAAATTTCAACAAACCTACACAACATAGCCAATCACAGAATCATAGTGTTGGAACAGATCACAAGGCCATCTAGTCCAACCCCTTGCCATGCAGGAATACACAGCCAAAGCACTTCCAACAGATGGCCATCCAGCCTCTGTTTAAAAACCTCCAAAGAAGGAAACTCCACCACACTCCCAAGCAGCAGTGTATTCCACTGCTGAACAGCTCTTATTGTCAAGAAGTTCTTCCTAAGGTTTAGGTGGAATCTCTTTTCCTGGAGTTTGAACCCACTGCTCCATGTTCTAGTCTCTGGAACAGCAGAAAACAAGCTTGCTCCATCCTCAGTACGACATCCCTTCAAATATTTAAACATGGCTATCATGTCCACTCTCAGCCTTCTCTTCTCCAGACTAAACATGTCCAGCTCCCTAAGCCACTCCTCATAGGGCATAGCTTCCAGACCACCCATCATCCTGGTCACCCTCCTCTGGACACGTTCCAGCTTCTCAATATCCTTCCTGAATTGTGGTGCCCAGAACTGGACACAGTATTCCAGGTGAGGTCTGACCAAAGCAGAATACAGCGGTACTACAGTATTACTTCCCTTGATCTAGACACTATACTCCTATTGATGAAAAATGTTCGTAATTGGAGTTCAACAACCTCTGGAGGACCACATAATTCCCACTTCCGTTCTAGGTAGTACACTAGGATACACCAAAGATTAAAGTGAATTTAAAATATTTCCAGGAATCACTGTCTTTTGAGTTGGATCTCAAATCATTACACATTGAACAATGGACTACAGAAGAAAGCAAACTCAGGGTGTTGGAAACAGTCTTGTCCTTGATCCATTCATGTGTCAGTTCCAAAAAAACATTACATTAGCACCCCCGCATTTGCTGATTCACCAACTGTGGATTCAGATTGCTCCTGCCCCCTTCCTCAGGAGGGCTCCTGAGGCGGCAGTGGGGTGGTGGTGGAGGATGGCATTCACTAGTATCTGTGGAATTCACCATCCACCAAGGGGGCGGTGGAACCAATACCCCACAGATACAGGGGTGCTACTGTAACAAGTAAACAGATCCCATGTGGAATAATGGCAGTGTGAAACTTATCTGCTATAAAAAGAAGGGAAATGGGACTCCGGTAATACCTTGTATTTCAGCATAAACATTTGTGGTCCATGAAAATGGATCCAGATATAATTTGGTTAGGCATTAAGGACTCCTGCTTTACCTTTTAAAAAAAATTGAAACAGAATGACAAGGTTATGTCTTTGTTTGGCATAGCATCTATTTTCAATTTTGATTCTGGCCCTCTCCTGCTGTGTTACAACTCTCTAGCAAATCCCAGCACTTTCACCCAGGGACTCATCTGAAATTTAAAAATCAAATGTGTACTCGTTTCTCATCTTTTTTAATTTTAAGGCACCAACTCATAAAAGCAAACTATAGCTAAGAACTCAGTGAGTCAACATCAATTCTTTACCTTTTTCACTGGAGTAAGACGGATGGACATTGTTGTTTGGGACAGAAACATTCTGATGCTGGGGTTGATTCACTGTTTCTAAAATAGAGACTAGGTTCTCATGATGTGACAGCTCTTCACCAACAGGGAAGGAAACAATATTCCAGCTCAACTGAGTGTCACCTTCAGTAAGTGCCCGAAAAAGAGAAGGGATTGGTTCATGAAGCTCCTCAACAGTACTCTTGGAAGTAGGAGGGGTGTCACTATAATTGCGTGGATTGCACATACCTGTAAATAAATTAAAAGGAAATAAAACATTGTCCAAAATGATGCACCTAAAAAAGCAGTGTTCTTTTAAAAAATAGTATCATCAGACATTGAATTCAATACCATTATTGTATCTTGAGCAACATATAAAGACATACATTATTAGGATGTCTGAGAGAGTGCCTCCTCCTCTCTATATACTGTACCTGTCTGGTCATTAAGATCTGCTGAAGGGGCAGCTTGTGTCCTATCACTAATTCACATGAAGACAAGTGAGGGCTTTCTTTGCTGTACCATCCTGGATGTGGAATGTTCTCCCCTTAAAAGCATGGCTGGTACATACCAACATTGTTCTTACTTCAACACCAGGTTGAACTCTGGCTGCTAATCTCTGGAATTTGGGATCCTGAGATAAAAGATCATGGCTTGGCTTTTGATCAGTCAGTTTTCAGGTTTTCTCGTGTTTGAGGTGTTAACATTTTTGTAAAGCATTTTAAAATGTCTGAATTATTATAAGGTGATTTGAGTGACTGTAGCAGGAGTACTATCCAAATTAGGTGAGTATTACCTGAATTACCTGTGGAATTTCTGTAGGAGGTGAACGGGTACCATGGCCCCAAGAGATCAGCAGCGTTCATATGCTGGTAAACTCAGGAGTCTTTTCCTCCTCAGCGGATGTTGAACCCATGACTCAAGAAGAGCTTCCCCACATATGAGACCTGTGGAGATGCTTTCCACTAATACCCTGGGAATACTATTTGCTTTTCACTATGGGATAATCAAATAAAGGTAGGAAGACAAGAGATCTGATTTCTTTAAAGATGTGGGTGCATACAAGAACATAACACAGAGTCCCCATCTGCCTGTATGGACTCTATTAGCTTGTGTGGCAGTTGTGCACACACAAATGAATTGAGAATCTAGCATACAGCCCCCTGATTTATGCAGGGGATACGTTCACTCAAAATTGTATATGATAGCAAACCACCATGGAAACGTGTTGGAGAACCTTCTCTAGGCATCTAGCATGACTCTACAGTCAACATCTGGTGGAAGTTGACCATAGAGTTGCACTGGGGGACCTCTCAATCCCTCGAGAGACCACCTCCAGTGCCACTCTACGGTCCTCCAGATGCCTAGGAGAGACGTTTTCCATCTTGACTGCGAGTAAGTGAAACCGCAGGTACTATTCTTGTATAAATGGGGATGACCTGTACTTTTCTGGTCACCTATCATTGTTCTTCAGGTTTTTCACCAAGTGTCAGCCAGGTTCTGAAGAAAGATAACCCTAGGCTGGCCTCTTCTGACTGGGAGCCAAGCACTGCAGTTACCATGCAGTAAAACAATCCTCTCTTTTGGTTAGAGAATGTAAAAGCTCAACAACAAATAATCATCACCAGTATGTTTTTTCCCAGGCAGGTTGGAAACTGAAAGCAGGTTGCTCCCCCACCAGCGAGTGCCCTTCAAACTTAATTTGCATATTCCTGCTTGTCAAAGACAACACATTAATGCTACTTAACCTATATAATCATGTGGAGTCCATCTTCCAACTATTTATTTAACCAGTGTTTGCATCAAGAAACACTAAGATGAAAACAAAAATTTAGCCTGCTCCTTTAGCAAAAACTGGAGAGGAAGACTAGGAATTAGTCTCAAACATTTATATTTATAAAATGGGTGTAGCTCTAAATGTAAGAGACCGATCATGCCCTGTTAATATATGCAAATATTATTTTGTTATAGTTCAAATACTATGATTTTTGTCAGCTTCAGCAATGACTTCGGTTGTTTGTCAGGATTATGGCTCTGTGTCCTAATGTCAGATGAAAGAATTAAGCTCATGTTCACATACATTAGAAATACCATCCATTTCTAATCTATTCATCCAGATAAATACAGAACTCAAGTCTGTGTGATTTGCAGTTCTATTCCAGTTATCACTTTGCTTGATTTCTGCATGTTAATAAGGAAATCTATATTACAGTACTTCACCAGAACTTTACCACCCATAAGGACAATGAATGCATGTGTATGTTTATGTGTGTGGGACCTGTGATCTGAAAAATTTCCTCCCTGATAAGTCATGATAAGTCTTTTATTGCTAACCACTCACTATATAAGTACTTAAATAGTTACAAAAAGTATAAGTATTTAAATATTTATAGAAGCAGAGGAAGTAGCTGTGCCTACTAAATGTATTGCTCCATGTAACTTTGCCTGCTGACATTTACACAGGTGCCATGAACAAACAAAAATCTTCCATAATGTTGAATTTTGGTAGAACATGGAAGAATTATTACAATAATGACATAGTCTATTTAAAAAATATATTTTTACAGTTCCATTTGGCTCACATATGTAGCATTATACATTGAACTACTTTTGTATCTTGACATTTTTGTTACCTGTTTTTACTTAAATATAGTGTAACTGAGCACACATTAATTGCATTTCATTAGTCTCCATCACATTTTGACTTTCAATATTTAATATGGGAAAGGGTTTTTAAAAGTATTTCAGAGAGCCAACATGGTGTAGTACTTTGAGTACTGGACTAGGACTCCAGGAGACCAGGGTTCAAATCTCCTTTGCTCAGCCATGGAAATGCATCTTGGGCAACACACACACACTCAGCCTCAGAGGAAGGCAATGGCAAACCTCTCTTGAACAAATCTTGTCAAGAAAACCCTGATAGGTTTGCCTTAGTCGCCATAAGTCAGAAAGGCACACAACAACAAAAGCAAAACTAAAAAGTATTTCCCTTGTGCATATGTTGAAGGAAGTTTTGTTTTGTGGACATCTGTGAGTGAATCTATCCTCAAGCAACATACACATTAATGGTTTGCTATGATGCTAGGAAGTGATGGCCAATAACTGACCATGGAGAATATTTGGTGTTATGTCTGATTTGTTACCATAACTTCCCCCCTGGTGATCTGTAGGCTATCTTTCTTTTTTGGTCCTCATTCATATTTAATGAACACTACTGTTCAGACAGACAGCAAATAATATGGGTATGCTGTACTGAGATATGAGAAAGCCACCACTGAACTTCAGCCAAAGTATCAGGTAATGCGAGGTAAAGTGCACTGAAACATCTTTTCATAACTCATACAATGGAACAGTATGTTCTAAACAGCTGAGATACCACCCTCTTTTCACTGTTCCATGTTCTGCTGCTATAGGAACAGGTATCTCAATCTAACCATCATATCCTGGCTACAGTCTCCTTGCATACACTTTTCTGTTCTCCAAGTTTATCTTTGTCCATTTTACTGTGTTTCAAATCTATTTTAAAAAATGTTTTATTACATATCACTTTTGGGAGCCAATGTGGGCCGCAAATACTTCAAATAAATAATTTGTGCGCCTAGGTGAAATTTACTTTTTCATTTTATTTTATTGTGTGCTGGGCTTAAATCTGCAGCATCAGTTTGTGCAGTGCTGCCCTTTCCATATCAAAGAAATGAGCAATTGCAATTTATGCAGACATTGTTGTTTTTAAACTGCAATCTAAGAAGGAGAGCAACCATTTCTTCTCATACGTCATTGGAATAAAGCATAATTGAAAAGGCAAAATATTTTGGCAGAAGAACCCATTCCAGAGTATACCCAGAACTGGAACGTGGAAAATTATTTATTTATTTAATTTTTATCCTGCCTTTCTCCCCACCTGAGACACAAGGCAGCTTGTTGTTGTTGCTGTTGTGTTCCTTTAAGTTGTTTCCAACTTATAGTGACTCTAAGGCAAACCTATCATGGGGCTTCCTTGGCAAGATTTGTTCAGAGGGGGTTAGCATAGATTAAAACAAAGTACAGCTAAAACACAATGGTTGTATTAAAACAATTTTAATACAACCATTAAACATCTATTCCATTAAACAACATTAATTTAATAAAATTTAGAAGCATTTAAAACATAACTATGCAAACAAAAGTACAGCACATACACATTAAAAGACAGTTCTACAGCAAACAAATAATCCTCAAAAGCCAGTCTAAACAAAAGGTCTTTCTTTGCCTACCAGCAGAAGAACAGGGAAGAGGCCAACCTAGCCTCTTATAGGAGAGAATCCACAGTTTAAGAGCAGCCACTGAGAAGTCCCTCTCACATATTTTCTGCCGATATGACTATGACATTGATGGAACTGAGAGAAAGTCTTCCTCTGAGGATTTTAAAATCAGCACAATCAGATGGGAACTGATAGCACAGACCCTATATGCCCCCAAGAAGACTCTCAGGTTGAAATTCTGCAGCCCTCAAGCTCAAGGTCACACATATTCTATGGCCACTTTGAACAATATGAAAATGGTCGGTCATTCTTCATCCCTGATATAACTCTTGGGGGCTGGGAGGAATGCCTTCCTGTGCTGGCTATGGTGGCGCAGTGGTTAAATGCCAGTACTGCAAGCCACCACATCGCAAGTTCGATTCCAGCCGGCTCCAAGGTTCACTCAGCCTTCCATCCTTTCGTAGGTCGGTAAAATGAGTACCCAGCTTGTGGGGGGCAATTAGCTAACGCACATTGGAAACTGTTTAATGCAGTGTAGATGTGTAAATAGCTATTGCTTAAAACAATTTGTAAGCCGCTCTGATAGCCTTGTGGCTGAAGAGTGGGGTATAAATAAATAAATAAATAAATATGAACCAACCTATTACTTCCTCATCTCTGCTCAGGCTGAATTTGCATACTGCAGTAGTGGAAGTACTGTACTGTATTGCCTATCAGCAGAGGGAAGTACACGTGTGGCAGTCATGAGCATTTAATAGCTAAGGATGCATCAAGCAAATGGAAAGTACATACCTCCAACAACCGATAGTACCATTTCCCCCGCCAGAACTAAGAAACTCCCTAAGCAAAGATACACTCACATCAGGAATGACCAGGAAGCTTTAATTTTCTGGGATACAATGTGTCCCAGTCCAGACAAAAGTTCCTGTACTTTTCTATACAATGAGACACCATATTTTGTGAAATTGGTTTAAAGCATGGAAGGCTCTTTCACATATCACTTTTTCTGCCCCTGTGGGTTGTCAGCTGTGTGTTAATTTTGTGTCAATTCTACTCCGCCATCAAAATTCAATACGAAATTGACTTGTACCTAACCTTCTACTAATGGTACAGACTGAGTCTCCCTTATCCGGAATTCCAAAATCCAAAATATTCCAAAATCCAAAATTGTCCACGAGTGGCTGACTTAGTGATACCTTTGCTTTCTGATGGTTCAATGTACAAAAACTTTGTTTCATGCACAAAATTACTAAAAATACTGTGTATAAAATTACCTTCAGGCTATGTGTATAAGGTGAATATGAAACATAAATGATTTTCGTGTTTAGACTTGGGTCCCATCTCCAAGATATCTCATTATGTAATATGCCAATATTCCAAAATCCAAAACATTCCAAAATAAAAAATACCTCTGGTCCCAACCATTTTGGATAAGGAAGACTCAACCTGTACTGACATGGCCTTAAAAGACATGTAGCCATGATAGTAAAGATTGCTATTTGATACAGCTGTGGAAAAAGGAGGCAATATAAATAAATAAACAATGAACTTACCAACACAATCACAGCACTCATCCCAAAGTGTGCCCAGGCAAAGCATGCACTCCTTACAACATGAGCAATTTCCTTCACCTGGTCGGCACTGACACAGCTCCTGGAAAACACACCATGCCTCATTAGGTCTGTCTTTACGCAAAATATCCCCACAAACTCACTGCCCACCCCACCCTACTCTGAATACAAATCCAAAATAAAACTTTACTTGAATAGGAGATGCCCAATAGAAATGTTTATTTATGTCAGCATACCATTTCAAACAAAATAACAATTTAACAAATTGTTTTTGCTTTTTTATAAAGAGAAAAAGAAAGTCTTAGATCCACATCAAAACTACAAAATAAGGATACAGGTAGTTGCCTTATACTGAGTCAGAACTTTGGTTCATTTTCCCTAGCATAATCAGCTGGCAACAACAGCTTTTCAGGGTTTTAGGCAGGATTCTTTCCTAATCCTATTTCGATCCAAGCACTAAATTCACCTGACTCTGCTTAGCATCTGGTTTGGTAATACTGCCTTGATAAAAATGATAGGACATCCAGAAATATTTACGATGGAAAAATTGAAGCCTGGCTAAAAAAATAAGTAATTTTTAATGGTCTTGTAAAAACCCAAGGTTCTGCAATGACCCGTCTCAAGGAGGCATTGTATGTTCCAACATTTTAAATATTACCTATACTCTGATTGAAAACGGTAATAGTGTATGTAGACTATGCTGCAGTTGTAGAGCCAGGAAAATGGAACAGCCTTCACTCTCACAAACCTTCAGCAACTCCTGAGAGCCTGTTAGTTACTGATTGGCTATTGCAGGTGCACTCCAGTGCCATCACTCTGAGGCTGCACATGGGAGGGGGGAGTCATTGTGCAAAGTGGTACTGGATACCTTCTTCTGCAACAATTAAAAAAAAAACATCACTGGTAAAATGGGAGGTAACACAGCATATGTGACCAAGAGTTTTTTGGCCTTGAAACCATGATGTATTTGTTGTTGCATGCTTTTAAGTAGTTTCTAACTTATGGCAATGCCATCAATGGCTTTTCTTGGACAGCTTTGTTCAGAGGGAGTTTGCCATGATCTTCCTCTGAAGCTGAGAGAGTGTATCTATCACTCAGTGGGTTTCCATGGCTCAGAGGGGATTTGAACCCTGATGTTCCAGAATCCTAGTCCAACTCTCAAATTTCTATTTGTCAAACTACCTTGGGCTCTGGTAAATATCTGAATATGACCTGTCTTAATGGCATCCCACATCTTATTGCCATATTCAGATGGAGGGAGGCTAAAGATGCCATATACTCCTCAGGAGAAGTCTTCGCAACTTTTCCCGGAGTTTTTAAAAAATAGCGGGGGGCGGGGGGGGAGAATGAGCATTCCTGCTCATTGGGACAAGCAACGCAAATTGATCGCTTTTCCAAAGGGGCAGAAGCTGAAAGCTGTTTGGCCAGAAAAGCGCAGGGAGCGGGGTTGCTAACAAGGCAAGCACCCAGAACTGTCATGTTTTTTTCGCCTTAGCGAGTACACGCTACTGCTATAAAACGGGATTTTGTGGGGGTTTTTTATTTTTTTTGTTAAAGTGAAATATCACACTTCCACACCTTAGATATGTTTTTTTAAAAAAACTACTGTTTGGTGACGACAACTGGTGAGAATAAAAATGTGGGTAATTCACTCACGGCTGCCATCTTGAATAGCAGGCATGCCTGTCTGCACAGCAAACGCAGATAGCTTTGCATGCCTGTGATCTACCTAACCCCCCCCCCCAAAAAAAACCATTAAGACAAATTGCAGCTGCTGCGAGTTGCCTTTACTGCGGAGCAATCTGTTTCTTTTTGGCTCATATAGACAACCCCAAGGAAATGAATCATGAAGACTCCATTATATTGCCCTGGCATTTTCCTTTTAACTTCCTTTATTTATAATGGTATCTTTTCTATGGGTATCATATGATATTACAACATACTGGGAGTTGTTGCTACATGAAAAATGCATATGATGGGATGTTCTAAAAAAGAGAATGGAACTAGATCAACCACCTTGGTTCCAATTATGTAGATTAAATATTACATACACACTGGAGTATGATGTAGTTTACTGAGCATACAGTTCAGTTTGAAAAAGTGGGGTTAGAAGTGAAAAGCCTTCAGGGTTTATTGTGAAAGTTGTACTACTTGTTATTGAACTAAGATTTAATAAAATGAGACTATTATGAAACATGTTGGGATACACTGATAGTATCAGAAATAAGCTAAGTCGAATGAGAGCTAATATTTGTAAGAAGGATGGCACATTAAATATGTGTCAATTTAAATTAAAATTACTACAAGTTAATTTATTGTTGGTATCTGACACCTCTAAGTATTAATAAAATTTATGGAAAATATTATTTTGCATGCTTTTGAGGTTTGGGATGAAATCTGCCAATGAGCTGCATTTAAGTGATATTATGCCCAACAATACCAGTTTTGCGGGGAGACTTTTCTTCAAAAACACATCTATTACAAAGTGATTTTATTTTTATTAAAAAACAATCCTTTCCTAGTCAGATACACCCAAAGTAATGTATGATGTTTAATTTGCTGATAATAATAAAACTGATTATCACTAACAATTGGGAAAATATAAAATATAAATCTAATCTCATATGAAGTATGGATTAATCAAATCAAGCAAAAAACAGAATGACTGAAAATTAGTGAGATATGCAGAGGAATGGAACTCAACAAAATCCCAAATACTGGAATACTGAAATATCTATATATATATATATATTAAACTCTTGGGTACGTTGCCTTTCCCAGTCTGCTGATTGGCTGCTAAGGAAACACACCCAACCAATCACCACCCACATGCAAATTCTCTCTCCACCTCACAATCCACTCCTGCCACTCAATCTGTGGCTCAGATTGGGACCCAGGCAATTAACTGGCAGCGGCGGCAGCAGGGCAACAGAGCGAGTCACCCTCAGCAATTCTGGGAAATGTGTGGAATGCTGAGAAGGGGGAGGAGGAATTTAAAAATCCTCTGGCCTACCTTACAGGGTTATCATGAGGTCTACCGGGTGTTTGGGGGGGAGTTTTTTTAACAACATATGTTATGCCAGGTACAGCTAGTAACTTATAATGTGCACATTAACATTTATACTGTAGTATACCTTAATTATTTTTTTATGAAATATTTAAGTCACTTCATTTGATCTGCAGCCTGCTTTACTACACACCTGAGAACTTAAAGTGGCATTTAGGGTGGGAATTTAAGTGGTTTCGTAACAATCCAAATTACTCCAAATTTTGCTTGTCACAATTTTATATGCCAAGGATATTTCATTTGACACTTTATATAGTTTATTTTGGATGCCATTAGTTTAGGAAGCTTCAACAAGAACAAAATTGTTCTCTGTTCTGCATGGCATAATTTTTGTATGCAATACAAGTCCCTCCATCCCCCCCCCCATATCTGCAGAACCAATATCTACGGTTTCATTTATCTGCTGCTGAAAAAATAGCAACACATTCCATAGAGTTGTGTTGGAAAATGCTTAAAGAGGTGTCTTTTCTAGGAATCGCTAGGGCCTCCAATGCATATGATATGTTTGTACTGGAAGTCTTTTATTTTAATAGGGTTCACTATTGTCCACAGTTTCATTTATAAATGGTAAGTCTGGGAATGTAAACCCCAGGGATACAGGGGACCTGTAATAATTTTACTTTGTGGTGTTTGGTTATGTTGTATTTTTTCTTTATAATTACAATAGGTTTCACATTTCATTCCAACATACAATGTTGTTTTGCACTTATGTTTTGCACAATGTTGTTTCTCCTCCATATATTAATTTTTAATACTTCTAATCTAGTATGTTTCATCTTTAATAAAAGATGTCATTGCTTTTACTGCTTTGAACTAGAAATAATTCTCTAAATTTAATTCACCTATGAACACCCTTAAGTTGTTTCTGATTATACCCTTTTGCCCACCAGGGTAAACAGAGCACTTGTTTTTCAAACTACAGATTTGGTTGCGCTGGATGCAGCTCTTGAATTACTCAGTTTACCTATGATGCTACCAAAACATGTACTGGCTTGCAATTTTTTCCATATGAAATTGCAAAGACTACCAAAATGCTATTAAACTGTTGATTTAAGGAGTTATTTTTAATCGCACATTGCCAAATGAATAGTGCTAAGCCAGACAGTACAAGTTTTTGACTTCACTATCACTGGCTATAAAATGGTAATGCCGGTTAGTTGCATTATGAAAAGAATTATTATTAATTAACCCATTTATTGTTCAGAATTTTCTACTAGCAATACACACAGAACATCCACCAGTTACAATACAGATTGCCAAGAGTTTTATGAAAGGCAGAGCTTTCAGGAAAGAAATGACTAACAGTATAGTACAAGGAGTAATCCAGGAAAACACTTCAAAACAAGCATGTTTTAAGACAACAAACTGTTAATCCCATTCACATCTGTTACAGAGTTGATAAAATAAATATTTATGTGGACCACCCTTCTGCATTCTGTAGAAATCAGTGCAGCTCAGGCAATCTGTTCTACTTTTGTAAGCAAAAATAAAAATTCTCACTGACGCGTATCTTGATTAATCCCCGCTTCTTCCCTCTATGTCTCAAATTGAGGACTTTGTTACGTTTACACACACGCATCTTGATTAATCCCCGCTTCTTCCCTCTATGTCTCAAGTTGAGGACTTTGTTACATTTACACATAGCAATTACCAGCTTCAGTCAACAGCCTGTCACAACTGCCCCACTGACCGTGGTAATAGTGGCTACCATATTGGTGAGCTAGGGATCTGCCCTAGATTTTAGTCCAAATCTTAAAAGTGATATCCAAGGTCCTGAACTATGTCTCCAAAATAGGTCCATCACCATGGATACTTCCTTTAGAGTTCAGACTAAACTCAAGATACAATTCAATAACCACTAACAAAGAATCATACTTAGAATGTACCCTTAGGGCCACCTAGTCCAACCCATGCCATGCAGGAATATACCACTAAAGCACTCCTGAGAGCTGGTCAACCAACTTCAGTTTAAAGACTTCCAAGTAAGGAGGGTCCACCACCTTCCAAGGCAGTCTATTCCACTGTCAAACAGCTCCTACCATTAGGAAGTTCTAATATCTCTTTTCTTGAAATCTAAAGCTATTGGTTTGTGTCCTAAAACAGCAAAAAACAAGCATTGTCCATCTTCTAACCAGTGTTTATAATGCTATCTAATCTGAGGGACCAACCTATTTTTTTCTAATATGGCAAAGGGACCGTTACTATATTTTTGTCCATTGGGTACAGTTATTTCACACTTTCCTGGAAACTTTCTGCATACTGGCATCTGATGGCTAATGGATCAGCACCACTCCAGAGACCACTACTTTGAATAGCACTTTTCTACATGGCACCTCTTCAGATATTTAAAGATGGCTATCTTGACACCTCTCTTTCTTCTCTTCTCCATGCTAAACATACACAACTTCCTGAGCCGCTCCTCATATGACTTGATTTCCAGATCTATTACTACTTTGGTTGCCATCTTCTGGACACATTCTCACTTGTCAGCAACCTTCTTGTACTGTAGTGCCCAGTCTTCCTGGTGAGTTCTGACCAAACCAGAATAGAGTGGTACTAGCTGGCACCGTGTTTTTAAGGCTGCCTTCCTCATGGAGACGAACTTCACTAAGAGCAGCGATGTCAATATTAAGTCGTGATAGTTCATGGGCTATTAGAGCAGAGCGGTGCTCAGGCCGTCCACTATCTGCAGAGTCTCTCATGGTTCTGATGTTCCAGCATGCAAGTGTCAGTTTATTTACACCTTTGGAGGCCAGTGTGTGCCTTTGTTTCTTTGCCTTGATTTGACCGCATCAGAAGATAAAATTACCAGCTTGATAGATGAAGGGAACACTGTGGATATCATATACCTTGATTTTAGTAAGGCCTTTGACAAGGTTCCCCATGACATTCTTGCAAACAAGCTTGTAAAACGTGGGCTAGACAAGTTAACTGTTCAATGGATTTGTAACTGGTTGACCGGCCAAACCCAAAGGGTGCTCAGCAGTGGCTCCTCTTCGTCTTGGAAAGATGTGACCAGTGGGGTGCCACAGGGGTCTGTCCTGGGCCCAGTGCTATTCAACATCTTTATCAATGACTTGGATGAGGGAATTAGGGGCATACTTATCAAATTTGCAGATGACACCAAATTGGGAGGAGTAGCTAATACCCTAGAGGACAGGATCAAAATTCAAAATGACCTGGATAGACTGGAGAGCTGGGCCAAAGCTAACAAAATGAAATTCAATACGGAGAAATGTAAGGTACTGCACTTAGGGCGAAAAAATGAAATGCATAGAGATAGGATGGGGGAGACCTGGCTGAATGAGACTACATGCGAAAGGGATCTAGGAGTCCTAGTAGACCACAAGTTGAACATGAGTGAACAGTGTGATGCGGCAGCTAAAAAGGCCAATGCAATTTTGCGCTGCATCAATAGAAGTATAGTGTCCAGATCAAGGGAAGTAATAGTGCCACTCTATTCTGCCTTGGTCAGACCTCATCTAGAATACTGTGTCCAGTTCTGGGCACCACAATTCAAAAAGGATATGGACAAATTGGAGCGTGTCCAAAGAAGGGCTACTAAAATGGTGAAAGGTCTGGAAACAATGCCTTATGAGGAGAGACTTAGGGAGCTGGGTATGTTTAGCTTGGAAAAAAGAAGGTTAAGAGGCAATATGATAGCCCTGTTTAAGTATGTGAAGGGGTGTCACGTTGAGGATGGAGCAAGCTTGTTTTCTGCTGCTCCAGAGACTGGAACACGGAGCAATGGGTGCAAGCTCCAGGAACAGAGATTCCACCTCAACATGAGGAGGAACTTTTTGACAGTAAGAGCTGTTCGGCAGTGGAACACACTCCCTCAGAGCGTGGTGGGGTCTCCTTCCTTGGAGGTCTTTAAACAGAGGCTGGATGGCCATCTGTCGGGGATGCCTTGATCGTGATTTCCTACGTGGCAGGGGATTGGACTGGATGGCCCTCGTGGTCTCTTCCAACTCTGCAATTCTATGATTCTATTACTTCCTTTAATCTATACTCTTGCTGATGTGTCCTAGATCTGCACTGGCTTTCTTGGCTGCCACATCACACTGTTGAATCCTGTTTAGCTTGCAGTTGACTAAAACTGCCAAGTTCTTTTCACATGCACTACTGTCAAGGCAGGTGTCATCCCATTTTATATTTGTGCATCTCATTTTTCCTGCCCAGATATACATTTATCCCTGTTGAAACACATAATGGAAGCCACTAGCTCCCACTGCCTTTTAAAATTAATTTAAGTGCTACAAGTTTTACTGGGACTTAAATGTGACTATTTTTCTCTGGATTAGGGACATAATTTTATTTTTCAGTGGGGGGAATCAAGATTACTTTTATTTCAAAGCAACAATTCTGCTATACAAATTGCTTATGCCCTGATCACCTCTGCAGTTCGTTATAGCAGATTTTTCAAATGCTTCAGCCTGACTGACCACTGTATCTTTCTAACTTGTGTGGTAGAACTTTGCTTTTGGAACTTCCAAACTCCTACAAGAAACCGGAAGAGGCTATTTGAAGCCTTGATGACACTTAGTTCTCTCTCTCTCCTTTCCAAACAGAACCAAGTGAAGCAGTAAATTGGTGCCTCAGAACAGTTGTAAGGCTTCAGTGAATGAACTGAAGTTCATTCCAGCCAAGATGAAAAGTGGAAAGAGGGCAGACTCTACTCCAAAACAGATGTTTTCTGTCATAAATTTAGAAAGTTATATATATTCTAGTCAACATGGAAATTCTCTGAACTATTTTTAGAACCTCTTTCCAACCATTAGTAAAAAGATAAACATATTGCAGGCATAATGTTTTTGCCCTCAGTCCTCAGTGCAACAAAGCAAGCCTTGATGCAGGACTCATCAAGAACTCACAGATCAGTTAAAATGGAAAAGTGGTGGAAAAGATTCTGGAATATTTGGTTAATCGAAAAACTTAAGGAGCAATCTAGGATATCTCAAAGACATCCTGTTAAAACACCTTTTACAGAAAAATGGTTTTTGATGATAGAATATATAAACTGTAATTCAGAACAACGGAAACCTCCCGCCAGTCATGGGAAATTGTGGAATGATGTAATAATTGAATGAGACATAAACTCAAGGATCAATGTGAAGACATAGGTTTTCATGGCTGGCATCCATAGGTTTTCCGTGGGGTTTTTTGGGGGCTGTGAGGCCTGCTATTACTCCAGATCAGACATCACAAGAGCAGCCAGACCCAGAAAAAAACATCAGGAATGAAAACAGCCACGCAAACAGAAGGTATTTTTACCATACATCAAAGGAGTCACAGACAGAATAGGGAAACTGATGATGAAACACAACCTCCAAATGATCTACAGACCAACCAAGAAAATCCAAAAAATGCTACACTCAGTGAAGGACAAAAGAGACCCTCTCACAGCCCGCAAAAAAAACACGGAAAACCTATCTTCAAAGATCATTGCGAATCACTGTATTGGATAAAACTATCTACCTGCTATTTTCTCACTTCTTTCTACCCAAGCCATAGCCCCAGGCAGACACTACATCTCAAGTCCTTGTATCCACACTGTAGAATATAGCAGTTTGACACCATATCCACACTGTAGAATATAGCAGTTTGACACCACTTTAAGTGCCACAGCTCCATCTTATAGGATCCTGGGATCTGTAGTTTTAAATAGTCTTTTAGCCTTCTCTACCAAAGAGTACTGGTGCATCACCAAGTTACAAATTCCAGGATTTTGTACGATGGAGCGATGGCAGTTAGTGGTATCAAACTGCAATAATTCTACAGCTGGTCTGGTTGTTGTTGGTCTCTCATCCAAGTACTAACCAGGGCTGACCCTGCAGCTTCCAAGATCAGATGGGATCTGGTGCCTTTCAGGTATTTAGGCCCCAGTATCAGGTATACAGAACAACATTTATCTTCCTAATGGCTTCAGCTTCTCTTCTATCCTCCCCCTGCCTTGCAAGAGTACAAATTTCTGGCCTCCTCAGAAGTTAACTTCAAAAGTCTTCAGATTACTCAGCTTTGGCCTCCTGTCTGGTTCACCACTTCCTTGACAGTCATCTCCCCTGTTATCCCTGCATCCTTTCCTAGCACTGCATTGCCCCACTATTCAATACATAAAATTCTTCAAACAAACAAAAAAAACCCCATCAGTTTTTAGAAAAACACAATTTATTTGCATAATTCATACCATCTAATATTTCACAGATGAAAACAGGGATATGTTGGGCCAAGCAACATCAGAGTATAGTCAAGATGTTGAATGTTATTAATGAGGAAAACGCACAAACTAGGATTGACTAGAGCAGTTTGCTTTTGCCTTAGTCCACAGGGAAGGGCAAGGCTCTGCCCCCTCCTCTCCTTTCCCTCCTGCTGAGTTTACTGGGTGCAAACTACTTTTGCACTTTGAACTTAGTTTGCAGCAATGGAAGTAAGCTGAGGACAAAGGGGAAAAGTGGGAGGAGAGAGAAACTGGGACATTTTAAAAGCAGCTGAAAAAGTGGGAGGACAGAGAATTAATTAGGACTATCCCTGCCAAATTGGGACAGTTGAAGATTATGCATAATTTACATATGCTGCAATTTTTTAAATATCAACTATCAAACTTAATTTCCTTGGAAGGTTTTAATTATGCACAGACTGTATATATAAACAACTCTAGTCATTGTATCAATATTAAGAAAATCTACATGGAAGACATAATGTTGTTTGCCTTCAAGTTGTTTCCAACTTATGGCAACCCTATCATGGGGTTTTCTTGGCAAGATTTGTTCAGAGGGGATTTGCCTTTGACTTCCTCTGAGGCTGAGAGAGTGTTATTTGACTGAGATCACCCAGTGGGTTTCCATGGCCAAGCAGGGATTTGAATCCTGGTCTCCAGAGTCACAGTCTAACACTCAAACCACTACACCATGCTGGCTCCTTTAAACATCTTATTTCCAGTTTATTGTTTATTCATATAAAGGCATGCTATAACTGCAAGTCAAACTGTGGGATATATTTTCTTACCAATTTAGACAAAAGACAAAAACTTCCTTCCATACCTGTATTAAGCATTTGCTGACATCACTAGCACACAGAGCCTTATTGCAACCCATTGACGATGGGACCCAGAAAAAGAACAGCAGACTAATTAGCACTGGCACGCCAAAGTACAACAACTTCATTTTTCTTGCTGTTGGGAGATTTCTGGAATTGTCAGGCAGCACTGAAATGAAAAGCAGCACAAAGAGCCCACATTTGTTGAGGCAAAAGTTTAAGTCCTTTTCACCTTTACCACATAATTCTTCTAAAGCATTTTTTGCTTTATTTCTGTTTCTGTGGGTTTTTGATAGCATATGTGGCAAAAACAGAAACTGTTATATAATCATAGGCCAGCCAGTCACTTTCCTATAGATTTCAAACTCTTGTAATGCTTGACAGTGGATTCTAATCCAGACAACTGTTCTGGTGAGAAATGGCAGCCACTGAGATAAATGCATGGTGATTAAATAAAATACTATACAGAATAGCCTAGCTGTGGAAACAACAATATATAAAGAAATCAGAACATGTTTTAACACAACTTCAGACTGTTTCAACACCAGCTGTCTCTCTGGCTTTTTCTTCACAAATGAGGATTGCTGTATTAATTTACAAACAAGGCTTTTGAACTGGATGGCGCCACAGGGAACTGGATGAGAGCCCAGTCCTGATGGACAGAATGCCTTGAATGATACTGTGTTAGCACAGCATGTGCATTTGTGAACTGTGTGACTTGACAATGTCTGTGTTCTACATCTGACTCATATTCATTTATGCTACATACTTGTACCAGCCCCAACTATCAGCCTCTTAAATCCATGCTATCTAGTAATACAATCTAGAAACAGCAAAGCACAATGGAAATGTTACATTTTGGACAACAACTCCCAGCATCATGATAAATGGCCATGTTGGGAATTGCAGATCAAGAAAATGTTTCTGAACAATAAAAATGAATGATCTTCCCCTCCTGAGAACCTGGTGTTTAAATGTACATTAAGTGCAGCTTTCCTGTACCACAGACCAGTGGTTTTTAACAGTGGTTTCAAAACACTTTACAGCAGTAATATTGCAAGATAGGATACTAACAGGTTGTTCCATTCTCTATCAAACATTTCTCTTTTCAGCATTTACGAATGCTTAGCCACCACACACCTACGTTACTGTTGATTTTTTTTTTTTGACAAACCCACCTATACTTTTGTCCTTTAACATGCTACCTCCATTCAGATAAGCTGGTCTATCTCCCTTTAAAGGCTAGACTCTTGGCAGAAAAAACTGCTATTTGACCAACAACCACTGGAACTCCAACCTCATCACTGGAAGACTGGGCTTCTGTGAAGTACAGAAAAATTCTGCAGGACTTGTTCAAATTCATCATCTACTCAAATCATTATAACATTGACTCCTCTTCAAACCTATGCTAATGGAAAGTGTGAAACTCTCGTTATCTTTTTCATATCTACCTTTAGCCAATTAATTAATTAAAAATGTTTAATGTAGTCTTTAATTATTTTATAGATGTAAAAATAAAATTTATTTTAAAAAATTGTTAAAAAATAAAAACTACTGAGCATTTATATTTCTAAATCCATTACTAACATAATTAGGTGTCTGTTCATATAGAAAAGCAAATTTGCAGAGAACACTTGAAGCTGTTTTAAAGTTATCTTCATACCCAGTCACCAGGATCCTCATTTCAAATGCTAGAAACTCATAGCCAAAATGAGTTAAAGGGGCTTAAACGTCCATGTTTTAAACCCTTAAATTTCAAGAAGTAATGGAGTTGGCACGTCACTGTTCTGTCCATTTGAATTTACAACTGAAGGGAAACTTTTCTAAGATGCTGAAGTGTTTTCCTTAAAACGGAGAGAAATATCCACAGAAAGCAAATACGTCTGCCAAAAGGCAGAGGACTGAGCCAAGAGAGACCACAAGGCAGACCCCCGTTTTGGCGCGCTGTGTTAAAGCAGTTTTGGCACCCAGGGGAGATGGAAAGCGGTCAAGTTAAGAACACAAAAGTTGTTCTACCCAAATTAAAATTAACACTAGTCCCCTCACATGGACCAGCAGAAAATAGGGAAGGAAGGAGGAGGAGGAGAGATAAAAAGCACAGCAGGCATCCATGAAAGCCATAAAAGCTCAGCTATTTACAAAATTATTATTATTACTATTATTATTATTTTATTTATTTATATCCCACCTTTCTCCCTATGGTGGGACCCAAGGCAGCTCACAACAATTACAACGCTCAGATCAGCTATTTATTCATTTTACATCCCACTTTGCTCTCACATGGAAGCCCAAAGCGGGTTATATACCAAATGTTAAAAACAACATAGCTGAAAATACAGCATTTTTAAAAAGGCTATTCTTAAAGCTGCAATTAAGATTCCTTCTCCCCTCAACTTTCCTTTTTTCTCCAGACAGCCTGAGATGATGATGATGATGATGGAGTTGGACTAGTTGGCAATCCCACCTCCAAAGAAAAAAGAGCAAAAGCAACTCCCTCAAAAAATAAATGGATTAATTCCCAATACACCCCCCTCGTTTAAGAACAAGAACACCAACCTATTTCCACCTTCTTGTTTCTTAAAAATTCTCCCACCACCACACAGCTTATTTTAGAATTTCTCTTCTTCTTTCTCTGTCTCCCTCTATACAATAATAACAATAATGGTGATGAAGATGATGATGTTTATTTCTTACTCGCCTCTCCCTGTGGATCAAGGCGGAGAACAACACATCAACATAATATTAGTTAAAAGACACGTATCAGTTAAAACTTATCAATTTAATCATGATGATGACAATGATGATGGTGATGAAGATGATGATGTTTATTTCTTACCCACCTCTCCCTGTGGATAGAGGCAGGGAACAACACACCAACACATCAACATAATATTAGTTAAAAGACATATAGCAGTTAAAACTTATCAATTTAATAATAATGGTGATGGTGGTGATGATGAAGATGATGATGTTTGTTTCTTAGCAGCCTCTCCCTGTGGACTAAGGCGGGGAACAAGACACCAATATATCAACATAATATTAAAGACACACAATAGTTAAAACTTATCAATTTAATACAGTAATGATGGTGGTGGTGGTGGTGATGAAGATGATGATATTTATTTCTTACCCGCCTCTCCCTGTGGATCGAGGTGGGTAACAACACACCGACACATCAATACAATATTAAAGACACACATCAGCTAAAACTTATCAATTTAATAATGATGGTGGTGGTGGTGGTGATGAAGATGATGATATTTATTTCTTACCCGCCTCTCCCTGTGGATCGAGGCGGGGAACAACAAACCAACACAATATTAAAGACACACATCAATTAAAACTTTTCAATAAAAAAAAATCAAGTAAGACTAAGACATTTTAAAACAGCCAGTAGCACAGTCTGAGGCGCCCTTTTTCCTGAGGCAGGTAACAAGCACACTCTCCCACCCACCCACCCCAATTACCGCTGAGACCCGTAACTAACTAAGTAATTAATTACTCGTTAAGTTTTTTTGGTTTTTTGTTTTACCCACACGGGGGGCGCCCGCTAAACTCTTCTGAAGCGGCCCAGACTTCTCCTCCTCGGCCTCCCTCGGCTTTGCCGCCTCTTTCTCCTCCTCCTCAGCAGCCGACTTCTTGCTGGGCTCCAAAGGGCCAAAAGTGGCGACGGCCACCTTCGAAGTCCCTTCGTCGTCTTCTTCTTCCACGGGCCCCGGGGCTTTCTCTCAGTTTTCCCGAAGCGGCGGCGGCTCCTCTCGTCTTAGCCTGGCTGAGGAGGGAGGCGGGAAAAAAACGAGAGGGGAAGAAAGGGGAAAAAAAGGACGGCCAACTTCTTCTTCGTCTCCTCCTTCGCGGCCTCTCTGGCGCTTCAGACAGAATTAGGCGCACCTAGTCTGAGGCGTCTGAGGGGGATTCGCCTACGCGGCGCCCAGACATGGCTGGAGAGGGGTGTATTTTTTAATACTGTGGGGCGGGAAAAGGTGGCTGGAAAACGAAGCGAGGACTCTGTGTGTGAGAGAGAGAGAGAGAGTGAGGACATGCCCCTGGTAGCTGTGGGGAAAGTTTTCCCCACAAAAACGACCGGTATCCCCGGCCAAATCATCATCTCTCTTCTAGGACGCGAACTTTTCTTTTTTTGGCGCCACTAATGGAGCCCAGCACCAGTTTCGCCTCAGCGAGAGGCTGCCTGAGAGGGGGAAAAAGGTGGCGGCGGTGCTGTTGGCCCGCTCGAGGATGGTGGAGGCAAAGAGCCAGGTTGTGTTTCTTCTCAAGCGGGCTGCTGTGGAGGATAATAGTTTCCCATCCCAATGGACCAGGGTGGTGTGGTTCTTCTTTGCTGCCTTCAAGAAGCTATCTTCGATTTATGGAGACCCCATGAAGGAGAGACAGACCACGAGTCCCAGTCGTCGTCGATGATGATAGATTTTATTTTTTACCCACCTCTCCCTTTAAGGTTCCAGAAAGGGTAAAATATGAATTAAAATACTTCTTCTAAACCTGTCTGGTGTGGTGGATAGTTCCTCTTCCTGATAGGTTGTGTGGTAGTTATTTGCCCTCAAGAAGTTGTCTTCAATTTATGGAGACCCTAGGAATGAGAAAACTCCCAAGAGTCCCAGTCATCAATAATAAAAATAATAATAATAATAGTAGTAGTAGATTTTATTCTTTCATGTCCAGCATCCATAGATTTTCCTTGTTTTTTTTCTGGGCTGTGAGGCCGTGTTCTGGAAGAGTTTATTTCTGACGTTTCGCATGCATGCGAAACATCAGAAATAAACTCTTGCAGAACACAGCCTCACAGCCTGGAAAAAAACCAAGGAAAACCTGAACAACTGTTGGGTTGCGTGCCTTCCAGTTGATTCTGGCTTATGCTGATCTTATCATAGGATCTTCTTGGCAAGATTCTTTCAGAGGAGGTTTGCCAATGCCTCCCTCTGAGGCTGAGAGAGTGTGACTTGTTCCTAGTCAGCCAATGGGATTCCATGGCTAAGCCAAGTTCATAGTCCAACACTCAAACCACTACACCGCACTAGCCCTCTTCCAGAGTAGCTATGAAACTGAAATTGGCACCGGTGATCACTTTGGACTTCCTTTCTGTCATAGGATTAACATCAAAGTTGTCCTCTTATCTTGATGTTTTTGCTGCCCCTATTTAATTGCTACAACATTGGTAGGTTTTGAAAAAGGTAACCATGTTACTGCATTATAATAATGTCTGTGAAATATTGGAAAACCTGTACCTCTGGAATAACAATGGAGGTACATTTCACATTCAAGATCTAAAGGCGCCTCCAGAACAATTGGCAAGTATTCTCTTAACAAGTCCAGCTTAGATGAATGAAAATAATCTCACAATGTTCTGTCCTTCTAATTGTCCAGTAAATCAGGGGTCAAAGACAGAACCATGTTTTCTGGACATTGATGCTGCTGGCATTTTCCTTTGTCTATCAGAGCAATCCAAAGGTAGGTAATATACACAGAAGACAGTTATAATGTGTCAGAACTGTGGTATCAGTGCAATTTATTCATCAAAGAGTATACAAAGCATGAAATCACCTATGTAAGTTGTATTGGAAACTGCTTAATGCAGTGTAGATGTGTAAAATTGCTATTGCTTAAAACAATTTGTAAGCCACTCTGATAGCCATTGTGGCTGAAGGGTGGGGTATAAATACCTAAATAAAATAAAAAATAAGGTATTACAGAAAATAGCTGCTGACTGGCACAACAAAGAACAATCATAACGAACACCAGTGACAACTGGAAAAGGTATACTGTACTCTGGTGTTTTATGTTTTTAAATCTCTTTAAAATTGGCATCCACTGGCAATAATCGTTGTGAATTCCTAGAGAACAGTCAAAGTCCCAGCAGCCTGGAGGAGGGCAAATGTTGTCTCCCATCTTCAAAAAGTGGGGGGAAAGAGGACCCAAACAATTATCATCTGGTCAGCCAGACATCAATAGCAGGAAAGATTCTGGAGCAGATCATTAAACAAACAGTCTTAAGCATTTAGAAAGGGATGCCATGATAAATGAAAAGTCAACATGGGTTTCTCAAAAACATGTCATGCCAGACTAATCTCAGCTCTTCTTTTTTTTACAGAGTTACAAGCTTGGTAGACGAAGGGAATGCTGTGGATGTAGCATATCTTGATTTCAGTAAGGCTTTTGACAAGGTCCCCCATAATATTCTTGAAAGCAAGCTAGTAAAATGTGGGCTAGACAATGCTACTGTTAAATGGATTTCTAATTGGTTGATGGCCAAACCCAAAGGGTGCTCATGAATGGCTCCTCTTTATCCTGGAGATAAATGACTACTTGGGGGTGCCCAAATGGGAGTGAGTATAGTGTCTAGATCGAGGGAAGCCATAGCATCATTCTGCTTTGGTCAGACCTCACCTGGAATACTGCAATCAATTTTGGGCACATTTCAAAAAGGATATTGACAAGGTGGAACATGTCCAGAGGAGGAGGGGGCAAAAATGGTGAAAGGTCTAGAAACCATGCCCTATGTGGAGCAGCTTAGGGACCTGGGTAGGTATGTTTAGCCTAGAGAAGAGAAGGCTAAGCAGTGACATGATAGCCATGTTTAAACATTTGAAGGGATGTCATATTGAAGACGGAACAAGTTTGTTTTCTGCTGCTCCACAGACTAAGACATGGAGCAATGGTTTCAAGCTACAGGTAAAGAGATTCCACCTAAATATTAGGAAGAACTTCCTGGCAGTAAGAGCATTGGAATATGCTGCCTTGAAGTGTGGTGGAGTCTCCTTCTTTGCAGGTTTTTAAACAGAGTCTGGATGGCCATCTGTCAGGTATGTTTTGATCTTTGCATGACAGGGGGTTAAGACTGGATGGACCTCGTGGTCTCTTCCAACTCTATGATTCTATGAATACTGGTGACAGGATGAATAAAATTGCTAACTTTGTGGCTATTTCTGCTCTTGATAACATATCCCCTAGTCTCCAATGATTCCCTATGGTACTCACTCTCCCCATTTGTTTATATCACAAATTCAGGAATGCAATCCTGACATAAATTAAGGCTCATCTTATGTTCAAACAAGAAAAGCAAATCACTGCAGTGAATTAACCATTAGACATTTATTGGCATATCGAATTTGCATTATCAATGATATGCTGCAAAATGTGACCAATCTGTGAAGCATCCAGGACAGTGCTAAAGGAAAAATGACTTTTAGACATGCCACACCATTAAGACATTTCAACAATCGCAAAGGAGGAAAGCTAACCTTCAGAGTGGCTTGAGGAAGTTTAAAATAATTTTGGTATTGGAAGTCATAGGAACTTGAAAAGAGGTTTTTAAAGCACTGGTGGTTTCAAACAAATAACTCCTATGACTAGGGTTCAAAGGGGAGCATGCTTACTAGATTCTGGGTTGCTTTCAATCACTGAAATAACATGTACCTGAATATCAGAGCGCCCCAGAAGAGCCACTGTTGTGGCAAAAGCTCAGTCAGAAACCAGACCCAGCATGCACGTTACCGTACAGGATCTCTTCAGATCCCAGGCTGTACGCCAATATTAGTCAATATGAACATGCTGATGATTTTTACTAGACTGTTTCCTTTTACATGAAACCCCGATTGTTTTTAGCAGAGGGGCGGGGTATAAATAAATTTTATTATTAAATTTTATTATTACATTTCAGATCATGGGCTCTTGATTTAAATCTACATGAGATTTTTCTTCAAACTGTTAGCTAGGATTTCTTTCCATCTCTACAAAGAATAGGATCAATCTGATAAAATAAGAAGATTCTTATTGTGCTCAACGCCATGTTGCTGGTTTTCCTGGTGAATGTATTCTAGCTAGAAGACTTACAGTGCAATCCAGTGCATGTTTACTCAAAAGTAAGTTTCACTCTGTTCAATGGGGCTTATTCCCAGCAGCTAAGTGTGCATAGGAACACAGAATTAGTTGCTTCACTATCTTGGGATTACATTACTCACTGTACACATGGGAGGTTATTTCTCCCAACATTAGATCAACATCAGCAAGAAAAAGATGGGAGCCTAACAACTGTTTAATAGAAGTTTCATTCACTTGCTTATCATTCAACAATTTAGTAACTGTAACAGAGGAGGAAGTATTTCATTAGTGGTTTTTTTAAAAAAGAAATGATAGTATAAAGATTTTTCAGAACCCAAAGTCTTCCCCCTTTGGAAGCATGTAAAGAACAAAGTACTGTACTTCCATTCTTCTGGATATGTTTGCAGTTGTAAATGTAATGTAAATACAGCTGTAAAATGCCTCTGAATCACACGCTTGTTTGGTCAACAAAAATCATACCCTTTCACATGTATTTTTCCCTGAACATAATGGACACAGATCTGTTGTTAAAAAGAGAGGATATGTTGTAAAGCCCCATTGATTTCAGTGGAAAAGTGAACAGATGCTTGAGCCTCTCCCACTGAAATGAAGGGACTTAGCTACACTTATCAAGTATGTCCCCCTTGAAATAGCACTAACAATTCACTCCACTACTAACATTCCATCTGATATGTTTAGGCTTTTGTTGATGCTTTGAGCTCAGGCTCTATCATGGCCAGTAAAGTTAGGGATCTTCCTTCCAATGAGCTCCTCTTCTCTCTGCTACAATCCTGACAAAGTCAGCATGGTTGGCATACAGCTTAAGCTTTTCACTAATGTCAACCCATTTTACTTTCCCAGCGTCGTCTCCTGCTTCAAGGTGCAACTTATTCATTACTTCACCTGTTATAGGCAGAAAGAGAGAGAGAAAGAGAGAGGAAGGCATTGGTTTGATTTACAAATGCTTTATCCCCCCCCCGCCGCGTTCCCCCTCCCCTTCCACACCATCTCCACTTGTGCTGCAAAGCACACAGGCAATCAGTACTTTTCTTTTTCATTCAACACTCTCCATGGCAGAAATTCTCACACTGTACACCAAATGTAGCCTTTTGAACCAATTTTCACACACCCTGTGCACCCATTTTTAAATTTTTACATACATTCTACCACTGATAGCCTGTCTTCTCTTGTTGCTACTGCCAAATCTGACTTATGTTGACCTCCCCATAAAGTTTTCTTGGCAAGAAAGGAGGAGGAAGGTTTGTTATTGTCTTCCTCTAAGGCTGAGAGAATGTGACATGTCCAAGGTCACCCAGTGGGTTTCCATGACCATGCAGGGATTCAAACCATGGTCTTTCGTAGTCCAGGTCCAACACTCAAAGCAGTACACCATGCTGGCTCTCTTACCCCTGAGGAATTGAGCTTAACACAAGAGAAGCCCAATTTCTCAAGACAACAGCTGGGTGATACAGCATGCATCCTGCAGTGTAGGCAGAACTGACTCAAATGGGCCAATGGTCTGCCTTACTTTAAAGCAGCTTCCTACGTTTTCATAGAATAATAAAGGAACACATGAATGGCAAAGTTGTTTTGATCAATTTTTCTCCCAACATGTTTGTCATTATCAGAAAGCTGCAAGTGACTTTTTGTGTGTACACAATGGTACTCCAAATGCCATTATAAATAGCACAGCTAAGTTCAGAGAAAATATTTTAGGTTTCAATGTAGCCAGCTTGCATGACTCCCAGAATAATGTCATTTAAATAACTGTGGCAACAGATGTAGAAATGTTTCTTTAATTTATTTCATTCCTCCTCCTGCAAACAAAAAAAGTCTATAATGGAGATAAGCTGAAAAAATAATTTTCTCCCTCTACCTTCACAGTCTTCTAATAGCATGACGATGGGATTCATGTCTAAACAAGGGAGCCAGCACCATTACATACCAGATTCATCATGGTAGTTTACTGCTTCTGTCTCCATCCAAGCATTGTCTGTATTACGAGGATCATCCACATATCCCTTATATACCTGAAAACCAACATGAAATGACAAGCTTCATAAAGAAATCTTAAGTGAGTAATGTTTTAATTTTAAAAAAATGTCCCTAAAGGATGCATCACAACAGCTACCATCTCAGATGAGGAATTTCTACTTATTTCTACAAAGGGAGAATGCCTCCAAAGATGGTGCTTGGAATTTGCCATTTTTATAAGTACTTCTGTTTAGAAGATATTAAAATATCCTTCTGTTGAACTGGAGAAATATAAAATCTGATGATTGACAATGTATTTGTCTGTTAATCAAACTGATTAGGCAGTTAAATATTACCACCCTATCTACAACCCGGTGCCTATTACTAAGAAATGAGTACCATTCCATTCCCCATGTATCTGAAGAGAATTTCACTGACCATTATATACAATATTTAATTGGATCACCATGGTATGAAAAAAAGAGACCACTCACCACAAAATGTTCCTGGTTGAAAAGCTTATTCAGTTGTTTCTCCATCTCTTCCTTCTCAGCCCCTGTTTTCTGTAAGGAGTTCAGAGCCTCCTCACTAAATTCTCGTTTTAATGCAGCAGATAACTTCTCCCCTGGGTCTACCATTCCCTAAAAAAGATTGTCACTTGTCACATATCTTTTCAGGGAAAGTTCTAGTCACCTGCACATACCCCTCCTATTGCAGGAGATGGTGGTTATTTATTTATTTATTTATTATACCACCTTTTTCCACATCTGAGACCTAATGTGGTTCACAATTTAAGTTAAAACAAAACTGCTAAAACAGTATGTGGTGCAAAAGTTTTAAAAGTACCAATCATTTAATCAATCTAGTTAAAACATTAATTAAAAAACAATTAAATCTACATTAAATACATATTTAAAAAACAGGACAACCACTGCATGTCCTACTCCAACCAATTAAATGCTGAAGGCCTATTTGAATAATAAGGTGAAAAGAGAGCAGAAAGAGGGCCAACCAAGCCTCCCTCAGGGGAGGGAGCCTAGAAGCAGCTACCAAGAAAGCTTTCTCCCCAGACAAACCTGTGAGGATGGTAGGATGGAGATAAAGCCCTCCCACAAAGATTAAAAAAAACAGCTTCAGGCAAACTGATATGGGGAGATACAGGCTTTCAGATAGTCTGGACCTAAGTCACAGGGCTTTATAGATCACAGCTTGCACTTTGAATTGTGCCTGGAAACAGACTGATAGCTGGTGAAGCTGTCTGAAAAAGGATATTATATGCTGTAATTATTCCCTTCCTCCCAACAAATGCTATTAAAGCTTTTAAAAACATGGGAGATCTGACAACTGATCTCCTGACATTAGCACTGATCCACTGTTACTCACAACCTAATATGCCAACAAGAATGAATAGCCTATTGCTGAATTTTACATTCACTTCTCTGGAAACAATGCATACATTTTGGAATAGTGGTACTCTTTAAAAATCAATCGAAATCACTTTAAAAAGCCATTTAAATCAACCTAAATCAATTGTCAGTGCTCCTCTTCTTACCCCTGGGATGGCCCATTCACCACAGTCCTTCCTTTTGATTGCAATGAATTCCAAGATGTTTTTGCCAGATAATGGGTGAGCCAGTTTATTACCACTGCCATCTCTCTTCCACCTGCAAGAAATGACCGGGGTTAGGGGGTGGGGAATGGGACAAAATTTTTCATTAGGTTAGCTCCAAACATTCAGAAAAATGAGATACTGAGCAGATGAGAAAGTCCTCTTAATAACATGCTTCTTTCATGGGACAGTTTATATAGGCTCAAGTTCAGGTGTCAGGCCAACCAATGCCTAGGCTATCAGACACATGTTTGCATGAATCACTCTCCTGCTGCATCCTCTGATCCATTCTTGTTTTAACTGCAAGCCATCTTTTGCTGTTCCTCCTGAACCACAGTTCATCAAAGTTGGCTGGTAAGTGTAAATGTATGGTTTTAGAGACTGGATAAGAATGTCAGGCCCTGGGGCCGAATCTAGCTCTTCTAGGATCCCAAGACACCCCCTTCTCCATGATATCCTCATTTGGTAGTTTCACAGATTCTGCATGGACTTTCCTCCAGGCTGTAAAAGGTTGAAATGCCTCTCCTGAACTCTGTCAGTAAGAGCATTCAGCAAAAATGAGCTGCCATGTTTGGTCCCACCTATTTGCCACTGGTCCCACCCATGCCTGGAAGGCAGACCCTAAGAACTTCTCTGGAATTGGATTGAACTTGGCTCTCAGGCTGAAAGAGGTTTTATCACACTTTCTTTACAGCTAAATGGGAACACATCCAGGGGTAGCTGTGTTGGCCATGTAGTAAAACAAAATCCAGAATCCACAAAAAAAGTGATACCTTTATTGGCCAAACACATGATGCAAGGTTGTCTGTGGGTTTTTTCTAGGCTGTGAGGCCATGTTCTGGAAGAGTTTATTCCTGACGTTTCGCCTGCATCTGTGGCTGGCATCTCCTACCCAACCATTCTCTGAAGATGCCAGCCACAGATGCAGGCAAATGACAGGAATAAACTCTTCCAGAACACGGCCTCACAGCCCGGAAAAAACCCACAGACAACCTATATATGCCAGCTGTGAAAGCCTTCAACTTCACATGATGCAAGCTTTCGAAGCTCTACTGGCTCCTTCATCAGGCAAAAGATGTTAAAAAAGAAGAAGAAAAAAAGAAAGGTAACGGTGTTGGGAGTCACAGGCCTACATGTTGTCTCAGATGTTGCTTGACAACAGACAGTGAAATTTAACTCCTTCTTCAGCAGCAAGGCAACCTCTTTTGGTATCCAACATGATTCTGATCCTTTGGGAAGCCAGGGCTCTTTTGTTAGGCAGAGATAATCAGATTTTTCAAGATGTCTCAACACTGCTACATCTGGAAAAAGCTTTCAGGTGCTTTTTCCAGATGTAAACCTTAGCCAATTATAGGTAAAACTTATCCAATTATAGTCTGCAAGAGAAGTTTTACATTTGTTGGAGGTAGAAGCCTTGGAAAGTTTAGTCTAAATGGGAAGCGAGAGACAGATCTCTGCACTTGAGGCAGGGAGTAGGAGAACTGAGGGCATGAGTACAGGGCTCATCAGTCAAATTGCACCAAACCATGGTTTGGCATTATTCCTGCACACACCCAGAGCTGTGGATTTGAAACAAACATGGAAAATATTTGATCTACTCAGCAAAGAAGTGAAGTGGACTTAATACAATACAGCTTTTCCTTCTTGGAATCATAGAACCATAGAGCTGGAAGAGACCCCAAAGGCCATCCAGTCCAATCCCCTTCTGCCATGCAGGAACACACAGTTAAAGCACCCCCAACAGATGGCCATCCAGCTTCTGTTTAAAAACTTCTAAAGAAGGAGACTCTACCAGGCTCCGAAGCAGTGTGTTCTTGATTTTGTTTTTATTTTTCAAAGTCATGTTAAAGCAGAATTAGCAGCACATCATGACAAGAAGAAGATGGGGTTATTTTAAATTGGGAATCATGTAGCTCTCCAGATGTTGCTGAACTGCAGCTCCCATCATTCCTCACCATTGCCTATGCTGGGAGTGGAAGTCCAGCAACCTCTGGAGGGCTACATGATTCTCACTCCTATTTTAAATACTCCACATACCAAACACGAAACATTCACACACAAATATACATTTCTGTCTTCCCTCTCTGCTGACTATCCCATTTGGTCTGACATTACTTACCTAGTTATAAGAGGATCTGCAGCATGATTTGGTCCCCAGCGCCCCAAGAGACCTCGGCCCACTATTCCTGTTCTGCCTACTGGATTCCTGAAATGTAAGAAAAACACAGATTTATCTAAGGCTGGGATGCAGAAGACCTACCTCACTAAACTTCCATATGCCCAAAAAAGCATTGTTTGCCTTTCTTTAACAGCAGCTATTCAAATCCATGCCACAATGTCACTTGGCAAACTACTCTTGATATCTACAGGCTTTTCAAACCAAATAAAAAAGCTGCCAGTGTAAAGGATGGTGTGGTATAAACAACAGTGAGGTTATGGAGGCTAGAAGGGACATCTTCAAAGACTGATTCACTGGTTTATCTCATGTGCAGAAGACAAAAAAGGCAACATCAAATGTTAATTTGCCTGTATGCAAATGATTGACCACAGACTGAACACCACATATCAGATCATCTTATCCCCAAAATACTGCTTCTCAGCTGCATATTCATCTGAGAAGTTGCACACAAGAGAAATCAAGCCATGAGTTGCACACAAGAGAAATCAAGCCATCTGAGTGCGTGTCAACCAGCTATAACCTAAAAGGGTGTGTCACGTAGATGCTTACGATAGGCCATGCTTTCATTTAGTCTTAGTAATTTCAGCCCTGCCTTTGTGCAAGGGAAGAAATCATTCTAGTAACCATAATGAAAAGTTCAGTGGTTCTAAGGAAAACTGCTCTGAAAGACTTATAACCCAATTGCTCTACAGTTACGGATTAGGAAGTCATGCCTTAAGGAGCCTCTTGCCTTTTGAACTGAGCAGAACTTAACATTAAAATTAATATTGAATGACATCCACAAAGCTACAAAACCTATAGGGGTGGTGCAGGACATAATTTCAGAAAGGATTTTATTTTGGAAACTTTCGGCTAGCCCTTAGACATCCTTTGTGACCAAGGAGACAAAAACCAGTGAAGTAATTCCGACCTCTTAGGATGAATGAAATGCAAGATCAACATTTTCTCTCTCTCTCTCTCAATCACACACACACAGAGTGCACACTTAACACACACGTACCTGGGCCTTCCATTTTCTACCACATATAAACCATTCAGGCTTTTCCTTTCCACTTGCCCATCCTTTTCATTGAACCTTGGAGAAAAGTTTTCAGCCCTTTATGAGAAAAACAAAACAAATAAAAATATGCTGAAAGACACTATGAAAACATTTCACCTAATTACCAAAATCCCAATACTAAAAGTATTTCTATTCCAATTGGACTTACTTTCGAGTAAGTTCAGGACTTGGCAGCTCAACCCTACTTGTCACATTATTTATTCACTGCTATCATCTTCTTCACACTCATTCTATCCTCTGAACTAACAATCGTATTCTTCACTCCACATGTAAGTGTTCTGCACTGATGCTTGTGCTCTTAGTTGGCTATACTGGAATAGAAAACCTTGTGTGTTCTAAAACTTTGAGAGATAGTGTGGTGTAGTTGGTAGAGCAATGAACTGGAGTTTGGGAGATCCTAGTTCTAGTCCAGAGCGAGCCCCGAAAATCACTGGGTGATCAAGTTGCTCTCTCTCTCAGCCTGGCCTACATCATTGGGTTATTGTTAGGATAAAGTAGGGAGGATGGAAGCCATGTACACTGCTTTGAGCTCATCACCCCAGCTAGCTATGACCAAGCTACCAGATTACCTAATCCTAGCCTACACAATTTGCAATCCCAGTGAGAATTATTAACTGTTACATGCTATCTTCTGGAGATCTGTTTCGATGCTTTGGCATCTGACTGCATGCCAACTTCTAGGGAAAGTGTCTGTGATGTGCTGGTATATGAGGAGGTAGTTATTTGCCAGAAGTGCTCTGCCTTCAGGGCAGATGACTGTTGAGAGAGGTGCCTTGGAGTGTTGTAGTGCCAGTTTCTGTACTTGACGGTTTTTGCATTTCTGGCATCTGTATGATATCCAGTGGAAGTCTGTACTGATAGATGTCTGGTGCTTTTAGTGAAAGCTGTTTTTTTTAGTTCAAGTGAAACTTTCAAGCCCATTAAGCCCTATCTCTGTCTACTTGGGAATTACCTAAGTTTCTTATAACAGTACAACAAATAAGCTTTTCAACTGGAATGATACAAAGTGTGCACCATTAATTTTTTAAAAAAGTATTTTAACCTTCGCACAGGATCTAGCAAATCATAAGGCACTCCATCTCTTGTTTTACATTATACTGTTCACTCACTTGAGCTTTGTCAAAGTGCCTGCATGTCAAAACAGGTATGTCTGATTTTTTTTAACATTGGCATTTGAGGCAGAGATTGAGGATGAGTTGTTTTTTTCTAGTATGCTGGTGTTCTGACTCATCTGTGCAGTAAGAGACAGAAGTGCGAGGTCTGTCTATTAAATAACAAGAATGTGTTTCTACCTTTCAGACAAATCAGGAGAACTGATTGTGAACACTTGAGTGGTGACCTTGAACTTAGCTGAGCCTGCATGACAAACATCAACACTCTCGGCCATTCAGTTAATTGACACTCGTCGTTTAAAGCAGCTGTGTTGTCTGCTGTGTGCCAGAAAAATGCTAAGTTTAAAAGTCGAGCAACGTGTCAATTTGAACTTTTTAGTAAAATTGAACAAAACACCAACGGAATTTTTTCAAATGCTTACTGAGGCTTATGGGGAAGACTGCATGTCTTGTCTGCATGTGTTTCAGTGGCACAAAAGATTCAGAGAAAGACATGAGAATGTGGAAGACGATGAATGCCCTGGATGACCTTCCACTTCAAGAACCGAAGAAACTGTGGGGGAAAATCAGCCAGATTGTTCGAGGAGATTGCCGATTCAGGGTCTGAATGATAGCTGAAGCCATGAACATTGACAAAGACACTGCATGGAAAATTTTGCATGAGGATCTCAATGTGAGAAAAGTTTGTGCCAAGATGTTTCCTATGTTTCTCACACCAGAGCAAAAAGAGTGCCGCAAGGAAACTTGTGCTGACATTCTGCAGCAACTTGAGGTAGACCCAAACCTTTTTCAAAAAATCATCACTTGTGATGAAACCTGGATCTTCCAGTATGATCCTGAGACAAAATGACAGTCAATGCACTGGAAAACACCATCATCACCAAGAATGAAGAAAGCATGTCAAAACAAGTCCACATTCAAAGCCATGCTCATTGGGGGTTTTATATCAAGGGTGTAATTCTGGCAGAATGGGTTCCAGAAGGCAGAACAGTGAACCAGCATTATTATAAGGATGTTTTGACAAAATTTTGAGAGAGTCAGAAAAAAAAGGTCAGAACTGTTGGGAAATGGTCTCATTCTTCATCAAGACAATGCACCTGCTCATACAGCACTTTCTGTGAAGCAGTTTTTGATTAATAAACGCATTACTACACTTGAACATCCTCCATATTCACCAGGTTTGGCGCCATGATACTTTTTTCTTTTCCCTAAAGCGAAATCGGTGCTTAAAGGAACACATTTTGAGTCCATTGATGCAGTAAAAAGAAGAAAATGGCAATGTGTTGAAACAGCTGACAGAAACTGATCTGCTCCATGCCTTCGACCAGTGGAAAACAATACTGCATCGGTGTGTGAGTGTGAACAGAGAGTATATTGAAGGGGACAAGCATTAGAATTGTAATACATATAAATAAAGATAGGTTATTGTATCAGTCTCATTATTTAATAGGCAGACCTTGTATAACCATCTGCTCTTTAAACACTGGTAGTGCAAGTCAGTGCCTCAGGCTGCTACCTCTCTTGCTACCCATTTGGCAGCTCCTTGGTCACTGAACATCCACTGATCAGAGTAAGTTTTAACCTGCAAAGCCTCTGCTTCATTTCAAACAGGTCAAGTAAGATTCTAATTATTCTATGACTCAAAATAATGGGCAGATATGATAAATCAACCAAGCAATGCCAATCTCTGGCTTCATTTAAATTTCAGAGCTGTAGCTACAAAGTAAGGGAACACTAATTATACCTTACAAAAATTGGCAAAATCTCCTGGAAGGCAGCCAGTTTACACTACTAAGCCTAATCTTATCTACAGAAACGTCTCTGATACATGCAGTAAGATGGCTGATTAGCAATTACATCATGAAAAAAATTGAAGCCAAAAGAGGAAAGTACAGTCAGCTCTCCATATCCATGGGTTCTGCATGCATGGATTCAACCAACCATGGCTTGAAAATATTTGATGGGGGGGTGGTGGAATCCAAAAACCAAATCTTGCTGTTCACCATTTTATATAAGAGGCCATTTCATATACTATGCTATTGTATGTAATATACTTGAGCATCCACAAATTTTTGTATCCATGGGGGTAGGGGTGGTCCTGGAATCAAACCTCAGCAAATATTGAAGGCCCACTGTATTTGTTAACTTTACTCCTTGTATAATAAAGACCTTTGTTACATTTGGTTTTGTAAGCAAGCTATGTGGCAGCTCTGTGGTCTAAGCAAGCTATGTGGCAGCTTAAGTTAACCCAAATAATGTAACACCCAGGTATCTTATTGATCTGTCTTGAGCATGGCAGAGACAAACATTGTAGAAGTTATTTTTCAAGTGAACAGTTTCAGTCTTTTGATTGGGTGAAACTAATAGACATTCTGTTAAATTTCCTCTTAATGCTTTTTGGCAATCCAGAAATGTCCAAGCTGGGCAGAATAGGAAACAGGTCTTCTAATTTGGGGTGAAGGCCTGCAGTAGAATGAGTGCTGTCATCAATAATTATGGAGGTTGTTACTGACCAAAACTGTATACCTGTAAGACTCTGACTGTTCCAACATCTAGTATGGGCAAAAAGACACAGACACACACCCCCAAGACAGAGCAAACTTCTTGTTTCTGATCATATTCTTGTCATTAGGCCTGCCATTTTCATTTAACCAAACAAAGTGGGATGCAATCCTCAAAAGCCAGCCTTTCTTTCTCTTGTTTAACCCCGTTACGTGCCACCAAACTGACTTCAGCTTATGGTGACTCTATGAAAGAGAGCTATCCAAAAGACTCTGTTGTTAAGCACCCTACTCAGGGCTATGACATCCTTGACTGAGGACTCATCTATATGCTGGCTCTCTGCTGGCATCTTCTGGATGTGGAGATGGCCCATTTCCTCCCCTGTTACCCAGAGAAAAGAGGCTGAGGTCCACACAGGAGGCTGGCCCGTTGCTGAAGCCTGTGCTACCATTTTCTCACTAACGTGGAACCTAGGCAGGAGTCCTGCAACATGTGACTGCAGCCCCCCTGAAAATTACCAGCCTCGGACACACTGCAGGACCCCTGCTTGGTTTCCAGGAGAACAAGGGATCTGGTGGCGGTAGTGAGGAGCAGCATTCTGGGATGGGTACCCACAGACATGCGGGGCCTGATCTGGCAGTAGTGGATTAAACCAGGTATTTTCTTAAAATGTGGTAAAAGGCCCTACCTTGCCTTGCCACCGTTCTAGCCCCCTATCTGCCCTGGGGGTCATTTGGACTGCTAGGGGGCAGATTGGGGTAAATGCCCTGTGTCGTTTAGGCTGCAGGGCCCTGGAACGAGGGCAAGCCAGGGTGTTTGGCCGGTGTAGAAAAGCCCTATGTCAATCCAACTGTAAAACGTCCCCTCTTCCTACTGCCTCCAACTTTCCTAAGCATTATTTTTTCCACTGCTGGTCAACCAAGAATGCTCACCCAATTTCTGGATCTGCCCAGCTGGGCCCTGCCAAGACAGAGCGTGCTGTATATTCCACAGGGCTGTAGTCTTCCCAGTCAACTGACCAGTCTACCTTATCATTGGGTACTTCACTGCGCTCCACCTTTGATCCTGGATATGGGGAGATCCGAGCTTTGTTATGCAATTTTTCCTTCCAGTCTTTACAAGTAGACATTTTAACAGTGTTGCTGTGAAACCCGTGTTCTGAAGAGGGGCTGCAAAATAAAGGAAGGAGTTATACACAAAGGAAAAATAAACTTGATGAAACATTACTCTATACAGAATGGGACACAGGATTAAGAAAGTAATAATTCGCTCACCCATTATGTACACATAGTGAACTTTCCTCATGCTTTTTTGGAGATGAAAAAAAGATGGATGAAGCATTTTACTGAAAGATTTGACTCATTTGCAAGGGTCACAGCTGTAGTGTCTTCCTCCACCAAATATTCCTCCATGACGTATCAGTTTTCCTCCTAATTTTTAAGAGTACATTTCCAGGCCTTCTACAGAACACAGGGTAAGCAACCTCCAGATGTTTGGGACCAGAATTTATTTACATTCTAGCTGACATACTCAATGGCCAAGGACTGTAGGAATTACTGTATACGGTCGGACCCCTGTATCCATGGTGGTTCGGTTGTCAGGCTTACTGCGGATAATAGCAAATCCTATTAAAAGTAATGGATTTCTGTTTTTAAAAATGCCATAGCCTTTCTTTGGAGGACCTAGAAGAGGTCTAGAGAGGATGCCTCTCTAGCATTTTCTAGGATGTCTTTGTGTTATGTTTCTCTGTTTTGGGTCCTGCGGATAACTGAAACCATGGATATTGGTTCCGTGGATACAGGGGTCCGATTGTACTCCGCAACATTTGGAGGATATCAGATTACTTATCCCTGATTTAGGAAGATATAAAGAAAGGATATGCAGGGAATACAATTTCTTCCAATTTAGGTGGTGGGGGCTGACAGGACTGTAGTCAAAGCAGGGCCTTTAAAAAACAAGAGGGAAGTGCGAGTGTACTTGTGGGAATTCAAAGGTTGGAGAAACACTACAAATTAAAATCTCAGACCTAAGAGACCAACCCACCTTCCAAATAGTTGCATGAGAATTCAACACACTCAATAATTATGCATGTCAGTCTGAAAAGAACAATGGAAAACCAGTAAGAGGAAAAAATAAAATGGAATCTGTTGGAAGTAATAGTTGCTGGAACCATGCACAGGAGACCTCCTATAAGGAGGAGAAATTATACTGCTAACATTTTGTGCACGTTCCCTTGCCCCGCTCCCTTTACAGAATTATTCCTTAAGAAGCAAATTTGATCCTTTGTTCCAATATTATAGCTGAGGAGTTTAATGGTATTAGGATAACTGGGAAGTCTGAATGCTTATATTTAAAATGCATAAAATTAACTTTTAGTTTATAAATATTCAATCCAATGCCATAACTTTAAACATATTGGACTACCTGTATGATGTTCTGGTGATTCTGGAATAATTCCCTGCCTATTTACAAGCCGCCACCACAAAATATCTGGCTATTTCAGCATCATGGATTATAAATACACCTTCTCATTAATGAAGGGGGGGGGGAATAGATCAGCTAAAATACCTGAAGGCAAGATTCTTAGCAACTTGGAAGAGTGGGTAGAAAGGCTGGCAGGAAGAAGACTTGGCAGCAACAGCAGACAGAGTTACAGTAAGAGAAACCACTGTAACAGTTTGGGCCAGAAAGCCCCTTGCCATACCATGCAGTGAGTTCAAAAAGAACTGGGTCTCGACAGAGAGAAATGTCCAGGACTTGTGATACAACCTTGACACTGACAGTCAGGAAACCTACTACAAATCATCTAAGTGTGACATGTGTTGCCTTCTCTTTTTGGTTCCCTAGAAAACAAAGAGGCAATTACTTCACAATGTATACATTACACTCCTGGGTGAAACCTACATATTTAGTCTCAGATCTTAAATAAAGACCCTCTTCTCCTATTTTTGGTAAGTCGCCGTTATTGGCAATTCCAGTAAACTTGCCCCTTTTAATGAAGTGGGTTGCAGCCCACCAAAGCTTAGGTCAAATAAAACGTGCTAGTTTTTAAGGTGCTACCCAACTCTGGCTGCTGGCACACTGTAGAAATAATGCAGTTTGGCACCACTTTAACTGCTATGGCTCAATGCTATGAATTCTGGGATTTGTAGTTTTGTGAGATATTTAGCTTTCTTTGTCAGAGAAGCTACAACAAATTACAGATCCAAGGATTTCATAGGATGCAGCCATGATAGTTAAAGTGGTGTCAAACTTCTGCTATGTGGCAGCAGCCTCTGTTGTTCTTTTTGCTGCAGTAGACTAATATGACTGGATATCCAATTTCAGTTATCATTCAGATTAAAAAGCAATGATTTAATTTTTTTGCAAAGAGATCATGTAGCATGTCTGAAACTAACTGAGAAAAGGAAGCTGGTAGCATAAGCTTTTGAAGACAAGTCTACTTCATTATTTATTTATTTATTTATTTATACCCCGCTCTTCAGCCACAAGGCTATCAGAGCGGCTTACAAATTATCTTAAGCAATAGCTATTTACACATCTAACTGCATTAAACAGTTTCCAATGTGTGTTAGCTAATTGCCCCCCACAAGCTGGGTACTCATTTTACCGACCTACGAAAGGATGGAAGGCTGAGTGAACCTTGGAGCCTGCTGGAATCGAACTTGCAACGTGGTGATTTGCAGTACTGGCATTTAACCACTGCGCCACCAGGGCTCTCTTCTGAGAAATAAAGAAACGAATTCTTTAAGTGCCATATCATATTTCCTTGTCCGACAGTCTGTTTATATTCTATCAGATGCATCTACAAATCTAGAAAAGCTTATACTACTAATTTCTTTCTCTGCTAGCCTCAAAGGTTCTACAATATTCCTTTCCACATTAATCCAGACTAATGTAGCCATCTGTTTGAATAATGTTTTTGATTTACATTAGTCAACGAAGCAGATGCATTCATGGGCATTAACAGAAAATTTGGTACCAGAGGCAGAAATGACATGGAAAGGGTAGGGTTAGGTTCCAAAACCACAAACAAGAGCAGTTCAACATGTTTCAGCAAACTTTTTATGCAAAAGTTTAGGCTTTTTAGGCTTACTGTCCCAACCTAGGATCTCCACTGCTCCATGCCGGATTCGCCCCTTCTCGCTTGCCGCCCCTCACTTCTGGAACCCTTTTCCCCCTCAAATACAGGCCATTACTTCTTTGTCCACCTTCAAATCCGAATTAAAAACCACCTTGTTCAGGGAGGCATTCCCCGGCTTTGTCTGATATACATTTATTTCTTGTGTCACTTGGGTTTACTGTAGATGTTATTATTGTTGTAATTATCCTTGTTTTTAATTGAGTTTTATTATTTTGCCTATTGTTTTATTTAGATTGTACACCTTCGGCAGGTTTCATTCTGTTTTATCCTCAATTGTCTTTGTACAGCGCCGTGTACACCGACAGCGCTCTAGAAATAAATTTTAATAATAATAAAATGTGCACATGTGAAATGAAATAACCAGGTCAGGTAATCCTTGACTAAGTAAACGAAGACCAAAGAGTGTGAATCACTGGTCTAGAAGAAAACATTTCTGTGAGTGCTACATGCTTGAAAAGCTGTATCTCTCAAAATTCTCTGCTGTACACAAGTACAGTCAGCCCTTCAGATTTGTGGGTTTAACTATTGCAGATTTGGTTGTTTGTGGATTATTTGCTGCTGTTTCCACCACTGCCCTATGCCATTCTTAATACTGACTGCAAGTCTTGCGAGAACGGGAGAGATTGTGAACGTACGAGCATCAACAATCCCTACCACGTGCCCATTCCTGCCTTGCAAAGGAACCGCACCACCGCAAAGGCATCTGTGGTGGGTTGAATCCAGAGATTGTATTTGTGTGTGTGTTAAATATGTTTTTTTTTAAGGGGGCGGGCTAGAGATATTCACTTTTTTCCCATTTTCGCAGGGGTTCTGCACCCATAACCCAAGTGAATGTGGAGGGTCAACTCTGAGGATTCGTTGCCTAAGAAAACCCTCTGAAATTCATGGGGTTGCCATAAGTTTACAGGTGACCTGAAGTCACACACACACACACACACACACATGATCTGATCTTAGTCCCTTTTTCCCAAATGCTGCAGGCTAGAACTTCCAGAACACGGGGAAAGGCGCCGTTTTGGACTGTCACTCCCAGAATCCTCCATCCAGTTATGTTGGCTGGGGGATTCTGGGAGTGGCAATCTAAAAAGAAGAGCCTTCCCCAAGCCCATAAGGACTGCCAATGAATACCAGGTGTTGTAAGCTATATTTCAGAGGAAGGAACTGGCAAAACCACCTCTGAGTAGTCCTTGCCTAAGAAAACCCTATGAAATTCATGGGGCCGCCATAACTCGACAGGTGACTTGAAGGCACACGCACACACTACAAGGGGATCTTGTAGCACTACAGGTATGGATATGTTATCATACATTGCAGCTGGTCACTCCATTTCTCACGCATACATATACTTACTGAAATTACATTTCTAGCACTTGGCACTTTCCAAGGAATAATTCCAGCCAAGAAACGCCAGCCAGTGTTCTTCAGAAACCTGATTTAAGTAGGCACAACATATGCTTTTAAAAAAGTTATTTCTATTCATCCTGGTTAGAATGAATGAAAGAAGTTACAGTGGCCCACATAAACACACAATTTTTAACATCTGCATGCATTTATAAATAAACATGTTGGATGTGCAATGTATACATGCAAAAAATAAGAATATGAACAGCTCAACCTTCTCCTTGTGGATAATATACAGAGATTTTACATGTACAGTAGGACCCCTGTATCTGCTGGGGATTGGTTCTGGGAGGCTCCGTGGATACCAAAAACCATGGATAATAGCGAACACCATTGAAAATAATGGGACTTCTGGTTTAAAATACCATAGAGTTGCCTTGGACGACCTAGAAAATGGCTAGAGAGGACACATTTTCTAGGAAGACTCTATGGTAGGTGTGCTGTTTTGTGTCCCATGGATAACTGAATCAGTGGATAATGAATCAGTGGATACGGAGGTCCTACTGTCATTATAAATACAGTTGTCCCTTCATATTCGCTGGGGTTTGGTTCCAGGACCCCCGTGGATACCAAAATCCGTGAATACTCAAGTCCCATTCTATGCAATGGCATAGCAAAATGGTGTCCCTTATATAAGATGGCAAAATCAAGGTTTGCTTTTTGGATTATTATTTTTTAAAGAATATTTTCAAGCCATGAATACTTAAATCCATGGATACCAAATCCGTGGATAAGGAGGAACAACTGATACTTATAATAATTACATATAAACTCTCTGTATATTATCTGCAAGGAGAAGGCTGAGCCGTTCATATTCTTATTTCTATGTACACATTGCCCATGCAACATAAGTATTTTTAAATATTAATTAGTAAAACAGTATTTTACTAATTAGTTAGTTAATTAAAAAATTAGTAAACAGTAATTATAAATAGTTATAATTACACATTAGGCATAAATATAACCACACATAATTATTAAAAGCATAAATATAATATTCATATTGATTGTATGAATACTATTTGCTAGTTAAGATCAAATATTTACAACAATTATAACAAAATAAATGTTATACTTTACACATTTTATAATGCATTCACAGCCATAGGAAAGCATGGGTCGACTGGCAACCGGACGTATTTCGTTTCCTCGCCCCGCTTCTGCCCCCCTCTTCCCACACTCACCTCCATAAGGTTTCTTTCCTTGGTTTCCGCAACCCAAACGGACTTACCCCTTTAAACAAATATCTGTCCCGTGATTGGATACCACAGGAAAAGCCCGCCCACCCCTTCCTTTACCAGAGGCTACACCCTCGCAGTTTGCCCACCCTTTCAGAAAAAGGACATCGCTCCAAACGAATAGTGTATCACCTTGCCTTTTTGGCCCCGCCTATCGCATGTCATTAGGAGAGTGGCGAGCACGTCAATCTCAGTATGGCCACGCCCATCGGCCGTCCCTAAACAGTAAATAAACCAATCCCGTCAAAGTTCTCTCTCAGTCTACCAGCCATAGAGATAGAATCAGATAGAGTCACAAACTTTTCCCCCCTCTTCCAACCTGCAGCACAGACCATATAAACGAGCTATTGCAATTCTCTCTCTAATGGAAGTACAAAGCAGTGGTTTCCAAACTTTGGTCCTCCAGATGTTTTGGACTTCAGTTCCCAGAATTCCTGACTGTTGGCCAAGCTTGTTAGGGATTTTTTTTTTCCGAGACAAGAGAAGTGGTGATTACAGATACTGGGAATTGTAGTTCTGGCAAATGTATTTCTGACTCCATGATGGGCTTTGCAGTCATTCCATCATGACAAGGGGGGGTAGGGATTTTTTTTTTATTGAAATAAAACCATTCTACAAAATAATGGTGTTTTTTTTTTACTGCAAAAGGTCGTAACAATAATGCAATTCCCCCCCAATCTCTTTACTTACTACAGTAATACAAACTTAAAATTATATATCCTAACAGTACAACATTTTCCCTCTTAATCTAAATATACTATAATCACTCTCTTTTGTTTTCCAATAAACATTATATTTACACCTTTATACTAAAATTAGAAGTTACACATTACAATGATACAGATTTGGAAAAGAAATAATAATAATAATAATAATAATAATTTATTTGTATTATTATTATTATTTATTTTTCTTTTCCAAATATGTATAATTGTAATGTGTAACTTCTAATTTATTTTTTTTAATTTATGTTTATTTATTTATTTAATATTTACTTAAATATATCCCTTAAGTTATTGCTTAAGTTATTAAGTTATTGCCAAGCTTGCTAGGGCTTCTGGGAGTGAAAGTCCAAAACATCTGGAGGACCATAGTTTGGAAACCATGGGGTTAAAGGGTTTTTACCATTGCCGTGAAATTGCCAATTATGTGGTTACTTGTCAAATTTATATCCCTCTTTTTTGAGCGTAGTTGAAAGAATCCAATAGAATAGACTGTAGCAGAAGGGGTATGAAAAATCTAACATTTTCTTTCTTTATGCTTTCAAATTCCCCCAGGACGGTAATAGTCATGCGCAAACTCTGCTCCATTTGCAGAGATAGGAAAGGGAAGTGGAGGGAGGGGGTGAGTGTAGAATTCTGGAGCTCCAACATGGTGTAGTGGTTTGAGTGTTGGACTAGGACCCTTGGAGACCCGAGTTCGAATCCCTGCTTGGTCATGGAAGCCCACTTAGTGACCTTGGGCAGTGGTCAACCTCTTCTAAGGAAATCCTGGCAAGAGAGCTTTCTTAAGGTTGCATCTGCATTGTAGAAATAAGGCAGTTTGACACCACTTGAAGTGCTGTAGCTTCATCCTATGGAGCCCTGGGACCAGGTTTTTGGCCTTCTCTGCTATAGAGTGCTGGTGCCTCATAAAACTACAGCTCTCCAGGAATCCATAGGATGGAGCCATGGCAGTTAAAGTGGTGTCAAACTGCATTGTGAAGTCAAAGGCTTTCACATCCGGCATCCATAGATTTTCCTTGGTTTTCTTTTTTCTGGGCTGTGAGGCCGTGTTCTGGAAGAGTTTACTTCTGACGTTTCGTCTGCATCTGTGACTGGCATCTTCAGAGAATGGTTGGGTAGGTTAGTTTCTGGGTTTAGATATGCAAGGAGGATTAGTGTCAGTTTGGCTAACCATTCAAATACACAAATTTACATATACTCCCTAATAGAGGTTCACAGGATATAAACTCCACACACACACCTACACAACCATTCTCTGAAGATGGCAGCCACAGATGCAGGCGAAACATCAGAAATAAACTCTTCCAGAATACAGCCTCACAGCCCAGAAAAAAAAACAAGGAAAATCTATCAAACTGCATTATTTCTACAGTGTAGATGAATCCTTCAAGAAGCACCATAATTGGAATCAATTTTCATAGAATCATAGAGTTGGAAGAGACCACAAGGGCCATCCAGTCCAACCCCCTGCCATGTGGGAATAAACAATCAAAGCATCCCAGACAGATGGCCATCCAGCCTCTGTTTAAAAACCTTGGAAGAAGGAGACCCCACCACACTCCCAGACAGTGCAGTCCACTGTCAAATAGATCTTACTGTCAGGAGGTTCTTCCTAATGTTTAGGTGGAATCTCTTTTCCTGTAGTTTGAACCCATTGCTCCGTGTCTTAGTCTCAGGAGCGGCAGAAAACAAGCTTACTCCATCCTCAGTATGACATCCCTTCAAATATTTAAACATGGCTATCATGTCTCCTCTCAGCCTTCTCTTCCCCAGGCTAAACATACACAGCTCCCTAAGCCACTCCTCATAGGGCATGGCTTCCAGACCTCCCACCATCCCAGTTGCCCTCCTCTGGACACTCTCCAGCTTCATGTCCTCCTACTATCCCCAGTTAATTCTCTGTTGTCCTGCTTTTTTCAGCTGCTTTTAAAATGTTCCAGTGCCTCTGTCCTCTTCACGCTTTCCCTTTTCATCCTCAAGTTTATTTCAATTGGTTCAAAGTGAGATCAAAGTGCAAAAGCAGTTTTCATTCAATTAACTCAGAAGGGGAGAGGAGAGGAAGGGGCAGAATCTTACCCTTCCCAGTAGTCTCAGGCAAAAGTAAACTGCTGCAGCCTCTCCTAGCTTGTGTGTTCCTTCCTCATTAATAACCTTCATTAGGCCACTCTCTGGGGTCACTTGGCCACATGTGTCCCAGCTTCCATCTGTGAAATGTTGGGGGGTATGAGCAGCACCAACAAATTTAAGAATTCTGAGCCAGAAAGCTGTAGTGCCTCACCAAACTACAAATCCCAGGATTCTGTATGATACAGGCATGGCAGTTAAAGTGGAATTGCCCTGCTATAATTGTGTAGTGTGAAAGGGCCCAATGTCTGGTTTGTTTGTGTTAAATTAAAGACAACTGTTGGGGCAGCCAGTCAGCCATCTGTCTTCTAGGCTACTCCATAGTCTATTCTGCTTCTCTTCATTATCCACTTTTCTCTGAACAGAACATTCAGTGTCCACTGTTCATAGTCATTTCTCATTGGGCCCGCCTGTAATATTTTCCAAATAATTTTTGTACTTGTCCAAAAGACTAAACCACATTTTAAACCATGTTCCTAAAGACTTCTGGAGTGTCTACACGTATGTAGTGGCTTTGATTAAACTTTTGCATCCCAGAAAAAAGAAAACTGGACAGTGGTGAGGTTGTGCTTATCACTGGAGTTGGCCATGGTATTGGAAGACTCAGGAGATAATCACACTACACTGTTATAGCACTATTATCCCATTTTAACTGCTCTGCATGCCTCCTGTGGAATCCTGGGATTTTCAGTTTAGGGAGGGGTATTTAGAACACTCAGCTAGAGAGCTCTTAGGCTTTACTAAACTACACACCCCATAATTCCACAGGGGGCAGCCACAGGATTTAAAGTGGAATAATAGTGCTATAACAGTGTAAAGTGATAATCTGGTCATAGGCTGGTCATGAGGGAGGATCCAATGGCAGAAAATTGCCCCGCCCGGACCACCCCTGTGAACCCCAGTTGGTCATGACAGGTGTTAGTGTGCACTGGGTGCCTAAACAGGTCCAGGCAGCAAAAATAAACAGCAGAGTGTTGTTCCTTCAGGCATAAGAATAAAGGCACAGACACAGGCTTGTGTCTAAAATAAACTTTTCTTTACTTAGGCATAATGAAGTATATTTACAGATATATACAGCACTCAGAATAAAAGCATCTTCCCACTGTGAGATCCTAAACAGGACATCTTCACAGAGTGAGATCCAAAACAGGACTGCTTAGCTCTCAGTCCAGCCCAGCTCTGCTCAGCTCTGCTCCAGGGCTGTGAGCTAATCAATATTTATACATTTACCCAGCTAGCTTCTGCAAACTGTTGCTAGCTCACTCTGCAGCTCTCTGCAGACTGTTTGCTACATCACAGCTCTTTACAGAATAACCCTATTGAATGTCCTAATATCATGAGAGGCCTCCCCTGCCCTGTGTCACGGAGGAGGTTCATGGCTAGGGTTGCCAAGCCAGGACTGTCCCAGGCCCTGAGACATCAAGGCCAAAACCTTAGGAGATTATCACACTATACTGTTATAGCGCCATTATTCCACTTTAACTGCTCTGACTGCCTCCTGTGGAATTCTGGGGTTTGTAGTTTAGGGAGGGGCATTTAGCCTTCTCAGCCAGAGAGCTCTTAGGCCTCACTAAACTACAAAACCCAGAATTCCACAGGAGGAAACCAGTGGAATAATGGCACTGTAACAGTGTAGTATGATAAAGTCCTTAGACTTAGGAATGACCCCTTGTGATGGCACAGGAAGTAGGCTTTGCTGGTACAGGAATGAGGCAACAAGGGGCTGCCCCGGGAGTGTCATTAAGCAGAATATATTAATTATCAACCACTGTTACACAGGGGATGCAATTCAAACAAACAGAACCCCAAGCCTAACAAAAGAGAAATGTATGCAGGCACCCATTCTTTTTAAGGCAGTGCTCTCACCCTGAGATTTTTCCTTGTGCCAAGGATCAGAGAATAGAGGCCAGACCCTGAAGGCCAGGCCTGAGATTTGAGAACACTTCTCCTGGCATGGGTGGATCTTGAACCCAGCTCTCACAGATATCCAAAACTATAAGAAAGCCAATATACTCCAGAGACTGGAACACGGAGCAATGGATGCAAGCTCCAGGAACAGAAATCCCACCTCAACATTAGGAGGAACTTTCTGACAGTAAGAGCCATTTGGCAGTGGAACACACTCCCTCAGAGCATGGTGGGGTCTCCTTCCTTGGAGGTCTTTAAACAGAGGCTGGATGGCCATCTGTTGGGGATACTTTGATCGTGATTTCCTGCATGGCAGGGGGTTGGACTGGATGGCCCTCGTGGTCTCTTCCAACTCTGCAATTCTATGATTCTATGATACTCGTTGTAATTAACTCAAACAAGGAGAAAATACAGGGACAGGAAACCATAGCAACTACAGTACATTACATTAGGGCCTTCTAGCAAGTCACAAAATAATATTAACGAGCTTTCCTTTTCAAAATTCCTTTTCAAAATTCTGGAAATGTAGAAGTGTGGCGCCAGTTCAAAACCAAGCCGAGCAACATGTAAGCTTTGGAAGTTTATTGAAACACATCAGCGCCTCCTGTTATAATTTGTATTAAAACCTTTTTATTATTATTCAATATATATTGATTACATTAATCATAGAATCATAGAGCTGGAAGAGACCACAAGGGTCATCTAATCCAACCCCCTGTCCTCCAGGAATATACAACCAAAAGCACTCCTGACAGATGGCCATCCAGACTCTGTTTAAAGACCTCCGAAGAAGGAGACTCCCCCACACTTCGAGGCTGTGTATTCCACTACCAAACAGCTCTTACTGTCAGGGAGTTCTTCTTAATGTTTAGATGGAATATCTTTTCCTGTCAGAAGTGCTTAAGGTGCTTTAAACTCTTAAATGAGTTGTCCTGCAGTGAAAAGGAAAAGGAGACGAAGACGGAAGTGGGATCACAAGGCAAATGAAGATATTGGCTTCTTTGTACTGCCATTATATCAGGGATGGGGAAATTGTGCCCACATGTGGCCCAAGACTTTTTATTTTGAGACCTCTGGGAACTCCTAGAAGTTGACTTCCAGTTTATCATCTGGTGAAAAAAAGGCCTTTCCTGGGCTTAAAAGAACCCATTGTTGTTGTTGTGTGCCGTCAAGTCGGTTCCAACTTAGGGCAACTCTAAGGCAAACCTATCCTAGGGTTTTCTTGATAAGATTTGTTCAGTGGGGGTTTGGTTTTGCCTTCTAGAGACCACTTGAAGACATCTTCCCCAAAGCATCCAGGGATGACTTTTCCTTTTACTAGACTCCACTTTTCTTATGATTTCCATTCTGGTGGCCATACTCATAGATCCATACATTTTTTAAAAAATGCTGGGGGGAGCTGGTGAGGCAGGCTTATCTTCTCTCCCCTTTCTATCTATTTTGTTGCTGATGCATGCTCAAGTAAGGGATTGTGGGGGCAGCTGTCGATTACCTTGCCTGTTGTAGGGAGACACACTGCTCGTAGATGGAGTGGCTAGAGTAGGATCATCTAGAGATTTCCAGTCTTTCCCAACTTAAGCTTTGTTGCATGGCTGCTGCAACCCAACACTGAAAATCTGTTTCTCCAGCTCTCTTTCACCATCCAGCTAAAGCCATTCAGATAGGCAGAAATTGAGGGAGAATAGGGTGGGGAGGTATAAAAATACTTTCGAAAAAGGAGCTTCTTTGTCAGGGGTTTTGTTAACTGAGCTGTTCGGCAGAGGAATGCACTGCTTTGGAGTATGGTGGCATCTCCTTGTTTGGAGGCTTTTAAGCAGAGGCTGCATGGCTATCTGTTGGGAGTGCTTTGATTGTGTATTCCTGCATGGCAGGGGGTTGGACTAGATGTCCCTTGTCGTCTCTTCTACCTCTATGATTCTATGATTTTATGAGCTATGTCCATATTCTAGTTTGGTCTAGCAAGTGGATTTAGACCTTAAAAAGTAACTTTGAAAAGTGTGCACAAAAGGATGTAGCTATATCCTGTGCTGCCCTTCTATTCACAGAGGGCTCTTTAAGTTAGTGGAAGCTTCCGTGAATGTAAGAGGAAGGGAGACAATTTTTGCATTGGTGCCAGTAGGGGATTCCCTCCCAGAAAGCAAATACTAGCTTCAGAACCAGGGTTTTCCTTGGGACTGTAGAAGAGGAGGGAAGGGTGAAATTTCCCCTCCACTGCTGCTATGTGTTCCTGGTGTTTAATGCCCCTCTCCCCATGTTTCAATCTGCAGTTTTATAACTGTGTTTTATCACTTCCAAGACGCATTTAATGTCATGTCTTCTTTGGTCATAAATCCCTCAAAAGAATAAATGGACTACCAGTAACAGTTAGCTTTAACAGTGCAATGCACAGTATTAGCATACCCTACTACTCTTCTGCAAGATTTCATAACTGCACATACTGGATACTTTTTTGGGGGGGTCACACCAACCTGTGGACATTCAGGTCAAGCTGACCTGAGACGTGTCCAGGATCATAATTGTGGAAAAGCCCAGATAGGATTATGCGGAAATCCCGGTCATTAATGGGTCCATGCTTTTCCTCAACCCTAGATTCTTTAAGAAATGATTCAAACATGCCATTAACGACAAATCTCTCAGTCCATACCCGATGGAGATCTTTCCTATATACCCTAACCTATCCAAACATGAAGAGATTGTTGCAAATCCCATCAATGTTTTGTCACTCCAGAGCTAAGGCAATCAGCCCACTATGGACTCTTTTGTCCATGCTATGAGAAAGCCATTCAGGCTTTGTCTTAACTAATGCACCCCTCAGGGTATGAAATAGGGTATAAATATCCCAGCTCCAACCCTAGCCAGGTGTGTCTCAGCTGTGTGTGCCATAGCCGTGTGTCTCAGACGGGGCCCACCATTCTCTTTCTCACTGTGCCACCCTCAGACGCAGTCTGAGTCCCTTTGCTGTGTGGTCCTCTTTCTCCGAGACTGGAAACTATCACCCTTACACCCCTGACTTCTCTCTATCCAACCTTTCCCACCTTAATTTTCAATAGCCTTGTATGGTTCTTAAGAGTGTATGTCCATGTATGTTAGCGTATTCCCTGTGTTAATTCAAATAAAATACTTTGTTTAACTTTAACTGGAATGTTCTCTACAGTTAGTACTGGTATACATTGGTGAAAAAATCCCTGAAGTTACCCACCTCTTGCAGGCCTCCTTTTGTGCTATAATTCCCCCAAATTTAAAGGAAATGCTGGCATTGCAGCTGGGACTCCAATGTCTCCCTCCCACCTCTTAGGGTAACAACAGAACAGGTCACTTGTGTGTGTGAGACAGCTGTGGTTGTGGAAACAAAAAAAAAAGGAACTTGTGGTCCTCAGTGGTTTTGGTTTGGGGGAAGATCCAAGGAAGCAGGTGACTCACATGAAATGGACTTTACATGTTAGTGCAATTGTGTTTAGCATGCATGTCTTAGGCAAATTTGCTCTATGTTTTCAATTCACACTTGCTTTGTCATCATTACAATGCCAGAAGCTCAGCTACAGGGGAATTCTTCAAGCGTGGGAAAAGGAAATTGTAATTGGTCATTTTTGTTTAAACACAGTTGATTATCGTATGTCAGGCAAAGTCACCCTTCAGTTATCCGTTCAAACTCACAGCTTTTAACTGCTGAGCCTGCAAATGTAATTAGATTTTTTTCTTGACTGCTGCCCGTACCAACACATCTCCGAAATCCATATAAAAGCCTGAATCAGAAAATATTTGGAATTTCTCATGAAAGTTAGATTAGTGCTTTTATATGGGAGATTTTCACAGGGGAAATTATTCCCCAGGGAGATCGGGACAGAATTATTTTCTGTCCCGGAAGCAGCGCCGCGGTTCGCACGCCCACTTCACTCTCCCGATATTCTGTCATCCTCACACTGTCCTTTTTCTAGTTCTTTTTATTAATGACAAATTGTCGTTAATAAAATATGGTGGAAGGGACCAGCAGGAAACTAGAAAAAGGACAGCGTGAGGACAACAGAATACTGGGAGAGCGAAGTGGGCGTGCGAACTGCGGCACTGCTTCTGGGACAGAAATAATTCTGTCCCAATCTCCCCAGGGAATAATTTCCCCGTGTGAAAATCTCCATGGACAGAGTCATGTTGGAGGACCTAGAGATTTCTAGAGAGACCACTTCTCTAGGCATTTATAGGTCCTCCTGCATGATACTAAGGTCAGCTTACGGCAGGAGCATACCATAGAATTGTGCTGGAGGACCAACAAATGCCTAGAAAAGTGTTCTCGCAGGAAAAAAAAAATAGTGGGCCTATATTTGTGGTTTTTCCATTTTCGTGAAGGTCCTCCACCCCTAATCTTCGCGAACGTTGAGGGCTCACCATAGTTTCTGCTCTAGTGCTGATTTATTACCCCTAAAAAGCAAATTGATCTGTAGATTAGAGAGCAAGACATGCTTGTTTGTTTGTTTGTTCAATATTCAGCTTTTCTTATTACATATTAACTTATTACACATTAACAGCCAGCACATATGTTGCTGGAAAAGAGAAAGGCACTGAGGACGGAGAGTGTTGCAAGCTATCTGCATTTCTACAACACCCTGAGTAGGCTGACCCCTTTTCTCTGGGCCTCAGGGCAAGGGGGAGAATGTCAGAGTGGGACCACATTTTAAAACTGTATGTTGCTGGCCCTTGTTGTTGCAGGCTGCTTTGGAATGGCTTCTTGCAGGCTGTCATACCATCCAACATTTCACAGATGACAAATGGGACATGTGTGCCCAAGCAACATCAGAGTATGGTCAAAAAGACAAAAGTTATCAGTGAGGAAAGAACACACAAGCTGGTCACTTTGCTTTTGCCTGAGCCTACTGGGAAGGACAAGATTCTGCCCTCTCCTCTTCTCTTCCCCCTGCTAAGTTTAGACCCGTCTATACGAGGGTGAAAATATGAACACGACTGAAAAAGCAGCCATTCGCAACACTGTGACCTTTCTTAAGAGCCAAAAGAGTTCCCATAAATTTTGCATGACCTCTAGCCAAGATGGCAGCCATGAGTAAAATATTTATGCCTTTAAATCTGCCGCCACAAATTTTTTTAAAACGTTCACCATGGTGTGCACATGCGATATTTCATATTTACCAAAAAAAAAAAAAAAAAAGAGAGAGAGAGAGAGAGAGAGAGAGAGTGAGAGTACAAGATTGCTGTTTTATCGACTTACTGGACCCTCGCTTAGCCAAAAATCCAACATGATGGCAGCAAGTACTTTCCCTGTTTGTTAGCTCCACCCCCTATGATCATCCAGCCAATCAGATTACATTCCCTTGTTGCACGAACGTGAATGCAAGTGTCCAAACTACTGAACATTCGCATGCTGTATGGAACTTTTAAAAAAAATCTGCGAGAAGCCCAGGAGTCTACCCACATGAAGTTTGTGGTGAGTTTGGCTGCCCCCCTTCCAAATGACACAGATTTATAGGATTGTCCATTTGTACAAATCACCTTCCATTCGCATCCTGTTAGGATTATTTTCAACATTTAAACAAGCCCTTAATTGACTGCAAACTATTTTTGCACTTTGAAATCAGTTTGCAGCAAGTGAAGTAAGCAGAGGACCAAGGTGGGTGGGTAGGGTGGGGGTGAAGAAAGAAACTGGGACATTTAAAAAGTAGGTGGAACAATGGGATGGCAGAGGATTAATTGGGACAGTCCCTGTCAAATCGGGACCATTGGAGGGTACAGACTCTCAAGAGACTCTACCCATCTGTCCTTTGTCTCAATCATGTTTTTTATTTGAGTGACATGCTTTGAGCAACTGTGGTTGATGCTTCATGAATCATCTTGAATGATACCATCAGCCTCCATCCCTTGTGATGCTGGGTTTGTCTACACTGGCAGAAAACTCTGTACCTACCTCATAGCTGCGGCAGATGTTTTTGATCTGCAGCGGCCCTGTATATGCCACACTCACGTGGGCTTACCCAATTCTAGATTGGAGTATCCTGCCACACAGTAATCTGTGTTGGAGTAAAAGGGTGGTCCTACAGTGATTTTGTGTCTGATACATCGTACTTTTTCCGGCCGCATGGCTGGTGCTTCTCCGGTTCCCCCTGCCCATGTGTTTTGCATGCAAATATGCAAATATATGTTGTCCCAGAGTACTGCATTACTGGATAAACAGAGATTATACTTATCCACATATATGCACAATTGAAACATAAAATGAATAAAATAAAAAAGGTGTGCCAGAATGAAGTTCTGTCCATTGGAAGTCCCACCTCCAGCTTCGCACCAAAGCCAATCTGCAACCACCACACAACTAATAACCTGGATTTTCCCCTCAAATGTGGAGCAAACACAAATCTTTTAGATCTGGAGTTTCCTGCAGAAATCCTGGTGAAGATGCGAATTGTCGAAAACTTCATGTGGCATGTGTGCCATCAATATGGGGTGAGTATGGGGTGTGGGGGGTTTTTTTGTCCATGTAAACAAGCCCATCATCAGAAACTGTCCCTAGGTTTGGGCCATGAGGTCTTAGAAGAAACCGGAGACAGATCTCAAGATGCTCATAAGATGGTTGTTTTATTAACAGAAAAACTCGATGAATTTCAGCCTGTGTGTATTCCTAAAGCCTTCTTGGGGGCTAGGTAAAATCATAAAAGGACTACACAGGTATCTGATTACAAAATATAAAAAAACTTTAGCTTTTGCTCACATGTTTTCACTTGTCCAGTGAATGGTTTGAGAATTCCCAGTTAAAACATTTCTGAAGTCTGATTCCAAATAGGTTTGTACAGGTCATTGGCAATGTACCAAAGTAATAATATGATTAAATCATTCATATATATATATATATATATATATAATTATCATTATATATTTATTCATTGTCCTTTTGTGATTTTATGTAGCCTCCTGAAGAAGGCCTTAAGAGTATACACATGATGAAACAAATTGGGCTTTTCTACTAATAAAGCAATGATTTTTGAGCATCTTTTGAACAAGACATGGATTCCATAGGATTGCCAGGTCAGGATCATCCCAGGCCCTCAGATTTCTGGGCCAAAACCTGAGATCTAAGGCTGGCCCCTGGTAATATCATGGAGGAACAGTCTGGTGAATCTCATTAAACATTATGCATTAAGCACTGACTAGAGTTATTCACAGCTTGTCATTCAAACATACACACTGCAAGGACAAATTGTTTGGGTTGGAAACAAAGTGTATTTGCAATACTTGATTTAATCAACCTTTGCCAAGTGTTGCAAGTGGCACAGGCTAGCTACGAGACTCTCTGACTAACTGGAGGTTTACATTCAAACTTGTCTCTTGCCTGGAGTTGACCCCCTGAAAACTGGAGAATCCGGACACCCAACTGTTACCTGGAGGTGATGCACCCAAACTGAGGACTCTGTGCAGCACCCTGAAATATGACAACCCTACTCTCTGGTTTCTGCTTTCATGAAATCTCAAGGCCAAGAATGCATTCCTGGCGAGGTATGTGTATTTATGTATGTGTACATGTTCTATGTGTTCTTAGGGAGCTGGGTATGTTTAGCCTGGAAAAAAGACGGTTAAGGGGCGATATGATAGCCCTGTTTAAGTATTTGAAGGGGTGTCACATTGAGGATGGAGCAAACTTGTTTTCTGCTGCTCCGGAGACTAGAACACAAAACAATGGATGCAAGCTCCAGGAACAGAGATTCCACCTCAACATGAGGAGGAACTTTCTGACAGTAAGAGCTGTTCGGCAGTGGAACACACTCCCTCGGAGCGTGGTGGGGTCTCCTTCCTTGGAGGTCTTTAAACAGAGGCTGGATGGCCATCTGTCAGAAATGGTTTGATTGTGTATTCCTGCATGGCAGGGGGTTGGACTAGATGGTCCTTGAGGTCTCTTCCAACTCTATCATTCTATGATTCTATGATTCTACTTTGAATCTCATGACTCTCTGGCTCAGGACCCATAAGAGGGCTCTCTCCCCAATCCTGGAGTCAGCTCCTATATTGAAAGAATATGATTCCATTGGTAAGGGTGGGGTGTGTGTCAGGAATACTGATTAAATGATTGGACCTAAGTGAATACCCTCAGGCAATGAATCCTATATGATAACCTTCAGTTGGCAAACAATTCTGAGCAGGAAACTGTACTGATAGGGAAGATCTCCTTTGGGGCAAAAGTGATCAGATCAATACTTCTTTCTCTTTGTTAGTCATTATACAGTAATAACTTCTCCCTGGTAAGCCCTACTCAGGAAAATGATGCAACATCCCAAGACAGGACAAGATTGTGAAATACGCAAGCATGGTCAAAGCTTAAGGGACCTTTTCTACCTCAGATTGCTTATGAAGACCACGAGCTCCAAAGGCAATTCTTTCTACTGAAGCGTCCCTCTGTGACCAAGAAGCATTCTGGGTAGAGACCCATCTTGAAAGGAAAGTATCTGCTTTTTCCTCCTGGATGCCTCTTGCTAAACAACTGCCTAGTCCTGGGCCCCTCTGGGCAACCAGCCAAAGACTGATTACTACACAGCTGATAGCAGAGGCACAGCACAGTCAGGTAAAGGAATCGAGGCAGCATGAAGTCAGACCACTTACTTTACTAGCAAGCAAATATGAGGTCATAAGCAAAATCCAAATAACAAGGTGTAGGTCTGGCAAACAGAGAATGATTAGGAGGTTCATCCTAATGTTTAGTCAATGATTTGAATCAATCAGTTTGAGTCCAACCCCCGGAACAGCAGAACACAAGCTGACTCCTTCAACTACATAATAACTCTTTAATTTTTTTCATGATGGCTTTCGTGTCGCCTCATCTCCAGGCTAAACATAACTTGGAAAATAAAATTATATATTATTAAAATTAACAAATGGACATAAAAGAAAAATACCAACCAGTCCTGTGTATGCTGAACAAGCGCCTAACTATCACTCAATTTCAGCCTGCAATATGGTAATAGTGTTGGAATGATTTCAGTTGGAGAGACACAGTAGTGTAAAAACAATATAATAGAGGAATTACTACTTTTGCCCACATGTTTCTTTTGTCTTATTAGTGCTTCTGGTCAAATAGTTACTTCAGATTTTCAAAATGAACCAGTGGGCCTGTCTACGCTGCAGAAATACAGCAGTTTGACACCACTTTATCCACCATAGTTCTATCCTCTGGAATCCTGGTATTTGTAGTTTGGTGAGGCACCAGAGTTCTCTGATAGAAAAGACTAAATACCTCACAAAGCTACAAATACCAGGATTCCATAGGATAGAACGATGGTGGATAAAGTGGTGTCAAACTGCAGTATAGACAGGCCCACAGAAACCTACAAAACCTGTTTGCCACAGGCTGTCATGGGATGAGAGGACACCCAAAAATTAACAATGAATTTCTGAATTCCAGTCAAGTTGTCAGTACTGCATGAGATGGGCTGACATAATATAAAGCATCCTCATGCGTGCTTAATATATGACAAGCACGTTTCAAACTGGAAACCACAGACTTTCTTTCTTCCTTATCTTTCTCCATTTGCTGCTGCTATTATTTCACAACAACCTTGTGAAGCTGGTTATCCTCTTTTTCTCAAGACCACTCAGCAAAGCCCCATGACCAACAATTGAACTATATGTTTTCTCAACAGACACATATTTCCAGTTCTGACTTTGCCAATAAAACATGAATGGCAGGCAGAAGGGGTTATAATTTTGGAGCCTAGCCAAGGGCAAAAATTAAAAACAACTTCAAAGGAGAATCAGAGTTTGGGAAAAGCACTCAGCGACCCTTGATACCCATCAGCTCCTCTTGAAAATCTCCTCCAAAATTTGCTTCATGAGGAAAATAAAGGGGCTTGATAGGGCCAAATCCACACTACACAAATAATCCAGTTTTAAACTGAGTTATTTGCCATGGCTCCTTCCTATTGAATCCTGAGATTTGTAGTTTTACAAGGTCTTTAGCTTCTTCTGCCAAAGAGTGCTGGTGCCTCACCAAACTACAAATCCCAGGATTCCATAGGAAGGAGCCATGGCAAATAATCCAATTTAAAACTAGATTATTTGTGTAGTGTGGAGTTACTAGTGATATTTCCAACTAGAATAGGCCCATTGTATCAATGAGATTCGAGTAAGTGTTGTGTCACCATTCAACAATTGACTCAATGGATCTACTTTACTTGAGATTACCAGTGATGTATTTAAGTCTTTTACCCCAAGTCTCAAGTCCTTGTAAGATACTTTCAAGTCAAGTCTTAAATCTGGGAGCCAATTTTAACATAAAAAGCAGATAGTGTGTGTGTGTGTGTGTGTGGAATTTCAATAGCTAGAAAATCAAGAAGACATGCACAAAGTTAGGTAAAAAAATTATCATAGGGAAGTTCAACAAGGCTTTGTTTAAACAAAGCAGTGCTGTCAATCAAATCTATTAAGGTTGCATTTTTTAAAAAAAAACAACACATTTTTTCCCTACAAGATCAGCCCCCAGCCTGTTGTTTGCCATCCCCTTCAGAGAAACACTTCTGGAGGCAAGTTTTGCACGCTGCTGCTCTTAGGAAAGTTTACTTCAGCGATTTGACACGGGTGAGATTTCAGTGGTTCCCGCAAGAAGATGTGAGCGCGCTTCAAATTATAAAAAATCATTAATTAACAAAGTAAACGGACACACAAGCACTGAAACAAACCTAAAAACGTGCAAACTAAAGGGGACAGTTCATAAAAAGAAGCGTCCTGTGCTTTCCTTTCATGTTCTCACATGGAGGTTTTCTCACTGAGGACTGCCCATTCATGCTGCAGTCTCTTGATTACAATGGGACATGTTTTTGCACACAATCAATAGCCTGAAAAAAAGTGCTATTGATGATGTATTGACAGCTTCTCCTGTCAATTAGAACTGACACCTTTTTCACAGCTGGAGCACGGAGTAATAAAGTGAAGAGGATGACGCAGGGCCCGTTAGCACTACCCTGATGTTGTCTCTCTCTCTTTCCTCTCTCTCTCTCTGGCTTTTCTTTGCAAACGAAGATTCAGGAAGGACTCATCCCGCGTTTTCTGCAAGCGCACTGATGACTAAAAAGGCCAATCCAAGATAGACAAGTCCGGTTGCAGAAGGCACAGCAGAAGGTCTCCTTGGGTGATGTTTTTGGGTTGTGATTCTTTCTGCGTTGTCGTTTCTGTGATTTTTGCTGCATCTGATAATGGCAGTACATGCAAAAAGGATCTAGGAGTCTTAGTGGACCACAAACTGAACATGAATCACCAGTGTGATGTGGCAGCTAAACAAGCCAATGCGATTCTAGGCTGCATTAATAAGAGTGTAGTGTCTAGATCAAGGGAAGTAATAGTGCCACTCTATTCTACTTTGGTCAGGCCTCACCTTGAAAATTGTGTCCAGTTTTGGGCGCTACAATTCAGGAAGGATATTGAGAATCTGGAATGTGTCCAGAGGAGGGCGACCAGGATGGTGGGTGGTCTGGAAGACATGGCCTATGGGGAGCAGCTTAGGGAGCTGGCCATGTTTAGTCTGGAAAAGAGAAGGTTGAGAGGAGACATGATAGCCATGTTTAAAAGAGATGTCACACTGAGGATGGAGCAAGCTTGTTTTCTGCTTCTCCAGAGACTAGGACACGGAGCAATGGGTTCAAACTACAGGAAAAGAGATTCCACCTAAACATTAGGACGAACTTCCTGACAGTAAGAGCCAGGGCCGGTTTAAGGCACCAGTGGCTCAGCATCTGCAGGGGGCCCCATCATTGTGGGGGCCCCGTAGTAACCCTCCTCCTGCAAAAACATTATTAGTAATAATCTGAATATCTTGTACTATGAATAGCTTAGGCTGAGTTAGGTTACATTGCCCTAGAATCATAGAATCATAGAATTGCAGAGTTGGAAGAGACCAGAAGGGCCATCCAGTCCAACTCCCTGCCATGTAGGACCTGAGATAAACATATGAGGCCCTCAAAATAAAGCATTGCAGCCCCCCCCCCAAATTCCTTAAACCAGTCCTGGTAAGAGCTGTTTGGATGCGATGGAGTCTCCTTCTTTGGAGGTTTTTACACAGAGGTTGGATGGCCATCTGTCAGGAATGCTTTGATTGTTTATTCCTGCATGGCAGGGGGTTGGACTGGATGGCCCTTGTGGTCTCTTCCAACTTTGCAATTCTATGTTTCTATGTCCTTAGACAGCCTTCCCTAATCCCCTACCTTTCAACGGTGCTGTTACAACTCCAGTCACCCCCAGATTGTATACCCACTGCAAACTGTGGATAATGGGGATTGTAATCTAACACATCTGGAGTTCATCAGGCTAAGGAACTGTGATTTAAGTTCTACTGGCAATAAACATTCATGGTCAAAATGTTTGCTGAGAAATGTCCACTTAAAAGCAAAAGAAAAACCCAAACACACACTGTTTGTCATACTTTCAGTTCAGGGTCAAGATAGCGTGGAAGGCTGAGGAATAAAAGTTTGATGGTAAATATTTGGCTACCAGCTGCCAACTCATCTGGTTAGTTTCTCACGAAAGGGACGGCAGAGGTTTGTGCAGAAAAAGTTATCCTATAACTAGTTTTATGGGAAATTTACCAGAAAAGGGACCTTGACCTAGCCTTGAGAAATCCCTCCAGAAGTACCACATTCTAATTTGGGCAGCCTTTTCCACCCACATGGCTTGGAGCACAGTCTTCAAAGGACAATTAGAGGAAGTTAATCACCCGAGATAACCTACTGTCCTTCCTTGGAAGGTATTTAAGCAGCTCCAGGGTTGGAAGATAGGTTCTCATGCACTGCCAGGAGACAAAGTCAACTGACCCACGATATTCATTGATAAGGTAAAACCAATTTCCTTCTCTTTTAAAGACTGTTGAGTGACCTTAAGAAAAGAAAAAAGAAAAAGGCTCCGAAAGGTCAAAGCAGAGGGAATTTGAATGGAGATGTGGGGAAGGAAAGTCAAGAAATCCAGGGAGGGTTTATGGCACAGTGTGGGTTGGCAACTTGACTCCAGGGGCCAAGTTTCTCCACTGCCCCCCCCCCAGGGCTGTATGAATTTCCCAAAATGCCCCACTCCAAAACCCCACCCACCCCCAATTGGTAGTGGTTGGAAATCTGTTCCTGATTTTGTAAAAAGGTGGTGGTGGGTGTTTGGATGTTAAGCAGCCTATTTGAAAAGGTGAATTGCCACTTCTAGAAGCTTTCTGGAAAAGACGTTCATCTTTTTTGGAGGGTTTTGGCCAGAAAAAGTTGGCCTGGGTGATCTGGAGGGATCAAGGGCTGCAGAAAGTCTCCTACGTGGTTATAGTCTTACATTTTAGCAGGGTGTAGTGGTTTGAGCATTGGACTAGGACTCTGGAGACCAGGGATCGAATCCCTGCTCAGCTATGGAAACCCACAGTGATCTTGGGCAAGTCACATTCTCTCAGCCTTAGAGGAAGGCAAAGGCAACCCCCCCCCCGAGCAAATCTTGCAAAGAAAACCCCATGATAGGTTTGCCTTAGGGTCACCATAAGTCGGAAACAATTTGAAGGCACACAACATCAACCAACTGCCTGTGTGACTTGCAGTGTTGTGTTCTATTCTAAGCTAGGGAGATCAGTGTTTCAGTCTCTAGTCACTATGAAATGCCCTGGGTGACCATGGACCTCCTGGAATACAATGATGGAATACACATAATGAAAGGTATCATTGTTATTCTGAAAAGGGGATGGGTTTAGGAGAAACCATGTAAACAATTACTAGAATAGATCGCATCTACAGATAGTGTATTTGTTTTCCTGGTCATTTTTTCCCATGACAAGTTGGGAAACAAGTTTTAGTTTTTTCTTTTTCTGGGCAGTGATACAGGAAATAAATTATTTTTATGGCCATGACTAATAACTTTTGTCAACCTCCCTGAATTTGTCTAATACGTCTGATCTAAGCAGGCTAAGCAGGCTCAGCCCTGGTTAGTATTTGGATGGGAGACCACCAAGGAATACCAGGTGCTGTGGGCTATATTTCAAGGAAGGAACTGGCAAAACCATTTCTGAGGATTCCCTGCCTAAGAAAACCATGTGAAATCCATGGGGTTGCCAGAAGTCGACAGGAGACTTGAAGGCACATGCACACGCAAGATCTGCCCTTGGTCTCTTTTCCCCAAATGCTGCAGGTTAGAACTTGCAGAGCATGGGGGAAGGTAACTTTTTGGACTGTCACTCCCAGAATACCCAAGCCAGTTATGCTGGCTGGGGGATTCTAGGAGTGGCAGTCCTTCTGGGCCCAGAAGGACTGCCAAGGAATACTAGGTGCTGTAGGCTATATTTCAGAGGAAGGAACTAGCAAAACCACCTCTGAGCGTTTCTTGCCTAGGAAAACCCCATGAATCCATAGGGTTGCCATAAGTCAACAGGCGACTTGAAGGCACAAGAGCACACACATACACATCTTATAGCCACCCAAGTTGTGAGTTGTCACTGGTTTTGGGGAATGCATTCCCAGAACTCATATATTTCATTATCATACCTGTCTGTATCAAAGACTCATATGTATATTGCATACACACACTGAGCTGATTATGTGCATTCATTTCATTGGAGGAGTATAAACCTGTCCCTTTGTACATATCCAGATGTGAATATGTGCACATTGAAGTTGCATGCTATGGAAAAATCACTGCTTATTTAGGGCATAAAACATTAGCGGACCTCTGGTGTATACAGACTTATATAATAACTGAAAGTAATTTTTTTATAGTAATTTTTAAAAAGCATAAACTTAGGCCAGAGAAATCCAAATTATGTGACCAAATTTAATTCTGTCTCAAAGTACAGTATATTAAGCAGTTCAAGAACAATAGGTGCAAATGTGGTTATTAATTAAATTAATTGCTTTGTTTAATTGTGGATTAGATATTCTGGTCAAATAGTCATAGTCAATCCCTTCACATGTAGGACAGAGTATCCAACTACATGCTCTAGGCAGAGTAGGGCCCATTGAATCAATTGGAACTTGATAAGTCAACACTTACCAACCCCATACAGCTTGGGTCCAAGATATCTGAAGGACTGTAACTCCTATGTGAGCCTGCCTGACCTGAAAGACATTTGGGGAGGCCTTTCTCTCAGTCCCACCTCCTTCCCAAGAACATTTGGTGGGTATAAAGGAAAGGGTCTTCTTGGTGGCTGCTCGAAACCAAGATGGCTCCCTCCCTGCTCTCTGTCTGTCGCCAAGTGAAAATGTTCCTATTCTAACAGGCTTCTAGGAATTGACTGAAATGGACTTTTAATGGTGTGTGGTTTCGCTGTTTTTTTTAATATCCTGTCTTTGAATGCATTTTTAAATGGTCTTAATTCTATAGATTATTTGTTTTAAAAATTTAAAGATACAGATGTTTTTGTATACTTTTCATTTGTTCTGGTTTTAATATTCTGTAAGCTGCCTTGAGTCCCAATATTGGCAAAAAAGGCAAGATATAAGTGAATACAATAATAAGAATGAAGGCCGAGATCCTAGATCAGCTACTTAGTTATGAATACATTTATGAATACTAATTATGAAGTAGCTCCTGGCCTGACCACCCCTACAATCCTGCCTCACTGGGCAGCAGCCATTGTGAGCAATGGGGGTCTGTTCTCCTGTTGATTGGGGTGAAGCGGATTGATGTTTCCACCCGGCTCCTGCCAGTGATCTCTGGTATGATAATCAGAAGCAGGATCTCTGTCACAATTCCTCCTCACACCAGAGATCACTTGCAGGAAGAGGGTGGAAGTATAAGGTATACTGAAACCTGACTGAATAGGAGAACAGATCTCCACTGTTCACAGCAGCTGCTGACCAGTAAAGCAGGACTGGGGGACTTTTACAATCATGGCAATAGTGCCATGGCTGTGAAAATATAGGAACCATGAATACAAATCAGTTCTGGATGCTTAACTCTGGGTTACGCATCTGTAACTGTAATAGTGAATTCCAGCCAGCAACAATAATAGATGCCATCATCATCATCATCATCATCATAATCATCATCATCATTTTATTGGTTGAATGGGGCTGCTTTAGGTTGCATGGGTGCATTGTTGGTGTTAAAGAACGCAGCATGCGGGGTAGGGGGCTAAAAGTTGGCTACCAGCCCCACTAAAGTCAACCATCTCTTGTAGGAATTTTCCTGAATTGCACCAGTCCCTTCACATACAGAAAGCTAGCATATTGAGGGAAAGATTTCCAACCTTGCCTTCTCCCTGACACTTTCATTTTCTGCAAGCAGGGATGTTTGTTCATGTGGAAGCATTTAAATCCCCAAGCTGACCCTGCAGTGTGAAAGTACTACTTCATATGACGCATCATAAATTGGGGGATGTGGGTATGGCCACTAGTTATTTAATAGTGATTAAACAAATTCACAGAAGAAGAAGAAAAGCTCTGTCAGTGACTACCAGCTGTGATAATTCAATGAGTTCTCTATGTACAGAGTTTAGCACTGAATACCACTTGCTGAGGAGCAAACAATAAGAAAGGAAACACAACAAGTCTTGTTCTGATAGAGATAATTTTATTAAATAGGTTAAATTAATGTATGCCTCACAGAAAGCACTAATAATTGTTAATGGAGAATTGACAAAAACTTGTAAGATTCAAAAAAGGAGAAGACAAAGCTGCCCACTATTGTTTATCTTGGTTCTTGAGATTCTGAATAGAGACATAAAACAAGATGAAATAATTTAGGATATAAGGATTAAGAAATAAATGTATAAGTTAAGAGCATTTGCTGATGACTTGATGATAGTTTTGGAAAATCCTTTGAAGGGTATAGAAGCTTTAATGGGAAAACTAAAAGAATTTGGTGACCTTGCAGGCTTTCACATTAATAATCAAACGACCAAGATGTTGACTAAAAATATGAAAATGGAAGATCAAATATGTTGGGGTGAAAATTAAGAATTATAAAGGCCCCAGGGTGTTAGCCCCTTGGGAAAGTTTCTTCAAAGTTAAAACTTTCAGGAATTAAATTTAGTATAGCAGAGTTAGCAGAGACGGAGCGGGACTCAATTAAGTTCAGTGCTTAGACCCCAAAAGCTGCAGTAACAAAAGAAAGGCAATCTTCTTGATAAAAGAAATACTTAAGCTTTTACTAATGGCTTTAAATCTACATATGCATAGAAGCTACATTCTAGCTAATGGATTTAAGATAGGGTAAAAGTCTTGACTCACCATTCAGTGAGACCAGGGAAAAGGGGAAAAAGGCACAAGTCCCTACGGAGCATGCAGGGAGGCGCCTCTCTTCTTCAGAAGTCAAACAAAGAATTGTAAAGTGATCTCGGACCACAAGGTTAGTGAACCTGGGTCACATGTTCATATGGCTAGGTTGTGTCTATTTACAAACCAAGTCCACTAAGGATAGGATGAGGAGAAGGGGAAGGAACTCTTGGCATGCATGAGTTCCCTTAAACCTCACTGAGACTTACTTGCTTACATAGCAAGTGGAGGGGGGAGGAAGAATGCTGGATTCTCCAACAAAATAGAAATGATGCATAAAACTGGTTTTAAAACTGAGAAAAATGTAAAGTACTTAGGCATTATTATGACAAGCATGAGTTGTAAGTTGTTTGAAAATAACTATGTTAAGACACGGAATGAAGTGAAGAAGGATATGTGAAGATGGGAGAAATAAATAATAATAATAATAATAAAATTTATTTATACCCCGCCCCTCTGTTAAAACAATCGGGGCGGCTTACAAAAATTAAAATACAATACAGATAAAATCCCCAAACACCCCCACCCCACCCTCCCCCATAAAAAAATATTAAACAATTATAAATTAAAACCAACTGATCAAAAAAATAACAATTAAAAACAATAAATACAATAAAATACTATAAATGGCCAGCGGACTAAAAGAAGCCAGGATCCCCTGAGGCCGGGATCTAATTAGGAAAGACCTGCCGAAAGAGATCCGTCTTTAGTGCTTTTTTAAAGCTACTCAGGGTTGTTATCTGATGGATCAGATAACAACAGAAAAAACAACAGAAAAAACAGAATGACTGAAAATTAGTGAGATATGCAGAGGAATGGAACTCAACAAAATCCCAAATACTGGAATACTGAAATATCTATATATATATATATTAAACTCTTGGGTATGTTGCCTTTCCCAGTCTGCTGATTGGCTGCTAAGGAAACACACACAACCAATCACCACCCACATGCAAATTCTCTCTCCACCTCACAATCCACTCCTGCCACTCAATCTGTGGCTCAGATTGGGACCCAGGCAATTAACTGGCAGCGGCGGCAGCAGGGCAACAGAGCGAGTCACCCTCAGCAATTCTGGGAAATGTGTGGAATGCTGAGAAGGGGGAGGAGGAATTTAAAAATCCTCTGGCCTACCTTACAGGGTTATCATGAGGTCTACCGGGTGTTTTGGGGGGAGTTTTTTTAACAACATATGTTATGCCAGGTACAGCTAGTAACTTATAATGTGCACATTAACATTTATACTGTATTATACCTTAATTATTTTTTATGAAATATTTAAGTCACTTCATTTGATCTGCAGCCTGCTTTACTACACACCTGAGAATTTAAAGTGGCATTTAGAGTGGGAATTTAGGTGGTTTCGTAACAATCCAAATTACTCCAAATTTTGCTTGTCACAATTTTATATTCCAAGGATATTTCATTTGACACTTTATATAGTTTATTTTGGATGCCATTAGTTTAGGAAGCTTCAACAAGAACAAAATTGTTCTCTGTTCTGCATGGCATAATTTTTGTATGCAATACAAGTCCCTCCATCCCCCCCATATCTGCAGAACCAATATCTACAGGAGAAACTTGTCATTGTTGGGGAGAATTTCTGTGATAAAAATGAATCTTGCCCAGAATGATGTTTTTATTTCAGACGATACTGGTCTTGACAACTGATGCACCATTTAAGCAATGGCAGAAGGATTTACTTTTGGCAAGGGAAAAAACCAAGAGTCAAATATAAGGTATTGCAAGAAGCAAGGGAAAGAGGTGGACTGGGTTAATCTGATTTGAAATTGTATTTTGCTGACTGTTGTTTGGTTTGGTTAAAATAATGGATGGTGCTGAGAAATATATGATTATTAGAATTGGAAGGGCATTTCTTGCAGTTTTGGTGGCATGGATATGTATGGTACAACAAAGTTAAAGTGAATGTAGATTTTAACAATGATATATTCAAGTGTTTTACTCCAAGTCTCAAGTCAATTCTCCAGTCTCTACCTTCAAGTCTCAAATTGAGTCGTAAGTCCTTGCAAGATACTTTCAAGTAAAGTCTCAAGTCGAGACTCAGGTCTGTGGGCCAACTTTAACAGAAAAAAAGGAGGTGGTGGTGGTGGGGTGTGTGTGTGTTGGGGTGGAGTTTCAATAAATAAAAAAGATGTGTACCGAGTTAGGTGCACCAAGTCAGGAGCCCTGGTGGCGCAGTGGTTAAATGCCAGTACTGCAGCCACAACATTGTGAGTTTGATCCTACAGGGCTCCAAGGTTGACTCAACCTTCAAGCCTTCCATAGGTCAGTAAAATGAGTACCCAGCTTGTTGGGGCAATTAGCTAACATGCTGTAAACCGCTTAGGGAGTGCTTTGCACTGATAAGCAGTATAGAAATATAAATGCTATTGCTATTGCTAGGTTAAAAAAAAATTATCAGCAAATGTTTTAGGCAATGGGCTTGAGGTCTGCTTGGCAGCCTATCCCTGCTGCACATCAGAGGAGCCTTCTAAAGCTTTTGAAAAGCTTTAGAAGAATCCTTCATCCTCAAGCCTGTTGCCTAATACATTTGCTATTACTGCTTCCAGCATATGACTGGTAGGCAAAAAGCAGTGAGATCATAGAAGGAGGAAAACTGTTTTCCATTCCATAATGCTTCTGGATGAATGTGTTATGTTACTGAACCAAGGCCAGCAAGGACACTGCTTTAACTATCATGGCTCCATCCTATGGAATCATAGAGTTGGAAGAGACCACAAGAGCCATCCAGTCCAACCCCCTGCCATGCAGGAATACACAATCAAAGCATTCCTGACAGATGACCATCCAGCCTCTGTTTAAAAACCTCCAAAGAAGGAGACTCCACTACACTACAAGGCACTATATTCCACTTCCGAACAGCTCCTACTGTTCTGGGGAATCCTGGGGTTTGTAGTTTGTTGTGGCACCAGAGCTCTCTGACAGAGAAGGCTAAATATCTCATGAAACTGGCTGCCTATCAGCTTCCGGGCCCAGTACAAGGTGTTGGTTATCACCTTTAAAGCCCTAAATGGCTTGGGCCCAAGCTATCTCAGGGACCGCCTTCTCCCTTATAATCCTCCCCGCGCTCTCCGGTCCTCTGGGAGGAATTTGTTGCAGCCACAAAGACCTAGGCTGGCGACCACCTCCCAGAGGGCTTTCTCGGCTGTCGCCCCCAAATTGTGGAACGGCCTGCCGGATGAGATCCGCCTATTGACATCATTAGACAGCTTTAAAAAGGCTGTCAAGATGGTTCTCTTCAGGCAGGCTTTTCCAGAATAGCTAACCCCGGCCTCAGGAACCCCCTCTGGAGGTTGCTTCTGGACCTCCAAAGTGATGCTGCTTGCTCGAAAGGGTTTTTAATAAATTGTATTGTATATTGATTTTAATTTGTATTAATTTAATAATGTTTTAAGGGGGAGGGGATTTTGAGTTGTTTTATACTGTGTACTATTTTATTGTTGTAAGCCGCCCCGATTGCTCGCAGAGGGGCGGGATATAAATAAATTTTATTATTATTATTAATTATTATTAACTACAAATCCCAGAATTTCATAGCCATGGCAGTCAAAGCAGTGTCAAGCTGCATTATTTCTGCAGTGTGGCTGCAGCCCCCGCCCCTTCCCTCTCTCTCTTTTTGCAGGGTTTTAAACAGAGGTTGGATAGCTGTCTGTTGAGAGTGCTTTAGGTGTTGGATCGGATGGCCCTGGTGGTCTCTTCCCACTCTATGATTAGAGAAAAATCATTGACAACATTTCTAAAGGATTGGAAACCCCTTTTAGACATTTTGTGGGGTGGGGAGGAAATGACCTGACAACTTTTGGTTTTGAGAATTAGTAAGACTTGGTTATCAGAAATGTATGATGTAGTTTTTTTATATATAGAGAGAGGCATGATATGTATGTATAACCACTGAAAAGAAAATTGGAAGGCACTTTTCTTTTTCTCTATATTTCTTTTTATATCTTACTTTTCCTTTTTTCTTGCTTCCTTTTCCATTTTCATCTTTTAAATATTTGTATTTTTAACTATATTTGGAAAAACCTTAATAAAATTATTAAAAACCAAGGGGGAAAAAGCCCTTTTCTGCAAAGAGATGAACCAGAGTAACACTCCTGGGAAATTGTGTGGTTTTAAATTCATCCCCCTCCAAATAAGCCCATAATTTTGCAATGTAAAAACCAGAAAGTGTGGCAAACAGGAAACTACCAACATAGGTTTAAAAATTCCACAGATTTCTCTAGTACTGTCACCTGTGTTTCCACCACTTAACAGCACTAGTGTAATAACAAAATCAAATGACAAAAATTGCAGCTAGTGGCTCAGTGGAGGGCTGGGATATAACAGTGTGTGTGAGAAGGTCACTGGTTTTGCAATGTCAGTCTTACAGCTGACAAACTTCAAGGCAAAGTTCAACTAATTAAGCCAAGAAGTTAAACCAGTTTCCTGTGGGGAAAACCACAACTGGATGCATACATACTGCACAATTATAGTATGTATGCTATGACTCCCAGCAACCCTAGCCAGCACACCAAAGCAACAAACCCAGCATGCCAACATGGGTGCAGTGCCCAGCCATATTGGACTGTTGGCAGGTCCTACACTGCAGGGCAGGAGTAGAAGCCTTCTGACCCTCCAGAAGTGTTGTTATTAATTACTGTCAAGTTGACTGTGGCTTATGGCAACCCTGTGAATGAGAGACCTCCAAGTCACCCTGTTATCAACAGCTCTGCTCAGATCTTGCAAATTCAAGGCCATGGCTTAAAGGATTGAGTCTATCCACTTGTATTGAGGTCCTCCTCTTTTCTTACTGCCTTCTACCTTACCAAGCATTATTGTCTTTTCTAGCGAGTCATGTCTTCTCCTGATAGGGCTAAAGTATGACAGTCTTAGGGTGCATCTACACTACACAAATATTCCAGTTTGAAACTGGATTGTTTGCCATGGCTCCTTCCCATGGAATCCTGGGATTTGTAGTTTGGTGAGGGGCCAGCACTCTTTGTCAGAGAAGACTAAAGGCCCTGTGAAATTACAAATCCAAGGATTCCATAGGAAGGAGCCATGGCAAATGATCCAGTTTCAAGATGGATTATTTGTGTAGTTTGGATTAGGCCATTGTTTAGTCAAATTGGCTTCTAAGGAGAGTTTAGCCTTGATTTGGTCTAGGACCCATTGATTTGTCTTTTTAGCAGTGCACAGTATCTGTAGAACTCTTCTTCAGCACCACATTTAAAGTGCGTTAATTTTCTTCCTATCAGCTTTCTTCACTGTCCAGCTTTCACAACCATACATAGAAATGGGAAATATGAAGGCATGAACAATCTTGATTTTGGTATAAAGTGATATAACTTTACACTTGAGGATCCTGTTGTGAACTGCAAATCCCAGGAGCCCTAAGCAGCATACTGAGGTGGTAAGCAATGCTGGGAGCTGTAGTCTAGCAAACACCTGGAGAGCCCCAAAATTCCTACCCCATAGCTAGCAGACAGAGCAAGGATTTGGAGCAGATTTCCTGAGAAGATATTGGCTGCCTCATTTTCTGTCTGCCTTCCTATAAGTTGAGGAATGCAAGGATGGCATATTTCTGATTTCAGTGAGTAGTAAGACCAGGGTGGTTGTGATTTAAAAAACTGGGGGTGGGGTAATTAAACTAGATTGTGTATCCTATATAGGGTGCCCTATGCTCTAGTGAGTAAGTTGCCCAGATACCAGGGGGTTGGAGTGCAAGCACTGATGAGTACAGTTGTCCCTCCGTATCCACGGATTTGGTATCCATGGATTTAAGTATTCACGGCTTGAAAATATTCTTAAAAAATAATAATCCAAAAAGCAAACCTTGATTTTGCCATCTTATATAAGGGACACCATTTTGCTATGCCATTGCATATAATGCAACTTGAGTATTCATGGATTTTGGTATCCACGGGGGGTCCAGGAACCAAACCCCAGCGAATATGAAGGGACAACTGTAGTTAATTCTGTCAGGGTAATATTACTTTAAGTGCAAAAAGAAAAATGTTGGAGCAACAGACCACAGACTAGCACAGCTGAAGTGGGTTTGATCACAGCTGTGGCTAGGCAGAGGGTTGACTATCAAACACTCTTATATAGTCAAACCACAAGATGCATTGTGTGTGGGTTGTTGTCATGGAGAAAGAGGAGTGTTTGTGGGTGTTGGAGAAATTGCTGTTGAGTTTGTTAACGAGGTTTAATAATAATAATAATAATAAAATTTATTTATACCCCGCCCCTCTGTTAAAACAATCGGGGCGGCTTACAAAATTTAAAATACAATACAAATAAAATCCCTAAACACCCCCACTCCCACCCTCCCCCATAAAAAAACTTTTTTTTGCTGTGTATATACTGTGTATATACTGTGTTTGCTGTGTATATACTGTGTTTGTTGATACTGCAACTGAAGATAAAGACCTCCAGATATCTTTGGATGAATCTTGCTGGCTGTAAGTCTTTTTGTGTATAAAAGTGGGTCAGAGCAGAAAGCAGCTGCTAGCTGAAGCCTTTGTTTTTGTGCCCTTTCTGCTGCACAGTTCTGCTGTTTTGGCTACTCTTGGGTTAGTTCATCCCCAGGTGGTGCCAGGTGCCAATCAGTGAGTCTGTACCGAGTGGACAAATTCAATCCAGGTCAGTCATTCAAGCAAGATGATGGGAGGAACAAAAGGGTGGTCATCAGCTGGTCCTGAAGTCGTTACAGTAAGTCACTAGTCCAAATAAACACAGCCAGAAAGGAGAAAAACAGAGTCATCAAAACATAAGACTTTATCGTAGACATGGCAAAAATAGTGGGATTATGACATCTGGGTAGCAGGAACGGCCATGGCTATCGCATGATGTCATTGTCATCACATGGCTATCCCATGCCCCAGCTGCAAAAAAGCCGTTGCTTTTAACTGACATGATAAGCCATCAATAGATGGTCAATATTACTTTTTTGCACTATTGACTGTGTGCAAAAACACATCCCATTGTAATCATGAGATTACAGTGTGAATGGGCGGTCCTCAGTGAGAAAACATCTGTGTGATAAGGCAAAAGTGAAGCACAGGACACTCTTTATTAATTGCCCCCCTTTTAGGTCCTGATTGGCCATCTTGTGCAGGGAAGAGCGAGGACCACCTCACCTGAACAGATGCTGAGTTGGAGAGTAATTGGAGGAAAGACTGGAGAGCCCAGCTGTGTGGCTGCCCCTCCCCCTGCCCCATCATCCACAATCTGGGCAGAGGAGTGACTTCAGCTTCATGGCAAGACTCTGAACTCTCCCCCTGCAAAGCAGCATCCCTTGATTTATTTTGTAGTCATGTTACTAAGCTCATGTTTACACTGCTGGTAAGGAAGTGTGGTCGGATGTGGGCCTGGATAAAAGATCATGAGAATTAAAGAAAGGAGGATGGTTTAACTGCAAAATTCAGGCCAGCTGAGCCCTTAGGAAAAGCATTTATCAGGGGGGGGGGATAGCTCTCAATAGCATCTCTGATTGGTCGATCGTAATATATATATATATATATATATATATATATATATCTTTCAATAGCTGTTAGAAGCATATGTAGTTTCCCTATGTATACTGAATTGGCAGTTGGTCAACTTAGTTCAGTGTCGCCAATTAGCAGTAGCTCTCCATGTTTCCAGGCAGGATTTTTTCCTGCCTGTAGAGACTCCCTGTTGGTCTCTCTTGCAAGAAGAAACCAGGCCTGACCTGGCTTAGCTTCTAAAATCAGGTGAGATCTCATGTGTTCAAGGTGGAAAGATCCTTATAACAGATCAGGATTAGTTCGGTGTTATCGACTCTAAGGGCTCACCCAAACTGGCAACTAGTGCCAATTCATTCAGTTACATTTAATGTCACTTTGGGTTGGTTGCTATGTGCTTTCAAGTCATTTCCAACACATGACAACCCTAAGGTGAACCTATCACAGGGTTTTCTTGGCGAGATTTGTTCAGAGGGGGTTTGCCTTCGCCTTCTGTTACCCGAATTGTGTGGGGTTTGTGGGGATCCCACTAGTGTTCAAATTCTAATATGGGGAATTTTAAATAGCTCAATATGGCAGCAAGAGTCTGGGTAATGACTGGTAATGATGGGACCTTTTAACCTATGTATACCAGTACTCACTGACAAGACTCCAAGCCAGGAGATGAAATAAAAATGTTTTTTACTGAAAAATAATCAAGGGAACACACACATGCATACACTCAGGCTTCAAGCAGTCACACAATGCTAACGAAAAAGTAGCAAGTATTGGGATAAAGGAATAGAGTTCAGGATGGTAGGCTATACTATACCTGTCAGATGAGTAGAGATTTGTGTAGAGGCTGAAACCCTGGTGACACAGACCAATGGAGTGATGGAAGGAAGTGTGCACACTTTGGCTGTGTTTTGGGGTGATATTTATATTCGATTTCCTCCCTGAAAGGGTGAGTTTGAGTGGAATACAATGTTTGCTGGAATTTCCCAAGGTTGAACAATGGATTCTCCAGATGTGTTAACAATTACTAATGGTTGGAACATTAAAACTGATGGGTCTTAGACAAACCTCTGTTGTTTTAGGAAAAGGTGTAAGGAAAAACCAGCTTTGCAGGCAAAGAGTGTCCAGCTACCTTGATGGGATTATTGAATGATTCATTTCTGTGAATGTCCAGGAAACGTTTCCCCTAACTAATCAGTTTCTGGAGGTTTGCATAATCCTTTCCTGGGCATGTCCTTTGGAATTTTGGTAGGTTATTTCCCCAAGTTTTCTGAGCAAAGCTTGATTCCTTCTCTTTGGGAGTCCTTGGTCTACTGTCAACCATGTGGAGTGCCAATAATAAGCCAAGATATTAAATTTAGCCAATTGATGAATTATTAAAAGAGTGGAGGGTGTGTGTGTGTCAGGGCAGGTAACACTTCCTCTAAGGCTGAGAGAGAGTGACTTGCCCAAGGCTACCCAGCTGGTTTCCATGGCTGAGTGGGGATTTGAACCCTCATTTCTGAAGTCCTAGTCCAACACTCAAACTACTAGACCACACTGGTTCTCACTTTGTGTTGCTTCTTCCCATTGCCACATCCACACACTCATAAAATGAAATGAAATGCATGGTCTACCTTTCCTTAATAGTTATTGTTTTAGAGATTCCACCTAAACATTAGGAAGAACTTCCTGGTGGCAAGAACTGTTTAACAATGGAATACGCTACCTCGTAGTGTGGTGGAGTCTCCTTCTTTAGAAGTTCTTAAACAGAGGCTGGATAGCCATTTGTTAGGAGTGCTTTCAGTGTGTATTCCTGGGCATGTCTTTTAGGAATTTGGGATTGTCTCTTCCTTAGGTTTTCTGAGCACACCTTGAGTCCTTGCATTTGAAAGGCCCTTATCTACTACCAACCATGTAGAGTGCCAAAATAAGCCAATTCAGGAGATACAGTAGGACGCCAGTATCTGTGGGGGATTGATTCCGGGACTCCCCATGGATACTGAAAACCACAGAAAATAGTGAACACCATTGAAAATAATGGGATGTCTGGTTTAAAATACCACAGAGTTGCCTTGGAGGACCTAGAAAACGTCTAGAGGTTTCACTCCCTCAGCCAATCACCACCCACCTGCAAATTCCCTCTCCACCTCACAATCCACTCCTGCCACTCATGGCCAATCTGTGTACTGGGAGGAACCAAACAATGCGCTACCATGTTGGCTGTAGTTACTAAGGATGCAGGCCTTTCCATTTCACCAATGTCTCAGGGCTGCACAATTCCCACTTATGATTTAAGTCTGCACAGTAATAATATTTCTATTCCCGCTGTGATGGGACACAGGGAGTCAATTGGCAATGGCGGTGGCAGCAGGACACCGCTGCTGCCACTGCAACGGAACCCAGGCAGTCAGCTTGTGGCAGTGGCGGTGTGGGACACTGTGATGGGATCCAGCCAGTGAATTGGCAGTGGTAGTGGCTGTGACGGGACCCAGGTGCAAGACGCTGTGCTGCTGCTGCTGTCATGGGACCCAGGCAACTGGTCGTAAGGTCTACCAGGAGTTTTTGGGGGAGTTTTTTTAATGGCATATGGTACGCCAGGTCCAGCTAGTAGGGTTATAATTGCGTAGGGTGAAAGGGCCCAGAGGGCAGCCATTGGCTATGCATCCTGGAACAGAATACTAGATGTAAATGCTAGATATGAATTGATATAAAACTTTCTTTTCTTACAACAAGTAGGATAGATTAAATTGTCCTTATCTTGTCTCCCTAAGTAAGTGAGAAGGAACAATTCCTTCATTTCATCTTGACCCTTTACCTAAGATTTCTATCTTTAATTTCCAGGCAGGAAAATATTCTGTCTCTATGTCTGCTTGAATGACAAGCTATGAGCAACTGTGCTTGGTACTTAATAGATAATGCTTAATGACATTGCCAGAGGCCATCCCTAGGTTTCAGACTTTGGGCAAGAAATTTCAGGGCCTGGGACAATCCTGAAGTAGCAACCTTAATTATGTTTGTTTTTTAAAAATATGCCCTTTGAAGAGACTTTCAGGAGTGACACACTGTAAAAAATGACTCATGCTTTGTTGTGTGTTGGGTATAACAACCTCTCTTTCCCTTAGGTTTAAATATGATTATTTACATAACTTTCCTCAGTTCCTTCTTTGAAGGTCAACTCTGAATAAAACCTCATTGTTATCCACAGTACATCTCATGGCCTGCTTAGAATCTCTGTTTGCATATTTTGCTTTATGCATCTGTTTCCTTGTAGCTTCAACTCGAAAATACGGGGAATTTCGGAACCCGTTCCCTGAAGGATGGGGAGTGTCCTTCTACAGGCTTGGCCCAAGGAATTTTGCTGACTGAGAACAAGATGGTGCCCCCTTCCCAATGCTCTATACAGAAGTACATCATAATTTTGAGCAAAACTGAAGGCACGGGCCACTTTAGGGACATAGGAGAAGCTGTGTGACAATTCATTTCTCTAAGAAAGGGAAATAGCCAGGTGACTGAAGAGGAAGGCTGTTCCCAACATATGCCACCTGAAGCACTTGCTTCACTCTGTTGCATGATAGGACTGGATCAACTTAATTCACCAATATCATCTTTCTGTCCCCCTTTAAACCTTACATAGGAAGTGACTTTCTACCACTGATCCACCCTCACCCAGGATTGTCTATAATGATCAGAGGCCGATCTCTAGGGCCTCAAACCCACAGAGCTGGATTATCCGTGATGCAGTTACTTCAGGCATCTCACTGGCTAGAGGCCCAGGGCTTGTCTACACAAGGACCCCCCCCCAAAAAAATCTGGAAGGATAAGGTCACACACTGTAGGGCCTGATCCCTGAATCTGATGCGATAAGGCCACATGACATGCGGCCTTAACTGCACCAAACTTGGAGCATTACCACCTTAACCTGGGTTTAAAAAACTCACAGTTTGCTGGAAACTCCAGTGTTTCCAATAGTCTGAACAGTGGATTTGCCCTGGATTTGGGGTGGTGGTGGGGAAAGGACAGGACAGATTACTTCCTGGCAGGCACTGCCATCTCCCTCAATGTCTGGGCCCAGAACAATGAAGAAAGGTTTTTCTTTCCTCTGCACCACCACCACTGGCTCACACTCACTTGCTCTGAGGCAAACAAGGCATCCAGCCATGTGATCTGGGCTCTTCATTTGCCTCAGAGCAAGCGACTGTGTGGGACGGTGGCGCTGAGGAGGGACAAACTTTGCCATCACTGTACCAGGCTGGGAACTGGATCAGACATCCAGGGAAATGGTAGCACCTGCCAGGCAGCGATCTGTTCTGGCTCTGCCAAGGAGCTGACAGAGAAAGGCAGCAACGGTGGACCCAAGCAACATGCAGATGCGAGGACACGTGTAGATCATCTACCCAATGTCTGCATGGAGTGACAGGTAGCAGGCAGTTGTGGGGCGGCTGCAGGGCAGCTCCAGAGAGGGAGTCCATTCGGACTTTTGCCCCTAGTATAGACAAGCCCCTAGCTCTGAAGGAAAAGGGGGATAGCTTGGGTCTCCTTCTTCCCCATCACTTCCTAAATTACTCAAGGTTTCTTTTGACATCAACATTTTCTGTGTTAAATTGAGTAACTGAGTAAAAACGCTTAGGACTGAGCTGTTGGTCTCACTGAATCTGCAGTGCCAAAACTTCTGGTTAACACATTAATATTTTTGGGCATGAAGGGGGCCTTATATTTGGAATTTCTCCAGGAATTTCTTCCCCAACTGCTTCAATCCAGCCTGATAGTGCTGCAGCCAGGTTGCCAACTGGCATGGGGTTATGAGGAGCACATAACCCCTTGCTGAAGCAGCTGAACTGGGTACTGATGTGTTTCTGGGCAGAACTGAAAGTGCCAGTTATGACCTTTCAAGCCCTATACAACTTGAGCCCAGGCTATCAGAAAGACCTATATCTCCCTATATGACCTTTGTTGTGTGCCTTCAAGTCATTTCTGACTTATGGCAACCCTAAGGTGAATGTATCACAGGGTTTTCTTGGCAGGATTTGTTCAGAGGGGGTTTGCCATTGCCTACCTCTGAGGCTGAGAGAGGGTGACTTGCCCAAGGTGACACAGTGGGTTTCCATCACTGAACAGGGATCTGAACCCTGGTCTTTTGGAGTCCTGGTCCAACACTTAAACCATTCCACCATGCTTGCTGTTGTATGAACCCGCTCGAGGTTTAAGATCTGCTGAGGAGGACTTTTCTCTTGGTCCTACCACCATCACAGTCACATTTGGTGAGGACACAGGTAAAAGAGCTTCTCAGTGGTTGATTCCATGGGACGTCCAGTTGACCCCTTCCTTGTCCTTCTGCCAGCAACAAATACCTTTTTCTTTAGACTGACCTTTGGTTTTTAACTTGTTGCAGCAGCTGGAACTTTTAATGAGAGGGAGTGTTGTGTTTTATTATGTTTTACATGTATTTTTAAAAGTGTTTTAAATTTGTGGCTAGAATTCAGTATGGAACTGTTGGGCACATTCTGAAATACCAGACTTCCTCCAGATTCCCTCTGGAACATGGTGTTGCAGGTGAGCCTTGAATCAGCCAAGGAAGGCACCTAAAACTCAAGTTACCTTTGATCAAAGTGCTCCTCCCCACCTCAAGAGAAGAATGGCCATGCCAGCACTTGCTGTGAGCAAGAGGAACAACTTTATTGGTTGAAGCAGTAATTTTATGAATTTGGATTAGGGTGACCTCATAGTGATTTACAATGCATGTGCAAAGTGAAGTTTCTGCCTTGTCATGATTGACAAACAAACGAGTTTCATTCACTGTTTCGGTCCATGCAACAAGGTATTGGGCAGGCTAGAGAAATGCAAGTTGCAAGTTAGAAAAATGAAAGTCTTGAGAAAGAGACCTCAGGAAGTTAGGTAATAGTACAAGGATATCAGAAACATTGAAACATAGGCTTCATTTCCCAGCTAAGGTTAACAAAACTAATTCTCATTTCCTATTCAGAAAGTGGGGCAGTGGAGGGACAAGGAATGGAGGTACAATATATATATATATATATATGGCTGTGTAATGGTTCACTAAAAAGCCCTCGAGACCTCGGATTCCAAGCCTGGGTTAAAACAGATCTAAGGCTGCTGACACACTGCAGAAATAATCCAGTTTGACACTGCTTTAACTATCATGCCTGGATCCTATGGAATCCTGGGATTTGTACTTGGTTGTGGCACCAGAGCTCTCTGACAGAGAAGGCTAAATATCTCACAAAACTACAAATCCAGAATTCCATAGCATCGAGCTATGGCAGTTAAAAGTGATGTCAAACTGCATTATTTCTGCAGTGTGTCAGCAGCCTGTCAGAAAAGGGGTTTTAAATTTAAAACCAGTTTCCGGGTTTGCTGTCCAAGGTTCTGATTATGGGGAATTGGTTAACATGGGAGAGGACTAATTCCCTGTTCCTCCTTTTGTAACCTTTGGGACCTAGGTGGACTTACACCTGCAAAAAAAAATAGAACTGAGAGGTTTTACTATGTCTGGATTCAGCAAGGGGCTGCTGTTAGTGATGTAAAATCCTGCGTTATTCTCATGCCTAAAAGGGGTGGAAAATGTTTATTTTTTTTCTTGCTCTCTGGGGAAGGTGAAATATTTTCAACTGCGTCTTCCCTTACAGAGAAGTCGAACCATACCTAACAAATTCTTGAAGAATGGGAGCTATAAAAAATTGGTCCCTAACTCTTCTTGCAATTAGTGTTGTGAACCATAAAACTCTGTTTGCAGTGCCTAATAAGGAAGGATGGCCTGTTGCCCCAACACCCACTGCAGCCAAGCGGAGTAATTCAAATTGTCTTGACTGAGACTTGCACAATGAAATTGGGGGATATCAAGTTATCTAGGTGATCCTACTGTAGCTGTGTATGCTTATGTTATGAATAATGAGCAAGGTAAACAGCTGCCTCCAGAATCACTTACTGAGCATGTGTGAAGCACAAAGCAGAAAGAAAAGGAGAAAGCAGATTAGCCTGCCTGGCAATTTTCACATAACCTATGTAATCCTCCACCATGACTTTTGGTGGTGACTGGAGAGGGCCCTAAAACACTCAGCTGTCTTTCCCTTCCACAGAGTCTAAGAAGTGGGGATGGCCTGTGTTTATGTTTAGACACTGGATTAATTCAGATTGCTTGGACTGAGATTCACACAATTTAAAATGAATAGCTGAGGCACTGACATTTTTATTACTTAAGCAATACAAACCTCTTGAACATTGAATTCCCATTGAAGTGTCCGGCCCAATATATATATTGCAGATGAAGCATTTACAAATTCTCATACCTAGGCGAGCAGCTGGCAAATTTCTAAGTGCATAAAGAGAAATGTAAATGTATTGAGCATTCAAACGTCCCGTATGTTTAGCAAACAGCTCTGAATAATTGTCACATCTCTAGCTGCTGTGAAGTTACTATGTAGGAGCACCAATGAAGTGTGTGTTGTGCATTGAGACCAATGTGCATTGGGCACTGAGGAACACTGAGCACTTCAGATGCACATTGGGACACCAGCTAGGGAGTGCTGATGTGCATTGGTAGAACCCAAGGTGCATCGGGACACTCTTGCTGGTGCCCTGATATGTGTCTTTGTAATTCACTAGGAGGGCTCCGTGACGTCTCTGCTACATAGCTAAGTATGGATAAATTTATGCAACACAGGGCTTGTCTACACTGGCCAAGAAAATCTGGGTGTAGCCAGGAGTATTCTGGCCCCATAGCTGCCCTGGATTCCCACAGGGACAGACCACAGTGACATCGGGTGGATATCTTCACATGCATCCCCAGTTGCCTGGCATATCCACTGCTAGAGCGAGTTGCATCCTCTGAGGCCAGAAACGAGGTGCCCAGTATTGATCACATAGCTGGGTGCCTCGTTGTAACCTCAGAGGATGTGACTCGCTCCAGCAGCAGAGGTGACGGGCAACTAGGAACATGTATGAAGACATCTACTTTGTGTCACTGCAGAGTGCACCAGGTTTCCCTGTAAAACCCAAGGCAAATGGTGAGTTTCTTTACTCTGTTTTAATGGTGGTTTAGCATAGGTTCAGTGCAGACATGGCCAGATGTCGTGAAGACAATTTGCACCAGAATCATGGATTTGGCCCTGCACCATTTGGACTGATTGCTGTGGGGATGCCGGGAGGATGTTTTATTTGGCCAGTGTAGACAAGCTCATAAACTGCAATATAGAATTGTGGCCTGTGTTTTTAACTTGTATATTTTAAACAGAACTGTGGTTTAATTCTCCTTTATCCTTTGTATTAATAGTTTTTTTTTTAAAAAATTGTAGTTTGTTTTAAATGGTTGTGAGCCACCCTGAATCCTGTGCTGGGGAAAAGGTGGGGTATTAATTGCTTAATTGCTTAAATGCAAACAAACACAGCTCTTTCTCAGCAGTACCTAGAGATCCCAGGGATTGTACATTGGGCTTTCTGCATGTATTCTGCTACTGAGCTCAGTTTCTTCCTAACAGTGTTCTGGGCCGTGTCACTTCCAAACATATGACAAATGTGTTACCCTAAGATGTGTGTGTGTGGGGTGTTGGAGTCCCACCCACAATGCCAGTGTCTCCTTGAAATTGGGAGGGGGGGTTATAGCTCAAAAGGTGGTCGGTGAGAGGAGGTTAAAGTCAGGGATGTTTCACCTATGTATACTAATACTAACTATAGAGAGTACTCCAATTAAAGTTAAAAAAAGTATTTTATTTGAATTAACACAGGAGATATGCTAACATACAAGAACATACACTCTTAAGAACCTATCAAAGAATAAGGCAGGAAAGGTTGGATATAGGTTAGGGGTGGAAATGTGATAGTTACTAGTCTTGGAGAAAGAGGTCCATGCAGTGGAGGGACTCAGGCAGCGTCTGAGGATGGCACAGGGGAATTTGATCAATTGAGAAAGAGAATGGCAGGGCCTGGTTGTGACATACCGGCTGTGACACACCTGGCTAGGGGTGGAAGACTGATATTTATACCCTATTTTGTACCCTGGATGGGTGCGCTAATTACAACAAAGCCTGAATGGCTTTCTCATGGAACAAACAAAAGGGTCCAGAATGAGTTGATTGCCTTAGCTACAGAGTGACAAAACATTGATGAGATTTGTGACAACTTCTTAATGTTCATACAGGTAGGTTGTATAAGAAAGACTTCTATAGGCTATGGGTTGAGGGATGGTCACTGATTACATGTTTTGCGTGTTTGAAAGGATTAGCATAGACCCATTAATGACTGGGTTTTCCACATAATCCTATCTGGGTTTTCATAATCCTTGACACGTCTCAGGTCATCGTGACCTTGACTGTCCTCTGGTCAGCTTGACTCCAAACATCCCCAGTCACTGTGACCCCAAAAGGTGTCCAGTATGTGCAGTTATGAAACCTCACAGGATGGGTAGTAGGGTATGTTAACAAATGCTTGGCTTGTGTTTCACTCAGCCTTCAACTTCCACATACAATTTACTGTTTCTAAGGGCTTTCTTTACATATGACATTTCCTCTACATTTGGGTTAGGTGGGTTGAGAGAGTTTTGGTTAGTAAAAAGTGTGAAATCCATTGCCAGATTTAATGCCATGTGACTAATGACGCATGAGTGCATCACTTGAGAAGTATGCGTGGCATCAGGACTGGTCACTGCTTCTCAGGACTGCCTTGAGTTGGAGCCATTTGGGTTTATCTGCTCAATTAAGCCTCCTAGCTGCCAACCTACAAGGATGAAAGAAGAAACAGGCTGGTCAGGAACTCCAGCTGCTGTTGGACTGCTCCATCTTCTGAAGCCAACTAATTATTCCTTCCTCTAAACATTACTTCATCAGGTTCACAGGATGTTGCTGGTTTTGCTCCTCATCTGCGTGTGCTGGCACAGTGCTCCCGGCAACGGTGAGGTGGTGATCTCTTTCGAAGACACCTGTCCCCACTTTTTCTTCAGAGGAATCCCACCCAGCATTGGGCTTGACCCTTCGCGCCCTGCTCGGATTTGCCAGCGTTACAAGAACCAGTATCGTTACGCCACATTGTATGACAAAGACAATCGCATCCCAGTGTACTCAGCCTACATCTACAACCCTGGGACAGCAAAGAGGCCAAGTACTTGGATGGTAGAACCCCAGGTAAGTGAGGAAGTGTGGATTCCAGTTCTGGCCAAATGCCTCTGTCTGTTGCTTACTTGTGTGTGTCTTAAGTGTGGTGGCACAAGATGTTCCACTGTCTGAGGCAGAAGACAGATGCTGCTCCTGCCATCAGCATCTATTTTCCCCATTATCACTCCTGCCCCTCCTTTTACCACATTGCTGACACCATGTAAATGTGTTAGGCCTATATTTAGCTATTAGTCCCAACTAAGGCAGACCCATTGACTCAATGTAAGCATGGTAAATCAAGACATATATCAGTTCTATTGCTTCAGTGGGATTACTTTATCTGTGACTAAGAACTGGATTTAGGTTTGGTCTCAGGGTCAAGCTAGATGATTTGTTGTTATAAGCCGTCAGGTCAACTCCCAATTTATGGCAATCCTCTCATAGGATTTTCTTGGGAAGAGGAGGTTTGCCATTGCTTCTTTCAGAAGCTCAGAGAGAGTGACCAGTCAAGTTTACCCAGTGGGTTTCCATGGTTACACAGGGATTTGGACTGACTCTTGTCTCCCAGAGTCTAATCCAACACACAGATCACTACACCATGCTTGCTCAATCAAGCTAGATGATACTTTTAGCATATATTAGAATTGCTCTCTCAAATGGTACAAGACTTGTGTTTGTCAACACAAGATTGTCCTCACCTAAGTACTTTGCATTTAGCATGCTTTGTTTGGTGACTGGCCATTGGGAGGTCAACATGGGCTTAATTTATAAATCAGATTGCTGAGACACACATCTTTGAGGAAATTTTGCAGCGGGAGTCAAAATGGGTTCATCATAGGGAATACTTATCTTTTTAAATTTTTACTTTGATCCTTAGATATCTTTCCTCAGCCTGAGGCATTATAGGCAAGGTAGCCACCCAGACTGCCTGTGGTGCAGCAGTCTCCATGGTCAACAAATCTGCAATGTCTCAGTCTGAGGAAAGACCTTTAGATTGTGACACTTGGGTCTGGTTGGCTGTTCATAGAGCTGCATAGGCCATTTCCTCAAGAAAATCTTCCTCTCTGGTATCTAAACTTGAGGGAACTCTTTAAAACAAAGTATTGGGCAGGGATGCTGGAGGCTATACTAAGCACTCTTGGTAGCCACATTTGACATGGCAGGAGATTGGTTGGCACTGCTCTTCAAACAGCTGCCATGGTGCTTTATGGGACTAAGGCACTTTGATGGTGAGTGAGCCAGTTCACTGTCCTACCCACTGCCTTGCCTGAAGAGAATGTTCAGCCCCACCTCACGGGAGGGTTAACATTGTAGTTTCACCTTCTTAGCAGCTAACTCTCTCTTCTGCTTCCCCAATCCCTGCTGAGAGAGGTAATATCAGTCTGAGTCTAAGTTCTGGTCTCAAGTCTCTGTAGCCATTCTGGATCCCATCATGATAGAAAGATGGGGTATAAATTCAATGAAAGCATGGATGTAGGAGGAATCTATGAACAGGATCCAGATGGCTTTCCCATCTCCTCCATGTTCTGTCAACATCCTTGCTACATCTTGAAACACAGTGTTATGGCAGAGACCAGATATTTGCAAATACAGCATTTTACACCATCCTTTCAGTAGTATTAGTAGGTCTCAGTTCCTCAAGCACAGATACACACAGGCCTGAATCCTGTTGGTTGGCCTCAACCAGAGTAGACCCATTGAATCAATGGTCAAATGGTGAATCTCTCTCTGGCTTTTCTTCGCAAACGAAGATTCAGGAAGGACTCATCCCGCGCTTTCTGCAAGCGCGCTGATGACTAAAAAGGCCAATCCGAGATAAACAAGTCCGGTTGCAAAAAGCACAGCAGAAGGTCTCCTTGGGTGATGTTTTTGGGTTGTGATTCTTTCTGCGTTGTCGTTTCTCTTCAAGACTTGTTCGTCGTGAGTTCTCAAATAAGGCTGCAGCATTGTGGATAGTGCGTCTCCATGCCTCCCGATGTGCGGCCAGGGCGGACCACTGTTGGTGATCAATTTGGCCAAGCCTGAGATGTTGTTTCAGGGAGTCTTTGTATCGCTTTTTTGGAGCGCCCCTCTTACGCTGACCCGTGGCGAGTTCACCGTAGAGTAGTATTTTTGGGAGGCGATGGTCCTCCATCCTAGAAACGTGCCCTGCCCAGCGCAGCTGTGTTCTCAATATCATGGCCTCAATGCTGGTGATCCCTGCTTGCTCAAGGACAGCAACATTCGTCACATAGTCAGTCCAACACATAGGTAAATCATACTGACTCAAATGGCTGTAGTTAGGGATATCAACAGGATTCAGGCCACGGTCACACAAGTATGTAAAAATACATATTTTGGCAGCTAACATTTTTGTACATCTTTTAATCTACACATTTCCCATTGATTAAAGTATTTTTTTTCAATTGCACACATTTTAAGCTGTTCATATTTTTAAAAAAAAAAAACAGACAGATTGTTTTATGTGGATTTTATTTCTCCAAAATGTGCCATGAGCTTCACAAGTGTGTGGATTTCCAAGCCAAAGTGTCCTTTGTTTCACGTTGTGCAACAGTTCTGTGTGTGGCAACAAAATGGGTATGGTCATGACAGCATTCAGATCTGATGGTGTTCTTTTCCCCATCAATCTCCAAGCATAACAAGAAAGTTACATGAGTGCTTGGATGTGACTTCTTTGAGCTGCAGGTCCCAGAATTTTCCATAAACTGAGGATTCTAGCACAATTACCAAAAACCGTTTACAACGCAACTTCCTTCTGAAACCTTCCTTCACAGCTCCCTATGTAATGGCTGGTTCAGAGTAAGGGGACAGCTGAAAAGTATCTGAGAAGTACCTAAAGCCAGAAGATGATGCCATCTTCTGGGACCTCGTAGAAGATTATATTGTTGTTGTATGTCTGCTGTAGTCACACAGCCATACAAGTCGACCCCCATATCCATGGATTCAGTGTCTATGGTTTCACCTATCCATGTCTGGAAAAAATATGTTCTCTCTAAGCATTTCTAGGTCCTCCAGTGTGATTCTATGGTCAACTTCCTGTGTTTTTCTCATTCAAAATAATAGGGTTTCCTCTTATCCACAGTTTCAGGTAGCCATGGGGGGTCTTGGAACTTATCCCCAATGGATATGGGGGGGGGTGTCAACCTGTATACTTGGTCATCCTCCACTCTCCACCAGCCACAAAGTGGGGTGGGGGAGACAAAGGAAGAAAATGAGCTTTACCGAGATCTGTAGTCCCTTGAAGCTACTTTTTCAGGCTCTGGGTCCCAAGGGGTCACCTCTTTTACTTCCCCTTTCTTTCTTTTCATTTAGCTCTCCCCTTTTTATGCCTCTTATCTCTTCTTCTCTGCAGCTTGTTAATTTAACGCTCCAATCCGAAATGGAAACAGAACGAGCCTTCCTGTATAAGAGCAATTCCAAAGAGGAAGCACTTCAGAACAGCCAGGCCATTTTGCAAGATTACAAGAATTTGATTGGTCTCAACCGGGGACATTTGAACCCCAACGGACACCAGCCTGATCGAGACGCCAAGGCGTCCACCTTCACTTTGACCAACATTGTGCCCCAACACATCAAGCTCAACAGCGGCGCCTGGAACAACTATGAGCAAACTACCATGGCAAGAAACACGGAAGGATGCAATGAGACATTTGCCATCGTGGGAGCGGTGCCAGGGAACAACTACATAGCTGGAGGGAGAGTGAACAAGCCCAGCTATGTCTGGTCAGCAGCCTGTTGTGTTGTAGATAACAATCACATGAGATCCTGGGCCATCATTGCTAGGAATGATGAGAACATAGTCCACCCTCTTACTCTGGGTCAGTTGGAGGAGAAGCTAGCTGAGTTCTATAATCGGAATTACATCTTTCTCTTTGATATTGACTGTCCCCGGGAATGAAGACATTAGATATCTCAGGGGACATCTCAGAGGAATCTGCAAGGTGCCAGATGACAGCTTTAAAGCTAGTCAATGGTGTTCCATTTCAAAAAATTGATTGCTTCAGACATAGAACACAATGACAAAGCCAACATTAAGGTATAACTAGAGTGCGGGATGGTGGCGACCAATGGCTCCTATGGCAGTGGGGCAGTGATTCCATCCCAGGTTTAAGCCTCAACTGTAAATGAACTCTGATGTGCTGAACCTATTTTGGAAAAAGAGTCTAGCACTGCGGATAGATCTGTTAAAGGTTTGGTTTAAAACCTAAAGAAGACTTAGGCTGCATCTGCACTGCAGAAATAATCCAGTTTGACACCACTTTAACTACCATGCCTCAATGCTATAGAATCCTGGGGATTGCAGTTTGTTGTGTCCTCAGAGCTCTCTGACAGAGAAGGTTAAATATCTCACAAAACTACAAATCCCAGAATTCCATAGCATTGAGCCATGGCAGTTAAAGCAGTGTCAAACTGGATTATTTCTGCAGCGCAGATGCAGCCTGAATGCTCCATTAACATGGAAACTTCCATTGATTCTGCTCCAGTCCCTGCCTCTGCTATAGGTTCCTGTGTTGTGGCCCAGGAATTCTTGACATACACAAAAGCTTCAATATACCCACATGGCTTCTTTGCCTGAAAAGGCCTCCATATCGATCAAGGAACGTTTTCTTTTTTCTTTTCTTTAACGCAGAGATATCCTTCAACTAAGTAGAGAAACATATTATTTGGAGGAGTTATTTGAGTGTGTGCTATAGTGTTTCTGGAATTCTGGCTTAGGTCATTAAATTCTCTCTCTGTAAAGTGGGTATTATTTATAACCTACCTCACAGGGTTGTTGTAAGTCCAAGCTGAATAAAGATCATAAAGCAATTTGCAAATACGCATGCATCACCCAATGGCAACTGTCTGAAATGTCTTGCAGGCTGGGTTTAACTCTTCAGGCATAGAATCATAGAGTTGGAAGAGACCACAAAGGCCATCTAGTCCAACCCCCTGCCCTACAGGAATACACAATCAAAGCATTCCTGACAGATGGCCATCCAGCCTCTGTCCATCTAATATGGTAGCTGCAGCTATAGCTGAAGGCTTTTTTTTAAAATGGATTTTTAAAGTATGATAAGAAAAAGAAAAAAGAAACAGAAAGGAAAGGAAGGGGGGAAGGAAAAAAAAGGGAAGAGACGGTACAAAGGATATGAATAAAGGTTAAGCATATACATCAATACAAGCTGACCACATTTGAAAAACACATTTTCTTCAAATGGATGCCTATAAAATACACATTCATGACTATTGAATAACATATGGTGAATGTTTATCTTTCAAACCTTGGAGTACAAGTCTTTTTAACAACAGGAAAGTATGCAGAATCCAATGCGTCCCACTTTGTGGAGATATCTGTTAAATTTTTCACATTGCAGAATAGCATTTAAAAGAGCAGTTGAAAGTTAAAAGGACTTGAACAATGGCAGAATGGTTGTAGATGATGGTTTCCATGTCGGCATGGTTGCGAATGTACTGTAGGTTTTAGTCTAAACTTTCAAGGAGCTGTCCAGGGTGGTGAACTTATTTTGGTATCCTCAGCGGCAGGGAAAAGGGGAAATATGTCTCCAAGTGCTCAGTGGATGGTTTTAATTTTTTAATTTTATTTTGGGGCAAGCCCAACTATATGTATATATTTCAATGGCTTTCTTCAAGGGCAATATGCAATTCAGCAGCAGAAATTTTCAGAGCTGAAAATTTCATTCCGTTTGCTGGACCAACAAATGTCTTTGTTAATGATTCCAAACTGGACATACCTACAGCTCCCCTCCCATCATCATCATCATCATCATCATTATCAATTTATTTAATTATTTAGCACCATCAGCATATACGGTGCTTCACAACTAAAAGAACGACAAAAAACAGCCACCCCTGTCAAGGGCGTACAATCTAACACACTCACATGGGAAGGAAGGACTAATACAAATATAAAACTATGCAATACAATTGTAAAACATATTATCCATTTAGAAATAGAAAATGCCAATGCAATGTAACATAAAGCAACCTGACAAATGCATATACAGTAACTGAAATATACAAGGTTATAAAATAGTATCAAACTAAAATTCCAAGAGCTCTGGAAAGCCTAACCACTGTCTACCTTAAAGACTAACATATTTTATTATGCATAAGCTTTTGTGGACTGCAGTTAAATACAGCTTATGTCCAATAAATGTATTAACTTTTAAGGCACCACTCAATTCTTTGTTGTTTTCATTGAGACAGATGAATAGGACTACGTAGGTCTTTGGGAGGTTTAGCTATTTATCCATTAAAGTATTTGTAGCTCGCTTTTCATTCAAAATCTCTAAAGCAGCTGATAAAGCATTAAAAAGATACATAGTTATTCGAAAACAAGCTGAACATAAAAAAAATATAGAGAGGAATAAACAGCAATAGAGTCAGGGAAAAGAGAAAGAAGAATCTGAGTAAGCTCTTGGGGAGAGGGCTGCCTTGCTGAGCCAATAAGGAAGAAGCAAAGTGAATCTGTTCAGAGAATAAATCCTACAGCTGTGGTGCCACTCCTGAAAAGGCACCGTACTGTAGCTACCCACTGTCATTCTGATGGTGGAGGCTCACTACTCAGGGCTTCTGCGGAGCTCTCAATGCACATGTAGGGTCATGTGTCAGAATCGTTGGACATCTAAATGCTGGCAACCTCATTGGGTTGGATATGCAGCCTTTCCACAATCTTCCACTGTATTTCTTTACCTTGTAAGAATACATTAAATTACAGGATTTTAACGTGCATGTCATCAAGGACAATATTTTTAAAGGCAGTTATTCCTACATTCTATTTGCTGCTTTTGATCTCAAAATCACATAGCTCCACTTGTGATAATCCCTCCAACTATTAATTACTTATTAGTTACCTATTACATTTCTTAACAAAACACTATTGCAGTTTTTCCCTATTTTTTTTCCAGGCTGTGAGGCCGTGTTCTGGAAGAGTTTACTTCTGACGTTTCGCCTGCATCTGTGGCTGGCATCTTTAAAGAATGGTTGGGTAGGAGTGTGGGGCGGGGGTTATATACTGTGAAGCCCGGTTGGGGAAGATATGTAAATTTATGTATTTGAAAGAAACTCTTCCAGAACATGGCCTCACAGCCTGGAAAAAAACCAAGGAAAATCTATGGATGCCGGCCATGAAAGCCTTTGACTTCACTATTGCAGTTGCTCCTGAGGTTGTGGTCTGTGCACGTGAAGCGAAATGGCTTAGATCTCAGGGCTGGCCCTAGTGTTAGGCAGAGAGGCATAGCTCCCTGAGGCAGCAAATTTTGGGGGTGTCCTGATTACTTTTTTAGTTATGTTTTTTAAAAAGTTTTTTTTAGCAGTTTTTAATTATTTAATCTCATCATTGTGTTTCTATTGGCTGGGAGAACACACCCTCCAATTGTCCTAGTTTGGCTGGGGCAGTCCTTATTACTCCTCTGTCACCACACTTTTTCAGCTTCTTTTAAAATGTCCTAGTTTTCTCTCCTGCTCCCAGTGTCCTCTTTTGTCATCAGCTTACTTCAATTGCTGCAAACTGAGTTCAAAATGCAAAAGTAGTTTGCACTCAATTAAATCAGCATGAGGGAGAGGAGTGGAGAGGAGAGGAGAAGGTGGATTCTTGCTCTTCCTAGTAGACTCAAACATAAGAAAACTGATGTAGCCTTTCCTAGTTTGTATGTCTTTCCTCAGTAACATTTGCCATCTTAACCACATTCTGGTGGTGCCTGGCCAATTGTGTCCTGGTTTTCATCTCTGAAATGTTGGAGAGTATGGGAGCAAGAAATATGAGATTTTTCTGCCCCAGGTGGGAAATTTCTTGGCTAACCTGCAATAGGATGCACTTTGACTTTACAAGTGCAGTGACACCATTTGCTGCTTAGCAAATTACCTTAGGCCCCTCTGGCTAATCCTGTCCTCTGACATACAGCTAGCAACACAAACACACAATCGTCAGGGTGGATGCTAACTGGAACAGTTCTTCCATGGTTTCTAAGCTTCTAAATAGCACTCTATAGTCTCCCCTGTTGAACTGACAGTCATTGCTATCCTAAAATCAAGAAGACTGTGGCAATTTGCCATTAGAAACTATTTTGGTTTAATTCAGGGTCGCATCCATACTGCACAATCATAGCAGTTGATGCTACTTTAATTGCCATCATATAGACTCCTAATATAGTTTGACGTTTGAGAGCTTCAGGACTGTAGCTCAGAGATGCCTTTGCCCCAGTACTCCCTAGCAGACAACTGTAATAGGAGGTAATGTGTGCACAAGGGTGCTGTCGATGTGTGCCATGCATCCTTCACTGAGGTGTGCATTTTGTAGTCCTATATATGTTGCTGGCGTTCAGTCCCCACCTGTCCTATGCTCCAGTCAGCAAGTGTCCCATGAGTCAGGTGGTTAGAATGCAAGAACTGTTGAGTAGTTAATCCAGTCCAGTTCAGTCACAAGTTATTCAACAAGATAATGGGCAGAACAAGTTGTTATAACAAGTCAGCAGTCCAAAAACAAGAAGCCAGCAAGGAGTAAATGGAGTCCAAAGTGTAGCCTGTCCAAGGTCAAGAAAACTTGAATGCCAAAGAATTCTGTCAGTCACCCATATAAGACTGTTGTGAGCAACAGAGCTGCTGAGGAGCTGTCGAAAGATTTATGGGCAGCTGTCTCCAAAACACCAGGTGCCTAATTAGGTCAGTATCTCTTATTTAACAAACGCTGGGAATGATGCAATCTCTCTTTGTCTCTTGGTTGCACTGTGAATGCTGGCAATGGGTCTTCATCATCTGCAACTTCCTGCTGGGAAGTCGGGTCCCCCTCTGCCTCCACTCCTGGCTCCTCAGACTCACAGAGATCCTTGTTATCAGGAGCTGCAGATTCCTGGCAATCTGCTTCCTCCTCTCCATCTGAATCATCAACTCCAGGGGGTGACTTATGACACCAGCAGCCCTCACCACCAGCCACGGCAGATGGGTGTTGCAGTCCAGCAATCTCTGGAGGGCCACAAGTTGCTCATCTCTGCTCTAAACATTGCAGTCGACATAGCAACTGCCTGAACATGGCTTTAGCTAAGACCACTTTCCATTGACCTAACTTAAGTCCTGTTGCTTTTTTGGGCAGGACTTATTTGTGATTACCTTTGACTGGACTGGGATCATGGGCTAGGAATTCATATACTGGCTAGTATTATAGTATAAAAGGGTCCCAAACTGGGAGAAAAAAAAGTGGAATACAGTATCAATTAAACAAATACAGTAAGTACATATGTAGGAAAAGCTCTTGTGATTGACACTTACAATGCATTTCTTATGAGGGTTCCTTATAAAAGGATGACAGCAACAGTTGCAGCAATAGTGAACACAGCTGCTAAAAGAAGAAACAAAAAAGTAAGCCTTGAAATAAATTGCTGAATGAAGGGATCACTCCTCTGTTCAATATTCTCAATATATTTATTATTAAACTGATATCTTACTTTCCCAGTGAACTATAGGGATCAAGGCAGCTAAGAGGTCAGGTAACATTGGTTTTGTTTACAGTACCCCATTGGGAGACCCTCAGATATAGGGTGGGATGCATATATTCTGATAAATAAATGAGGGAATGAACAGACTATGCCCTCCAACTGTCCTGATTTGGTAGGGACAGCCCCAACTAATCCTATGTTGTCCCAATTTTTCAGCTGTTTTTAAAATATTCCAGATTCCCTCTCCACCTATCACGTTTCTCCTTTGTTGTCAGCTGACTTCAGGAGCTGCAAACTGAGGGGGCATCCACACTAGAGAAATAATCCAGGTTGAAACTGGGTTATTTGCATGGTTTCTTCCTATGGAATCCTGGGATCTGTAGTTTTGTGAGGTGCCAGCACTCTTTGGCAGAGAAGGCTAAAGACCTTGTAAAACTACAGATCCCAGGATTCCATAGGGAGGAGCCATGCAAATAATCCTGTTTCAGCCTGGATTATTTGTGTAATGTGGATTCCCCCTGAGTTCGAATTATCAGAATAGTCTACATTCAATTAACCAAGCAAGCGGGGGGGGGGGGGAGGAACGGAGCAGACTGAATCTTGCCCATCCCAGTCGACTCAGGCAAAAGCAAACTGCTGCAGCCTCCTCATAAAAAATAACTTTTGCCATCCTGTTTGGCCACACGTGTTCCAGTTTTCATCTGTGAAATGTTGGAGAGTATGCAAACAAATATATGAATGAATGAATTAAATAAGACTCTATTTTACCTTTCATTACTTGCTCTGATGTGGTTTGGGAGCCCTTGGAAATTTCCTCACTTTTTTCTGTTGCAGGAGAAGCTAAGTGAGAAACAACTGTGTAAGAATAGAGCATAAGTTAAAAAAAATCAACAACCAGTTTTCAAAGACATAGCTATTTCAGCATAAAAAGGAATGCGGAGAAAGAAGAAATTTATCAGCACCTTTAAAATGAAGGGAACTAATTATATGTGATCATTGTTAAATTTAACAGTAAGCAGGGGATGGGGGAGATTTTGTACAATTGATTTGAAATATATCTAATTGTATAACTTTACAATTTTTTCCAAGTTGAAAAGTCGAGACCTTTTAAAGGATTTAGTAACAATCTATTTCTTTTAATTAGAAAAAGGTATTTAGGCTTTAAGGGGATTCTATAACGTTTATAATAATCCTTTGGCTGATCAGTTGGACTTAACACAGTCCCTTTTTTTCCTAGTTATGTGTGAAAGTGTTTTTTTTGGGGGGGGTAATAGAAAAGTGAGGGGGGTTAAATTAAGTGGGGGGATTTTGTTTATTGATTTTTTTTGGTAGTTGTTATTTCCTTGAATGTTTTTTAAACTTTTAAAATGTTTGTGTTTAATAACAATATATATATTTAAAACGAAGGGCACTTCCAGTTGTGTGGGAAGTCCCTGGAAGTCCCAAATTTTATTCCAATACAAACCAAGTTGATTTGGGAGATACCTAGGTTGTTGTCCTCATTCAAAGTATTTCCTGGGAGCTCCTTGCATTACTAAGGGGCCTATCGTACTCCAAAGAAAAGCATCAAGGTAGCAGGTACATTCCACCTTTCCTACTGCCATACTGCATGGTGGCGTCATTTTTTCGTTCCAGTCCAGAGAAACCCATTAGCAAAAAGACACAGTTTTAGCTCAGCCCTGCACGGGACTGGAACGAAAGAATGGTGGAAGAACTGCAACATCATGCAGTAAGGCAGCAGAGAAGACAGAACATTTCTGCTGCCTTGCCACTTTTCTTCAGAATGCAATAAGCATCTAAATCTTTTTATTCCCACTCCCCAGGTTGGTTTAAATTGATCCAGTATTTTCCAAAATGAAATTTATTTACACTTGCTTGTGTTTTTCTACTGTTTTGGAGGGAGTAAAGATGGCTGCTAAGTAGATACAGCTTTTGTTTCCAGGACACAGATTCAACAGAGATCAAGAGGAAAAAAGGAATGTTTGCATGAAAATAAAATTATCCTAATGCTTAACTAGTGCAATATGGCTAAAGCACTTTATCGCTTTGACTGTATAACTCCTGAATAATAATAAAGCTCAGCAAAACGTGGAGAAAATCAGTTTCTGAAATGTCTCATGAGTCCAGATTTGACTTGTGATCAGTGGGATGAAGGGGAAGGGAGAGAAAGTGAGGATCTTTCAAGAAAGAATTTGGATGCAAACCTGGGAATGTGCAGGTAAAATCGGGGGGTTAGGGAGTCCTGATACTTCCTGAGATTTTCTATCCATCTGGAGGCACCCTGATTTATTTTAGCATGAACTTTCATGGATCCATAAAAGCTCATGCAAAAATAAACCAGTTAGTTTTAAAGTTGCTGCTAGATTTCCCCCCCTCCCACTTTCCTTTGTATGAGAAAAAGGAGTATGCTAAAGAACACAGGGGTATTTTAGCTCTCTTCATGCCAATCCTGGTTTGCTTGTACAGCCATATATTTCATTACAGAAGGCTCCACCACATGGGACAAATATGCTGAGCTTGCAGGATGTTGCAGTATTTGTTGCTGTAGTTTTGGGGGTTTTGAAAAAAATGTCCAGATGATGGCCAGAATCCTATATGGGAGTTACATCTCCATAAGCAGAATTACAACTGGAATTACAGTTGTATGCTGGAATTACAACTGGGCAATTTCGTAAGGTCCATATTCAGTAAAGGGCTGCTGTTATGATACTACATAGCAGATCGGGTAAAGTGACCATTGTGCAATGGGACCAGTGTGCATCGGTTGTGAGGTGCACCACATTGGTTATGATGCGCATTGCATCAGTCCTAATGCACACGAGGCACTCTTACTAGTGTCCTATTGTGCATCTTCGCAATTCACTAACAGGGTTTCTTGGCATCTCTGCCACATAGTTAAGTACAGTACAACCCCTGTTTCTATGCAACTAGTACACATGGTTTCACATACACATGTCTGAAAAAAAAGTTCTCTCTAGGTATTTTCTAGGTCCTTCAGCGCAATTCTATGGTATGGTTCTGTTGGAAGTTGACCACAGAGGACCTGTGCTGGAGGACCTAGAAATGCCTAGAGAGGTGTTCTCTCTAGGAATCTCTAGGTTCTCCAGTGTGACTTTATGGTATGCTTGGGCCGGAATTCATTCATTTCAATAGGGTTTGCAATTATCCATATTTTTGTGTTTTCACAGTAGTTCCAGGAAGGTATCCCTTATGGATATTGGGGTTGTACTGTATATACAAAGTTACTTAATGTAGAGGGTGATACAGGATTCCAGTAGATATTTTTGCTGTCCTGGACAGTTTTCCAGGAAATTTCTGACACTAGCGACAACATTTTAATCCCACCATCCAGTAAGTTTCTTTTTAATTCTGAAGCATAGTGGAACAATGTGTTCCCTTCTCCTCCTTTCTCTCTCTTTTTTAAAAAAAGCATTTTGTGCTATAATGCATTAGTGAAACTGCACTTTTGCACTGGAACACTGGAACTCTAATAGTATTCAAAGGGATAACCATGCTAGTCTGAAGTCGAAGGCTTTCACGGCCAGCATCCATAGATTTTCCTTGGATTTTTTCCAGGCTGTGAGGCCATGTTCTGGAATAGTTTCTTTCTAGAAAGAAACTATTCCAGAACACGGCCTCACAGCCTGGAAAAAAACCAAGGAAAATCCATGCTAGTCTGTTTTAGCCTCAAAAAACATAAAGGAATCCTGTAGCACATTTGAAGCATAAGTGGGAAGAAGGAATTTCTAGCATAAGCTTTCATGGACACATTGGACCAAAACATAGACCTACCTCAGTAAATCATGTCCCAGTGTTTTAAAAAAACAAACCACTTTGGAAGAGTTCTAGTGCAAATCTAAGAAATTGCTATAAAGGACATGGAATGAGTGGGTATGGAAGTGACTACAACCAGCAAAAACTGGCAAAACCAGTTGACAACTGACTCTTCTTTAGACCCACCTGAAGATCCCAGCGTATCAGGGAAGTGGCTTATCAAGACCAGATTAAAGTGATAGGAAATGAAGAGAATGAAGGAAATTGGAAAGACAGCCAGCTACTATAGCTCCTTCTGGACTAGTGACTCCCAGTGTGGGACAGATGGCTTCACAGGTCACAACCAACACACGAACACACTGGCCACCGTCATGGCTAGCTTGATCCAGAACTGAACCTGGAATGTTCCACAGGCCAGGATGTGCCTTATCAAGCCATTCTGTCTCTCCTTAACCCTCTTCTTACCTGAGCTCTGGGGTGGTTTCTTTGCATGTTCTGTAACACTGCTGCTATCATTTGTACAGCGCAGTGTTAAGCTGGACCACGCTCCTCTTCCATTGGAATCCTCACAGGTGCTGATTTCAGAGATGGGGGTCCATGCATGATATCCATTCATACACCTGTATTGCAGTTTTTGCCCCACTGGAGATTTAACCATCTTGATTGTGGCATGTTTGAGTGCCTTGGGGACTCCACAGACACCTGAAAGTTACAGGGAAAGAGACAGGCAGAATTGCAGCCAGCAGAGGTATGAACAGAGATTAAAAAGAAGGTATTGTTTTGTTGTACATCTGGCTACAGTCATGCACTCATATCCTTCTCAGTCATCCTCTACTCTCCATTGGCCACTACATGACGATGGAGTAGGGGGATAAATAAGGAAGATGATTCCTGCAGGTGGAGGAATTTTTCAATTACTCCTGCTGCAGGATCTTGGCCTTTGGTGTCATTTGGCAAGTCTGGATTTGAGTCCAGACTTGAAAGGAGCTACCCAAGCTTCAGCACCTTGGATAGCCTTGTAGATGTTCAGACTAAAATCCAGAGTAGATCCAGCACCCTGCTGACATGGGAGCCAGAAGCTGCTACAGCTAAGTTTGCAGGAACTCTTAAGAAAGATACACTTGCTACCATACCTTACACCCTCTTTTAATAATTCATAATTTGGAAATATTGGGCATTTCACGAGGTCTAGGTAGACCAGGGCAGACCAAAAGTGGGTTTAAGTGAAGGTCACCCAAGACCTAACAAAGATGTCTTGGAAATTCCCAACAGACATGCCCAAGATAAGATTAAGCAGAGCCCCTTAGTATCAGAGTCATCAAGGTGGAATGTGCTCATCATATATCTATCTATCTATCTATCTATCTACACACACACACACACACACACACACATATATATATATTCCAGTGTGCTGATTGGCTGCTTAGGAAACTGACCAACCAATCAAAGCTTGGTTGCGCAGCCAATCAGCACACTGGTGCTGCGGGGGGAGGGAGGGGTGGTGAGGGCAGTACTGGCATGGCAGGGGTGGCAGGTGCTGCGGGGGGGAGGGAGGGGGCGGCGAGGGCTGCAAGGGATGCAGTGGCATGGTGGGGGGGTCCAGGTGCCATGGGAAGAGGGCCGGGGGATGAGGGCTGCAGTGGCATGGCGGGGGGTGAGGTGCCATGGGGGGGCAGTGGGGGGGCGGTGGGGCAGGAGTCAAGGGGAGCGGCATTTGTACTGTGTGTCTGTGAGTCTGTGTAGCACATGGGGCGAACGGTCTATGCTACACTGGGTACAGCTAGTATATATATATAATTCTCGTAGGTTTGTTGCCATTTCCAGTGTACTGATTAGCTGCTTAGGGAACTGACCGACCAATCAAAGCTCTGTTGGGCAGCCAATCAGCACACTGGGGGCGGGACCGTGTGGAAGTTGAAATCCTTTGTAAACTTGGCAGCTGCAGAGGGAGTGTGCGTAGCATGGGGGTGGATGTGGTGTGTGTAGCATGGCATGCGCCAGAGTGCAGGGGGCAGTGGGGGGGCGAGTTTGGCGGTAGGGGCATGAATTCAGTGGCAGAAGGGAGTTCAGTGGCGGGGGGCAAGTTTGGAGGTAGGGGCTGAGTTTGGAGGCCGGGGGGGTTGAATTTGGCAGCGGGGGACGAGTTCGTCAGGGGTGCAAGTTTAGAGGCAGTAGGGTAGGCGGCGGGGGGACAAGCAGTGGGAGTGGGAGTTTGGAGGCAGGGGTGAATTCAGTGGGGGGGGAATTTGATGATGGCAGGGAGCGAGTTTAGAGGCAGGAGGCTGAGCAGAGGCGGGGGTGAGTTTGGCAGCAGGGCGAGTTTGGAGGTGGGGCAAGTTTGGAAGCAGGAGGGCGAGCAACGGGGGGAGTTTGGCAGTGGGAGGGTAAGGTTGGAGGTAGGGGTGATTTTGGCAGTGGGAGCAAATTTGGTGGGGGGGGCAAGTTTGGAAACGGGTGGATGAGCAGCAGGGAGAGTTCGGTGGTGGGAGGGTGAGTTTGGAGGCAGAGGGTGATTTTGGCAGTGGGGGCAAATTTGGTGGCAGTGGGGGCCAAGTTTGGCTGCGGGAAGGTGAGCAGCAGGGGGGCAAGGGTGAGCAGTGGGGGGAGTTTGGCAGTGGAAGGGTGAGTTTGGAGGTGGGGTGAATTCAGCGGCAGGATATGAATTCGGTAGCAGCGGGAGGGCGAGTTTGGAGGTGGGAGGGCGAGCAGTGGGGGGGCAAGGGTGAGCGGCAGGGGGAGTTCAGTGCAGGAAGGTGAGTTTGTGTGGGGGGGGTGAATTCGGGGCAGGGGGAGTTTGGAGGCCGGAGGGCGAGCGGCGGGGGGGGGTGAGTTTGGTGGCCAGCCTACCTTACAGCGTTGTCATGAGGTCTACTGGGCATTTTGGGGGTGAGTTTTTTAACGGCGTATGGTACGCCAGGACCAGCTAGTAATCTTTTATTTCTATAGCACCGTCAATGTACATGGTGCTTTAGAAGAAAAAGAACAACAAAACAGGAGTTCCCTGCCCTCAAGCTTACAAACTAATGAATCCCCTCTTGGACTCTCCTGGCAGTGAGTCATCCTCACAAACCAACAGTGACTAGAACCTCTAATATCCACAAAATGTCTTTCCTCTTACCCTTTCCTCTCCCACAATAAGGAGGCTGCCATAAACCCATCAACCTCGATATCTCAGCCATTAGCGGCAATTAACAAAGTCCTGGTTTTGTTTAACTGTGGGAAACACATCAAGGGGCTGTTTCACACCCAAATACCCCTTCAGGACATGAAATTCAGAATAAATATTATCACCAAATAATAGCCAAGTGTGCACCTTCTGACACCGTCATTCTGCTGGTTTGCTGTGTCAGTCTCTGCTTCACCTCTGAATCTTCTTTGCTGCACAAAACTCTGCTTTTCAGGACTGGGAATTATAGCCCAAACTTCCCAGAATCTATTCCCTATCCAAATCTTTCCACCTTAACTCTTCATTAGCCTTGTGTGGTTCTTGTGAGCATGAGTGCATGTGTGAATGCCTCTGTATTTATTTTCCAATTAAAAACATTTTTATTTCACTTGGAGTCTTGTCAATGAGTACTGGTACACACAGGTGCAAAGATCCCACAAGTTACTTGACCTCTCACAGCCAATTTTGATGTCACAAGTGGGTCCCCACAGACCCCACCAATTTGGGTAACACTCTCAGCCCACCCTTTCTGTGAGCCCACCTTCTATTTGCTGCAATGGTCACTAGCTACTTTTGTCCTCCTTGCTACTGCTTGCCTCTTTGCCTCATCCGAACTGTTGCAAAGCCTCATTTACTACTCGCTGGGACTTCTTTACTACTGGCTGGTGTGTGCCTTCTTCTGTTTTATTCCAAAAACACTACTGTTTTTGCTCCTGTGCTGCAATGTATCCTGGACTTTAAAAAACAACAGCCATAGATGAGAATAAAATGTTCCTATGTGTGTTGGGGATTACCTCTGAATTTTCCATGAAAGAGGGAATGTTGTGCTTTTATTTTAACCCCTCCACTGAGAATTATAGCAACAGATAGAGCAACCAACAAGAACTTTTCTTCCATCTGTTTCCCCCCTAAATGTATGGATTACAGCATATGCTTTCATGGGATTTTACGTTATGTTTAAGAAAGTGGGTTCTCTGGCCTACAAAAGCTGAAGCCACAATGAATGTGTTAGTATTTGAGATACTACAAGGTTTTCCCCTCCCGGTAGTTAGTCTCTTTTTGGTGGTGAGGAGGCTACACATGTGCCTATATTTGGCACACATCTCCTCCTTGTGGCAGTATTCTGCAGCAGTCTTTTTCAAATTAGAAATGCTAGCAGTCCGGATTCTTTAGGGGGAGCTATGCCAGTTCAGTAACTTTGAAACTCAGTGATGTATATTGTAATTTGCCTGAGAACTCCCTCCCCACCAACAGAAGTGTATCATACTTTAGCCATCATAATAGAGATCCAGCTCAATCTTTACCAAGAGAGAAGATGGATCTACAATAATGTTGCTGTGTGGAATGCTCCTGTACAGGATTTTGCCCAGCATACTTTTTCTCAGGATGCTCCAGTCTATGTCTATTCTTTATTTAGGACTTTATCAGATGCACTAAAAAAGGCATCATAGTGATGCTACATAAACCACACAATGTCGCCCTTTTGCATTTATGTCCTGCCAATAAACCAATCTATTTTATTGACAAGACAAGCCATCAATACATCGGCTGTGCTGTCTTTTTTTGCTGGAATTGCTGGCATATGAAACCTAGCGCTTCCCCCCACCCACCCCTGGTCAATGGCCAGACCAGCCAGAACACTTCCAGGTGAAATCATGATATCCAGGTAAGTGATGTACTTTTTATGACCCTCCCCGGGTTACTTGGAAGTTTTTAAGAATGTGTATGTGCTTTAAAAAACTTTTTTTGTGTGTGTGTGTTTTTTAATTTCCTGTACAAGCAACTTCTTGTGAGAATCTGCAGGATTTTGAATGAGCTCCATTCACTTCCTCTTCATTGCCAGGGAAGCCTTTGCCAGGAGACAAAGGTAAGTCTGGTGGAGGTGTTCTTTTGCTGGCATAAAAATGGCTTTAATTATGCCAGCAAAAGAACATTTTAGAGGCTTGTCTGGTAAAGTCCTTATTCCACAGAATAAGCCTATGATGGTATGCACGGCTCTCTTCTTCCCGCTTCAGTTTCACAACCAAGACTAGCCCAAGATCAATCCGTGAACTTTATGCTGCATTGGGGGACTAGAACCCAGATCTCCCAATTTGCAACCCAGCACTCTAGCCCCTAGACCACACTGGCTATACATTCTCCCCTCTTCACCTCAATTTTCATTTCTTTCCCTCTCAAACACAAACTGCCCTTTACTCCTCTCCCCAGTGTTCTGTGTATTTCTACAAACCTTGGCAGCTCCTCTGCTGATACTGCCCTCTTGTGCACAATTTATTTATTTAATTCATTTATATGCCACCTTTCTCCTAGAGTGGGAGCCAGATTATACCGTTTTGGCTATATAATGGGTCCGCACTTGGGCAATGGGTTTACTATTAACAAATGAGATGTTATCACAAGGAAGACACAAGATAGCCTTGTGAGCATGTGCTGTGTGCATGAATGCTCTTGTGTTATTTTCCAGTAAAAACCATTTATTTCACTTTAAACTGGAGTTCTCTGCAGTAAGTAGTGGTATTCATAGGTGAAAAGATCCCAAAGTTACCCGCCTCTCACAGCCTTCCACTTGAGCTAATGATAATTCCCCAAAATATTATCCTCATGACCGGGGCTCTAAAGCATCCCCACCTCTTTGGGTAACAGTCCAGTGTTCAAACCACTACACCACGCCGGCTGTTTTACCTTTCATAATTTTACCTTTCATAATTTGATGGGTTGTGGTTTGGGAGCTGTTGGAACCTCTCTCACATGCTTTGGTTGAAGGTTGTTGTGAAGAGTGATGGGTCAGCTCAGAAGTGGCTGTGTAGAAACATAATTTAAGTAAGAAAAATATATACCCAAAAGAATATACAGATATACCTCTGTTAACTAAGTGGACATGTTTCTGGGCATTACTTCTTCAGCAGAAAATTTGGTACCAGAGGCTGACATAGCACGGCAAGAATAGGAGTTGGTTCCCATACAGCAGAAAACAAGAGTGGTTCAACATGTTTCAGCAAACTTTTTATTCAAAACTAAACATAAGACAGATGAAATACAATAACCCTGCCAGGTATGCCTTGTATAAGCAAACAAAAAAATAAAATAAAATAAATGTGAAGCTTCTAGAGATCACTTGAAGGATTCTTCCAAAATGCATCCAGGGATGACTTTTTCTTTCACCAGCTTCCACTTTTCATATGATTTCCATTTTTGTGGCCAATCTTATAGATCTATGTTTTTTCTATTGAATATGCATTAAAAAGAATTTGATTCAATTTCTATGAATTTGAATCATTCATGGTCAAAAACTCTGGTCAGTAGTATTTGGTTGACTATTAAATAATAATAGCTGTCTATAATTAAATTTGTTGTTGATGATGGTATGATGAGAGCTGAAATGCTATCATACTATTTTTGGGGTGGGAAACAAACATTCAGTACCAACAGCAATGGCTCTCTATGGTGCCAGAGGGTGCCTGAATGCCCTCTCATACCCTAGAACATTGCAGACTAGTTCTAGAATGTCTCCAGAAGAGAAATGAAGAGTGGTTTTCTTTGTGGAGCTGTCAAAATTCAGGCGTGAGGTTGTAGCAGCGCTGACAGTTTGGGCAGGCACTGAAGCCAATGAGGACAAGCAGGAGCTACAAAAATAGCTGGGGTGTATGTGAGTGTATGCACACACACACACACACAGAGCCTGTACAAGTCAGTTCCATGGGTCCAAGTCCTTTACAAAAAGGTTCCCCACTTTTTAAATGACCTTGCTTGGTTCCTCTTTTGCCTTTGGCAACAGCACCTGGCACAGAGAATTTTAGTACAGGCACACACTGACATGTTTTCCTGGATAATATCTGTGTGCCAGGCGGTGGTTAAAGCCATTGGAGATTTTGTGGTTTTTAAAAACTGGCGTGTTAGAAGATACTGGTGGATTCAGGTAATCAGGAGTCAGAGAACATATCACAAGAAGATCACTTCCAGTAACCCAAAACTGTGTGATTATCAGTACCAGTATTATCAGTTCAGCACTTGGATTTCCTGGCAACGCTGGGCTTAGCCACAATTAAGCTGACAACTTTGGGTGCGATATAGAAAAATGTGGTCTGCTAGAGATCCACTTTCTCAGGGTCAAACTACATATTAGTGGGTGGAGCTATAGTTGTGGTAGGCCACAAGTTTTGCACATATGAAGCCCCATGTTCAATAGCCAACATCTCCAGTTAGGGCTGGAAAAATACCTGCCTGAAACCCTGGAGAGCCACCATCAGTGTCAACAGTCACACTAAACATTAAGGGGAATGCATATTTACAGCAATTAACCTGTTTCCTCTCCCACAGTGGGATTTCCTCAGGGATACATGCCTCATCAATTTGACTTGCAAATTAAGTATAGGCAAGGAACCTCGAATCAGACATACAAATTAGTATGTAGATGAGAAAAATCACATGGTGTGATAAACAGACATCTTTTGCCACTTGAGGGAGCACTTCTGCAAAAAAAAAAAGCACACTAAATATATTGTCTATTTGGATGCTTGGTATAAGACACTTTCCTATCTAAGATTAAAAACAGAGGTTGGAACAAATAGTGCCACTCCCAGGATCCCAGTCATGGGATTCTGGTGGTCCAGTCAAGTGACTTTTCCAAGCTCTGGCTAATGGTGATGCTGTTTATTACAATTTATTGTGGGTTTTTGTTGTTGTTGTTGGCTTTGTCTTTAGTAGTAAGAATCATCCTCTCAATATTTTTTGAGGGGGTCAAGAGAGCATAATGTAAAAGCGGTTTTAGCTGTTCTTTCCCAACTGTGTCCAGGTAAAGATGCTCTTTACTTCTCTACCTGGCAGGGTTCAACATAGGAAAAAGTAGAATTGAAGTAAGGTGAGGACCGGACTCCTGCAGTGATAGCTCTGTAGATGATGGAATTTCATCAGGTGTAACTTGTTTTGTATCTGCACTCTGAAGACAGGAACTGTCTTTTTATGAAATTGGTTTACCTGCCCCCAAAGGAAAGTTTTCTAACTCAGAATACATTGATTGCCTATCTGTTATTCCACATGTAATTTTGAGATTTCTTCTTTGCTGTTTTTGTATTACTAATCAGTTGCAAGGCTTGGAAAGTTACTTTTTTGGGGGGACTCCCACATTCCGAATCCTTCAGCCAGCATGCCATGATAGCCCCCCAAAAGTACCTTTTCCAAAGTTCGGGGCAGTTGGCATCCAAATAGGGTATGTATATGTTTAGAGGAGGATTGCCTTGAGTGTGCCTCTTATTGGATGTGAATATGAAATGTGTTTAAAAACTCAATAGAGTTAAAATCCATTTACAAAAACAACACACTTAAAAATGGTACAACAAAATCCCAAGCCCACAAAACAGAGATACATTTGTGCATTTTGGTTGGCCAATAACGGTATCACTGTTCCGTGGATTTTGTATTTTGCTGCATGGCCAACATAGCTACCCTGAATATGTTTTTACAATGTTAGAAATCAAAGTGCCAATGGTTAAAAGCATGTCTACCAACAGATTTGAAAAAGGCTAACAGAGTACAAAAATTCCATGCAATTTCCCAGAATTGTAACTTCTTACCTGTGCAAGTGGGGGCATGGCGGCAGGTCCACTGGACTTGAGCGGATTGATTCTTGCAGGTAATAAGGTTGCTTCTTCCTGCCAACCTCTGGTAGCCAGGCTCACATTCATAACGTACACTCGCCCCCAAGACATACCACTCGGCAAAATACTCAGCAAACTCAATTGTCTTAGGATTGGGGCATTCATCTGAAAAGGGAAACAGGATGTTTGCAGGCATAAAGGTCTCATGGTGTGGGGGCACCAGAGGTTAGAAGAACACTCCTACATCAACCCAAAGGTCCACTGGAATTGTATGCATACCCTCTTCAACTGTCCCAATCTGGCAGGGACAGTCCTGATTAATCCTCTGTTATCCCAATTTTTCAGCTGCTTTAAAAATATTCTAGATTCCTTCTCTACCTCCCACTTTCTCCCTTTGTTCTCAGCTGACTTCAGGAGCTGCAAACTGAGTTCCAAGTGCCAAAGTAGTCTGCATAACCAAGTAAGGGAGGGGAAGGAGAGGAAGGGAGAACTATAGATTTTCCTTGGTTTTTTTCCGGGCTGTGAGGCCATGTTCTGGAATAGTTTCTTTCTGACATTTTGCCTGCATTTGTGGCTGGCATCTTCACCTTCTCTGAAGATGCCAGCCACAGATGCAGGCAAAACATCAGAAAGAAACTATTCCAGAACACGGCCTCACAGCCCGGGAAAAAACCCAAGGAAAATCTATGGATGCCAGCCGTGAAAGCCTTCGACTTCACATTGAAGGGAGAATTGTAGTCTCATTCTTGCCCTTCCCAGTAGACTCAGGCAAAAGCCTGCAGCCCTTCCTAGTTTGTGGGTTCTTCTTCTTCATTAATAACTTTTCCCACCTTGACCGCACTCTGATGTTGCTGGGCTGCATGTGTCCCGATTTTCAACCGACAGCTTCAAATGGTTTAATTCTAGATCCTTGCAGTGGCTTATTTTGACTTAGATGTTCCCCCCATCCAAAAGCAACTGTGCTCTGACAGGTCTTTGTTTGAATTTTGGTGTCCTTTTGAAATCCCTATGACACCATTTGCTATTCCCCAATGCATCAGATTGTGTATATCTTGATTTCTGCTTGTTCAATAAAATTTCCCTTTTAGAAAGCTATGAGGGAAATATGGCTTCTGTACCCTATTGGCCAAGGTCACAAGATCCCTGGTAGGCATGTGTACTCTGAACATGGGAGAGTTCATTTATGTGCTCTGAAGCCATACCTGGAGCACATGACCCTACTGCTTTTGTGGTAAGGCGCTAGAGAGTTCAAAAAATTCTATAGTGCAAAAGTGATACTGTTAATGGTGCTACTTCCTTCCAGACCAGCTACCCTCACAGTAGCCAACAAATGGGACCCAAGAATTAAAACCACTAAATGCCCTTCAGCTAGAGTGGCCATGTGAAAAAAAGGGCAAGGCCCCTGTATTCTAACTATTTGTTGAAAAGAAGGAATGTCAGCATGGATGGTGTATTACTAGCAGAAATTCCCTTTTCAGCCCAGCTATTAAAGGTAAGGAACTCTGTCCTCTTTCATGGGGCCACCTTACCTTCATAGATTGTCCTGAAACTGCCAACATTTTCATCTCAGAACTGAAATATGAGCCTCCTAGGTGAGTCATTTAACTAAAACTGCCCTATCAGCTTTGAAAGGTCTGCGAGTTTCAAGAACAGATAGAATGAAGTTCCGTCTACTAGCTCTTTTGAAGAACAGTTTGAAGTATTCACCCAAAGACGTCTGGCTTTAAAAGAAAGTGCAAGTATAAGGAGTTTTGGTATGATAACCCTCCATTCATTTTACAATCTGTGGCTAACATGTGTGGTTAAACTATTTTCAGTTCAGCAGATGTGAAACAGTCACAGCCTACTTGTAGAGGGGAAAGAAGTATTCATAGAATTATAGAAGCCTAGAGTCAGAAGGGACCAAAAGGGCAATCTAGTTCAACCCCCTACAATGCAAGAATACACAATTAAAGCATGTCTGAAAGATGCCAATCTAACTTCTTGGTGCTCTTGGCCAGTTTATCACATCTTCTTTCTGGTTCCCAACTAGCATCACACTACATTCCAATACTCCCTCCACCATTCACATGGTCATTCACCCAACCTGACCTTAGGCAACAACTTTCCTCCTGCCTTTGTCCCTCAATGACCACTGTTAAACTGAATTTGCCACCTCATCTCTATACCCACAAGTTCTATTTAGACATTTTATAGCCATTTCTATGTCTATTCAACACCCTGCTTATAAGGCCTGTTCCCAGGCACTAGTTCAGTCTATGCAACTGAGGAAGTAGACTAGGGAATTTATCAGACCATGCAAATACAGCATCATAAGGACGCCTAATTATTGCAAAAGGGTGCCTGTACCAGACAATATCGCCCTTTCGCAATCATGTCCAGTCCAAAACCAGTCCTATTTTGTTGACAGCCCAAGTTGTCAATTGATCCCCTGTGGTGCTTTGTGCCAGCATTTCCAACATTTGAATCTGCATGCCATTGTACTCACATGAATGGAGTGTCAATGGCCGCTCTGGTCAGAACACATCCAGGTGAGATTGCGACATCCAGGTAGGTGACACACTTTTTATGACTCTCCCCAGTTTACATGGGACTTTTATAGTATGTTTGTGTGCTTTTGTGAACTTTTACTTTGTTATTTTTGTTTTTATTTTTGAATTCCCCACACTATGTATTCTCGTGAGAATCCATGGAATTTCAATAGAGGAAGTGAATGGAGCTCCATTCACTCCTCATCCATTGCTGGGGAAGCCTTTAGCACGGATAGGAGGTAAGCGTGGCATGGGGAGTTCTTTTGCTGACATAAAAATGGCAGAAGTTATGTCAGCAAAAGAACGGGTTTAGAAGGGTGGTCTGAAAAAGTCCCAAATCTACTTGGAGCTAATGCTACAATTTCTTTCTGTCAGTTAGTCTCAAGGATGCTATAAGATCCCTTTGCAATCCAACCTCTGTTTAAAGACCACCAAAGAAGGAGGGTCCACAAGCCTCTGAGGCAGTCTAATCCACTCTTGAACTGCTCTTAGGACATTTTCAGATGATCCTTGCCACGCAAGGATCGCCCGGGAAAGGTTCGTCGCAGCAGTGTGGCAGGGGGTCGATTTTGGACGACACGTGCCTGCTGTGAGAGTGTCCATCCCTCTTGCGCTCAGGCTTGGAGCCTACCGTGCTATATTCAACAAGATTTTATTCACAGACAACCTCCATGAATAAAATCTTGCCGAATATAGCACGGCAGGCTCCAAGCCTAAGCGCAAGAGGGACGGACGATCTCACAGCAGGCACGTGTCGTCCGAAATTGACCCCCTGCCGCGCTACTGCGACAAACCTCTCCCAGGCGATCCTTGTGCAGCAAGGATCGTCTGAAAATGTCCTTAGAGTCAAGACGTTCTTCCTAAAGTTTAGGTGGAATCTCTTTTCTTGTACTTGAATCCATTGATTTGTGTTTCTAGTTTCTGGAAACAGCAGAAAACAAGCTCACTCCATCTTCTCCCTTCAGATATTTTAAGACAGTTAACATGTCACCTCTCAGTCTTCTCTTCTCTAAACTAAACATGCCCTAAGACTTTGCTTGTACAGCTAGGTTCCAGGCCTTTTAATATTTTGATCAAGATTTCTCTAAACATGTTCTAAATTCTCAATAGCCTTCTTGAACTGTGGTGCCCAGTACTGGACATAGTATTCCAGGTGAGGTCTCACCAAAGCAGAATAGGATGGGACTACTACTTCCCTTGACCTGGATACTATACTCCTTGTTGATGGACAAATACTGTCACTATACACCGGTTGATTTTTTTAAAAAAACCTAAATCCTCCCCACCTTCACTGCACACTGCAAACGTACACATATTGGTCTGGCTGACGATAAGCTAACAGGTCAGGGTAGTTTGCTGCTATTTTAATGGGAATTCCTGTGACCCTCCAAGCGTTGTTTGACTGCATCTCAAAGAGATGCAGAAAGAGTCCTACTTCATACTAGGAACGTGCAGTGGGGCCTGCTGTATAAAATGAGTTAAAATTTTCCTTTCTAGGAAACTGCAAGAAGGATAGTGACAACCTAGAAAACGTTCAGAGACTGTCTAGGAACAGTTGCTATACCTTTACTAAAGTAAGAGTTGAAAGGAAGTAGGAAGAAATAGTTGCAGGACATTTGGAGTAGATTAATCATCACTATGGAGATTTGCAGATGGGGTCAATATTCTGTGGCAGGCACGGAACAGGGTCGAGAAAGAGGCTCCCTTTCGGATGACATCAACCCATTCCATCCATTGCCGCTCCCGGAGTATTCTATTCACAATGAAACATCGTGAATAGAACACCCATTCCGTGTCTGTCACGGAATTAGGGGTGTGCAAACAGGAGCCCTGCACTTCCGGGCATGATCGGGACATCCAGGTAAGTGGCACTCTTCCCCCCCCCCCCGTCCCTGGGTTACTTGTAATGTTTTTTTTCTGTTTTTATGCTTTGCTTTTACTTTTGACAGTTGGAGGGTTTTAAATTTTTAAATTTGCCGCACCCCCATTCTCTCACGAGAACGGGTGCAATTTCATTTGTTGGTCATAAATGCAGCCTTACGATGGCTGCATTTACGACTAGCCAGTGAGGGGAGGGGGAGGACATACCTGCTGTGGAATGAAAGTAAGTGTGCAAACATTTTTCTTCTATTCCACGGTAGGAACAGGAATGGAAGTGGTGGGGCAGGAACGGGGTATTTGGCTCCGCCTGAAAATGTCCTACATGTCTAGAATTGCCAGGAGCCCATCCACACTATGCAATTATAGTGCTATTATTCCACTTTAACTGTCATGGTTCCATCCTGTGGAATCCTCAGGTTTGGTGAAACACTTGAACCCTTTGGCTGAGAATTTGAAATGCCCCTCCCTTCGCTGCCAGTCCCAGGATTTCATTGGACAGAACCATGGCAGTTAAAGTGGAATCGTAGTGCTATAATTCTGTTGTCTGGATGGATCCCTGGCCCTTTCTTATTGAAGCTTCTGTTCCTTTAAGTGCAATTGCTGGAAAAGGAACAATAACTGGGTCCAGACTTTTTCCTGAAATGGAATTACAGAGGACTTTCCCCATTGTTTTAAAGAAATGTGAAGTCTCACAGTATAGCTCCTTGGGTTTTGCTGACTGTTGTCTCCTCTACATCCACTCATTCTATTCTATTGTGGGTCTGTTTATAGTGATTTCTTGGATCTAAACGAGGGTGCTTCCAAAGTCCCCCCACCCCAGATACTGATGTATGGTTTGCTGAGGGACGCCTACATTTTGGATGGCAAATTTTCTTCTTTCTGAATGCTCCAATTTTTTTAGAGTTATAGTGCAAAAGTTCCACTTCACTGATGCATGACAGCATCATGATTCTAAAAAAGGAAAGGAAAGGTGGGGAGATAAAAAAGAAGGAAGAGAAAAGAAGGGAACATGTTGTTCCAATATCTCTCAGGAGCCCACTTTTGCAGCTGGTGCTGGGAATTGCCAGAAAATACTCTGGGACAACAGAAACATCATTTGCAGATACTCTCTCTCTGTGTGTATTAAAAAACCCCAAGGATTACAGCAACAAATATTGAAACCTCCTGACACATTTGCCCCATCTGAAAGAGTCCAGAGTATCTGCACTACACTGTTATAGCAGTATGATCCAACTTTAACAGCCAGGAACACTTCCTACAGAATCTTGGAACTTACAGTTTGGTGAAGAACTTGGAATTCTTTGCTGCGGTTTAGATGAGTGCACTAGAGCTCTCTAGGAGAAAATTCAAAGTGCCTCCCCAAACAACAAATCTTAGGATTCTATGACATTTGGCCATGACAGTCAAAATGCGATCCAAGTTCTGTAACTGTACAGTGCAGACAGCACAAGTTGGTTTCCTCCTGTTGTCCATGTATAGTTTAACTATGAAATTTCTAAAAGCAATAAACTCTCCCACTTACCACAAGACTGCTGGGACTATTAGACACCAATACTCCAAGTCTTATTGGATATACAGTCGTCCATTCACATTTGCGGCTTAAGCATTTGCAGATTTGATAAATAAATAAATAAATAAATATTATTTATGGATTACTGAATATGTTCTCTCTAGGCATTTTCTAGGTCTTCCAGTTCACTTCTATGGTCAACGTCCACCAGATGTTGACCATAGAATCATGCTGGAGGACCTACAAATGCCTAGAGAAGTGTTCTCTCAGGTAAAAAGAAATTAAAGAATAACGGGCCTATATTCATGGTTTTTCCACCTTTGCGGGGGCCCTCTGCCCCTAAACCCCATGAAAGTTGAGGATTTAACTATATTAGTAATTTAATTGATTAATCATTTAGATCAAACTGATGAAGACATTTTCATCAACGACAATGCTGTCTCAATTAATTAGGACCCAGCTTTCTACTCCATGTGTACACACACACACACACACATATCCCTGGACAATAAAATGTTAAGCACAATTAAAACCACATTAAAAACATAGATTATACACAGTGTAAAATCATTAAAAAGCATATAAAAGTCTACATAAAGCACCCATCCACACTTACAAAAAGCTACCTGTGAGCAGTTACTGATTAAAAGCCTACTTGAACAAAAAGGTCTTTGCCTGCTGATGAAAGGAGAGCAAGGAGGGGGCCAGTCTAGTCTCCCATGGGAGGGAATTTCAGAGGGTGGGAGCAGCCACTGAGAAGACTCTCTTCCATGTCTTGTGAAGGTGGTGAGACCAAGAGAAAGCCATCCCCTTAAGACTCTGGCAGTTTCATATAGGGAGATACAGTCAAGCCCTAAGATGTATGTACACACACACACACACAGGCCCCATTTATATGAGGGGTGAAAAACGTAGCGCCCTGCAGTAACAGCAAGTTGCAGCAGCTGTGACTTGCCTTAATGGTGGTTTTATTGCCAGCAGCCCCCATAAGCTTCGCATCCCAGCTGACAGCTGAGGAAGGGAGAAAAGGGGGAGAGCTCTCTCCCCACTCTTTTGGCCCCGCGGCGGCAGCGGGGAAACCGAGGAAGGTTGAAGAGGGCAAGAGAGCCTCTCCCACCTTCCTTGGCCTCACAGGGGTGGGCAGGCGGTGGGACAGGGAACCAGAGAAGGAAGAAGAGGAGGAGAGAGCCCTTTCCCCTTATCTGCCCCCCATGGTGGTGGCGGCAGCGGCGGCCTGGGGTGGGTGGGAAGACAACCGCCCTCCTCCCTTCCCTAGGGGGAAAAATGGCGGCTGTGGGCGCTTGCCTTGCTAGCAAGCCCCACCCCTTGTGCTTGTCTGGCCAATCACATTTGCGTTTCCTCTCCTCTGGGCAAGCGAATTAAATCGACTCGCTTGTCCTAACAAGCAGGAATGCACACCCCCTCGTTGTTTTTAAAAAGAAACGAGAAAAGCCATGAAGGGTTTTCTGGCAAGGTTTTTGGCCTCCTCCCACCCTGCTTCACAATACGGCAAAATCATACAGAATCCCATTAGGACAGGTAGGATTCTCCTTGCATTCTGTGATGAATTTCTTCACCATTTGGACAACCTTCCATACATTGTTAAAAATTGCAGGTGGCAAAATGTTTGAAAAGAGCCATTCTCTATTACCTTTTCCATAAGATGAAGGCCCTTTCTAAGGTCTTTTTCACACTGCAGAAGTACATATAGCACTTTCATACCAGTTTAACTGCCACAGCTGCATCTGACAAGATCCTGGGATTTTTAGTTTAAAGTACTTAGAAGTCTCTCCTACTGAGCCCCAGTGCACTCCCCTGAACCTCAGCACCAGAGAGCAATAGCAGAGACTCCCAAATATCTCACAAAACTACAAATCCCAGGCCCAAGGTTGGAGCCGTGGCAGTTAAAGTGACATCACAGTGGTATAGCTGTGTAGTATGAAACAGTTCTTCGATGATGGATTGTGATTCATGCATACATCGCCTACAAATATGGAACTGATGCCCTTCACTTCAGAAGTGTTGTTTCACTGATGTGGAAATTTAGTTGATTCAGTTGATTCATTCCTCACAGTTCATACCCTCAGCCCTGTACAAGTAGCTGGCAGCCCCTCTTTCCCTGACTCCTCCAAATATCATCAAATGACAACCAGAAGATTTTGCTACTTACCTTTTCCAGCCCCTAATGTGGACAGGAATGTTCCCCACATCAAGACTAAGCCAATTCCAGTGCAGAAGTTGCTCATATCTTCACAGTACCCAAACTGGTATTTTAATTTTAGAGAAGAAAAAGACTGTTATGGGTGTTTTGACTGCCTGGGAGCCAACGACTCTCTCTACTGCAGGACCACAGGAAGAACCCTAGATAATAATTGTATATTGTCTCGAGTTTAATCAGAATTTCTTTCCAACTTCCCCCTTCTCCTCCCCCCTCCCTGAACCTCTTTGTGTAGCTGAAACTGTTCTCCTCAGGTGTGAGGACTACTCATCCAGGAAGTTAGATATTTTTTAAAACACACACACACACAGTGCCATATAGATTAGCTACACTTTAGAGGAAGTGGTTTACAAGTGCAGTTAGCATCTGGTGAGTGGCTTTGGCCTACCAAGTGGACACCGTTTTACCAACTATCCGCTCATCATAGCAAGTGAATTCTACCTGTGATAATAGTTCCAAAATGGCACATGGGGGAACATTAGTATGTCCCTAAAAAGTGCTGGAATTGGCCCAGAAAAAAAAAAACACAGCACAATGCACACCTACAGTTGCCAGAGTGAAAACTGGAGTGGGCACTCACACCTTTAATGGCTGCGTAGAAGAGGGAATTTCATCACATGTTGCTTCTCACACAACCAGGTAACAAGCAACACCTGCTGAAATTCCTTCTATGCAACCATTCAAGGTGCAGGAGCCCTCTCCAGTTTTCACTCTGGCAACCTTTAGTAACTAAATCTTTGGGCAGAAGGACACCTACGCAATGCAGGTAGTGTAGTTAGAGAAAATAGACAATATATTTCAGAAAAACATGAACAGTTTTCTAGTTAGTTAAAAAAATCACCTGAAGAGGCAAGATTTGCTTAGAGGATGTTTGCTGTTATGATTCTATGAGGCTGAGAGTGTGTGACTTGCTGAAGGTTGCCTAGGAGGCTTCCATGGCCAAAACCTGGTCTCTAAGAATCCTAATCCTGTTCTAACACTCAGACTACTCCGCCATGCTGGCTCAAATACCGAGACAATAAAACTAGGTAAAGTAGAAGGCAGGAGGAAAAAAGAAAGACCACACTAGAGGTGAATTGATCCAGTCAAGGAACTGATTGAGGAAGCCCTAAGTTTATAAGGCCTGAGGAGGGCATTTGATGACCAGGGCTCTTGGAGCTCTCACAGGGTTGCCAAATTGAAAACTGGAGAGGGTTCCTGTACCTTTTCTGGTCATCTAGAAGAGGTGATTTCATAAGATGTTGCTTCTCAGGCAACCAGGTAACAAGCAATACCTGCTAAAAAATTTCCCTCTTCTACACAACCATTAAAGGTACAGAAGCCCTCTCTCTGGCAACCCCAAGTCACTTAACCCACTATGTTGATTGCGTCCAGAGGTTGGAAATGTTAGGACTAAAACCCCTCAGGATTCTCTATGGCAATGGTGGGTGGGTTCTGAGAGTTAAAGCATAAAATAGTGAATGTTTTAAAGTTGACCCAACACTACTAGCTGTTCTGCAGATATGGTGCAGCCTAGACCTCTCCATCTCTAGACCAAATAAGAGCACTCAGTTAAACTGACAGAAAGAAAAGGGAAGAATCCCAGACGTCCTGAGGTAACCTATGCTGTAAGTGTAGGGACATTTTAGAAGAACTTGAGCATCCACGGATTTTGGTATCCACAGGGGCCCTGGAACCAAACTGCAGCAAATACCAAGGACTTCATATTTATTTATATAAGACTTACCTAACTTGGTTGTTTCATTTCACAAGTACATATTATTAGTTTTCAGTAAAGAGTTTGCTGAAACATGTTGAGCTGCTCTTCTTTTTGGTGGTATAGGAACCTATCCCGATTCTTTCTATGTTATTTCTGCCTCTGGTATGAAATTTTCAGCTAAAGAAGTAAATCCCAGGGAAACATCTACATTGTTAACTGAAGTATGCCTGTATTGTGTATGTCTTCCTACTTGAGTTGTTATACTGATTCTGGCTCTGGCTGGTGGACCTTGGGTTCAAGTCAAAAAGAAAGAAGATCCCTTCAAGTCAAAAAGAAAGAAGTCCTGGTGGTGCAGTGGTTAAATGCCAGTACTGCAAGCCACCACGTTGCAAGTTCAATTCCAGCGGGCTCCAAGGTTCACTCAGCCTTCCATCCTTTCGTAGGTCAGTAAAATGAGTACCCAGCTTGTGGGGGCAATTAGCTAACACACATTGGAAACTGCTTAATGCAGTGTAGATGTGTAAATAGCTATTGCTTAAAACAATTTGTAAGCCGCTCTGATAGCCTTGTGGCTGAAGAGCGGGGTATAAATAACTAACTAAATAAAAAAAAAATTAAAAAGCCCAAAAGCCCAATATTTACCTGACCCTTCATCATGGCCTTGATGTAGTGCATACAGTATATGAGTGTCATGCCCCCGCCTTGAGAGTTCATCTTCCTTGGAAGATGAAGCAGACATACCGCAGCTGGAGCAGATGCCTGATAGCTAGCCGAGTCCTCCTTCAGTTCAGCAAGATTCACAGCAGGAAGAGGAGCTGGAAGAAAGACCCAGAGAAAGGCAAAGTCTTCAGCATCTGGCACAGGCCATTCCCACAGATGGAGCAAAAAGCTACGTGCACACAACTTTGAAATGCTCCTTTAATACTATCTGGAATGTAAGCATGGGCTGACCTGCTTGCCTTTATAAGCAGGGAGCTTTCTCTAGTCAAACTGCTGGAAGCCATCTTTCATTTCACCTCTTGACAACCTGACTCAACTATTGAAAGCACTGGATTTATGACTCATTGACCATTTACTGGAACTGCTTGGACCCTACTTTGTTTTATATCAGATACCTCCTCCTTCTAGGGCTTCTGAACTTTGGGCACTTTGAATTCTTTTCCAGTTTTGAAGAATGGGTATTGATATATCATAAGTCAGGGGTGTAAACAACCCAACTAGAGAGACAGAGGAGTTACTTTTTGCCTTTCCTATTGTAAAACAAGTGGAAGTCAACTGATCTACTGAACACCATCCAGGGATCTAGCCTGGATCTATCTTTTGCCTAGTCCTGTTGTGTTAAAAACGTTTGACACTTGCCAAAGAGGTGTGATAGTAATAACTGGAATGCATTTCCCAAACATCTGATAGCAGAAGTTGCAATGTTACTCATTCTAATCTGAATTATTAAGATTAGAAGCACATTTTAATCTGCTCCAAAATGTCTACTCATACAAAATGTGAGGACCCTGCATGGTGTAGTGGTTGCAGCACCGGATTGGCATTTGGGAGATCCAACTACTAGGTTCCTTACAACTGCGATGGGGATGGGTTTTCATCCTGTGCCACCATTGCTATGAGGCTAAAAACAGCCTGGGGAAAAAACTTAGAAGTACCTAAAAATCCAGTTTGCACCTCCTGTAGTTTGGACCAATTTTCAGCTCACTTTGACTTTCAGACTAGGGTTGTTGTAAGGATAAACTAGGGAGGTGGGGCAAGACCCTATATACCACTTTGAGCTTATTGGCGGAAAAGTGGGATAAAAATGTAACTTTTAGAAGTAATAACATAAATAAGATTGTTTTTTTTAATCATGATTCTGAATTGAAAGGATGAAAGCCCAGAGCACAGACCAGTGAAGAGATGCAACAGACAGGCTGTTTTATCTCAGGACAGAGCATTCGTTAGTCTCACTACAACAAAAGCAACAGGATACTATTGCATCCAGTACAACTATGTGATAGAATTGGCTACCCTCAGAGGTGGCTGATAGTAAGGAACCTAAAGCAGAACAGCAAAACTTACAGAGTCATTGGGTCACATTAAATGCACTCACTATGATTAACCCATTCCCCCTCCTACAACAGGTCTTTCTCAGAGATATGTGCCTCACCAATTGGACTTGTACATCAAGCCATTGCTTACTTTGCGATGACCACTCATAAAACAAACATACTAAAGGGAAGATAATGTTGGTGAGGAAAACCATGTTCTATGGTAAACAGACAACTTCCACCACTAGAGGGAGCACATCTTCTAAAAGATGTACAATGTATACATCTAAAAAAAAAAAATCCAGTGCAGGGGTAGAAGTTTAGTCTTCCAGAGGTTATTGGACTACAACTCCCATCAACATAAGCCAAGATGGGCAATAATAAGGGGTGCCAGGAGTTTCTAATCCAAAATCTGGAAGGCTGCCCACTTTGCCCATCCCTGCCTTAAACATTGCTGCTTGCATAGCTAAATAGCATTATCTATACACAAGAGGAACATGTTAGCAAGTTTAGAGGAACCCCAGTGATTTTGTAGAAGTACAAAAACTTTCCCAAGGTGTAAAAGCCTAGCCTGATGTGACAAAACTAAGAATGGGACTGAAGAAATTCAGTGGACACTGAATGTGGATCAGCTATTATTTTGGGTAGGAGGAAAATAGGGGGATAAAATGGAGTATCTTAGAAAAGAACACAGCTGGCTGGAATTCCAATGAGAAGCATAAACTATGTCCCATCAGTCAGGTCAATATGCAGTCAGAGGGTATGGGAGAGGGCCTTCTCTATTGTGCCGCACCAGTTATGGAACATCCTCTCCTTGGAGACCCAACTGGCACCAACACTGCTGTTGTTCAGGCGCCAAGTGGAAGCATGGTCATTCACAAAAGCTTTTGAGGACTAACTGTTTTTACAAAAACCCTTGCATGTACATGGTTTTAATTCATTTTAAACTACTGTAACTCTTTTAATCTCTCTCTTTTTAAAAGCTTGTTAAATTATTTAACATCTTTTTAGCCTTTTAAAATCATTTTTATTATTCACATGGTTTTAAGTTTGTCAGGTCTGCTTTATTGTGCACCACCCTAGGATCAGCATTGTCCACTAAGTTTCTTCAGTCCTGTTCTTGGTCTCTTTATATTTTTGTTGCTTTGTACAACAATCTTAATTTGGACTCTGCTGGCAGTATCCATAGGATTGCTTGTTCATCTTTTGCTGGACCGTTGTTTTTTTTTTCTTCCTTCCAGAAAGATTAAAAAGCATGTGTTATTGTGGCTTGTGGTGTGTTTGTGTGTGTGCATACTCATTTCTTTGTTGCATGATGATCATCTGTGGTCAATCGTATTTTTCAGGGGTTTGTAGCATTTCAAAAACCTGAAAAACCTGTTGAACTAAAGTGGAATAAATGAAATTATTCAAACAATCAGTGGTGAAGGACGTGCTCTGAGCTACCGTTGGCACAATCCTTTGATGCTCTTGGCCACTGCCCGCTTTTGACCCACTTTTCTCCTTGGACTCTTTCATAACACAATTATTGCACTGTGATTCCGTTTTAACTGCCATGGCTAAATCCTATGGAATCCTGGTGTTTGTAGTCTGAGGGGGACCAAGAACTCTCCATACTGTCCAACTGTCCTAATTTGGCAGGAACAATCCCAATGAATCCTCTGTCATTTTCTGCACCATTTTCAAGGACATCTTCCATCTGTAAAAATGAAACAGTGCTAAAAGTGCTTTGTTATTATCCCTATGAAATTTGTGGAGTCGCCATATGTCGATAGGATGGATGTCATACAGAGGATGGAGCAAGCTTGTTTTCTGCTGCTCCAGAGACTAGAGAACACAGAGCAATGCACTCAAACTACAGGAATAGAGATTCCACCTAAATATTAGGAAGAACTTCTTGACAGCAAAAGCTATTCAGAAGTGGAATGCACTCCCTCGTAGTGTGGTGGAGTCTCCTTCTTTGGAGGTTTTTAAATGGAGGCTGAATGGCTATCTGTTGGGAATGCTTTGATTGTGTGTTCTTGCATGGCAGGGGGTTGGACTGTATGGCCCTTGTGGTCTCTTCCTACTCCATGATTCTATGATTCTATAACAGATGAATTGAAGGCACATATACACATACACATTAATCACCAAATTAAAACAGAGCTTCCCACAAACTGAAATACAAAAATTAAGACTCTCCTTTTCAGGAAGAACACTGCTAGTACCCCCCTCCCCAATTTGTATAAAACATCTTGATAATGTTTGTTTTGTGTGTAATCTGATTTTGTGGTAGAGATGTAACGGTGGTAGTGCATGCTGCTGCCCCTGATTGCAAGCTGGGAAACTGAAATATGCTATCAAAAGTCTATCAGACAGATGATGAACACTTGGGCCCATGTAGATAAAAGTCCTTTTTTGCACACCATCAGACAACGATGCTAGAGATGGCGTCAAAGTTTGTCCTTGCTGGGCTTGGAACACAGGTAACCCAAAACATTGTCCCGTCTAAGGGAAAGGACAAGGTGGTACCTCCCTTGTTCCATGTGCAAAGGCCAATTTAACTAAACTGGCAGTTAAATCTTCCATCAACACTATTGAAGGGACAGCATCTTCTACCACACCTGAGGGCAACAAGTTAACTTAAAGGACACAGGATAGTCCTCATGGCACACACAAATCTCTGTCTTTCTCCCCCTTTTTACACCTCAGTTCTGCTCCACAGTACTTTCAGGCAATGGCTTACTCTGCTTAATGGCAGGGCCTGCCTGGATGGCTCATACAGAGAAGATCTTTATGGCACCTACATTAATTTCTGGCTCAAATGGCAAGTGTCTTTCTATCTTCCTTCCTTCACTTGCACACCTAATCCTGCTGCTGCTGAAACACTGGAGGAAAAGGGACATAGATTTTGATTGTTCATCGAATCATAGGAAGGACTATCCATCCAACGCCCTGCCGTGCAGAAATACATAGAATCATAGAGCTGGAAGAGACCATAAAGGCCATCCAGTCCAATCCCCTGCCCTACAGGAATACACAATCAAAGCATTTCTGACAGATGTCCATCCAGCCTCTGCTTAAAAGCCTCCAAAGGAGAGTCCACCATACTCCCACGCAGTGCATTCCCCTGCTGAACAGCTCTTACTGTCACATGACCAGTGGTGTCAGTGGTGTCACTAGGGGGTGGCAGAGGAGGAGGAGGCCTGGGAGGCCGCGGCCTAGTTGGGCTGGGTTGTAGCTGTGGCAGCCTGTGCCATGAGGCTCCCTCTTTCCTTCCTTCAGGGTGTTCGCTTTTATCAATGGATTTCACAATCTTCAGTGGGGCCTGGAACCAATCCCCCGCAGATGCAGGGGTGCTACTGTACATAAAATTGGGGAAAGGTCTGCTCTTCATGAACGCATGGAGACCGGTGCTCCTCTAAACCAGGCAAAACATGGTTTGCACCTCCTCTCTGCCCCAAAATGTCCCCTCCCTTGCATGTTCTTTCTCACTCCCCCCCCCTCTCTCTCACTCACTCTTACTCTCTTACTCTCTGGATTCCTGACTAACTTATTCTCTCAGTCTCATTCTCACTTTGTCTCACACAATCTCACCCTTGTTTTTCTTTCTCTCTGTGTGTGTGTTCTCTTTTGCTCTCTCACCTGTTCTCTCATGTTCTCTCAATTACTCTCTTGCTTCCACAATGCTTCTGGGTCAAAACACCTTAGTTACAGATGATGCTGGGTCACGAAACATCACAAAGTAGTGATGTATGTCTCGCCAGACAGGAGAGGATAAGGCCGTACGTCCTACTGTCATTTCACGATAGCGCTATAGTGTGAGGCCCCATTACAGGACATGTTTTGTGGCTTATGTTCCCACTCTTTCACTAGAATGGCAGTTTGGCCTATTATTGCATTTTTATTTGTAGCTTGTATCGCTTTTTCTGTTCTGCTTGTTGTGCTACATGAAGAATCGCATGGATGACAGCGCACTCTCCCAAAATGTGCAGGGCAGAGGGATGGCCTGGTGGGAGGCTAAAGTCTCCTAGATAGCTGGGGGAAAACAAAGATGCAAGAGATCTTATATGCAAGCCACTGCAACACTGATATTTTTGAAACAGTGGCAAAGGAAATGTGAAAATGCGGCTGTGACTGTACTGCTATGGAATGCTGTTTGAAATTCAAGGTCATGTGGCTAGAATACAAGAGGATTGTTTCATAAAACAGCATGAATGGGAAGGACAGAGTTCCATATTACAATTGTTACTCCAAAACACATGTGCCACAGCTTGAAAGTGGAAAGGGGGAAAAAGCATTGTAGGCAGGTGGGTCATAGATTTGTCCAACCTAAGAACCATTGATGCCTCAGATATCTACCAAGGAGAGTCTACTTGGATGTCACAGACAGGTATGGCCATGTGGGAAGAGTGCCCAGGAGAGAGGTGAGGAATCCATTGAACGCATAAAGAAAGGAGTTGATCCTGCATTTGGAGGCTGGCAGCATGTAGAAGGGCATGTAACCAGCCTCTGCACATCTTTTCCCCTGGTCCCTGCTTTCTCCTATTGTTCTCTCCTGAACCAGAATATGAAAGGCATGTTTTCCTTGAAAAATTATGAAGATGTATGCATCAGAAAGCCAGTGTGGTATAGTGGTTTGAGTGTAGGACTATGACTCTGAAGACCATTGTTTGAATCTCCGCTCAACCATGGAAACCCACTGGGTGACCTTAGGCAAGTCAGACTCCCCCAGCCTCAGAGGATGGCAAAGGAAAAAACCCTCTGAACAACCTTGCCAAGAAAACCCCATGATAAGATTTGCCTCAGGGTTGCCATAAGTCGGAAATGACTTGGAGGCACACAAAACAACAACAACAACAAAACAACAACAATGCATCAGACCTGTAGTGTTCAGGCCTTTCAACCATAAGAACAACTTTCTTTTTGTATCCTTTGCAGGGCAAACCATGACAGATGGTGGCATGGAAGATTCAGGAGACCCCACTGCTGAGAATGATGAAGCAGAAAGCATTGGTGGGCACCTCCATGTTGACAGAAGTGAGCAACAGGATCCAAGTGGAAATACTAGGAAAGGAGGGGAAGCTCCCAGTGGTGTGAGTGCTGCTGCTACTTTCTTCTTCTTCTTCTCTTTTTCTTTTTCTTCTTCCTCCTCCTCCTCCTCCTCTGACAATCATGACAAGAATAGGGAAGGAGAAAAAGAAGCAGATGATGTCAAGGAAGGGGGCCCAAGTACTCCTGCATCAGATAAGGGTGAGTTTGTTTCCTGGACCTTTGATGACAGGCATTTGGTGACAAGCTGGGCCAATATTAACAAAATGAATTTCAACAGGGAGAAATGTAGGATACTACACTTGGGCACTAAAAATGAAATGCACAGATACAGGATGGGTGGGTGACACATGGCTTGAGAGGAGTTCATGCGAAAAGGATCTGGGAGTCTTAGTGGACCACAAGCTGAACATGAGTCAGCAGTGTGATGCAGCAGCTAAAAAAGCCAATGCAATTCTAGGCTGCATTCATAGGAGTAACAGACGCCTCTTGCTAGAGTTCTGTGCAGAACAACAGCTGACTATTACAAACACTATCTTTCAGCACAAAGATAGTTTGAAGACAACCTGGATGCATCCCCGATCCAAACATTGGCACCTCATTGACTATGTTCTAGTCCACCAGAGAAACATTCGCGATGTCCATCATACTCGAGTGATGCCCAGTGCAGAATGCCAAATAGATCATCGCCTTGTAAGATGTAAACTAAATCTTCATCTTAAGTTCAAACCTAAGAGGGGTGGTGTCTTAAAGAAGAGACTCCAAGTCAACAATCTTCAACAAGCTACCATGAGAGACAACTTCCAGGCAACACTGCAAACAAAATTTGAAGACCATCCTACAGATCCTTCTCCTACAGTGCTTTGGCAACATATCAAACACAGTATCCTCCAGTCTGCGGAAGAATCCCCCGGGTTCTCCCACAAGAAAAATTAAGACTGGTTTGATGAAAACAACCAAGAGATCCAGGAGCTGTTGGCAAAGAAGAGAACTGCTCACCAGGCATACTTCGCCCAGCCAACTTGCCATTTAAGAAAAGCAGCTTTCTGCCTCACATGTAGTAAAATTCAACAAAAACTCTGAGACATGCAGAACAAGTGGTGGATCAATATAGCAGAAAAGACACAACGCTGTGCAGATCTCGGTGATCATAGAGGATTTTATGAAGCTCTTAAAGCAGTGTTTGGACCTACTTATCAGGTCCAAAGCTCCTTATACAGTACAGATGGTCAAACATTAATTACTGATAAAGCCTCCATCCTGAATCGATGGGCTGGACATTTTCAAAGTCTCTTTAGCGCCAACTGAGTAGTCCAAGGCTCAGCTATCCAACATATGATACAAAAACCCATGAAAAATGAATTAGACATAGCTCCCACTTTGGAAGAGACCCTTAAGGCCATACAGCAGATGAAAAACGGCAAGGCAGCTTGGATTGATGGAATCCCACCTGAAGTTTGGAAAGATGGAGGTCATGTACTCCATGATAAATTCCATGAACTCCTTGTGAATTGCTGGGAAAAAGGGGAACTGCCATCAGATCTCCGAGATGCAGTCACCATCTCCTTGTACAAGAAAAAAGGAGCAAAATCCGATTGCTCAAACTATCGAGGTATAACACTGCTCTCTGTTGCTGGAAAAATCCTTGCAAGGATACTCCTGAACAGATTAGTTCCTGCTATTGCAGAAGAACTCCTACCTGAAAGCCAATGTGGCTTCAGAGCCAATAGGAGTACTACAGTTATGGTATTTGCCCTTAGACAACAGCAAGAGAAATGCAGAGAGCAGAACAAGGGTCTCTATGTAACATTTGTCGACCTCACTGAAGCCTTCGACACTGTGAGTAGAAAAGGTCTGTGGCAGATCCTGGAAAGACTAGGATGTCCCCCCAAATTCCTTAAAAACTAAAAGAGTGAAGCAAGGTTCTGTTCTTGCTCCAACTTTATTTACAATCTTCTTCAGCATGATGCTCCAAAGGGCTATGGCAGAGCTTGAAGAAGACGGCATCTATATACATTACCGTATTGATGGTAGCTTGTTTAAGTTAAGCTGTCTGAGGGCTCACACTAAGACTCTAAATTATCTAGTTCATGAGCTGCTCTTCACTTATGATGCTGCCCTTGTTGCCCACACAGAAGCAGCTCTGCAGCGCCTAACATCCTGCTTTGCAACAGCTGCAAAGCTGTTTGGGCTGGAAGTCAACCTGAAGAAAACGGAAGTTCTTTACCAGCCTGCACCACAGCACGAACACCATCATCCCCACATTGCCATCAGCAAATCTGTGCTTAAGTCCGTTCAGCAGTTCACCTACCTGGGAAGCATCATCTCCTCAGATGCCAAGATTGACAAAGAGATCGATCACAGATTAGCAAAGGCATATAGCGCATTTGGAAGACTTTACAAGAGTCTGGAGTAATAAACACCTGAGGCGAAACACAAAAATCAGTGTATATAGAGCCATTGTACTGTCTATTCTCCTATACGGGTCTGAAACATGGGTCACCTATTGCCACCACTTACGACTCCTTGAATGCTTTCATCAGCACTGCATATGCACAATCCTAAATATACACTGGACTGGACTATGTGACGAATGTTGCTGTCCTTGAGTAAGCAGGGATCACCAGCATTGAGGCCATCATATTGAGAACACAGCTGTGCTGGGCAGGGCACGTTTCTAGGATGGAGGACCATTGCCTCCCAAAAATACTACTCTACGGTGAACTTGCCATGGGTCAGCGTAAGAGGGGCGCTCCAAAAAAGCGATATAAGGACTCCCTGAAACAACATCTAAGGCTCAGCCAAATTGATCACCAACAATGGTCTGCCCTGGCCTTACATCAGGAGGCATGGAGACGCACTATCTACAATGCTGCAGCCTTACTTGAGAACTCATGCCAAACAAGTCTTGAAGAGAAACGGCAACGCAGAAAGAATCACAAACCGGAAACATCACCCAAGGAGACCCTCTGCTGTGCTCTCTGCAACTGGACTTGTTTATCCTGGATTGGCCTTTTTAGTCATCAGCATGCTTGCAGAAAGCGGGGGATGAGTCCTTCCTGAATCTTCGTTCGCAAAGAAAAGCCAGAGAGAGGGAATAGGAGTATAGTGTCTAGATCAAATAGTACCACTGTATTCTGCTTTGGTCAGACCTCACCTGGAATACTGTGTCCAGTTCTGGGCACCACAATTCAGGAAGGATATTGAGAAGCTGGAACGTATCCAGAGGAGGATGACCAGGATGGTGGGTGGTCTGGAAGCCATGCCCTATGAGGAGCGGCTTAGGGAGTTGGCATGTTTAGTCTGGAGAAGAGAAGGTTGAGAGGAGACATGATAGGCATGTTTAAATATTTGAAGGGATGTCATACTGAGGATGGAGCAGGCTTGTTTTCTGCTGCTCCAGAGACTAGGACATGGAGCAATGGGTTCAAACTACAGGAAAAGATTCCACCTAAACATTAGGAAGAACTTCCTGACAGTAAGAGCTGTTTGGAAGTGGAATGCACTGCCTCATAGTGTGGTAGTCTCCTTCTTTGGAGGTTTTTAAAGAGAGGCTAGATGGCCATCTGTTGGGAATGATTTGATTGTGTATTCCTGCATGGCAGGGGGTTGGACTGGATGGCCCTTGAGGTCTCTTCCAACTCTATGATTCTGTAACTGATGTACAGTCTTCCACAATAGGATTGGCTGTGCCCATATCTTAACAGGTTCAGTGTGTTATCCAAATATCTTGTTGACATGTTAAATAGCCCCGTATCTATAATTTATGTGTTTATGTACTTCTGGTGCCCTCCAGAGGTGTTGGGCTGCATGGTTAATAATTTCCTTGTAAGGGGAAAGTTGTAGTATAGCTCATCTCAAAAGCTCTCAGTTGGAAAACATAGTTTTGTCACTTGATAGTGTTCCATGATTGTACATTACATGTGTTGTTTTGAGGAACTCATTACTTCAATAATAAACCATACACCTAAAACAGTCCCACCTGCATGTAAAAGGGAAATCTTAACATTCTTGTGGAAACCCCAAGACTGGCAGAAGTATAAAAATAATGTTCTTTTTTTGGAGGGGGGGCATTTTAAAATGCATGTCAACCATAATTTATAAAAAGTGAAGTTCTTTTTTTAAAAAATGCCAGACAGCTAGAATAGCTCTGTGATAATGTGTCTACAAGAGCTGCAGGAACAGAAAATCTTGTGATTTGGTGAGTAGGCAGAATATTGAATGAGTTTGGGAATGGGAAGAAAATGTGACATCCTGTGGAAAGGCGTATGTGGTTGCCAAGGCCTAAATGATGCTTTGACTTCTAAAGACACTTAAGAGCTTACTAATGAAACACATGTAGTCACACTGATGTGCAGCAGTTGTTAAGCACCTATTTTAATTACTTTTGACAAATATTTCCAAACTTAATAGCTGAAAAAAAGATCTGTGTTAACTCCTGGCTGTCACCCTGTGCAGGTCTCCAAAAACCACCTACCAATGCTTTGTCAACTTACCTATTACTAGTAAAAGACACCAATACCATAACCCCCATGGTTGGGCAGTGTGGGAATTCTTTGGATTTAGATTCATGCTGTCTTCACATGTTCATTGTGCATCATTTTGCAGAGACTTCCACAAGCAACACCCCAGCATTGACTTTTTGGCCAAGGAATGAAACAGGAGTGTCAAAGTTAGGGTGTTCTGTCTGTCATGGAACAGGTGTGTAAGGATGCCCTCTGGATGACCAGAGGGAGCTTCTGTAGAGGATGGACAAGGAATCTGCTATCTTCTGTGAAGTCCTTGACACTTTCAAGGACACCACAGCAAGCCTTGAGGAGAGGCATGAAGTAATGGAATACATGCGCGCCAGTACCACACTCCTCACAGGCCTTGTCCTCAGCTTGCACCCTCGGGTATCCAGTAATTCAGTGAAAAAGCCAACACCAAGATGGAGGAATAGTCAGTGTCAACCTTTCCAGGAACAAAGTGAGACTGTTGTGCCATCAGCATCCATTTTGAGCCAACTACATCTGGGAGACTCCAAACTATGGCTTCAAAGACAGGATCTGCAAGGACCACATGTGAGTTATGGTTGAAGTCCTGCTTGCCTACTAGAATATTGTCTTCTTCTGCAAGATGGAATGCCATAGGAGTGACGGGGTGATGAACACACCAGTCCCCTAGCTGCCTTGAAAGGTGAAGATGCATGGTCAAATGAAGACCACTTTGCTTGTTCATATAAAACATAGATGTGGTGCTGTCTGTGACTACTTATATGACATAATTCCTGAGTAATGGTTCAAAAGACCGAAGTGCTTTGAATTTGGCAAGAAGCTCCAGGACATTTATGTGGAGCTGACATTCCATGCTTGACCACCAAGATCTTGTCGTGAGGGTTTCAATGAACCCCCCTCCAAACTCCCTTGGATGCATCTGTGGTGACAGTGATTCAAGGCTGAGGTTGGTGGCAGGGCATACCCTGGACAAGATTGGTCAGATTTGCCTACCACTGAAGGTCCTATTGTGAAGGCTATGTGAAAAATCTTGTAGGGGTCATCTGCCTCTAGTGAGAACTTTAAAAAAAACCATGCCTGCAGGGTCTAAAAATGAAGAGCAAAAAGCCCAATTTTGTTGTTGTAGATGCCACAAGGCCCCCAAATCTCTGAATTTTGCAAGCCCTATAATATAAGCATTTGATTAAGGACTAAGCATAGTCCATAAGGGTGCAAGCCCTGTCCTGTGGAAGGAACATCTTCTCCCTTTGAGAGTATACCATAGCCCCAATAAATTGTACCCTTTGGGGTCAATTAACAGTTTTCCAGATTGACTTGAAGACCAAGGCAGGCCAGTAGATGAAGTATATAGTCCATGTTTTCTTGAATCTTCTCCTAGAAGTGAGCCGCTAACAACCAGTCATCTACATACGGAAACACCTGAATGCTTCATGTTCAAAGAAAGGTGACAACTGGAGCTGTGCATGTTATAAAGACTTTGGGAACAGTAGTTAATCTGAAGGCAGGAACCTTGAACTGGTAAACTTTGTTGCCAATAGCAAAATGGCCTCTTCCAGAAGGGTCTGAGCGGTCTAATAGCTTGTGACTGAGGCTGGACCTCAAGGTTCTTGACTGTCATCCTCACTTTATATAATGATCATGTAGATGATTTTGATGCTGAATAGCCCACCACCATCAAAAGCTAAGTCTTCAATTGTGGTACATGTACTGTGGTCATGGGCTGAAGCCATGCAAGACATCAAAGGGTGATAGCAGACATGACCTTGAGAAAAGCAGTTGGCTTGCTGTGTCGATTTGAATATTAGCCAGACTGTGAGCCAATGCTTGAAAGAGGTTTGCAAGATGACCGTATTTCTGAGATAAGTGATATAGTAAGGGATGTATCTGCCCCCAAAGTAACTTCTGATACTCAGCCATGCTTGTTGGCCATTTCCAAAACACATGATCAATACAACAGAAGAATACAGTCTCTGTCTGACAAAATGAAGCTTCCTGCCGAGGGACAGAATATGAAGGCCTTCTTTCTTTAGATTGAGATGCCTAAACAATAATGGAATTGGGAGGCCAGTGGTGAAAAAGAAAACGTGCACCCTCTTCCTGAATTCTGTAGAGGTTCTCTATACATCTTGAAGCAGGAGGCATGGGAGAGGGCTTGGACCATTATTATCTAATTACGATAAAGCAGGTAAGAGTGGTAACATGAAAAAAAGGGGCAGGTTCAAGAGCTCAAGGAGTGGGAACCTGAATGGCCAAGAGCTTGTGCCATTCATAAAGTCTGTTCTAAGTCAGGATGCATATTCTCTGCTGGACATAATGAGGCCATATTTCCTACCTCCTTCACAGAAGAGGATGAGTGAAGAAGGAGAGGATGGTACTATAGAGGAACAGTTTGAATCCTCAGCAGATGAGGTATGCCCTTCCCGAATGGACAATGTATTTGGCTGAGTACATGCCGTCCATGGCACATCTGAAGCTAATTCTGAGGCTGTAGTAGAGATTGGTAGAGGCACTGAGTAAAGTGTCAGTACAGGCACTGCAGATCAACTAGAAATAGTGGTAAACACTGGAAATACTGATGGCAGGTCTCCCCATTCTGAGACTGATTGAGATACAGATACAGAAGGGGCATGAACCCCCACAGCCAAAGAGACAACAGGTGCTATACTCATGAGTAGCAGTCCTTTAAATCTGATCATGACTTCCTGGAATGGGAATGTGCACACACTCCTCTAGCCACGAATCTCTCTTGGTAATAAGATGGATAACGAGACTACATCCAGCAAGACAATTCTCCCCATCATATTCCATTTGGTATAATATATCACTATGTCAACTGGAATGAAGTGAATAGGGAGAACACTCTCTTGTATATTCATAGTAGCACAACTTCGCAGAGTATGCTACCTCGATCTGTACCAGGGAGAAAGACAACAAAAACAATGTCCCATTGATCAGTCCTTCAATCTTCCCTGTTCCTATGGAGTATAACAGAAATTGAAGACTCATCATGTATATGAGAGGTGTCTCTAACCTCTTCTTCTAAAGATGAGTCTACTCATACCAAATTAGAAGCAGCGTATGGGACTTCAAAATAAGCTGTAGGGAAAGCAGGTGATTCTGAAGTCTGTTCAGAGACACACTTCTCAATGAACAAATGAATGATTGAGTTATTTTTATCACTATTTTCTTGCTCCGTAATCTGTGTACTGTACTTGCAACCACTGGAGTGATTTTGGGGAGGGGGGGCAGCTCATCCTCTGGTTTTCATTTTTTTTCTAAAAGAAAACAGGACTCCTCTATGTCTCCGTTCAGGTCTTGAATCTTTCATTTTTTTTTCTTTAATAAATCAACCACAGTCAATCCATACTTATTTATATTTTAACCCCGATCAACTTAGTAAGAAAAACAGAAAAAGAACTTTAGAGAGGAAATCCTCAACCCTGTTGAGGGAGAGAGGAGACGATGCATGAAAGGGATTAGAACTTTGGACTCCTGCCTCAATCAGCTGATGAGAGGGAATAACCCACTGGTTGTGGATTGCTCTTTCAGCCATCCTGAGAATAAGAAAGCAATCAATACATTAGTTGTAACCATTAATCTAAGAAGGGATGCAATACAACTGAATATTAAAAAAATTATCTGCACAAAGCAGCAAAATAGAGGAATTAAGACAATAAGCACCACTAACTTTCTACATGATATATTATCTGCTATATATCTTTCACAATTGCAATATGACACTTCACTTCAAAGTAGTCCTTGTTTTAAAATGTTTTATTTTGTAAAGTTAACACATAACTTTAAAAAAAACAAAGACAATGAATACTCAACATGCATAAGCCAAAAAAGAAAAAGAAAAAAAGAATCCTAGCAGCAAATTCAAAGATGAATAGTAAAAAGAGAGCAAGATTATCCATACAATGTATACCTATAAATAAATGGCAATTAGCACATTATATTCCTTATTTCACTCAGTTAAAAAAGGACTACAAAGGAGACACAAAACCAGTTTAAGTGCTTCCTATCTTATTTTACATGGTTACAACTGACTAATCTTTAAAAAAGATCTTTTGCAGGTTGGAACATTTGGGAGCCCAGTTTGTTTTCTATTATAAATTAATCTGATTGAATAAGACAATTTCAATCCAGTATAACAAATATCTGAATGTTAGCAGTTCACGAAGACTGAGGATCCTTTCACACTACACAGTTACAGCATTATGATTCCACTTTAACTTCCTTGGCTGCATCCTATGGAATCCCGGGATTTGTAAGTTGGTGAGACACTACATCTCTCTGGCTGAGAATTCTAAATACCCCTTTCTAAACTGCAAATCCCTGGATTCCATAGGACAGAAGCAAGACAGTTAAAGTGGAATGGTAGTGCTATAACTGTGCAATATGAAAACATCCTGAGGTTTAGAAATTAAGTGAAAACTCATTTCTAAAAGACAGTTAAGCAGACATGTTTTACTAAATATGAAATACAACCCCAAACAGTAACACAATGGGTTGTATACAGCCTGATGTCATGATCCTATATTCCTTTACCTAGGAGTAAGTCTCATTGAACTACAAGCAGACATGTATAGGACTGAACTGGCTCAATTGAATCAATGAAAAACGTCAGCCATGACTAAGTTCAGTCCCTCTGATTTCCATGGGAACCAATTACAATTGGATTCAGCCACTTCTTAGCAGCAGCACCACTTAATCCCTCACCTTTAATAATATGGATGGTTTGAATGACATGTCAACATCTAAAAGTAGAAGAATCTTCTGAATTTCTAACATGATGCCCCCCTCTTTCTCCCCATCTCTCTTACATGCATACTCGCACACACACACACACACACACACACAAATTATTGGCGTTAAGAAAGCTTTTAAAAAATTCTGTTTGATAAAGAAGAGGTCTTTACTCACTAGAGTGAACATAATAATGGTGGTAACTTTTAGGAGTCATCTCTTTGCCAGTTAAATGCATCTGTACAGCCCAATATTATTCATTTTACTTGGAAGCAAGTTTCACAGAATTTAACACAACTTGCTTTTAAGTATACCTACACATGAACTCTGCCTCTGCCTTAGACAGAGCCAAATCATATTAAGTGACCACTCAGACTAATCCATAAAACATTAATAATCTGTAAAACACTACCTTGGCTGGGCTGCCACTATTTATTTCTGTGCTAATTTTACATGCAAATGACATGAAAATAATTAAGTACATGAAGTCACACTATCTACTCTAAACTTAAAAAGAAATTCAGCTTTCAGTGACAATTTGATTTTGTACACTCCAAATGGTAATTTAATATTTTTAAAGTATAAACTGATATTGCTTCTTGTCATGATTAGCCCCCATCACCTAGACCAGTGGTAAAACTTTCCAGCTTTCTTTCCTCTAAGCAGCACACTCACACATGTTCTTGGTCTTTTCATAATTATGGAGTACCATCCCAAGTGGTAAACTGTTACTATCTTTGGTGCTGTTATGTGCAGTTTTTAGATGCACAGAAGAAACCACCACTCTGCACATAAACTGGAAGTGTAAAAAGTGAATGCATAGTCACCCACGTGCCTTCTGCTGGCATGTTTTTCTGTGTGAGGCTGCCCTATCAACAGAACTGGCAAAGCGGTACAAGAAAAAAAAAACACCCTTGAAACATAGCACATGCACTTCCCGTTACTTCACACACAGGGCATCTATTCCATTACAAGACAGCCTATAGAACAAATTATCAATGAGGAAGCTAGGAAGTACACATGTATTGATGGCACTGCATTCCATTATGGTCACCTATTTTAACTAACACACAAGAGTTAGCAGATAAGTAAAAATAACTATTAAAAAGCAAACAACAGGAACTATGGAACCACTAACTTGCTCTACCAGTTCTTCTCAAGCGAGACAGACTGCTGAGTAATGTTATATTTTAAAGTAAGTCTTTTAAAAAAACATCCCAAAGCACAGGTACTTTTAAAATAGCACCACTTCTCAACAGAAAACAGGCCATATTTGTAAAATTAATTATCATAAGCTTTCTTTATCGTAAGTAAAAGGTGATAAACTAATTTTGCTCTAGCTGTGATTAGTAAGCCTGTGATCCTTTGTCTAGGTACAAGTTATTAAGTGAAGGGCTGAAAATGCTCGTTGAAAAATAACCTCATATTTGTTTCAGACTAAAGATGAAAAAGGGCACTAGTACTTAGTTTTTCCTTGGGGTTTTTTTCCGGGCTGTGAGGCCGTGTTTTGGAATAGTTTCTTTCTGATGTTTCACCTGCATCTGTGGTTGGCATCTTTTTCTCTGAAGATGCCAGCCACAGATGCAGGTGAAATGTGAGAAAGAAACTATTCCAAAACACGGCCTCACAGCCTGGAAAAAACCCAAGGAAAATCTATGGATGCTGGCCATAAAAGCCTTAGACTTCACATAGTATTTAGTTTGTTTGCAAAAGTTCAGAGTAGTTTGCAGGGAATGTAGTGAAAGAAAAGGGGAAGGCAGGCTGAAGGAAAGGGGAGGGTGGAGGTGTGGTCCTACAGTATGATCGTACAGTTAACAGGACTGGATGTAAACGCAGCTGTACTGAAATCAATGGGGCATAGTCAAAATTTCAACAGGTCTATTCTAAGTACAACTGAGTCTGGATCCAACTTGTAGAACAGATGTTAGCCACATATTTCCATTTCTAGTATGACAATTAAAATATACTGTAAAACCAAAAATTACTGGCTGGCATCCTACTGAGCAGTTACAAATGTATAAGCTAGAATTACACATTCGTAACTGTACGGTATTCATGTTTACAACTGTGGCACTACTGCCACATTACAAATGCACCCCTAAACCTACTGTAACAACTGGCAGCTGCACTGAGCAACAGAGGTCTGTTCTACTTGCAGCAGAAGGAAGTTTCCTGCCCCCTACTCCCAGCAATCTGTGGTATGACAATCAGAAGCAGGACCACAACTCTTTGTAATACTACAGACTGTTTCTGGGAGGGAGCTAGAAATATCATCCTGCTGCACCCTGATCACCAAAACAGGTCTCTGTTGCTCAGTGTGGTTGCTGGCTTTTAAGCTAGATTTGGGGAGTTGGGTCAGGAGATCATAAGTAGTTATGTACATCTGTGATGTAAGATCTTGGCTGTAATTTTTAAGAAGCCCATTAGGCTTTAGGGCCTGGACTGCATTCACCAATGCCAACACTTGCTAATAAAACTCATGGGACTTTTGAACTCAAAAGTTTTGCCTTTTCTTTAAAGAGCTCCTTCCTTATTCTGTTCCATCTCTAATTTTAGTACAAAGAGAGATGGGGGAGTTTCCCATAAGTCACTCACTCCATTTGTTTGGGCACTTAAAAAAAATCCAGGGCAGAAGTGGAAAGCTATGCTGCTGCTTTTGAAATTGCATTAAGAAAGAATAAAGCATCAGGAGCACAGGCTAGGCAAATATACAAAGTTACATTTTAAAAAATAGCAAAGAGAAGAAAATCCTGCACAGTTGTTTGTGGATGCATTAAGAATATTTCAATCAGGAATGACAACTTCCCAAGAATACTGCCTGGAAAGAATGTCAAGGAAAAAGAAAACAGAATGTACATAAAAGCAAAAGGAACAAGGAACTCTGTTTCTCTTTAGGAAATCATATTACAAAGGCCCGAAATGAACAAACTTCAAAAACATTCGATATTCACATGGATAAAAAATCCAGTTACTTGAGCCAGCTTTCAAGTTGAACCTAGGCAGAAATAGAAACGAACTGTTAGACAAGACCAAAAGGTCACCATAGAAGCATTATTTGTAAAAACAAAACAAAACAATACCATTTATAGACTATTGACGATAACTTTACTGTCACAGGCCTGCAATTTTTCTCTGAGCGAACAGAGCAGGAATGAGCAATTTTCTGGCATCAGGGAACTGTACAAGACTCTTGCTCTCCCTCCCATGTAAGCCACACTGTGGCTTCCAAAATTCAGCGGTAACTGCAGTAGCTCTGTATGCTACAGAACTATCTCCCAATACTACAAAGCCCACAGACACAATCCCTATAGAATCTCTTTCGCTTCTGGAAGGGAAGGGGGTAATGAGATTTTCTTTTGTGCTGCTGCTGAAGTTCAGTGTTATTCTGGTACCTGCAGTTGAGTTTAGCCACCATTGCTGAGTGTGGCAGGGACAATAAAAAGAGTTGTGGGGACACATGAAGCCCACATGAGTTGCCTACCCTTGAACAACAGTATAATGCAGGGGTGGGCAACTGCATGGGGGCCAGGGGCCAATTCTCCCCTTCCCCTGCAAGCTGCACCCACCACCAAGCACACATGCCTCTGTTTTCTTCTGCAGACACTCACAAAATCGTGACAGGAAGAGGCACTCGTTCCCTTCCTTTAGCCATTTAGAGAAGTACTGCAGAGGACAATGGACATGTTTCTACAGCAGACTTTCTTAAAACAGTGACAGGAAGTGACAGCGTTGCCATTTTGAGAGTACCTACAGATGAAGGCATTGCAGGCAATAGGGGAAGTACAAGGGTCTGGGGTGCTTATGAGGAGTGGAGGTGCTTTCGAATGTTTTAATGCTTTTGGGGGGGCTCTGCTTGATTTTAGAGCAAAAATTGCCTGATCACACCAACATTTAAAAAATATATCTATTGAGGGAAATGGTGGGGGGCTTCAGGGACCAAAAAAGTAGGGCTGGGGGACTGCATGCAGCCCACACTTTGTCCACCTCTGGTCTAATTGGAGACATGTGAAATCTATCTCTTCATTTCCACAACGTGTCCCATTTATTCTTACTTTCGGAGCCATGAGAATACATGGAATGCCAATTGGAATAAACAATCAGATGTAGGAGTTCCGCTTTGATTGGGCTATGCATCTGCATTCTTGAAATCTCTGCTAGATATGCTAGAATTTGTGTGTCTAGATGCCAGTTTAATTTATTGCAGTTTCATCAAGGATCTGCTAATTTTGGGAGGTGTAGTCCAAAGACCTACCCTTTTAAAAATCCTGACCTATATACCACTAAGTAGAGCTGAAAACCTGAACACAGAATCACAAATTTATGCCAAGAATATGGGAGTGATGTCATTTAGCACTGGACTGCACAAACTCAGCAATTTGGCAGCCTTTCTGCATCCTTCCAACCCTCAACATTTTAGAAGCAACCTCCTGTAATACCAGAACTAGCAACTGTTTGTTATACACCATTGCATTCTGCAACAGTTTGTCATTTTATAATACAAAACCCATGACATAACGCTGCAAGTGCATTAATATAAAAATAAACCACATCACTGTTATGCAACTGTAATACTCCACACCTAAAACCAAGGACTCCCCCTCAGTGGTCTTCAGACTTGATCACCTGATTTGTATACCCATCAGGCAAGTAGACTTTCCGTAGCTGATCTGCCTTGGGTATGGAGTTCCCATTCTTCACATGACGAGACAGGAAAGCTCGCACAGCTGGATGATCAGCCTTCTCAAGAGGAATGCTGGCTTCCAGAAACATTTTTACAAAGTCCTGGACAACATTGGGTTTCTCTATTGGGGGTGCACTGTTGCACTGCAGAGAGGCAGTCAGAGTCCTTGGTTTCTTTCTGACCGTTTGCTCTTCAAACTCCCCCTTCCGCTTGGTGTGAGTTTTGGATTTGAGATGATCGTTGATTGCAGACTTCCGGACATGATTCAAGACCACGTTACAAAAAGTGCAATACAGCTTCCCACCATCTTCATACAGTTCACTGCCAAATTCAGTGACGCGATCCTGAGGAGTCACATACAAAGCAGTCTTGGAACGGCTCCGAGAGGGAGGGGGCTTCACATCAAATCGATCCATGGTTGTCTTTAGTAAACTGATTTTTATGGGGGGGAAGTTAAGAGAGAAATATTACATTTATGTTCACCTTGTGCAGTCGCAAAATATAATAGCAGAACTTATCGAGGTTTCAAGGCTCTACTAACTCTGTGAGCTATAGTCCAAAATCCTACCCTTTTAAAACCCTGACATATGTACCACTAAAAGGAGCTAAATACCAGGATACTGAATCACAAATTGTTCTACTTTCCTTCAGCAAGACATACAACATTCTGACATTATATATGCCAACAATTTCCCTTCCATGGATTCCAGTGCAGGCACATGCACATAAGCGTTCTGCAAGCAAAAATTTTGTACACACATGCACACAAGTGTTCTGCAAGCAAAAATGTTGTACAAGAAGAATCTATATGAAACTGTGATGTTTGAAACAACATGTTTATTGAAGTAAGTCCATTTTAAGGTTATTGGACTGGATCTGGAGTGACTTTCCATGGAGGAAGGAACTACAATGCTAACTGTCCTTCATGATCGATCCATCTTTAAATGCCCAGCATGGGACCAGACAAAGGCTAAAAACAAGACTAGCCAAAAACACGATAATAAAAAAGTTAAACCACAATTCAACAATTGCCACATGAAACACCATTTTATTTTAAAAATTATAAAATCATAACAAAGTTAAAAAGGCAGCACACAAACATCCCATAAAAGGCTCCCTGACACCAACAGACTTACCACTATACTATAATTTTAAGTACTATATACTTTATATAGTACAGTGGGCCCTTGGTACCCAGGACTCTACGTGGATACCAAAATCTACGGATGCTCAAGTCCCATTATATACGATCGCGTAGTAAAATGTGTCCCTTATATAAAATGGTGAACAGCAAGATTCACTTTTTGGAAAAAAAGATCCCTGAATATTTTTGAGCCATGGTTGGTTGAATTCATGGACGTAGAACCCATGGATACAAAGAGCCAACTGTATAACGTATTCTTTATATGTAGTAGAAAGTATCCTTTATGTTAAATATAGTAAAAAGTACTTTTTATATTATAAAGGGTGCTTTACCTTCAAAGATCTCATAATCACCCCACATGCCGTTCTGGAAGATTAAGGGGCTGCAGGGGAGAGGGAAATTGGCAAAAGTTGCCATATTACACATGATCTCAGTCTGGTATATTTTAAACCTGATATTCTTCTAGTGGTGTAGAAAACAGAATTGGGCAGATGGGTTGGGAGAACTTTATTTACTTACTAACTGCATTTCAAGCAAGGTTAAGACTGAAATACACCAACGTGGTACTACAGGTTGAGTATCCCTTATCCAGAAATCTGAAATCCAAAATCCTCCAAAATCCAAAAATATTTAAATAAAAAAATTAAAATAATGTATAAAATTACCTTCAGGCTATGTGTATAAGGAGCATACGAAACATAAATGAATTTCATGTTTAGACTTGGGTCCCATCTGCAAGATTATTATGTACAGTATATGCAAATATTCCAAAATCCAAAACACTTCTGGTTCCAAGCAATTTGGATAAGGGATATTCAACCTATACTATAAATCTGGTGTTGATTTAATAAACAGCACAATTCTTTGGAGGCTTACTCAAAATTAAACCCTATTTAATAAAATGCAATCCTATGCACAGCTACCTAAGAATAAATATCACCTAAGTAAATAAGACTAGTTTCTATGTATGAATTCCCAGTAAGTATACGTCATGACACACTTCAATGCTTTCCCCCACCTACAGATGTAAAATTTCCAGAAATTTTGAAGCCAAGAGAATTTTTTGTTGGGCTTTTGTGTGTTTTTCTTTTTAACTTTGAATTTCTCGTGCACTCATCCTTTTGTGGGGATGATTTTTTTTTAAAAAAAAAATTAAAAACATGAAATAGTAGCACCTTTTATAGAGTGAAAGTCATTTTGTTACTTTAGGAACATGAAATGTGCTATATGTAACTTGGTTTGGCAGAAAAGTATCATATTTAGTATATTGGAAGTTCAGTTTATTCATGACTGAATTTATTTTCTTAAATGTTATTTTTTCCCCTTAGAAATGGAATTACAAGGCCCTGAACTGGAAGGAATACCTGAACAATAAGGAACCTCTTCGGTTTCACCGGTTAATGAGAATCAAGCAAAAAGCAGTGACTACAGAAAAAAATGAAGCAGGCTGGACAACGACTAGAGCGCACCTGGCGGAAGACTCGACTCTTGTCCGACAAGACTCGTCATAGGAATTTCCTTGATTCTTATCGAGAGGCGATACGTGCAGCGCAGAAGTCTTTCTCCTCTGCACGTATTGCGTCTGCAGAGTCCCGTCCAGCAGAACTGTTTAGGGTGGTGGGGGAGCTGACGCAGATTCCACCTGCGCAGAACCCCTTACTTAACCCGACAACGGCCTGCTGTGATGCGTTTAACATCCACTTTGCAGATAAAATCTCTCGGATAAGAGCCGACTTAGATGCCAGTGTTATGACAGAATCTATAGACGAGGTGTCCAGCAACTCCGCTGATGAAATTTTATTGGATCAGCTTCAATCTGTGAGTACCAATGACGTGGACAAACTCCTTGGTAGAGTGAGAAAGACGACCTGTCCCCTCGATCCCTGTCCATCTTGGCTGGCCACCCAAGGGGGAGACGCATCGAGAGTACTCCTTAGGGATATTATCAATGCGTCCTTCAGGGAGGGGTCCCTTCCACCTTGTCTGAAGGAAGCGGCGGTTAAGCCGCTCCTGAAAAAGCCTTCCCTGGACCCCTTGGACAGGAACAACTATAGACCAGTTTCCTTGCTGCCTTTTCTAAGCAAGGTGATTGAGAGGGCGGTCGCTTCCCAACTCCAAGCTGTCTTGGATGAAACCGATTATCTAGATCCATTTCAAACTGGCTTTAGGACGGGATATGGAGTGGAGACTGCCATGGTTGCTCTGGCTGATGACCTCCGCTTGGGTATCGACAGGGGTAGTGTGACCCTGTTGGTGCTCTTGGACCTCTCAGCGGCCTTTGACACAATAGATCATTCCATCCTCCTGGATCGCCTGAGGGGGTTAGGAATTGGAGGCACTGCTTTGCAGTGGTTCCGTTCCTTCCTCTCGGGCAGATCCCAGAGGGTGAGGCTCGGGGACAGCTACTCTACCAGAATAGAGCTTAACTGTGGCGTTCCTCAGGGTGCCATCCTGTCCCCGATGCTATTTAACATCTATATGAAGCCGCTGGGAGAGATCATTCGGAGGCATGGAGTGTGTTGTCATCAGTATGCTGATGACACCCAGATATACTTCTCCATGTCTCGGTCATCAGCTTCGACTTCAGATGGCATCTCTCCTCTCAATGATTGTCTTAAAGCAGTAATGGACTGGATGAGGAAAAACAAATTGAGACTGAATCCAGACAAAACGGAGGTACTAACAGTTACAAGCCCGAAACCAGGTCTGGGAATACAACTTCCAGTCCTGGATGGAACTACACTCTCCTCCAAAGACTGTGTTCGCAGTCTGGGGGTGCTCCTGGACCCGACACTCCAGATGTCTAATCAGGTAAATGCGACGGTCAGGAGTGCCTGTTATCAACTTCGGCTGATACGCCAGCTGCGCCCTTGCCTGGAAACTAGGGACCTCGAAACTGTGGTACATGCACTGGTAACCTCCCGTCTGGATTTCTGTAATGCGCTCTACATGGGGCTACCCTTGTGCTTAACTCGGAAACTTCAACTAGTTCAGAACATGGCAGCCAGGTTGATTTCTGGTGTTTCCAGAAGAGAGCATATAACACCTGTGCTAAAAGCTCTCCACTGGCTGCCTATTCGTTTCCGGGCACAGTACAAGGTGTCGGTTATAACCTTTAAAGCCCTGCATGGTTTGGGTCCAACTTATCTCCGGGACCTCCTCCTTCCGTACGACCCTCCCCGCGCACTTCGGTCCTCTGGGAGGAATCTGTTACAGCCTATGAAAACAAGGCTGTCGGTGACGTCCCAGAGGGCCTTCTCCGCGGCTGCTCCCAGATTATGGAATGGCCTGCCGGACGAGATCCGTCTTATTAACACCTTAGACAGCTTTAAAAAAGCTGTCAAGACGGATCTTTTCCGGCAGGCCTTTCCTGAATAACTATCCCGGCCCAAGACTCGGCTGTCCTCCCTGAGCTGTAATCATTTTTATTTTATTTTTTTTAAAAAAAACTATTGTATGTTTTAATATTTTTCTAATTTATATATTTTTAATTTACTGTATGTTTTTAATCTTTTATAGTTTAATATTATTTTAAGGGGGGGTGGGCTAGGGTACTGGGACTATGGAGTTTTTATATTGTAAGCCACCCCAATTGCGTTGCAGAGGGGCGGGATAGAAATAAAATTTTATTATTATTATTATTATTATTATTAAAATGATCCACATTTCATAAAACAAAGGAAATTGTTTTGCTTTTTCTATTGCTTCACAATATGAAGCAGATATAAAGCACTCATTTCCATTAAAAGAACTGAGAAAGGAAAACCAGGAGTAGGAAGGGAAAATGATCTAATACGGTACATCAGTGCTTCAGATATTCCATAAAGGATTTCCCCCCAGGTTTTCTAGAAAGTACAGCTTAGGGGGGGGGGAATTGGGACCCCCCCACACACACTATTTTTTCAGGGTTTTTTCCCCCCCTAGGCCTTCATAACTCTATTCTCAACATACACCCATAATTTGCACATGTTACTTTAAAGGAGATTATCAGACGGGGACAAAAATAGCGTCCCCGTCTCGCTATCTCCTCTACCGCCACCCTCCTGTCCCTGTCCCGGCACACGAACAAACATTTTCAGACCTACCTTATAGCACATGCTCCCCTTCCCTTGGCTGTCCAGGAGTGAATGCAGTTCTCATGGAGCTGCATTTACTCCCTTATTTGAAATCCTGGGCTGTTCTCACGAAAGGATGAGTGCACGAGAAATTCAAAGTTAAAAAAAAACAACAACCACTCACACAAAAGTCAAACCAAGCACCTAAACACACTTAAAAAAATACCAAGTTTTTTTTTTTTGTAACCTGGGGAGAGTACAAAACCTGGGGAGAGTGCAAGGGGTTTTTTTGTAACCTGGGGAGAGTACAAAAAAAGTGTGTCACTTACCTGGATCTCCCGATCGCACCCGGAAGTGTTCGGCACGGACCTCCCACTGATGCTGGCATCACGCCAGCATAATGGGGCACCTTTTCACCTGCCCATCGTTCCATTACAGAAATGAGATGGGCAATCTATTCACGGCTTAGCCCACGAATAGAAAGAACCGAGGGTAGAACAGGAGCAGGACGGGAGCATGATGACATCATCTGAAAATCAAGTCCTCTAGTGATCTCCTGGCATCGGTATCATGCCATATTTAGTGTGTCTGATAATCTCCTAAGTCATTTCCTCATCTTAGCCCCTATTTGCTATCCCACAATAACAAATAAGGAGAAAAACATTTAACGTTATAGGACTTTTTCAGACGGTCAAAAATAACGCAAGCAGCCTCGTCGTGTTGCGAGGCTGCTGCGCTGCAGAGCGTCGGTTTCGGATGACGCTCTCCCCTGCTGGTACTGTTGCAGTACCGCGGGGAGATTTGAGTGTCATATTTTGTCGGTTTTTACTCACGAAAGTTGATCGTGATTAAAAACCAACAAAATATGACGCTCAAATCTCCCCGCGGTACCGCAACAGTACTGGCAGGGGAGAGCGTCACCCGAAACCGACACTCTGCAGTGCAGCAGCCTCGCAACGCGACGAGGCTGCTTGCATTATTTTTGACGCGTCCGAAAAAGTCCATAGTCTGAATGATCTAGACGGAAAACTAATATTTTCAACAATGATTATTCAGAAGTTTACTGAACTATGAGAAAATATATCTTGGGAGGATGGGATGAAATAACATTCTTTGTAAGCCTGGATAGAAAGAAGAACTAAATCAAAAAAATCAACCACCAAAACGTACAAAAAACTCAGAATCAGAAGCATAGAAAGTAAAGTAAAAACTCTTTGAATAGTTAAAGATGACACCTAGTGGCCCATTCTAAGTCTAGCATTAACAGCAGCACAAATCCTATCTGTTACCCATGTGCTGCAAATAGCATTTACAAACACAGTTGTCCCTCCACATTTGTGGGTTAAGCATTTGCGGATCTGATTATTTGCAGATTAGTAAATATGTTCTCTCTAGGCATTTTCTAGGTCCTCCAGTATGATTCTATGGTATGCTTCTACCAGAAGTTGACCACAGAGTTGCACTGGAGGACCTGGAGATTCCTAGAGAGAACACTTAGTTCCTCCAACTCAAATCTATGGTTAGCTTCCGCTGGAAGTTGACCATAGAATCGTGCTGGAGGACCTAAAATGCCTAAAGTGATATCTCGGGGAAAAAATAATAACAGGCCTATATTCACAGTTTTTCGACATCCGCAGGGGTCCTCTGCCCCTAACCCCCACAAAAGTTGAGGGCCGGCCTCTTTTATGGAAAGGAACATGGTTTCCATCTCATGTTCACAGATGGGGAATGCAAGGCAAACAAAAGGGAATGCAAACATACATACAACATATATTTCACACCCATCCAAACTTTTGCTTTAGTGAAATGATTTTGAGTACTATCTGCTTTGTGCATGATCAAACTTGCCAAATTTCTGAAATACTAAACCACAACAACATAATCTACTGGAAGATCGTTCTTGCCAAGTGAAAACATTCCAGTCCATAACTTTTGCCTCCCCGCTGCCCCTTTTCTCTAGGAGCATGAGTTGCTGCAAAACCTTCAACACTGGACACAGCCATCAGGTAGAATCAATGGCATACATCCTTTAACAAATTCCCAGTTACTACTAGATGCTTGCCTTGTCATCTGTAGGTCAATGTTTAAGGTATACTCAGACTTGTAGCATACTGCTCCAAGTCTGAATCCCAGGTCCCAAGTTCATAGTGTCAGAACTCCTTCCTTCTCCTATTAATATTTCACTTATGAAGGTGGGTGGACAGCTCCAATGCAGTGTTATGGATCCCAATACACATGACTCCTCACACCTTGAAGAAATGGCTGTACTGTGCACTGATTGGACCCCTCTAAGAACAAACAAAATGTGATGCTAATCATGCCTTACCCTTGAGGATCTATAACCCCACATGCTGTTCTGCAGGATCTCCCAACTTCCAGAATAGCATGTGGGCATCAATTTGTGTACAGCATCTGTTTGATATCATCAACAGGGTAATGGGGATATGTGTGTGATGTTCACTGCTCTGCCACATGAAGTGCAGGGTGCCATTGCTATTAAAGGGCAAACCTGACCTAATCCTAAATCTCAACAGATGGGACAATTCTCTAATGAATAAGTACAGTGCTATGCCAGAGTTTAAAAGTGTCAGAGAACAGAAGTGGCTTGCTCTTAGTAAGAATGGGGGCCGCAGACATCCATACTCTCTCATCTGCTCTTAATGATCTCTTTCAAACTCTCCCTTGAGACAACAGCAGCACACAGCAGATCACCTCAATGAATTGCTTGTCTGTGCCCTTAATGTGGCTATTCTATCACTGACTACAGAGTAGCTATCCCCAAGGTACCTAAACTTGCTTTCATGACTGTGCTTTTTCAATGTATACATATGGGTGAAGTGGGAATTCTCACCTGTGTTAATACTAATTTATTAGTCTGGTTGGATTGATCTGGAGGGTGTGAATATAAATAACTCCCATCTGTAAAAAAACAGACCAGGCCAGCAGTCAAATGTGGTAAGAGAACACCCCCCACATTTGTGTCATCATTTTTATCCTGTAGGTTCTGAGTTTAATATCTGTCCTTGGATCCAAAGAAAAAGTCACAGAATCTCCCAATTTCCTTTCTCAAGGTATGTAATGTGTACTGCGTTACACACTAAATCAAGGAAAACACAGTTTCAAGAAGGAGAGTAGTGGGAAAAAATCCTTTTCATATTTGCCTGAAAACCATACTTTCTGATTTAGAAAAGTGTCCTGCTGCTCCTAATATTTAGGAGAGGCTGTTACAACCCAACAATGAGGTAAGGCCTCTCTATTTGTGGTTTGAAGACTCACCGGCACATTCCATGGCTGAACCTTGCAGCTCAGAGCATGATTTGTGCACTATGGTAACACCACAAAGATGGGACTGAATTTTTTAATGTGGCACCCTGTGGGTACAAATGGGAGTTATGAGTGGACAACAGGCTTAGTGTATCTGTCTATAAAACTAGCAAGATTCTCTGATGACCCATAGCCTGACTTTATGTTTTTCTGTGCCATGGTTATGTCACAAGAATCTGGATTTGTTTTCTTTTAAAGATTTGGGTCATTGGGTAAAAATCATGTGAATCTAGGCCTTCTTAATGACAACAGTACTATGGATCAGTGTCGTCTAAGACAGAACAGGATCCATTGGTACGGAACTTAGCAATTTGCACTAGATAAGGGTTTCCAAGGACTTTATCACACTACACTGCTCTGGCTGCCTCCTGTGGAATTCTGGGGCTTGCAGTTTAGTGAGGCCCACGAGCTCTCTGGCTCAGAATGTTAACTGCTCCTCCCTAAACTGCAAATCCCAGGATTCCATAGGAGGCAGCCAGAGCAGTTAAAGTAGAATAATAGCACTATAACGGTGTAGTGTGATAAAGTCCCAGATTTAACAATAGACAAAACAAAGCAATCTATCCCTCCTTAGAAGGAGGCTCCTTAGGCTGCTGAACTCAATAAATGTTTGTGGAAAAACAGGTGCAGATTTTTTTTGTGTTGAAAAGATTTTTACAAGTTCCCATTCTGGTACTGAAAACAAAGATGTATTTGAGAGAGGCAGCATATGCAGTCTGTGACAAAGGTTTCAATGATGCTATATTGCTGGTATCATGAACGATGCTGATATATCATAGGAACCCAATTTAGACATTCGCTAGGTGCATTCAATAATGTTTGCAACATCCTCTCTGCATGGAAGAGAATTTCTGAAGAGGAGAGCTTCCACATTAAAGAGAATCTCTCTATTACGTCCCTCTCCATGCACAAATGTTGACAAAACACATGGGAAGGGGCAAGAATTCTACCTTTCCTTATTATTCATTCTACCCTGATATGATGCCTGAGTAAGTCTACTATTGCCACAGAATGAAGGAATTGTATGCCTGTGTTCTTAATGATATACACTGTGGACATACGAGTGAATATTATAGTAAGCAATGGATTTTGGTAGTCTGCTTCTAACAATAATATGTTTTGGCAGGAATCCATTTCTGAGATCTCTCTTTCTGCATCACAAAGGGCTGGAATCACATTTTTGTGATGTACCTCAGAGCCGTAATGTGAGTTTTGAATAACCGCATCTGGGGGCTTGTTTGATAAATAAAATCACAAGAACATTCGTTCACTGATGAAAGGAACAATTCCCCCCCTTCTATTAAATACAACATGGTTCATACAATTTCTGTTTTCTTTTACAACTACAGTCGTCCCTTCACACTCGCGGGGGTTAGGTTCCACGGACCCCTGTGAATGTGAAAAATCCGCGAATATTGATTGCCCCCTCCCCCGCCAAAGCGACCACGGGGCGTCCGGAGGCTCCATAGTTGCTTTCCCCCGCCTCCCCACTCCCTTCCTAGGCCTTCCCGGGGCCTCGCAAGGCCCCGCGGAGGCCTCCCCGTTCCTCCCCCTCCCTCCCAAGGCCCTCGCAGGGCCCCACGGAGGCCTCCCCGGCCCTCCCCAAGGCCTTCGCGGGGCCTCGCAAGGCACCGCGGAGGCCTCCCCAGCCCTCCCAAGGCCTTCACGGGGCCTCGCAAGGCCCTGTGGAGGCCTCCGCAGCCCTCCCTCCTCCCTCCCAAGGCCTTCACAGGGCTTCCGGAGGTCCCATGTCACGGTTTTGGGAGGGCAGGGGGGGCCCTGCCAAAACCGCGAATAATCAAAACCGTGAATGCCGAGTTCACGAATGTGGAGGGGCAACTGTATATCAATTAAAAATGGTTTTTTAAAGGCAGAATCTAGTTGAAATGATGGCTTATCTGTGTATCTACAGGTTGAGTCTCCCTAATCCAAAATGCTTGGGACCAGAGATATTTTGGATTTTGGAATACTTGCATATACACAGAGGTATTTTGGAGATGGGACCCAAGTCTAGCCATGAACCCCCACATCGTTTATGTTTCATATACACTTTATAAACATAGCCTGAAGGTAATTTGATATTTTTATTTTTAATCATTTTGTTCAGGAAACAAAATTAATGTACACTGAACCATTAGAAAGCAAAGGTGGGCTATTTTGGAATATTTCAGAATTCTGGATAAGGGAGACTCAACATGTATTAGATATTCTGGAACCACAGTAGTAATCAGTCCACATAAGAAGCCTTCAATAAAGCTTTGCTACTTAGGAAACAACATACAATAATGAACAGTGGTCTTGGGCAGATAGATCACTTGCAATCTAGACTAACCTACCTCACATACACAGGATGTTGGGAGAATAAGTGCTCCGTGGTTTTGGAAGAGTGGGATAGCGTCAGCATGTTTACTCAGAAGTCCCACCAACTTCAGTGAAGCTTATTTTCAGGTAAGGAAGGGTATGTCAAACAGAAGCCTAAGAACGAAAGTCTCACTATACTTACCATACTCAGAATCTCCACTGTGTTCAGAAAGGCTTAGTCTTGGGAAAATACATATAGGATTCAGCCTCATGCTCACCTGGCAGTAAGCGCTACTGATAATGGGACTTACGTCCAAGTAAAAATGGGCATATAATCACACTAGCACAATAGTTCCTTACTTGAAGGTTGTGAACTGTAGTGCCCAATAAACTCTTTACATTGCACAATTTTTACAAATTTTAGTAAGCAAATAAACGCTGTTACACTACCAAACTGCCTTTCTACCAAGAAAAATCCTCAAGTGATATCCTCCTTTCAGGACTGGATAAAAGCCAGAATGGAATAGGGTTGGAGTGGGCCATTTTTGAGAGAGACTGATGCCAAAAGCATTAGCATGTTTGGGGCATATTTGTGAACAATATTTAAGACCCCCCAAAATGTCAAGCATTATGCTTTTATTAACCCTTTAATACCCCAAACTTATCCAGAACAGATAAAAGGGCCTGGAATGCCAACTTCAAGCTAGGTTACACCTCCAAAATTCGCCAGCCACACAAAACTAGGTGAGACTGATGTAACAAGCCACAAAAATCACACAGGAACCATATTCTAGAACCTATTCCAGGCACAACATCTGTATTGCAGAATGCACATTGCCCAAACACCTATCCCTACCAACTTTGCTACTTATGCAGGACTTCATGGGAGTGATGGGGGTGGAAACAGAAATTTCATAGGAACTTTCTCGAAGAACCTGTTCTGAGTATCTGTGTTCCACAAAAGAGCCCTGAATGACCACTGCCCATATACCCACCCTTACCAAATTCATTTGTCAGGCACGGCTCCAGGAAAATGACGGGGTGTGTGTGTGTGTGTGTGTGTGACACAGAAATCAACTTCCAGTACCCATTAAAGGCACAACACCTGCATTCTACAAAAGAATTTGGAGAGGGTGGATATTTGAGGCTCTTTCGTGGAATACAGATGTTGCACTCAGAATAGGTACTACGACGTGGTTTCTCTGGGATTTGTTTTCTCCCATCCTTCCCCTGGAGTCCTACATGAGGGGGGAATTTGGCAAGGGTAGGTATTTGGGCACTGCATGTTCTGGGCTCTTTTGCAGAGTGCAGCTGATGTGCCCAGAATGGGTTTTACAACATGTGTGCCATGGGATTTCTGTGGATTGTTATACCATCCCCATCTTGCCTTGTGAGTCTGGTGAATTTGTTGGAAATGACTTAGTTGGAAGTTGGCATTTTGGGGCCTTTTATTCTGTTCTGGATAGTTGGGGGCAGGGTATTAAAGGAGTCATCAAAGCATAATTTTCAACATGTTTCAGGTCTAAAATACTGTTTGCAAGGAAATCCTGAAAGCAAACAGCGTGGAACTTTTAAAACCTGTTGACAAAAAACATGGTTTGGAAAGGATGGGCATTGGCATCAAATTGCATCAACCTCTCTTGCAAAAATGCCCCGTTTTGTTCCCTTCCAGCTTTTACTCAGAAAGGTCCATCATTTCTAAATGCACATTTTTGCCACCACATAGTAAAAGTCTATGTGCTTTCATGTTTCAATAATGATGACAATGAGGTCTAAGATGTTTCCTCCAACATGCCTGCCTTCCTCCCTTGTTAGGGGAGGTGGGAGGGGGGCTTCCTTTTAACTTATAATTTATTATTAATATTTTATTCATTTCTATCCTGCCTTTCTCCCACCAATGGCACTCAAGGCAGCTCACAACACCATTATAAAAATGAAACAAGCTAAAAAAAAAAAAGAGTACAAAGTTAAAATCATATTATAAATATAACATTTAAAAAGGAATTAAACCACTTAAACAAGTTAAAGATATTACAGAAAATAAAAAAAAAACTTGAAATAATCAGATGAAGTGCCTGAACTTGCTCCTTTATGCCAGTATAGAAGAATTGACTTCTTTGTGAAATCTATTATCTTGAACTGTAATTCAATTATCTTCTCCCGACCTTGCTACGGCCACTGTCCATTGTTTAATTTTTAATTTTTATATTTTGTTTTAAAGTATGTGTTAATTCCTAAATTATTTAATTGTATTTTAAGGGGGTGGGTGGGATTGAAGGTCCGGGATGTATATTTTAATTGTTGTAAGCCACCCCAATTGTGTTTCGTAGAGGGGCGGGATATAAATAAATAATTATTATTATCATTATTATTGAACTGTAGCTTGTTGTTTTCCCCAGTTGTATTATGCTGATATATTTTGAATTAAGCTAATAAAATTTCCAATTTTAAAAAATTACAGAAAAAATTAAAATACCCTTTTAAAAAACCCTTTAAAATTAAAAAAACAAAAAAAATTCAGTTTAAATTCAGTCCACCCCACCCCACCCTTCTTCCCTGTTTCCCCCATAAATAAATTATTTATTTATTTTTATTATTATTATTATTATCATCATTATCTTGGCCACCGCTTTGGCCAGCCTCTTTCCCGGCCACCTCGTCCCAGTCTTCCTTCCCTCCCACTTCCAACCCCCTCAGGAGGAAGGAAGGCAGGAAGGAAGGCGGCGAGGGCCTCCGGGTTGCCCCGACGACCCCCTGCCTCGACCCCGCATTCCCCAGCCCCAGCCTTACTCCTGACAGCGCCTCGCTCCGTCCCCGCAAAGGCCCCGCGGCAGCTCCGCTCTGCTCCCCGCTCGGACCCCCTCCAGCCCCGGCGGCGACTGGAGCAGACTCGGCGGAGCCGCCTGCCAGCCAGCCAGCCAGACAGGCAGACGGACGACTGAGGTATGGAGGGCGGGGGTTGCTCGAACCGAGTAGTTTCCTCTCTCTGGCTAGACAAGGGAGGCGGGACGTCGGCCTTAGCAACACCCGCGCCAATCGCAGCGCCGTTCGCAAGGCGGAAAGCCAATGGGAGAAGAGGAAAAGAGAACGCCGCTCTGTATGGCTGACGGTTTAAGGGAGTGATCGAACTTTCCACCAGTCACGGGGAAGAAGGGGACGGAAGTCGCTTCGTTGTCACCTCCCACACGCAAAGGGGAGGAGGAGATGTTTACTTTGAAGGATGAAATGTGGGCCCAATCGCCAAGGGCAGAGGCGGGGCTTAGTGATCGACCTGACTTCTTGCCAATCAAAAAGTGGGTTTGAAACTTCGGGAAGAAACCCTCTCCAACCAGGTGCTGGAGGACTGGTCTGTACAGAACTGAAGGGGCTGGAGGGTGAGAGATTGACAGGCCGGCGGTTGAGGGACAAGGCAACGCGCCAGTCAGAATGCGACGAGGGGTGGGGGGTGGGGGTGGTGCCGGAAATGGAGCCCTGTGGCCGGAGGGGCGGGTCATCCGGCAGAGAGGGGCGGTGGGGAGGGAGCTGGAGCTCGGTACGCGCAGGGCGGCCGGAGCAGCATGGCGGAAGACGAGAGCGACCAGGAGTCGGAGAGGTTGGGCGAGGAGCTCGAGGCCCTGGCCGGCCCTCACTTCCCGGCCGGCTTGTCGGCTTCCTTGAGCAGCCAGTATTACTGTTACCGCTTCTGCCAGGTGAGCGGCTGGCCCCGCCCCTTCGAGAAGCCCGGCTGACAGAAGACGCCTCGCGCTGGGGGGGGGGCGAAGGGGGTGAGGAGAAAAAGAGAGAGAGCGGGTAGAACGTTGGGAGTGGAACGTTGGGAGTGACGGTTATTTCGGGGGGGAGGGGCCGGGGTTGGAACGCTGGAGGACCCCTCCCCCCCGCGAGGACGGACCGGCTGCTCCCCCCTCCCTCCACCCAGCCGCCCTTGTAGCGCGATGATCCCGCTTCAGCAATGCCCGTGGCTCCTTCCTGTGGAATACTGGGTGGTGGTGGTGGTGGTGGTATTTTGGGGAGAGCCCAGACTTCTTAACAGTCCTGGAGCAGACTGCCATAGGACGCAGCCACGGCAGTTAAAGTGGAACCGTAGCGCTATAACTTGTGTCGTGTGAACGGGCCATAGCAGAGTGCGTGGGGAGGTCTCTTGCCTTCACATTCCTTTACCTCCCTTTGCTCTCGGCCTCCCAGTGAAGGTGCCCTTTCTCCAGTGGAGTGGGCGAGAGGGCTTCACAAAAGCTCACTTATTTTCTATTATTATTATTATTATTATTAATAATTTTTTATTATCACACTATACTGTCATAGTGCTATTATGCCACTTCAAGTGCTATGGCTGCCTCCTGTCGAATTCTGGGCTTTGTAGTTTTGTGAGGCCAAAGAGCCCTCCAGCTGAGAGTTCTAAATGCTCCTCCCTAAACTACAAATCCCAGGATTCCACAGGAGGCAGCCAGAGCACTTAAAATGGAATAATAGCACTATAACTGTTGTGTGATAATGTTAACCTGTTCTTTACCAGGGACCCCCTTTAAATATCTTTTGTTGCTGTGGACCCACAAGACTAAACTCAAGATTTAAAACCATAATAATAATAATACAATTACAGCTTCCCTCAGAGGCACTAGAAGGGGAGGGAAGACTTTTCTCCTGCTTCTTCCTGCCAGTTTATCGCTGGAGTGAGTTGGATGGCAATGTACAGGCCAAGCCAGCCAGACTTTGCCTTGGCTGCTGTCATGTGGCCACTCCACTGCAGAGAGGAGCTGAGCCAAGCTGCTTTCAAGTCTTTGTGGACCCCCTGTGAGGACATCGCGGACCCTGGGGGTCCCCAGACCCCCAGTTAAGAATCACTGCTCTACAGTTCCCTGGCTGAGAATTCTAAACAGTCCTCCCTAAACTGCATACCCCAGACAGCTATAGGACAGAGCCATGGCAGTTAAAGTGGAATCAAAGCTGCGTAGTGTGAATGGGCCACAGGGGAGTGTGTGTGGGGTGTCTCTTGCCTTCATGTTAGTTTACCTCCCTTCGCTATCTCCTCCCACTGTAGGCACCCCTACTCCAGTGGAGTGGGCGAGAAGGCTTCACAAAGGCTCACCCATTTTGTCTTACAGGGAATGAGTGAGTGGGAGAGTTACTCTTCCCAACCTGATTTTTCCACCTCGTGCCTCTCTTTTGTTTCTCTCTCTCCCCCTAGTTTTGTGTCCCCAAAATTGTCATTCTCTGCCTTCTTTTTATTTGGTTCAGATGGCTCAGCCTGACCATGACCCGTTTGATTTCCCACTCACCCTTCTGCCTTGAATTCACTTCTTGTCCCCGTAATAGGGTTGCCTTCGGGTGGCCATAAGTCACAAATGACTTGAAGGCACACAACAACAACACTGATGCCTCTTCTTATTTTTTGCAGGGGGGGAGTACTGTGTTTGCTCTGTCATGAGAGAGAGAAAGGGACTCATCTTCTACTGACTGCCTAGCTTATTAGGGGCCCTTTCACACCATACAAATAGACAATTCTTTGTGAAAGTTGATTTCACTTAAACTGCTACAGTTCTATCTCACATAATCCTGGGATTTGCAGTTTAGGGAGGGGTACTTCGAATTCTCAACAGGAGAACTCTAGTGCCTACAAACCCCAGCATTCCATGGGAAGCAGCCATATATAGCGGTTATCTATGAGATCTTTATAGGGCTTGGTAATCCTGTGAGGGAGCCAGGGATTGTTTACAGATTCCCAGACAAGGTGAAGAAGGGAAAGATAGGCCTCCTATGGAAATCTAATGTAGCTTTTGGAGTCAGAAGCTCTCTTAGCTGTTACAGGTTGATTCTTGTGTGTGAGAGAATGAGGCTCAGGGTGGTCACTGGCCTAGGATAATGAATTAGTATCCCTGATCTGAGCACTGCCTTGTTTCTGCTAACTGAGTTGCTATTTGAGAACTTGACCTGGACAATTCTTTGTGAAGGTTGATCTGTTGATGTGTTGAAAGGTATGTGGCTGTTTGGTCTTAATTTATTAGCAGGTTAGCATTACTTGGTTCTAAATATTTAGCACTTCCATGTTTATTTCTTTTTGTTTAATAATGTGGGCTGTTTTTGTTTAATAATATGATGCTTAAATCCAATCCTGATCATGTTTGAAAGTAAGTCTCGTGATAGTCAGTGAAACATTTCCAAGTAAACATGAGTCTGTGCCTTTCAGAAAAGAGCAGCATATCTTTAAAATTTTTGGCTAGAGCAAAGAATGACATCCATACCAATTAGAAACATGTTCTTTGCATGTTGATTTCTAAAAGTGTTTTAATGTGGTATCTGATAATGTTTGATTTGCTAATATTTACCAAATTTACAGTGGAATACATTCCCATTTGCTGTGTACTCCCTCCCTGTGCTAAATGATTATGGAAGGGATAGCAATACCAGTCGACCCTAAATACTTGTGCAAATTGCACAAGGGACCACAGAGAAAGCAGTCTAAAGCTGTTATAAGTGTTGTGGCATTTTGGTATTTTGCTTCAGAATTGACAGGTTGACAATGTAAAGTCAATATTCAGTTGAAAACCAGAATTTCATTTTTTTTAAAGCAATGTTTTGTGATTGTTAAGTTGCACTTGGCCATTCCTGTACGTCCTATAAATTGTCCAGGTGGAAATTCTGTGCTCACCTGAAAGTAAGCCTGAAAGGTAAACTAAATTGGACTGGCTTCTGGGGAGATATATAGTTTTGCATTGTTTTGTGTAGTCTTTCATATGATTTTAACAAAAAAACAGGGCAATAACTTTACATGGACTATTGGTTGCATATTCCTAGTACAGGTGAACTATCATTTATGTTGCCTCCCTTTATTTCAAATTTCTGATACAAGCCAGAGCAGTGAAGATGAAATTGGAAGGATGAGGAAATATGGGAGGAAGGTGAAAGGTGGGGCCAGCAAAGGACTCAGAAGGAAGAAGGAAGGCAATAGCCATGGGTTGAGTCTCAGAAGAGTGAGCAGAAACTGGTTCAGAAGACATGAATACAAGGATGTTGCAGCAAGGATGGAGAGGAAAAGAGGTGGCAGAGGGGAGATGGAGTTGACAGTGAGATGTTGAGGAGATAGAAGGGAACAGTGACAAGGAATGGAAGTAGGGATGCTGATGGGGAAAGAAGGACAGCCAGAGCTGGAGCTGGGAGCAAGAGTCTAGGAGAAGATAGAGAGGATCTAACTTTGTAGCTGTTTCACCTCTGTCAAAATGCATTCCCTGGCCTCCATTTAGTCCCTTTGGAACTAGTTCCCCCATTTACTTCTGTATCAGTTTATATCGGAAGTCTAAGAATGCAATCCTGACATAAATTGAGACCAATCTGTATAGTAAATGTTTAGCTTGTTTGCAGTCCTGTACGCATGTAGGAGTAAGTCAATGGGGTCTATGTCTAAACTGATGTGTAAAATTGCAGGGCGGTACTAAGGAAGATGTTTGTTAGTGAAAATCTAATTTGAATGCTAAAATTAAAATCCAAATAAAACTTATTGGTAATGCTTATACTGTACTTTTCTTCCAAGTCAAACTGATTACTAGTTGAAATTTCTTTAATACCACTTTCTCTCTTTCTTTACTTCATACTGACCATTTTCTGTTTGATTTGTCCTTTCTTTCAATCACTGTGTTCTTTGCTATTTTCAGCATCTGTTAATTGTTGTTGTATTTTAATTGTTGTAAGCCACCCCGATTGTTTTTAACAGAGGGGCGGGTAAAAATAAATTTTATTATTATTATTTATTATCTCCTTTGCTGTGTAAATAAGACTTTATCTTCTTGTGTTTGCGGGGGCTTCTATATGGAAGGACTTTGTTCAGAGAGTTGCAAGTCTACTCAAAATATGTAATTAGGTAAATGTGTTTAGTTGGTAATGAATAGTTTAAAGGAGAAAGGTAAAGCTAACAAAGTGTAACTGAGCTTTCTCAATTTCAAACACAGAGGGAATGCTGAGTACAAAAGAATAAATGGACCATTAGCCAAACAGACATTAATCCTCCTTGCATATCCTCCCACCCTAGGAACTAGCCATTCAAATACACAAATTTACATATCCTCCCCAACAGGGACTCACAGTATATAAGCCCCACACACTCCTACCCAAACCATTCTCTTAAGATGCCAGCCACAGATGCAGGCAAAACGTCAGGAATAAACTCTACCAGAACACGGCCCTACCACCCAGAAAAAAAAGATGGAAAACCTAATAAATTATATATATTTCAATAGCACATATGTAGGTGTATGGTTGATAAAGGGATGTGGCTATCTGCACATTCTGTGTGAAGTCTGAATGTCATACGCATGTGCTGACATGCAGTGGCTTGCAGTAAAAGTTAAAAAAGTATTCTTCCTCAACCAACCTGAAACTTAAAATTTAAAAGGAGAGTTGACACTGGTGCAAGATAGCAATAGTAAATTAAATGATCATGTTCTGTGCATGACTATAATTCAGTTTTTATTTGTGCTGTGATTTCTTTTTTTTATTATTTTAAAACAAACCAAAAGGGCATTTTTATACAATAAAATAAACATAAAACAACTTCCTCTTCATCTGTGTTTGAACTTGCATCTTATCCTTTTTGACTTTCTTATAGAATAGTATTTTTAAAGTACTACACAATTATATTTGCAGATACTTTATATTAACTTACCTTTCTTCCATGATATACATAATATCATATTTCCATTTTTTCCACATTTGTGATGCAGTTTCATTTGTCCTGAGTTTTGTTATTGTGTAAGCAACTCATATTCTAAACTCTCATACTGCTTTCACAATTGGATGTTGAATGACAAGTGTTCGTAGGTAAAGATGTTCACTGTTTCTATTGTTTTCTATTATGAGCATGGACATAACTACAGTGACTGTACTGCATGACTTGTTTCCCAGTAGATGCTGAATCTTTCTTATAATTTAAAAAGACAAATCAGATCAACAGGTTAAGGACTCTGTCAAATGGAAAGAAAACCCCTGAGGAAGTTGGGAGAAGAATGGCGCTGTTGCACTTACAGCACTCCATTTCAGACAGCGCTGTCCTCTTCCCGACCTTCCCCTATGCTTCCTCTGTGTTGCAGGCACCGCTTTTTAGTGATGGGGTTTTTCTGTCAATAAAAGTGTTGCGTTTCTCACACCTGCAGCATGGAGGAAGCACGGGGATGGTGTTGTCCAAAACGGAGTGCTGTAAGCGTGACAGTGCCGTTCTTCTCCCGACCTCCTCGTTCCCCCCCCCCCCCCCCGTTTGAAAAAGTCCTAAGTGGACATTTGAAATCAAGAATGTCTTTAATTGTAAATTGTATTCTGGTATTTCTTGAGTCTCTATTGGTGTTTCAGAGAATTTCTGTGGAATAGGATACTATTGCAGAGATATTTCTAACCATTTTCTCTAAAGTCCAGACATATGCTAAAACTTTTTGCATAAATAATTTTCATGTCTTTCCTTGTGATGGCATGCTGCACAGTATTCTCCCAATTAATCATATATATTGTAACAGATTGTTCATTTGCACTAGGAGTTTTCAGTAGAATTCTCTATTCAGTTATAGTTCTCAAGTTCAAAGTCTCTCCTTACTCTCCTGAAGAGTAACAATACATATTTCTCATGTGTGGAACTCTTTGTATGTGTATCTAATATTCTCTTGAGTCAGAGAGTAAAGAAGTAGAAAGAGGGGGAAATAAAGCAGATTAATATTAGGAGTGTCAAAAGATTGCCATTAACTCTCTATAGCCACGTAAATCACTATTTCCTAAGGACTGTTCCAAGGTAGTGGTATGGTAATAAAGTGGTTTGGGTGTGTCTGTGAAATTTTGCTTACGTATGAAGTGCTAAAATAAAACAGCCTTCCAAATTTTACATATCTGAGATCAGCTGAGTCAGCTAGTAGTCCACCTTTCATTTCAAAATTGCTGCTTTCCCATCCCATTTCTCATTGATATTTTTGGGGTGAGAAATGTGTTATTCATTAACTTCTGTTGATCACAACTCATCCAGCTGGTGTAGCCATTCAAAAATTAACAATAAGAGTGCTGACTTAATGGGGAAAATCTCTGCTATTTACCTTGAGATACTGAATGTTTTGTTTTAGCTGATACCGATTTTGACCAGTCTCATGATGTCCAGCAAAACTCAGAAGTCATCAGGGAATAATGGAAACAGGATATAAATCAGCATTTGTGCATCATGAAATACAGGGAGCCAATGTAGAATGGTGGTTTGAATGTTAGACTAGGATGCTGGGAGAGCAGGGTTCAAATCCCTGCTTGGCCATGGATACCCACTGGGTGACCTTGGGCAAGTCACACTCAGAGAAGGGCAATGACAAACCCTCTCTGAACAAACCTTGCCAAGAAGATCAGTCAGAAGTCAGAAATGAGTATGGCATAGCCATTAGATCATGATCTAATCTATATCATTACATGTTCTATCATGTTCTGTATCATTATAGAACAAGTATGGTATAGCCATTAGGTATCTTATGGTCCTTGAGATATACAGTTGTCCCTCCTTTGGTATCCACGTATTTAAGTATTTACGGCTTGAAAATATTTTTAAAAAATAATAATCCAAAAAGTAAACCTTGATTTGGCCATCTTATATAAGGGACACCATTTTGCTATGCCATTGCATATAATGGGACTTGAGTATTCAGTATTTTGGTATCCATGGGGGGGGGGAGTCCTGGAAGCAAACCCCAGCAAATATGAAGGGACAACTGTAGTTGATTATGAGTCTCAGCAGCCTTAGCCTGCATAGTGAATAATAAGGAATGCTGGGAGCTACAGTCCTGCAATGGTCCTACATGATTCATACCCTTGCATTAGATTATTGGGTTGGATCATGGGACATCCAGGTTCTACCTGGCGCTGAGCCATGACATTCACTGGTGATCTTGGCACTACCACTGCCTCTAGTTTGACCAGTCTCACAGGGTGGATGTAAGGATAAAGTAGGATGGGAGAGAATCATGTATATCACCTTGGGCTCATTGGTGGAAAGATGGGACATCAATGAAACAAGTAATAACATAACATAAGGTCAAGTCTTATTAGTAAAGATGAGAATAAGTGTGTTCAGTCTTCCTTGCTAGCACTACACCTACTCTCTGCCAAATGTTACCTAGTTATAGTTATCTAGAAAAGACAACTTCACAGGGTCATCTCTGCCCCCTGACTACTGGTCCAACCAATTGCTGCCCTCTCCAACTCCTGCAGTAACCACTCCCTCAAAAAAGGTGGACTTTCTTTTGATTAAAGGTTACGAGTAGGTATCAGCACTGGAACAAACTGGACCAATGGTGCTTATAATAAAATAATAATAAAATAATTGAAAAGCTCACGGAGCACCGAGAGATGCATTTCTGATATTAGACAACTGTGATCTAATGTTTTGGTTTTAGGCACCTGCCCATTGCATCTCCCAAAGTAGAGGTTCTCCTGGAACTTAAAAATCTACTGTATCATACAACTGGTCATTCTAGTTCACTGCAGTTTAGATAATAGCAGTGATTCTTCACAAGTTCAAAAAGGGGGCTTTCCCCATACTACCTGGAAGTGTCAGGGAATGAAAGAGGTGCCTTCTTTATGCAAAATATGTGTTCTGTCACTAAATTATGAACTTTCCTCTTGGAGTCAGTGCTTCACATCTTGACTTCTCTTTCACCAAGTCTGGCAACTGAAATCTTAGTTTCTGAACCACCCCACAGCAGTGTGATTTGAAAAGCCATTTTTGAATGGAGGATAATTCCATGAGAGAGAACACAGTCCTCAACAGTGGACATAGTGGACTTGTTTATCTGGTAGTATACTGTAGAACCCCCATATCCTCTTGGGATTGGTTCTGGGGTGGGGGGCATGGATACCGAAAGCCATGGATAATAGTGGATACCATTGAAAATAATGGGACTTCTGGTTTAAAATACCATATAGTTGCCTTGGAGGACCTAGAAAATGGCTAGAGAGAACACATTTTCTAGGAAGACTCTATGGTAGGTGTGCTGTTTTGTGTCCCATGGATACTTCAATCAGTGGATAATGAATCAGTGCATATGGGGGTCCTATTGTAGACCCCCTCCCACCTGTCAAAAAAAGGAAGATATGCTGCATGTTTACCAACTGCTCTCTCTGGCTGTTTACCCTACTCTTCTCTCTCATACATTCTGAGTCTTTGTTCTGTCCCTCAAAATGTAGCATATCTTGTTGCTTTATCTTTATTATAATTTTGGCAAACACAGATTCTCTCTTCTCCTTTGGTGAAAAATTCTTGCTAAGGCATTGCATACTTTCTTTGAATGGCTGAAGACAGGTTATAACTGCAAAATATTTTCTTCTTTCAATTAGGTTGTTGAAGACTATGCTGGAAGATGGCAGGTTCCTCTGCCACAGCTTCAAGTACTTCAGACAGCACTCTGTTGTTTCACATCTGCATGTATATCATTTCCAGCTGAATGTGAGCACGTACAGTATGTGTTGAGTAGCCTAGCTTTGTAAGTAAACATTTACTTCTACGGTTTTAGATTTCTGTGTTAATTCGTTGAATAACAAATGAACTGTGAGGGCTATACAGTTTTCTGCATTTCTTTCAAAATTGGCAAAAGCATCAAACTTGCCCTGTTTCCAAAACAAACAAAGACATTTGATGTAACTGTCACCATATAGCAGGGATAGGCAACTGCGGGAGGCTAGGGGGTCACATTACCCCCACTGCAAAAAAACTAAAAAAGTTTTTTGTCCCCAGATGTCGCCCAGTGCCCTCTAGGACTGTGGGGGGCATTTTGCCATGTTTTTAGGTTCGCCTGGGCCATTTTAAGCCCAGGAGAGGCCTTTTCTCAAAACAGGATGTGATCCCCTTTGAGCAAACTCTACCAAGAGGACCCTGTAATATGGAAATGATTTGAAGGTACACAGCAAGAACAACTCCCTTGTCTGTTTTACATCTGCCACTTCTGGACACAATTGTTCAGTTTTATTTGGCTATGTTTTGTTTGGCTCTGTTTTGAGATGGTGATGGTGATTTCTTACCCATCTCTTCTTTTTGTCTCTGTTGGATATGTATCAGCCACTATCAACATTAGCAAAAGCATTACTGGGCCATGAGAGTGACTAGAGGCTAGCTTCTCTTATTTGGTGCAGGCTTGTTATGAGAGGCTTGGGTAGATGCTGCCTAGATAATCAGTCTTTTCCTTAGGGCAATTTGAGAGCTTTGTGGGTAGAAGCTAAGATTTTGCTTGTGCAATAGGACTCTGCCTCCCTCTTTCCCTTCCTTCTTTTCTCTCTGTTCTCCTTCTGCAACCCTCCTCCCCCCTCCCACAAAGATCAGAAGGGTTCCTCAACCCTCTGGAGTAGATTTTGAGGCTGCATGTTCTGCTGGCAAAAGCAGTTTGTCAGCTGGACTCCCAGATTGCAGCAGTGATGAGGAGTGCACTTGCACAATCCCTTCTTTTGGTAACAACTCTGCTTACTGGGTCTAATTCATGGTGTTTGTTTCAATGTTTAAAATGTTTTTAACCCTAAATGGCTTGCAAAATGGTTATTTTTGGATATTAACATCTTCAGGTCACTCCTCTTGTGAATACCATTGCTTGCAGAGGCCTATTTAATAGGCACAGCGGAGGAGGCTTTTTCGTGTGTTACTTCTAGGCTACAGAATATACTCCTCTCAGATTTGTGATCAGTTCACACTTTTGTTGCTTTTAGAATTGTTCTGAAAGCACATTTCTTCAAAGTGGCCTTTTAAATTGCTTTATTGGTAATAATATTAATAATAATAATAATTGTTTAATTAATATAACTTAACAATTTTTAATTTGTTCCAACCTCTTTTTAGTTTGCTTTTTAATTATTGTTAGCCACCTTGAGTTCTTTTTAGTTGAAAAATGGGGCAGAAATGTAAGAAATAAAACAATATTCAATAGCTTAAAAGTGTATGAGAAGTCAATGCAGATCTGTTGCTGGTGAGATCTGCAGCTACTCTCCACACTTGGTGCCTTCCAGATGATTCATATTACAACTCCTGTATCTGCTCATTCGCTATGTAGCGAGGACAGATTGAACTGTAGTCAAAAATTTTGGAAGAGCACCAAGTTGAGAGAGGTTGCTCTGTGTTACAGCTTTCCTAGTTACCAAGATAATCAGACTTCAGTACTTCCACTTGCCATGGTGAGTCTGGCAAGCATGCCAACCAGTTAGCCTTCCTTCCCTCTTTGAAGCCTGGCCTGACAACTCTTTGCCAGCTCCCCATCTCCAAAAATGGGAAGAAGGCGGAGAGTTGCTTGCTAGCTGGATGTATCTGAAGAGCTTCACCATGTAGACCTAAACCTGACAGTTTGTCCCTTTGCCTTTTTTGCTCTGAAGGCTGAAGTTTGAAGCTGCAGCCTGGAGCGCTGAGTACCTTCGGGGATTTTTAAACCTCTGGAGCGAAAAAGTTTACAGCTTCCTGTGCACACTTTGATGATTTTCTTGTTTCCAAACCTGCTGTTATACTTACAGGTTTAGATGGCTTTTTTGCCTGGCAGTTAGTGGATAGTAACATCTTTTGTATTCTGGATTAAGGTCCTTGTCTGTATGCCTGGCATGGCCATGATGTGGAGTTTCTTGTAAATTAGTTGAAGTTGGCTCCTGACAAAGCTGAATTAATGCTCATGGATGAGTCCTGCACTGTGTAAAAGGAGGGAGATAGATAAGGGCACTAACTATTTGAGCTTTTAGTTGTCACTCAGATTTGATAATTAGAGCATCTTAGATTCATCCCTGAAGTGATGATTATTTCAGCTGTTCCCTCTTCGGAAGCCCTTGTACTTAGTAATGTTGAGGTTAGACATGGTTGTGCTTTGGAGCTATGTTTGTAGACAGAAAGCTTCAGCTGGTGCAGAGAATGGTATTTGTATTGGGTGCTTCAGGGATAATGTATAGTGCCAGTGCTTGGGTATCTACACAGGGCTTCTCCTTCAGTTAAAGGTGTTTGTTTGATACAAACTGAGATTCTGAATTTGAAAACTGTGAATAATAATAGGCTTTTATTCTTAGTATGGTTTCTAACTCCTCATTGCTTTGTTTTTAGGAGCTTTTTTGAATTGCTGCTGTTCTTTGGAAAGGATGAATTCTATGAAGATCCTTTAAAAGATATACTAGGTTCAATACAGGTAATTTCCTATTGTTTATACATCAGGGAAATACCAGTTATCAAGTCTTATCAGTGTGGCACTGTGTGTCACACATGAAAAAATAGATCCTACTTTTAAATTTAAATATTATATTGGTAAATCTTTTTATGGTCTGGACAGGGAAGTAAACTGCATTTGTAGCCAGTTTGGGGTTGATTTGGCTGGTTTTCAGGAGAAAAAAGATCCTGAAGTTTTATTCCCAGCCAAGGACTGTCCTTGGACCTGTCTTGCACCATCCCACTTCTATCACCAATGCCATCTTGTGACAGAAAGAGAGAATGTTGTAGAGTTCTCAGTAGTTTCTTATGGTGCTGCTGTGGAGGGATACTTGACAGAAGCAGTGAAGAGGCTTTAAGGGGGACAAGCTGAGCGTTATACTGACCTGCACTGACTTTTTTCACATCTGAGCAACATCTCTCTTGGTTGAGATATGGGGTGTGTGTGGAAACAGTAGGTTTCAGCCAGCCATCACTGCTAAAGTGTCATTTTTTTCAGCATGGTTTTCATATTTGTTGTCTGCTTTTATACCTTATGGTTGATGTCCGTTGGTTAAGTAGGGGTATCTGTATCCACTTTATTTTAATTTATGAAAATGCAAACAAACAATAAGAATGTTTAATAGGAATATAAGCTAGATAAGAATTAAATGTAGAATTTTCTTAAAGTTTACATTTTTTAATTTATAAAATTAAACAGTTGTTTTAAGTTACTTAAATACTTCCTTTTCAGGAATGTCAGAACCTGTTGAGCAGATATGGAAGTGTTAACTTGGAGCTGGTGACTCGAATTATCAGAGATGGAGGGCCTTGGGAAGATCCAGTTTTACAAGCTGTTCTTAAAGCAAAGCCAGTTTCTCAGGAGATAGGTAATAATCCTTTGCAATAAATATTAAAAATAGTAGCATGTTGAATTCTCTTGTACTGTGATTATTGTTTATGATTTTCTATAGACTCATTTGCATTGAGGAGTTTACCTGCCACTGGCTTTAGACTGGAAACAGCAATGTGGAATTCACATTTATCATTTTATTTATGTAAGGAATTTCTACCCCACCCTTCATTAGCAATACTTCCAGGGTAACTAATGGTCATGTCAAATTAAATAAAAGCAATACAGTCACATTGTGTCTAGCAGGATAATACATATTCAGTCAGAGATTTGAAAAGATTTGTGTGAATTGGCAAACCTTTCCTTGTATATGAATTTGAAGAGAAAATGTGCTGAATAAATAACAGATGTAATGATGAAGTAGACCCAGGCTGCATCTGCACTGCAGAAATAATCCAATTTGACACCGCTTTAACTGCCATGGCTCTGCTATGGAATCCTGGCATTTGTTGGTTGTGGCCCCAGAGCGCTCTGACAAAAGAGGCTAAATATCTCACAAAATTACAAATCCCAGAATTCCATAGCACTGAGCCACAGCCGTTACAGTGGTGTCAAACTACATTATTTCTTCAGTGTGGCAGCAGCCTCTTACTGTCTTAAACTGGTTGATATCTGAGAAATGTATGTGATCTTTATAACATGTGTTTGATTATGTTTACATGGTCAAACTGCGTTATTTCTCCAGTGCAGATGCAGCCCAGTCTAGAAAAACTTATGCTACAAACTTCTTTCTCTCAGTTGGTCTCAAAGATGCTACAAGAGGCTGACTCAGACTAACACTGTGATGTCTTTAAATGCTCACTATTATAGTTTTCATTAAACCGTCCCAGGGTCTACATTAAGAGGAGGGAGTCTTGTTGTAGTGAAGATTGAGTGCCATTTTCTGTCACTAGGAATTTGCTGGCTCCTAAAGTTGTTGGTATACAAACCTTTGTCTTTGTACTGACCTCATTCAGTTATCTGACAAAAACAAACACACTGTAGATGTTCTTTATTTCATTTTTTTTAAAAGAAACTCTCATTCTCCTTTATAAAACTTATTTTTTTCATTTAAATTACATCGTATTGTACAGGTTGTTTTTTTTACAATCTAATTATTTGTCTTCTTGTTTTGCCAGTTAACAAATATTTAAGCTCTGAAAATCCACTGTTCTTTGAATTACGTGCCAGATACCTTATTGCCTGTGAGCGCATCCCAGAGGCAATGGCTCTTATCAAATCTTGCATGAATCATCCTGATATTAGCAAAGACCTTTACTTCCATCAAGCATATTTCACATGTCTTTATATGTCACCATTGGAAGATCAGCTGTTTCAAGAGGTACTGTTTTGTGTAGCTGTACATTTGTCTTCACTATAATATACTGTAGCTTTATTCTGTGTATTGGTGAAGGAAAGTACACATTTCATATTTTAAAAAACATTTCACTGTAGTAAACACTACAGCTGTGTACAGCAGTAGTGCATAACTTCTGTAGGTCCAGTTTCTCCACACCACGTCTATTGCTGTTTTCTGATGAAATTTGGCAACAGAGATCGAGAAAAAACACAGTTGCATCCAAAAGCAGTGATGGTTACTAAACAGTGCCTCAGCTGTCTAAAGAGCTATTGTCTGTTGAAAGACTAATTTCATGATGTACCCAGATTTGTCTGGAAACTTCCATCATACTTGATGACATTCCCTTCCCTAAACTTTCTGTTGTTAAACTACTTGGCTAACAATTTTTAGGCAATTCCAATACATAGATTTTATTGAGCTGAACAAAGATAGAGTTATTTTGGAAAAAAAAATAACTTTAGTGCTTTGAGTCCAAGTCGATAGCTTCTGTTATCTGTGAGTTGGTAGTATATAATATCCCTTGTACATGGAATGCATTTCTGGTACATTTTACTGAAATCAGGTTTCACATTGCCAAGTAAGCTGAATGTAAAGTTCACTATATATGGAAACTTTCCCATTTTACCTACCATTGTAAATATCTACATAATACTTCCTGTCCTAGCCCAGAAGAAAATTGGTCTTTATATTTTACAATGATAACCCTGTCACAACAGCTAAAAATTTCAGTTATTATTAAATGTTTAATTTTTCTGTTACTAGATTTGCCTTAATTGATCTTGTTTTGATTATATAGCATTTGCTGCGGATTGATTGCAAGAATGGCGTTGAAATCATCTGCAACATTGCAAAAGAAGGGAAGACTGCCTTAGCTTTGTATCTTTGTGAATCATTTCTTGTTCCCCAGCTCAAAAAAGGAGATATGTATTGCATCTGGTAAATACTTTCTTTTTCTTTTTTAGTAATACAGTAATATTTGCAGGGTCATATTGCTTCAAAGGAGTAGTAGATGTACACTTTAGTTTTGTAGCTAAAATTAGTTAGCTTCTATCTTTTAGCCAGTGTATTAGTGAAAGTCAGAAACTAGAAAGATTTGGGACAGTTACAAATCTTTAAAAATAGATTGTATTTGCTTGTGTTTCCTGGAGATACTTGCATTCAAATACTTAATTAACAGCCATAATCTTCCTCTCCTTGAAAAAAGAATTTGAAGCTTTTAAATAAAAAGAGTTAACTTTTTACAAGTTTGTACCAATTAATGGATAGTTCATGGTTTTTAAAACATTACCATGAACTGAATGTGGTGAAACTTGTGACTTCATAAACAACTCTTAGGAGATTTTCACACAGGCAATATACTATTCCAAGGAGAGATCGGAGCAGAAACGGGGCTGTTCCTGAAGCAGCACCCCATTTCGCATGCCCCCTGCCTTCTCTCGATCTTGCGTCATCTTCGTTCTGTGCAGCTTCCAGTTCCCTCCCAGTATCTTCTGTCATTTTTTAATAATGAAGGTTCCTCGTTATTAAAAAATGACAGAAGATACCGGGAGGGAACTGGAAGCTGCACAAAACGAAGATGACGTGAGATCGAGAGAAGGCAGGGTCGTGTGAAACGGGGCGCTGCCTCAGGAACAGCCCCATTTCTGACCCGATCTCTCCTTGGACTATATTGCCCATGTGAAAATCTCCTTAGAATAAAAAAAAATTATATTAGAAAAGTCATACACTTTGTTTCTAAAGTAAGCTCCGTAGTGAGATAGACACTTTTCTACCCAGACAGATCTGGAAATTGGATGAAATACTTAAACCCATCTATAGGTGCTGTTTTAATTTTTTCTAAATCTCCCTACCTAATAGTAAAGTGCAGGGAAAGTAGAACATCAGCATGTTTGTTCAAGTCAGTTTTATAATACTGAAGTATGCATAATTATTTTTTATTACAATAGTGTTGTTCACGCTGTCACGTAAGTACAATCTGTTTTCAAACATACTATTTCAAGTCTCATGTTAATAATCAACTTCATGTTTTATAGGGAGCTGATCTTTATTTGGAGTAAACTGCAGCTTAAATCTAACCCATCGAAGCAAGTATTTGTAGATCAATGCTACCATCTTCTGAGGATAGCTACAAACATAAGAGTTATTTTCCCTTTCATGAAAGTTATTAGGGATGAAGTAAGTAGTGGTATTTCATTTCCTTTACTTCCATTTTACACTGCTTAACTACACTGCTTTTGCAGTTTACTATTTTTTATTTATTTTTAGTTAGTTAGTTATACCCTGCTCTTCAGCCACAAGGCCATCAGAGTGGCTTACAAATTGTTTTAAGCAATAGCAGTTTACACATCTACACTGCAATAAGCAGCTTCCGATGTGTGTTAGCTAATTGCCCCCACAAGCTCTTACTACTGTAAGAGGAGTACAGAAGTACAATAAAACACTGAATTTAAATACCAAGGTGCAATAAAATTTTTGATTCAAATTTATTTAAAGCATTTTATCCCCTCACTTCACTTTCAAATGGATGCCACTGTGGCTTATAAAAATCATTATAGATGGTCCCTGCCCTAAAACCTATAGTCTGGAAGACACATGATCTGTAGAAGGGATTGGGAGGGAGGAGGAACAAACATAATACAACATAACATTCCAGGCTCTGGAACTCCCTTCCCAGAGAAATTAGACTGGCACCCTCCCTACTTTCTTTTCGCAGACAAATACTGTAAAGACTTTTTTATTCCAACAGGCATTTGGTGAGTGACTATATAAGGCACATCTTACACAATGCTGGATATTGCTAATTGTTGTGCTGGTGTGTATATGTGTATGCTTTGATGTACATTTTAACCTGGTTTTAATTTTTTAAAAACTGTTTAATTGCATTTTAACTTTTACATCTGTGGATTCATAACAATGTGGATTCATAACAACAATTGTTGTAAGCCATTTTGGGGGAAAATGTGGGGGGAAAGCAGGATTGAAATAAATATAACAACAACAATAATAGGTAGTAGTAGTAGTAGTAGTAGTGATTGTTGATTCAGTTGCATAGATGGACTCAGATATTCCTAACTGGATCTGATTTTACTAAGAGTTGCACTGTATCTATTCTTTTAGGCTGGTATGTGTTCTGTAGATCTTTTTCTTTTTTCTTCTTCTGCTTCTTTTCTCCTTTTGCTTTCTTATCCAATTCCCCAGGGCAGGATAATATCCTAAAAGCCCATCTGATGGTATTTGGGAAGGGAGGAGGCACTACTCAGCTATTTGTACTTCTACTATTAACTCAAGGCAAGATGATGCCTCAGGAATGCAAATAATAAATTTTTTGCTGTGTGCATCTGATATATAGGATCATTGCAGACATAATGCTTAATTATGGTTAAAGTTGGCCATTATTATTTTGTTAACTTAATCCTGGTCAAAATCCCAAGTATACTATGCAATCATGGGTCAGCTTGCAATGTTGAAGGAGTCTATATGGTAACAACAGAGATATCTCATTGCCATCTTGGAAACAGAGAGATAGGGAAAGCTGTCTTGTATCTCCGTTACAAATAATGATTTAGTAGCTGTTCTGTAGCCAGGTCTTAACCATGGCTCAGGCTTTTAATATGGTTTTCTTAATGGTAACCAGTGGTTAACCATGATTTGTGGTACCTAAATCTTCATAGGATCATGAAATCACATTGTGTTTAAAAAGTACCTTTGAAGTTTGTATTTATTGTTTCAAGGGATTTTGATCTAAATTTCACTTTCTGTGACTGGAAGTCCTGTTCACCAAATAAAGACTTCAGATCCAGTCGAAAGATTAGACTGAAAGGGTAGGAGATAATGTTTGCTGATACCCCTTGCAACTCAAGTACCACCCCATGCTAATGTAGGATTCTCTGGCCCTCCCGGGAAGATTTTTAGAAAGTGTAAGGTGCTACAATGAGAAGGAGGAATTGCAAAAGTTGCCTTCCTCCTTCTGTCAGTGAGACCAAATTCTCAATCCAGTATATCTAGTATTGTATTATATTATATTATTTATTATTTCTTGAATTTATACCCTGCGTTTCTCCCAGGATATGCAAGTCTCCATGTGTACTGTACACATACAGCAAGTGATGAATACATATTCTAAAATACGTTTTCCTACATTGCTACTTGTCATTGCTCTGCATTGCATGGTATCAAGCATTACTTTAAAGAATAGCTTCTTGCTCATTTGAATGCACTATAATATAGGCACCTCTCAGATGCATAAACAGTCTTTGAATGTGCATTTCACATTGGGGGAGATAAGTACACTTCTCTTTCCCTAAAGTTAATTCAGTTGATTCTTAAACTACATTGACAGAAAATACTATGTCACATTTTCTTTTCCGCAGGTTGGCAAAGAAGGCCTGCAGATTTGTGTAGAAATTTGTGGGAGTGCTCTCCAGCTGGATTTCCGTGATGATCCAAAAATGAAGTGTTTGATATACAAAACCATTGCTCACTTTTTGCCAAATGACTTGGAGATTGTCCGAATATGTGCTCTTTCTATCTTTTTTCTTGAGCGCACCTTGCAGTCATATAACACTGTTGAACAATTATACAAATGTGCGGATGAAGAATACAATGAACAAATCAGTTCTGTTCAGAATCGTGTACGTTTTGAGTTGCTTCCAATTTTGAAAAAGGGATTGTTTTTTGATCCTGAGTTTTGGAATTTCTTGATGATCAAGCAGAACTGCTTAGCACTGCTAAAAGAAAAGGCATCAGTTAAGTTGAATGAACATACACTGGAGCATTCTCCAAATGCACCAAAGACACGTCGAGCTTCACGAGGTGATCACGCCTGTATAGCTGATGTAAACAATGGAGAAATGGACCATGCGGATCCTAGTGGAGTACAACTTAAATGCCACAGTAATTCGAAGAATGATCTAGCCCTTGGTTCATCTAAAATTGATCACAATGTACCCAGGCATCGTTGTGTGCTATGCAACAGGGAAATTCTTGGTGGTCATATTGTGAGGCATGCACAGGCTCATCAAAAAAAGGGTAGTTTTTCATGTGTCATGTGTCGCAGAAGATTCAGGCAAAAAGGACTAATGCTTAAGCACTTGAGGAATCACATCAAGAAGTTGACAAGGCAACATCTTGCTGTTACTTGTCATGATCAGGAAAACACCGATGTAAAAGAAGTTGACTGTTCTGATGTAGACGTATCTCCTGAAAATGGGGACTTGGAGACCCCTAAAGAAAACAGTGTAGAGGTAGCCATTCCAGCTACTGATCCGGAGATGCAGAATTCTGAACTCACATTAGAGGTAACTGAAAATCACCTTAGTTACCAGGATAATGTTATTGAGAATGGTAGTTGTGACAAGTGTTCGGATAACACTCCTGAACCCAAAACTACAGAAGAATTGCCCGAAAGTGATAGCAACATAAATAAAGATTTTCCTGTGCTTCCTAAAGTAAATGGTGTGTTGTGCTCTCAAAATGATGTGGACATTATGGACCAAGCAGGTAACTTCAAGTGTCCTGCCAGTGGATGTATTCGAGTTTTTAAAAAGATCAGGTTTTTGAATAAACACGCACGAAAAGCTCATCCCACTGATCTGAAAGTGCAAGACCACATAATGAAGTGGAATAAGGGGAAATGTCGGTTTTGTCAGAGAAAATTCTCAGATTCTCAGCATTTTATTGATCATCTAAAACAACATGTTTATCCAAATGTATACTATTGTTTACATTTTAAATGTAATCAGAAATTTAAGCTGTCTACAGAGCTTGCAGAACATATTAAAAGTCACAGTGAGTTTAAAGCTCAGTGTAGCTTTGCTGAGTGTGGCAAGCTTTTTGATGATGTTTCATTGTTATATGAGCATGAGGCTCAACATTATTCAAATAAAATTGGTGAACATTATTTTGAAGAAATCCATGAAAATAATTCTTCAGATACAATTTTAGAATCCCATTGTAATGTCCAGGAACAAGGAAGTAGTAGTAGTAATGAAAAGGATACTGTAAAAGACTTACCAGTTCCAACTTGGAAAGCAAGGAAAGATTCCACAGAACCAAAGACTTACATCCAGAGTGAGAAAAAAGCAAACACTTTAATTCAGAATGGGAATGAAAACACATGTGATGATACTGCTACAGTTGTAAACTTGATAGACCAAAAGATACCTGCAGTAGAGCCACATTTGGAGAATTGTCAAATTGGTGACCAGTTACTCAATGGGCATGGTGAACTGGAACAGCAGGCTACTTCAGCGTCGCTGGATGCTGATTTGGAAAAAGTGACTGATGAAACAAGGACAGAAAATGGATCCATTGCACCTGTTTTACAGAACTGTAATGATATACCACCAAACAGTGTTGCTACAGTTTCTCAGTCGCCTTCAAAATCAAATCAGATAATGGAAAATACTTCCTATGGCTTAATTTTAACAAAACCCTATGTCAGACCATTGCCTCCAAGTTACCTTGATGAACGATACATTAGCATGCCAAAACGAAGAAAAGTAGTGACTGAGAAAGTAGATGCCCATTCAGAGCAAGATAAAACTGGTATTAAATCAGAGAGATTGAGATGCAGCAAATGCCTGACCACCTACTGTAACTCAGAAGCACTTCAGCTTCACCTTGCACAAAAGAAGTGTCGGACACTCTTTGGATTCGATTCAGATGATGAAAGTAAGTTGAATGATATTACTAGATTCATATGCATTCTAAAAAATATTAGATGAGATCTCCCAAACCAATATAAGAAAGACTTAAAAAGAAATGTGGTACATGTATTTAAGGAGAAATCCCCCCCCCCCAAAGGATTAGGTAGACATGCAGCAAAATCCTAATTATGTGGAATTGTATTGAGTTGTTTGTGGGTTTGCTTGAGGGCTTGGCAAATACTTGGGGCTTGGCAAAGAACTTAAACATAATTTTGTTGATCTTACTAGACCTTTTAGATACTTTTGACAGCATCAGCTGTGAAGTGCTGGTAAAACCACAGCTCGACTGAGCAGTTATACTCCATTGTTTCCATTCTTCCATGAAGGTTCCAGAGAAGAATGACTTATCTTGACATCTTCTCTTTAGGATATTTCACATGGAGAATCCAGAGAGGCCTGTTGTTATTTTGACTTTTGACATAATTGAGTGAAACTGAAATATGACATGACTGTAGTAGTGGTAGCTGGCTTCCTTGACAGCAGCCTTGATATTCAGGGGTAGCCGTGTTGGCCATGCAGCAAAATCCACAAAACAGTGATATCTTTATTGGCCAACCAAAATCCACGAAGTACACCATGCAAGCTTTTTGAATCTTTATGGACTTCTTCATCAGGCAAAGATGTTTAAAATCTTACAGGTGAAGAAAAGGGACAGCGTTAGAGTTACAAGCTTATATTTTGTCTCTGATGTTACTTCCGTTGCCAGTTAAGATGGACTAGAGTGATATCAATGCAGGCAGAGGCCACACCCTTTCTTGGCCATGTGGGAACTGGGAAAGAAAGAAAGAAAGAATGAGTTCATCTGCTGAGTTCTTCCCCATTTACATAAGCTTGCCACTTTGGAAGTTGCTTTGCCAGCCTGTACTGCACATGAATGATCTGCAGAGGTTAGGACCACTTTCCACAAACTTCATTTGTTTAAGAAGGTTGTAACATTGTTAGGTCAATAATTGTTACCCAGTCCTTAAATGTGAAATGTTTTGTGCTCTGCACAGGGGGGCACTATATTCTTAAAAGATTAGCTGGTGCAGAATGTGATGCCTCTTTTAATGGCTGCAAGTGACTCACAATTACAAATCTGTTATATCAGGGCCACAATATTAGTCTCCTTCAGCTACTTGATTTCAGAGTGATGGCTTTGCTTATATCCAGAGAGATGGCCATGTTAAGCTGTTGCAGAAAAAAATCTGAATTTTGTGGCCCTTTACAGGGTAATAGATTTATTATGGCATACCTTTTGTGGTATTTGCATCTGAAGAAGACTAGATCCGTGAGTACTTATGCCATAGTAAATTAGTTAATCTGTAAGGTACCATAAGAGTCTCCTTTGATTTTTCTATTGTGCATTTAACAGACTACATACTATCAAGATTACCTTGTTTTCTCAGTCTTATCTCTTTCTATCATTAGTTTAAAACCTCGATTGTTATTTAACCTGGGAAAGGTGGTCTTGTAATACTCTATTTAATTTTACACTGACAGGATATGGGGTCAGACCTACCTCCATGTTTACTTTGTTCTTATGTACCTACATGTAGTAAAAATAGGAGAAGTCCATGTATGTTAATGTGTAAATGTATCATGAAATATAATATACTGTATCATTAAATGAGCAAACATGGAAGAACAAAAATGAACATGTATGTTCATAGTTGAATGGTTCAGAAACCATTATATGGCTAGGGAGTAATTGGGGGGTTTGATTGAATTACTTGAATATATTTACGTGTTTCCTGTATTGTGAGCTTCCATTTATTTGTCCAGCTCAAACGTAAAGAAGAAAAGAAACAAATATTTGAAAATAAGCTTTCAGATTTGGTCTATGATATAGTGAAGCAGCTGTTCTGTTTTTAATGTTTCAGAATTGTTAAGTATCTCCATTCCAGTATGGTACAGGAATCCAGAATACTAACCAACATAATCTGTTTTTACAGGTGCCTGATCAAATGTTGTAAGAAGACTTCTCAGTTTGAGGAGTGGTGTGATGGAACACTACAATATTCTGCATCAGTTTCCTTTTCCCTTGTTGGCCTTAATTATAAAGAAATCTGAAGTTACTAAAGAAAATTATGACCTTGCTCAGGTCAAAGCACATTTGGGTCAGAATTAAATGATAGTAAGAACTGTGCAGAATTTGAATCCAGAAAAAAACTGTGTTAAAGTCCCCAAAGTACCAGTTATCTAGAAGCCTCAAGGTCCCACATGAAATCCCACTGTAATGAATATGGAGTGCAGTAGCATACTGAATAGCTGTCATGCTGAGTGGTAGTTATTTCCCTACAGAGAAATGCAAGTGGTACATGCCCTTTTCTTGCTGTGCATGTTCAAAGGAAGGCTGTCCATTATGAACAGTTTGAGTCATACATATAAACTATCACTGGCCATAAAAAATTGACCATAAAAATTAGGTAAATTAAGTTCTTTTTTTGTAGAGGTTGCTTATTTGTGCTTTGACATAGCCTGTACTATGGAAACAGAACAGGCAAATGTACCAGAAAGTCAAAACTGGACCTGCTAAAGATTTCAAGGCATGTAATAAGGATGGAAGCATGTCTCAATCTGTTATTTTCAAACATAAATAATTAAGCTATGTTCAGACAATAATTCAGATTCAGATAATACATTCAAATAATTAAGCTACATAAGATGCACCAAATTTCCTCTTTTAAAAAAATACCCTGACTCGTGCAGTACATCTATAAAGAATTCCGGCACAGTGAGGAGTAGCATATTTGCAGTATGTAATACTGAACATAAAGTTTGAGACTTAACAGTAAATGCTTTGAAGGCCCCTAAAATTCAGTTGGAGTGTACAACTTTTAATTCTTGTCAATTAATGTGGCTGATAACCTTTTAAAATATGGTTTCCTGTACTGAATATGTTAGGGTAAAGCGGTGGGGGGGGGGAAGGACCCATAAGACTGCCAAATGCTAGGAATAAAAGTACCAGGCAAACCCATAATGTTATACCCATATTGTATCACAATAAGAAGATAGCACTGAAGTTTCACCATAAAACACGTGGTTTTTATTCTTAAAGATTCTTATAAAATGTATTGGTTCACAAATGTCAGTGGTAAAACAAATTCCAGGATACGAAATCCTTTTACAAACTGCCTTTAAGAATGACTTGCACCGTGCCTTGAGAGAGGTGAAGCTTTAACTTCCTCCCCCCTTACATAGTATACGTAAAGGTAGAGGATTCAAATCCCAAAAGGCCCAAGTACATTTTCCCTGGAGAAGAAACCACTACACAAATTTTCATTCTTATGAAAGGTAACAGGTTAAGAATTCTTGGTTGTGTTCTTTTTTCTTTCATATTGCAGAAGTTGGATTCATTAGGATAGATTACATTTTTTTTCCCAGAACCTGAATGTTGGTGGTATGCAAGTTTTGGCCATTTCCAGCATAGTCCTATACATTTCTATTCAGAAGTAAGTCCTACTGAGTTGAATGGGGCTTATTCCTAAGTAAATAGGTATACGACTGCTGCCTTAATTTTGTTGGCTCACTTCTCAACAAACACCACTATCATTGTTGCCTAAGGTCATTAAGGTATTAAACTCTCCTACATTAAAACAATGTTTTTAACTGCTTTTAGACTAATTTTGGCATCTTCAACACCAAAGGATACTTCTAATAATCCTGCATATTTGAGGTCATATTCAAGCTTGACTATGCTAAAATACAAACATTCAGCATGAAAGTAACTCAGATTATAACAAGAAAAGCAGGTTTATTTTCATGCGGTTTGAATCATTTATCCACATGGAGCTCAAAACAATTTGCACAAAGATGGTACCTGGGCTCTCAGCTTTTTACCACTGGTGTCATTAGAAAGAAAAAAAAATCATTTCTGTATATTTGTACCCATGTACTATAACCTAAAGTTCTTAATAAAATTTCATATTTTATATTAAAATGGGACTCATTACCAAATCTCAGTCATTAACTGTGACTTAATTGGAATATGCTTGATATTATGACCATATTAGTGAAGATTTCCCCCCACCCCAGTTTTCAGTTTCTAAAAGTGGAAGTTCTAATGAACAAATTTAGTGCTTTAAAATGTACACGGACCTATACATTAAATTCAGTTTGGTGTCTGTTGAAATTACATTACATTCTCAATTTCAGTACTTTTCACATTTAAATATTCTTGAGCTCTTTATGTGTTTTCGCTCTTTTTACTTACATTTCATTGCTTGAGCTGCATTTGAGTGGAAGTTCTTTTTTAATTTATTTAGTTATTTATACCCCGCTCTTCAGCCACAAGGCTATCGGAGCAGCTTACAAATTGTTTTAAGCAATAGCTATTTACACATCTAACTGCATTAAACAGCTTCCAATGTGTGTTTCTCTGTTTGAAAACCTGGGAATCTGCTTCAGTGGAATCACACTCTCTACAAGTGTTTAAAAAGTGAACAGTTTCCTACTAGAATGTCCCTCGCCCCGCCCCTGGATCTGAGTCTACAAGCAGAATGGATTCCATCACAGCCTCTGTGCCTACTCTCAAATATTCTGTAGAGGGTTAGGAGACCTTCTGGAGCAGATTTAGTGAAAATGGGCATTGTTGGTCAGGAAAGAGGGTAACACCTGTTCTGCAAGTATGGATGTCACCCTGTGAGCTTTTCTTATGCACAATATAGCTGATTTGCTTTAAAATATATTGTGCATTTTTCCAGTATGTGTGGACACTGTAGCTGAATCAGTGCTGTGAGCTGGGTTTGCATTTTCTAGGTATCCATACCTTAAAGGCACCAGACCCTGTCTGATCTTGGAAGCTAAGCAGGGTCGCCCTGGCTAGTACTTGGACAGGAGACAACCAATGACTACCAGGTGCTGTAGGCTATATTTCCGAGGAAGGAACTGTCAAAACCACTTCTGAATATTTACTACTACTACTACTACTACTATTTTGCCTAAGAAAGCCCTGTGAAATGCATGGGGTCACCATAAGTCAAACAGGTGACTTGAAGGTGCACACACACCGATATTAGTGCTGCTGTCTTTTAAGTTTGAAATTGTATGCATTTCTGACTCCTGTGTATCATCATATCTTGGACATCCAAAATGTGAACTGAATTTATAAAGCACTTCCTCAGAAATAAGTTCCATTTGAAGTTGATGAATTATTGTCCAAAGCGTGTAAGATCAATCATAAAATAGCAGTAGGTAATATTCTGTAAAAATGAAAAAAGAGGACAGTTACCCTTACATTTACTATTTCCCATATGATTTCATTGGCTTGTGGCATCAGTTCTAACAAACTTTGTACTGAATATGATTTTAAGTTATGTTATGCTTATATGTGTTGCTTATGATGTCACACAAGTGCTTAGGTTAACTAATACTAATGGAAACAGAACATTACAAAACACAGATTTAATTTGATTTTGATTTTTCTCCCTGCAGTACAAAATGCAGGCTTACAGGTATAAACATATGGTCCATGATTCCACTCTGAACACAATTGTCTCATCTGATTTCTGAAACTAAGAAGGGCTGGATCTGGTTAGGGATTGCATGGAGATGTATCAGGGAGCACCAAGACAGGCTAAGAAAGAATCCAGCCTGAAACCCTGGGGAGACATTGTCACTCAGAGTTGACAGTACTTGGCTAGATGGATCAAAAGTCTGACTTGGTATAAGGCAGCCTCCTGTGTTTGGGGTTTCAGACATCCTAAAATGGGTTTGCAAATCTTTATTTCAAAATATTCATGATGTATTATTTTAAACATTAAACTTAGAATCATAGAGTTGGAAGAGACCACAAGGGCCATCCAGTCCAACCCCCTGCCATGCAGGAATATACAATCAAAGCATTCCTGACAGATAGCCATCCAGCCTCTGCTTAAAAAACTCCACAACACTACAAGGCAGTGTATTCCACTTTCAAATAGCTCTTACTGTCAGGAAGTTCTTCCTAATGTTTAGGTGGAATCTCTTTTCCTGTAATTTGAAGCCATTGCTCTGTGTCCTAATCTCTGGAGCAACAGAAAACAAGCTTGCCCCATCCTCAACCTTCTCTTCTCCAGACTAAACATGCCCAGCTCCCTATGCCTCTCCTCATAGGACAAGGCTTCCAGACCTTCCACCATTTTGGTCGTCCTCTGGACACACTCCAGCTTCTCAGTATCCTTCTTGAATTGTGGTGCCCAGAACTGGACACAATATTCCAGGTATGGTCTGACAAAAGCAGAATAGAGTGGCTCTATTATTTCCCTTGATCTAGACACTATATTCTTATTAATGCAGCCTAGAATCGCATTGGCTTTTCTAGCTGCTGCATCACACAGCTGACTCATATTCAGCTTGTGGTCCACTAAGACCCCTAGATCCCTTTCACACGCACTGCCATCAAGCCAGGTGTCACTCATTCTATATCTGTGCATTTCATTTTTAGTGCCCAAGTGTAGTATCCTACATTTCTTCCTGTTGAAATTCATTTTGTTAGTTTTGGCCCAGCTTTCTAATCTGCTTTTGTATTGGCCACACATTGAATAGTGAGCAAGTTCCTTGCTTAGACAGTGAGCCATCCCAACATCATCATGCTTAGTCTTGTACCTCAGAGGAAAACTTGCTCAGTGTATCTCTTACTTATAGGTATCTTTTTTCCTGGCCGTTCAAGACAGATGTGGCTGTCTCCTGGGACCAGAAAAAAAGTCATATTGATAATTTGTAGTAAATAATCTGCTTGTCCCTAGAAATTTCTGGGTTGCTGCAGACATAATGGGGTCCACCTTCCTTATCACATGGAAATAGCTTTGGGGAATGCAAAGGCTGAAACCACCAGGAGTGTTTAGGGAATCTGTCCTCCCTCCCTCCCAATGCCTTTGGTGGTCCATTTTGGACTTGCTGAGGCCAGATCATTGCCAGGTGATTACTTCTCTGTTCACATATTCTAGAGCAGGGGTGGGCAACTGTGGGAGGCTGTGTGGCCACATTAGCTCCCCTAGGAGATCTTAAAGGGCTGTATCGTTCCCTCAACAAATATTTAAAAAAATATATTGCCCTCAAATACCCCCAAACACTTTCTGGGGGCTGTGAGGGCAGTTTTGCCATGTTTTTAGTTCCACCTGGTCAATTTTAGACCCAAGAGAGGTCTTTTTGTGGTGCGGGGGGAAACCCCAGGAAGTTATTGGAAGTCATTTCCTGTTTACTTCCTGTTTTTAAAAAGACTCTCTTGGGCCTAAAATGGTACCCCCCCCCATATTGTGGAAATTCCCCCATGGTCCTGGAGACCATTTGGGGGATCAATTTTTTGCAGTTTTTGACTCCCACCCCCAGAGAGCCCTTGGAGGCCTTGGGAGGGCCACATGCAGTCCATGGGCTGTACTTTGTCCACCTTGCTCTAGAGCACAGTCACTAAGCATTATTTGTTTTAAGTGTATGCATAAAACTAGGTTACTCATACATTCAGTTCAAATACTAAATCTGAGTAAAGGCAACTGAAAGTTTTAAATTTCATCAGGTTCTTACGGAATGGTCTTCTAGCTTCTGCTGTTTCCTTTGCAGTCCTGCGCTTCAAACACCTTGTGCATTCTCAGACCATCTTATGGTCAAAATAGTAAGGTCACAGCACAGCAGCTGTTAGTACAATACTTAACATCTAGAAATGTGTTGTGAGAGGTGCTAGTCTTTTGTCTCTTGCCCTAATGTTGGGAGAGAACAAGAGTGCTCAGAGCCTGGTAGCGCTACTGATGAGCTCGTGGCTGTTTCAGTTTACTGGTCCTTAAGGATTAAAACCTAGCAGACAGTTTAGTTGCTTAGTGTTGCGTCTTGTTTTGCTAGCTTGGAAACAAGTGGTAGTAACAGGAGCAATTTCTACCTTCCTCACAGGTGGGGTGAGCAAGTAGCACATTGTATGGCTGATTTCTAGTTCATTACCTCATATCTAAATGTGACATGATATTTGAGGGGGGGGGGCACTATTTGAAGCATCTCAATTCATTCTGCAAACTATGCTCACAATTATTAAAGGTGTCTTCAAGATATCCCTTATTACCTAAGGTAGATCCCGCACTAATCCAAAATGCTGGCAACATTTTCCAGATCATAGTCTTCATAGAATTTGAAAGGCTTCTCAAAAGAATATTGACAAACTTGTTACCACGTATGTATGTTTGCTTCACCATAAAGGTCTTGTAAACATCTAGTATTGCTCTGTGGGTAACCTGCCTCAGCAATCTGTTTTGTAGAACAACTTGAAAATGGTTATCTGTGGGAAAGGTCACTGGTACTTTGGTTTAGCCATATTCACTAAACACATAGAAATTGTATAGTTTGGATCATGTATAACAAGAACAGTACTCCTTGGTTAATACCTTGGGGTTAAGATGAAACACTTTAAAGGGGGTGTTTTTTTAATTTATTTTGTACTTGATTAAATGCAGTGTGTTGTATTCTGGGACTCTCAGATTTGATTTGTAAATGCTATTATAGGTTCAGCAAGTAAGGAAATTTGTACTTCCTTCTTGAATGTTAAATTATTTTGCATTTTATATGAGGACAAATTAAAAACTGAGCCATCAAACTGCAATAAATCAACAGTAGTGTTTCATTTTAAACTTTTTGTATTGTAAATAGAATTGTTCAATAAAATATTGTCTGTTATTAAAGATGATTTTATGGTGTCTGGGATTTTACCTCAGAAATATCTTGATACATTAACTGCACCATTGCTGTAGAACAGCTAGCATGTATTTTGTATGGCACTCATGCAAAACTGAGCATGTATTATGAGGTCTTTAAGTATGGCATATACTGTATGCTCTAACATTCCAGATGAAGGGCTGCAGATCTTAAAAAAAAAAAAAAGCTCTTGATATTTGTGCAGCATGTTTGCATCTAAGATTCAATCTTTCTGTTAAAAATGACATAGTATAAAAGGAGCAACCCCCAGCATGGTGTAGTAGTGGTTTGAGTACCCTGGGAGAGTGTGACTTGCCCAAGGTCACCAAGTGGGTTCCCATGGCTGAGTGGGGTTCAAACCCTGGTCTCCCAGGGTACTCAAACAAATCTTGTCAAGAAAACCCCATGATAGGTCTACCTGAGGGTCGCCATAAGTTGGAAATAACCTGAAGGCATACAACAACAAGAATGAAGGGAGCATCATCCACCTGTTCTTCTTAACGAAAGTTCCAGTTATGAAACAACAGCTCCAGAGACCCAAACCATTATTAGCAGAGTGGATTTATAAAGCACTTCCAGCTGAGTTGAGATTTTTTTTTAAAAAAAAAACATGTACAAGAAATTGGGTATGGGAAAAAGTACCAAAGATGAGCAGAAAAAAGTAGCCAGGAAGGGGGAAAAAAAAGGCAGAAACTGAGAATGAGCTCAGGCTTGCTAAAGAGGTCAAAAATATTAAAAGGGATGGGTGATTGCTATGTTCAGAAGAACAAGGAAATGATAGGGCCATGGTGTAGAAGATGGTGAAATTTTAATGAGATAGAAGGCAGAACTACTTGACATTTCCTTTGCCCCATGGCTTGTCTATACGAGGCAGTAAAATGTGGATTGGTGTGCAATGTCAATTTGCAGCAGCATCCATTTGTCTCCTTGGTGTTTTGGCAAGATTGCAGGTAGGTGGAGAAAAAAAATATAAATCACGTCAAACTGCAAGTGTATATGTTGTCATACTATAGATGAAGTGAACTCTATAAGAATGTATGTAATACAACATCTAAGTTAGTACCATAACACTTTTTTCAGCGGCATATTAGCAAAGAGGGACAGGGTGGTGTTGTAGTTTGAGCACTGGACTATGACTGGAGACCAAAGTTGGAATCCCCGCTCAGCCATGAAAACCCACAGGTGACCTGGAGTAAGTCACACACTCTCAGCCTCAGAGGATGAGCAAGGCAAACCCTTTCTGAACAAATCTTGCCAAGAAAACCCCATGATAGGTTCGTCTTAGCATCGTCATGAGGTGGAAATGATTTGAAGGCACACAACAACATCAATACTGTGCTAGGAAAGCTATCTGGACTCAAATCAGTACCCAGACTTGGTGGGTGGGTGGGGGCAGAATGGATGTGATAAGACTGTATAGTAGCAATTCTTAAGCCCCCCCCCAAACACTGATAGAGGTCTCTGTGGGTCACTTGGTGGGTCACAACCCTATACAACAAATAAGGTTGCCAGATGTCCCATATTATAAAGGATGTCCCTTATTTGAGATCTGGTAAGCTTGTCCTGTATAAGCCTTACACATTAGGACACCAGTAATCCTGTATTTCTGAGTATCTGTCAAGAATGTTAACCCCCCCCCCAAATATTTTCAAAATGCGGGAGGGGCCTGCTCTTCCCACTCAAATGCAATGCCTGCTCTTCCCACACTAGGCTAGCAGTGTATTCAGCATGGCACTGGGAAAATTCATCCCTTTGAGATGGGTGTTGATCTGCCATCATAACATTCCCTGGGGTTTGGGAGAATCCCATGGGATCTGACATCTCACAGGAGTCTAGAGATCTTGTGAGAGGTTCTCCTTTTGCAAGATTTGAAGTGGGCCTGCCTCGTGTGTTTTGGTGAGTCTTGATTGTCCCTTATTGCTATGTTGAAAATTGGGTAACCCTAGGGAGGAAGGAATTGACTTTTTGAGGGAGGAGAGACAGGAGGGAGAGTAAAGATACCTCTAGATGGGAAAAAAGTCTTAGGAGTTTCCATGTTTTGTTCCGGTACAAACTTTACTACAGGTTGAGTACAATGTCCACATGGGTGATGGCCTCTTGGGGCTGTTGCTGATGGTAGAATGTTGGGATGGGCATGTTGATGTGTTTTGAAATAACATCTTATTACAAGTTGAGTATCCCTTATCCAGAATTCCAAAATTATCCACGTAGGTGGCTGAGAAAGTGATGCCTTTGCTTTCTCATGGTTCAATGTACACAAACTATGTTTCATGCACAAAATTATTAAAAATATGGTCTGTAAAACTACCTTCAGTCTACGTGTATAAGGTGTATATGAAATATAAATGAATGTCATGTTCAGAGTTGGGTCTCATCTCCATTTATCATTGTAAGCCGCCCCGATTGCTTGCAGAGGGGCGGGATATAAATAAATTTTATTATTTATTATTATTATTATTATGAGATCTCACAATGTATATGCAAGTATTCCAAAATCCAGAAATACAGAACACTTGTGGTCCCAAGCATTTTGGATAAGGGATATTCAACCTGCATGAGCTTTTCTTAAAGACTGAAACATGCTTGCATTTTTAGAGAAAAAAGCAGTTTTGTTTTAGGGTTTCTCTGTTTTTTTGTCATTCTTTTGGAACAGTTTGAATGCTTTTGCCTAGAGAATTATGAAATACTTTTTGGACCTTTTACAACTTTTTGCTGGAATCATCTGAGAATCCTGAACTGAGTGGTAGATTTCTTTTATAGCTGGAAATTTAGAGTGCTTAAGTTAAACTAAACTGGATGTTAGATTCAGCTAGAGTTTTGATCTTTAATATTTATTCTAATTTTCTTACATACAAGTTGCCATCTACTGTGGCTTGATTGATGTGCCATTAATTATTTCATCATAGCCTTTTATTCTAGTCACATTATAGCTGTTGTATGATGCTTAAGTAAGTGGTAGGAAAAATGCAAAAATTAATGAGCTTAAATTACACAATTAAAATGCAAATTAATGATATACATAGTTATAATAGTCTGCAAGATATGCAAATAAGATACCTGAATTTGAGAGGCTGAAATAAGTCAAGTCTAAGATCAGTTTTATCAGCTCAGGCAGTTAAGTGTTTTTCACACTAGCAGAAGCCCCGTCTTGTCTTGCAGATGTTTCAAGATATTCCCCCAGACCAAAAGCCTAGAGAGGGAGATGAACTTCTAAAAAGATTAAAGCAATTTGTTAGCATGCCCTACTATCTCCTCCCTATAAAATTTCATAGTTTGAAATATTGGACACTTCAAAGGGGTCAAGTTGACTGGGGTGATCCAAAAAGAGGTCAGGTGTAGGTCACAAGGACCTGGGAAGATGTCTTAGAAATATTTTTAGCAAGGAAGCCCAAACTAGGATTGTGTGTAAGCCCCCGGTAAACAAAGCCATTAAGGAGGTATGTGCTAATCCCTTCTTGGGCATCTCAGCAATGAGTCACCCAACCAAACAAGTGACCTTTCCAATCCTAATCCCAATAAAATATCCCATCGGAAGCCCCTCCTGTCCTGCAATGCGAGGTTTTCATAAACCCATCAATTCCAATCTCCCAGCCATAAACAGCAATCAATTAAGTTCTGGTTCCCTTTGTTTACCCAGTGGGAACAGACACGGTAGCGCACTGGAAACTCTGAGCATATCAAGAGGTCCAGGCAGCAAAAGTTGTAGCAGAGTTGCATTCATCAGTCAAAGAAATTAGCACACAGCCGTGTGTCTAAACTATTTCTCTTTACTAATACATTTTATAGTGATATTTACAATGAGTCTGATTCCTCTCATACAGACTACATATCACAGCTCATTGTACAGTGCAGTTCTGTCACTGCAAAGTCCAGACAGAACTATAAGAACACAGAGCATTACTCAATAATATAGAGACAGTGGTTCCCACACACATTGTCTCTCACAGAGATAAGGCTTCAAGCCTTCTCACTTCCCACGCCTGCTTCCCAGGTATAATAAAGATATTCTAGCCAGCTGCATTTAGTCTTCTCACCACTGGCTCCTGCAGGCTGTAACATGTCACACTTGGTCTTTACAATTTACATTTCTGGGCTGCATATCCTATTACCCTGACAGGAACCCCATCTAGGCTGTGTCCTAGCCAAAGTAACCTCTTCAGGATATGAAGCAGGGTATAAATATTAAACTCTCACCACAACGATAGAAAGGTGTGCCACTGTGGACAAGACTGGCCACTTTCTTTCCCGGTGCACCCCCGGACTGGAACTTCCAGTGCCACCCTCAGACTTCGAAACATCGCACTTCAAAACTGGTAACTATCACCCTATTTCCCGAATCTTACTCTTCGATAGCCTTGTGTGGTTCTTGTGAACGTGGGTTGCATGTGTGAATGCTTTTTCCAATAAAATTTCCATATTTTATATTTCCAATAAAAACATTTTATTTCACTTTAACCTGGAGTTATCTGCAGTTAGTACTGGTTAACATAGGTGAAAAGGTGCCAGCAGTTACCATTATCTCGCAGGCATACTGTTTGAGCTAATAATTCCCCCATATAAATGTTAATATCATGGGTAGGTCTCAAGGCATCCCCCACCTGTTAGGGTAATAAACTCCCCACCACCACCACAGTTCCTCTGACTGCCCAACCTATATTGATGCTGCAATAAATACCCAGGCTATGGGAGACTTTTCTTCCAGTTTTGGCACTCATGTTTCAGTGACAGAAACTAGGTCAGCCTTCTCATCAATGATTAAATCAAGAATGAATGATTTATCTATCCATAGATTTTGTTTTGGACTGGACTGGGGTATATCCTCCACCTTTTAACAGATGAAGACAGGGACGCATCATCAGAGTGTGATCAAGATGGCAAAAGTTATCAACAAGGAAGATCACAAAAGTGAGAGAGGCTGCAGCAGTTTGCTTTTGTCTGAATCTACACAGAAAAGCAAGATTTTGCCTCCTCGTGTCTTCTCCTTCTGCTAAGTTGAATACAAACTACTTTGGCACTTTGAACTTAGTTTGCAGCAACTTGAAGTAAGCCCCTGGACAAAGTGGAAGGAGGAGAGAGAAACAGGGGCATTTTAAAAGCAGCTGAAAAAGCGGACAAAGGATTACAGTTGTCCCTCCATATCCACAGATTTGGTATCCACGGATTTAAGTATTCACGGCTTGAAAATATTCTTCAATAAATAATAATCCAAAAAGCAAACCTGGATTTTGCCACAAATGGGACTTGAGTATTTACAGATTTTGGTATCCGCACAGGGTCCTAGAACCAAAACCCAGTGAATATGAAGGGACAACTGTAATTGCAACTGTCCCTTGCAAATTGGGACAAGTGGAGGGTATGATGGTGGACTAACAGGCCAGAAAACAGGCTGGGAAAATAAACAGAAACGTTTTTATTGAAGAAATGGTCTGAGGAGGGTGTGTAAATGTAAGATGTTGAACCATTCTTCTTTTTGTGAACTCTAGGGATCACATGACTTCTTTTCAGCAGTGGGAATTTAGAGGGTTTTTTTTTTTGTTTTTGCTCTTTGTCATTGCCATGGTTCCTCTCTTTTCACACCACAAGCTGTAATTTCAAAGCCATAATGCAATTTTGTGTTTTAATTTTATGGCGCAGCTGTGCTTTGTTTCATTGTCTCTGGGAAACATGTGGGGCTTTTTGGAGCCCTCCTCTCCATATATGGGGGACACCTCCACCTTTACGTAGTAGGGGCAGGATAGGATGGGGACTCATACTTTTGCTGAACCTTTGAGAGTAAGTCACTACCTCCCTTTTTAAAAAATATAGAAGCCTTGCTAACTGTATCCCCTTTCCTTTTGCATTCACAGTAACACAATTTTCATTTTTCACAATTTTCACACAGAAAACCAACTGAAAATTTAGGCATATCTCAGTTTAGAAATCCTGTGACAAAGAAGACCCTTTTTTTCAATATCTTTTTATGCCTGCCCAGCTCACTCTTTGCCTCATTCTCATCTGTCTAGTGAGAAGCTTTTTAGCAGCATTGGCATTGAGAAGGATGATGAAGGACAGCTAAAGAAACACAGTTTCCTTGTTGGATTGCAGAAGCATGGGCACAGTAAAGAATACAATAAAGCTTTATCTGTGGAAGAATGTAGTAGGTCTTATTGTAGCTGATGCCTGCCTACAAGAGGCAAAGTAAATAGCAGCTGCCTCCAAAACCCCTTACTGTGGATGCGCAAACAGCAAAACAGAGAGAAAGGGGGAAGGCAGATATGCCTGCCTCACCAGCCAACAGCAGCGTGTTGAAAAAGCATAGATCTATAAACCTAAATGGAAATCATAAGAGAAGGGTATGCTGGTGAAAGAATTGTATTTTGGAGGAAGTGTTCGAGTGATCTCTAGCAGATTTAAAATGTTTATTGTTTAATTATGCAAGGCTTATCTGACCTGGCTGTTTCCTTCTTGTGTGCATATTGTTAATTTTGAATAAAAAGTTTGCTGAAATATGTTGAACTGCTCTTCTTTTTTTTTTTTTTAATAGGGTAGGGATCTATCTCTGTTCTTTCCATGTTATTTTCTCTCCTATTAGTATGGAAAGCATGAAACTCACTGAGATATTAGTATCACCACCAAATTGAAGATCTCTTTTGATTTAAATTCAAACAATTTCTGATGTTCTCAAGAAGGAATTTTAAAAGTGAGGTTGCAACTCAGAGCATTTAGAGTCTTGCGTACAGCAGCATGAGCTTGGTGGCATTCCTGTGATCCCTCCTTCACTTGCATTCGATATCTGTGGTCCCTGCAAACTTAGCGAGGTTCTCAGACTCATTTGGGCAATCTCTATGATCTCCCCTTCTCCGGGGAAAGATTCACCAGCAGGATCTTACCTCCACACCAGTGATCGTCGCCTCTGCAGCTTTTCCTTTCATGGAGCTCTATGAAGCAACATCAGCCCACTGTTACCTCACACATGTGCCCATGCGATACTGGTGAATTTGGTGGCCACGGCTTTCTGGAAAACTGATGTTCTCAGCCGTTTTTCTAGAATACAGGTGTTTTTACTGGAATGGGTATGAGAAGGAAGTTTCCTCTGGATTATTACTTTTTTGTGGTTTGTTAGGTTACTCCCCTATAATCTTGCAAGACTGCTGATTTTGGTGGGTGTGATTATCTGGAATGTGAGGGTTCCAGGCTATTTTACAGCAATACAGTAGGACCCCCATATCCGTGGGGGATTGGTTCCAGGCCCTACCGTGGCTAACAAAATCTGTGGATAATAGCTAACACAATTGAAAATAATGGGGCTTCTGTTTAAAATACCATAGAGTTCCCTTGGAGGACCTAGAAAATGGCTAGAGAGGACACATGTTATAGGAAGACTCTATGGTATCTGTGCTGAAACTGAAACTGGATAATTGAATCAGTGGGTAATGAATCATCAGATATGGGGCTCCTACTGTACAGATTTTTTTGGACTTTTTGCATTACTTGAATATAATGTTTCATCACTGGTGAATGTGGTAGGAGTGGCTTTGTGGAAAGTGGGTGTTTTGTCCATTTTTGTACAATATAGATTTATAATTTCCGATTCCCATTCTAACTGAATTTCCAATTTACCCATCCCTTCCATTACACGGAATCCAGCCCCCTGGATTTCCAATTTACACATCCCTCATCCCTTCCATCACACGCAATCCAGCCCCCTGGATTTCCAATTTACCCATCCCTCATCCCTTCCATCAACCCCCTGGATTTCCAATTTACCCATCCCTTCCATCACACGCAATCCAGCCCCTTGGATTTCCAATTTACCCTTCCCTTCCATCACACGTACTCTACCCACCTGGATTTCCAATTTACCCTTCCCTTCCATCACACATAATCCACCCACCTGGATTTCTAATTTACCCATCCCCTCCACCTACCCTCAGCCTTGGGCTTCCTCAAGGAGGCGTTCCCGATCGCTCTTTCCTCCTTATCGCCCCGCCCTCTCGAACCTGAGGGGGGTTGGCTTCTCAAAAAGGAGGGCGTGGTTTAACTTCGTCACGGTTGACCAATCGCCTCTTCGATTACAGGAGCTGGGGGGGGAGAAGCAATCCTGGGCTGGATGGTCCAATGAGAGTCGAAAGCAGAGAGGTGAGCGACGGCCGTCCTGCCCAATAGGGGAGGCCCGAGGTCGTTCCACGCACGGGGGTGGGTGGGGACGGAATGGCGGTTGGGCGGCTGAAGTCAGATGGGGAAGATGGCGGCGTGAGGGGAAGGAGCAGAGCGAGAGCCAGGGGCCGAGGCCGAGGCCCGGCGGGGCCTCCTCTGAGGTAAGCCCGGCTTGGCGGGTGGGAAGGACGGCGAACGGGCTCGGGGTTTCGGTGGCCGGCTTGACCGGGGCCGCTTCCCTCGCTGCCCGCCTCGCTTCCTCCGGCGGAGGCCGTGTCGGAGAAGGGCACCGTTTCGTTCAGGGGCCGCCTTGTCACAAAACCCCGGCCGCCGAGGCTTCTTAACCAGGAGGAGGAGGAGGGGGCTTCCTTTCCCCGCCTTTTCCTCGCCCCCCCCACTCAGCCCCCCCCCAGTTCCCGGCGCCTCATTTCTCCAAGGGGGACCAATTGTCCGCCATGAATTTAAGGGCGATTTTAAGTCAGGACAAAATTTGGGCATTTTTATTTAAGCGGAGTGGCGTCACTGCTGCAAATATTCCTTTGCATAGGATAAAAATACCAGTTGTCCCTTCATATCCGTTGGGGTTTGGTTTCAGGACCACCCCCACCCCCCCGTGGATACCAAAATCCGTGAATCCTCAAGTCCCATGATATGCAGTGGCACAGCAAAATGGTATCCCTGATATAAGATGGCAAAATCAGGGTTTGCTTTTTGGACTATTATTTTTTAAAGAATATTTTTAAGCCGTGGATACCAAATCCGTGGATGAGGGGGACAACTGTATTGTTAAGGTGATGGGATATACAGTCACTGGAAATGTATACAGTTGGCCCTTCCTATTCGCTGGGGTTTGGTTCCAGCCCCCCCCCCGTGGATATCAAAATCCGTGAATACTCAAGTCCCATTATACGCAGTGGCATAGCAAAATGGTGTCCCTTATATAAGGTGGCAAAATCAAGGTTTGCTTTTTTGGATTATTATTTTTTTAAGAATATTTTCAAGCCATAAATAGTTAAATCCGTGGATACCAAACCCATGGATACGGAGGGACAACTGCAAAACAAAAGGGGAAATTAAACCTAACTAGTACCAATAAAAGAAAGAAACTGAGGTGGGGTTATGAAATAACAAATAAACTTTGAAAAATTCAAAAAACTTGCATAGTATATACTCTCTCTCTCTCTCTCTCTCTCTGTGTGTGTGTGTGTGTGTGTGTGCATGCATGTAAATTGGAACTGGAATCAGTTTTGTCAGAACCAGGATGTAAGTATAAGAGAAATATTCTCAGGAGCTGTATTAAGTTTTGTCAGAACTAGAACCTTCGTTGTAAGAGAAATATTCTGGAGCTATAACAGTGCACCTGGTCTTTGCAGTGATTGTTTCTACATTTGAAGAACCAGTTTGTGGACTAGTAGGAGAAAATTCTTGTATATTGTCGAGATATCTTTGGTAAGTAATGAATATTATTATTGAGTAGTAATTTTTCAATTTGCACCTTCTTTAAGGAGTGGGCAAGCGTAATCCTGGTGTTTACCACTTTTTAAGATAAGGAAGTTCTGTTAAAAATCTCAGCCACTGGTGAGGACCCAGGATCGAAAGGCGTCTGGCTGCTAACAGGGATGAACTGCCAAGTAAAAGATATCAACAGACTTTATTCTTGGATACCAACTGATTTATTGCAGTCTATCTTTCTAAGGACTTCCATATTGTACAAAGTTACAATTTATCTCTGCTAGTTACCTTTAAAAAAGGTGCTTATACTCTTAATGATTAGAGGTCTCCCCACAAGACCTTTGTGATATTAGTATTTTTTATAGTACAGTTGTCCCTTCATATTTGCTGGGGTTTGGTTCCAGGACCCCCGTGGATACCAAAATCCATGAATACTCAAGTCCCATTATATGCAGTGGTATAGCCAAATGGTGTCCCTTATATAAGATGGCAAAATCAAGGTTTGCTTTTTTGGATTATTATTTTTTTAAATAATATTTTCAAGCCATGAATACTTAAATTCATGGATATGGAGGGACAACTGTATATATTATAAATATATTCACTGGACTATTTTATTGCATGTGATATATTATTCGTTTTTTAAGTTCACACACACATACACAATAGAAGTTTTTTGAATTTTCAAAGTTTATTTTTTATTTTATAACCCCTAACCTCAAGTTCTTTCTTTCCTTGGTATAGGATGACATATTTTAGTGGCCAGGGCATATTTGGCCATATATGGATTGGCTTTGTATGTATGTTTGTTTGTGTCTGTCTGCACTATCCAGGGAGCTTAAACAGCAACAACAAGAAGAACTATTCTAAAAAGATCCCAAGCACCACTACTGACTTGAAAGAAAACTAAAAGAACCATTACAGATATCTTATCAAAATGGACACACAAAGACACACATTTGTGCTCACCCCCACACTTCTTTTCTATACAGAGATGCAAAAGCACACACGTACCTCATTCCCCCTTCTTACAGGGACATGCAAACATACACTTCCCTTTCTCACATGCACACAGATGCAGCAACACCCGCCTCTCTCTCTCTCTCTCTCTCTCTCACACACACCTCTGACATAAATGCAAACACACATCTCAAGCTGGCAGGAGTTTCCTGGTTTGCTTTTTGATGATCCACCCCCACACACATCCAGCCTTCAGGGGTTCCCTCCTGCGTACTTTCTTGCCCTTGACATCTGTCTGTCAGACCTTGGTGGATATATGGGAGAAATAGAAGGTCAATAAAGGAGCTGGGAGGATAAAATAAAATTAGCTTGAATAAGTGAGATCCCGGGGGAGTTGGTCAGCCTAGCCTTTCGGGGCCCAAAACTTTCATTGGGCTCAACCTAGAGGAGTGAGGTTGCCTGTCCCCCACCCCCATTAGCCAACCCCCCAAAAAAGGGCTGCCCAGGACGATTCCATTTGGAGAGGCACACCATCTTCCCAAACCCCTGTCCCCTCAAAAGGGTGGCAGGACTAGCAGGGCCCTTGGGGTAACCTGTCACATCCATGGCCCTCACATCCTGAAGCAGGCTCCCAGACCAGGATCTTTGGCAGGCCCACTACCTATTACTAAGGTTAACGGTAGTGAGATGGTCTACAGCAGTGGTTCTTAATCTTTTCTTTACCAGGGATCTCCTTTAAATATCTTTTGTTGCTGTGGCCCCCCAAAACTTAACTCAAGATTTAAAACAACAGCAACAACAATACGTGATAATAATACCTGATAATACTAATAATACAGTTACACCATTAAGAGGTGTAGGGAGGGAAGACTACTTCCGCTTCTTGTTGCAAGTTTGTGGCTGGAGTGGATTGAATGGTAATGTGCAGGACAAGCCAGCCAGCCTTTGTCTTCTGTTATCTGGCCACTGCACTGCAGGGAGGATGTGGGTCCAGCAACTTTCAAGCCTTTGTGGACCCCTGTGAGGACCTCACAGATCCCTGGATCTGTAAACCAATGCTTTACAGGATTTAGGATAAAAATTAAAATGTCAGTTTAAATGATGACACCAAAGTAATATTTATATTTATGTAAAAAAACTAAGTGGATTTACATAATAAAAAGTTACAATAATATCACACCGGGGCCTCTCCTAATCCTGGGTCCCCAGGTTAGAGCCCTGTCACCATGCAACCTCTTGCGGGGGCCATAGTCACGTACACAGGTGTCCCCTTTAATCCAAGGTGCTCCATGGCTCCTAGGACAGTGTCATGTCTGCGGGTCACTCTGCTCGCCTTTCCAGCTCTGGCATTGGAGTGGCTCGCCAGCGCAACGGGAAGGACTGGTATGGATGATTAGAGGCCTCGGTAGCAGGCTCCCTCTCAGTAGCCTGCCTTTCCTTCTAACACTGAGCTAGTACCAGGGTTGAAGCTAATATTAAGGAGATCATCAAACTACACTGTTATAGCTTAATATTATTCTACTTTAAATGCTGTGGCTGCCCCCTGTGGAATTCTGGGGTGTGTAGTTTAGTAAAGCTTAAGAGCTCTCTGGCTGAGAGTTCTAAATGCCCCTCCCTAAACTGCAAATCCCAGGATTCCACAGGAGGCATCCAGAGCAGTTAAAATGGAATAATTGTGCTATAACAGTGTAGTGTGATAATCTCCTATGTTGACTAGGCAACCACCTGGGTTGCAAATCTCGGGGGCAGGGGCTGCTGCGATACTGACCTTTGAGAAACCCAAAATTCACATAGGAAAAGGCACGCAGAGTAAAATTTTGATGTGCGTGAAATGAGAATTTTTTAAGAGACATTATAACAATTCACAAGATGACTCCAAATGATTTGTGTGCCAGAATGTTTTATTTTGTGCTAGAGAAAAGTAATCAAAGTTTGTTGGATTACTTCTTCTTGCAGTTTAAAATAAATTGAATGGTTTTGTGTTTTCTGCTTTTTTTCCCCCCTATAAGATGCCTGTTTTTGGAAATTGATGTTAGCAATTTGGGAGGGGGTAGGTTGCAAGTATTTAGCTTTGCCAAGGGTGAAAAGTAACCTGGCATGAGGGCAACAGTTAGTGCCCAACTACCTGGAGAATCCTCCATGTTTCTTAAGTTTTGGGGGAAGGTGCTGGTAGTGATTTGGTGTTGTGGTGTGCCTTCAAGTCATTTCCAACTTACGGTGACCCTAAAGCAAACCTGTCACAGGTTTTTCTTGGTAGGGTTTGTTCAGAAGGGGTTTGCCTTTGCCTGCCTCGGAGGCTGAGGGAGTGTGACTTGCTCGAGGTCACCCAGTGGCTGAGCAGGGATTTGAACCCCGGTCTCTACAGTCGTAGTCCAACACTCAAGCCATACAGGCTCTCCAGCTGGTAGTAATAATCCCACGATATTTTACGCTAGTCAGGCCTCATCTGGAATACTATGCTCATTTTTGGACACCTCATTTTAAGAAGGATATAGACAAGTTGGAGTAGGTGCAGAGAGGGCAACAAGGATGATAAGAGGTATGGAGAACAAAACATAGAATGAAACGTTGAGAGAGTTGGGCATGTGTAGCCTGGTGAAGATTAAGTGTTGTCACCATGCTTTTTACATACCTAAAAGGCTGTCACAGAGTGGATGGGACAGGTTTGTTCTCTGCTGCCCCAGAGGGTAGGACCAGGTCTAATTGAAATTACAGGAGGGTAGATTTCAATGGAATATTCCAAGGAACCTCTTGACAGTAAGAGTGGTTCAGCAATGAAACCAATTGCCTAGAGAAGTGGTGGGGTCTTTTTCTCTGGATGTCTTCAAACAGAAGCTGGACAGCTGCTTGCTGGGTGTACTATCAGCTGGAGTTCTTGCACTGAGCAGGTGGTTGGACACCAACTCTATACTATGATTCTGTGTCCTCTTAAAGGTGAGATGAACCTTTGGGTTGATGTGTTGTTCTTCCTGTTTGCAGAGAAGTCTCCTATCCATTTCCTGCTTTCACAAATGCCTTATGTAAAGGCATGCCAGCTTTTCTGATCTGTTACAGATTTTTAAAATCAAAATTATTCTCATTATTTTGCTCCTGGTTTTGTACATGTCTGGGCAGTTTTTTGTCTCCTGTGTGGATATTTATGCCATTGCTTTCTGTCCACCCTTCATCCCTTCTTTATCTGAGCAGGGAAAGTTGTGTGCTCTCCACACACACCCTCTTTTTGAGCTGAATTTGCTCTTGTCTGTTCTGGATTTAGCACTTATCTGCCTTGGAAAGAGTATTTAGGATTTTTTAGGGGATTACGACAGCTCCATCTATCTTATGAATAGACATGTGAAGACAGAAATATAGCTTTTCATAATTTCCAGCCCTTCATTTGCAGAATGGAAATGAAAGGCAGAATGAGGAAGGATGAGCCCATCTGCAGTGAAATATAATAGACCAGTTTGGGGGGAGGCATAGAAATATGTAGCATGAAGGAGTTGACAGATCTAATGCAGAATTGTTAGTGAGCTTCAGCAGATGGCCCTGAAAGCATTTTGAATGTATTAATTTAAATGCACTGCATTCATTATTATATATTCAGACCAGCTGCATCTATTGAAGCTGATTTTTTTAAAAAATCACAAACACTGAGTTTTGTAAATACAGTTGCTGAAGTGACTTTGAATAGAGAAAGAAAAGATGTAGAAATAAAACAGAGGGCCTGTTCAAAGTGTGTTACATGCCAGATTACTTTATTGGCCAAGCCAAAAATGGTAGTCACCAGCTCTTGTCCTTTCTAGACAACCCTTTGAACATTTATGAGGGAATGGCTAATAAGAAGCATGCGGATTTGGGTACCATTGTTTAAAGGTATGCTGGGTGCCTTCAAGTAGTAGCATCCAATGACATCATTCCTCCTCCCTGTTATAAAGGAAAGAGCAGCAGGGTGTATGGCTAGTTGAAGGACTGTACTTCCCTACTTTCAGAAACCCTAAGTCAACCTATCACAAAATGTTCTTGATAAGATTTGTTCAGAGTTTGCTGTTGTCTTGCTCTGAGGCTGAGAGAGTGTGACTTTCCAGTGGGTTTCCATAGCTGAGCAGGGATTCAAATCCTGGTCTCTAGAGTCGTAGCCCAACACTCAAACCACTGTAGCACACTGGCTCGCCAAACACTTTGTCACTTTTTTTTCTACTCACCAAGTAAGGAGAGAGCCCTGCTTAGAGCTGCTGCTTGTGTCCAACCCTCCTTCACATCCTTTTCCTGTTTCCTACCTTAAATCTGACTCCATATTTGTTTTTACTTTTGTTGTGTGCCTTCAAGTTTACTCTGATTTATGGTGGCCCTCTCTTAGGGTTTTTTAAAGCAAGATTTCTTTACAAGAGGTTTGCTATTGTCTTCCCCTTAGGCTGTGACAGTGTGACTTGCCCAAGGTCACCAGTGAACTTCTGTGGCTGAGGAGGGATTCAAGCCCTAGTCCCCCAGAGACCTAGTTCAACACATATGCTACTATACCACACTGGCTCTCCTGTCCCCATATATGTAGAATTAAATAGATGAAGGACTCCAGGACAAGTGATGCCTTCATTTTGAGAAAGAGGGGGTTGATTGTGTATTCCTGCATGGCAGGGGGTTGGACTGGATGGTCTTTGTGGTCACTTCGAAGTCCGTGATTCTATGAATCACTGCATTTTGGTGTAAAAAATACATTCTAGTTTGGGCATATTTTGGTAAAAATAAAAATGGGGGGGTGGGATTTGTTTTTGGGAAGGCATCCACCATTATCCTGATTGGATTACTGCACTGTGTTGCAACTGGGGCTGCCTTTGGAAATTGTCCAAAAAATTTGAAAGAGCTCAAAATAGGGAAGCGAGACTGCTAATTAGTTCTGGACAATAGGATCGTATTATTCCAGTGCTTGGTCACCTGCATTGGATTCTACTCTGTTTTGGGTTCTAGCAAACTACCAGTATTAATCTTTAAAATGCTTCGCAGGCTGTCTGATTTGTGGGACTGGCAGTTACTTTATTCCAGTGTGCCAGGGACTGGGATTAAATTTGTTCCCAATGGCTACAGTTGTTTCTTTCTTTCCTGAAGACATGCCATTGAGTGGTAGCTAGTGATTAAGAAATCAGCACTGGTCCAGGGACTGGCAGTTTGAGTAGCACTGATCTAAATTACTTGGTTCTGGTTAGTTAAGGCCATCATCTGAAGCCATTTTCCTGACTTCTTTGCCAAATTAGGTGAGGTGGATTACTACTAGTAAGAGGGTCAATGCTTCTAGCCCAGTTGGGGTCTTTTGTCATCAAGTGAAAACCACTGCTCTTACAGCTTTGGGTATTGATTTAAAAATGGAAGAAGACAGTACAGGGAAATACAGGAGGTTATCATCATCCTAGTGTAGGGTTCCCAGATATCAGGACTTAGGGTCTCAGGACAAGGGGAGGGGATGAATCTCATGGTAAGAGTGCTACCTTGAAAAATATGTATATATATTCTGTTCATATCATAGAATCATAGCATTGGAAGAGACCACAAGGTCCATCTAGTTCAACCCTCTGCCATGTAGGAATACTCAATCAAAGCATTCTCTGGGGGGAGGAGTGAAGCCGAATCCTAAAGCACTGGGTAATGTCTGTCACCACCCAGATAAAAGCATGAAGTTGCATCATGGTCTTTAGGAGATTTGAATTCCCTTTGTTCTCCCCCATTGGATCTCCACGAGGCCAGTTCTCTGATTAGCAAAGCCCTGTAAGATCAGTGATGAAGTACATCTAAAAAGTACACAAGTAGTTAACAAGGGTGTGTGTATATGTGTATATATATAGTCATAAAGAGGAGCGTAATCATTGTGGTCACAGGTTGGGGAGGATTCATCTTACTTCTCCCCCACAGGATGCACCTTCACAGTAAGTAACCAATGTGACATTCTCTGGGGGGAGGAGCGAAGACTAATCCTAAAGCACTGGGACATGCCCAAGCCTACACTGAGAGAAGGGTGGAAGTGACTGCAGAGCGTGGGTCTCATTCGTGGATGACTTTGTGAAGCACCCTCCTATTGAAGGTGGCTTCTGCTGATCTGAATTTATCCACCTTATAATGCCTAATGAAGGTTGAGAAGGTGCTCCAAGTTGCTGCCCTGCAGATTTCCGCAAAGGGGGCGTTTGCTGAGAAAATCGCCGAGGTGGCCGCTGAATGTGTCGAAGTGTGCCATGACTCCGGATGGCCTGGGGATTTTAGCTGAATCGGAGGCCATGAAGATACAAGCTTTTATCCAGGTCACTATAGTTTGTCTCAAGACCCGGGCTTCCATCGATCCTGGGGTGAAGGACACAAATAGAGAGTCGCAGCGTCTAAAGGAACTTGTACGCTTGATGTATATCTTCAGTGCTCTCTTGACATCCAGTTTATGCCATAGCTTCTCTCTGGGATGAGAGGGAGTAGGGCAGAAAGAAGGAAGGATGAGGTGTTGTGCAACATGAAACTGAGAGGACCTTTGGTTTGAAGGAGGGATCTGGTCATAGGGTCACAAACTCCTCACTAAATGAACATACATGTTCCCTGACTGAGAGTGCTTTATTGGGGGAGAGGTGAGATGCTGATGAATAAAGAGCCAGCTTGGTGTAATGGTTTGAGTGTTGGACTAGGGCTCCAGGAGACCAGGATTCAAATCCCTGCTCAGCTATGGAAACCCACTGAATGACCCCTGGGCAAGTAGCACTCCATCAGTCTTAAAAGAAGATAGTGGCCAACCTCCTGTGAAGAAATCTGGCCAAGAAAGTCCTACGGAAGAGGGCTCATCTACACGAGCCAGAATACCCCAGCTCCGGGCCAGTGTATTCTGCCTGCGGATCAGGCCCATTGCTCCTCCATTACCTGGACAAAATGGGAGGAAGTCTAAACCAGTGCACCATCTGGTCTCTGCAGCTGCCTTCATCCCACTCTCCGTAGCCAGGACACCGGCCCCCTGCACATGACCAGCCTTGGTCACATGCTCTGGAACTCCTTCCTGGTTTCAGAGAATGTGATGCTAGCGGCAGCAATGGGCTGGCATGCCAGTAAGGGCTCCTGTGATCACACGGGGCCTGATCCACTTTTTCTGGAAAGAAGCTGCTTTGGTAAAACCTTTAAAAAAATGTTTTATTGGGGTTTACCTCATCTTTGCCCTGTAGGTCGTGAGGACTGCTCAGAGGCAAAATGGGGCAAAAGCCCTGCATCATCATGACTGCAAGGCTCAAAGATGGGGGCAAGACAAGGTAAACAGCCCGTTTAGATAAGTTCAGAGTCACCAAAAGTCTTTGATTTAAAGGCACCTAACAATAACTAATAACCATGTCTTTTTTTCCTCTGTTAGGCTGTAGCATGAAGTGCACTTGATATTAAACAATACTGCCAGTTCCTATTTGCCAAACAGAGTAGGAAGATAGTTTGCCAAACAGAGTAGGAAGATAGTTTATTTTTAAGTCTTGTTTTTATTTTATATACCAATGAAAATATATGCTGGGAATGCAGCATAGCTATTCTGAAAATTAATTTGCTTTACAGAATAGTCCTGTTCTGCCTCCCCACTCATCTAATTTATGCAACAACATGTTTACTTTGTAACAGTTAATATATCAGGTTGATGGAATGCTTGTGGATTGGGTGAAGGAGGAACAGAGGAATTCTGTTGCAAATCTAGTGAGTAGGAAGCCTGAGTCCTGATTGTAGAAATGAGTTCTGACTGATTTTTAAGATTACTTACTGTTCTGTTCCTTAGCTTGCAAAATGGTGTGCACCCTTACCTTCTGTAGTGTTTTGTGGGAGTTGCTGTTATTTGTGCCATTGAAAATCAAGTGCAGTTTTGTTCAGAAGAAAATATCCCAGAGATGTAAAAGTGACTAGAATGGAAGTTGCGTACCTGCCCAGTCTTCCCTTGCTGCTCTTTCATTAGTTAAGTATCTCAGAGATCCAGTTACAGTAATTTATCATGGGAATTGTAAGCAAATCTAAATGGTATGGCCTCAGCTTTAAAAACCATTTAATGAGGAGTTATTGTGATTTGATTTGAATTGAATTGAATTGAAATGTAAATTCCCTGGGCAGGATGTTGTGAAAATTTAAGGACAGTCTTCACTATATGTGGTTGGAAACTGCAATAAACCTTGAGAGCTTAGCCTTGCTGAGTGTGCTGATTTCCCCCCTTGCCTCTGAAAATAATTCCGCATTGCAGGAGCATGATAGATAATAAGGGCCAGAATGCTCTAGTTCGTATAGAGTAGGGATGTGTATTTAATTGTGTAAGCAGTGTATAATGAAGCCCCGATGCTTCAGGTGATCCATCATTCTACTATTGGGCTTGTCAGCTTTGCATTCTTGAGACCTGACTCCATCCCTCTCCTTCTGCTGAGCTAAAGAAAAACCCCCTCAGATTTCCTGATCATATGAATCTGAAGACATTCTGTTCTTTTACCAAGAATTACAATCACTTGATGAGATAGCAATTGTTTGAGAAGGTATGTGTTTCTTCATTTGTGGCTGCATTAGTTTTAATAAAGATAAATGGGCTTAAATGCCGGATGGGGTTATTCTCTCCTTGAAGACACGTATGCAGCTTGGGTATCCTTCTGGATTCAGCCTTGAGCCTGAAAGATTATCTAAAGGATGGATTTATCCCATAAGAGCCTGCCCATGTTTTGAGATCTCGTGGGGAGGGCCCTTCTTTTTGTTCCACCACCTTCACAGATACATCTTGTGGGAATACAGAAGAGGGCCTTCTCAGTGGCTGCCCCCATGCTCTGGAACTCCTTTATTTAGGCTGGAACCCTCCTTGTTGTCCCTCTATAGGTAGGGGACTTTCATTTTTCAACAAGTTTGTGAGGACTGATTGTTTATGGGGAAATGGCCTTTAATAAAGTACTGTATTGTCTTGGATTTCTTTTCATTTAAAAAAAGAGTATGTTTTAAATTGTTTTTAAGTCTATTAATAGTTTAATTATATTTTAACTGGAGTGTGGACTTTTAGTTGTATCTATTTTAACTTTTGTAAGTTGCCTTGAATAGGCTGGGAGAAGGTGGCAAATAAATAAACTTACTTAATTACCAGTATTCAAAATCATAGAATAAGTGAAAAATACATTCATTTGAACATTGTGTTTCTGGGTATTCTTAAGTGAGAGATCTTGCTGATTTTTGTCTTCATGTTATATGCATTTTCTTGAAGAGAAGTTTCATGCTTTATGTGGCAGCCTGCAACTATAAAGATGATGTAGGAGAAGGAAGACTGATTTGTGTCCAAACAGGCAATGGAAACATGACAGGAAGTCATGATGAACTGCAAGTCTTTTGTACATGTCCCTGAGTGTTGGGAGTGCATGTGGCTCTTTTAGATGTGCATTTTACTGAGGTGCCCACAGCCAGATTGAGAGGGGCATGCACATTATTTTTTGCAACTAACCCTGATTAGAAGCTTCTGGTTGTTTTGCATGAGAGGAGGAGGAAGTGGGAGTGTGCAAACTATATGCTAAGACTAAACAGCTCATTGATTACAGAAGTTATAGTGTATACATTGAAAGTGTTCAGTAGGCAAAAGAAAGGCTAAAGTGGATGACCGGAGACATGTATAAGTTATAATGACTGAAATTATGTAATACTATTATTATTGTTTTGAACTATTTATACCCCACCTTCCCCTGAAATTTGGACTCAAGGTGACTTACACATTACAATAACTACTAAATATTTAAAACAAACAAAGAAAACATTAAAATTGAACTAAGACCAGTTTAAAACATACAGTTAAAAACAATTAAAAGCATTTTAAAAAACAGTAAATCAAAATAGTACAACATGCTCTTAAAGGCCCTTTCTTTAAAAAAAACAACTTCCAGTTCTCAGAAGGCTGTCAAAATAAATAAAAAAAACCAAATAAACTTTGCCAGTGGAAAGATAGCAAGAGGTCAGGATGGCCTCCTGGCCTCCCTAAGAAGGTGGTTCCAGAGCCTAGGGAAAAAATACCAGTGTCCTGGTTTATTATGGAGTTCTTCAGTGGTTTTGAGGTAGAAGAGAGCAATTTTTTTTGTAAAGTGGTTTGAACTTAGACTTCTTTCATTTTGTCCCTGCCCACCCCCAGGTCCATGTATGCACCATATACAGTATGAAGACGAAAATTAAATCACCAGAAAGTGACCCTCAAAAGTTCATGGTGATAAATGATTTGTTCAGCTATGAAACTAAAGGTAAGTGCCTTTTGGTCATGGAATTGTTTGGTCTGCTGCTTCATAGCTAAAAATTATATCCTTGCTGACATCCTAGGAATGGAGTTTATGGCTGGCATCTAGTTAGTGTCATGTGCAGGTGTAATTGAAAATTGCGCCTGCATATGTACTTTTTTTGGTTGTGGTAGATGGAGGAGTCCACTACCTTAATTCTAAAGCAGTAACTAGAAACTTCTTCGTCCAGAAAATGTGCGTACAACTCTCAGAAAACTTTTGAATTTCCTTTTTGTTTATCTGGTTTGATTTTACACATGTTGACTATAAGCTTTAATTGTTCTTAAATCTCTTCTTACACAGGGAAAAATATTCTTGTGGTTTCAAAGAATTAGAAGCTAAGAAACAATAATAATCTTATACAACTGTGAGTATGAAAAGGATGAGTTAAACTTGAAGCACTATTAATGCTTGACAAATGGGTTTTTCTCTTGATGAAAATATAGGCATTTGCATAGGAATGCAATCTGGTATTAGAAATCTCACTGCCCCCTCATGAGACCTCTGCTTAGTCTTGGTTATATAGAAATGATGGAATATCAGTAAGTATTGCTAGCAGCTTTATAAAACACTAGTCTGTTATCTGAAGTTTTCCTAATGGTTGTCTTTTTATTCCATTGCAATGTTTGGGTCCATCCACATTGATCCCTGAAGTAGAAAGCTCTTTATATGTTCAGAATGAGATAGCAAATGGGTTCCAATTCATTTTTAATCACTGGCTTACATTGCTACACAATTAATACGATTATTTCAGGCACCACATAAACAAAATGTGGACCTTCCTTCTGTGCTTATCTGTCTTCTCTGGTAAAGATATTCAGCAACTTATGCAGCATGAGGCAAGCTTTGTTGGGGGTGAAGATGGGGGAGATTTGCTGTGGCAATCAGGCTCAGTACTGAATGCATGCAAATTGGTGGGTTCAGAGTGAACAGGACCATTGCCATGATTGGAACACTTCTTTTAAGATAAATCTAACAGTAGTGTCCAGTCTTTTGATAGCATCCTAGAATTTATCTGCAAAACGGTTTTCACAAAGGTCTTAAAAAGTACTCATGGGTGTTGGGTTTTGCCAGGGTGCTTTTGTTTTTGGTTGCTGTCATCTCTGTGTCCACTCATTCCGTTTGGGGTGGGGGGCTGATTGCCGCAATTTCTTGGATCTGCAGTAGGACTTTTCTTAAAAAAAATTAAAGCAGAGCATGATTTGCTGAGAAAGTGCATTGAAGAGAAAATTTTCTCCTCTGATTTTTTTTTAAAACCTTAAGAGTTGTAGTGTTAGAATGCAAAAGTGTCATTTCAATGATGCACTGTAACTCATTTATGTTGAAGAAAAAAAGAACGGGAAGGGAAAGATATTCTCCCCCTCCCCCTGATATATTACAGAATTTTTTTAAAAAACCAGTCAAGAGTGGAAATAAATTTTTGCAGCTGGTGCTGAGAATTGCCAAAAAATAGTTTGGGACCACAGAAGCATCATTTGGATGTTTTCAAAAATCTCAAGAATTACAGCAACCAATATAGCAAACTCCTGACACCCCCTCTAGCAGACCCCATGTACATGTGCTAAGTATTTAAAAGATGTGTATATAGTACTGAGTGTGAAGTTAGTTTCACTTTAATTATGTCCATTGCATTTGTTACCAGGTCCTTTCCTCCCCTAACAAGTGAAGGCTGATTGTGAAACTGCCAGTTTGTGAATGTACTTCTGGTGAAGAAAAATCCTTCCTTCATCATCATAAGAGAAAATGAAGAACCATCACTCTCCTTCTGCTCTAGCTCCTTAACATAAAATTTGATATGTAAAACTTGCATTGTAGGTGGAAAAAGATAATCTTGCCCTTGTGGAGCAACTGAAATGTATAGTTGATATTCCATAGAAACGGTGTCAGCTGTGTCACCTTGTCGCTCACTAGTTTTGCACTCTACAAATGTTTGTCCATACAGATAGAGACTAAAGGCTGTTCTGACTTATAGTTCACACTCTTCAGAATACCATAGTTGAGGAACTGCCTACTCCCTATATTGCATTTGGAAAACTTAACAAATTGATAATATCCTTTGAACAAGCAGATCTTGGTGTATGAAAGAGCTTGGCAGAATAATCAGGATGTTATGTGTGTTCTAAAAGAGAATAACTTCTCAAAAGAAACTTAAAAAGCTTGGAAAATTCCCCAGCAGGGATTATTCTCCTAAAAGGGGCCAGTTTACAGGTAGCCATCTTGGTATCTCTATTTAGGAAGGAGCTGTGCAGCAACTAATAGTCATTTTTGTCCGCTGTGTTTGAGTGCATCCTTCCTTTTAAAATCAAAATGAATGAACAAAATGACCTGTATGTATCAATCTGCCTAAAGGCTGGAAAGGGAAAATTTCACTCTAAGTTGCTGCTTTTATAGCAAGTCCTTTCCCAAAAGGCTGAAGTCTTGAGGACTTAAACATGAGCCCAGGTTTCCTGTTGTTTACATGGTGTCCCAAGCACCCTGGGGGATTCAGCAGCAAAAAGAGCTATCGTTTTCTCTAAGTCAAGCTCTTACCCAAAGGGAACAACAGCAAGTATAAAGGTATATGTACTATTTTCCACCACTTAGATGAACAAAGAGTAGACATGCTCAGGAAGGGCTTCTTACTATTTTCCTTGTGGGTGTAATCCACAGTTAAGGTGGACATTGTAATTTTAACATGTTTACAGATTATTCTTTTTCTCTGTTGTGTAGGATTTATACAGGACATTTCTTTGAACATTGGATTATAGCTATCTTTCGCCACACTGCCAAGTTGAGTGGCTTCTTGTTGGGGGGGAAAGAGTAATATACCTTCTTATGCTGGATCCTGGAGACCTTAGTAGTGCACCTTACTTAGATTATTAAAATGTGAATGCCAACTTTTTTTAAAAAAAATATCCAAAATCTGGGTTTAAAATGGGATGACATATAATAATGGTCAGTTGCAGATAACCAACCTTTGAATACTATTTGATGGTCTGGTTAGAATTGACAAAGGGATTATCTTCTGTGAGGGAAAGCAGTAATGCTCAATTGGAGAACCAATTTCCTGTTCTAGGATTTTAAAAGTCATTTTAATAAGAGGAGCATGCCAGTCTAAGCACTTGTATGGTGTCACCACTTCTCATCTAATTTAACTTGATAAATAGATGCACAGAAAATACTTAGCATAATTTTATTCTGCTGTTTTCCTTCATTGGAAATCAAGTTGAAGAAAAGGAATGTTTAAGAGAATACTGTCAAGCTTACAAATATGTATCTACACAAAATAAGCAGACCTATGATTGTCTGATCAGCTAGTAAGCTTGCTATTCAGATTGACTTTGAAGTATAATGGAATCTCAAGTCAGATGGAAGTTCCAAATTTAAGCTAATTTACATATCCATGTATAGAATATTCTGTAGGAATATCTGTTGAATTAAGATTTGTGATGTAGTTCCTAACATCTTAATGAAATATATGCAGTTTTCTTAAAAACTGACTCTAAAAATTTGAAGGCATCTAGCATGGTGATTGTTTGAGCAGTCTGTAGAGTTTTGTTTTTTTAATGTTTTAACTGCTTGCACCTCAGAAATACCATTTTAAAAGAATATGATGGGATATGTTATTTGGATTTCTCACATTGTCAAAATGGATGTAAACAAGAGTAGCCACACCAGTCACACAAAAGTCCAGCAAATAAATTTGTCCCCCAGCTCTCTTTCCCTCTTAAATCTCCTTCTAGCCATGTATTCATTTAAACGCAATAGGACTACATTAGGAGTGAATTTAAAGTCGACCTGGGGAGACAAGTCTGCTGTACATGCCCAGGAAATCCTCTTGAAGTACTTATCCTGTAGCATATTTTTAACAGTACTGCATAAAGGCAATGCTGCCTTAATCTTTGGTTTTACATTGAATTGAATCTGTTTCTCCTCATTGGCAGGAAGTCTTTCCCATATGAAAGATGAAACAAATACGGGGCAAGTGCAATAGTATAATATATACATATAAATATATTTTAATACTTGTGGACAAAATGTTACAAGTTGTTTGAGAACAACAAAATCACCAATGTCTTCCATTTTGAGATGTGTATAGTTCCATAAGCATTAGTGCTTTGTAGCAAAATTGTAGTGCCATTTTAGGATCGGTGCATGAGCCTAGTAGTATCTTTTTTTAAAAACAATTTCAGAGTGACAAATAAATAGTGCTGATGGTGTAACTCATAAACTGGTACAGTTATGGTCATGGTCTAAAGATGCAGTGTCCTTTCTAGGCAATGGTAGCAGAAAGTCAGCAATATGAGTTGAGGGTGGTTTATCAGTAAGAACGTCCATAGAGCCATAGGTATGCTAAAAGAAAATACAAGTAAAACCAAGACAGTAGTGACAGAATGCTGAACAAAGCCCTTTCCCTCTGAGCAAATAATTTTATATTAATGGGAAAAATAACTGATTACCTAAACTTCTAAAGTTTCTACGATGACTAGTTAACATATGGCTAATCTGTCCCTCAACAAGTTCTCCCTTAAGATATGTTTCTCCTTAAGAAAGCCCAGTGTACTTTGAATAGTTAGCAACTGGTTGCATATGTACCCTTAACTACCCTTGTAGTGAGACATCAGTGTGGTTCTTGTTCAAAAGAGGCATCTTGCAAAATGGACAAAAATTAGAAATAGTTTTACCATTATTGCTAATCAAGATAGATACTAAATATTAGTCATATCCATTGTTAAAAACAAAATATTTTAATTTTTGTTTACATAGATATGTAGGAAAAGCTTTTTTAGGAGTTTCCTTACAGTTTGAACTATTGGATCACATTTATTTCTTGAAGTCCAAATACCATTACCGGTACTTTTGTACTGCAGTTACTGATGATCATAGGATGTCTCCTCTCTCCCCCCCACCCCGGAAAATACTACTCCAATAAGTGATTGTCATCAATTTGTTTTTGTTCAGACATGTCAGTTTGCTCACTTTTAAGTCATACATCTTGTTCTTTGTAGATCTGCAGTTTGGACTGTCTTACTTCATGCATATGTGTAATATGTGTAACAAAAGCACTACTTTTAGCTTAAAGAGGATACTGCATTTTTTATCAGTCTTTTCTATAAATGGCCACCTTGATGAGGGAAAGGATGTTTCTGCTTTTCAGTTGCTTTTTGGGTAAAATTTAAAGGAAATATGTAGACCACCTGCAGAAGAAGAGATCTTGTGAAATTAGTATCACGTTTAAAGGTCTCTGCCCATTCTCTCATGTAAATTGGAAAGGTGGGCTGTTTACAGAGGAGCTATAAGGACCTGAGCTCTGTCCAAGTTCTTTTGTAAACAAACCTATCGTTACCGTTAAAAGAAGTAGTTTAAGCGCTTGGGAGAATCAATTGATGGAAAAATACCTCTGAAACTGGAATGCAAAATAGCACAGTATGTAGGGGGAAGAATCCCTAATGCAAATAAAGCCATAAGATGACTTAATAAATAGAACTTTAGTAGCAATAACTGTTTGCATGTAATAGGAACTAACTTGCGCTAGCAAGAATTGTACAGTAGAATAAATGGTACTAACCAAATAGGTTTGTGGTGCTCTGTGTCGCAGGGAATTGCCTGACAAGATGAGTTTTTCTTTAAAAAGGTGGAATATTCTCTCCTCAAAGGAACATGGCATGAATGCTTCAAAACTGGGTCAGGTATAAGCTAGAATTTTGTTTTTCCAAATTAGTCCAACTGGGAAGAAGTTTGTAAGGCATGGATGAACTCTTATCCTGCTTGTCTGTAGATAGCTCATAGTTGATATGCACCTCTGGAGTGAAAAGGAGCTCTTCCAGGACTGGAAGCAGATGTTGGGGGGTTCACACACATAATTATAGCACTTTGATACCACTTTGACTACCATGGCTCTATGTGGAATTTGTAGTTTTGTGAAGTATTTAGATGTCCCTGCCAGAGAGCTCTAGTACCCGATCAAACTACAAATCTCAGGTTTCCATCGGATGCCCGTCTGACATTTAAAGTGGTATATAAGTGCTATATCTGTGCAGTGTGAAAAATATCCAAATCTATCTAGTCTTGTAACTTTCAAAATTTGATTGTGGAAGCTTGTTGCTGTACTTGAAATTGTAGCTATGTCAAATTTTCTGAGGAATTCTAGCAGACACCATCCAAATACCTCTACCAAGAGTTGCGGATGTCTCATAGAGATGTACTTCACCTTTTTCTTTTTTTAACTTGTAGATCTGTGTCTTGATTTCACTTTTTCTTAGTTTTACATAGATACTTTTGGACTTGAAAAGGGAAGAGCAAGATTCAGTTGAGTATGCCTAGCAATCTTTTACCCCCACCACTCTAGAGAGTGTAGTTAATACCTCTTTAAAATGCAGCTTGCACTAACCTTGTATGCATGTGCATACTAAAGACCAAGGAAACTGTAAGTCTAATACATAACTCTGCCTTAAGCAGTATTCAGCTGAAGAATATAGACCTGATTCACCTGCAAAGTTGGGATGTGTGCTGGAAGAAAGTGGCTTTACCTTTATTTCTGTTCTTAATCCAGTATCTACCAGCAGTTTGAGTAATACAGCCTTGTTTTAAGGTGGTTTTAAGGTGGATGGAGGAAGGTCCTGTTTTAAAACCAGAATGCACATATATTCTGTGTGAGGCCTTACATATTCATACAGGAATGTGAAAGTTAGCAGTAGTTTCTAAAATAATGTTTGGAAACTGAATTAAGAAAAGACGTGTTCTATATCTGTGTAAAGATAGTTAACAAAAACTTGATGATGAGTTCTCCTCACAGAATATATAAGAACCCTTTTGTGCTTTTCTTGCAAACAGAAATTCCCAGGACTAGGTTAACTAAGGAAATTATGAGCAACAAGGTTTTTGTGACCAGATGTAGGTAGAACGTTAAAGGCTCCTCATGTTTATGTCAGTAGAACTTTCATTGCTCTAAACCTTATAAGCATCTGGTTTGCAAATATTTTTCACAGTAAAACTGGTGCTAGACATCACAGTGCTGTAGCCCAATTCCATATGAAATGAAACCAGCTTAGTATCTTGATCAAGAAGGTGTGAACCTCATGGCAGTATGCAAGATCTGCTGTATTGGCTAGGTTGCTGTTTAGGAAATTCTAGTTAGGAGCTTGTTGGTTGCTTGAAGATGCATGTGGCCATCTAGTACAGCTTCACAATGGAAAGAAATGTACTCTTGATCTGTGGAAGTGAGGGGCTTTGTACATAAGGAGACTGTACTCAAGGAGTTGTTTCTAAACTCTTGATAGCTTAGTACTGAAATTTATATCTGTAATCAGATCATGGGCTGAAGAGTGTCTTCAGCTATTCATGAGTACTTAGCAGCCCATAGGGAATATGTTTCCCTTCTTTGCACTGTAGTGATTCTCTTTTTAGCCCTTACTCAGCTGGAGAGCAGGGTTTCATTAAAAGCACTTCAGTGCTATTCTTAATGAACAAGAAGTCAGCATCTTGTTAGTGACATACACAAGCAAGTCCACCTGACACCTACCTATGTCTGTTTTGTTATCATTGTGGAGATGATGGTATTCTCTTCTACCCTCTTCAATGAACAAAGTGCCCCCTCAGACTCAGTTTTGCTATAATAGTCCCCTTGAATAGCCATTCCGTGGTTGGTGGGGCACTGGAGAAGCACCTGACTATGCCCTGTAGCCAGGCACAGACCAGTGATATCATCTATTGACAGTCTCCATCCCATTCTCTGTTGCTGTGATCCCCCTGCTGCTCCCCACAAGCCCTTACATGGCTGTTCCAAAAGGCTGTCATGGGAAAACTTGAGTCCTGGATGTGGTGAATTCGGAGCTGTAGCAGAATTCTGCCTGCAGAACTCTTAACACTACACTGGGCAATGCAGCATTTAAAAACTCTGCCTCTCAGTCCTTGTAGTGATGTGAGATTCTAGCCTACAACTTCACCAGTTTAGTGATGAAACTCCCTTTCTTACTTCTACCTTTCAGACTAATTTCCTCCCTTTCTCTTTGCTTTGCAAAGAGTGGGAATCCCAAGCACAATACTGACAAAGAATACAAAGGTGCCGGTCAATCTGTCTCATAAATAGGCTCCCAGTTTACAGATGGCAAGCTTGCAAGTGGTGGTTCTGGGACAACCAAGATCTGGAGGGGCTAAGCCGAACTGAATTCTTTTGTTTATCATGCCATCAGTACTTCTTTAGGATGGGTGGCTGGATGCAAGGGGCTTAACCATGTCTCTATACATAGAGAGGCAGTGAGATCTCTGAAATGCAAGGAAGTGGCCAGTGGTGTGAGGCTCTTTGTGTCACCCAAGGAAGACTGCAGGAAGAAGAACCTATTCCTATTAGGCTCTGAAGAAACTAAAGGCCCTTTTGTGATATGAAATTATAGCACTGTGATTCCACTTTTCACCACTCACCTCAAAAACCTAGACAAGCCCCATAGAGTGGGGATTTGTGCATAACTACTTCCTATGGAATCCTGGGATATATAGTTTGGTGAAGCACTGGAGGTCTCTGGCTGAGAATTCTAAGTGCCCCTCCCTATACTGCAAATCCTGAAACCGAATAGGGTGGAATCAGTGCTATAATTGTGTCTCCTTGTAGCTGGATCTGGAAAAATGGAATGAAACATGAGAACATACTGCCTCTGGTGCAATAGGACTTCTAGGGTGAAGATTTCCTGCACACCAAGAGGAGACGGAAGTGTTTCAAATGGGAAATTGACTTTTTCGGGGGGCAGGACGGTAGGAGAGATGGGTAGAATGGAAACTGAGTTGGTTTTGACTGTTGGTTTTAGGTAGCTTTCCGAAAGTTCCAATTCACAGCACAATAAACATTCCACAAGGCTTAGCATTTCTTAACTGGATGCTGCTGCAACTTACTCACTTGTTCCTCCATGCAAACATTGGTAGGACACTTGAAAAGCTGTCGGGGTTGGGAAGCCCTCGGCGTTGCAAACTTGCATGGAAAAAATGACAATGGCACAAGCACACAGGCACGCAAACCGTCTTTTATAGAGCTAGTATTCTAATTATGCATGATTAAGATGTCTAGTGTTATAGTTATTACCAGTAAATTGATATATGCATTTATACATTATGAAGCAATAGGAACTAATATACCAATAGCTTGAACTTAACTGCTTTGATTCTCAGATTTTTCTTTTCTTTTTTTTAAGAGAACATGCTGCCTCTTGAGTAAAAGAGGAAGAGCATATAAATAAGGGAAGAAGCATGATGCCAAAACTGTGTATTAGAAAGAAAAATCAGCTGAATGAGCCCTTTTTAACCTCTTACCAGGTTCACTGTGGTCACTTGGCCCTGCATTGTATGAGCATGGTTGGTGGCAAGATGGGTTTCTTGTACAAATAGAAAGGTGCAGAGTTTCAGAGTACAGAAAAGGCAATAGGGGAAACCCAAATGCAGAAATTGGGGAGGGGGGGTCCTAAGTCAAAGAGGACCTTTGATTATTCTTCAGGTAGTAGAGAGAAATAACTGTGTAGCAGCAAATAAATGGAGTGAATGAAATCAGTAAGCAGCCCACACTCTTCAGGTATTGAATTGTTTCAATGACAGGTGTGTTTTTCAGGTATCTTTCACCACCTAGGCAGCTATACAAAGATGAACTGGTTCCAAACCAGCAATAATGATACCTAACAAAAATGTGTAAATTGGAAAAAGGTGCTGCATGCACACACACAACATAAATGGAAGCTTACTCAATCAGAGGGGCAATTTTGAACTGCTAGAGATCTAATGGTGTAGCATTCTCTCCTTTTCCCTCTCCCCTGAGTTTTGCTCCAGTTAAGAAAAATGAATGCTGAGGATTGGAAATTGGATGTGTTCAATGGAAAATACTTAATGATTTAGTTTTGTGTGCAAAATGTTAGACAGGCATAGCACAGCCTGGATTGGAAATTTATTTTCTTCATGTGAACCTTGGATTTAAAATTCCTTTTAAGTTAGATTATGGCTCTCATTTCTGCACTCATTTCTGAAGGGAAATTTTAGCTAATACAAATATTTCTGTATGGTACAGTTTACCTTTTCCTTACTTATAAAACTATATTAAAGGATGCCTCTTTCTTTTCCTGGGTATATGTGTTTTGAACTTGTTGGAGAGGCCATATTTATACTGCCATTATCAGTAATGAGTAGCTGCCAAATAGATGCACATATTAACAAACGTTCTGAATAGACTTGTAGTGTTGACTTAAACTTGACTGCCCCTCTAATTTCATGTTAACAGGCTAAAATAGATTTTAATTATTATCTCTAAATTCCTCCCTCGTCGGTTTTACGTGTTTGCTGGTAGCATCAACTCAAAGGTGGGATTTAGGTCTGTGCTACTTAACAGTTTCTCACGTATTAGAATAGGCTACTCTATAAAATGTTTGAAAATGTGTGTGGAAGGAATGTATTGAAAATAGAACAGTAGCAAAGTCTAGACCCTGGAGAAACATAAAAGAACTTTGCCTCAATTGTAGAAATAGCATTTATTGGTGTATTTCACCTGGGCAACTAGAAGAGATGAAGGGATATGCTACACTTATATTATCCTCCATTGCACAGATTGTTGTAACAGTACGAGTAATCTTACCCCTGTATATATCTGAAGTTTTCCAAAAGGCAGCTTGCTTTTTATATCTATGCATCTTTGGGGGAGGGGAAGAGGGGTGTTAAATTGATTCTTTTGACATTGTAAACAGTTATCCAACAATGAACTTGGAAACTCTGCACCTGTATACGATTTTTTAGCAATAAAGCAGCATGGGCTGAGAATGCACTAAAATGTCATTGTGTTATTTCTTTGAGGAATGAAACTCTGTAACTTAATCCTCTTGTATCTCTAGTTTGAATGTTGTTACTTCCTAATATTGTTACCAGGGTATAGGTACTGGGGGAGGATGAGTGCATTCCCCCCCCCATAAGAATTCTGCTTCTTCCCAAATGATATTTTCCTTCGCTCTCCAAATTTCTAGTATTGCAGTAATTTAAAACTTCACTTGGGCATTTTGATATACAGTTTAGACATTAACAAAAGGGGGGGGGATGCAGAGTTACCAAGGGAATGCAAATACATACACAGCAAATATAAGAGCTCTTGGATTGAATTAGTTTCAGTGTCTCACTCTGCAATGCTAGAAATTTGGAAACTGAAGGAAAATTTGAGGGAGAAAGAATTCTTATTTGGAAGGTCTATACCCCCTTTTTTTACACCCTTCTTGTAGTTACGCCTCTGATTGTTACTTCCTTATGGATATCAATTGGGTTGCCAAACATGTGCTTTAATGTTCATTTAAGACTTCTTCTTTTGGGGGGCATTGCAAAAATGCCAGGCTCCACGAAATTGTATATTAGTAATGTAGAGGTAAATACAGGAACTTGGATAGCATTCTTCACAGATATCCAATAATGGCACTACCCACAAAGAGGGTGGTGGCAGAAGAGCCTCAGAATTTAAGGTAGCATGCTTCCCAACACACCTCTGCCAAGAACCTGTATGGCCCTGCATGGAATAGTAGTAACACTTGTGGAACTATGCTAATCTCTCTGCCTAATCTGGCCTTCCTGACTCACCATTCAGCTGCTGCATGGCCATTCAGTGGCTGGTAGAGAGCAGTGAAAATCTGAGAAGTGTCTGGCCATGTCCCTGTAGACAGGCACCAACCATTAGTATCATCTGCTGAGTTGGGGGAGAGGAGAAGAGGTGGTAGAATCTTCCCCATCTCTGTACACTCAGGCAAAAGCAAACTGTTGCAGCCTCTCCTAGCTTTTATGTTCTTCCTTACTTATTTTTTTGTCATCTTGATGACTCTCTGATTATGCTTGGCCTCATGTGTCCTAGTTTTCATCTCTGAAATATTGGAGGAATGCACCAGATCCCATCTGATCTTGGACGCTAAGCAGCATCAGCCCTGAGTGGTGCTTGAGTGGGAGAATGCCAACGAGTTCCAGGTATTGTAGGATATATTTCAGAGGAAGGAAATGGCAAAACCGTCTCTGAGTATTCTTTGCCTTAAAAAACCTTATGAAATTCATAGGATTTGCCATAAGTTGACAGGTGACTTGAAGGCACAGACCCACATGTAGAGCACCTTCCCTCCATTTGGTAAGTCAGCCAGAGCATTCTTTGATTGGTTGTAAGAAAATGCTGTCAAGAGAGGATCTCAGAAAAGCATAAAGAAGCACCTGTGATACTACATGAGATTACTTAGGTTATGGCCTTGATCTTTAAACCAAAGTAACTCCTGAACTAGGAGAAATTCAGTTTTGTGCAGCCTATGAGCTGCTAAAAATCCAGTGTAACTTAGCACTTTTAACATTTTTCTCAAAGTCCTACCTACACTGCCACCAAGAGGAAAGATCTACAATTTATTTGGTGATTTTCTTTGTGAATGGATAGCTTGGTCCTTTCCTTGTATGGCTGAACCCTTGGCCTGCGACTCCAGCAGATAGGAATTTGCTATGAAGAAATTATTTTCAGAGTGGATTACCCTACAATCGTAGAGTTGGAAAGGGCCACAAGGGCCATCTAGTCATAAGAATTGTTTGCAGTTGTGCTGTCAATATCTCACTTTTAAGAAACTTCCAGGCATCATGAAACTGTTAAGAGCAGTGCACTGGATTTGCTGGTTTGAGGAAAAGGATCTTCCCGGTACTAGCTCTCTACAGGACCTTATAAGCTAAAGGTTTTAAAAATGGACAATTAACCAGAGTGACTCCCAAGTAAAACAACCTTCTCCTCCCAAGACTAAACATACCCAGCTCCCTAAGCCATTCCTATGGAATACTATGACCAGTTCTGTACATCGCATTTTAAGAAGAACATTGACAAGTGCCCAGTCCAGAGGAAGGCCATCTGGATGTGGAGTTGGGACACTAAGGACTTTATCACACTACAGTTGTCCCTTCATATTGACAGGTGTTTGGTTCCAGGACACCCCCCCCCCCCGTGGATACCAAAATCCATGAATACTCAAGTCCCATTATATGCAATGGCATATCAAAATGGTGTCCCTTAAATAAGATGGCAAAATCAAGGCTTGCTGTTTGGATTATTATTTTTTAAAGAATATTTTCAAGCCGTGAAAACTTAAATCCGTGGATACGGAGAGACAACTGTACACTGATATAGTGCTATTATTCCTAGCTCTGCTCTGGCTGCCTCCTGTGGGATCCTGGGATTTGTAGTTTAGGGAGGAGCATTTAGAATTCTCAGCCAGAGAGCTCTTAGGCCTCACTAAGCTACAAACCCCAGAAATCCATAGGAGGCAGCCATAGCAGTTAAAGTGGAATAATAGCACTATAACAGTGTAGTGTGATAAAGTCCTAAGTCATATGAGTAATGATGCTCAATACTTTTAGCCTAGAGAAAAGGCAAGTGAACTATGGTAATGGCCATCAAATATTTGAAAGGTTGTTATGCCACGGATGGAGCAGAGTTGTGCTCCAATCAGGGTTGTCAGTTGAAATACAGGACAGGATTCTTCATAGCTGTAAAGAAGGGGAAATTTTAGGAGGTTAATTTTGTGAGGTAAGTAACACCCATTGAAATACCCTCCAGAATTCCACAGATGAAAACTGGGACACATGGCCAAGCAACATCAGACTGCAAACAAGAGGGCAAAAGTTATTAATAAGGAAGAACATACAAGCTATTTGAGGCTGCAGCAGTTTGTTTTTTTCTGAGCTTACTGAGAAGGGTAAGATTCTGCCCCTTCCTCTCTCTGCTGCTGAGTTAATTGAGTGCAAACTCATTTTGCACTTTGAGTTGAAGTAAGCCAAGGACAAAGCGGGAGGAGGAGAGAAACTGGGACATTTTAAAAGCACTTGAAAAATGGGAAGATAGAGTTAATCAGGACTGTCCCTACCAAGTTGGGACAGTTGGAAGGTATGTAGAACCATTAAAGACAGAGGAACCCTCTCCTGTATTTCACCTGGTAACCCTACTTCCAATGCAAAACGAACAGTTCCATGAATTTACTGCAACTTCAGTTAGTTTCACTTTCAGTTCCTTATGATGCCAGGTAGTGCTTCATTGGATCCTCTGCCCAGGGAGGAAAAGTTTTGGCCAGCTTCTGAGAGACGGCATCTTCAATTGGCCACCCCCACGCTTTAAAGAAAGGGCCTAGATTTTTGTTCACTTTTTGAGAAAATGTTTCTGCCCACAGATTCATCTTGGATTTGTTATCATCCGGGATACTGGTCATTCTTTGGTATTCTGCAAAGACGTGGATGTAGGGTTCCCATCCAAATGCCTCCTGTAGCTGTGGGGGAAAAGTAATTATTCAGTTCCTTAACTAAGTTTTTCAGAACAATGATAAACCACCTCTGAGTATTCCTTGCCTAAGAAAACCCTACGAAATTGATGGAGGTATTATGTTACAAGTCAAGAGGTGACTTGAAGATACATGCAGATGCACCCACGCTCATAAGTAGCACCAGGGGTAAATGTGAATTTGCATTAGTAAATATTTAATAAATAATATTGATATCCCACTTTTTCACAGTCTGAGGCTCATTAAAAATCTATCAGGCCATAGCACTTATTAGATTGGGTATTGTGTCAAGTAAAAAAAAAATTCATGTGGGCAGTTTATAGAGAGCAACCACTGTTCGATGAGCAAGGACTTAGTTTGATGAGCATTGGCCTTCATATTAGGGCCTCCACTGCAGAAGGAAAAATGACATTTTGACCTGGTCAGCGGTGGCTTCTGTCTCAGTAGAACATGGACTTTAAAGGAGCTCATGGTGCTGAGCCATATTCCCCAAATAGTTCCCGAACCAGAGATAGCTGCCCAAACCCACTGCAGGAACTACCAGCTGGCAGTATACTTGGCTGCAGCAGGGAGAAAGATGACAGAGCAAGGATGTTCCTATTGATCCACCGAAGAAATATCTGCCATTTGGACCTTCCTTGAACTGTTTCCATTGCAAGTGTTCATTATAAGAAAAGATACAACTAAAAGTGTGGCCTCAATACCCTAACTAAAGGCACCAGATCCTATCTGATCTTGGAAGCTAAGCAGGGTCAGCTCTGGTTAATACTTGGATGGGAGAGTGCCATCAAATACTAGATGCTGAAGGTTACATTTTAAGAGGAAGGCAATGGCAAACCACCTCTGAGTATTCATGCATAAGAAAACTCCCCTCATCCCTCCTGATTCTCTTTTCCTTTTCTGTCATGTCTTTTAGACCTTACATCAGTAGGCAAGGATATATTCTCTGTACAGCATTTAACGGATTCAGTCTACCTTAATGATACAAGACAGATTTCAATGTTTTGTTGTTGGGAAATTGCCTTTTTAAACCCTGCATTTATAATTTCTACTTAGTGATTTCTGGTACTGATGAATCCATGCTGCACTGTTTTGTGGATTTTAAGGCTTTGCAATATCAGTTGTTTAAATCTGGGAGTGATGAAATAATGATTGGAGTATTCTTGTTCACCTGTTAAAAATATATTTCCTGGATAGTATGCTTAGGGGTACAGCTTTCCTCTGGACCTCTCTTCCCTTTCCTGACCTCACTCTACCTAGTAGCTTGAATTTCAAGGCAAGTTAAGGGCAAATTGTTTGGACATTAGGAAAATCTTCCACATGGTTTGACAACAAAACCAATTACTTGGGAGAATAGGTTCTCCATCACTTGAGATCTTCAAACAGAATCTGCTGGAGATGTTCTGACTCTAGATTCATGACCATTACTGTTCAGCAATTATTTGAGTACCCAAGGGGTGTTGAGACCTGGCTCCCCTGCTAGGTATATATGCCTGGATGGAAATCTAATTTTCTCTCGAGTAAACTTATTTAAGGAGAGCCAGTGTGGTTTGAGGAGCCAGAGTGGTATAGTGGTTTGAGCATTGGGCTGCAACTCTGGAGATCAGGGTTCAAATCCTCAACCTGGTATTCATTAGTGGTCTCCCATCCAAGTACTAGCCAGAGCTGACTGCCCTTAGCTTCCAAGTTTAGACGGGATCTGGTGTCTTTAAGGTATTTAGGCATCAAGGTGCCTTACAAAAATTAAAATTGAATATACAGTAGATGAGAAAACATTAAGAGCCAGTGTGGTGTAGAGGCTTGAGCATTGGGCTATGACTGGAGATGGGGGTTGGGGTCCCCATTCAGCCATGGAATCCCACAAGTCACACACTCTCTCAGCCTCAGAGGAAGGCAAAGGCACACCCCCTCTGAACAAAACTGAAAAGCCCGTGATAATTTCACCTTAGGGTCATCCTAGGTCAGAGAAGACTTGAAGGCACACAGCAGCAGCAACAACAACTTTATTTAAATTTAGTAGGGATGACTTCCATGTTGTTGGAGTGATGTACCCATTCTAGGTTTCAGTCCAAAATTTAAAGAAGCTGTCTAAGGTGGCCAGTCTTTTTCACCTTCTATAGCCCCTTTAAAGTTCAGATCAAAATCCAGAGCAGGTTCCCTGTCCCTTTGACATGGAGGAAGTCACCAGCCACCACTGAGGATTAGATCCAGGATAAGCAAGCTATGGGCATCTCGAGGCCAATTCTCACCTTCTGGGACCTGACATAGACTGCATCCCCCCCAATTCAAAAGTGGAAGAGGCCAGAGGTCCACCACCCTTTGGAACAGAACAAGGCACTGCTGGTTTTATAAGAGACAAGCTCCTCTTAGAGGTTTCTACAAGCTGTGTGTTTTTGTGTGTGTGTTTACATGCCTTTGAGTCAGCCTGTCGACTTCTGGCAACCCCATGAGTTTCTTAGGGTTTTCTTTGGCAAGGAATACTCAGAGGTGGTTTTGCTAGGCCCTTCATCTGAAATATAACCTACACAGCACCTGGTATTCATTGGTGGTCTCCCATCCAAGTACTGACCCTGCTTAGCATCCAAGATCAGAGTGGATCTGGTGCCTTTAGGGTATTTAGGCCCTCTACAAGTGGCAAATCATATTTTTTTTGGGGGGGGGAGTTCTGGGAACAGCAAAATATGGGTATGGCAGCTGCATGTATCCCCTGTGTTGAACATACCTGGATTAGACTGTTGAAGGCTAATTGTGGCTTATTTACTTGAGAGAAAACCCCCTACTAAGTTCTATGGGATTTATTTCTAGATATAGGGGCCCTGGTGGCGCAGTAGGCTAATGCAGCTAAAACTGTAGCCAAAGCTCATGTAGATCTTGAGTTCATAAGTTCGATTCCAGAGCGCCCCAGGTTGACTCAGCCTTCCGTAAGTCAGTAAAATGAGTACCAGCAAAATAAAAGAGCTGGGACGACAGGTTGTGGAAGCTGTTAATTCAGTTTAAAAAAAAAAAAGCAGCAGTCGTTATTAGTGTACAATGTATTCTGCAGTGTCACTCTTGCAGCATTTTTTGTATGCCAGCAGCGCCATCTACTGGCACTCACATTGTACAATTGTCTGTTTTCTCTGAAATGTATTGTATTGTATTAAAAATTGCTTTGTGATGTATTGTATTGTATTGTATACTGTACTGTGTGATGTTGTACCCTGCCCCGATTCTGAGGAGAGAGGCGGTTAATAAATAACTAAGTATTATAAGTATCTAAAACTCTTATGGTCCCAGTTACCTGTAAATAAGGTTCCAGTGCAGTAAAGACTTCAAAGTCCTTCAGCTGAGCTCCATTCCGAATATAGTCTTCAATTCTCTGCTTTCTCAGGTGTGGCTGAAGTTCTGGATGAGCTCGATCTCTTGAGATGTTCAGGACAGACTCATTGACATAAACAGACCAGAGATTGCAAGTGGCTTCAGTGGTGTGTGGAGGGAAATTCCACCCACTTTTCTGCTGGTTGTGACCCAACTCATGGATAGGAGCCCAGGTACCTTTGGTTTTGAAAGCTTCCATGTCCACAATCTCCTGCACTGCCCCTACATTGGACATGACTGGGTAACCAGAATGCATCCAACCTAAGGAAGAGAATTGGCATGGGAAACGTTTGAGAGAGAGACTCGTATGGACAGATTAAAACCTGAAGTAGTAAACTGCAAAATCGGAGGCAGACAACTGCAGTAGGATTGGAGGTTGGAATTTTCAGCCTCTCAGTTCTTGCCAGGGCAGGATGTGTGTGTCACATAAACTGCCAAAGTCAGCAGCAATTTTTTTAAAAGGAGTAAAACTAGAGTAGATGGAAGTCTTCCTTTGGTTTTGAAAAATATGTTTTTTTTAAATGCTGGCCAGAATCCTGTTGAGCAGTTACAAATGCACCTAAATACCCTAAAGACACCAGATCTCATCTGATCTTGGAAGCTATGCAGGGTCAACTCTGGTTAGTACTTGGATGGGAGAGACCACCCATGAACAATAGGGACTGTAGGCTAAATTCTATATGAAGGAATGGGCCAAACCACCTCTGAGGATTCCTTGTTTAAGAAAACCCTATGAAATTCATGGTTCCATCATAAGTCAATAGGCGGCTTCAAGGCACCTACACACACACACACAATCTAGGGTTACACCTATGACTGTTTCATTTTCATGAGGCCTATGTAGCTTTGGGTTTAGGGGATATATAGAGGCCATGAAAGTCCCCCAACACCCACTTACAGCAACTATGACGGATGCGGGTGTGTTGATTGGAAAGCAATTGCCTGATGCCCCCACCCTGCTTGCGTGAGCAATCTGTGACATGAGGGGGGATTGCAACAGGGGTCTCACTACTCCATGTCACAACGGAGATTGTGCACAGGAAGGGGTGGGACTGTCAGCTGCTTCCCGATTGATAGGGGAACAGAGCCTGTTGATCACTGCAGCTGCTGCTGGTAAGTGGGGATTGGAGGGATCGGGCTGGGAGTCACTGTGTAGCACCATAACTACAGCGCTTATGCATTTGTAACTCCCCAACAGGATTCCTGCGCAAGGAGCCTTGCATCCTATATAATGATGAATAAACTGTTCCTGGTAACCTCTAGGAGAAGCAATACTCCCATTTAATACAGGTCATCCCCCTGTGGGACTGGTATCTGCAGTTTCACTTATCCACATCTGAAAAAATAGGTCCTCTCTAGGAATTTTCTAGGTCCTCCAGCACAATTCTATGGTATGTTTCTTCCGGACGTTGGGTTTCACTATTATCATATTACCATAGGTTTCACTATTATCTACGGTTTTGCATATCTATGGTAAGTCCAGGAACATAACCCCCATGGATACGGGAGGCAGCCTATATTGTCCAGAGAAAAGATCATTCAGGGGATTAGCAGTGTTCAAAAAGCAGAAAAATAGCCTTGGCGGTCCCATCCAACATAGTAAGATAGAGGATAATTGTTTTATTGATTAATCGAACATATTTATCTCTGGCCTCTCATCCCACTAAAGATGCCAAGCTGATGTACCACAGATGAAATAAAAAGCATAGACAAAAAGAAACTAGGAAAGAAAGAAGGAAAAAACATACTTCTGAAAGAGAAAAACTATGGATGTTGCTTAGCAGTGTAAGCGGTGTGGTGGTCTAAATCTGGGGTGCACAACTAAGGCCAAATCCACACTACACAAATAATCCAGTTCAAAACTGGATTATTTGCCATGGCTCCTTCCTATGGAATCCTGGAGAGGTACCAGCACACTTTGACAGAGGAGGATAAAGACCTTGTAGAACTACAAATCCCAGGATTCCATAGGAAGGAAGCATGGCAAATAATCCAGTTTCAAACTGAATTATTTGTGTAGTGTGGATTTGGCCCAAAACTAGGGTGAGGTCAGGGTAAGTGGGGTCAGAGGCCAATTTCCCCCACCCCCACCCCCAGCAGCACTACCCCAATAAGACCAAATATCTCCATATGCCTCTGCATTCACACTCAAAATGGCAACAGGAAATGATACAAAGGTGCAATATAAATTCAACAAACAAACAAATTGTTGAACTATAACTCCCCACATTCCTCACCATGGGCTATGCCAACTAGGGATGCTGTGAGTTGCAAATCAACAATACTAGGAGAGCCACATAATTTCCAGCTCTTTTGTAAAATGAAAATGTGCCCAGAGAGCTTGGGAAATCCCATAAATCCCATTGATTTGATGCTTATAGTTGAAAATCATGATGGGATTTAAGCCAGAAAAGAAAAATACAGTATTTTTAAAATGAAAGGATATATATATATATTAGTATTTGATCATTTTCACCGACATGCATATGATATGAAGTGGCTTCTACTTGCCAGCAGATATTTGAACATCGGTCACAATTCTCTCTGGTCTCGGGAATATGGGAGGGATGGCTGCTAGCTTAGTCATTGCGTTCATCATCTGGGCCCATGTGGTGAGCAAGATCTCAGGATTGTCTAGTTTGCGTGCGTCATCTGCGGGCACTGTCAAGATGATGTTCTCAGTCTCTAGCTCAGCCCAGGGAGAAGGATAGTGACGTATGGTATCCTGCCAGGCACTAATGCTGGTTTCACCTGATCCAATATTTTTTTTAAAAAAAGGAAAAGATCCATTAATACTGTAATCTTGAATTAAGTGAATAATAGAGGGTAGGTATTTTGGGAGGGAAAACAGCTCCTTCATTGTGCTCTGGGTGGTGAGTGGGCAGATGAAGTGGGGAGTATGATGGTGCACTGAGAATATTGTCAGGTGGTAGTGTCCATGGCAGTGGACAATAAATCTTAATCCAAAATTCAAAGGAACTATGCAAGGTGCTGAACTGGCCCATTGACATGAAAGCTGCATCGTGGTTATGTAGCCAAATTGTTTTGACTATGCAATGTAAATTACAAGCTTTAATAATTTTAGACAAAACGTTTGGGCTGTGTTTAGGGGAGCTGAGTCAAGGGCAGGGCTATGTTGGCCCTGTATGGGTGCTGAAGGGGAAATCTGAATTCAAGAAGGGAGGCATTGTGAGCTGAAGGTGGTGGTTTATGTATTTAACCACACAGAGCTGGAGCAGATGTCAAGATTCCAATCTGGCACTGAAGCAAACACGTACCTTTATACCAACTTTGGAAAACCTACCTAACAATAGCATAAAACAGCACAGAGACATAGAATAAAAGAATCATAGAGTTGGAAGATACCACAAGGGCCATCTAGTCCAACCCTGTGCCATGTAGGGAACAAACAATCAAAGCACACCTGACAGATGGCCATCCAGCCTCTGTTTAAAAACCTCCAACGAAGGAGATCCCACCACGCTCCCGGCAGCATATTCCACTGTTCAACAGCTCTTATTGCGAGAAAGTTCTTCCTAATGTTTAGGTGGAATTTTTCTTTTCCATATAGAAAATCATGGGAGGATATTGGAAGTATATTAGTCAATCATAAGACAGCAGTCATTAAGCCATAATGGGAAATTACTAAGCAGCACCACATAAAAATTATTCACATTGTACTTTCCCCTTTCATTTCAGATTGCTATTATTAGTAGAAAGTGCCAATTACTCAATAGTAGGGCCAGAATGCTCTGAAAATGCTTAATTTGCTTTTCCCTGAAATTCCTGAGAGACTAATAACTCCACAACTTCTACATTCTTCCTCAATTCAGAATATTTTTCCTTGAGCATGGCTCTATTTTACTTTAGCTTTGTAGGCAACCTCTAACCTTTCCCTTCAGTGCCCTGCCATCTTTCCAAGGGTGACGTGCTACTCTCTAATTTCAAATACAAATACATATTTGTTGATCTAGTTGCAGTGCTGGGAAATGAACTGACAGTACTGAGATGTGTGTTAGTTTTTTGGATGGACATCCAAGTGCTGCTGAACTTGTTGTACCTTGCCAGCCATTTGTGTCCAAATAAATTTTTCAGTTTACAAAATATCCTACAATCACTTGGTTTCTGTGTGTAAGGATTCACTTACCGTGCTTGAAATAAGGAGCCATGGTGGCCCCTTCTATAATGATAGATATGGAGCCCATGGAAGATTTCTCTGGCACTATGATGTATAAGAGGCCTCCCCACAAGCTGGAGATTTCCACTCTTGGACTCTTAACTTCAAATCGTCTTACCACCACTGGAGGACGTTTCAGCTCATCAGCATTGCTCAGGTCATCAGAATGGCAGCCAATCTGTACCTAGAAAAAGGATACCAGATTCAAGAGGCTGATGGCACTGACACAGGTGTGGTTCCTCACCCCTCTCGCTTTAGACTGAAGGACTGAGGGTTTTTTTTGTCATCTGTCAGCTAAATTGTCAGCTAAATCTGTATCTGTTTGGAGGTTACTATTGTCATTTTCTTGTTGCTGGTGCTCCCAACTCATGAATCATGGTATAGTCCAAGCAGGCAGAGATAACATCAACATTTCACTTTATTGCTTTTAAGTTTTGGAATCCCAGGTTATTTATATGGGAGCATGAGCTGACTTTGTTATTCTTTTAGGCTATTTTGTTATATATAATAAGATATATGCAAATATGAACTCCATTCAGGGAGGAACATAGACTTGTCAGTGTCTAGGCACATTACATTCACTACATTACATTGCAGATAATGCATCATACATCTTTCACAATATTAGGGTGTCCTAACCAATGGACCATCTGTGGAGGAAACACATGGGCATCCAAGGAAGATAATTACTTTCCATGGGCATTATAACCTGATTATTGCAGCATCCGTTTTATATATACACACACATCACATTAAGATTTATCTAGTTAGATAAGATTTCTAGTCTAGTGGAGAGCAGAGGTTCTCTCTTACCTGCATGGTCTGGGTCTTATCAGCTAGGAACAGCGGTATCAGTATCTGAGCTGTTATAAACAGCTATAGCGATGTGTGAGGCTGACCTCAGCCAACCTGGCTTCTGTCTCATCTGAGCTGGTGTCATAGCCTTCCCAGCCTCCCATTGTCCAATCAGAGGCGAATCTTACTAGTCTCCACTAATGTAAACAATATTTATTTGTTATATAAACATGTCCTCTCCATTGACACCCCCTTGTCATGGGGGAGAGGCTTGCGTACCTTATTGATGTTTTGAGCTATGCTGGCAGTGGCATAATAGCCACCGGTAGGGTCTCCCATGCTAGAGAGGTCAAAACCGAAGGGTCTGACAAAGAGCATCAAAGGGCAGGATGGGCTCTCTAGCCTTATGGCAACCGTCCTAGAAGAAGGAAAACTCTAATCCCAAACCCGGGCAGATGGTGCTCATCCAACCCTGTAAGGTCAACCATCTAAGAGAAGGAAACTCTAATCAAACCTACGACCCAAGGACCTCGCTGCTACCGTCCATGCTTGCAAGGCCACGGCAGATGAACCTCTGGTTTAAAGGGTGAGGCCAGTTCTGTGCACACTGCGCTCCACCAGAAAAATCCATTGCACAGGCTCGAAGGACAAATCCAATTCTGAAAAAGCCCTGTAGCGATAGGCGAGGGACGAAACGGCAGGTGTAAAGATGCACTGGAAGCCGCAGACCCAACCCTGCATGCAGGCGGTTCAGGACATTGGTCGCTCGAGGCTGACCCGGGAGATGACAGTCTTGTTTGGCAGCATCCTGAACGACCAAGCAGCCTTTGTTAAGGAGAGCACTGCTTGCTCCATATGGAGAGGGGCCTAGAAAAGGTGGCCTAACGAAAGCTCATCCCCATCTACCTGGTTGGCATGTATTCTCCTCCAGTCAGATCAAAAGATCTTACTGCTCTTTCTTCTGTGACTGTAACACTTGGAGACCAGTGGTCCTTGGCTGTCTTCCATCCGATTGCATCAGTCATCTGAAACTAGCAAGCCTTTACAGCTGGGTTTGTTATAAGCCAATCATTTGTTTACATTTTCTTGCTAGCTTATCTCTGTTTATAGTTAGGTTAGCTTCTCACCTGGAATTAGCCAGTGCCTATACCCTTGGCATTGCACAAACACAATGCACACTTTATACTTTACTACCTTTATATTTTATGCTTTACAAATACACTTATTACATTGCTATTCACACTTCAATGACTTTAATTTTGCAAAATATACCCAAATCAGTGCTCAGCCTTTTGAGTGCAAAAGTATATTCAAACATTTAGTCTCTTATTTTTGAGTCCCTAAGCCATTCTAAATGCAGTCATTCTGGGGGTTAAAAATCTCTGAATCTGTTTGGAGTCTGTCTCACTTGCTTTCTGAAAGAGGCTGAAATTACAAGAACTGTGTTCAGATGTCATATCAATGTCATAGATAAGGTAGTAAGAAGAATTCCTGCTGCTGCTTGGCCTAAGTCACACTATCTTTGCATTGGCCTAAGTCACACTATCTTTGCATTTAGGAAAGGATGCCTGTAGTTCCCATGTTTCACAGGGAGACCATAATATTGTATGCTAACTGCTGCCATTGCTCTCTTTGTTAGATTAATGCTGCTAATTAGTTGTAACCAGTTGTCTGTGAAAACTTGCATTCCCTTTGTTCTGTAGCCTGGCCAAGCCTTAAAGACTAGGCAAAGATAAAGATGTAGCAAGCCTAACTGAGCTGAAAGGCTTATTGCTTATTTGTGCAGTTAGAGCATGCATAGTTAAAATTGCTGTTCTGTTCCTTTTGTTTGACTATAAAACCTTTCTGCTTACACAATAAAACCTTTGTCTTGACTCCTGACATGATGGTTGGACTGTTTTTCTCTTGAGCCAGGGGAAACCCTTTGATTGAAGAAAACTTTTTGGTGTTATTTCCCCTCACTGAGTAAGGGTTCACCCGCAGACTGGAACAAACCTGGGTGGTGGGATGGGGTCTGTGATTCCATATCTTGCCTTGTACAAGGTGTTGGAGACCAAAGAGGACTGCTGTTGTCCCCAGCAGGTTGTATTTTGTCAACCTGACAAATATTGAGACCCTACAACACTCCCTTGAGCCACCATGGTGTAGTGGTTTGAGTTACCAGGGTTTGGATCCCTGCTCAGCCATGGAAACCCACTAGGTGACCCTGGGCAAGTCACACTCTCTCAGCCTCAGATGAAGGCAAAGGGAAACCTCCTCTGAATAAATCTTGCCAAGAAAACCCCATGATAGGGTCACCATAAGTCGGAAATGACTTGAAGGCACACAACAACAACACATTCCCTTGCTGAAAATATCTGCCTCCCCCTCTCCCAAAACCCGTTAAGTGGTTGAACTGTGCCTCCTGAAATGGGACCAGAAGAGATACTGCCCAAGAAAGGACGTGGCAAATTGGAGGTGGCCCTTGTTCAGATCACTAGTGGGCTCCAGTCCAGAAAGCCTTAAAGAAGTACACCATGCATAATTCCATGTTCCTGTCTCTATGCCACTCTCGTTTGGATTGTAGAACAGGAGAGAAGGGATATGAAAGGAAAATTACCTGTTGTGTTGTTTCTGGTTCTCCATGTATTTCACTCTTCATATTATGAAGTCAAACAACTGCTAGTTCAATTCCATAGGCTTGTCAAGCCGAGGCTGAGATTGCCCAAAGTCATCAGAGAAATCTGAATCCAAGACCTCTCTAAAATTGAGGTCCTTCATGGACACACGAGTTATCGGATCCCTGGGTTGGACTTTTCCATGGGATGCAACAAAATCTCAGTATTAATCTAGAATTTAAGCCTAGACATTCATATGTTGCTTTTTTTTTTACATTCACACCATAATACCTGACTCAAATTTTAATAACATCACCTGCAATTTAGCATCAAGGACAGTTGATGGGAAGAGCAAGGTGGCAGGCTTTGCTGGAGGAACATACATGCCAGTGCTTCTCCATGCTTCATTTCCTGTAAGGCCAAACCAGAAGATGTCATTTGCGATTCAGCAGTGAGTTCAGGGCTCTGTGGTTAATACTAAATATAAATTCTCAATTTATATTTCCTCTTGAATGCTGAGTCTTTTCCAAAGCTTCATTTCCTGAGCAAAGCTTATAAGGTAGAGAGGTGCAGATTATAGAAGAATCCCTTCATTCATGCACAGAGGGGTGGGAATCATATGGCTCTCCAGATGTGGATGGCCTGCAAGTCCCAACAGCATGACTCAGCACTGTGCAATGCTGGGAGTTGCAGTTCAACATCTAGGGGACCCTCACAATTCTTGCCCCTAATTCAAGGCATGCTCACTGCACCACTAATAATGATTGCCAGCTGCCTACCTCCTGACCAACATACACTGATGATATGGGTGGGTGACTGTTGGAGGCCACATTAGCCCCCAGAGAACTTGGAGGGCTTGAACACCTTCACAGCATGGCCAAAATGTTTCCAGATTCATTGGGGGGAAAGGGGGCACATTCATCATATTTTTGCCCTTTGGGCTGTTTTAGGTGGACTTGGAAGTCACTTCCTGGTTGGTGGGTTTTTTTTAAAGTCTCCCTTGGGCCTTAAATGGTCTGTTGGCACCAAAAATGAAGTGAAAATACTTGTTGGGGGGCAACAACAGTATTTTAATCCCCAGGGAGAGAAAAAACAGCCCCGGGGAAGCCAAATGCTGCCTTGGCTTAAGGCAATTTCAAAAAAGGAGGGCAATTCCTAGTCCTAAACAAAACAGCCCTCAAAAACACAATGCACATGTGTTAGCATTTAATCAATCCCTTGAGGATGGACCAACCAGTCTATCTTTATTTGCTTTAAGCCAAAGGCACACCTCCAACTGTCCCAGTTTGGCTGAGACAGTCCCATTGAATCCTCTGCCGGACTACTTTCTCAGCAGCTTCTAAAATGTCCCAGGTTTTCTCTCCACTTTCTCCACTTTCTCCCTTGGCCCCTGGATTGCTTGGTTTAAGGCAGTGGTTCTTATTCTGTAGAATGGGGACCCCCCCCCCGGGGTCTGCAATGTCCTCACAGAGGGTCCATGAAGGCTTGAAGACTGCTTGGCCCACCTCCTCCCTGTAGAGGAGTGGCCATGTGACAGGAGCCAAGGTAAAGGCTGGCTGGCTGACTGGCTGGCTTGGCCTGCATATTGCCATTCAATCTGCTCCAGCCACAAACTTGGGGCAAGAAGCAGAAATCTTCCCACCCCCTCCAGTGCCTCTGAGAGAAGGTTTAATGGATGGTGTATTATTATTGTTTTTGTTTTAAATCTTGAGTTAGTCTTGGTGGTCCACAGCCACAAAAGCTATTTAAAGGGGGTCCTTGGTAAAGAAAAGGTTAAGAGACATTGGCTTAAAGGAATGTGGTAAAAGCCTGACAGAAGAGATCTAGCAGCTGAATAGACTGCCTGCATTTAAAGCAGCATTAAAGATCAATCTCTTCTGGCAGGTCTATCCAGATGGTTTTTAAATTATGTGTTTTTAAATTGTGAATTGATTGTTTTTAATATGCATGTTTATAAAAATAATATTTTGCTCTTTTAACTGATTATGTATTTTTAATTGGTGCATGTGTTTTTAACCGTGTTCTATGTCTGTTTGTTGCTGTAGTTTAATCTGTTGTTCCCTGTCTCAATCCATACGGGGAGGTGGGTAAGAAATAACAACAGCTGCTGCTACTGTGAGAACTACTACTTATTCAATTGCTGCAAACTGAGTTCAAAGTGCAAAAGTAGTTTGTACTCCATTAACTCAGCTGAGGGGAGAGGAGAGGAGGGGGCATAATCTTGGCCTTCCCAGTAGGCTCAGGCAAAAGCAAACTACTGTACTGCAACTTCTCTTAGCTCGGGTTCTCTTCCTCGTTTTATAATGTTTGCCATCTTGACCACAATCTGATGTTGCTTGGCCACATGTGTTTCAGTTTCCATTGGTGAAACGTTGGAGGGTCTACGAAGATGATCATAAAACAAAACAAAAATACCCAATAGATGGGGATCAGTTCCAACAACATTGCACATGTGATACAGGTCTACCCCTGTATCTGCGGGGGGATACATTCCAAGACTCTCCCCCCCATGGATACCTGAAATAATGCATAATAGGAAACCTTATTATTTTCAATGAGACGCATGCTGGAAGTTGACCATGGAATCACATTGGGGACCTAAAAATGCCTAGAGATTAAAAAAAAATTGGATGTGGATAAGTGAAACCATGGATACCAAATCTGTGGATACGGGGGTCGACCTGTATATAATTTCACCTAATCTCAGATGTAGCCATTGCAAATAATGAAAATTGATATGTGGGCTATCTGGGCTGATAGAAGAAAATGTGTAGAGTCCCTCAGAATAGGATCCCATAGGATGAGAAAAAAAACAACCCAGATAATAGCAACATTTGGAGGGGGGCATACAGAGGACAGTGACAGACAAATATTCTCCACTTGTCTCTACCCGCAAACACAAAGACATTGGTCCCAAAAGGTGTTAGTATATGAGTATAAATGCCTTTTCTCACATGGATTTTCCTTAACAAAACTTCCAAAAAGCCTTCTAAGGTGAAACCCAGATTTTGACTCTGTCGTAATGGTGGGAGGGAAAGGCTAAGGTTGAGAGAACTGAGCAGTTGAGAGTGGTTTTCCTAAGTCTGCAAACTGAATTTGTGGCTAAAAAAGAGATTCAATCACAAAAGCTACAGAGATGTATAAAGAACAGGAAAACCCCAGAATCCACTTCTCTATATCTTGGCAATAGTACTTTAGGGCTCTACTTCTGGTAAATATACCCCAAAATGTTATAACATACCACAAAACAATGACAATGTCAGCAATACCAAAAAACTACATTGTATTCAAGTATCACTATATATGACTTAATAGAAACTAAAACCAGTACCTTACTGCAGAAATACTGGATTATTTGACATATTGTCAAGTGAAACAGTTTATTTTTTTGTCGTATATAGTGATATTTGAATATAATACAGTAAAGTATAGTTTTTTGGAATTATTGGCATTGTCATTGTTTTGTGGTACAGGCCAATCCCAGTATCCGCTGGGGATATGTTCCAAGACTGGCCCATGGATACCTGAAACCGTGGATAATAAGGAGCCCTATTATTTTCAATGAGGCAAACACTGAAGTTGAGCATAGAATCACATTGGAGGCCCTAGACATGCCTAGAGAGAACATACAATTTTTGGAAGTGGATAAATGAAACTGTGGATACTGAATCTGTGGATACGGGGGTCAACCTGTATATTATAAAAATAGAGTCAAACGAGGTACTTCCCAGCTCATAATATGACAAAACTCAGCAAGCCAGTCAGCCCAAATATTAAGCCAATAGATCCAGAAATGCAATGATCTGGATAAAAAAGTTAAAAAACCCCAACCCTCGTACCATCATTTGTTCCATTGATCCAGACGGTTTGGGGAGATGCTATAGGAAAGGATTTTGAGAAATTTTGAGTCAAGCTGGGGACTAGGCTTTGGAATTCCGGCAAAGTGTTGTAGAGTTCCCAAGACAAGTAGATTAAAACTGCTTTGTCTGAGTTGGATTTGATTGGCTTGCTTGCACTGATGTCAGGGATTCCATAGACTTGGACCAATTCCTCCATATCCTTGTGAACGGAGGAGAAAACAGGGGACCTGGCAGCTGGGATCTCTAGGAATGCGGCAGAATCTTGTGCCAGCTTCTTATACCACAGGGAATTAGGCGGATTTAGAGCTGGATTGTTCTGAAACCTTTCCTTGAAATGGGAGAGTGCTTTGCGAAAGTGATATTTTAAAGCATTGTCACTAGCCTGTCTCACTGTGTAGATTTTACCAGAGTCATTGATCGTTTTCCCCAAGATTCCAATTCCAAACTTGTGAAGGATCTTGTTTCCTGGAAACTCGGCCATGGCACTGTGGTTGGGATGCCTATACGTCCAATACCAAGCATGTCCCCCAATGAGGAGACCACCTCCTTCGGAGACAAACTCATGGATTTTTTCCATCTCTTCATCACTGTACGCCGAGCAACAGTATACACTTAGGCCTCCCTTAAGTTTGGTGAGCTCGCATGGGATCATGGCTTGGCTTAACATAGAATAAAGTCCCACTAAGTTGTCTCCAATGCCAACCTTTCCTTCCTTTCCAGCAGTAAGCCACTGGATGGCATTGAGCAAAAATGTTTGCATTGAGAATGTGTTCAGCAGCCCTTCATGGGAGGCAACCACAACGCGTCCCCTGCCATAGTATGCGGCTCCAAGAAATGTCTCATCAGAATTGGATATGCCAACTGGAAATGCCAAACTTCCATGGATGAGCAGTGGAGAAAGGACCATGTTGTGCGTGTGGAACTCAGCCACTCCATTCAGCAGAGTCTTTAAGTCACTTTGGATGTCTAATCCACACCTGTTGAAACAGAAAAAGAATCCTTTAAAATACCCACACCCCCATTTTTTAAAAAAAATGAAAAAGGCCCCTCACACCCTAGGGTCCACTGGGTGGGGCAATACCACCATGTTTTATAGGGGTTTGGGGCAGGGGCGGGTGGGACCTTTTTACAAAATCAGAAATTATATCTGGTCACTTCCAGTTATTAAATAAGCAGAAGTTCAAGGGGTTTTCTTCCAGAATTTTTCAATGATAGGCAGGGTCACAGCCTGATCTAAGATGGGTCTCAATGATGGCACTTGTGGCCTTGTGCCTTCAAGTCATTTCCAACCCATGGTGACCCTAAGGTGACCCTATCATGAGGTTTTGTTGGAAGGATTTGTTCAGAGGTGGTTTGCCTTTGCCTTCCTCTGAGGCTGAGAGTATGTGACTAGCCCAAAGTCACCCCATGGGTTTCCATGACCAAGTGGGGATTCAACCACTGGTCTCCAGAGTCATAGGCCAAACCCGTACTACACAAATAATTTAGTCTGAAACCGGATTATTTATCATGGCTCCTTCCTGTGGAATCCTTGGGTTTATAGTTTGGTGAGGCACTGGCACCCTTTGGTAGAGAAGATTAAAGACCTTGTAAAACTACAAATCCCAGGGTTCTATAGGAAGGGGAGCTATGGCACTTAAAATGGCATCAAACTGCTATAACTCTGCAGTGTAGATACACCCATAATCAATCTGATTTAAGTAGGAGGAAGCTTTACCTTCACAGCAAGTCTTCTTGTTGGGTTCTCTTATGCCTATCATGCTAAAGAGCAAAAGAAGCAAGCTTTTATAATAAGGGAGAGTCAGGTTGTGTAGGGGATTGTGTGTTGGACAATGACTCTGGAGACCAGAGTTCAAATCCCTGCTCGGCCATGGAAACCACCCCAGGTTACCTTGGGCAAGTCACACTCTCTCAGAGGAAGGCAAAGGCAAAAGCCTTTCTGAACAAATCTTGCCAAGAAAACCCCATGATAGGGTCACCATAAGTCAGAAACAACTTGAAGGTGCACAACAAATATGGCAGATAAAGAGAAATACTTACTCGGTGACCAGGGGGACCCTTGGCATTTCCTTGGGCACAGGGAAGATTCCATTCTCTCCCACATTGGCAGTGAAGTACACACCAGCCACACTGGTCACCCGGTTGCCAGGAAATTCAACCAACACTTTCTCCTTCCCATGTTGATATGACCAATGCCAGGCCTGTCCTCCGATCAACAGACCCCCACCTTTTTTCACAAACTGTACAAGGTCGTCAGCCAGGGTGCCATCATAGGCATTCAAGCAGTAAACACCTAAGGAGTCCCTGAGTGTTGCCTTGGGATACACTTTGACCCCACTGCTAAGGAGCATCTCAGAAAGGGCAGCCATGCTTTGGTGGACCCCAACTTGTGCCATGGGGGATGGCTTCAGCCAATCCAGAGCATTTTTAATCAATGGCAAGAACTGGGGAAGTTGGAGAAATTGTTCATGGGCGGCGATCATCATCCGGCCTTTCCCGTACTGAGACGCGGCAATGAGGACTTCCTCCTTGGAACTCAGGAGCACTGGGAAACACTGGTCTCCAGTGAGCAGGAGCTGAGATGGGCTGAAATCTCCTGTGACATGAAGAGACTGAATGCCTCTCACTAAAGATGCATAAAACTTTTGGGGTTCCATCAGGACAGCTTGTGTTTTTTTTGAATCTGAAAGAGAGAGCAGAAGAGGTTTCAAGCAGATGTTCCCGCTGCACAAATCCCCTCACAATTGGGGGGGGGAGCTATTTTGCTTCTTACTTACACCCTGAATCAAAACAGTTTCCCATTAAGAATCAATCACTTTTACCAGCTTTGCAACACTTGAATCTGCCTTCAGGCTCAAAAGCCTCAGAATAGTCTGGCATTTACCAGAATTTTGGCCATTCTGTTGAAGCCCTCTGTTCATTAACTAATGGGACAATCCAATGACTGGTGTATGTCTGTGTAGTAATAGCCATTTCTCTTGCTTCAGAAATTTCTGCTGCTAGAATTGATACTTCTCTTGTTTCCCCCAAAATTGCCTGATAGACACTGCCATTTAAGTGCTTAATAAACACCCGTAATGTGTCTACTTTCCTTCCAAATTTCCACACTGCACATTATCAGTTTTCAAACTGCACATTTTTTTACCCAACTGTGGAGATTATCAGATGCTTCAAAAAGCCCAACAGGAGCATTCAAGGACGTCACTGTACTAGGAATGGTTCTCGGTTTCACATAGCATCATCAACCTCGCGTGCTCCCTCCATGTAGACTCTGTGCTGCAGTGGAGAATAAACAGTTACTTTGCATTGACAGACATTTCCACCATTGAAAAGTGATGGTTTATTCTCTGTTGCAGCACAGAGTCTGCACAGAGGCAGCATACGAGGACACGTGTGAAACTGCGTGGTATGGTGACAACATCCTCACAGGTTTTTTGCGAGCATTTTGCCTGAGTCTGATAATCTCCTGTGTCCAATTGCCCTCTAAAATGAAAACAAAAAACAACCTGAGAGAGAGAGAAAAAAACATCTGCTTATCACACATTTAACTCTGCCATTTCCATCTGCAGAATCCAGCCAGCCAGCCAGTCATCTATAACATGACCCATCATTCCCTAAAACAAGAACCATCACCCGCACCCCCACATACACCTTGGTTCATTTATAATTGGCAAATAATAATTTGGCCAACTGGGCCTTTCAAGGGCTGATGGGAAAGGATTCAGGCTGGGGGAGCATGTACTAGCCAGGAAGGGGCCTCACAAATTCTCCAAGTTCACACCTTTGGCATAAACAAGAGACAGCACTTTGAAGTAGGAAAAGGTTCTTCCTGTATTATCCATGGGAAGGAAGACAGCACATATACAGTTGGGGGTTTCCACTGCCATGCTAAGTCTGGTTCGCATCTACATATTCACAAATCAAAAGGGAGGTTGTCTGTTAATCACCAGGTCTAAAGATACACCCATTTCCCAGTTCCTGGCTCATCCAGGATTCCTTTGTTTTAATTGTTGGAAACAATCTAAAAACAAATGTTTCTTTCATCAAGATTGCTCAAAAAGATTTTTCCTCTTAAAAACCCCTGGAAAACTCAGTCCATTGCACTCAGCCCCCCTGCCTCTATCCTCCATGTCTATCTGATCTGCCTTCCCCCCTCTCCTCTCTAAATCCCGAATTCTCTCCCCAAATTCTATTAACATCCTTTCAACCTCTGGCCAGCATTCTGCTGAAACAGCCAGTTCCTTCCCCACTCCTATAACCTTAACTATCTGCTATAACTTCTCCCTGCCCCACTTTTGGTGCAACCACTTGCTGCTACTCATGAGGAGTTCTCCACTTCAGGATCAGGTGAAGTATAACCCCCGAAGTTTCAGTCTAATCCTCTTCTACTTCACTAGTCTTGTTTGTGTGCTAGACAATTGTATGTGGTGTGAATGCAGTTTAAAACAGTTCACAAAAGTTTCTTCAGGTTATTTAGGTCTCTGACTCTGTGTCTCTCCTTAGTTCCACTGGTGTACATAGGTCAAAGAACTTGCATGTTACACAGCCTCTTGCATGTTAACCGAATTGCTATAATTCCCCATTGTAAGACCAGAACACATGTGGAACTTTTCCATGGACACAAAGGTTTTGTGTAACACATCCATCCCTATGAAACTGTCAAAAATGCTGCTGGGTATTAATAGTGTCACAGAGGCAGCTAAATGAAACCTTTGGGTGCATCTGTAAAGGAGAAACAGCCGAGCTGTGTCCCCCTGCCTTCACTACCGTCTGTCTTTCTCTGAATCAGATTGTGGAGTTTCATGTGGGCATCTTGGGAAAACACTCTTTCCAGGAAGAAGAAGGTAAAATAGCACCAAGCTGCTTTGCCACTTCCTTCCTATCCCCATTTGCCCCCAACACACCTGCTTTACTTACTTGAATCACCCAAAGATAAAATAAATACAGGTTGAATCTCCCTTATCCAGAATTCCAAACTCTGAAATATTCCAAAATTGAAAATAGTCCACATGAGATAGTGAGATAGTGACACCTTTGCTTTCTGATAGTTCAGAGTACACAAACTTTGTTTGTATTTAAAATTACCTTCAGGCTACATGCATAAAGTGTATATGAAACATAGAATCATAGAGTTGGAAGAGACCTCAAGGGCATGCAGGAATACACAATCAAATCATTCAAATATGCAAGTATTCCAAGATCCAAAATACCTCTGGTCCCAAGCCTTTCAGATAAGGAGGACTCAACCTGTACTGTAAAATAAGTGAATTTTGGAGGCGCATGCATCCTTTGGGGAAGTTGTAGAAGATAGGGCAACAATGTATGTGTAGGCACTGGGTGACCTTGGGCAAGTCACATACTCTCAGCCCTCAGAAAACCCTGTGACAGGTTTGCCTTAGGGTCAGCATAAGTCAGAAACAACTTGAAGACACACAACAACAACTATTCTCAATGCTTATAGTAAGGCATAATGGGAAAACATGGGTTTAGTGTTCCAAGAAATCCATCCAAGACTTCATGGACTTATTGATGGTAGCTCTTATGGAGAAACCAGATGTGTAGGCTGGGCCCCTTCTCCACAAGTGGAAAGAATACTCTTGGTTTTTTGAAGAAGGAGGAAGTAGAGTAATTTGCATGAGAAGTGGTCACTTAACAAAAGTGATGAGGGAAAATGATGCCCAAGTCTACTTGGCTACTATCTGCCCCACACCTGGTTGCTCCTTACATGGAGAGATGCTTTTTATTTCTAATATTTTGGTCCCAAGGATAGACAGGATCCAACTCAGTGACCCAATATAAATTAGTATATGATTGTAAATAAAATCTTAAGTACTCACTTAGAAGGGAGGAAGTTATAGTGTGCAGTTGGGAACACAAGTGGAATGCAACAAAACCAGCTTTATCATTAGGCAGGGTGATGCAGATGCCTCGGGCAGTGATGGAGATGTAGAACAGTGGAAAATTATTGGAAAGCACTTGGGACTATGCTCTGTTGAACCAGAGTACATCCTGAGTTGCAAGATGCAGGCAGTAGGCCAGCAACATGTCTTACACCAGCTCTCAATGGGTACTACCTGAATGTCTTTAAACAACATAGGGAGTATCTAGATTGATTGAGAAGTCCCAAATTTTGTTCCTGTTCTTTCTGATTGTATACTGGGTTAAAATATACTACCTGGGGAGTTGGTATAAATAGTCTCTTATCATACCAGAAGCTGACAGAAAATGTTCTAGGATAATGAAAATGTGTATGGATCTCCAAAGGGCCTAAATACCTCAAAGGTACCAGGTCCTGTCTGATCTTGGGAGCTAAGCAGGGTCAGCTCTGGTTAGTACTTGGATGGGAGACCTCCAATGAATACCAGATGCTGTAGGCTATATTTCAGAGGAAGTGGCCAAACCTCCTCTGAGGATTCTTTGCCTAAGAAAGACCTATGACATTCATGGGGTTGCCATAAGTGAACAGGCAACTTGAAGGAACAGACACACACATACACAGATCTCCAAAATAAAATTTAAAAGCACAGGAACAAAATCTGGGATGTTTTGGTGTTTTTAATCAGTCTGGATGCACAGTTAGATGGGGACACCTATTTGCATAATCCCACAAGCATTTTGGGGATCCATTGGAGCAGCTGGCCCACTATCTGTTGGAAATGTGTATGTATTTTTGGATCTGAAAAAGGAATCTCAAAAATGCACTTAACTCTGTTGTCTCCATCTGCAAGATTCTTCAATATCTACCACAGATAGAGGATTGGGTTGTTTACTTCGGGCTGCAACTGGAAGAAATGAAATGGCAGAACTGGGTTTGGTCACTCCCATCCCAGGCCATCTTTTGTTCTCTGAATTAAACATCAGAATTCAGGTTAGTAGGAGTCTTTTGGGTCCCTTGGGGAAGAGTTGACTTGGCAGAGGGGGATGGAGCAATAGCGTGTTGTCGGAAGACAGTTCATAACTTACCCCACCCTAAATTATCCCATTGTTCTGACTTGTGACAGTGGATCCAGTCCTGGCCTCAGGCAAGAAAATGTCTGATGCTGGCCCTCAACGATGTGATCCTTCCCTGCCTCTAATGACCCTGATGGGCTGATAATCTTCTCTCTATATAAAACACTTGGATATCTTTCTGATCCCAGTGTGCTGACAAGTTGTTTAGGAAACATATCCAACCAGTACCCTCCTTCCTCTCACTCCCTCAGCCACTCACCAACACCATGTTAAACTATAAAGGTGCATATTACGCTGGATACAGCTAATTACCTCCATATTCCCACTCCTTTACATACATACGGCTAGCTACAATTCACCTTCATGGTAGTGCAAAGTATGATGGAAGATGAGAATTAACAATATGTAATAACATAGGCCAATAATACTCCATCATTATGACAAGTGGGGAGGGGAGAGGGGGAATGTGTGAAATGTGTTTCACAATGATGCCTTGTAGTCTCCTTGAATGTGAAACATTCAGAGCCAGTGTTAGGGTAGAGAACACTTTCACCAATATTTCACAAGAACGTTAATTCCCTTTACTTTATCTTTATGCATATATGACTGAAAAGTCCAACACTTATTTAGAGAAAAAGCAACAGTGCACTAGGGAAATGAATGTGGCATGAATGAACACTTTCCTCAGCCCCTTCATGATGTTTAACATTAAGTATCACTACCCATTCTATCTTTGTAGTGCTGTACCAAGGCTCAGAAATGGGAATCTTGGAGGCTTATAGACTTCTTCTCACCTTCAAGACATGTACAGGTTGTCCTCCGTATCTGCGGAACCCATATCCATGGTTTCAGTTATCCATGGCTCAAAAAAGAGGGGCATATACCATAGAGTCACGCTAGAAAATGCCTAGAAAAGTGTCCTCTCTAGGAATCACTAAGACCTCCCACACAACTCTATGGTATGTTTGTACAGGAAGTTCGTTATTTTAATAGGGTTTGCTATTATCTGTGATTTCAGTTATAAATTGCAAGTCCAGGAACGTATCCCATGTGGATACAGGGGATGATCTGTATTACAGTCTCCCAGTTCTTCTTTGGCTTAAAGAATCCCAATCCTGATCTGGCCTGTCATCTACCTCACATTTATGGGATTGGTGTTCCAACACTGGTGGACCACTATTGGTAATGGCCATGGCAGAGAGAAGAAAGGTTGGGAAGGTTGTATCTCCCTCATGTTCCCTCTCTCCATTGTGAGCTTCTACATACGAAATGGGCCCTTGGGTGTCCCATTTTCACAAGGGTTGCACCACTGCCTTAGCACTGGGATATAAAGGGCTGTGAGACAGGTCCAAGGACTGGGGGTAGGCTCAATGTGAACAGACTGGCTCAAAAATAAGGTGAGCTGCTTCCTGTGTTGAGGAGGAAGGAGGACGTAGCATCATTGATTTCAAGCCAATCTGAATCAAGGTGGGAAGTTTGCCCATACAAGCTGATCCCATATCCTCAGATCCCATATCCACAGTTTCACTTATCTGCTGTTCGTTTCAAGGGTGGAAGCAGGAAGAATCAGCCCCACACCGTTACTTCATCACCAGGGAGAAGCTGCCCTGATGTCTCCTGGGTGACGAAACACAGCAAGAATTTTATCGCCAGACAAAAGCCATCAATCGTCCCAACTTCTCCTGGGTATTAAAGCACAGAAAATACTTCTTCACTAGGGAGAATCCACCTCACTGCCCTTCACTTAATCTCCCCTCACAGGGCAGCAGGTAAATGAGGGGGTGAGTGGGAATAGAGAATGCTTTATTTTTGCTCTGAGCGTGAAAATAGAGCATTTGCTATTACCCATGGTTTCACATATCCACCAGATGTCCTGGAACATATTCCCTGCAGATACAGGGATTGACCTGCAGCTTCCTCCTTGGATTTTCTTGGTAATGTGAAGTACTGTATAGAGGAAGAGCAGGACAGTGGTACCGAATATTTGGAATGCATTTTTTTTTACGCAGAGCATTAGTAGCAATGTAAGTGTTGGACAAAGACTCCAGGAAACCAAGGTTTGAAGCCTGACTCAGCCATAGAAACCCCTTGAGTGGCCTTGGGCAAGTTGTACTCCCTTAGCTGAAGAGGAAGCCAATGAAGATTTCTCCTCTGAAGATATCTAGCGAAGAAAACCCTAGCAGAGGCTGTGTTGAGCTGGAACTGGATCTAAGAAACCTAATAACAACAACAAATTAGGAAAAACTTACTTACTGGGCAGCCAGTGGAAGCCTTGGCACTACTTGGGGCATGGCGAAGATCCCGTTCTCTCCCACATTGACACTGAAGTACATGCCACCCACACTGGTCAGGAAATTCAACCATCACTTTCTCCTTCCCGTGTTGATATGACCAATGCCAAGGCCTGTCCTCCGATCAACAACCCCCCACCGTTTTTCACAAACTGTACAAGGTCCTCAGCCAGGGTGCCATCATAGGCATCCAAGCAGTAAACACCTAAGGAGTCCCTGAGTGTTGCCTCATTTTGACCCCACTGCTAAGGAGCATCTCAGAAAGGGCAGCCTGCTTTGGTGGACCCCAACTTGTGCCGTGGGGAATGGCTTCAGCCACTCCAGAGCATTTTTAATCAATGGCAAGAACTGGGGAAGTTGGAGAATTTGTTCATGGGTGGTTACTACCATCCGGCCTTTCCCATATTGAGATGCGGCAATGACTTCATCCTTTGAACTCAGAAGTACTGGGAAGGACTGGTCTCCCATGAGCAGAAGCTGACAGGGACTAAAATCTGTCACATCAAGAGACTGAATGCCTTTCACTAGAGATAGATAAGACCAAGGGGGATCCATTGGAACAGTGAAGGAGAAAAAGAGAGAGAGAGAGAGAGAGATCAATACCAACCTATTTAACTTTGCCAACTCTACCTGCATATCACTCAGATTTCAGCATCAGGTGTTCATATGCAGAACTGGATTTTAACATTGTCCCCAGGCACTCCATTATGAGGTAAAGTGAGATAGTTGTCAAGCAGCAGCAGCTGAGGAGAAGGAACATTTTATCCTACCACTGCCTGCTTCCCCTGCTCCTCCGCACAGAGGGTTCAGGAGGCTGATGGAGGTTTCACTGCTTATTGCTATCATTCTCAGGAATTTTTATTTTTAATTATCCGAACAATGTTTTGGTTGTCGTGGATTATTTTCTGGCAACTCCTGGCATGTTTTACAAAATTTTATCCCCACTCTTGAGTGGATTTCTTTTTAATCCTGAGGCACCTAATCAACACTACACAAATAATCCAGTTTGAAACTGGATTATTTGCCATGGCTTCTTCCTATTGGCTCCTGAGATTTGTAATTTTACAAGGACTTTAGCCTTCTCTGCCAAAGTGTGTGAGTGCCTCACCAAACTACAAATCCCAGGATTCCACAGGAAGAAGCCATGGCAAATAATCCAGTTTCGAACTGGATTTTTTGTGTAGCATGGATGCACCCCAAGTGGAACAATATTTTCCCTTCTCCTCTCTTTCTTTTTCTCTTTTCAATTTTTAAAAAATGATTTATAATGTGCCAGTGCATCAGTGAAATGTCAGTTTTGAAGTGTAACTCTAAACTAACTAACTAAATATTCAGAGAGGAGCTTTCAGACCACAGGACAACCTCAGCAAACCACCCCCTGGTTTAAGAAATCTTTAGAAGATCCCTAGTGCAGCTTCAAGAAATTGCTACAAACAGCCTCCCAAAAGAATGTGAAAAGATGATGTGAAGGCAACAACAACAGATACAGATTGAGTCTCCCTTATCCAGAATTCTGAGATCCAAACTATTCCAAAATCCAAAATGTCCACATGGGTGGTTGAGATAGTGATATGTTTGCGTCTGATGGTTCAACGTGCACAAACTTTGTTTCATGCACAAAATTATTTAAAATATTGTGTACAAAATTACCTTCAGGCCATGTGTATAAGGTGTATATGAAACATACATGAATTTCGCATTTAGACTTGGATCCTATTTCCAAGATATCTCATGATATACATGCAAGTATTCCAAAATCCAAAATACCTCTGGCCCCAAGTATTTTGAATAAGGGAGACTCAGCCTGTACTATACTGTGGAGATTATCAGATGCAGCAAAAACCGCATAAAAAGGTCACCATGAGAACAGGAAGGGGCAACCTTACCGGACAATGACATCCTCCAGGGTTCCGGGGGCGTAGTGTGGGTGTCAGTAAGGTGTCCTTTTTTTATTAGTGGCTTGTCCCTGTCAATACAAAAGGGAAGCCTCATCTGCCACAGCGCTATGCCCCTAGAATGTCAGAAGGCTTCTGGTAAGGTCGCCCTTTCTGTTCTTGTAGCAATCTCCTGATGCAGTTGGGAATGTAATTTTTTTGGCGTGTTCCCCCACATCTGATAATCTCCAGTCTCTCTTCTTTCACTCATCCTGGAAGAGTTCACCTCTTCCTCCTCCTTGACCTCCTCGGTGCTTCTTCACCTTCTTCCAGTCTTCTTCCAAATAGGTATAAGGAAGAAGGAAGAGGGTGGAGTCAAATTGTATAGTGGCCAAATTGGTGATGGGACAGTCAGATGACTGCCCATCATCTATCATCAGCAACTATACATGGGGTGGTAGTGGTGTGCCTCCAGTCCTTATCTCTCTGTCTGTCAGCCTTCCTGGGAGTGGCAGCCGCACCACAGTGTGTGTTTGTTTGCTCCTGCTCGCCTGGGCGACACCACAATTCTGACTGTGCAGAAGCAGTCCCGCTTGCTTCTTGTCTGGTACCACAACCCACCTGTCCAACCACAGGAGAAATACTGTAATTGCCTGCTTTCCCCTTAATAAAGAGTGGCTGAACCTAGCTTGTTTTTAGCACAAGCAGTTGGGTAGAGGAGTCTGAGACAAGTTTGTTGTCATGTTTTAAGACAGCTGGTAGGCACCAACACTGCACTCCTCACACTTGCCCGCTCTTCCGACTTGGGATGTTTTGCTTCTCCTCTCCTCTTGATGAGGACCAGCATTACTGAGGTAAGGTGTTTTCCCTTCTCCTCTTGCATTCATTTCCTCCTGTGGCTGTTACTTTATCTGTCCCACATCCTAAGGCCAAAGAGTACCGTATATTAAAGGGAAAAGGTATCAATGCCATCTTTCCCTCCAAGAATGGGTTTTCTCAGAGCTGAGTACTTCAACAAAGCAAAGGAAGTTCATATTCACCTTCCAGTGAACAGTCATAAAACAAAGCACAATCTGTGCAAGATGTGGAGTTGAGGAAAAGCATATTCTAGGACAAACAGAGTCATTAAATTGCTTAAGGGAGCATTGCTTGTAAAAATGGGCTATGTGTATTATCTGTTTAGATGCTTAGCATAGTGTTTTGTACTATGAAGAAAATAAGGAAGAGGGACTCCTTGTTTTTCTTCCTTCAAGACATGCTTATTTTGCCCTCTACTAGCATCAGTTGTTTTGCAGTTGCTTGCCTGTAATTCCAGCGACCTCAGAGCCAAAAACAAAAAACAGTGTATTGTCTTTGTTCTCTTTTTGTTTCATACTGCTTTCTTTCCTCTACACAACTTTCCATTAAATACTATGCAGTATATTTAAGAAAAATTCAGAGAGGTTTTAACAAGTGTTCAGAGAGGTTTTAAACAAGGCAAGTGTGCACAGGTCTGCAGGTGGAGGAGAAGGAACCATAACTCAGCCTTTTCAAAAATGGAGATGGAAAATAAGGAAACAATTACATCTTCTTCCCTGAGGCCCATCAAGCTAATTAAGAACAAGATGTAAATTAAACACAACAATAACATACAATATGAGGTTGCAAGAATGTTTCCTGGGAGCCTCCAACATAAATGTAAACATTCTTCTTAAGAGAAAAATTTCAGTTGTCTTGCTGAATTCTTTTTGGGTTTTTTTTTTTAATAAATTGTCGCCACAGTCAGCAACTTCCAGCTTCACTCTAGGTGAGGTTCAGAGTCAGTTGCCATACCTAAAAATATCATCTTCAGCACAAATGAAGCAGCTGGGTGGTTTCAAATTGCTCCTGGGAAGTTGCTCTTGATTTGACAGGTCCTCAAGAAATTCTGGGCATTAAGATTAAAGGTCCTGATATAAAGCCTGAATAACAACTGAGTCCACAAAGTGTTGTTGTTTTTTTAAATCTGAGGAGCTGAATTAAAAAAAAACTAGGAATAGCTGAGGATGAATTCTCATTTTTGAGGCAGGGGGAGTATTTTGGAACCCTCTAGATGAGAGGAGAGTTCATTATTTTAATTTAATTTAGTTTTAAAGGGGGGGGGAGGGTTAGGATTGAGAAGGATTGTTTTAACTTCCTGTTGTTTTAATCTTCCTGTACGCCACCCTGGTTGCCGAGCAGAGAGGCGGGTTAAAAATAAAATAATAATTATTATTATTATTATTATTATTGTACATAGCATTTCTGAAACAGCTGGGAACTCCACAGCCTGTTATTTCCATGGATCTGTCTGAGGGGGAACTTGTAAAAGATAAATTGTCTTTCCAAGACAGCTAGGAGTAATTTGGAGCCCTCTCGGAGGCTACTGCAGAGGTTCTGTCTTTATTTTTTATCATATTCTCAACAAAAATCATAATTGTAATTACATATTTGACATATTCCAAAAAAGCAAAAACAAAAATCAGAACCAAAATCTGTGACTACTTCACATGCAATCATAATGCCTGTTTCAATAGAACTAATATCATTCCCAAACATCTGCTGGAAAGAGCCCAAGTGTGGAGAGTTGCTACCAGTCATTGTACAGTACATGATACTGACTACATAAATCAAGGGTTCGACTTAGTTTAAGGAAGTTTAATAATAATAATAATAATATAATAATAATGTGTGTGTGTTGTGCCTTCAAGTTGCCTGTCAACTTATGGTGACCCCATGAATTTCATAGGATTTCCTATGCAATGAATACTCAGAGGTGATTTTGCCAGGACCTTCCTCTAAAATATAACCTACAGCACCTAGTATTCCTTGGTGGTCTCCCCTCCAAGTACTGACCAGGGTTGACCCTGCTTAGCTTCTAAGATCAGCGGGGATCTGGTGCCTTCAGGGCATTCAGCTTATACAAAGCAATCAAGCCAATCTAACAACTTTTCATTGGGGGGGGGGAGATAAGTAACTGGCTTACTGTTTTAAGAGCTCTTCTTCCAAAAGAGTTATGATCCCATGAAGTATCTCCTTGCAAAATGATGAGAGGCAATCAGGTTGAAACTTCTTATATAAGACTTGAATGAAGGATGTTGATGAATCACAAGTGGTTCATTTGCTTCCATGGCCATAAAAGGGTAGAAAGGACAGTCAGAAGAAACTGAGAGCCTGAAGTTGATAGATTTTCCTTGGGTTTTTTCCAGGCTGTGAGGCCATGTTCTGGAATAGTTTCTTTCTGATGTTTCACCTGCATCTGTGGCTGACATCATCAGAGAATGGTTGGGTAGGAGTGTATGTGAAGTTTATATGCTGTGAACTCCTGTTGGAGAGTATATGTAAATTTGTGTAATTGAATGGTTAGTTTCTGGGTATAGAAATGCAAACGCAGTGTGCAAACACGAATCAAGGAACATGAGAGACACTGCAGACTGGGCCAGCCAGAAAAATCAGCAGTAGTAGAACATGTTGTAAACCAACCTGGACACAAAATGCTATTTGAAAACATAGAAATTCTAGACCAGGCCAACAACTATCATGTCAGAATGCACAGGGAAGCTATTGAAATCCACAAACACCTGGACAACTTCAACAGGAAAGAAGAAACCTTAAAAGTAAACAAAATCTGGCTCCCAGTTTTGAAATACAATAGAATCAAAACTCAACACTTACAAAAGAATTCCACCCAGGGACAGGAGGATTCCCAGCAGATAATGGCCCATCAACCAACCTTTAGCCAAACAGAGACTAATGAGCCTTGCATTTCTATACCCAGAAACTAACCTTTCAATTACAGTACACAAATTTACATATCCTCCCCAACAGGGGTTCACAGCATATAAACTCCACACACACTCCTACCCAACCATTCTCTGAAGATGCCAGCCACAGATGCAGGTGAAACGTCAGAAAGAAATTATTCCAGAACACGTCCTCACAGCCTGGAAAAAACCCCAAGGAAAATCTATGGATGCCGGCTGTGAAAGCCTTCGACTTCACCTGAAGTTGATATTTTTAAAATTTACTGCAGAAGAAATCACATGAAACTATTAACATTTTCATAGGGTATGAAAAAGAAAAAGCAGAAGTAAAACTTCCTAGAAATTCCCCAGTAAATGTATTTACGATTTCTGGCAAACAATAAACAAAATGGAACTGGAATTTTATCCTTCATTCCCTATGCACTGAAAAACAAATATGTGAAAATGTGTTAGGACTAAGGAGATTTTCAGACGCGATTTTTGGCTGTATATATTCCAAAACAGCTCCGTTGCTGCCATGCGGCAGGGGAGCAGTTTCGGACGACGCCGTTCCTCTGCCGAACCCCTCCGTGTCACTTCTGTGACAGAATGGAGGAAGCCGCATCATATTTCACTCATGGGCAACAATTGTGAGTGAAATATGACGCGGCTTCCTCCATTCTGTCATGGAAGTGACACGGAGGGGTTTGGCAGAGGAACGGAGTCGTCCGAAACTGCTCCCCTGCCGCGCAGCAGCAACGGAGCTGTTTTGGAATATATACAGCCGAAAATCGTATCTGAAAATCTCCTAAGAATGCCTAACCAAAGAATCAGTTGAACATGGAGATGTTAAAAAAAAAAAAAGGTACTGTACTCTTATAAGCAAAACAAGGTTTGCTAAGTGACAAATAAGGTAGGTAGTCACACTGATATAGTTATTATTGACTATATTAATTCAGGTGAAGCTCAGAAAATAACAGGTGCTATGAACTAGAAGGAAACTGAACAAAATGAGGTCCACTACCCTGTATACGTATTGAGTCTCCCTTATCCGAAATCTGAAATATTCCAAATCCATAACTTTTTTGAGCAGCAACATGATAGGCTATTTTATGTTTTATGTGTTTTCTGACATCTCAGTATACACAAACTTTGTTTCGTGCACAAAATTATTAAAAATATTGTCTATAAAATTACCTTCAGGCTATATCTATAAGGTGTAAATGAAACATAAATGAATTTTGCGTTTAGACTTGGTTCCCATCTCCAAGGTATCTCATGTATATGCAAGTATTCCAAAATCTGAAATATTCAAAAATCCAAAATACCTCTGGTCCCAAGCATTTCAGATAATGGAGACTCAACCTGTATAATGTAAACAGTCTAAATACAGGTCAACTCCTGTATCTACAGTTTTAGTATCCATAGTTTCACTTATCCAGATTTAAAAAAATACATTCTCTGTAGGCATTTCTAGGTCCTCCAATGTGATTCTATGGTCAACTTTTTGTGTTTATCTCATTGAAAATAACAAGGATCCTTATTATCCATGGTTTCAGGTATCCATGTGGGATTTTGCAATGTATCCCCTGTGGATACAGGGGTCAACCTGTATCCAGCCACAAACTTGCAGGAAGAAGCAAGAGAAAAGTCTTCCCTCTCCCTCCAGTGCCTCTCAGGGAAAGTTTAATGGATGGTGTAATATCATCATCATCATCATCATCACATCATCAAATATTGTTATGATGATTATTAGGGTTTTAAATCTTAATTTAAGTCTTGGGGATCTGTGGCAACAGGATATTTAAAGGGGGCCCCTGTTAAAGAAAAGTTTAAGAGCCACTGCTTCTAGCTATATTTAAAAACAGTCAAGGTTCATAGTATAATAAAATTAGAAACTGCTTGTTTTTTTATGGTCATAAAAAGGCTGAAAGGGCAGTGTGAAGGAAATGAAAGACAGGTCTAGACACATTTTGCATTTTCTAAATTTAGTAGAAATCACATAGAGCTACTACATTTTTAAAGACTACAAAGAAAAGGAAACAGATGAATGAAACTCACTATTCACGTGTTTTAAAGAGAATGAAGCCTCTGATTCTTTCCATATATTGCAATTACTTGGGTTATTTGCTATGGGGAGATGGGCATGGTTCTTTACTCACAGTACTGACAGGTCCTTTCTTTATATCTGGACTTTGGACTTTCTTGAGCTACGTGGCATACCCATTTCATTCCACGTACATGATAAGCAGCATGTAGGAAGGCATCCTTTGAAATGCCCATTTCTGAACTGTTATGTGAGTAATGCAGCCGGAGCTGTAGAGTTTTATCCCCTCTTTTTTAAAAAAGAAAATACAATTGTTTTAGATTTTGACGTGTACCTTTGGACAGAAACACTCTGTTCCAGAAATTTGAGCTATTAGGGTCAGAGTGGTTTGGAAAACACTCTGGAAAGCTCTAGGCAAGTGACCATTAAAACAAAAAAAAGTCAGGATGTATTCACACTAAATAGGGTGTGTTTTGGGGGTTTTGTTTGTTTGTTTGTTTGTTTTGGGTTTTTTTGCCAGAGAGCTGTAATGATGCATTTCAGGGAACTGCATAATGACTTCTAAGGAGCTCACCAAACTATAAATCCCAGGATTCTATAGGATGGAGCCATAGCAGTTAAAGTGGTATCAAAGTGGTATCTCAAGGGTGGATCTACCCTTGATTTCTACCTCACTCTTTTATTACAGTGACAAAACTCCAAATGCTAGACTCTCAAAGCCAATTAATAAAACATAACAAAAAGAACGACATATAAAACAACCAGTGCTCATTACACTGGAAACTCATCACTCCAGCAAACCCAGTGCCTGTTGGTGCCAGTGCCATAGACAAGCCTTTCTCTTGTGTTCAAACTGATTGACCTTCTGCCACCACAGGGTTTAGCGAGGGCAAAGAATGAGATAGAACCAACATCTGAGTTCATGACACACTTTGTGCTCTTCTCTACCGAGGAAACACTAGATGTTGACTCATCACAAATGGCTTCATTAAGTGGATGAGGCCCACTTCCACAGAAGAATTTTGAGTCCTTAGCAGAATTTCATAGAAACCCCCAACCAAACAATGTCGTTCCAAGGAACTGGCCTATTTTCTGTGTCTTGGGAAGTCTTGATAAAACTGGAAGATTGAACTAGACTAAGTGTGCACTTTATTCATTTGGTATAAATCCCATCCAGCCATTCCATTGTTTAAAGGTGAAAGAGAGAAAAAAAGTGAAGTGAACCAAAGAGTCTTTTTCTTGGGAGATTATCAAACGGGGACGAAAAAAGTGTCCCTGTCTCGCTACATTCTCTCCTGCCCCTCTCCTGTCCCTGTAACGATATACTGTAAAAAGAAAAAAATGCAGACCTACCTTTTGCGTGATCCTCCCCTCCCATCAGCAGTCCAGGAGAGAATGCAGCTCAAAGGGAGTTGCATTTACTTCCTGGAATGGAAATCCCAGATGTTCTTACGAGAGGACGATTGCACGGGAAATTTAAAAATAAAAAGCCAAATAAATGTTTAAAAGTTAAACTAAGCACAAAAACACACTTTAAAAAATACAAGTTACCCAGGAAGGTACAAAAAAGTGTGTCACTTCCCTCAGTCTCCTGATTGCACCCGGAAGTGTTCGGCATGGACCTCCTACTGATGCTATGGTGCCAGCATAACAGGGCACTTTTTCACTTGCCCATCATTCCGTTACAAAACGGAAGAGGCGATCTATTAACAGCTTAGCCCATCAATAAAAAGAACTGCTGGTGGAACGGGCACAACATGGGAGCATAACAGGATGGGACAACGTCGTCTGATATTCAAGCCCTTTAGTGATCTCCTGGCATCATTATCACGCCATATTTAGGTCATCTGTTAATCTTCTTAGAGTCTTATTATTTTGTTGCACAGATAAAACTCTCATCTACTCTATGTTCCATCTTTGAAAGGCCATGTATAAACACAAGCCATTGGGACTGCAAGGTCCACCCACTTGCAGTTGTATCTGTCCTTACAATGTAGCTCTTGCTGTTGAAGGGACATGGTTGTGCAGTGAGGGAAGCCAAGCTACAGTGACTCCACTCTGGGTTTTATTCCAGGCCTTAAAAGAGCTATCCAAGGTGCTGAGGCTATTTTGGGTATAGGGTCCAGCCCTTTGGGTAACTTCTGTAAAATCTGTAATAAAACTAGGAGCAGATTTGCCACACTCCTGACGTGGAAACCATAGTCCCAAGGGTATGCAGCCTTGGGATTCTATCTAAGCATTCAGCAGAATAGGGATATCTGTTATAGGAAAAACAGACAAGGGATTTTACTTATACAGGATTATTGGCTTCTTTCTTGATACCAGGGACTTTGTATGTTCTTGTGTTACCCAAATTATAGGAGGTTCATGGAAACCCCACATCTCTCTCTCTGGCTTTTCTTTGTAAACAAAGATTCAGGAAGGACTCATCCCGCACTTTCTGCAAGCGTGCTGATGACTGAAAAGGCCAATCTGAGATAAACAAGTCCAGTTGCAGAAAGCACAGCAGAAGGTCTCCTTGGGTGATGTTTCCGGGTTGTGATTCTTTCTGTGTTGTCGTTTCTCTTCAAGACTTATTCGTCGTGAGTTCTCAAATAAGGCTGCAGCATTGTGGATAGTGCGTCTCCATGCCTCCCGATGTGAGGCCAGGGCGGACCACTGTTGGTGATCAATTTGGCCGAGCCTGAGATGTTGTTTCAGGGAGTCTTTGTATCGCTTTTTTGGAGCGCCCCTCTTACGCTGACTCATGGCGAGTTCACCGTAGAGTAGTATTTTTGGGAGGCGATGGTCCTCCATCCTAGAAACGTGCCCTGCCCAGCACAGCTGTGTTCTCAATATCATGACCTCAATGCTGATGATCCCTGCTTGCATCCAGATGTTAATATGGGAAATTTTAATTCACTCACCATGGCAATGAGAGGCCATATAAAAGCAGGATCTTTTGACCTATGTAGACTGGTACTAACTGATGAGATTTACAGCCAGGAAATAAAATAAAAATGTGTTTTATTGAAAATTAATCTCAAAAGCATTCACACCAACACTCAGGCTTCAAAGCAGTCACACAAGGCTAGTGAAGAGAGTAGAAAGTACTGGGATAGAGGAATATGTTTCAGGGTGATGGACTATACTATACCTATCCATTGGGCAGAGATTTGTGTAGCAGAAGGTACTCAGAGTGCAGGTCTGAGGGTCACACAGCAAACCAGCAGAGTAACAAGGTGGGAGAAACTGCAAATATTTTGGTGATGTTTTGGGGTGATATTTATACTTGATATTCCCCCTGAAGGGGTGTTTTGAGTGGAATGCAATGTTTGCTGGAGTTTCCTGTAGTTAGACAATGGAAGCTTCGGTTGTGTTAATGATTGGTAATGGTAAAGACATTAAGACCGATGGATGTCTGGCGACCTTCTATTGTTCTAGGAGAGGTGGGAAGGACAACCAGTTTTGCAGAGCAAAGAGTGTCCGGCCACTTTGATTGAATTTGTGAGTGACTCACTTCTAGGTACTTCCAGGAGAATTAGCACATTTCCACCCTAACTACCAGTCCAAAGGGGGATTTGCATAATTACTACCTGGGCATGCCTTTTAGGAATTTGGGATGGCCTCTTCCTTAGGTTTTCTGAGCACACCTTGCATTTGGGAAGCCCTGGTCTACTACCAACCATGTGGAAGGCCAATAAATAAGCCAATTAATGAAATATAGCCAAATGATTAATTTTTGGAAGGGTGGGGGTATCAAGGTAGATAACACTTGAACATGTCTCCTTGCATCTTTGGAGATTTTCAAATGGGCAATGTAATCCGTGGGAGATATGGAACAGGGTCGGGAAGAAGTCTTTTTTTCAGAAGATGTCAACCCTTTTCCGTTTCTCCCCCATCCTCATTCTGCATTTCCCCATGATATTTTCATCACAGGGAAATATAGTTTTTGGACCACTCATCCCATTGTAGTAATGGAATCACTGGGGGTCTGAAAGGTGTCCTGTTCCTCTCCTGCGATGAGAGCTGTGGGAGGGAGGTCCATTCTGGACACTTTGGGGATTTTCTTGGCAAGATTTGTTCAGAGGGGATTTGCCTTTTTCTTCCTCTAAGAGTGCCCAAAGTCACCCAGTGAGTTTCCATGGCTGAACGAGGATTTGAACCCTGGTCTCCAGACCACTACACCCAAACCACTACACCATCACTATGGGATGGTCTTCTCCTGCACAATCAGCTCTGTACCCTTTGGTTCTCTGGGGAAAACTTACTTCAGGTGATGAGAATTAGTCACCCAGAGGACCTTCTCCACCACTGCTCCTAGACTGTGGAATGGCTTGCTGGAGGAGATCCGCCACCTTAATGATTTGGGTGCTTTTAAGAAAGATGTTAAGATGGATCTCTTCCGGCAGGCCTTTCCAGATTCCAGATTAGGTCAGATTCCCTGCCGTTACTTTGATACTCTCCACCTTGTCACTTTTATTCCTCATTTTATTCTTTTTAAAACATTTAAGTGTATTTTAATATCAGTATTTTATATTTAAAACTTAATGGATTCATTACTGTAGAGATGTTTTAATGATGTAATGTTTTAACATATGTGTCATTTTAACATTTGTGTCATTTTAACATTTGTGTTGTTTTTAACATTATGTTGGATTGTTGTTTTATATGATGTTGCCGCCCTGATCCTGATGGGAGAGGAGGGATACAAATAAATCTATGATAGTAGTGATGATGATGATGATGATGATGATGATGGTCGTGGTCCTATATCCTTAAACTATGCTCACAATGATCACAGGCACATTTCCCTGCCCCAAAAAGGCTGGATCGTTTCTAGGCCACAAGCAGCCCAAACTGCACAAAAGCAGCCAACTATGAAGGGTTTGTTTCCCATGAACTTCTCCAGACCCCCCCTAAAATGGCTGAAACAGTGCAAGTGACATCATGTCATTTGCAACAAATTGCTGTTGTTGTTGTTGGATTCCAGGGAAAAGAGAGATCTTAGCCAAAAAAGAGATCTTGCTCCATCCTCAGTATGACATCCCTTCAAATATTTAAACATGGCTATCATTTCCTCTCTCAACCTTCTCTTCTCCACACTAAACATCCCCAGCTCCCTAAGCTGCTCCTCAATAGAGCATGGCTTCTAGACCTTTTACCATTTTGGCTGCCCTCTTCTGGACACGTTCCAGCTTTTCGATATCCTTCCTGAATGGTGGTGCCCAGAACTGGACACGGTATTCCAGGTGAGGTTTGACCAAAGCAGAATAGAGTGGCACTATTACTTCCCTTGATCTAGACACTATACTCCTATTAATGCAGCCTAGAATCACATTGGCTTTTTTAGCTGCCACGTCATGATTTTGCCAAGAAGATATCAGTATGCAAAGGGATCTTGTAGCACCTTAGAGATTAACTGAGAGATAGAAGTTGTAGCATAAGTTTTTGTAGACTTAGGGCTTGTCTGCCCTGGCCAGAATACTCCATGTTTCGGCAGGAGCATTCCAGCCCGGGACCTATGGCATTTCTCCCTTGTTACCTGCCCTTGCGCCGTGGCTATGGCGGCATGAATTCCTTGCACCAGTCATGTCTTCCGAGGCCAGGAACGAGGCACCCAGCCATGGTGACATGGCTGGACGCCTCACGATGATCTCAGCAGATGCAAAGTGCATGACCCAGGTGGAAAATGGCTGTGCTGGGCACTGTGTAGACCATGTGTACAGACAGCCCCACCCCATTGCAGTAATGGAACTCACCGTTTTCTCCAGAAGAACTTGCAGCAAACAGTGAGGGTTTTTTAAATCACGTGTCCACTCTGTTTTAAGGGGTATTTGCCCCGCAGATACTTGTCAGAACTACCAGACATCATCTGGACAGTTCAGACTAGAAATGGGCCAAAACCCTGTGTCATCTGGACAGCCAGATGCAGGGACGAGGGGAGGCCATTTCATTTGGCCTGTGTAGACAAGGTCTTGGTCTGTTTCCTCAGATGCATGGAGTACTTTGCCAAGAGAAGTCCTTGAACCCACATTCGGTCCTGGGTTAGCCTATGAGAAGTGCGAGCTTAGAGAAGTGATTCTTGGCAGCCTGTAAGGCAGTCCCATAATACACCATGCAGATCTTCATGTGGCAACATATACCAGTAGTAGTATAGGCCCTGTCAGTTTTCTGGTTGTGGTTTAATCCCAACTGTCTATTTAAAACTTGACAGTCCTGGTTATAAAGACCACATCTACCTCTGTGAGCCTGTCCAGGTGCCATGGTCTCTGGGGGTGGTCCTTCTGTCAGTTCTGTAACCTTCACAGGCATGGTTGATGGGACAAAGAGCGAGGCTCTCCTGGTGGCTGCTCCCAGGCTTTGGAACTCCCATAGAGGCTAGGATGGTTTCCTCCTTGCTATATGTCCACTAGCAAGTGAAAGTATACAGTATAAGATTTCTCTCTCTCTGGCTTTTCTTCGCAAACGAAGATTCAGGAAGGACTCATCCCGCGCTTTCTGCAAGCGCGCTGATGACTAAAAAGGCCAATCCGAGATAAACAAGTCCGGTTGCAAAAAGCACAGCAGAAGGTCTCCTTGGGTGATGTTTCTGGGTTGTGATTCTTTCTGTGTTGTCGTTTCTCTTCAAGACTTGTTCGTCGTGAGTTCTCAAATAAGGCTGCAGCATTGTGGATAGTGCGTCTCCATGCCTCCCAATGTGAGGCCAGGGCGGACCACTGTTGGTGATCAATTTGGCCAAGCCTGAGATGTTGTTTCAGGGAGTCTTTGTATCGCTTTTTTGGAGCGCCCCTCTTATGCTGACCCGTGGCGAGTTCACCATAGAGTAGTATTTTTGGGAGGCAATGGTCCTCCATCCTAGAAATGTGCCCTGCCCAGCGCAGTTGTGTTCTCAATATCATGGCCTCAATGCTGGTGATCCCTGCTTGCTCCAGGACAGTATAAGATTTATTATTACAGCAAATAGCCAGAAGAATAAAATAAAAAATAAAAATAGAAACATTGCAATTACATTTACATATGTACATACATTACATGTAATTAAAACCATGTCAGTAACAATGGAAGAAAAAGTATGGAGAAACCATTAGCTAAATGCATAACAATATTACTTTTCCACACATTTGTGACAATTTATGGCTGCTGCACAAAAACTAGCCACTTTAGCTGTAACCTGAGGTCTGACATGAGGTAGACTAGATAAAACTTGTCCTGTTTACCTGGAATTTTTTGAGCAAGTGAAAAAGTTCCTGTTCTGACCAACTTTTAGAAATCGGCTGCAATGGTTTTTCTAATGGCGTGATGTCTTGTTCATTTTTATCTTCCATCTTTCATTGGCTTTTTAAATTGATCCAGTTCTATGGATTGTTTAATTGCACTTTTAAAATGACTGGAGAAAAATACATAAAATAATAGAGGAAATCTTGCAAATCCAAATAGACCTCAGACCAGAACTGTTTTTGTTGAATATGACCATTTCACTAAAAAAAGAAGATGAAATAAAAAATTGGAAAATTTTGTTATACTTAATTTCTGCTGCAAGAATGGTGATAGCACAGAACTGGAAAAAATCAAATGCACCCATGGTATTTGAATGGATGATAAAAGTACAAGACATGTTGGAAATGGATATTTTAACAACAAGAATGCTTAGAGTCGAAATCACTAGAAAAATGGGCCCCTGAATTGAAACAATAGGAAAAATGGGGATTAAAATATGATGAACAAGATCTATTAATAATATGAATAAACTTACTATTATAAGAAAAACGGAATCGATTGATATAAAGAAAACATTAGATAAGGAGAGATAGGTAAAAATAAGCAGGGAAAATTTGGGAAAGAACTACATTAAATAGTTAATAGAAGTTAGATAATGATGTTGAAATAAATCAGATTTACTCTGAAAGATCTAACTAACAGGAAGTCAAAGATAGATAGTGTATTTTTGATGTTAGATATATGATGTTTAACTATTTCTATGATATCTTTGTAATGGAATTCTTAAAAGTTGTGTAAGATGGAACGGAATGTAAAGTGTATTTCAATCTCAATAAAAGAATAATTACTAAAAAATGACTTCTAAAATATTTTTACTGATATTTTTTATGTGCATTTAAATCTGCATTTGTTCAATTTGTACGCCACCTTGCATCTCAGTATTGGGGGGAACGGTGGATTCTAAATGAATAAATAATAACAGATGGCATCCTGCTCAGTAGTTACAAGATCATAAACTCGACTTATGATCCCATAACTGCTAGAAATTCACATATAGGGAATTAATGACTGAATGTGACCCCGCAAAACTTACCTTGTCATACTGGCTGAACCCCCACCAAAGGGTTTCCCAGGCACTGCATATTGGGGGGCTAGGGAGTGATGTCTTCAGCACGCTCCCAATCCAGGGTGCATTGAGACAAGCAATTATGGCAGGACCCCAAGGGGATCTTCCCAGTTTCTTACTCTCAGTGCACCCCACAACCAAGAGACATCATTTCCCAACACCTCAATATGGTGTACCTTGAAAACCTTTGGTTGTGGTATTGTCAGGTGACAAGGTAGGTTTGTGGGGGAAATCAGCATCCTATGCCTCATTCAGAAAGGAAAAAAAAGTCTCTGGAAATACTGGGAGTTTTCAGCTCTTTTAATTCTGGCTTTACCTGCAACAGTGTAGTGTGATAAGGATGGATATAAGATTTTATAATTCTATGAAAATAACTTCCCCTAGCTTTGAACAACGCCTAACATCCTTGACTTCTCTAACATGCCCCTTTTGCACAGATCTCTGAAGTATATTTGGCTGCTTTATCGATCTGAGGTTCTCTCCAAATAGAGCCACAACTTGTATTTGTCCATGCCCAGAAGATCACATTTCTGTACTCCTGCGGATGTGCTGTTACGTGTCACAAGTCCTTTCTTCCAGTAACTTTCGGATGACGCTCTCCCCTGCCGGTACTGTTGCGGTACCGTGGGGACATTTGGGCATTATATTTGGCCGTATTTCAACTTTCGTGATTAAAATACGGCCAAATAATAACGCTCAAATGTCCCCGCGGTACCGCAACAGTACCGGCAGGGGAGAGCGTCATCCAAAAGGGACGCCCTGCAGCGCAGCAGCCTCGCAATGCGACGAGGCTGCTTGCGCTGTATAAGAGACGTCCAAAAAAGTCCTTAGTCTGCAAGAAGATCCCTTTGCATACTGATATTCCAGACTAACAGGGCTATGTCTTTCAGTTACTCTTACTAATTTGATTTAACTCCACCCTTCTTCATATTTGCTCAGGGCAGCTATGTAGGCTGAAATGGCTGAAACAAGAAAGACCTCAGCTTTCAAGATTTCAATAGTTGTTATCAATTATCAACTCTCAACAGTCTTAACAGTGTAAAAGGAGAGCTCTGAATAAGTTCCACATTTCTTAACCAGTTCTTCATCAGTTTATGTCCACAGCCAGACATAATTATTCCACATAGCCATACGCTTCTGTGGTCCCTCCCTCTCCCCAACAGACATGGAGGGCTTGTCTACACAAAGGGGAAAAAGCGGACTGCTCCACAGGAATAGCAAGTCACAGCAGCTCCAACCTGTCTTCATGGTTTTTACAGCCCGCATAAACTTTGCATGCCTGTAGCTGAGACGGTGGCCGCAAGTGGATTACTCAAGCTTTTAAATCTGCCACCACTGAACCTTTAAAAAAAAAAAAAAAAAGACCTATTTCTATGATGCACACAAGTGATATTCTACTTTCAAAAAAGAGACAGAAAAAAAGATAGCACAAATCCCCATTTTATTGCCTTAGCGATCACTCAATAAGACAAAAATCCAACATGGCAGCAGTGGGTGCTTGCCCTGTAACCCAGCCCCACCCCCTCTGTTCATCTAGTCAATCAGGTTTGCACTTTGTCTTGTATGGGGAAGCAATTCATGTCAAATTGCTTGTCTTAATGAGCAAAAATATGCACATCACTGGAGCTTTTTTTAAAAGTTGGGAAAAGTTGTGAATGCTTCTCTTGCATAGTTTTTCCTCTTTTTGACCCCCTCCTTCACAATACGATGAGACAATGTGGGATCCCATTAAGACAGCTTATTTTTTAAAGCAAATTCTGTGAGGAGTATTTTCAGCGTTTAGACAACCGCAAAATGGCTGAGGGAAGGGGCTCCAGTGGCTCTCTGTAAGTACAGGTGGGTTTTTGGTCACTGTGGAGGAAGGAAGGGACTATCAATCTCCACGGAGACAAAAAATAGATATACAGAGGTGTAAGGTCAACTTGCGCCTGCATATGCCACTAACAGGGTGCCAGCCCAAAGCAATGTCTCTCTTTCAGGTCAGATAAGATTATATCTTAATTATAATCTTGAGAAAATAACTCCTTGCTCAAAATTTACTACTTAACGAGATGATCAGATGGGGCAAATATCCCGGGGCAGGAACGGAACAGGGGCAAGAAAAGGGCTCCCTTTCAGACGACGTTGAGCCCCTCCGTGATGTTCCCGTCCTGCCCCCGTCCTGCTCCCAGGGTATTCATGATGAAACATCATGAATAGAACCCCTTTTCCATTTTCTTCCATGCCTGTCACGGAATCAGGGATGTGGGAAACGGAGCCCCGTCCCTGTTCCAAGATGACAGGCACAGGGGAGGAGCTCCATGCCAATTACTTCCTGCCACTATCAGGACATCAAGGTAAATGGCACCCTTCCTTCCCTCCCCGGATTGCTTGTTTTACTTTAAATTTATTTTTCTATTTATTTTCTTTCTTTGACAGCTGTGGGGGGGGGATTTTGAATTTCCCTCCTGCTTGTTTTCTTGCGAGAAAGAGTGGGATTTCAGCTGGCAGGTCGTAAAGGCAGCCTTTACAATGGCTGCATTTACAGCCGGCCGGCAAGGAGGAAGGAGGCCCGTTCCTGCAGTGGAATGGAGATAAGTGTGCGAACATTTACCTCCATTCCGTTGCAGGAACAGGATAGGAGGTGGCAAGGCAGTAACAGGGCATTTTGGCCCCATCTGATAATGTCCTAAGACTACATGTGCAAACATTTTTAGACTTCTATACATCAGGGCCTAAAGCCAATTGTTGCTCCCAATTGTAATATATCCACTGAGTCAATGGAAAATTAACTGACGTGTACGTTCCATTGATTCAATGGGGCTACTCAATTAAATTTATGCTCAGGTTGTCAAGAATTTATATGCTATATAATAAAGAAAATTAAAGTTTCGCCCCTGGTGTTATGTAATTGCGTCTTCGGAATCAGTGGACAGTAGCTTCAGGGTTAAACAGTAAGCTTTATTGTTGCAGAAGAAACTAAAGAGCAAAAGTATACAACATCATTGCTTCAAATGAAGCTCCAAGGAAAAGCAGTATAATAAAAAGTATTTACAATTGGTCAAATCTGAAGGGCTGTTCCCTCACGGGTTACTCAAATATCCACACTCCCCCTTCGCACACAGCATTAACTCCACCTATTGTTTCCCCCACAGTCTTTGCAGCTGCAGTGGCCTTTTCAGTCATCAGCGCGCTTGCAGAAAACGCGGGATGAGTCCTTCCTACTTGCAGAAAACGTGGGATGAGTCCTTCCTGAATCTTCGTTTGCGAAGAAAAGCCAGAGAGAGAGAGAGATCATCCCAATGTTACTTCCCAGCACATCAACTTGTTACCATTTCAAAGGAATGCAACACATCAAACTGCCACACAGCACACAGTAACATCAGTACACAGAATTAATGGTAAAGACAGTTACAGTTCGCCCCTGGCTTATTTACAAGCATTGTTGAAAGGATCAACCTTTACTTTCCCATAGAGTTCAGCCAGCTCTTTCTTCAGTTTTTCCAAGTTGTATTGCTTTACTTCATTCTCATTGTTCTTTGCAATGGCACCCCATCCGTTTCTGCGATTCTTATCACGCACACAGCAGGCTGCGGACCAGATATGGCTGGGCTTATTGACCCTGCCGTCAGCTATATATGCATCCCCGGGCACAGCTCCCGCAATGACGTACAGATCCTTGCAGACCTGCGCCTCTTTCTTGATACTGTTTTCATAGTTTGCCCAGGCATCTTCGTTGAGTTTACTAAACTGGGGCACAATGTTGGTCAAGGTGGAGGTGGCCACTCTGCTATCTTCGTCCGGTTGGTGGCAGACGGGGTTCAGGTGTCCCTTTTCAATGTTTAAGGCTTGAGCGTAATCATTGAACGTGGCTTGGGTCTTTTCAACGCCCGTGGCAGCAATGTTGGTTTCACGCTCATCTTCCATGCTCTTTCCTAAAGCTGGATCTACAAGCTGAAAAGCACAAAGAAAATGTCTGATCACACAAACACAAACACACACACCATGATGTCATGGGCTTTTTGTAAAATATTGTTTTATGTTTTAAGATAATTTGGTTTTGCATGTACAGGAGTGAATAATAGAGGAAATCAGGTAAGGAGCTGGTGGTGTGTGAATGGAATATGGAGAGCAAGAGGTGGTTGGTGGAACAGTTGAAGGGATTTGAATGGTTGTTGACGGGATAGTTGTTGATGGGAGTGGGGAGAAATTGGTGTGGTGTGTGGGATGAATGAGTGAGGATTAGGGGGAAGCAAGTCAGTTGGGTTTAAGAGTCACAACAGTACAGGTCACAACCACATACATACCCCGTATCTGCAGAGGATATGTTCCCAGACTTACAGTTTATAAGCGAAACCACAGATAATAGCAAACCCTATTAAAGTAAAGAACTTCTGGTACAAACATACCATAGAGTTGCATTGGAGGGCCTAGTGATTCCTAGAGAGGAAACCTCTCTAGGCATCTTCCAACACAATTCTATGGTATGTGTCCTTATTTTTTCAGCCATGAATAACTGAAACTGCAGGTATTGGTTCTGTGGATACAGGGGGCAACCTGTAGTTTTAAGAGAAGAATGTGAGTGAAAATGAAGTATTTGCTTTAAATGTATTAAATTATTACTGTGTTTTGTTCAACTTTGTTAATGAAGTATTTTTATTTATTTATTTATTTATACTCTGCTCTTCAGCCACAAGGCTATCAGAGTGGCTTACAAATTGTTTTAAGCAATAGCTATTTGCACATCTACACTGCATTAAACAGTTTCCAATGTGTGTTAGCTAATTAGCTAAGTATGATAGATAGATAGATAGATAGATAGATAGATAGATAGGATTCATACACCATGTTTGTGGTGGCAGCAGAGTTGGTGCCCAGCGGGGATAATAAGTTGCATGATACCTTGAGGGCATCTAGTAGGTCCCCACAGCAGTGAAACTAGAGGAGGTCCTTACATTGGGGGCAGAAGTAGGGATAAGGGATAGCTCTCACTCTTGGGGTAGAGGTGAGATTTGTAGAAGTCTTCCTATTTGGTGGCAGCAGTGATTTCAGCAGAACCGTATTCCTGGAGAGAAAGATGGTGGAATAAGGGGCACAAGATTCACACCCCACAACCCAAATTATTATTTTGGGCATGATTCTCTCTTGGCCTCCCCAAGAGATTCATAAATTGCCAAGATTAGCATGATCTGCTAGTAGTCCAAAAAAGAAACTTTCACAGGTCATCTGTTGGTGGCTAGTGCCTGTCATGTCAGTTGGCTGGTGAATCTACTGTGGGTTTAGTGCAGACTTTAAAATGGGTATCTGGCCTTCTGAGCACTTACCTCCAAAATAGTTTTGGCCCTTTAAATTGCTCCATTAACATTCAGACTAAACCCTGGAGCAGATTCACCACCCTAAATAAAAGTATATGGACTAAACAACAATAAGCACAAGCCAAGGAAATATATGAAACGATATATTATCCATACAAGATCATAATATCTAGATGCTTGAAGCATACAACTTATACCAAATGCAGATTCACACACACCCCACAGATGGTTTATGGTTTATGTTTTTAACTCTGTTTTTTTAAAAACGATTTTAACAATTTTTAACTTCTGTATTTTGTGAATTTTTCACTATGTTTTTTAATCTGTTGTAAGCCAACTTGAGTCCTGAACTGGGAAAAGGATGGGGTATGAATAACAAAGCAGTCAAAATACCATAGAAGTACCAGATCCTGTCTGATCTTGGAAGCTAAGCAGGATCAACCCTATTTAGTACTTGGATGGGAGACTGCCAACGAATAGCTGGGGCTCTAGGCTACATTTCAGACAAAGGAATTGGCAAAACCACCTCTGAGTATTCCTTGTCTAAGAAAACCCTAGGAAATTCATGGGGCCGCCATAAGTTGACAGGCAACTTGAAGGCACAGCCACAAACACACAGACATGAATGAATAACAACAACCTCTCCTGCCCTCTTCCCCAAAGAGTGCAGCACTGGACACCGTTGAAATCTGCTTTTCACTGAAGCAAGGATGGGAAAATTTGGGAACCACTGTGGGGGTAAAAAGTCTGGGAAAGTTTTTTAAAATGTTTGTCTCCAGGCCATCCCACTTTGGAAAGACTTATTCCACACCATATACTTGCTGTTTTCTTTAAAGTGAGTCTTGGGTCATTTACATAATAGAGGGCCTCTGGCTGTCTTGGTCATTCAAGATGACCTTGTATTTGATGTCAACTTTTATCTATGCAAAGAGGCAGGGTTTTCTCTTAATGTAGTCTTTGGTTTAGTCTACAAAGAATTTGGGGGGGCTAGTTTTTAAACCAGGGAAATCAGAACTAGGAGGGAGTGGATGTTCTATTTTGGTCCCCCACACTTAATAAAACTAAGAAATGTTGCAAAATACTGTTCCCCTACACCAGGAAACTCTTGCTAGGGAGTCATGGTGGTGGTGGGGAGAATTCAGGCTATGGGGGGAAAAAAGGCTGGCTGCACATAACAGCCTGGGGAGCACATTTTGCCTCCCATATATCAATCCAGTTTAATTTTGTTTTTTTGCAGGACATTTGCATTCAAGTACAAGAGCTCAGCAACTCCAATATTTGCATATCTGCAGCAAAACAAAGCCACAGCAGGTTGGTTTCTTATTGACCATTTATTAGTAGTATTTTCAGAGACAGACCCACAAGCATGGCTTAAAAATTAGAAAGGAGATCCAAAATTACATACGGGTAAACATACAAAAACAGGATTTTCAAAACAGAAACAACTCTGAAGTTGAATATAAGAAGAAAGGCAGAAGGTGAGTACTTGCTTTGTAATAGAAGATTTCAGATTCAGTTCTGTTCCTCTCCAGTGAAAAAGAATTGAAGAAAAGGGGCTGGAGAAAACTAACTCTCGAGCCTGGAAAAGTTACTTTGATAGATTACAGCTCCCCAGATCCACAGACCCCCTAAATCTGGGATATTCTGGGAGTTCTAGCCCTCCAAAGGAACTTTTCTTAAGTTCTTTGACTGAGACCTTGAAGGGCTACTTAGTCGAGACTAGACACAGAACTGGGGTATAGCTTAGTGCTTAGGGGCTATAATGTAAATGCAGCCCCCCATTTTCTCTGCAAAGGCATGAAGTAGGAATGGGGTAAGTGGTGATAAGAAGCCCCCTTGGCTGAAGGCCCAGGGAAATGCCCTTCCCTCTCCAATGTTAGCTTTGCCTTCGCTCAAAATGGTCTGACATGATGATGATGATCTTTATTTGTATCCTGCCTTTCTCCCAAAACTGAGACTCAAGGCAGCTTACAATTTAAAAAAGAACAATGCAGCTAAAAATATACAAAAAGTGAACATTAAAATGGAATTAAGCTATTCATAGTATTGAAACAATTCATACCCTTCAAAGGATAAAACACAATTAAAAAGGTAAAAAGCTATTAAAAACAGTTCAGAGATAGATAGACAGACGGATGTCAGACAGAAAAGAAACAGTCCAGGGGCCCTTTCACACTACAGAATTATACTACTATGATTCCACTTTAAGTACCATGTTTCCATCCTATGGATCTGCAGTTCAGGGAGAGGTGTGTAGTATTCTTGTCCAGAGAGCTCTAGGGCCTTTGTTGTTATTGTTGTGTGCCTTCAAGTCATTTCTGACATACGGTGACCTTTCTTGGCAAGATTTGTTCAGAGGGGGTTTGCCATCGCCTTCCTCTGAGGCTGAGAGAGTGTGATTTGCCTAAGGTCACCCAGTGGGTTTCATGGCTGAGTGGGGATTAAAACCCTGGTCTCCAGAGTTATAGTCCAATGCGCAAACCACTACATCACACTGGCTCTTACTAAATTACAAACCCCAGGAATCCATAGGATGTTGCTAAAGCGAAACCGGAGCGCTATAATGCTATGGTGTAAAAGGGCCCTAGATGTTTTTAGAGTGGACAGGTGATTGGACTATCCTCTTACCTGGGGCTCTATCATCCAGCCGTCATACCTCTGACCCTTCCCAGGTTTGCACTTATAAGCAGAGTATATAGGAATGCGTTTCTCTCTGTCATACATGGTGGCGTAACGATAGGCGTTCTTGTAAAACTGGCAAATCCTGGCAGGGTTGGATGGCGTGAGGGACGCATCAGGGGGTGTCTTATCCAAGAAGAACTCAAGGCAGTTCTTAAAATCCTGCACCACCTCTGCCTTGGCAGTTGTGAAACAACAGGCTGCCATGAAGAGCTGGATCAACATCAACATTGTTCAGTGGTTTATGCCGCAGAATGTTGTGTCTGAAAGACAGACCATTATATAAATTATTCCACCATTCTTGGTAGGGGAATGCCTTTACTAAATTTCACAAAGCAGGATCACAGAATTGTACAACTGTAGAGTTGGAAGGTACTTAAAGATCATCTAGTCTAACCCCCTGCCTGTGCAAAAATCCATAGTGAAAACATCCCTAACTTTCCAAGGCCATCCTTTCTCAACAGTGAGCACACACTGAGTACCGATCTGAGTACTGAATACCAAGGGGTGCATTCAAACCACACAATTATAGAGCTACTATTACACTTTAACTGCCATAGCAACATCCTGTGGAATCCTGGGGTTTGTACTTTGGTGAGGCACTAGAGCTCTCTGGCTGAGAATTCTAAATATCCCACTCTAACCCGCCTATCCCTGGCTTCCATACAACAGAACCATGGCAGTTAAAGTGGAATAATGGTGCTAAAATTGTGTAGTGTGAATGGGCTTCAGAATTCTCCAGGCTGTGTATTTAAAAAAGAGCAGGTGGGTAGTGGTGTGGGAAGGGAGAGGAAAGCTGGCTGACCTTGAAGCCAGGAAATCAGCGCAAATATCAGTCTTCCCATGCTTTAACTAAGGGTGCATTTAAACTGTTGAAATAATAACAACATCAACAATAATAATTATATGTATTTATATCCTGCCTTTCTCCCAACAATACGGTTTGACACCACTTTAAGTGCTGTAGCGCCATTCTATGGAATCCTGGGATTTGTAGTTTTACAAGGCCCTTAGCTTTCTCTGCCAAAGAGTGCTGGTGCCTCACAAAACTACAAATCCCATGTTTTTGTAGGATGGAGCCATGGCAGTTAAAGTGGTGTCAAACTGCATTATTTCTACAGTGTAGATGCACCCTAAGTATGAACTAGACAAAATTAAGGTGCCCTACAGCAGAATCATTATCATCTACATTGAAATCTGAGAGGCCTGTCTACATGGCAGAAATACAGCAGTTTGACATCACTTTATCCACCATAGTTCTATCCTATAGAATCCTGGTATTTGTAGTTTGGTGAGATTTGTAGTCTTTTCTATCAGAGAACTCTGCTGCCTGACCAAATTACAAATACCAGGATTCCATAGGGTAGAACCATGGTGGATAAAGTGGTGTCAAACTGCTGTATTTCTGTAGTGTAGACAGGCCCCTATAGTCACATTTCAAAAATAGTTTTGATATGGAATGGCTGCATCATCAAAGAAGACATCTAAGATAATCGCATCCCTATCAGTGAATATTTCAGCCGGGTTATATCCAATAGACCTTGAATTTTGGCTTACAAGTTAAGGGCACCAGGCATGGCTTGGAATCACAGAAGAACCATAGCTTTAAAATAATATTTTGTGGTGCAAGACTCACCTGGAGCTCTGGAAATTTCAGTCTGGGTGACAATGGACCTGTGAAAAAAAAGCAAAACAAAGCAAACACAACAAGGAAACAACAAACCAAATGAAATCTTCCAGTAAGTTAGAGGCAGGGGATCCTACACTGGAGGTTGAACATCTGAGTAAAAGGTTCTTCTTGCTGAGATCTTATAAAGGAGGATTCACCAGCCATTCAGCCCCCCTGGCAATGAAAGTGGCAGATGTGGTAGAGAAACTTGTTGGGTTGGGTGGGGGGGGTTGCAGAACTGTAAACGTGGTCACAGGTCTTCATCTAAATCATTCATAAAGATCTGGCTTGCCCAAAATTTGCAATTCTATCTGGAAGACCTTGAGAACAGAAACCACCATTTGAATTTCTGCATAAGAGGTGTTGGTGAGAGCAAGGAAGGGAAAGGCATGGTGGGATTTATTGTGAAGTGATTTGCATTTCTTCTACTGGATACTGGATGCTGCTGCTTCATCATCATCTTCTTCCTCCTCCTCCTCCTGCTCTTTTCTTTAGGCCCATCTATCCGAGGAAATAAAATGTGAATTGGTTCACAGTAACGCCAATTCACAGCCCCTTTCATCTGTCTCCACAATTACATCAGCCAGTGGTTTAAGGTTATCAGTGTTAAACTACAGAGAATAGGTCTCTCTGATAACTTTCTACCCAAGACTCTTCTAAAGTATTGTCTAGATTGTGGAAAAACTCCTCATAGAATTCGAGGTGAATACCATTTGTCCGAATGAGATCCTGTGGTAATTCACCATTTTCGGAAGGAGGAGGTCCAAAACCTCCAAAAACTGCACAGGAAAAGCCTTTGCAACTTTTCCCGAGGTTTTAAAAAAATACGTGGAAATGCGCATTACTGCCTGTTTGGACAACTGATTCACAGTGCAGCACATTCCCAGATAAGAATGGAAGTGGAAACCTGATTGGTTGGATGTGCGCAGGGGATGGGCTTGCTGACAATCAAGTGGCTAGAAGCACCATTTTGGAGTTTCATGGTATCAATTGTGCACTTTTTCACTGTGCTGAGGCAACTGAACAACACTTTTAAACAGAAGGTTGTACTTGAGCACCTTAGATTTACATTAAAAACATAATAATACTGTGCAGTGGCGGCAACTTGTGGAGAATAATAGTGCGAGTAGTTTATCTCGGATTGGCCTTTCTAGTCATCAGCGCGCTTGCAGAAAGCACGGGATGAGTCCTTCCTGAATGTTCGTTTGCGAAGAAAAAAAGCCAGCCAGACCAGGAATTCCCTCCCAGCCACCATCTTGATTCGCAGGCATGGCTGCATATAAACTTCAAACATGGATAGCTTTACATACCAGCAATTTTGCCAAAAAACCGTGGAGACAAATGAATGCTGCTGCAAATTTGTATTAATGCCCAGCAATCCAATTTATATCTTCTCATCTAGACAAGCCCTATGACAGAATTTATCCTCACTAGTTGGAATAAAGATACTGACATTCTTTACACTTTATCTGTGGCCTGAATACCCTAAAGGCACCAGATCCTATCTAATCTTGGAAGCTAAGCAGGGTCATCCCTGGTTAGTACTTGGATGGGAGACCACCAACAAATACCAGACATTGTAGGCTTTATTTCAGAGGAAGGAACTGGCAAAACCACATCTGAGTATTCCTTTCCTATGAAAACCCTATGAAATTCATGGGGTTGCCATAAGTCAACAACTAACTTGAAGACACATACACACACACTTTATCTGCTGCTCACACCACTTGCTCACCAATTTATCAAGGCCTGTCATTTAATATTAATGAAATTTTCAAACTATCTTGAAAACCTGATGATCCTAAATACTGTATAATTTTTACCAATCCTCAATTTATTGTTATCCCTTTTGCTGTACTGAATGATTGCTTCCAGGGAATTCCTTACAAAAATCCTATTTGTCCATATGGAGATGGATTAGTAGAGTCCTCATAAGCATCTCATGTGCTTTTCTTTTGTAATTTTTATAGAAATGAATGAATAAGACATATTACACTGCTCTTACATAAATTCCCTGGAAGATCTTCTGTTTAGTTCTTGATATATTTATTAGCAAATGCTAATAGCAGTTGCTATTTCTTAGCCGATGCCAATAAATGTGTAACAAAAATTGTTGCAAAGTTTCTTCTCTCTGTTGCCAAGATTCATAAAAACATTATTCAGACCCAATAATATCTGGTGTTCTTTTCTCCTGTTTTAATCGTACCATGTTTAATATGCTTTAAAATGCTAAAATAAGGGCTGAACTGCTACTTGCTCTGCCTGTTTTTGACTGGATAATTTTGTACAGTTGAACCCTTGTGTCCACGGAACCAATATCCACAGTTTCAGTTATCCGTGGGACACAAAACAGAACACTTACCATAAAGTCTTCCTAGAAAATGCCTAGTGAGGCATCCTCTTTAGGCATTTTCCAGATCCTCCAAGGCAAATAACTCTATGGTATTTTAAACCGGAGGTTATAGAATCATAGAATTGTAGAGTTGGAAGAGACCACGAGGGCCATCCAGTCCAACCCCCTGCCACGCAGGAAATCTTGATCAAAGCGTCCCATTATTTTCAATGGTGTTCACTGTTATCCGTGGTTTCTGGTATCCACAGTAAGTCCTTAGGTTCAGCAGGAACCTAACTGCTGTAGATACAGGAATCTGATTGTGTTGTGTTTTATATAATGGATTATTAATATTTATTTTATTTATTTTATTTGGATGCCCCCTTTCTTCTAGGATGTGACCCAAGGTGGCTCACAAAATGTCATATAAAATACAATTTAAATGGATGTCTCATATTTTAATGGTCTGTGAGCGTACAATAAATACAGTACAGTAGAGTTTCCCCAACAATTATATCCATAGTAAATAGGGGGTGAAATGTAAAGAACAGGTGCTGTTCACCCACAATAGGTTTTGAGTCTCCTGAAATCATATACCCACATAGCCAGGAAAGAAACCATTACAGGATGGCACTAGATCCCATAGAATCCAATGATTATTGGGACACAAGGGCACAGTAACGTTCATTTGATGAACGTGTTTTTGGCCAAACAGATGGGAACGGATTCATTTGACAATCCTTTGTGGTGAAAGCAAGCTTTGGGGCAAACACAAGTCAATGCCATTATGTTGAGCAGATGCTTTTGGAGGCATGGGTGTATAATTTGTGTGTCATTTCTGATGGGGGGGAAAAGATATTCTAAGCTTCACCCCATCTTATTTGTATTTCTGGGATCATCACACATTAATGTATGTTGGAAAATGATTTTTTTTAATTGAAGAAACTTATTTTATCTTAAAAGGAAATCATGGATAAGGAGCTAGCCTGGTGTAGTGGTCTGAGTGCTGGGCTAGGACTGTAGGAGACCAGGGTTCGAATTCCCACTTGGCTGCAGAAACCCACTGGCTGACCTTGTGCAAGTTGCACCTCTCTCAGCCCCACAGGATGGCAACGGCAAAGCACAGCTGAATAAATCTTGCCAAGAAAACCCTAGGATAGGTTGCCATAGGTCAGAGATGATATGAACATACAGGCAGCCAGCGAGGTATAGTGGTCTAAATGTTGGATTAGGACTTTGCAAGTCCAGGTTTTGAACTTCGCTCTGCCATGGAAACCCACTGGGTGATCTTGGGCAAGTCACACTCTGTTGGCCCTAGGGCTTGTATAAACAGCCAAAATATTCCTCATAGAATTTGAGGAGAATTCATTTTATCTAAATGGGATCCTACATCGATCCGCTGTATTTGGAAGGAGGGGGCCAAAAACACCAAAAACTATGCTAGAAAAGCCTTCATGGCTTTCCCCAACTTTAAAAAAAACTCCAGAGGAAATGTGCATTTCCACTCTTTGGGACAACCGATTCGCTTTGCAACACATTCCCAGTAAGAGCAGAAGTGGAAAGCTGGTTGGTTGGATGTGGGCAGGGGGCAGAGCTTGCTGGCAAGGCAGTGCCTGGAATGACCATGTTGGATTTTCACCATAGCGATCATGCGCTGATGCAACGAAACAGCCTTCCCCCCCTTCCCCCGTTTATTTAAGCAGAAGATCACATTTCTGCATCTTGGATTTGCTTTTTTAAAAAAATACTGTTTGGTGGTGGCAGCTAGTGACAATAAAAACACAAGTAGTTCATTCACATCCACCATCTTGATTTGCAGGCATGCCCGTTTGAACAACAAACATGTATGGCTTCATATGCCTGCGATCTTGGAAAAAAACCACGGAGACAAATGAAAGCTGCTGCGAATTGGCATTAGTGTGCATCAAACCACATTTTATAACCTCATATAGACAAGCCCTCAGAGGAAAGCAATAGCAAACTCCCTCTGAAGAAATCTTACCAAGAAAACTCATGGGGAAGGTCAACGTAAGTTGGAGTCAGCTTGAGGTCTGTCTGTCTGTCTCTCTATCTATGACTGATTTTTTTTTAAAGAAAAGCACACAACAGAACAGCACTGTTCACAAGTTTTTTTTACAAGTTCTGGATCCCAGAAGGGTGCTAAAAACCTGAAGTAGATTTAACAGGATGATTGAAAACAGGTATTTGTAAAAAGCATCAAATGCTTTGACTTCTGCCTTCCTTAGTGATGTTTGTTGGTGTGGGAGAGGTGGGATATAAATAATGATGATGATTGATGATGATGATGATGTGGTTTTCTGAAGCCTATTTTGCATTGTAGGAGTATATACATTTCCAGTCCTTCTTCAGTTTACTGCTTGAGCTCTGTTTTGAACTTTTGCACAAATAAGGTACAGACAATGGAGAACTTTCAACATTGTGAGGGTTCAAAGGAATGCTCTGGAATGCTTAGCAGACTTTTAGCATGTAACCAGGGAAGCTTCTTATTGGGATGCGTGTTTTATTTATTTATTTATTTATTTTAAAAAAACATTTGTGTGGCTTTTAAATGATTTTATACTGTTTAATGGGAGGCGTTTTGATTGTTTTAAATTTTTTATTGTTAAAGTTTTAAAGTTGATTCTCTTTGGGAGTTGCCTTGGGTCCCACTTTGGGAAAAAAGCAGCATACAAATGAAATAAATAAATGATAAGTAAGTAAATAAATCTAGTCAAGATCAAGAGGTATGGATATCCATAACAATGACAACGTCTGGGCCTCAGAAAGAAGAAGAAGAAAATAGTAAAAGATAAAGAAGGAAGAAAATCCTGTTGGATACATAGATAACAGCCATTTGGGTGGTGATTGGGAATTGCCCTTGTGGAGATGGGTTTCTTTATTTAGCCAGTCCTTGTTAGTCAGGACAAAGGGCTATATTCTGGTTATCTTAATTTGTGTGTGTGTGTGTGGGTGCTTATGGTCCATTTCAAAGCTGCAGACAGGGACAGAAATGGCCTATAGATCCCTCCTTTTTGAATACCCCCAGGCACTGGTGGTTCAATCTGATACAAGCCAGGGCTCTTCATTCTTCATTGAGACCCACTGAAGTAGAAAATAGTTCACTTTTCTCTCTCTCTCAGAGCTTGGATAAATTACTTTTGGGAAGCTTAAATCTACCTGGGTAGTGCAAATAGAATAAAAGAATCATTGAATCATCTGCTAAAGGGCAAGTCAACACTTAAGTGTAAATCCCACTTATTAAGTGTGTCTAGTCTAGTTGGGACTAGCAATTGGATCTACGCCTGGGGCTACCACTCTTATTATGCCTTCCATATTCCTGGAAAAGTAATGTATTACATACAACTAACTATGGACTAAATCCAGTTACTGTATTAAGACCCGGCTAGGGCAGACGCATTGAATTAACAGGAGTGATAATTTGACAGTTCTGTAATTTACAGTTGCTGGAATCCTGTTACTTTGGGCTCATCTGCAGGGCCAGAATACACCGGGTCTTTCAGATCTTTACAGCGGTCAGTTAGTTTTGATTTGTGAAAGCAGTAAACCTGCTTACCAAAAGTCAGTTAGTACAGTAGGACCCCAGTAGCCACAGGGGATTGGTTCCAGGGCCCCCTGTGGATACCGAAAACTGAGGATAACAGCAAACAACATTGGAAATAATGGGACTTCTGGTTTAAAATACCATAGAGTTGCCTTGGAGGACTTAGATGATGTCTAGAGGGGATTCCTCTCTAGGCATTTTCTAGGAAGACTGTATGGTAGGTGTGCTGTTTTGTGTCCCGCAGATAACTGAAACCGTGGATATTGGTTCCACGGATACGGGGGTCCTGCTGTAAGCAGATTTATTGCTTTCACACAGCAGCACAAAATGACCACTGTAAAGATTTGAAGTACCTGTATCACCTCAGGCAGCCCTTTGAAATTTAGGACAAGGGCCATGATTTCCATCTTTCTGGATCCTACAAGTATTACATTCTATCCCACTCACTCAACTGTATAAATATGCTTTATACCTGAGGCCTTAATACGACTTGGAACTGCAGCTGAAGAAGTGGGTTTATATCCACAAAATCTCATTTAAAAATAAAAACCAGTTAGTCTTAAAGGTGCTGTCACATTTCTTTTCTTCTCCCCTTCCCTTCCTCCTTTTTATACTGCAAGAGGCTAACTCAGCTATATCTTTGAAAACAATTTCTTTTCTTGTAATTTGAATGCATTGGTTCATGCCCTACTCTCCGGAGTTGCAGAAAACAAAACATACTTCATCTTCTACATGACACCCCTTTCAGGTATTTAAAAATGGCTGTCATGTAACTCTTCTCCTCCACGCTAAATGTACCCAGTTCCCTAAGCCAGTGGCTCACAATATTTTCTTTACCAGGGACCCCCTTTAAATATCTTTTGTTGCTGTGGACCACCAAGACTTAACTCAAGATTTAAAACCCTAACACCATAACACCTGATAATAATAATACAATTACACTATTCATTAAACCTTTCCTCAGAGGCACTGGAGTGGGAGGGAAGACTTTTCTCCTGCTTCTTTCTGCAAGTTTGTGGCTGGAACAGATTGAATGGCAATGCACAGGCCAAGCCGGCCAGCCAGCCAGCCAGCCTGCCTTTACCTTGGTTCCTGTCACATGGCTGCTCTACTGCAGGGAGGTGGACCAAGCAGCCCTTCAAGTCTTCGCAGACTCCCTGTGAGGACATCACAGACACCTGGGGGTCCCTGGACCAAAGTTTAAGAACAACTACCCTAAGCCATTCCTCTCTACTGAGAGAAACAAACCTGAACATGGGTATTCAGACCCTGCTGCCTGTATTTTTAATCTTGCCTTCTTCCATTCCCGGGCATGAAAAACTGGCATTTGGGACATTTGAAGCTGCCCACTGCTTTTAAAGGATTCTCATTTAAAAAGGCCTGGTTTCCCTCAGTCCTGGAAGCCCTGAGAACAGCAGTTCTGTGAAGGAACACTTTTGAACCAGTTTAAACCATTTGAAGTTGTGGTATAAGATGTCATTTGATTTTCAGGAGATTTTAAAAAGTGATGGCTTGGTCCCTTTTTTAAAATACAGAATTTAAAATCATGTTATGCAAAAAAAAATTCCTTATACCTATTTTTCTGATATTTGGCTGTTGTAGTCTTGCATAAAGGTTGCCATATCTGCAGATTTTTACCACATCTGGAAAATACAGGGAGGAAAATGTTGTAGCTGTTTGTTGTTGTTGCTTTTAAAAATATTCTGGCGCTAGTCATTGGGAGCAGTAAAGATTTTGGGTTTCAGAATGAAGATTTGGATCAGGTAGCCCTAGAATTGGCCCAAGAGGAATCAGGGTTTTCGGAACTGTAAGACCAGAGTTTATCTTGGAGCTCATGCTCTATCTAAAGTTCACAGTCTAAAATTATGAAAAGAAGCAGGGGGAAGACATCACTATTGTGGTGCTTTTAAAATAGATTCATTTTATTATGCACCTTTGTGGATTACAATCCACTTCTTTAGAGGTGTAGCTTTGTGGATTACAATCCACTTCTTCAGAGGTGTAGATGGCAGGTAAATATTCAGGCCTCAGGTATGTAGTTGAGTGACATAGTTGTAGAGGTGAGATCAGAGTGAAATGGTATCTAGAAAACGACCACTGTCACACTGCAGGCTTGTTCAGCATAAACCACAAGGCAGCAGGAGAGAAACCCTTGAATGTTGTCTCTTAGGCTGCATCTGCACTGCAGAAATAATCCAGTTTGACACTGCTTTAACTGCCATGGCTCAATGCTACAGAATTTTGGGATTTGTAGTTTTGTGAGATATTTAGCTTTCTCTGTCAGCGAGCTCTACTGCCACAACAAACTACAATCCCAGAATTCCATAGCATTGAGCCATGGCAGTTAAAGCAATATCAAACTGGATTATTTCTGCAATGCCGAATGCAGCCTTAAACTTGCTTCACTGCCTGGCTCCATGCTTTCATATCTAGACATCCCATTGAATTCTGGTGTTGGTACAATTTTTTTGAGTGCCAAACAAGATGCTGGGGGCAAATGGCATCTTTGTGTTGAACTCTGTTCCTCAGAAAACGACTTGTGGGCTGTAACAAGTCTCTCTGAGTTTAGCCTTATACCAAGAAAGAGAGCAGATTGTTGGTGGAACCTGCATCAGATCTGGTACAAACAACCATGCAGGTGTGTTTTCTGTGAGATGGACTATGCCTGACCCAGTTTGTATTTTAGGATGTATCTGCACTACAATGGTCCTGGCACCATCCTACAAAACACTGGGGCCTAAATCTTATTGTTAGTTCTGACTAGAGAAGAGCCATTGAATCAGTTAGATTTACCTATGTGTTTACTCACCATTAATAATTGATTAAATGGGTCTTCTCTAGTCAGGACTAATCAACAAGATGCCAGTCTGGGATTTTTAGGCTGGTGAGATATTTTGGCTACAAGTCCCATTTGCCCTAACCAGGTTACCTGATGATGATGAATGAGACTTATAGTCTTAAGAACCAGGCTACGTGCTTCCCACACCTGCTGTAGTGTAGACAGACACTAGGGGCTTGTCTACACAAAGGGGGAAAAAATGGACTGCTCTACAGTAATAGCAAGTCACAGCAGCTGCAACCTACCTTAATGGTTTTACAGCCCTGCTAAACTTTGCATGCTTGTAGCTGAGATGGTGCCTGCACGTGGATTACTTGCGTTTTAAAATCTGTCACCGCTGAACTTAAAAAAAAAAAAAAAAACACCCAAAAAACTATTTCTATGGTGCGCACAAGTGATATTTCACCTTTCGCCAAAAAGAAAGAGAAAAAAAAAGGTAGCATAAACCTCCATTTTATTGCCTTAGTGACCACTCGCTAAAGCAAAAATCCAACACACTGGCAGTGGATGCTTGCCCTGTAACCCAGCCCCGCCCCCTGTGCTCATCCAGCCAATCAGGTTTGCACTGTGTCCTGCATGGGGAAGCGATTAATGTCGAATTGCTTGTCTTAACGAGCAAAAATGCACATATCTCTGGATTTTTTAAAAAAAAGTCAGGAAAAGCCGTAAAGGTTTTTCTCGTGTAGTTTTTCCTCTTGTGGACCCCCTCCTTCACAATACAATGAGACAATGCAGGATCCCATTAAGACAGCTCGTTTTCTGAGCAAATTCTGTGAGGGGTATTTTCACCTTGTAGATAACCCCTAGAGCTCTTAGGTGAAGAATTCTAAGCACCTCTCCAAACTACAGATTCCAGGATTCTTTAGGATTGAGCCATAGGTTAGACTGTGTACTGTAGCCATATTAGTCTCAGAGGCAAATTTTATGCAGAGATGTAAGGCACTTCTACGTTAAATTTTGGACCTGTATCTGTTGATGCCAGTGTGGTGTAGTGTTTGACTGGGATTCTGGGAGACCAGGATTTGAGGCCCTGCTCAGCCATGGAAATACAGGGCAAGTCCTTGGGCAAGTCACTTCTTTCAGTCACAAAGGAAGGCAATGGCAAATCCCCTCTGAACAAATCTTGCCAAGAAAACCCCATGTTAGGGTCACTTTAGTGTAGGGTTGCCATAATTCTCTTCCATAAAACTGGGACAAAAATATACAAGATTGGTTTGGGTGAATTATTGACAAAAACAAAACACCCAAACCACATTTTGACATTTAACATTATTTATTGCATATTTCAATAGTAGTAGCAGTAATAATCATAATCACAATCATAATTTATTTATATAGCATGATCAATTTACATGGTGCTTTACAAGTACAGTTGTCCCTTCATATTTGTTGGGGTTTGGTTCCAGGACCCGCCGTGGATACCAAAATCTGTGAATACTCAAGTCCCATTATATACAATGGCATAGCAAAATGGTGTCCCTTATATAAGATGGCAAAATCAAGGCTTGCTCTTTGGATTATTATTTTCTTAAGAATATTTTGAAGCAGTGAATACTTAAATCCATGGATACAAGACAACTGTACAACAATAAAAAACCGTGGGTCCTGGTGTTGCGAAGCAGGTGTCACTTGTTCCCAGCCAACACAAGCATCTGGAATTTCACAAAATGGCACAAAGCCAATGTCTCTGTTGTTTGTGCCAAAGCATGGAAAAATTATTTGTTTGGACTACAACTCTCCAAATCCTCCCAGCCAGTATGGCCATCATCTTCGACAGGCCTAACTCCTGCCAACGAAAGCCACAGCTGCCTCCAAATAGTTTACATTCTGCCTCCAAACACAGAGTTGGTACCCCTGCTTTTTTTAAAAAAAACTTGAAAATGGTATGTGATACAACTTTGTTGCTGGTATACACAAAATCTTTCTCCTTCACTATACACCCTGATTTATGTGGTGCTTTTAAAAAAAAACATTATTTTTGCAAAGGTGACAGCAGGCAAACTAGATTGAAATCTTTGGAGAGTTCCAACATTTTCAATGGTTGTGCAGGAGGGAGAATTCTGGCCGATGTTGCTTGTTCCCTGGTTGCAAGGAAGGCTTGCTAAAACTTAGGGTCACCATAAGTTGAAATCACTTGAAGGCACCCAACAATCCTTCCAAAAATGTGTGTTGTACGAAATACAGACAGCAGAGTGCGCCACACGCCCAGGAGATTTTAGCTGGGAGGGAAAGAGCAATCATAACTCAGTGGTAATTCTTTGGATACAGGTTCCAATCATAATCCCTAGTAACACTAGCTAAAACATATAAATAATAAAGATCAAGAAGCAGATGAGGAAGACTTTGGCAGCCCCTGCCAGCCAGAGTAGAAAATAAGGGGCTAGATCAGCCTTCTAGACATTCAGGAATACACGTCCCGAATGGCCATGAATACCTTAAAGGCATCAGACCCTGTCTGATCCTGGAAGCTAAACAGGGCCAGCACTGGTTAGTACTTGGATGGGAAACCACCAATGAATACCAGGTGTTGTAGGCTATATATCAGGGAAAGGAACTGGCAAAACCAACTCTAAGTACTCCATACCTATGAAAACCCTATGAAATTCATGGGGTCACCATAAAATGACAGACAGCTTGGAAGGCACAAGGCACACACAATGGCCATGATACAGGCTGTAGTTCAACCTGTCTAGGAGATGCCAGTTTGAGAAAGGTTGTGGCTGGGTAGAACAATGATCTGACCTAAAATAAGTCAGCAGGCTAAGGTTTTTCTTTTTCCAAACTTGTGCTAGCCAACTACAGCATCTGCTCTCTTTACAGCTCAGAAGAGTTTATTTCTTTGCACTACAACTCACTGAAGTGGCTGCTGGTCATGGTGGCTGGGGAGTTCTAGTCCACAAACAGGAACTTTTGCAAGCTCAGGTCCCTTTGGCTGAGATCCTACATTGTCTCAGTGTAGCGCATTCACCAGTGGTTAGGCAATGCTAGCACACTACAATCCTTATAACGGAAGAGATTCGACAGCTAAACACGCTGTCTAAATTTAAAACAGCATTAAAGTCCTATCTCTTCTGGCAGACCAACCCAGTTGATTTTAAACTATGAATTTTAAATTGGTATTTTAAGTTTATGGATGTGTTTAATGTAATGTTTGTTTTAATCATACATGTTTTATAACCTATGTGTTTAAATAATTTTATGTTTTAGTTATATACAGGTTGACCCCTGTATCCATAGGGGCTACATTCCAAGACACACAGACCCATGGATACCTGAAACAGTGGATAATAGGGAACCCTATTATTTTCAATGAGACGAATGCTGGAAGTTGACCATAGAATCACATTGGAGGACCTAGAAATGCCTAGAGAGAACATTTTTTTCTGGACTTGGATAAGTAAAACCATGGATATGGGGGTCAATCTGTATTGTATTTTAATTCATACTGCACCCTGCTTCGAGCCTTGGGGAGAGGTGGGTAATAATAACAACAACAACAACAACAATAGTAATTCCAAATACTCCTTCAGTGCACTGCATAAGAAACAATGAATGTGCATAGCTATCACCTCACTGCATAATTCACAGAGGCCATATACACTGGCACACTACTCTAGATGTATTACTGCACATCTTCAACAGTTCTGCATGCAGAACTCTGTTCCCATCACTATCATCTGGATACATCTGTTCCACGTTGTTCAAAAGCATCACTCTACATGTGTATGCTCATGTATGTCAACTAGATTTTGTAGATGTCTTCTACAGATTACAAGCTCTTCTGAGCAGTCACCTCATCCATCACTGCTAACACTTAAGAGAAAAAAAACCTATTCAGTTATTGTCCATGTCATAATATTTCCAATTTCTATGTACTTTGTGAAAGCTGGACAGTGAAGAAAACTGATCGGAAGAGAATCAAATCATTTGAGATGTGGTGCAGGAGGAGAGTTATTTGGATACCACAGGCTGCCAAAAAGACAATTAAAAAGGTCCAAGAGAAAACCAAGCCTGAGCTCTCCCTAGAAGCCAAGATGACTTAGCTGCGACGGTCATACTTTAGAAATATCATGAGAAGACATGATTTACTAGAAAAGACAATTAAGGCTTTTCTGTAATGGAATGTAGTAGGAAAAGAGGAAGACCACATTACAGGTGGATTGATTCAGTCAAGGAAACCACAGCCCTGAGTCTGCAAGACCTCAGCAGGGATATTGATAACAGGGAGGTCTCTTGACATCATTCACGGTCATCTCAAAGTTGACTTGTCAGCAGTTAACAACAAATGCTCTTGATCAGAGATGTAAAATTTCCAGAAATTTTGAAGCCATGGAAAAAATCTGTCTTCTCCTATTTTTTTTCTTCAGAAAAAAATGGAAATTTTCTGACAAATTGAAAAAATGCAACATTAACACTTTCTACAGATTGAAAGTCACTCTGTTACTTTAGGAACATAAAATATGATGATGTACAATTTGATCTGGTATAAAATTATCACAATTGGTATATTAAAAATATAGCGTATTCAAACAATTATTACAGACAGAATTTACTTTTATTTATTTTTTAATTTTTATTTGTAACAAATGGAGCAACAGTCTTCTGAACTGTACGGAACCTCTTTGATTTTGCTAGTTTATGTGGAGCAGGCCAAAATAAAAAATAAATAAATTAAAAATTAAAATTAAAATTAACCCCCCCTCCAGAAGAAACCGTCAACATTAGTAACAAAGAAAAACATTCCATAATCAATTTTCTTCCTTTTTTTCAATTTGTTGGATAAAAACAAAAAAGTCTTCAGGAAAACACACACACACACACTTTTTCTGATTTTTTTCTGTGCCTTCATATCTCTACTGCATTTGCAAAGTGCATTACAATTTTTGTTGCATTTGATTATGTACCTGCCCTGTGAGGTAGGCTTCCATTTCTACTTTATAGGGGGAAAAGAATGTGGTCCAGCCCAGTTCCAACCTCTTCCTCTGTGTGCCTGAACAGAGTCTACTGCAGAGGTAGGACTTCACTTCAACCCATGTCCTGCTGTTCCAGCTCTGATGGCTGCCCTGCAGTTTGAGCCCTGCTTCCATGGTGATATTCCCCAATCACTATAACCGATTTCAAATGGTGCTAGAAAGAGAAATAGACTCTGAACACCAGAAGAAATCAGTCATCCTTTAAAGGGGCTACTAGAATCTGCAGAGGCAAAGCCTGACAATCACAGTTTAATATACACAAAGAATCTTGAAAGTACTGTAATCTTATTTTAAAAGAGCACATCCATTCTCATAAGCACAATCAAGTTTAATTAGACTAATATAATGGAATGTTTGCTCATTCAACAGCTGAAATAAAAAAGCAGATTCACTGGTGGAATTAAAACACTTGCACAGTTCAGGAGGCTATATATGCAGCTGACAAAGCTGAGGCTTGATTGCTTTACACTCCAATTCAGTTTCCTCTAAGATACTGCAGTGCACTTGTTTTATCTGAAAGGGGGAGTGTTCTGAAAACAATTCCTCCTTTGCTTACTGGGTGAGCTTATTCAGTCTTTGCTCCCATCAGTTTTTATGCTTCTACTTCTACATCAGACTATGCTTCTACTTCCAAGCTGACAAGAAGATTCTTAGGACTCTGCATGACGGAAGACATATTTTTCGCAGGCCAAAATATGTCAATAACGAATCTTCCTAAAAAGTCACACACATGCCTGCATGATATGTCTTATGCCATACAATGTGGCTATGTTCAGGGATTACCCCCTTTTGGTTGGATGTGTTACAACATATTAATTGTGCATTAGAATCATCTTTGGTGTTTCTAGATGCACACATTCTTTTAAAATACATTCCCAAGATGTGGAATTTAACTAAAGACCAACTTTGTTGGAACCTGCATGCTTTTTCCATTGCCAAAAGACTAGGCTTATCGCACAAGGAAGTAAAGCAGAAGTGCAGTCAGATTGCTTTGCCTTACCACATGATGTACATTCAGGGGAGCCACATTGGCCATGCAGGAAAACAAAATCCAGAATCCACAAAAAGGTGGAATATTTATTGACCAACCAAACTGCAAAACACATGATGCAAGCTTTTGAAGCTTAACTGGCTTCGTCATCAGACAAAAGATGTTAACAAGAGAAAGAAAAGTTACAGTGTTGGAGTCACAGGCCTACATGTTGTCTCAGACTGACATCACCGTTCTTCCATCTGTTCCCGTGACTGACAGTCATAAAAGTGAGTCTTTTTGCTCATTGAATTTCTTCCCTCAAAACCAGCATTTACGCCCATATCCCATGGGAACAGAATGAAAGAACAGCTGAAGAACATGGACGTCATGCAGTAAGGCAGAACAAAAGCTACTATTATCCAGCTCACTTCCACTTAGCTTACCTCCATACAATAAGCCTCCAAAGTTTGAAAGATAACTATTCCCCATCTGTTGTTCAAATGCTTAGAAGATCTTACTGCTCTACCTATGCATGAATATATATTTTATAGAGATCAATTTCATGCAAATATATATTTTGGAAACATGATTTTACCAAGCCCGTCTTCATAACCTATGCATTCCCTTTATCCCTCTTTTTTCCTATTTTTATTTACTTTCTCTATTTTTTTAAATAATCATATTAAAAACCAAAAATGTTTGCAAAAACATACAGTTTGCATCAAGTAACAGGCATGTATTAATGGCAAATATCAACATGCCAAGATGGATCCATGCTCTGTCTCATGTTCCATCATAATTCTGCCTCAATGAGGACAAGCATACCTCCACTTTAAACTGCAACTTGTTGTAAAGTGAAACAATTTAACTTAGCCAATTCCTAGGAGAAGATTCTTCTTCTTTTTTTTTTGGTGTAGTTATTCTAAGCAAGTTGTTTGGGTTATTCTTTTTTGGCCTTCCTTGCACTTTGCTACTGAAATTATCTGAAAGATACAGGTCACAAATCTTTCTTAAAGTGGTTGTTGCAAAAAAAAAAAAAAATTATCAGATGCTTTAAATCTCCTTTGCCTTGGAAGCCACTGTCATTTCCTGGGGAGACTTAAAGAGCAGCCATTCTTCCTCCAAGAACACTGATTTCAAATGGTGCTAGACATTGTGTACTTAAATCTAAACCACCATATGAAACCAGCTTCCTGAGGGAGCTCCAGACAGACTTCCTTCTGGTGAGGAACAAGTCTACCGCTTGACCTAGAAAAAGAGATGTTAGCACATGTTTGGGTTTTAAAAAAAACTTTCCTTTTTGCATGACCACACGGACAACCAAGAATGAGGAAGCTGATCTCAGCCCAAGGGATCAAGGAGGCACCAAGTGGAACATGAGCAGCTCAAACAAAAAGTCAGAACCTGGAAAAGCTCCTTTTCTGGGCTACACCTCCCAGAATCCCCAGCCAGCATGGATGCTGGAATTGTAGTCCAGAAAAGGAACTTTTCAAAATCCTAGCTCCACAATAGCTACAGCAAAGGCAGTCACCATTCTGCCTACAGTTATCTAGCACAGTGGTTCTTAAGCAGTGGTCCAGAGACCCCCAAGGGGCCACAATTTCCTCATGGGGGGGTCCACAAAGGCTTGAAGGCTGCTCAGCCCACCTCCTCCCTGCAGTTAAGTGGCCACATGACAGGAGGCAAGACAAAGTCTGGCTGGCTTGGCCTGTGCATTGCCATTGAATCTACTCCAGCCACAAACCTGCAGGAAGAAGCAGGAGAAAAATCTTCCCTCCCTCTCTGGTGCCTTTGAGGGAAGGTTTAATGGATGGTGTGATTATATCATCATCATCAGGTGGTATTGTTGTTGTTGTTGTTGTTTGTGCTTTAAATCTTGAGTTAAGTCTTAGGGGTCCGTGGCAACAAAAGATATTTAAAGGTCCCTGGTAAAGAAAAGGTTAAGAGCCATTGTTCTAGTGCATTTAACAGGTGCAAACAGAGGGAATATTAAGGATTAGAAGTACTGTAGTACTGGTGAAGGATACAGCAGAGTTAAGAACACCAGTACTAAAGTGGACGAGAAACAACATGTCTGTATAGCTCAGTATTCTACTGACACTGGATGGCCAAAAGACCCCAGAGAAGGTAACATGCACAGCAACAGTTAAAATTTACTCCCTCTTACATTTGTTTTGCTTCTAGCAGAACCACAGTTTGAAGGTATCTCCAAGGCAGTAGCTCTCAACCTTTGGCTCTCCAGATATTTTGGATTTCAACTCCCAGAATCTGTTTTGGCTGAGGCTTCTAGGAGCTGAAGTCCAAAAGATCGGTGGGTGTGGGGTGAACATTCATCTAGTCTGCTGATGCAGTAGTCAGTGACTTCCTGTCTTTGTAACCTCTTTGCTTACCTATGCTACCAATCAGATCACTGGCCATGCACGTCCAGCCACTCACCTCATCCTTTCTCATTTGTAGTTCCTATGAACAAATAGCTTGTGGGTGTTGGCATTATGACAGCACTCTGCCAGAACCTACTAAGGAGCACAGCAAGGGAAGTCAGAGCTATGAAGCAGAAGATATACATTACCAACCATTAGCCACCAACATGGAAGACTTTCAGTGTGACATCTTGTAGTCTGGGACAAGCAACATCTTGACCAAAGCCCAAATGCCTTATCCATCACAGTTATCAAAATCTGGGTGTGTCCTGGCTTTGGTTCACAAGTATCTTTATGGAATGGGGCTTTGTCTTGGTTGTTCCCTTTTCCTTTGTTCACTTCTTATCTTGCAACCTGTTAAGAGTAAGATGAATTCACGGCCTCTTGCTCCACAGCTGGGTAAGTCTTCTCCATTCCCAACAAAGCTTTCAACCACAGGAATTTCTTCTAAGGAGCAACCCATCAATTTACTCCACTAACTTAAAGGACAACTGTGTGCATTCTGGAGGTGATGACTCCAAGACTAATCACAAAGAATTCAAACTGGCAAACTCCTGGAAAGGCTTCTTGCAGGGGCAGCACTTCCTCATGAAACATTTCAAAAATATGAGCATAGTTCCATTCCTTTCCCTCACTTTCCCTCTGGCTGAGGGATGTGCAAATGTGGTTTGCAAATTATAGGGTGATTTCTTCCTTTGCAATCTTGCATATGGGTCAGAGTGAACCTCTGCCATAAAAGCAGATAATTATTCTGATGCATTTAAGTCAAATGACTCAATTTAGTTTTTAAAGAAATAGGGATGGCTTTGTTCTGCTCCATCTTTCCACCTTTGCCACTGTATGGTTGCCTTCAGCCTTTGCTTCTTTAACAATCTCAGCTATTTGGAGGGTTCCAGCAATCTCTAAGATAACGCTACTTATTCTCCTTTGCTGGGCCCTATGCCTATACTTCTAATCACAGGATGAATCACAGATCTGCAAGGACCCGTATAAGGCCATCTAGTCCAACCTCCTGTTTGATGTAGGAAATCCAGAGTTACAGCATCCCTAGCAGATGAGATCTTCACCATACTTCCAGGTCACTGGTTCCATTCTCAAGCTTTTCTCAGCATTAAGGAGTTTCTTATAAAATTCAGCTGAACTCTGTCCTCCTGTAATAACTGTATATATATGGGGGAATTTCAGCAGGTGTAGCTTGTCATGGAAGCCACACTTGTTCAAACTCCTTCCATATATATATATTAAAGGCACAGGAGCCAGGTTCTTGGCTTCATGTGGATGCCTGAATTTCATTCTAGCCCTGCCTTGTGAAAGAAGCAAAGGGCATGCTATTTCACTCCCAAATGTCTCCAAAACATTGGCCTCTTCTTTATAGTCCAGCATTCGGAATCATGCAGCTCTCCAGCCGCTGCTGAATTGCAACTCCCATCCTCCACCATTTGCTATGCTGGTTAGGGCTGCTTGGAACTGAAGTCACACAGCATCTGGAAGGGTGCATGATTCCCACCCTTACCCATGTCTCCTCAAAACCTGCATTTCCCATTAGACCTTTGGCTTAATTTCTTATTTCTAGGGCTGAATCAAGGAAACCAAGGCCTGAGCAGGGCTGTTGATGTCTGTGGGTTTTGGAAGTCTCTTACCGATGGGGTCATCCTAAATCAAAGCCGACTTGATGGAAATTAACAACAAATCCGATTGTTATTCCCAACTACAGTAAGACCATTAAATCATCTGCTGAATGAACTTAGGTAAACACCATTGATTTTATGATCAAGATCCTACATGGTCAAGCATAGCAGAAGAGTTCTATATATGAAACTCCACTATGACTACACTGTCACCATCCTAGGACTCACAGTTATGCTGGGATAGCTTCACCCACAGGGCCATTCTGTTCCTGGTGGAGAGTGGGGGGAATTGGAGAAGTGTCTGGCTGTGCTTCCATAGTCAGACACAGACCACAGACATCTGCTGAGATCTGCTGGGGTCCTTTGCAGGTTTCAGTAGATGATGCAAACATTGTATGCCTTGCTACAGGGCCATAGCCAGATGCTTCTTCAGTGTTCTCTACCAGTCATGGAGTGGCCATTCGGGGAAGTGGGGGAGCTCTCACAACAAAAACATGAGTTCTGGGTTTTGAGGGTTTTTTTTTATAATTTCAGAAGATGGAAAAGAATACCAACCTCTGCAACAACAACAAAGGGATACACAGGAGTAAGGTGGACTTACACTTACATATGACAGTAACAGGTTCATAACACCCAGTGTTATTCCAGCATGGTATAGTGGTTAGAGTGGCAGAGGGGGAAATAGATTCTGGGCCATATACGACCACCAAAGCTGTGTTTTGCAGCCCTCATGACTCTTCATATCTTCCACCCCCACAAACTGATTTCCAAATCTTGTTTTGCCCCCAAATGGCCAGTGGTGCCTCTTTCCCCCAGGTCATCACTCCACATCTAGCTAAGGGAACATAGCCAGACACTTCACCAATCCCCTCCACTCTCCAACAGCAACGGAATGGCCATGGAGGGCCTATCACAGTGCAACACTGTGCAACTCAGAGGGAGGCTTTGGATGTTGCAGAGGACAGAAGGGAATACTGATCTCTGCAACAACCAAAACAAGGTATACACATGGGTTAAAATGGACGTATGCCTGCATATTGTCACTAATAGGATGCCAGCTAATGGATCCAATCAAGTTGAGATGGCCAACTGGATTTAACCCCTCATCTCCAGCTGTAATACCAAATCCAAGTGAATATACCGGTAACTGCACTGACTTACATTAGTCTCTTAGTGGCTTTGTTTCTTTCTCCTCAGAATTCTTGTAACATTGCTTCTCCTCTCTCCCTGTGTTTTAGAATGGAAGTTATATCACTGCAGGGGTGTCATAGCAACTGTGTGTAAGTGTTGCCCATGGGATGGATATATCCAACACAGAGTTTAGAAAACCTGTTTGTAAGATTATATATAAACCATGTTATTCCCAAGATGACTTATTTCCTCTCTTCCAAGACTTGGGGGATTCTAGGAGTTACCATCCCAAACAGCAACTTTTCCGAAGCTCTGATCTATACTCATAAGAAACCTCTGAGGTAAGTTCCCTTTTTTAATTCCCATTTCACAGACCTGACCACAAAAGCTGGTAGCTCTTTGCAGATTCCTGTCTGCTTGGCATCAGGGCTGCTCTCAATGCTTCCCCTCTTCCCTCCCATCTTTTCCTCTCCCTAATTTAATTCAAAGCCTGTACAACACTCTTACCAATGAACTTCACATGTCTTTGTTTTGGAAAGGAAAAAAATGCAGCACAATCCACATAAAAGATATCTCTCTCTCTCTCTCTGTTTCTTGGTAGCAACTGATTTCTTTGCAGCATGCCTCCTTTTGACAAGAGTATTCCTCATAAAGCAAACATCGGCACCTGAAATGAAAAAAAAAGGGGGGGCGTGTTAATTTGTATTATTTAAATTATGTCAGCAATATTCTGAGATTCTGCATTCCTTGCCTTCTGTCCTCAACTTTCAATTCAACTAGGAAGCACTGGGGTTAGAAGCAGCAGCAACAAACAAATAAAAGGTAACAAGCAACACTGTGCCTCAGTGTACAAAGGCAAAAGAAATTAGTTTATGCAAATGTTTGGTCTTTGATGTTCTGAACCTCATCGCAAGGGTGGGACAGATCCTCAGGGAACTTTGAATCCCCCCACTCCCTGTAGATCCACACATAAAGACACCTCTAATGCCAAGAGACCCTGGGTTCAGGACATTCCTGTCACTTTGGGGATCACATCTGTGAACCTTGAAACTCTCAGGGGGAAAACAGTTTTGGCCACTAAAAAGTCATCTGGAACCATTCAGAACACACCTTCTGCCATTTCTTCCACTCTTAACATGTGCAATCCTAAGGCAAGAAGGTAGGCCAGGTAAGAGGTGCAGCTGGAAAGCAGGTAGACCAACTAAATACTCAGAGGGCAAACTGAAATTTGAGCCAGCGTGGTGTAGTGGTTGGAGCACTGGACTATGACTCTGGCGACCAGGGTTCAAATCCCCGCTCAGCTGTAGAACCCCACCATGGGCATATCAAACTCTCTCAGCCTCAAAGTAAAGCAATGGCAAACTACCACTGAAGAAATCTTGTCAAGAAAACCCCATGGTAGGTTCACCTTAGGGTCGCCATAAGTCAGAAACAACGTGAAGGCACACAACAAGGGCTGATCAAAATCTGTGCTCCATGTAGAAAAGTTATCATTAGTTTCAAGAGCAACAAGCATTATGCCAAGCTCAATAATATCTTTTCCATCTTTGTCTGAATTGGTGGTTTCCACAAACTGCCCTGAATCCCTGTGGTTGTCTTCAGCCTCCCTGGCTTCCTGCTCTTCCACTCAAGCCCAGGGGAAGAAGTCATGAGGTAACTCCTCATGATATCCAGTCTGGTGTAGTGGTTTAAGTGTTGGTTTAGGACTCTGGGAGAGCAGGGTTCAAATCTCCCCTCAGCTATGGAAACCGGTTGGCTGAATTTGGGCAAGTCATACTCCCTTGGCCACAGACAAACCCCCTCTGAACAAATCTTGCCAAGAAAACCCCAAAGTCAGAAACCATCTGAAGGCACACAACAACAAAACAACATTGATGCTCTCTGAAGTCAAGCTGGAAGCTTTTATAGGAGCACCTAGAACCCTATTGGCTCTTCTCAATGTCACATGATTCTGCAGAGCTGGAAGCTGCAATTCTACCTGCTAGCCAGCATGGTGGCACTGTACAGCTGCTACTCTGGCACTGTACAGCTGACCAGTAATTCCATTTTCTGTTAGATTAGCAGGGGAGGAATGATAAGGGTTTGAACCCACCACCAGACATTATACAAAACTATCCAAAAAGTCCTCCTCAAGCATTAACAGAATAGGGAGAGAAGGAAAGCAGAGCCATCTCTGTTGTGTTTTAACTCTGCTCAATAGTCATCTGGCAGGGATTCCAACAGGCAGAAGGAACCTCATAACATTAAGAACCTATGCATGCATTTTCTTTTCCCTCTCCATCCACTTTTCCTTTGGTGACCTGCCTTTTTAGATTATAAGCCTAAACAGCATAGACTGTCATGTCTGTTGGTAATATTTGATTTCTATGCCATCTAGAAAGCCTAAATGTTATTAACAAATAATCTATACAAACAAACCATGCCAGAAAAATTCAAATTATGGAGTCCAATGAATTATTGGGCTGTCAACTGACTCACAAAGACTTGTTAGTTGATTAATCACCTGCCTTTTAGCTGACTGATGACCTGTCAATGTAAAGACATATTGCCAAAACCTCAATACAGGAGTCTTCTTGAGATGTTGCAGGATAGACAAGATCAGGAATGGCTTCAGAAAATGAAAGCTACTACTTGATGCAAAAGTGAGAATAGAAGAGAAAATAAGACAAGTAGGGCACACCACTAAAAGTTGCAGTGTGGAATACATCTGGCTCAGGGTTCCAACCAGCCTGCCAACCAGGCCCTTTTCTGGGATATTTCATCCCATTCCCCCTCTTCACACCCAGGTTGGCTTGGTATACCCCCCCCCCCTTGAAATAGTCAAAACCCAATTACATTTCTAAGTCTCCAAATTTCTAGCACTGCAATAACTTAAAACTTCAGTTGAACACTTAGAAATGCAGTTTAGGCATCCAAAGAAAAGACAACAGGTAAAGTTACCAAGGGAATGTGAACACAGCAAATAGAAGAGTTTTAGGTGTGAATGACTAAAAGTAGTCCTCTCTGCAATGCTAAACATTTGGGGACCAAAGGAATATTTCATGGAAGGAGACAGAATTCTTATTTGTTGGGTGCCTGTACTACTAAAAACCTTGGTGTTCCTATAAGCCAGGGGTGGGAATGGTGCAGCCCTTCAAATGTTTTTTTTTTTTAATTGTAAAATGGTGATTATTTTTTTTTACCAATGATGATGTTGGTTAGTACCCGCTGAGAGTTGCAGTCCAATAAAATCTGGAGGGCTGCAAGATCTTTAGAGAGATCTTCCCGCTCTAAACCAATGCCAGGGAACCTCTTGATACCTGAGGGCCAAATTCTATTTCAGAGAACTTCCTGGGAATTGCATTCCAGTGTTGGGCTGGGCAAAAGGAGTGGGTCCAAAAAGATAAGCATATTGTAAGATAAAGCCCTGGCTGCTGGTAGCTGAGTCTTAGAAGAGGAATTTCATATTAAATAATTGGAAAGAGATGAATACAAAAACAGGGAAGCCACTACGAAGGTGTTCCCAAAAGGGAGAAGGTCATTTGGGGTACCTCACCGAGACAGACTGAGATAGGTTTCTCGTGGGTTTTTTTCCAGGCTGTGAGGCCATGTTCTGGAAGAGTTTATTCCTGATGTTTCGCCTGCATCTGTAGCAGACTGGGATCTTTGGAGGGCTGGATGCAGCCCCAGGGCCTGAGGTTATTAGGCCTTCCCCATACCTCCCTCTTCTTCACAGACAGTGCCATTCAGGCCACAGAAGGCTACCTGCCCGAGAATGAGTTTGCTGTGGATGTCACCATTATGCATATGTGCCTTCAAATTGCCTGTCAATTTATGGCAACCCAATGCATTTTGTAGGGTTTTCTTAGGCAAGGAATAATCAGAGGTGGTTTTAGCAGTTCCTTCTTCTAAAATAGAGCTTACAGCACCTGGTATTCTATGGCAGTCTCCCATCCAAATGCTAACCAGGGCTGGCCCTGCTTAGCTTCCAAGATCAGATGGGATCTGGTGCCTTTAGGATATTTAAATCAATGTCACCAGTAGCACACCAAAATCAGAATAAATTCCATGAAATAGAATAGATGCTGAAGTAATTTGTCAAATACAGTTGCAAGTCAGGACTATTCCAGGCCCTGAGATATTGGGGCCAAAACCTAAGTATTAGAGATGATCCCTTGTGATGTCACAGGGGACAGACCCTAGCAATGTCATTAAGCATCAACCCTAATTGTACAAGGGTGTACCACTGACATTAAAAAAAGCCGAGTCTAACCAATGGGGGGGGGGACCCCTATGTATTCTTTTCAAGATAACAGCCTAAATACCCTAGAGGCAGGAGATCATGTCTGGTCTTGGAAGCTAAGCACAGTCAGCCCTGGTTAGTACTTGGATGAGAGACCACCAACAAAGATCAGATACTATAGGCTATATTTCAGAGGAAGGAACTTCCATCCTTTCAGCCTTCCATCCTTTCGTAGGTTGGTAAATTGAGTACCCAGCTTGTGGGGTGCAATTAGCTAACACACATTGGAAACTGTTTAATGCAGTGTAGATGTGTAAATAGCTATTGCTTAAAACAATTTGTAAGCCGCTCTGATAGCCTTGTGGCTGAAGAGCGGGGTATAAATAACTATAAATAAATAAATAAATAAATAAAGGAACTGGCAAAAACACCTCTGAGTTACAGCCTATCCTGAACACCTAAGTTTTGTACAGGAAGTCCAGCATCTGTTTACGTGAGTCCTTTTATCCCCCCACCCTTTATTTACTATTTTCCATATAAGGCTTTTTAGAGCACCCCCTCCCCTATCCCCTCCGGCTCCAGCCTTTGAACAGGCATAGCTAGGAGACCCAGACATCCTTGCATATTTTTACAGATAAAACAAATTTTTGCTTTTCTGTTTCTTGCCAAGTGAGTCTATGAAAGGGAAAATATAACACACATAGTTCTTTGTTTGCTGAAGCGAAATTTCATCTATTTCTAACAATCTGTAAAATGTTAGAGGGTATACATGTAGACAAAATTAAAATAATAGAGTGGACTCAGAGTGGGAAAAGTGAGAGAGATGGAGAGAGACTAGAACACGAACCAATGGATTCAAATGACACAAGAAGGGATGCCACAGAAACATCAGGAGCGTGCTCACTTTAAGAATTGTTTGATAGTGGAATAGACTGCCTCAAAGGATAGAATCATAGAATTGGAAGAGACCACGAGGGCCATCCAGTCCAACCCCCTGCCATGCAGGAATACACAATCAAAGCATCCCTGACAAATTCTGAACTGATGGTCGTACTCTTCATCTCTGAAGGTCTTTAAACAGAGGCTAGGTGGACATCTTTCAGAGATTCTTTAGTTGTGGATTCGATGGCCTTTGTGGTCCCTTCCAACTCTAAGATCTCTTTTCACATTTTGTGGTCTGCGTAGCATGTTTCTAAGGGAAGAACAATACCTGACATGCATGCCTTGAATGTAAAAGATCAGCTGGAACCCACCCAGGCCATTTCACAAAACTCAAAGTTCACACCCTACCTGGTGTACACGTCTGCTAATGTCTTCTGGAATCTTGATTTCTATCCTCTAATCTAATAAACAAGACACATATTTTTTCTGCCCCTGCCCTTCTGAGAAAGATTATCTGGATGAACTGCTCTAGGGGAGAACACACTGGGAAGAAAATCCTGTAAAAGGTTTATTTGGCGTGAAATCAAGGTGTTTTGCATTAGCAACTCAGAGAACACCCTTGGTTGTTGTGGGTTTTATTTTTCCATGGAGTGTTTTTACTGGCTTTTTTTTCTTTCTGTCATTTACAAACTGTGCTTCTTTCAGTTCAAAAGCACTCTAAGATTACATGGGATATTAAAAAAGAGAAGGAGGAGTTTGTATGCATGTTGGGTGTTGTAACACTGGCAGGAAATACTATTATCGGGTATTAGAGAATCAGTTATGGAATGTAAAGTACTCAGCTTGTAATTGTATTAGGGTGTCAAAAATCCAGAGTGTTGAGAGTAAACAGAAAAGAGGTTGTCGGCAAATTTAGTAATTGCATATAGATGGTTACTAGCAGACAAATCAAAACAAGAGAAGCAAAATAATGGCAGCAGTAAAAGACTGGAGACAAACATGGGATTTGTAATTTACACAATACAATTATAATACTATAATTCCACTGCAACTGCCATGGCTGCATCCAATGGAATTCTGTGATTTGCAGTCTAGGGAGAGGTGTTTAGAATTCTCAGCATGAGTGCTCTACTGCCTACCTCCTAAAACTACAAATCCCAGAATTCCACAGAATGCAGTTGAAGTGGAATCATAGTGCTATAATTGTGTACTGTGGAAGGACCATGGGAAAGGAAACTATGAAGGGGATATCGCTTTGTGGTAGTGAATGTTCCTCTCCTTGCAGAGGGTTCAGAGTTCATTCCCTGGTGTGGCCAGCTGACAAGATCAGGTAGCTGGTGATAAAAAAATTACTCATCTCTTCCTAGGACCCACTACCAAAGTAGACAGTGCTGCAAAATTTGGAAGAATTACTTCTTTGAGCTCCAGCTCTCTGGATCAATCAGCATGGACAGTGATCATACTGGCTGGGGGACTCTGAGAGTTAAAGTCCCACAAATGAACTTTTCCAAGCTTTGCAACACTGGACCTGATGGCCTAACAGTTGGACCAGGTGCCATATAAGACAGCACCATTATGTTCAACATGGCAGATTAGATTAATTAATTAACATAGAGGATGTGGGTAGAACATCCATTCATATAGAAGTAATTCCAGAAAGTCCCCAAACATCAGACTTAAAATAAGGGGGAAAACACATTAACCTGGCACAGAAATAGGAGAAAAAGCTACTAACAAATATTTCCAGTGGTGTTAAACCCTAAAATATGGAAGCCTAAAGGGCTATTTTAGATGTGCCCGAGGGCCTGAATATCTACAACCAGAATTTGATTTGGTTTTATGAAACAGCATGAGTATTGTATATCATAATCTTGAACATGGTCTCTTGATTATAGTCCCCATAAAATTTGATGGCACTTATTGTATAAAAGCTATTCGGCAGTGGTATGCACTGCTCGGGAGTGTGGTGGAGTCTCCTTCTGTCAAGGTTTTTAAGCAGAGGTTGGATGGCCATCTGTCGGGAATGCTTTAATTGGGTATTCCTGCATGGCAGGGGATTGGACTGGATGACCATCATGGTCTCTTCCAACTCTATGATTCTATTTCCTAGTATCTTTGGGTAGGACTAGCAAGAAGGACTTTGGTTTACATCTGCAAACTGACTCTATAAATCAACTCAGGGGTTGTCTAGATGGTGAAAATACCCCTCATGGAATTCACTGGGAATCCTACCTGTCTAAATGGGTTCCTTTACCAATCCACGCTATTCAGAAGGAGGGGCGCAAAAAGGCAGAAACAACGCGGTAAAAGCCTTTGTGGCTTTTCCTATAGTTTTTTAAAAACTGCGAGGGGGTGCGTATTCCTGCTCGTTTGGACTGTCGAATGACAGGAAATTTTAAGGAAAGTGCAAAGCTGATTGGCTGGGCGGCGGCAGGAGGACTTGCTAGCAGGGCAAATGCCCTCTGCCACCATGTTGGATTTTCGCTTTAGCGATTGCTTGCTAAGGTGATAAAATAAGATGGTTATTTTTTGTTTTACTCTCTTATAAAAATGAAAAATTGCTCTATCACTCCAGCGCACCTTGGACAACTTAAAAAAAAACAACAATGGTGGCGGTGAAGAACTGACACGAGTATATCACTCACGGCTGCCATCTGGAATACAAGGCTTACGGGGGATCCCGAGGCAAGAAAAACTGTTAAGACATGTCACTGCTGCTGCGAAATACCGTTATTATGAGATACTCCATTTTCCACCCCCCAGTGTAGATGGGCCCCTCAGTTTCAGAATTATTTTGTCATGTAACATGAAGAGTTGCATCATGTCACATGAGGTTCCAAAGACTCTACTTTTCATTCCCTCAATTTGTACACCTTTGCATTGCATCCTTGATATAGTTAGTATAACTGCCCTGTATTCTACAATAACCTTGTGTTAAAAGGCATTGTTATTTTAACATGTTCCAGTCACGCAAGTATTTTCTTCTTTTCTTAGAGAAAGCACCTAAGATGATGTTGAGTACATGAAATATAAAAGGATCTTATGATTCCGGGGAGGGATGATCTTCTGGATATTGTTGGACTGCAACTCCCAAAATTCCTCATTCCTTGCTACACTACCTAGGGCTGCTGGCAGCTGCAGTCCAAACACATTTGGAGACCTGCATGATTCCCAATCCTGTTATAAAGCATTCAAGCTGCAATTCCAACACAAACAGCAGCTGCAGCATTTTGAGACATGAACCTCCAAACACCTGTCAGAAGGTACGCATCTTCATCAATTGTTTAGGATTTGGCATGATTTAAAGGAGAGCTTTATCACATAACTAAAAAGCAGTTAGGATACTAAAATGACATAAAAAGGAAGAAGGGAAGGGAGGGAGGAAAAGGAAGGAATGCAACAGTACTTGTACTTAAGAAGTGGGTTTATATATACGAAAGCTCATGATAAAATAAAAAGGAGTTACTCTTAAAGATGCTCTTACATTTCTTCATTCCCCCACCCTTCCTCCTTTTTATACTTTAAAATGGCATATACATCCATCTAAACATTGTCTAGACAATTCTCCTACTTTAGGCCTGACTTTGCAATAATGAGACCTTTTCAGCTCATCCTGGTCCACTGGTTTCCACCCTTTGTGCTTTCAGTATGCTTCTTTTATTAATAATAGACTCCATCCTTGGACCTCTGTAATAACTTCCACTCTTCCTTTGGTTCCAGACTGTTCCTTTTCCACTTTGGACTTTCCAACCTCTGCCAATCAGAAGGGCAGTGGAACTATTTTAAGTTTCACATTGCTAGAGTAACTCCTGTACATTCCTTCCAGCCTAAGTTTCAGTTTCCTGAGTTGACCTTTTGAACCCCCTTCCCCAGGAGGAACTGCCTCTAGAAAGAAATTAGCCATCTTATAACTACTGTAAAAGGAAACTTAAAATGGCTGGACAGTTTTATTCTATCATAGTGGGCTTCTCCGGGGAAAGTACAGTAATTCCAAATCAGTGGTGTCACCACTGCAAAGACACTGTGTCGTGGCATGCAGACAATAGGTTGTTTATGAAAGCGGAAGGTAGTTTAAAACTGGCATCGGTGACTCACAAATGCACAATAAACTCACTGTTGTCTATGGCTTTGCGAAGCCTTTGTGTTAGCAAGCAGTGTTTTTGAAACCTTGCAGGAATGATCTGACCATAAATAATTGCAGGGCAAAATAAATGAGCATGTACAGTCTAGGTAATGGTGTCTATTTCATACCATTCCCCCGTTGTTGTTTTTTAAAGATTACTTTATAAAAAGAGCCTATTATCTGATCCTAGTTGTGACTTTGCCACTTGATCTTCTGTATTACAGGAACAGACAGCACCACTCCTCATCTAACACATCTCATCCGTGAAGGAAGCTCACAGGGGAGGACACATGGACCAAAGCATCATATCCTCCAACATTTCACAGAGGAAAACCAAGAAACATGTGTCCAGGCAACATCGGAGTGTGTTCAACATGGCAAAAGTTATTAATGAGGAAGAACAGACAAGCTAAGAAAGGCCGCAGCAGTTTGCTTTTGCCTGAGTCTACTGGGAAGGGCAAGATTCTGCTCCCTCCTCTCCTTTTCCCTCCTGCTGAGATAATTTTTGCACTTTGAACTCAGTTTGGAGCAAATGAAAAAAGCTGAGGACCAAGGGGCAAAGTGGGAGGAGGGGAGAGAAACCGGGATATTTTAAAAGCAGCTGAAAAAGGATTAACTGGGATGGTCCCTGCCAAATTGGTACAGTTGGAGGAGATGAGGTACACAAGCTCCGAGGCTGCTACCAAGTGGTGTAGACCAGTAGTTCTTAATCTCTGTCCATCCAGATGAGCCAAAGGGATTTCAGCTCTCAGGAGTTTCCAGCCAGCCTAACCAATGGTCATGGATTCTGGCATATGATGTCCAAGATATCTGGAGAACCAAAGCTTGAGAACCAATGGTGTAGCCCCCACCTCTGCCCAGAAAGCTGTCTTGTAGTAGAATAAGGTCTTATTGGTAGATCGCTGAGACATTTCTGGTAGGATGTCTTGTTGGTGGAGGTCAGGGAGTTGCAGTCCAAAAACAGTAACTACTGTATTTCAACTTCTGCAAAAATCTGGAGTACCATCTGCTAGTGACTATTTCCTGCATTAAGTCCTACACAAATACATCAAGTTGTAGTTTGAAAATGCAGTTCTCATTACGGTACCCATTGTATAAAACATCTTTTGGAATGCAGAGGTTGTGTTTTTTTACCTTACATTCCCTCTATTAAGAAAAGCATATATGGCACTACGCTTTCAGAGTATGTTGTCTGCTTATTTGAAAGGAAGATACAATAACTCCAGTACTCCAATAACTCAAAGGTTTTGTATATGTGAGACAGGGGAAGTGGAGGACCTACAACATTATTTGTTGAGATGCCCTCTATACATACTTCCAAGACAAAAGTTTTTAGGTTACATTTTTCATTCTCTGGTTAATTGTTCTCCTCTTGAACAAATTTGGGTACTATTAGCTGGCAATAATGTGTATTACACTGATATGGTGGCAAAATTTGCTTTGGCCGCTAATAAGATAAGAGCCAGGCATCAAACTAATTAATTACCTATCAATAATAATTTTACTGTGCTGCTATGAAAACGGCTTTCTACAACGATGTTTTAATTCCTCATACTTTTATATTCTGGATATTTATGGTTTTATTATTCACATATGTGCTAAATTGTATGGCTTTGTAATTGTTTATGTATATGTGTTTTAACTTATTAAAGTAATTGCACTGCTACGGCTTATAGCTTTTAGCAATAAAGATCTATTTCATTACAGTCATCAAGTTGTAGCAGAGTGCATCCCACAAGCCCTGGGTCACAGTCTGACCCTTCACGGTCGCTTGATTTACGTTTTTTTAGAGGAAATGCTCTCTTTTCTCTGTCAAAATAGTCTCACTGAGTTCTGTAGATACAGCTGGATGGAGAATAAATAATCCTTAAAAAAAAAAAGAGAGAGAAAAAGAAATTGTACAAAATTATGGAAACAAAACAAATAGTTGCACAGTGGAAAATCACACCACTGCTCCTTCGCAGCCCCTTCTTTCCATCTTTGTTTTTCTGGTTTTGGTTCCCATTCCTAACCCTCTAGAACAAGTCCTGTAAATATCCAAGCGATCTGCATGATGTAACAGAAGTCTTGTCAAAAAAACAAAAGAAGGACAACATGTTCTTAAGCTTAGAATGCTGGTCAATTCTTGGGGAATTTATTCTGCAATCTTTGGCCAGTGTTCCAAGTTTTTGCTAGCAGTAAAGTGCTCTCCCTCTTCCTCTCTGTCTTTCACCCCTTCTAAATCTAAAAGGCAGAAAGCCTTGAAGAAATCAGTCAGGCTTTGGCCTTGGAAATTAGAAGATTTCTTGATGGTTGCCTGTCAAGAAATGAAACAGAGGGAGGAATCAGATGTGTTCTGTACCACCGCAACATCCCAAGACTTATTCTAAGCTTGTTGCAAGAAGCAAAGAGGCTGGCACCAAGGAGATGATTATCTACACCAAGGCTTATGTGGTTCAAACCTGAATCTCCAGAATCATAGTCCAACTCTCAGGGGTGTCACGTTGAGGATGGAGCAAGCTTGTTTTCTGCTGCTCCAGAGATTGGAACACGGAGCAATGGATGCAAGCTCCAGGAACAGAGATTCCACCTCAACATTAGGAGGAACTTTTTGACAGTCAGAGCTGTTCGGCAGTGGAACGCACTCCCTCGGAGCGTGGTGGGGTCTCCTTCCTTGGAGGTCTTTAAACAGAGGCTGGATGGCCATCTGTCAGGGATGCTTTGATCGTGATTTCCTGCGTGGCAGAATGTGGTTGGACTGGATGGCCCTTGGGGTCTCTTCCAACTCTGCAATTCTATGATTCTATGAAACCACTACACCATGCTGACTCAGTGACATAATAGCCATCTTTACATACCTGAAGGAATGCCTTCTTAGAAGATGGAGCAAGTTTGTTTTCTATTGGTCTGGAGACTAGAACATAAATTGAGGGATTCAAATTACAAGAAAAGTGATTCTGCCTGAACATTTTTAGGGTAAGAGCTGTTCGAAGGTGGAATAAATTGCCTCAGAGGGTGGTGGACTCTCCATTTTTAAACAGAGATTGGATGGTCATTTTGGGGGAGTGCTTTAGTTATATATTCCTGCATGGCAGGGGGTTGGACTAGATGGCCCTTGCAGACCCTTCCAACTCTATGATGTTATGATTCTACAATCCACCCAGAACCACATGTTCAATTGCATGGAGATACACACAGGAGTGTAGCTACAGAAGAGGGGGCAAAATGAGACATGGTCCCCCCGCCAATAAAAATTCTGCTCCTCCAAATGAATTTTTCCTACACATTTTATAGTCCTGTTAAAATTAATGTGTCCAGCCGCACATTAGAATGACATCTACAATGTACGTCAATTGCCATAATGGTAAAGGCCCATGCCCCTCTCCTTGGTAGCCATTTATTTGTCATCAGTTCATTCGGTCCACAGAACAAACTGTTGTAAGGGTACAGAAAACTTTTTTCTAACAAGGAATGCTGATGGGGCGTGGCTGAGTTCCCTGTTGCACATATAAGAAACCTACATATAACAGATCTTTTCTCATTAACATTACATGTGTGCCCCTGGGGTGGCTCACCAGCAGGGGGCATGGTCCTGCTCTCCTCATACATTCAGAGAAAGGGTACACTACCATCCCCATTTTCCTCACGCTAATCCTGTGAGGTAGGTCAGGCTGAAAGACCAGTCCAAGGTCACCAGTAAGTTTCATGGCTTAGTGAGGAACTTAAACCTGGATCACCCAAGTTCCAGTGCCTAACCCTGTAACCCAAGGAAGGAGAACTGCTAGGAAATGTTGGGGGGGGGTGTTTTTGCACAGTGGCATCCCTATAGGATGCTGGGGGATGGCACTTCATTTTCACCCTACCATGCCCCCCCCCCAGTGCTGGAGTTCAAATGGTCAATTATACCCCCAAACATTCACGGGCAGGGTGCTATTGGTCATTTCAGTGGGACATTTCGGACCCCCCCTTCTCAACTGTTTCAGCCCATATAGGCATTTAAAAAGTGACTCCTCCCCACCAACAAAAAATGTTTCAAATGAGCGAAGTGACACAGGGGGGAAGAGGCACCATTGGCCATTATGGCCAAAATAACTTTTGGAAACCAATTTTTGGGGGCGGGTGGCGGGTTGAGAACTTGAGAATTCTTAAAGCATGCAAAATATAGTTTTTGGGGTCACATGTAGGCTGTATTCTCTTTTCTCCACCCCTGCTCTAACCATTGCACCATACTGGAATAACACTGGGTGTTATGAACACTTCAGAAATGGCATCCTTTCACTGTCCTACGCAAGCGTAACTCCACCTTGCAACACTGTTGTGTTTTTTGTGCATTATTGCAGAGGTTGATATTCTTTTCCACCCTTCAAAACAATCAACACACACACATACTGGCACACACACTCCAAGACTCACGTTTTTGCTGTGATGGCCCCCCTGAATGACAATTCCATGACAGGCAGAGAGCACAGGGGATTGGAGAAGTGTCTGGCTATGACCCTGTAACCAGACACGGAATGACTACATCATCAGCTGAGACCCTGGTTGACATAGGTGGAAGATACCAGTGCTCTGGATCTGGCTATGGGCATAACAAGACGCCTCTCTGGATATCCCATGGCTCTTCACCAGGGGTGGAATTCAGGAGGGCTATATCACCAAAACCAGGAGTCCTGGAGGTGGCGAGAGGGGCGCCATAGGGGCATTCTGCCTGCAGAACTCAGGCTGTGCTGGGCAATGTAGGATCACAGCCCAGAAGTGCTGGGCTTTAACTGAAGTGGCTTGAATTCAAATCCCTCACTAGGACCATCAAGGTATGTCATTGGTTACCCAACTATCAAGGTAGAATGCAGGCCTCTGCACTACAAAGCCCTTAAAAGTTGCCACTCTTTCCATCATCACCAAAGGTGACAGACTGGTAAAGAGCTGAGAACTATGGGTTTGGAAATATTCCTGACCTTGTCCCTCCAGAAGTACCATTCAGTTCTAGTATGCATTTTTTGCTTTATTGTCTTTTATTTCTATTTTGTCATCTGTGAAACAATTTCCAAGGAAAACATCTCAAAAGAACAAGTATCATTTGAAAAATAGCTAAATTCTTAGAACATCAGAGGGTGGGGATCATGTAGCCCTCTAGATACTGCTGAACTGCAACTTTCAAAATTTCACTGATTCTTCAGGGAGTTGCAGTCCAACAATAATTTTGAGCATTGCTGGACTCCCGCCTCTGCAATAAATGCATAGTGAACAAGCTAAGAATAAGATTGAACTTTATAAGTTATATTCACAGGCTGGCATCCTGTTAGGCAGTTATGGAGTTATAAACTAGACTTATAATCTCATAACTGTTTTGTATTCACATTTATGATTATGGCACCATTGGCACGGGTCAGGATCAGGTCATAAAACAACCTTTTCCTGTCATTAACTCTGTGTGCTGTGTGACCACGTTTGATGTTTTGCATTCCTTTGAAATGGTGACAAACTGATATGCTGAGAATAGTCGAGAGAGGATGGGTTCTGTTGGAACAAATGGCTGGGAGGATAATGCAATGGAAGATAACCAATGAATGAGTTGCCTGCCAGATTTGGCTGATTGTCAAGACTTTTTATTACACTGCTTTTCCTTTGAGCTTCATTCAAAGCAATGATGTTGTATACTATAGCTCTCTAGTTTCTTCTGTGGCAATAAAGCTTACTGTTTAACCCTGAAGCTACTCTCCACTGATTCTGAAGACACGGTTACATGACACCACATCTACAAATGCCCCTAAAACACATCTTAAAAGCCAGACAGCTGTATCAAGCAAAGGAGTTCTGTGAGCAGGGTACTGAAGGATGATGCATCCAGCCCCCTCCCCTGGTCAGCTGCGGTGTGATGTTTCTGCTTGTCCATACTCTCTGATTTGACAGGGATAGTCCCAACTAATCCTCTCTCATCCGACTTGTTCAGCTGCTTTTACAATGTCCCAGTTTCTCTCTCCTTTTCCTCTGTTTTCTTCCTATTGGTGAAAACCAATCTCAAAATGCAGAAGTAGCCTGCACTCACTTAACTCAGTGGGGGTGGGAGAGGAGGGGGAAGAATCCTGCCCTTCCCAGTAGGGCTCAGGCAACAGCAAACTGCTGCAACCTCTCTTAGCTTCTCTATTCTTCCTCATTAATAACTTTGGCCATTTTTACCACTGTCTAATGTTGCTTGCTGTATGTGTCCCAGTTTTAATCTGTGAAATGTTAGAGGGTATGCTTGTCACACCACAGTTACCTATCAGGATTGGGTTGGGTGGGTCATCCTGCTTGCAGGACCACAGAACTCCTTCACTTGGTACCATTGCCTAGCTTTTAAGGTGGATTGGGGGGGGTCAGATTGGGAGATGGAGCATAGCTACAATATTTTTTACAATACTGTATTTATTATTATAGCTACACCATGCAGGATTTCAGCCACTGTTTTCAAAAGAAGTGTGTGTGTGTGTCTACACACACACACACACACACACACACATGCACACAGTATATATCACGGTAGCAGCAGAAATGTACGCCTCAAAGACCTAATGGGCAAAATGCACATACCCATGGACAACCTTGCAGGGAGACAGGGCTGGATTATCAATTGATCAGTTGGTGCAATTGCTTTAGGCTCCTCACTGGCCAGGGGTCCAGTGCTGAAGGAAAAATATGTAGCTTGTTTAGCTTTCTTCCCCAGTCACTTCCTGAATCTCCTGATATTTCTCTTACCGTCCATGTTTTTTGTATTCTTCGACTGAGCAAAAGTGCAATGTTAGTCTCACTGAATTTGAAAACGTATTTTCACATGAAGATGTTCATGCTGCTATTGCAGTTTGAGAATTAATTAATTAACTGATTAATTTCTACACTGCCATTTCTAGAATAGCTCTCACATGCACAGAAAGGAGGCCTTATTTCTGGAACTGATCCAAATCCCCAACTGCCTTGAGAAATACAAGTCCTCTGGCCAATCCTTAGATTTTGTATTGAACTGTGGAACAATCAAGCTTGTTTTCTGCTGCTCCAGAGACTAGGACACAGAGCACTGGACTCAAAAGAGATTCCGCCTAAACATTAAGAAGAACTTCCTGACAGTAAGAGCTGTTCGACAATGGAACGTGCTGCCTCAGAGTGTGGTAGAGTCTCCTTCTTTGGAGGTTTTTAAGCAGGCATCCTTTGTCAGGCATCCTTTGATTGTGTATTCCTGCATGGCAAGAGGTTGGATTGGATGGCCCACATGGTGTCTTCCAACTCTATGATTCTAAGCAAGGCGGTTGCATGCTAATGCTAAGTCTATATATATAAAATTGCTGAAAGGTGGGAGGAAGATTGTAGGAAATCATATTCCAAGACTACTTCTTGGTTTGGATTCCTTGACACAGTCATCCAGGATTTGGCTGTGCAAGACGGCAGAACTTAAGGCGTGGCCGCCAGTTGGATTAAATTAAGCGGTCCTTCTTTTCCTACTGCACCTGAAAGTCTGAGAAAAACAGTATTGTTTGCTAGAGGTGGGTGTGAAAGGCAAACAGGAATTGGCTGGCACAGCCTGTTCTTCAATGCCACTGGCATGCACTGCAGGTCAAAAGAAAATGTGGCTTGAGAGATCTCTTCCTTCTGCCCACAAATTTCCAACATCATCCAGTGGGTTTTCATGGTTGAGTGGGAATTCAACCCTGGTCTCCACAGCCCTAGTCAACACTCAAACCACTACATCATGCTGAAGGCACCAGATCCTGTCTGATCTTGGAAGCTAAGCAAGGTCAGGCCTGGTTAGTACTTGGATGGGAGACTGCCATACAATACCAGATGCTGTAGGCTATACAGTACTGTATTTCAGTGAAAGAGACTGGCAAAATCACCTCTGAGTATTCCTTGCCTAAGAAAACTCTATGAAATTCAACAGGTGACTTGAAAGCATATTGTCGCTATTTGAGAAAAAAACAGGGCAGATGATGATGATGATGATGATAAATACAATTCAATATAATATAATCAGAGGGTAGGAATCATGTCACACATAGGATACATGCAGACCTTCTCTGCACCCACAGACACCCCCTCCACCATCAAGGGCAAGGGGAAGGCCAAAAAAGGAGAATCCAGATGCCTCCAGGGGGTATAATTCTACTAGAAAACAAGTCCAATCAGGAAAACCAATCAGTCCAATTAGCAAAACCTTCATCATGTTTTTGAATTTTGCAAGATGTAGCCTCAAAGGGATGCTGCAGTGGGTAGGTGGGTGGGAACTGGTCCCTGACCTTCCTCAATTGCCTATGAAAGGAATAGGTGGTGAGGCCTACGAAAGGTAACCAGCATCTGATGGCCACAGCATTACAACTGCTTCCTTGGGGAGCTTGTGGAGATTGCTGGGAGCCCTAAGTCAGAATGGGATCAAGAAGGATAATAAACACACGTAATCATCCAGATGCTTGGGTTGTAAGCCTCTTCCATTCTTTCTGCATAGAATCTTAGAGTTGGAAGGGGCCTCAAGGGTCATCTAGTCCAATCTCCTGGAAGCACAGAAATCTATAGCTAAAGCACTTTTGACAGGTGGGCATCTGCCAGTAAGCAGGGGGTTAGACTGATAACTCTGCAAGGTAATTTCATTACAGTAATGTTTATCGTTTCACATCCAAGACAGAATGAGAAGCTATTCCTAAGATTGCTTTGTGGGAGTGTTAGGGATATGTGTAAAGAATCATAGACTGGAAGGTACTTCATCGCCCATCTAGTCAGTCTAAACTCCTGCCATGCACAACTAAAGCACTCCTGCAAGATGCTCATCCAGCCTCTGTTTAAAGACCTCTTTTGGAGTCCAATTCCCTCCAAGGCAGTCCATTCAACTGTCAAATAGCTCTTACAATAAAGAAATTCTTTCTGATGTTTAGGTGGAATCTTTTCTCTTGTAATTTGAATCCACTGATTCGTGTCTTAAGTCTCTGGAGCACAGAAAACAAGCTCGCTTTATCTTCTACATGACATCTCTTCGGATATTTAAAGAAGACTATGATAGCACCTCTCAATCTTCTCTTCTTCATGCTAAACATACACAGCTCCCTAAGCCATTCCTTACAGGGCTTGGTTTCCTGACCTTTGATCATCTGGGTTGCCCTCCTCTGGACACATTTCCGTTGGTCAATGTCCTTCTTGAACTGTGGTGCAAAGAACTGGACACAGGATTCCAGGTGAGGTCTGACCAAAGCAGAGCACAGTGGTAGTATAACATCCTTTGATATGGATGTTATACACTTTTCCTCGTCCCTGTGTACTTTCTTCTCAGGGATGAGAATCATGCAGCCCCCCTCAAATATTACTGGACTTCAACTCCCATCACTCCTTGCTCAGCATAGTCAGTGGTGAAGAATGTTGGGACTTGTCATTCAACATCAGGAGGGCTGCATGATTATGGTTTCTGCTGTATCTCTGCTATCCTTTTCAACATATGCATCAGTAATGCCAATAATGTCTTGTCAAAAAGGATACTTGGTGGCTGGTTCCCATGTCACTGAAGCAATTTATTTTATATTTATTTATTTATTTATTTATTTATACCCCGCTCTTCAGCCACAAGGCTATCAGAGAGGCTTACAAATTGTTTTAAGCAATAGCCATTTACACATCTACACTGCATTAAGCAGTTTCCAATGTGTGTTAGCAATGAATCCACTCTGGGTTTTAGCCTGAACACTGAAGACACTATCCAAGATGCTGAACCAATTTTGAGCAGTGACTCTACTCCAGCTTTACTCTGAACACTGAACACTATCCAAGGTTCTGAACCTGCTTTGGAAGGTTAGGGTAGCAGATTCACCACTCAATGGCAGCCAGTGTGGTGTATTGTAGTGGTTTAAGTGCTGGACTAGGACACTGGCAGACCAGGGTTCAAATCCCTGCTCGGCCATGGAAACCCATGGGTGACCCTGAACAAGTCACATCCTCTCGGCTTCATAGGAAGGCCATGGCATACCTCCTTTGAACAATATTTTGCCAGCATTTGAAACTGGGATTCTTTGTGACAATGTGCAGCCAAAATCAGAGGAACCAGCTTCAAGTCCAGGCCATGGGATATTTGGCAACGGGGGATGAGAAGGCCCATTAAAAATCATCAGAGCTCACTGAACCATGCAGGTCTCTCCCTCTCTCTGTAACAACACAAAAGGGACTACATTTCCCCCACTTCTCTCTGGTCAAAATAATTGCTGGCGCATGGCTCTTTCCTGAGCTTTGCTTTTGTGGGGGGGCTTTGATGCTGAATTAAGCCCACAGACCTTTATAGATGTACAAACCCAAGGAAAGCGCTTCCGATCAATGGCAGCAAAGGCTTGACAGCTTTGGGACTTGTCATTATTTCTAAGAGGTGTATAATTAGCATCAGAGTTCTGAAAGGCTTACGAGTTGTGCACTGTGATGTTCTTAAGCAAGAGAGAGAATAAGAGAGGGAACATGGAGAAGATTTTGCTAATTGGCCTGATTCGGATGCCAACCGCATTCAGCAACAGCAGAGTACAGTCAGCAGACCTGCTAGTCTGCAATTCCCAAACAGAAGAAGGTCTCTTTAGCACAGGACTGCACAGCGTAGTGGGTAGCACGCTGGATAGGCCAAGGGAGACCCAGCTCAAAATCCCCACTCAGCTCTGAAGTTCCTTAGGTTTCTTTGGACTAACCATTTTCTATCTCTCAACATTACCTACCTCACAGATTTGCTTTTGTCAAATATAGAAGTTGCTAGTCCTCAAGCTATAAAGTGTGCAAGGAAATAAATAAGAATGTGGTCTTAGCTCTATGATATAATTTTCTAAGAATCTAGGCAGCTTTTTTTTTTTTTAAAAGCTAGTTGCTAGTCCTAAAGCTTTAAAATGTGCAAAGAAATAATAAAATTATTGGGCACAGAACACAATTGAACTAGAAAATGTTACTTGCTGGTGCTGTTCCCATTCACTGCATTACTTTGGAAATGTAGGCTGCCATCCTGTTAGTCTGTTACAATAGTGACATTAAACTCATGACCCTGTAACTATTTCCTACTCACATTTACAATCGTGGTACCAGTGCCACAATCATAAATGCCACTGAAACCTACCTTACAATCCAGCCAGCCACACTAAGGGACGGAGCTCTGTGGCGCTGGTGAGCAGGGTGCTAAAGAATGATGCATCTAGCCCCCTCCGACCAGCTAGCAGCAGTCCTTGCGTCTGTTCCTTGCACCATGGCTCAATGGTGGGAGGAGACTGGATTTTAAGGTGGATTTTGGGAAGACAGATTGCAGCAATGACATCATGGCTATATGTCTGATGCAGAGTCCCCCTCCCAATACTTATTATAGCTAACCACTTCCAAGCTCTGATTTATGGTTAGAGCCAGTGTAGTGTCATGGTTTCAGCATTAGACTACAACTCTGAACACAAGGATTCAAATCCCCATTCAGCCATGGCAATCCACTGGGTGACCTTGGGCAAGTCACTCTCTCTTGACCTCAGAGGAAGGCAAAGGCAAGCCCCCTCTGAACAAATCTTGCCAAGAAAACCCCGTGACAGATTCGCCTTAGGGTTGCCATTAGTGGGAAATGACTTGAAGGCACACAGCAACAACACTTGAGAAAAATATTTGCAAATCACTTTGCATGCTGTTTAAAGCTCTATACTAGTCGACCCCCGTAGCCTCGGATTCCGTATCCATGGTTTCACTTACATGTCCATTTTTTTTCTCTCTCTAGGCATTTTTAGGTCCACCAATGTGATTCTATGGTCAATTTCTTGTGTTCGTGTCATTGAAAACAATGTTTCCCTATTATCCACACTTTAAGGTATCCACAGGGGGTCTTGGAATGTACCCCCCCGCGGATACAGGGTTCAACCTGTACTCCTCATTGGTATGAAGTATCTGTATTCTCTTACCGTGAGCTCCCCGGCCACAGCAGTGATGGTTGAAACCTCATGACTTTTCAATCATACAGGACCATGCCCCCAACTGCCAGCCCACTCAGATGTACTTGTTTCCTCTGGGTTTAGTTGCAATCACTATAATAGCTGGCGGGCGGGGGGGGGGGCGGTAATGGATTTCCGCAGCCAAAATTAACAGCAAAGTAATTTTGAAATGGCCATGAGTTGGCAAGACCCATTAGCTTTACAAAACACCTAATCCTGGCAGAGATAAAAACTGCTGGAAATTGTTTTAGATCAACACAGTCACCTGCATATATATATATATATATTTACTCTCCTGGGGTTGCTGTTACGGAGACTGTCATGGTGAGGGCTAGCACGTCAAAATTTCTCAATGCACCACTGAATGGCAGTAGAATTATTTTGGCTTAAAAGCACAGTAGGTCTTACAGACAAGGGAGAAAACATATTTAAAAAGTCAGTCACAGTTTGGGGAAACAACACCATTCACTTCTCCAGCGCATATAGATTTGCTATAAGCCCAAGTTACTTGCTTTTGTTCTCATGAAACTCAGTTTGAACAAGCAGAGTAGATCAGGTTTTTAAAAAAATGTATGTAAGTGATTTCTGCCTGTCTGTTGCCCAAAGTGTATTGCAAACAAGGTTCAGAGAGAAGTCTCTACCTCCTCTGACAAGAATTTGCCTCTCCCTTGGGGAGGGCTGTCTTTGCTGTATTTTAAAATATATACTGTTCTGCATATTTTCAAGATTGTTTTGCATAATTCTGCATTTTTATTACTTTTGAGTAGTTTCACCTGCTTCTGATTATCATCATGAAGTGCAATGAACAGCTCTACAAGGCACCAAAGAAACTGCAAAGCATGTTAACCTATTCAGTTCTGAGATTTCGTGATGTGTGGCTTGTACCCTTTTGAAGCTTAAGGACCAGAAACTTGTTTTTTTTTTAAAGCCGCTGAGATTCTTAGCAGCATGACGGGCACAGAACCATTTAATGTGTTGTTAGGAGTGGCAACATCTGGACAGATACCTCTGCTCACAGTTCCTGCCCTTTTGTTTGGCTTCCTGCTCTGGAAAACTACGGCAGCTGGCAGCTCCCATGTTGGTGGGGCAGTCAATCCACTCTGGGTTTAAGCCTGAACTTTAAAAGAGCTACCCAAAGTGCTGGGTCCTAATTGGTTCAGCACCTTGGCTATTCCATTTAAAGTTCAAACTAAAACCCAAAGTGGACTCTGCTATCATTGGCCACCATTGTGGAAATCTTTCTGGACTCAAGAGAGGTAAGCAGCCAGGAAACAAGCTGAAGCAAGCAGCTACGACAGAAGGGGAGCAACCACACCTCTGCTAATTAGCTACAGATCTGCCCAGAGAACACGGTGTCCCTGATAATGATGATCCAAAATTGGGCTCTGCAATTATGCTGAGTAAGTGCAGTGATGCTGAGAGAATTCCAGATGAGCCGCACAGCACCATCAATTCCGCTTGGTGAAAAAGAAAAGGCTGAGCATATTGCCAAAAGGTCTCTACATCATACCCTCCTACATTTCACAGAAGAAAAACAGGACATATATGGCCAAGTAACATCGGTGTGTGCTCAATATGGCAGAAGTTATTGATGACGAAAAACACAAATGCTATGAGAGCCTGCAGCAGTTTGCTTTTGCCTAAACCTACTGGGAAGGGCAAAATTCTCCCCCCTCTTCTGAGTTAATGGAGTGCAAACTACTTTTGTACTTTGAACTCAGTTTACAGCACCTGAAGCAGCTGAGGGGAGACATGGGAGGAGAAGAGAGAAACTGGAATGTTTTTAAAAGGAGCTGAGAATGTGGGACAACATAAGATGAACCAGGGCTTTCCCACGAAATCTAGAGCTTTTGAGGGTCGGTATATATAAAGGAAGGAAGGAATTGGGAAAGGAAAAAACCCTGCAAGTTATCTCAATCCCCCCCACCCCACCAATTTACTGTTGAGATAAAAGACTCAATAAAACAATAATAAGAAACATTTTACTGTAGTAGTCATCCATATGAAGGACACTCAGAGTAAGGCAATCAACTCATTGAAATGTGGTGCCAGAGGGGAGTTCTACGGATACCAGGAACTGCCAAAAAGACAAATGAATGGGTCCTAGAGCAAATCAAGCCTGAACTCTCCCTAGAAGCCAAGATGACTAAACAGAGGCTGTCATGCTTTGGACATATCATGAGATGATGTTATTACCTGGAAAAGACGATAACTCTTGGAAAAATTTGAGGCAGAGGAAGACTGAAAAGAGGAAGACTGCATTACAATCTAGGAAGCCACAGGTCTAACTGTAAGACTGTGCAGGGTTGTTGATAACAGGGTGACCTGAAGGTCACTCATTCATAGGGTCGCCATAAGTTGAAGCCAACTTGACAGTTAGTAACAATAGGAGTCAACAAGCAGCCAGTGTGGTATAGTGGTTTGAGTGTTGGACTATGACTCTGGAGACCAGGGTTCAAATCCCCACTCTGCCATGAAAACCCACTGGATGACCATGGGCAAGTCACATACTCTCAGCCTCGGAAAACGCTGTTATAGGTTTACCTTAGGGTCGCCATAGTTTGGACACAACTTGAAGGCACACAACAACAACAAGCATCATCCATGGCATTTGCCCTTTTGTGAATTTGGATCTTTTTATACTATGTCCTGATCCTGTGCCATTAAGCATCCAAATCTAATGTATAAGAGTTTTTCTTGGCATGAAGTTAAAAGAGACATTCTTTGTGAATATCTGGCTACTCTTAGTGAAGCAGACCCAATTAAAAAAGAAGAGCAAGCTGAGTCTTTGAAGTTGTCCATCAACTCTGAGCACATGGACAGCATAAGAATACTGAACATTGCCTTACCCTAAATCAGCCCCTTGGTCCATTTGGCTCAGTACTGTCTATTCCACAGTGTCAGGCAAGATTCTTTTCTAGCCATGGCGACTCCTGGCATTATACCCTAGCAATCTCCCATCCAAGTACCAACTAGCCCTGGCTCTGCTTAGCTTCCAAAATCAGACAAGACTGGTATGTCCACCTGAGGTATGTGTTTGAAAATGAGAAGAAACAGTCATTAAAAATATTTCCCCATGAAAGTTTCAGCAATTTTGGATGTTTGTTCAAAGCAAATAAGCAAGATCTTATGTGTGTCGGCCTACAGAATCTCTAAATTTTGCATATGGTAGAGTTAAAGTGAATCTGAAAAGTGTCTACTTGGATAAACCTCTGAAGAATTTTGAAGGAGGCAAAAACATTTGGGTAACACTTAGGAGAACATCTTAGGCAGGGTTCTACACATTTCTAAGAACCGTCCATGGCCTGCTTGTATATTTGGGTGCAGCAAATAAAACAGGTATTTCTTATCCTTGCGACTTTGGGAAAACGATGCATCACCATACTTTAAAGCAACAGTGATATTAAGCCCCCAATGAACATTTGAAATATGCTCAAGCTGAAACTGGAAAACCTCCAGCAAACATCAGTTCCATAAATGTGGCAAAGCTATTGGGGTACTGTCTACAACACTGTTGCGGTGTTGGCCATATGTTCCTTTCCCCCTCAGCTCCATTCCGTGACAGGGCATAAGATTTATTCAGGGTGAGCATGTTATGTGGAAAAAAGTGTTCTAGGAAAAGATGGGTGTTGCAACAGAGGAAGGGGAAGCCAAGAGGTTAAGACAGAGGCTTCCAGGAATGAATGCCGAGTCATGAGATAGGCAGTATGACTCAGCACAGGAAGGCTGGCTACCCACAGATATACAGAAGCAAAAAATGGGTGAGAGTCAGGAAGGTGGCTGGTCACTCAGTCTAAAGGAATGTAAGGTGCCCCTAAGAGGGGACACTATTAGAGGATTTATACTGGGGAGACACAGAAGTTATCTTGGGATACAAAGAAAAGACCTTGTAAATAACAGCGCAACCTTGGTGCTGATCTACCAGCAACTTAACCCACTGGAATCTGTATTACAGCCTGGGAAAGTTACTCTTTTGGACTATAACTCCCAGAATTCCCCACCCAGCACAGTCACTGTCATTCAAAAAAGAGGAACTTTTGTAAGTTTTGCTCAGCATTATAGCATGGCATAGGGTCATAACCTGGTTAGAGATGTGAAGGCCCTGGAAAAACACTGGAAAAATTCAGAAAAAAGCAGTGTTTTTTTCCTGAAGCCTTTTTTTTGTTTTTGTTTTCTGAATTTTTAAAAAAAAATTAAAAAAGAAAGGAAATTGATTATGGAATGTTTATTTTAGCATGATGAATAAAATCTTTAAGACAAGGTTTTCATATATAATTGTTTGAACACAATAATTGTTTGAACACACTGTATTCTGGAGGGAAAAGCCAAAAAGGAACTCATGGCCCATGCAATTTGGGGGTTATAGTTTGAAAAAAAGAACTTTACAAATCTATGCATGGAAAAACCTTTACGGAACTTACGGCCTCGAAATATCCCACAAGGAGTGTATGGCCCACACATCTCCTTTTCCATTTTGCTAGGAAGTGATGGCTCCATTGAAGGGGTGACTGCTGCTCCCTCAACAGCTCAACGCTATGTTTAGACACCTCAACACACACACACACACACACACACACACACACCTTCCTCTATCAACAGAGAACTTCTCTCCCTCCTTCTTTTTAGGTTAGGCTCCCAGTCATGAAGCGTAAGGGTGTCAATTTGAAGTACCAAGTTGTAGCCAGTTCATACAGGGGGGTGCCACATGGCATGTCCCTCTCCAAATCTGCACAGAGAAGAACAGCAGGGCAGGAAGTATGATAGAATCATCCACCAAGGTCTGACTGCACCAGCGCAGGAATCTGCAGTTGGAGCATCCCTGAGAGGTGGCCATCCAATCTCTGGGAAAACATCTTTGTTATTGTTATGTGCCTTCAAGTCATTTCCAACTTGTAGTGACCCTATCACAGGGTTTTGACTGGTTCAGAGGGGGGTTGCCTTTGCCTTCCTTGGAGGCTGAGAGAATGTGACTTGCCCAAGGTCACCCAGTGGCTAAGCAGGGATTTGAATTATGGTCTCCCAGAGTCCTAGTCCAATGCTCAAACCACTACACTACACTGGCTCTCATGTTGAAACAACTACCGGTGGGAAACAACACCCCAGAACACAGTCCAGTGTTTCCCTTTGAGCTGAACCACACACATTATGTGTGGTTGAACCCAAATTCTACTTCTCTGCACATCATCTTGGGCAAGTATTCATGGAATGGAGCAACATGGCTGGGGACCTTCTTCAAAAGCCATTCCCACGCTGTCCTTTGGGTTTCTGGGATGCATATGTGCCAAGAGCAAAGAAGGGGACAAGCAGATAAAGCGTTGAGAAAGCACTGACACCCAGATATATTTCTCCATGTCTCAGTCATTGGCTCTGACTTCAGATGGTGTCTCTTCTCTCAATGATAGTCCTAGGGCAGCAATGGACTGAATGAGGAAAAACAAATTGAAGCTGAATCCAGACAAAATGGAGGTTCTCACGGTAGCAGCCCCGAACCCAGGTATTAGGATACAACCTCCAATCCTGGATGGGGTCACACTCTCCTCCAAGGACTGTGCTTGCAGTCTGTGGGTACTCCTGGACTTGTCACTCCAGATGACGAATCAGGTAAATGCGACCGTCAGGAGTGCCTGTTATCAGCTTCAGCTGATCCGCCAGCTGCGCCTTTTCCTGGAAGTTGGGGACCTTGAGACCGTGGTACATGCTCTGGTAACCCCCTGTCTTGATTTCTGTATGCACTCTACATGGGGCTACCCTTGTGCTTGGTCCGGAAGCTTCAACTAGTACAGAATATGACAGCCAGACTGCTCTCAGGTATATCTAGAAAAGACCATATAACACCAATCTTAAGATCACTTCACTTGCTGCCCATTAGTTTCTGGGCCCAGTACAAGGTGTTGGCTATTACCTTTAAAGCCTTACATGGCTTGGGTCCAACCTATCTCTGGGACCGCCTCCTTCCATACAATCCTCCCCGTGCACTCAGATCCTCTGGGAGGAATTTGTTACAACCTTTAAAAATTAGACTCTTTTCGACCACCCAGAGGACCTTTTCGGCTATTGCTCCCAGATTATGGAACAGCCTGCTGGATGAGATCCATCATATTACCACTCTAAATAGCTTTAAAAAAGCTCTAAAGATGGATCCCTTCCGGCGGGCCTTCCCTGAATAGATACCAGGCCATCAGAAAGAAAAATGTAATTTGTCCTGATCCCTAAACAGCCACTGTTTATTGTTTATTGCTATTTTTAGTATTTATTAAGTATGTTTTATTTTTTTGGATTATTTAATTGTATTTTAAGGGGTGGGTGGGATGGAGGGTCTTAAATGTATATTTTTAAATGTTGTAAGCTGCCCCGATTGCGTTTTGTAGAGGGGTGAGATATAAATAAATATTATTATTATTATTATTATTAATAATAATAATGTGTAATTTGGTCTGAGACTAGGATCTAAGAATTGCAATTTGTTTCTGAACTCTTCCTATAAATCAGTTGACCCAGGCTTCTTTAACTTGGTAAAAGCTGTAAAATATATCTTGTTTTCTCTCAAAAGGAAAAGTTGCAGAACTCTCTGTGACTGCCACTCTGAGGGGTCGTTTACATGAGCAAATATTCCTCTAAATATACTGCTAAGATAGCTCATAGTTCCCACGGATCGCAGCACAGCATCGCCTCATTCAGAAGGGGGGAAGGTAAAACACCCAAATATAGCATGCCAGGGGATGTCGCTACTTTTGCCGATATATTTGCAATGTAGCGCTTTATTGGCAGTGTAAACTACCATTCCGTTAAGGGCTTCCGTAGATCTTTACTGTGATTGGTTGCTATGATGTAAGGGGCGGGCTTAAAAAAGAGGGACTACGTTCAGTAGCATCAGGAAACTTTGAAAAATCCTCTCTGCTATTTTGCAGAAGGTCTGCCAAGAAAAAGGATTCCCAAGACCTTTCAGTCATAAAGTTCCCATCTGTCAGCTCTGCTTGGGGGAGGGAGACTGAGGGACAGAGAGTCAAAAATCCTCTGCTATTTTGCAAGTCTGTGAACCCTGTGCTGGAAAAACTTGTGATAGGTTCACCTTAGGATCCACGGCATGGCAGCAAGGTCCTTCCCTCTGTTTCATGGAGTGGGTTCATTTACAGGCAGATTTACAGAGACACAGAGACAGAACCACTTCTTTGATCTTCCCCCCTGCTATTTTGGCAGTCTGTGAGTCTTTAGCTCGGAAATGCAAGACTTCAAAGGAGGGTCTATGTCCTTCCCCATACAGCCTTTGTCTGCTTGGGAGGCCACACCCCCCACACTTTTTCAAGTCTGAATGAAAAAGCGGCATAATTAGAAAAAAACCCTGACTGGCACAGATGGAGAAAAGAATTAAAGCGCAAGTTGCTGCAATAAATTTGCCGTGTAAACCAGCCCTGAGTCATGCAGCTGCCAAGTCTGCAGCAATCACCCTGACACCCTTGTCATCCCAAAACACGAGGTCCCTTGCACAACTCCTTTTATTCCACTGACCTCTCCACAACATTTGTACATGCAAATAGCTAACTGAGTTGGGAACCACGTGCTGATGGGGTGACTGGATGAAAGGGGAGTGATTTATCTTTTGGACCAAGGCCTAATTTTAGGCACCTCCAACTCCCAGGCAAGGAGGGGTGTGCCCCTCCGTGCTTGCTTGTAAAAGCAATTACCTAGGCAGATTTTACAAGATAAGCAATTAGGTAGTGCGTTTCAGGGAAGCTAGCTTCACACACCACACACACAGACAACTTCTCCAGGCTCCCTGACATTCAAAAACAGAAAAAAACTCCCAGAAAACATGTTCAGTTCACATATGAATGAGAGCAACATGACTGTCAGACTCTGTTCTGGGTGTCTGAATTTGTAGCTGCAGGCACAGAGGGCTTTTATGGGGATGTGTTTTTATTGTTTTTATTCTTTTAACTTTTACATAATTTTTAACTGTAACGATTTTAATTGTTTTTAACCTTTTAACTGTTGTGTTTTTTAAATTGTTTTTTATGCGTTGTGAGCCACCTTGGGTCGCAATCTGGGAGAAAGGTGACATAGAAATCAAATCAAATAAATAAATAAAATAAGAGAAGGAAGGCATCATAATTGACAGGCTTGGCAGACAGGTTCCATGAATTACTTTTTTACAAAGCTCAGAAAAGTTCCTTTTTTGGATTGCAGCTCACTGCATCCCACACTGGCTAGAGGATTCTGGGAGTTGTCATCCAAAAACATAATCTTTCCATACTCTGCTGTTAGGTTATGTTTGCGAACTGGCCTCTGGTGAGAAAAGCATCATGGTCCTGAACCTTTAAAAATATTTTTAAAATTCTTTTTTTAAATGTGGACAATGGCCAATACAGCAGTTCCTACCACCCAACCCACATCATGATTATGTCAAACACAGGCATGCATTTACATTATCAAACCACCAATAAATAATCACGTGTGTGAGAGAGAGCAAGAGAGATATCCATTATTAGTTGTGCAATTTTCAGAACATATTAGTATTTGCTCCTCGATTTTGCTGTGTGCCTTCAAGTCATTTCTAACTTACGGCGAACCTAAGGGAAACCTATCATGAGGTTTTCTTGGCAAGATTTGTTCAGGGGAACTTTGCCGTGGCCTTCCTCTGAGGCTGAGAGAGTGTGACTTGCCCAAGGTCACCGGGAGTTTCCATGGCTGAGTGGGTATTTCAACCCTGATCTCCCAAAGTCCTAGTCTATCCAACAGTCAAACCACCACACAATGTTGATATGTGCTACACCAAATTCAGTTACTTTGGCTGGAGGTCCATCTTTGACACTGAGCTCTTGAACATCTATTAAAGATGGGTACTAGGTTGCTTATGCTCCTTTATGCATATTTAAGATATGCAGATGACACCAAATTACTAGCAGAAAATAGCAAAGACTTGGAACAATTACTGATGTAATCAAGGATGCCTCAGAGGAAGGCCATGGCAAAGCTCCCCTGAACAAAACAAAAATAATGACCACAGATGATTTACATAACTTTAAACCAAATGATGAAGACATTGAAATAGTTCAAGATTTTCCGTATTTTGGCTTAGTCATTAATCAGAATGGAGAATGCAGTCAAGAAATCAGAAGAAAATTAGGATTCAGAAGGGCAGCCATGAAGGAACTAAACAAGCTCCTGAAGTGTCAAGATATATATCTTTGAATACTAAAGTTAGGATTGTCCATGCCATCATATTTCCCATTTCTATGTATGTGAAAGTTGGACAGTGAAGAAAGCTGCTAGGAAGAAAATCAACTCATTTGAAATGTGGTGCTGGAGAAGAGTTCTACGGATGCTCCCCCCCACCGGCTTTTCTCCGCAAACAAAGATTCAGGAAGGACTCATCCCGCGCTTTTTGCAAGCGTGCTGATGACTGAAAAGGCCAATCCGAGATAAACAAGTCCAGTTGCAGAAAGCACAGCAGAAGGTCTCCTTGGGTGATGTTTCCAGGTTGTGATTCTTTCTGCGTTGTCGTTTCTCTTCAAGACTTGTTCGGCATGAGTTCTCAGATAAGGCTGCAGCATTGTAAATAGTGTGTCTCCATGCCTCCTGATGTGAGGCCAGGGCGGACCATTGTTGGTGATCAATTTGGCTGAGCCTGAGATGTTGTTTCAGGGAGTCCTTGTATCGCTTTTTTGGAGCACCTCTCTTACGCTGACCCGTGGTGAGTTCACCGTAGAGTACTATTTTGGGAGGCGATGGTCCTCCATCCTAGAAACATGCCCTGCCCAGCGCAGCTGGGTTCTCAATATCATGGCCTCAATGCTGGTGATCCCTGCTTGCTCAAGGACAGCAACATTCATCACATAGTCCAGTGTATATTTAGGATTGTGCGTATACAGCACTGATGAAAGCGTTCGAGGAGTCGTAAGTGATGGCGATAGGTGACCCATGTTTCAGATCCATAAAGGAGGATAGACAGTACAATGGCTCTATACACACTGGTTTTTGTGCTTCGCCTCAGGTGTTTGTTACTCCAGACTCTTCTGTAAAGTCTTCCAAATGCACTATATATCTTTGCTAATCTGTGATTGATCTCTTTATAAATCTTGGCATCTGAGGAGATTATGCTTCCCAGGTAGATGAACTGCTGAACGGACTTAAGCACAGATTTGCCAACGTCAATGTGGGGATGGTGGTGTCCATCCTGTGGTGCAGTCTAAACAGTGGACTGCTAAACAGTGGACTGCTAAACAGACAAATCAATGGATCTTAGAGCAAATCAAGCCAGAAATTTCCCTAGAGGCCAAGAGGACTAAACTGAGATTATCGTACTTTGGCCATATCATGAGAAGACATGACTCATTAGAAAAGACAATAGTGCTTGGTAAGGTAGAAGGCAGTAGGAAAAGAGGAAGGCCACATTGAAAGTGGATAGCCACATCCCTGAGACTGCAAGACCCGAGCAGGACTGCTGATGATAAGATGACTTGGAGGTCTCTCGTCCATGGGGTCTCCAAAAACCAAAGTTGGAGTGAACAACATCTAACTTGATGCGAGTGAACAACAACAACAACCAGGAAAATTATTCCATACTATGGTGGTGGTTGGTGGCTTCAGTGTTAGTGTGTAGGTGTATGAATCCATTCTGGGGTTTAGTCTGAATGTTAAAAGGAACTATCCAAGATGCTGAGCCCCATCCCCAAAATAAGTTTAGCATTTTGGATAGCTCCTTGAAATTTGGACAAAAATCCAGAGTGGCTTCATTGCCCGATGGAGATGAGAGCCACCAGTCTACACTGCCATAACAACTACTTGTACATTGGCTAGTGTGGTACCCCATCCACCTCCATGGTCTCTCCTACCATGGCAAAAATTATGGATGCAAATTCACCTCTCCCTTCTCTGCTGAAGCCTGTGAGGGCTTCTACTTATCCCTACCTGTACCACCAAATGTGAGTCTCTTCTCCTATCCTACCACTATGGCATCAAATAGAGAGACCTTCTAGACTGCCATCGTGGTTCCTGTGTGAGACTTTATCCATCTAATCCCACCACTGGACAATGCCACCCTTGAATAACTACTGCCAGTTGATATCTATTGCTTGACGGTCCACCACTATTAGCAGCCAGATGAGTTTCGACCATGGGTCTTCATCAGTGGCTGAAGTACTGTATTTACTAGAACTTCCTTATCAAAGATAAACCATACAGTATATAGGAACAAATAATCCACCAGTTTTCTCCTGCTTTTCCACAGACTACTTTTAATCTAGATTGTTTCTACATCTTAAAGACTAGTCTGTGGGAAACCATTGGATGGTTTATCTTTTATAAGAAATTTCTAGTAATACTTAGCCACTGATGAAGACCCATGGTCGAAACATGTCTGGCTGCTAATAGTGGTAGACTGTCAAGCAATAGATATCAACCAACTTTATTCCTTACTATCAGCTGATTTACTGCAGTCATCTGTGTTCCAAAGGACTTCCATACAATATAAAGATATAATTCATCTTCATTAATTGCCTTTAAACAAGGCTTTTACATTTCCAAGGACTGGAGGTCTACCGTAAGACTTTGCTTTTTTTATATTATATTTGCATATTTTTATAGTCCATGTTATGATTTATTGTTATTTCACAACTCCCAACTTCAATTGCTTTCTGACTCTAACTCACTTATATTTGTCTCTCATATGTCTAACTAACCAGCTCCTAACTAACTGATCTAAGTCTAACTAATCTCTATCACTGACCTGTCTACATCTTACTATAACTCTAACTCACATTTCTAACTGCCCAACTATCATACACATCAGCCTTTTTAAAATCCCATTTAAACATTCAGCCAATGGCCAGTCACTCTCAGCACTGTTCAAGTCCTCCCAACAGATCCTTACCTTATTCCATATACTATACCTGACAGCCATATACATATTTACCTTAATTTCTCTAGTAAACACATAAAAACTTAAAAAAAACAACAACCAAAAGTCCATAGCATCACAAGGCCTTTCACTGGCCACCACAACTGCATAGCAGACAAATCAAAGAGGAAAAGATTCTCTCAGCACAGGCTGGTTGAAAATCATGTTACAACCAAGAGAGCAGGCTAGGAACAAAATTTTTCAAGCAGGCATGGGGTGTTAAATGAGGCCATCGCTTCCAGACAGCTAAAGTGTAGACCACTAAGGGCATCTGGTTTTACTGGCAGGTGGGGGGAAAAAGAAGCCAAAAGAAAGAGAAAGAAATTAAACACAAGGCATACAAAACCTCAAACCCCTTCTCGCAAAGGAAGGATGTTGCGTTTCCTCTCTTCTTTCCAGCCTTTTAAACAGCTTTGTAAACTGCTAAAAATATTTCAGTTTCTCTGAGCTGTCTGCTTGTTTTCCTTAACAGACACTATCTCAGCATTATTCGGTTGATATAAACTGATCATGTTATAATTGCCTTCAAGACCCATGGAGTATTTTCCTCTCCTCTCTCGGGGCCATGGGCAATAACAGACAGGACAAAAACAAAAACAAAACAAAAAGCTGGAAATAAAAGAAGAAAAAGTTAGATCATTTTGTCTGACATCGTATGCTTTTAAAGTAAAAGTCTGGAAATCATGTCTCCCTACTACCGCAGTCTGTCTGCTATTTGGGTGCAGAGTGACTTCATGGAAAACCTTGCAAATAAATGATGATGTGACAATTGTGATCCCTGGAGAGGAATGGGATTTATTATTTTATTGCTCATGAAAGTACGGGTGAATAAACAAAAACAGAAATGCCAAATAACAGAAAACATGCAAATATAATCACTTTGAATAACTAGTGATTTAATTTAATAATTTATTTCTCTGAACTCTGTAAAAATCTAGTGCATGTTCTGTTTTCTTCTTTCCTCCCACACACTTTTCCTTTTGTGTTGTGCATTTTAGAGTGTGAGCTAATAGACATGGAATATCTCATTTCTAATACCCTCCAACATTTCACAGATGAAAACTGGGACACCTGTATCCAAACAACATCAGAGTGCAGTCAAGATGGGGAAAATTATTAATGAGGAAGAATAGACATGCTAGAAGAGGCTGCAGCAGTTTGCTTTTGCCTGAGCCTTCTGGGAAGGGTAAGATTCCTCCCTCCACTCCTCTCCTCTCCTCCCTGCTGAGTTAACTGAGTGCATATTACTTTTATGCTCTGAATTCAGTTTTCAGTAAACTGAAGTAAGCTGAGGGCAAAGGGAGGAATGGGGAGGACAAGAGAGAAACTGGGATATTTTAAAAACAGCTGAAAAAGTGGGAGGGCAGAGAGTTAATTGGGATTGTCTCTGCCAAATTGGGACAGTTGGAGGGTTGTTTTAAAATTTTTTTTTTAAAAAAAAATATTATTTTTAATTAATATTTAAAAAGACTTCTATAGTTTTGTGGCTGACAGCAGTTTTCCTGGGTTGCAAGGTAGAATTCTTTCCCAGTCCTTCTTGCAACGCTGGGTATGGAATTTAGACCTTGAGCATGCAAAGCAAGAACATGGGGACGGGGGGGAAATGCTTCTTTTGGATTACAACTCAGACCTACTGAAAATTACTTTTTGGCACTACAGGTCTTATTTATTAAAATATTTATATCCCACTCTTCATCAAAAGATCTCAGGGTGGCATATGATAAAACCAAACTGACTAGTTTAAAACGCGTAAAAATAAAAATGATTTTATAAAGCTAAAAGCATACTAACCATTTAAAGAAGTAAAAAAAAAACATATTAAATCCAGTTAAAATGTAAAACCAGGTATTGTGTGAGAGTTTGTGTAAAACCAATTGAGCCCCAAAGCCCTTAATGAACACCCACATTTTTACTTGACCTTGGAATGGCGGCAAAGCTGAGGCCAATGGGAGGGTAATCCATACCTGGGGTGCCATGGCAGAGAAGGCATCGTTTTGCATCTTCCAGAACCATTTCTTCCAAAATACTAAGAGCACAGCATTTTCACTTGATTCCCCTTCCCACAATGTAGTTCCCACAATTTTCGCAGCTTACATGTGTTAAAAGGTAAGCAAAAATGACATTCTTAGCCAATTACTGACTGTGCTACCTGGGAATTCTGGGAGTTGCAGTCCAAAAAAGGAACATTTCCAAACTCTGTACAAAGCTGGCATGCTATTGAACACCTAGGCTTTCAAGCCTAAGCACACTTTTGTACAAGCCTGTGTGCAAAAGACCTTGAAGAACAGTTAGCCTCATGTCTCTTTAAGGGCTGAGAGATATTTGACTGAAATCTCTTCCTTCAGTGTTTCTCCTCTGTTGCATAATCTACCACATGCTTTCCCATTCTTCTCCTTCACAACACCTGCCTCTACAGGTCATATAAAGATTAGAAGGAACACAATGTTCATGAAATGTTTCCTTTCCTGGTTTGCAAGCTTTGTGTATTTGGAATGAAGGGAGTGGCTGCATTTTTTAAAAAAATCTCTGTCTTAAATGCCAAGTCTCAGGGGCAGAGTGTGTGTGTATGTGCCTGTCGACTTATGGCAACGCCAGGAATTTCATAGGGTTTTCTTAGGCAAAGAATACTCAGGGGTGGTTTTATTTGATTAGAGAAATCCAAGGAGGATAATTCTCTCAATAACTCTGAGTCTGGAAAAGCTACTTGTTGAGCAAAACTTCCATAATCCCCAGAGGCTTCTGGGAACTGTATTCCTGAATGGAAGCTCTGTCATCAGTAGCTATCCATCATATCAAAACAGAACCTACATGTTCAGAGACAGTATACGTATCTTCAAATAGTTGTTAAAAGAGGAAGACTCTTATGTTTATAGTTGGCCTGCTTCTGTGTCTTCAGAGCCATCTGGCTAGCCACTGGTGGAAACAGAAAGTTGACCCAGATCTTGGTTGAACCTTATGTTCTGGTGTAACTCAATGAATACAGACTATAGAATGTAATACAGAATGAATGTAGAATGTATGTAATATAGAATTACTCTTCTTTTACATTTTTATTATGCCCTTCCTAGAAGGAACTTAGGGTAATGTGTATAGCCTCCTCCCTTATATTATTCATGCAACAACCCTGTGAGGCAGGTTAGGGTGGTAAAGAATGATTGGCCGAAGGTCACATAGTAAGCTTTCTGGCTAAGCTAGGACTTGAACCTGGATCTCTTTACTCCTGATCCAACTCTTTAACCACACCAGCACACGAATTCTTTGAACAAGTGTTTCCCAAACATTGGTCCTCCAGCCAGCATGGTTAGGAATCCTTGCAGTTGAGATCCAAAACACCTGGAGGGTCAAAGTCTGAGAACCACTGCTTTAAACAACGTGGCTCAGTTTATTGTACTATTGTACAAAGCATTTTGCCTTTAAGAACATCCAACAAAATGATTGTACTTGCTTGTTCAATGTTCAAAATGTCTCTTTTATTACCAAATGAAAAAAAAGAAAAGAAAAAAAGAAGAGAGAACCACCCAACAGCAAAATGTACTGCGCATAATTTAATTTTAAAAAAAAACCAAACAGGATGTTGTAGCAATAACGCTAAAACAATAGACCAATTGTAGACTGCCCAAGAAAGGTCACTGTGGCAAAGCTGTAACCTTGACATTGCAAGTTAAACAACAAACAACTATGGATTATTCATGCTCAGTGCTGCAAGGTCACTAAACCTTTGAAGGAGACCTTTACCTATTAAATAGATATTCAAACTGCTGCCTGCATTTGACTTCAAAACAGGTGATTGAGGAAAGGAAATTGACTATGGGCAAGCACTCTACTAGCTGCTAAAGGGGGACATTCCCCTACCCAGTGAAATCACGTGGAGCTCCAGAATTGAATAAGACAGGACTATTGATATCTGAAAATATTCGGGGGGGGGGGAATCCAAAAAGCAAACCTTGCTGTTTGCAATTTTATAAACGGGATATCATTTTATAATGCCATTGTATTTAACAAGATTTGAGCATCCACTGATTCTGGTATTCACCAGGGTGTCCTAGAACCAAACCCCAGCAGATACCAAGGGCCTACTGTACTTAAAAGTAATCCCCTTTGATTTCAACAAGGCATACTCTTAGGTAGGTGGGAGCCTTAGGTGCTTAGTGGCCAAGATAGACATTTAGAAGTCGCCTCCTCCCTGTATCTGCAGGGGATATGTTCCTGGATTTACCATTTATAAATGAAACTGCAGATAATAGCAAACCCTATTAAAATAAAGGGCTTCCAGTAGAAACATATCGTAGAGTTGCATTGGAGGACCTAGAGATTCCGCATTTTCCAGCGCACCTCTATGGTATGTGTCCCTATTCTTTCAACCACAGATAACTGAAATCGTGGATATTGGTGCCACAGATACAGGAGGCGAGCTATACAGGCATACTTCAGTTAACAAAGCTTCTGACAATCCCCTTCCTTTTTACCAAGTCTTTTTACATTCCTCCAGCCCGCCCCACTTTTCCTCTTTATCCTCTCTCTACTGAATGTTTTAATAGCATTGGGAGGATGGTGAAAGAAAGCGGTACCAAATTTTTGGTTGAAGAAATAAAGCCCAGGAACATATCTGCTTTGTTAATTGAGGTGTACACACACACCTTTGACATGATCCAATCACTGCACATATCGAAGATTGGCAACTGGAAGCCCTTCTGCCCAAACATACTGCAGAGCCAAGAAATCACAGAGAAGCGACAACAACAAGCAAAACCCAAGGAGCTACATTGTAAAAACTCACATTTCTCAAAACCTCTGGCTTGAAACTTTCACCCAGTATTGGGAAGACAAATCTATCCTCTCCATTTTTATCAAGTATGCAAAGCACCAGGAGTGGAGCTTTTAAACTCTGTCTCCCTAGCTGCACTCCTGATAAAAATGTCCCCTTACCATCCAATCTGTGGTGGCAATTAGTGTTATGGGGAGGAGGAAGACCCCAATTTACACCCAGGTTCGCTGGTTATTCAGCAAGGAGGCCTCCACCTTCCTCCTGGAGTTTATGAAGTTCCTTGCACTTCTGTGCGGACACACAACAATGGTTGCTAATGAAGTTGGCCGAACTCTGAATTCATGTCCGCCTAACTGTTCATCCGAGTGTATGCTACTTGTGTGCTTTGCCAACCTAATTAACCACCCACTCACATAATCACTCACTCACGCACCGGAGTCACACATTCTTCCCATCCGCTTCTCTATTCAGTTTTGCGCACAATGTGATTCTTCAACATTTCCAGTTCAGTTCCCGCTCTTGTAACCAGCTGCTGTTTAAAAAAAACCCCAGAGGTCGCCAACTCCATGGTTTCACCCTCACAGCTCTGGGAGGTCCTTGGGACAGTTCTGAAGCTGGCTTCGCATACCTTGTGTGCATCATTTGTACTCCACAGTGTCAAGCGATGACTTGCATGTGTAGAAATACCTACTACTTTTTTTAAAAAAAACACACACAACTTTTCTTTTCAAAAATGGAATAGGAAAAAAAGGGGAAGAGAAAATAGATCAGGTGCTGGAAGCTATAGTTCAGAAGAAGGAAGTGGCAAAACCACCTCTGAGTATTCCTTCTCTAAGAAAACCCAATGAAATTCATGGGGTCACCATAAGTCAACAGTCAAACTGAAGGCATACATACACATAAGAACATGAACTTCAGCCTATACACTATTTTAAGCTGAGTATATTTCCAAGAATACACTTTCTTAAAGTTGGCATCTATGAAATACACATTAATGCAAAGCTGAAGCAGTTAACATTTTCTGATCATTTGAATGATACCTGGAGAATATTTACCTTTGGAGGATAAGTCTTTTGCAACCATAAAAGGACACAAAATCCTACCATGTTAACCCTCAGAATCCATCTTGCAGGGCTGTATTTTAAATAAACATGGGCATCTATAAATGTCAAAGATTTTTCTAATACAAAATTAAGATGTTGTAATACATCTAACCAAAACAGGGAAACCACTTAGAGAGATTTTGTGTCACCTTGCCACAACATAGTGCTAGTCAATGCCATTCATACATTCATCTTCAAGTTACTAAGAAATCAGAGAGCAGGTACCTGCATGTGTGAAGTGGACTTTATGAAAGTATAGAATCATAGAATTGCAGAGTTGGAAGAGACCACGAGGGCCATCCAGTCCAACCCCCCTGCCACGCAGGAAATCTTGATCAAAGCATCCCTGACAGATGGCCATCAAGCCTCTGTTTAAAGACCTCCAAGGAAGGAGACCCTACCATGCTCCGAGGGAGTGTGTTCCACTGCCAAACAGCTCTTACTGTCAAAAAGTTCCTCCTAATGTTGAGGTGGAATCTCTGTTCCTGGAGCTTGCATCCATTGCTCCCTGTTCCAGTCTCTGGAGCAGCAGAAAACAAGCTTGCTCCATCCTCAATTTGACACCCCTTCACATACTTAAACAGCAATCTGTCTTATGCTGAGTAAACCCACTGGTCAACTTAGCTCAGTTCTGTCTATTCTGGTTGGCTTCAGCTTTCCAAAAGTGCCAGTGTGGTGCAGCATTTAGAGCAAAGTGGAGTCCAGGGGCTGTGAGTGGCCCTGAAGGCTGTTTCTGTGGCTCTCTCATCCTCCCAACTCCCTAGACCACCCTATTTCTGGCCAAAAAAGAAAAAGAAAGAAAAAGAGGATGAATTGTGTCTCCGGTGTGTCTTTTACACTACACAATTTTAGCAGTTTAATACCACTTTTAATGTCCATGGCTGCATCCTGCAGAATCCTGGGATATGTAGTTTGGGGAGGTATTAGCACTCTCTGGCTGAGAATTCTAACTAACCCTCCTTAAATTAAAAATCTCATATTTCTATAGGATGCATCCAAAGCAGTTAAAAGTGGTATCAAAAGGCTAAAACCACATCATGTGAAAGAAACTCTGGAAGACTTCAGGAAAAGCAATTCTCTTTTTCAGTAGGTTACTGGGCTACTTTGCACTTTTAATTTTTTAAAAAATTACATATTTTTTTTCAAATCCAGAAGTGGATTTCTAGTCACTTCTGGCTTCATTTCCCCCATTGTTTTTGACATTTGGGGTAGTCTGTGCAGCCTCTAGAGGACACCAAGAACAGAAAACTCTCCCCCTGGACCTGCTGTAGTTGTCCATCCCTGGTTTGGAGTGATGGACTTGGATTTGGGAGACCCCAGTTAAAATTCTCTACTGAGCCATGAAACTCACTGGGTGTTTTGGGGCCAGGAAGTATTTCTCTCTCTGCCCAAGCTACCTCGCAAGGTTGTAGAGAGGATAAAATAGGGAGGAGGAAACCATGTATACTACCTTGATCCCACTGTAGGAAAGACTAGATATTAATATAGCTAACAAAAAGAATAATAGATATAGGGGAACATAAAGGATCTCACTTCAACCAAGGAAACCCTCTGCTAGGGGACCTTATCCAAGCTGCTCTCTTAAATTAACCTACCTCACAGGATTGTTGTGAGGACTGTGCTCAATTCACTGAAGAAAGGAGAGGACTGATTAAAAAGTGTTCAACAAATCAAGCAAATCTAAAGTATGAGAAATAGGTAGGATTGCCACTTCCCCATAGTGCTGTGAGTTTATTCATTTATATATTTGTTTCTACATATTTATTTTAATTTGGTGAACCATATCCCTAACCTTCCAGTGTATATATATATCACTATGGGTAGCTAATAATAAACAGAACAATCAAGTCACAAAGTGAGCATAGAGAGTAAAAGCATCAGAACAGATTAAACAGGAGATCATGACAGCAGATAAAAGCAACCCCAATAAGGCCGTACCACACAAAAAAAAGTCCTCAGTCTGGAAGGTCAAAAGGCTTCCAGAATTATAGTTGTGTTGTTTTTTAAAATATGTTTTAGTCATGTGGTGAAAATGAAAAACAAAGAGGGAAGGAGCCAAATGAATTTCCGGAGGCAAAATGTTCCACAAACTAGGTGTGTCCAAAAGAGAAGGCCTTCTCCTGCATTCCAACCAGCCACGCCAACCCGCCCAAGCCATTTTGAGGCGGGCTGGCATGGAAAGAGAAAGCCAAACCCTAGAGGGTTGGTTTTTACCTCTAGTCTGCTGCACCACAAAGCGGGAAGAAAGGTGGAGTGGGAAAAGGAGAGAAACGGGTCTAGCTCAATTCCACAGTCAGTAAGGGAGCCAGGGATGGGCAACGGTATGGGAGCCAGGAGCCAATTTCCCCCAGCCCCCCCCCAAAGTTGGCCACATCTTCCTCACAGCAAGCCCAAATACCACTGTTTACCACTGCAGTCCCTTCTCAAAATGGTGACAGGAGGTGCCATTGTATCACTCCCTGTTGCCATTTTGTGAGGGACTGTAATGAATAACTGAGGTATTTGGGGTAGCGCAGGGTTCTGGAGTGTTAGTTGGGGTATTTTTGTGCGCTCTCATTTATCAGGGGGGCTTTCTGCATTGTTTTGGAGCAAAAATTAACTGAAGATTGCACCTTTTTTAAAATGTTGGGGGTAGGGTGCTTCAGGGGCCTCAGGAGCCAAGCAAATGAAGTCCAAGGGCCACATGGGGCTTCTAGGCCACATCATGCCCACCCCTGCCATGGGCCCTTTTGCCTGTGTCTAAGTACTAGATGCCAAAAAATAGTGGAGGTGGGTGGCTTCCAGTTAGTCTGAAGTTTAAAGGAGCTATCCAGATGCTGAATCTATTTTGGGGGTAGGGTTCAGCACTTTGGATAGATCCTCTAAAGCAAGGGTGAGCAACTGCCATGGATTAGAAGATCACAAGCTTTCTTTTCCCTAGGTTTTATAGGAATTTGGAAATTATCCCCTCATGATACACTACACCCCCCCCCCTGTACAAGAGCATGCCACACTTTCCTTTCTGAGATCAACAAAAAGGGATATTCCTTAAGTAATTCCTTTAAGGTCTGAACCAAAATCCAGAGCGGATTCATTGCCCTACTGACATGAAAGCCCTGTGCAATCACTGCCACAAATTCCGATGCCACATTTTTCTAGGAGGAGAAAATAAGAGTAATAAGGAAGAGTACACTCAGTGATGGTTGATAGGACAGAATTCTCCACCTCTCTCTTTTCAAGACTGGGAGTGGCTGGTCCTACAGTTAGCAAATGTCAGATCAGGACCACAGTCCCACAGTACTGTGGCAATTGGTGGTTTCCATGCCAGTGGATCAGTAAATTCATTCTGGGTTTTAGTTTGAACTTGAAATGGGCTAGCCAAGGTGCTAGATCTATTTGGGGGTCATTACCATGGAGAACTTCTGTAAAAGTTGGGCTAATATGTGAAATCATTTGAAACATGATACTAGAGAAGGGTTCTATGGAAATCATGGACTGCCAAAATGACCAATAAATGGGTCCTGGATCATATCAAGCCTGAACTCTCCCTACAAGCCCAAAATGACTAAACTAAGGCTATCATAGTTTGGATATATCATGAGATGACTCAACTCATTAGAAGAAGATGATAATGCTTGGCAAAGTGGAAGGCAATAGGAAAAGAGGAAGACCACATTACAGGTGAATTGACTCCATCAAGGAAGCCACAGCCCTAACTTTGTAAGATCTTAAAGGGCTGTTAATTACAGGGTTCCTCGGAGATCTCTCATTCATAGACTTAACATAAAGCAAAGCCAACTTCACAACAAATTAACAACAAATAATTAGGAATAGATTCACTGTTCTGCCAATATGGCAGCCACCACCCACCACTGCCTAAATAAACTGAGCTGAATAGAAGAATATCATGCTTAGAGTAGTCCTGTTGAAATAAGTGAAATTAGAGTAGACCTGTCAGAATAAGTTAATCACAATTGGCTTAAATCTCATTTATTTTGACCAGTTTACATTGAAAAAGAGCAGGGATGGATCCAGCACAGTTTATAATAAAAATTATTTACACCTGATCAGAGAGAGCTTAAACTTCATCAGGATTACTCCTAAAAACCAACAACTACCTTTTAGCCTACCTAGATTTCCTAAGCCTCTCTCTCTCTCTCATTAGACCAGAGCTACATCAGAGATAAACACACAGATGTCCCTTAACACATATTTTTTAAACTTCTCTAACTGTAATAGTAAAGTAATTCATAATGATAATTCTTAATTCTGGAGATGGATTCTGGACGTTGCAGTCCATATAAGTAACTTTCCCAAGCTTTGGAAATTTGGAAATGGCTTGGGTCCAACTTATCTTTGGAACCGCCTCCTCCCATACAATCCTCCCTGCGCACTCCGGTCCTCTGGGAGGAATTTGCTTCAGCCACAAAAATCTAGGCTGTCTGCAACCTCCCAGAGGGCCTTTTCGGTAATCGCCCCCAATTTATGGAATGGCCTGCTGAACGAGATCCATCAGATGACGAGCTTAAGTAGTTTTTAAAAAGCACTAAAGACGGATCTCTTTCTGCAGGCCTTTCCTGATTAGATCCCGGCCTCAGGAGATGCATCTCCTGGCCTTTTTTTAGTCTTGTTTAATTTGTTTTTAATGTGATTTTAGCTAGGTGGTTTTAATTTTATATTGTTTAATGTCTTTTTATGGGGGAGGGTGGGGGTGGGTGGTGCTTTTAGTCGGTATTGTAGAGTTTTAATTGTTGGAAGCCGCCCCGATTGTTTTCGCAGAGGGGCAAGGTATAAATATTATTATTATTATTATTATTATTATTATTACTATGGCCTCCCTTCCTCTTATAGCTGAGCTAGATGAGTTTATGTGTATACTTATGTTTAACAAAAATGTGGTAATCTAGAAGAAAATCTCCTTTTGGGGCGTTTGATGGGTGAACATAGGCAAAAGGAAAGTCCAGGTAAAAATAGAGAGCAAGGGTGGACTGGGAAACATTTTGGTCTACCTGCAGTCATCTTTCATGTCAAAAAATTTTGTGCAGAAAGATCTGATGCAGCCATATCTGCTTCTACTGTCAGACAATGTCTGCTGCGTTTTTCTTCAATCTCAAACCACTTATGCCTTTGCATCACATGCCTCCACTTGTTTTCTCTCTTCCTACTTATTTACCCTTCCTCACTATCCTGAAAACAGCAAAATAAACACATGGGCCAGTTAGCTGTAAAGTAGTTCTCTCACCTTTCCAGGGTGATCCAATTAGGGAACGTCAGAATGAAGTGTTTAATACAGCAACAGGCCATGAAGTCCAAGAAAACATATGTGAAGGAGGCCCTGAACAGGTTTCTTACTGATCCTCTTGTGCATGTGCAACATGACAGTTAGCAACATATCTTCTGTTTCACAGTGTTAACTAAGTGACAATGCCGGGAGAAGACAGAGAAAAGGAGCTAACATCTTATATTGTATATACTGATGAGAGTCTTTAACATGCACAAGATAGTAATACAAGCAGATTTGAGCAAAACCTGAATTTTGCAAAAATGCAAGATGGGGGGGGTATAAACTGTGACCCAACCCTCCCATCAAAGAAACCTATATGGGCTGAGCATGCTTAGAGGGTCAAAAAAATTATTCAAAAAAGTTTATTCTTGAGAGGGAAATAAATGACACTCTAGTGCAGGGATGAGCAACTACATATCCTCTAACATTTCACATATAAAAACTGGGACATGTGGCTTAGCAGCATCAGAGTGTGGTCAAAATGTCAAAGGTTATTAATAAGGAAGAATACGCAACCTCGGAGTGGCTGCAACAGTTTGCTTTGCCTGAGCCTACTGGGAAGGTCAAGATTCTGCCCCTTACATGTCCTCTCCTGCCACTGAGTAAACTGAACTTAGCTTGCAGCAGTTTAAATAAGCTGAGGACAAAGAGAAAAAGTGGTAGGAGAGAGAAAGTGGGACATTTTAAAAGCAACTGAAACAGTGGGACAATAGAGGATTAATCCAGACTCATTCCTGGCAATCAGGGCACTTGGATGTCCTCTTGTCTTACCACCTTCAACACTCTGAGAATTGTCTCTCTTGGCCAATGACAATAGATAGTTTGAGGATCAGAGAGCTCTGGTACATCAGCAGACTACAATCCCCAGCATCTCACAGGATGGAGCCATAGAACCACAGTGCTATAAATCACAGTGCTATGGAGCCATAGAATCACAGTGCTATGACTGTGTAATGTGAAATGGGCCCAGGCAACTCTGGAATTTCATATTTTCAAAAAGGAGGGTCAGTGAGTGCATGCTTCTTTGGTCTAGCAGTCCTAGGTATAACCTCAAATCTAGACAAGCCTAAATCCATTAACATCACAATCCTATACAAGTCTGTCGAAATGTAAGGGTAAATCTGCACTGTAGAAACAATGCAGTTTGACACCACTTTAAGTGCTGCAGCATGAAATCCTAGGATTTGTAGTTTTACAAGGTCTTTAGCCTTCTCTGCCAAAGAGTGCCGGTGCCTCACATAACTACAAACCCCAGGATTCTGTAGGAGAGAGCCATAGCAGTTGAAGTGGTGTCAAGCTGCATTATTTCTACAGTGTAGATGCACCCACAGTCACATTGACTTCAACACATCTTACTCTCAAATAAAACACTATAGGATTGAAACCTAATTCTGCCTTCTCCTCAATACTCCATCTGTGATGCAATGAAGAGATGTTCAACAGTAGAACAGAAGGTGGTAAGCTGAGATTGAGTGACTGCCGATCAGGGATGGTTTAACTGGGCATTCCTGCACTGGCAAGGCAGTTTGACTGGATGGCCTTTAGAGCACCTTCCAAATCTATAATTCTATGAAGAAAGAGCAGGGAAGAGCCTTAGGGCTGAAGAATCCAGAGATACTTTGATTTATTATCCTTGCATTTATTATCCTTTCATACCGCATTCTGTCTTCCAGTTCCATGATTCTACAAAGACACTGTGGTTACAATATTAAGCCATTTCCCCTCCCTGTCCTACTTTTCTTTAAGAACGTGTCTAATGAAGAATTCTGGAGAACTTGAAAGCTTGCTCACTGTTTTTGTGAGAGTCTGGATGTTCCGAATAAAGGCATTTCCTAATGGTGCATTTTTCTTATAGGCGGCCAACGCAGCTTCTTTTCTCTTTTCATTATCTTGGAGTCATTGCTAAAAAACAAACCAACCCCCCCCCACCCTCCTGTCTTTTGAAGGATGAAACATTTGGTGCCTGTCTTTAAGAATTTTTCACTGTGTTCCCATTGTTTTTCCTTGTGCTGCACGTCGGTGGATGAAAAAATACATAGTGAAGAAGACTGTCAACGTCACTAGCCCTCCCCATAAGAAAAATGTGTCATGTGGAATCCTTGATAGATTAATATCTAAACAGGGGTGGTACTTATATATGACCCTCCAAATGTTATTGGGCTCCAACTTCCAGCATTCTTCACCACAGACCATGCTGGCTTGAAGCTGCTGGGAGCTGCATTCCAACAACAACTGTAGGACTACACAACTTCCATCCTTTTTCCAAAATCACAAATAAAATCAAGTTTAGCAAGAATGAACACTAGACATACAGCAAAGGTGGGAAACTGTGTACGGGAGGGGACCCATTTTCCACCTCCACCAAAGCCCTGACAGTCTGCACTGCTAAGCCCAACATGACCAAAAGAGATGTTATATCACTTTTGAGTTCATTTGTGGCTGATTTTTATCTTAGGGCTTGTCTCAACAGTGAAGATAATCCTAACGTGATGCAAATGGAAAGTGATCTGTACAAATGGACATTTGCATAAATGAATGTCATTCAGAAGGAGGGCAGTCAAATCCACCACAAACTCCATGTGGGTAGCCTCCGGGGCTTCTCCCAGATTTTTTAAAAAGCTCTGTATGGCATGCAAATGTCCGATCATTTGGACACTCGCATTCGCAATGGTACAACCAGGGAGCATAATCTGATTGGCTGGATGAGCATGGGGGCAGGGCTAGCAAACAGGGAAAGCGCCTGCTGCTACCATGTTGGATATTTGGCTAAGCGAGGGTCTGGTAAATCGATAAAAGGGCGACCTCATACTCTCTCTTTTTATTCTTTTTGTAAATACGAAATATTGCATGTGCACACCATGGTAATTTTTTTTTAAACAATGTGGTGGTGGCAGATTTAAAAGCATGAATAATTCACTCGCAGCCACAATCTTGGCTAGGGGGTCATGCAAAATTTAGGGGAGCTCTTTTGACCATTAAGACAGGTCACAGCATTGTGAATGGCTGCTTTTTCAGATGTGTTCATATTTCCCCCTCCTCATACAGACAAGCACTTATTTTTCCAAAGGGCTTGGGGGTGGGTGGTGGGTGGTTGTAAAGGCAAAAGCTGCTGCCCATTTTGAGGAGGTTGGGGAGTGAAAACTCACCCCAAAATTTAAAAATGGGGCAGTTTAGAAGGCTTGGAGTATTTTAGGAGCTGCTCTTAGGGGTCAGGTGGACCATGTACATTCCCATGGGCCATGCTTTGCCCTACCATGAGGTACAGACCCAACCAAAATTCATTTCATCTCTTGCTTCAAGGGAAATTACAGTAGCAACTCAAAGGGTTACTGAATGCTGGAGAGACTGCCAAAGGAAGACCCATGCAAGCATGCAAGCCAACACCCAACCCCGTGGAACATTACCGATAAACTGATGTGCAATGTAGCTTCCTTACTAAATTTTCTAGAAAAAGGAAGAAGGCCCTGTTCACAACTTCAGGAGAGACTGCAGACCCCAGTGTGAGGGTCTCATGTGAAGGTACATGCTGACATGGCCACACTCTTCCCCTATGCAAGATGAAAAGATCTGGAAATGAATCCTGCAAGGATCAAACACACCTCTCTTAGCAAGAATGTAGTCTAAACAGGTGAGAACAAGATGCACTTGCCTGTACTGGAATTCACTCCTTCTACCACCACGCTTGTTTTGTTTTGGTGAATCCATATTAAACCAAACAGACTTTCCCAAGCCATATGACGCCTACTCGCCTGGGATGGTGTTTTGGCAAGACAAGCATGTCATGTGCTCAGCGAGAAGCCTGTGGCAGCAAGTCCACAGGGGAGAACACAGATAGCTCTTTTGGTTAGCGTGCCCTCCAACTTTTCATGGATGAAAACCAGAATATGTGTGGCCAAGCAACACCAGAGTGTGGTCAAGATAGCAGAAGTTATTAATGAGGAAGAACAGACCAGCCAGTAGAGGCTGCAGCAGTTTGCCTTTGCCTACTGGGAAGTGCAAGATTCTACCCTCTCCTCTCCTTCCCCCATTAATTTGAGTGTAAACTACTTTTGCACTTTGAACTCAGTTTGCAGTAATGGAAGTAAGCTGAAGACAAAGGGGGAAATTAGAGGAGGCGAGGCAAACTAGGACATTTTAAAAGCAGCTGGAAAAGTGGGGTGACAGAGGACTCGCCAGAACAGTGTTATGGGACAGAGACAGCTGCTTTGGTGGATGACCTACCCAGGGAACTGGACAGGGGGAGCGTGTCCCTGTTGGTTCTGCTGGACTTCTCAGCGGCTTTCAATATCATCAACCATGGTATCCTTCTGAATCGCCTCTCTGGAACAGGGCTTGGAGGTAGTACTGTTTTACAGTGGCTCCGCTCTTTCGTGGAGAGGCACTCTCAGAGTGGTGCTGGGGGATGACTGTTCGACTGCTTGGCCACTGGCCTGTAGAGTCCCTCAGGGGTTGGTCTTATCCCCTATGCTTTTCAACAACTACATGAACTGCTGGGAAAGGTTGTCCGGAGACTTGGAGTCACCAGGATGCTGATGATACCCAGCTCTATTACTCCTTTCCACCTAATTCCAAGGAAGCTGTTCCTCTGCTAAACCAGTGTCTGACAGCTGTAATGGACTGGATGAGGGCAAACAAACTGAAGCTTAATCCAGACAAGGCAGAGGTGCTGTCAGAAGACAGACCTGGGAATAGGGATTCAGCCTCTGTTAGATGGGGTTACACTCCCCCTGAAAGCGCAGGTTCGCAGTTTGGGGGTACTCCTGGATTCAGCTCGAAGCCTAGAGCTCCAGGTTTCAGCAATGACCAGGAGTGCCTTTGCATGGCTAAAACTAGTGCACCAACTGCGCCCGTTCCTAGAGAAGTCAGATCTGGCCACAGTGGTACAATGGTAAATAGCCTGGATACATCCCATTTGGATTACTGTAACGTGCTCTACGTGGGACTGCCTTTGAAAAGTGCTCAGAAACTTCAGTTGGTCCAAAGAGCTGCAGCCAGGTTGTTAACTGGGGCCAGCTACAGGGAGCACACAAATCCTTTGTTGCAACAGCTCTATTGGCTACCAGTCCATTTCCGAGCACAATTCAAAGCGCTGGTTTTGACCTATAAAGCCATAAACGTCTTAGGTTCAGATTATTTGAAGGATCATATCTCCCTGTATGAGCCCAGTAGAACTTTAAGATAATCTGGAGAAGCCCTTCTCTCTGTTCCACCATCTTCTCAGACTCCTTTGGTGGGAACAAGGGAGAGGGCCTTCTCGGTGGTTGCTCCCAGACTGTGGAACTCCCTCCCCATCTTTGCTCTCCTTCTGGCAGCAAGTTAAGACATTTTTATGCCGTCAAGTTTTTATGAACTAACAAGGGCTGGGCTAGTGAGACTGTGAGGTGTAGTTTTAAGCATTTTAAAGGGTTTTCAAGGCATTTTCATTTTTACTGTAATGTGTTTAACTTGTAAATTGTTTAATTCTTTTAAAATTTTATATTTATAATGTGATTTTAACTTTGTACTGTTTTTAGCTTGTATGGTTTAAAACAGGTTGCTAGCTGCCTTGAGTCCCATTGGTGGGGAACGGGCAGGATATAAATAAATAAATAAATAAGATATGTAAATGAGAATCAACCCATTTGAAATGTGCTACTAGATGAGAGCTCTACAGACACCATGAACTGTTACAAAGACAGAGAAATGGATCCAAAAGCAAATCAGGCCTCAGTTCTCCCTAGACGTCAAATTACTAAACTGAGGCTATCATAATTTGGACATATAATAAAACAATGTGACTCTCTGGAAAAGACAACATTCAGTTTAGTGGAAGGCAGTAGGAAAAGAGGAAGACCACATTACTGATGGATAGACTCAAGCAAGAAAGCCACCACCCTGACCTAGCAAGATCTGAGCAGAGCTGCTATTGACTGGAACTCAAGGAGGTCTCTTTTTCATAGGGTCACAATAAGCCAAAGCCAAGTTGAGAGCAGTTAACAACAACAAAATCAGAACACCAGCCAAATGAAAAAGTCAAGCCTGCCTTCTGGATCCCTGGCTTATGAACTAGAAAATCCAGCACAACTAACCTTAATTTCTTTGCAAAGGTGTTCCCTCTGATTAAATAAATGCACCCATTGCTCTTGATTTTGATCTAGTGAATCACTCTGTTGGTCAGAGGAAAGGCTTGGAGTGATGAGTGCTAATGTGCTCCATTGTCACATGTGCTTCTTTTATAAGCCACTCAGACTACTTAATGAAATAGGAGAGCAGGATGGAAACATTAAGAGATGACAAGTGAGACCTGCAACAAAATGCAAATTAATCCATTCCATTTCCCTTCCCCTACAATTTTCCATCCCTTCCACCTGACCACCAAGTATCTTTCATCTGCACTGGGCTATTTTGAGATCCCTGTCCCTTTTTGGCTTTGTTCTTTTAGGGGGTACCATCTGCAACCTTTGGGGATCTCTTGAGCCTGCTCACTACCCCCTCTCGTGTGCAACAGCACTCACTTCTGAACACTAGAAATAAAGGAAGGGGTAACAAGCAGGGGCCTCCAAGGCGGACTGTTCAGGGAGCTGTACCATCCCAGATCTGGCCCTTGGAGCCAAGCTGAGGATGTGTCCAGGGAGTGACAGCATGGCTCCATTGCACTCTGAGAAGTTTTGCCAAGGATTTGCACAACTCCCTGTAACAGAGTTTGGGAAAGTTACTTTTTTGGGCCTTAGGCATTGGACTTAAAGCCTCTAGCAAAAAAAAGGAGCAGCTTTTATACCTGCCCAACCCCTACCTTTTCCTCTTTATCCTCTGTTGAGTTGGAAGATTTTAGCGATATCAGCACTGGGATGATGGTGAAGTAACACACTTTTGGTATTAGGTTATAGCAGTGTGTCTGCAGTAAACTATGCAATAAGGTTTAAGCTGGGAAAGAATGTGATTCTATTATAGTCAGTCCTACTGCAGCTGTGTGTGCCTGCCTACAACAGGTAAGGTAAACAGCAGCTGCTTCCAGATTCCATTACTGAGCATGTGTGAACATCAAAATCAAGGCAAAGGGGTGGGAATAAAGTGAATTAGGTTGCCTCAACAGCTCCCATGAGCATGTTTAAAAAGCAGATATCTATAAGTATGGCCACCAAATTGGAAACCCATCAGAAAAACTGAGACTGTGGAACAAATAGTAAATACCCTGGATACATCCCATTTGGATCCTTGGATACATTTTGGAAGAAATTTTCAAATAGTCTAGCAGGTTCAGAATGTTTCTGTTTACTAATTCAAGGCTTATCTGACCTGGTTGTTTCATTTTCATACATGTATACTGTTAGTTTTGAATAAAAGCTTTGCTGAAACTGTTCTTTTTTTGTGCTGTAGGAACCTATCCCTGTTCTTTCCATGTTGCTTTTGCCTCTAGAGTAAAATGTTCTGTTAAAGAAGTCGTGCCCAGGAATTCATCTACTTTGTTAACTGGGGTATACCTGTACAGCTCTGGAATCTCCTAGCTAAATCCCCTGGGGCCTGGGGCCTGACTAGGCCTGAGAGTTAAAGGAAAAAGACTTTGCAGAGTCCCAGAGTCTTATGGGCTATCTAGTCTGACCCCAAATAGTGATTGTAAGATTACAGCATTCAGCAAATAGACATTAGAGTCGGAATGGCTACTACAGCACGGCCTGGAGTGATGAATCTGCTCTGGTTTTTAATCCAAACATTAAAAGAGCTCTCCAAAGTGCTGGTCTCAGTCCCCCAAATAAGGCCCAGCATCCTCAACAGTTACTTAAAAGTCAGATTTGCTGACCCATTGATATTGGAGCCGCCAGCCATGCTAAATGGGAGAATCTGGGAATGGTAGTCCAAAAGCTAACTTTTCTGAACATTCCTCTGAAGTCTTCCCTTTAGAACAGTTATGCACAACTCTTCCCTACCTGTAATTAGGATCCAGAGAAACAAGGGCTGGCCCTTGCATTAAGCAGAGTGAGGCACCTCGCCCAAAGAGCAGATCTGGCATATCACAAAAGGGCAGCAATTTCTTACTTAAAAAACAAAACAAAACACAACCTTTGTTATTATCATCATAATAACAACCTTTGTTATTATCATCATTGCTCTATAATGAGGAGAGGGGTCTTTTGGAGTCTTTGCCTCAAGTGCCAAAATACCTTTGTCAAGCAACGTGATGTGACTGTTATGTACATAACTTTAATGTGAATTAAAGTACAGAGAATGTAAGCACCACTTGCTGCTCTACTCCAAGCAGAGCAGCTAGTGTGGACTAGTGGTTTGACTGCTGGACTAGGACTCCACGAAGTGAGGGTTCGAATCCCTGCTTAGCCCTGGAAACCTATTGGGTGACCTTGGGTAAGTTACTCTCAGCCTCAGACAAAGGCAATGGCAAACCTCCTCTCAATGAAATATACGTTTTTTCAGGAGACTCTGTCTCATGTAGTGATCTGGAGGTTGGACCAGAACTCTGGGAAACTAGGGTTCGAATCCCCATTCAGCCCTGGAAACCCACTTGGGTAAGTCACTCTCTCTCTCAGCCTCAGAGGAAGGCAATGACAAACCCTCTCTGAACAAATCTTGCTAATAAAACCTTGTGATAGGTTCACTGTAGAGTCGCCGTAAGTCAGAAGCGACTTGAAGACACACAACAGCAACAACACAGGCAACCAAGCATGTTAGGCCACCTCTGAAACACTTTAGGATTTTTATGTGGGCTACTTAACTGGTCACTAAAGTTTCCCATCACCTCTGTGAGCGTGTAAATGTCAATATCAAATGGAAATTCCTTCAAATAATTAAACCAGATTTATCTTGCACATGGAAACATCTCTTGGATTGGATAAATGGGCATCATTCATATGAAGTTTCTGGAGTAAGGCTAATGTATTTCAGATGAATGGTCAACAATGGATATTGTATCTCAACTGATGGTCTATATGGCTGGATACTGCCTGTTTTTACTAATGCTAAAGGCTTATAATACTCAAAATCTGGGAAGATAAACATTCACCATCTATCCCTCAACCATCAAAAGATCTTACTGCTTTAGCTACTCATAAATATGTATTTTATAGGCATTTGCCTATGTTGTATGTTTTATAGTGTATTTTATGGTGTATTCCATTTGCCTTTATATAATGGGTTTTCTGTTTTAGTACTGTATTCTAATGTTTTAATCTATGCTTTTAAATTAATGTTTTACATGGTTTTACATTTACAGGTTATTTTAATCTTAATTTTTTTGTATGTTTTTAACTACATGTGGCTTTACTTGTATTTCTTTTTAATCTGTAAATTGCCTTGAGTCCCACTCAAGCGAAAAAGTTGGGATATAAATAAACTAAACAAATGATTGAGTTTATAGACTTCATCATCAAGAAAATGTGAGATTAAAAAAAATATGGACAGATTATATCAATGTACAACTCGCCTCCACCCCTGTATCTGTGGAACCAATATCTATAGTTTCAGTTATCCATGGCTGAAAAAAATAGGGACAAATTATACCTTTGGTGAGGCACTCTCTCATCTGAAGCAGATGCATAATATAGGGAGAAGGAGCAACTATCCTGCAGGCTGTCTGCAAGGCCTTAGTGCCATATTCATGCCAAGAACTGCTGTCATTTTCCCTAGTTATCTGTGCTGCTGAGATCTACACTGCTAGGTATACTTGGACTTTGCTTTTTTACAACACACAGTATTTAGACAGCTTCTTACTCCAGGCAACCCATCCCCACCTTGATTGACCCTAATCCCGCTCAATTTGCCTTCTATTTATTCTTCACCGAGCATGTAGGCTAACCTCAGTCTCCAGCTCAGAGCATAAAAGGGATGATCACATTTTTCTCTAGCCTGCCTTGGAAGTGACCTGATTAGTCCCACGGACAGACTTGAACCCAAGCAAGCTTTGATATTTTCAGAGCAAGAGTAGCCATGGCCGCTTTTCCCCCACAGACAGGGGACCTCTAGTCCTCCAGATGTTGCTGGATTACAACTTCCATCATCCTCAAATACTGGCCATTTTGGTGAGGGTGGATGAGAATGAGGGTGGCAGGGAGCAGTGAAACAACTCCAGGTTTTAGTTGAACTTTTAAGGAGTGAGCCAAGGTGTGGAGCCCTAGCCGCAAAATAGGTACAGCTCTTTCAAAATGCAGATTAAAAGCAGTGGATTTACTGTCCTACTGATGCTGGAGCAATCTGCCACCGCTGGTGACAGTGTCCCATCCCTTGCAGTATAGGTCACACACACCCTGTATCTGTGGAACCAATATCCACAGTTTCAGTTATCCATGGCTGAAAAAATAGGGAAACGTACCATAGAGTCACGCTGGGAAATGCCTAGAGAGGTATCCTTTCTAGGAATCACTAGGTCCTCCAACACAACTCTATGGAATATTTGTACTGGAAGTCCTTTATTTTAATAGGGTGCGCTATTATCTGTGGTTTCACTTATGAACGGAAAGTCCAGGAATGTATACCCTGAGGATACAGGAGGCAACCCATATGCCTTAGTTGCAACACGCAACGATTTGAACAGGCACAACTTTAAGTCATCGGTAAAAAGTTTCCTGAATGGTTTTTCTGTCTTACAGTAAGTACAATTTTTTGGATCATGGTGACCAGCAGCACATGGCAGTTGTTGAGCTGTTTGGCTTCCCCACCCTCTTCTTCCCGGAAGCCTTTGTTTTGGAGGGAAAGGGAAGAGAGCCAACCAATCAGAAGCCTCCAGAAGTCTGGGGGGGGGCGGGATTGGAGGAAGCCAGGTGTAGGCTTCATTCAGATCTTCTCCCTGACTATTTAACCCAAAGTCCAGGGCTCCCAATCTCAGTTCATGTCTGCTACCATGTTAGAACTGTACCATATTTTAGACCAAAGCTTCTTAAACTGTGACATGCAGCCGTATATGGGATTGTGTAATTGAATGTGAGGACTGCAAAAAATTTGGCAACAGTAAATTTGATTTGTATACCTATTTACCCAGGGTCATGTAAAAATTTCTCAGGCAAAAAGGGGTTGTGAGTAGAAAAAGTTTAAGAAGCCCTGTTTTAGACTACATCTTCACCACACATCACCTTTTAATCTTCACCCCATTTTATTCTTTTGCTGTTACACTTCCCAGACAAAGAAGCTGGGGGGTAAATCTTTGCTTATCATTTTTCCCCCAGGCAAAAATGAATAACTTTAAAAGATTTCACCCCAGATTAGAAGGCTTTTAAAAAATGGGGGGATGATTTTTTTTTTCTCATTTCAGGACCTTTGCAAATAATTTATTTGCACAAAAACTTTATTTTTGTACAAAAGCTACATTTGTGCAATGTGTTTGCAAGAAGGCAGTGCACTTACTTTGTGCAAAATACATACTTTTTTTGCACTAAACACTCCCCACCCCACAAACAGATTTTCTACCAAAAAAAAAATGTCCTGAAATGTGAACGTTTTGTGAGGAACCAGCACTCTTTGGCAGAGGAGGCTAAAGACCTTGTAAAACTACAACTCCCAGGATTACATAGGATGGAGCTACAACCCTTAAATTAGTGCCAAGGGGCTGAAGATGGTGTATGCAGCTCCTTCTCTTTCCCACTTTATCCTCACCATGACCCTGTGAGGTCAGTGAGAGCGACCAGCCCAAGGGCAGCCAATTAACATTCACGACCCAGTGGGGACTTAGAATCTTGATTTCCCAAACCTCCATGCAACATTCTAGCCATTACACCACCCAGGAACAAGTAAGATTACACTCTCTGGTGGAGATCCTATGTGGTTGTGCACAGTGTGAGAGTTCCACAGGTGTGTCAGGGATTGTAGAAACCATGTGTAGAAATTTTACAAGAAAAGAAGCAATGGCCTGTAGGGGCCAGTAAAAAAGGGCTACGCACAGCTGGTGTTTAGCATTCAAGGCCTAGTGTGTAGGAGTTACTGAAGTACTGTCTGCAGACCCTTATCTTCATGGGAAAGATTGTACAAACTGTGAGCTTGGGAACAGCTCTGTGGGTATGAATGTATAACCCATCATGTTGTATATATAAAGCAGTGCAGGCCTTTGTCACATCCCCTTGGATTTTTGTCTGTCTTGCTGACATGCATCATGTATGCTTGTATGGATCCTCATGGATCGGGCTTGTATATACTACTCTACTATACTCTAGTAAAGACTTGTAGATTATACACACACTGTGTGTGAGTTCTTTATTAGCAGTCCTATGCAAGATACATGTGCCTACACTTATAGTGCAGCTTGGCCCTCTGCACATGCCCGGGGAGGGGGGACTTGTTCGCACGCCCCAACAATGTGGGACTCTACTAATGCTCCCTTGTCACCACCCTGGGACTCATTGTTCCACTGTCATCACCCTCCCACACAGCCATTCCATGGCTGGTGGTGAGTGGAGAGGACTGGAAAAGCATCACACTATGTGCTTATAGGCAGATGCAGACCAAAAGACACCTTTCACTGAAATCCACTATGATCCACCAGAGGCTTTACCAGATGATGTCATCAATCTATGTCTTGCTACATGGACATAGCCAGATGCTTTTCCAATCCCCTCCACAGTTCAACAGCAACAAAATGGCCATGGGTGAGTGGGGGTATGCAGTGCAACAGTAAGTCTGGGGAAGTTTTGGTCATTGCAAAGAGAGGAACAAATACCAACCTCTGCAATCACCAAAAAAAACCCAAAAGAGATACGCAGGTGTACAGTGGACTTATGCCTGAGTTTGCCCACAATTTATTCAGCAGGAGGAGAGGAGATGAAGGAGAAAAATATCACCCATCCTAGTAAACTCAGGCAAAAGCCAACAGCTACAGCCTCTCCTAGTTTGTTTGTTCTTCCTCATTAATAACTTGTGCCATCTTGACCATATTTTGATGCTGCATGGCCAAACACGTCTCAGTTTTCGTCTGTAAAATGTTGGAGGGCATGAATTTCACATACCCTCTTGGTATTCCAGGATAAATACAGTAATAGAAAGCAGACCTCATTCAAATCCAGCTTTTGGAGTGAACATGTTGATGTCTGGGAGTGAAAATAATCTTACCACTTAATGGTTTTTGCTATGCAAAAGGCAGTTAAGTCCAGGACACTTGCTTGAGGCACACATTTGTCCATAATAAGCAAAACCATTAAAACCCTGCAATAAACCAAGATGGCATGCTCACTCCCCCACACCAGGCAAGTGGATCAGGAACAATTAACCAGAGAGGGAGATGTCTCTTTTCTTTCATGAAGTTGGCTTCAGCTCTCTCAGCAATTAACGTTCTGCTGGCATCCACCTGGAGAAATCAGATCTGCAAGCTCAGTTTTCTGCCGACAGTTACAAATCACGAAAGCCATAAAAATTCAGAGCTTCCTCCCTGAGATAAGGGAAAAGCCAGAGTTTCCATGTTTCTGTAGGAGCCAGCTTTGCCAGGAAAGTCTTGACAAGCTCCCTGTTTTACATACTCTCTTAGAAGCCCAGCAGTTCCTCTGTACGGATTTATGGCCAAAAGCACCAACAAAATCCTTTTCTTTTAAAAAAAACATACATACATAAAAATTAAAAAAGAAAAGCCCGATCTTGCATCTAACCACACTCCTTTATTTGAAATCAAGCAACATAATCTTCTCCACCCTTTCCTTTACTCACCTACACAGAAGCCACAACAGAATGACTTTCTCTGTGACCTTGACACCCACTCCTTTTGGTGAATCTGCTCAGGATCAGGTTGATTATTGAGTTGGGGGGGGGGGTTGGTCCTAAAAGGCCCAGGGGAAGTTTTCATGAAAACAGAAAAGAGCATCTTTTTGTGGATCCTTTGTGCATAACAGAAGTATAGTGTCTAGGGTTGCCAGATTGCAGGATCTAGCCCTGAGCTTCTAATTTTCAGGGGTCATCGCTGGAGGGAGGTGAGAATGCAATTTTTGCTCTATTTGGTGTGTGTGGGGGTCAGCTTCAGGCAAGACGAAAGGGCTGTGTGCAAATTTTCAGTTCACTTAGTAGAGCAGCAGCATGCTACAGTTTTGCAAGGCTTAATTGATTTGTTGCTACAACTTGCAAAGGATCTGTAGGGAAGTTTATATATAGTGTGGCCCCCTTATCTGCGGGGATACATTCCTGGACTTACCGTGGAAACGTATGCATAATAGAGACCCTATTGACCCTATTTCAACCCTATTGAAATGAATGACTCCCACCCCATGCATACCACAGAGTCGCACTGAAGGACCTAGAGATTCTTGGAAAAAACACCTCTCTGGGAATCTCTGGATCCTCTGGTGCGACTCTATGGTCAACTTCCAGCAGAAGTGTACAATAGAATCACATAGGAGGACCTAGACAATGCCTAGAGACAACATATTTTTTCAGACGCGGGTATATGAAACCATGGATATGGGGGTCACAGAATCATAGAGTTGGAAGAGACGAAAAGGACCATCTAGTCCAATCCCCTGCCCTATAGGAATACACAATCAAAGCGCCCCCTAACAGATGGCCACCTAGCCCAAAGAAGGAGACTCCACCACACTCCGGCAGCACATTCCACTGCTGAACAACTCTTATCATCAGGAGTCATACTGTATTTGGTTAACTTCTTGATAAAGAAAAACCCCTCTTTGGACAAGACTTCTATCTTAGCTTCCAAATAGGAAAATATACAGTATTCTCTCTTTCTCTCTCTCTGTTTGAATGACAAGCTGTGAGTGATGGTAGTTGGTACTTAATGCACAACATTGAATGATGTCATTAGAGGGCCATCCCTAAGTATTAGGTTTTGGCTCCAGAAACTTCCGGGCCTGGGACAATTCTGAACTGGCAACCCTAAGAGTGTCCAGACTGGAGGAAATCATAGTTTCATTCTATTCTGCTTTGCTCATGGCAGGTTGGCTGGGCGAGGTATGCCTGGTGAGCAGTTCTCTTCTTTGCCAACAGCTCCTGAGACACACTATCCACAATGCTGCAGCCTTATTTGAGAACTCACGCTGAGCAAGTCTTGAAGAGAAATAACAACGCAGAAAGAATCACAACCCAAAAACATCACCCAAGGAGACCTTCTGCTGTGCTTTCTGCAACCGGACTTGTTTATCTTGGATTGGCTTTTTTAGTCATCAGTGTGCTTGCAGAAAGCGCGGGATGAGTCCTTCCTGAATCTTCGTTTGCGAAGAAGAGCCAGAGAGGCTTTGCTCAGGTCTCACCTGAAATACTGTCTCCAGTTCTGCACACCACAGTTCAGGAATGATACTGACAATCTTTAACCTTTCCTCTTGGGAGTTCCATACCCCTATCAACCTCTGTTGACCTTATCTGAACTCATTCAAATGCAAGTACAGCAAGGATGTAGCTATGGGGAGGGGCAAATTGAGAGCACTTACACCCGCAAATATGAATTCTGACCCCCTACAATGAAATTTTCCTTCAGTATCCAAATTTCTAACATTGCAGTAACTTAAAACCAAAAAAGAGGCAGGCAAATTTACCAAGGGAATGTGAATGCAGCAATCTAAGAGTTCTAGGTATGAACAAATTTCATGGGGAACAGAATTCTTATTTGGAGGTCCAGTGCCCTCATTTTGTCTCCCACCAGTAACTACACCCCTAAGCTACAGCCTTCTTTAAGAAACTAGGAGGGTCTAAAAAGACAGTAGCCAGGTAGTCATCAATGCTCCTTTTAAACCTAATGACTGCTACCTACATTTTCTTTAAATGCCCACCACTGAGCAAAAGACGTCCAATTCTCTTGACTCCTCTATGCACCTTTAAAAAGCCTAAGGCCCAAATTCTCCATTTGGAGGAAGGATGGAATCAATTATGATGGAAAATGATGCCTAGCTACCAAACCGAATTGGTGGCTCCATCCATTTGTGGACTCTTCTCACATTTCAACAAGACAGGCATTGTGCTGGCATTTCTGCGCAGGAGGAGTTATTACAGCATGCCATCGAGAGCTGTAGCAACCCCTCTTATCTACGGATTCCTGCCAACACATTTTCACATTAATCCTAGAAAGCATGAGATGAGGTCTCAGACTGAGCCTACCTCTGGACAAGATTTCATAGGGCACCACAACTGAGAAAACTCTTTCTTAAGTCAAATTCTTCTCCAAAGGCACACAGGGTGCACCTACACTGTAGAAATAATGCAGGTTGACACCACTTTAACTGCCATGGCTCCATCTTACAGAATCCTGGGGTTTGCAGTTTTGTGAGGCACTGGCACTCTTTGGGAGAGAAGGCTAAAGACCTTGTAAAACTACAAATCACAGGATTCCATAGGGTGGAGCTACAGCACTTAAAAGTAGAGTCAAACTGCATTACTTCTACAGTGTAGATACATCCTCAGAGAAATATAATGACCTGGACATACAAACAGGGACTGAAGTCACTTAAGGATTAACCAATGCTTATCAGGCAACAGTATACAACTTCTAAAAATCAGAAAATCAAAGGTCCCAAAATCAGAAATCAAAATGGTTTTGAAAATAAAAGTCTAAAATCAGAAATCTGTGAAGCATATGGTGGGAAGACAAGGTCTGAATGTCAACCAGGACTTTGGATCAGAACCTGTGCTCATGCCTAGAGCCTGGTCTTGGAGCATGTGAAATAATAGTCAAGAGAGAAATATAAATACGTAAGAATCGTGATGGATCCAACCTAAAACCTGTCTTAGTCTAATGTCTTGTGTCCCTCAATGACCGACCAGAGGCCTATGGGTGGAGTCCATACACAGAGCATGAGTGAACAGCATTCACTCACCGGTGTTGCTCAGCAACTAATACTGGGAATCACAAAGCCTGTGATACCAGACGTTGTATTCAGCCATCCTATCTACCATAGTAGCCACTGAATATTCCTGAAGCTTTCAAATCCCCTTTCAAAGCCACTTAAGTTTGTGGCCATAACCAATCTGAATCCCATAGATTAGCTATGTGCTATTAACAAATACGAATGCAAATTTTCCAGAAATTTTGAAGCCATGGGTGGGGGAGGGAGGGAATTATTCATTTCTTCTGTCTCTCTCTCCTCTGGTTTTTCTTTGCAAACTAAGACTCATGAAGGACTCATCCCATGCTTTTTGCAAGCGCGCTGATGACTGAAAAGGCCAATTCGAGATAAACAAGTCCAGTTGCAGAAAGCACAGCAGAAGGTCTCCTTGGGTGATGTTTTTGGGTTGTGATTCTTTCTGCGTTGTCGTTTCTCCTCAAGACTTGTTCGTCGTGAGTTCTCAAATAAGGCTGCAGCATTGTGGATAGTGTATCTCCATGCCTCCCAATGTGAGGCCAGGGCGGACCATTGTTGGTGATCAATTTGGCCGAGCCTGAGATGTTGTTTCAGGGAGTCCTTGTATCATTTTTTTGGAACACCCCTCTTACGCTGACTCATGGCGAGTTCACCGTAGAGTACTATTTTTGGGAGGCGATGGTCCTCCATCCTAGAAACATGCCCTGCCCAGTGCAGCTGTGTTCTCAATATCATGGTCTCAATGCTGGTGATCCTTGCTTGCTCAAGGACAGCAACATTCGTCACATAGTCAGTCCAGTGTTTCTTACACACACACAAACACACAGAGAAATTTTCAGGATTTTTTTTTAATGAAATATAGTACCCTTTACAAACTGAAAGTCACTGTTACTTTAGGAATGTAAAATGCACTATCAGCCTCAGAAAACCCTGTCATAGGTTTGCCTTAGGGTTACCATAAGATAGAAACGACTTGAAGGCACACAACAACAACAAGAACAACTTGGCTGAGGATAAGAGTATCATGTTTGATATATTAAAGGTACAGTTTATTAGGGTGATAATAACAAACAGAAGATAGTTTTAATTATATTATTCTTACAAATGAAGCTACAAGGTCCTGAAGTGAGCTATAAGGGTCCTCTTTGCTTCTGCTAATTTATGAGATGAAAAACGAACAGTAAAAAAGAAAGAAAGAAAGAAAGAAAGAAACTATCAGTATAATCAAAACAAGGAAAAATATTTAATCTTTTCTGCTCCTCCCCAGAGTGTCACAGTGGTGCAGTGGTTTGAGCACTGGACTATGACTCTGGAAACCAGGGTTTCAATCCCAACTCGGTCATGGAAACCCATCAGGTGATCTTGGGCAAGTCACACTCTCAGCCTCAGAGGAAGGCAAAAGCAAAACCCCGTCTGAACAAATCTTAGAAAACCCCATGGTAGGTTTGCCTTGAGGTTGCCATGTCAGAAACAACTTGAAGGCACACCACAACAAAGTCCTCCATAGTACCAAGCAGACGTAAGGCCTTCATTTCCATTAAAAGAACTGAGAAGAAGAAAAAACAACCAAGGCCAATTACAATTACATTGAATTACAATGAGATACTACATGTAGTCTTACATAAAGGTTGACCAGCTACCTAGTTTTTAGAAATAATGTAGAGAGGGAATAAATATGTAAATACCTTGTCTTAAAATATTTTATTCATTATTCTAAAAGAAAATATCCCATGACCCAAGGTTTCCCCCTCCCCCCCAAAAAAAAATTCTGGAAAAGAAAAGGTTTTGGGGAGAGAAAAATGAGGAAAGACAGTTCTGAATACGCCACCCCCTCCCCAAAATCTTAATTTTTCTGTTTTCAGGTCTTCACATCACTATTAAGAAAAGAAAAGAGCTTCTGAATAGATGCAAAGCATCTATGCTACTGAGGAGCTCTGGGAACCTAAACATACATACTCAGGATTAGGGCTGTCTGTAATCTTAGAACCCTTAAGAAGAAAAAAAAAGCACTACTGGAAATGTGCTGAGCAAGAGCATAAAAAAGCCACGAGTCTTCCCAAAGGAGATGGGAAGCTTTTGCATTCTGAGGAATACTGGAAACTGCTTTATACGGCTGGTCTATCTAGGCTACCATGGCCTATTTTAGCTGTCTAGTGTCTCAGGCCCAAACCCCACTTTCATGCTCTGTTCCCAGCTGCTCTATCCCACCTCTGGGCTCTGGAGATCTTCATTAGGCACTGCTTCAAATCATCAATCTCATCTCCATAGCTGTAAGGGCTAGCTGCATGCTTTTTCCTAAAGTGAGTATCAATGTCCTCAAGACCCAAACTACTGCTGTGCCTCATCTCTTGCATGCTGCAACTGTAGAAGCATGGAGCACACAAAGTTCTGGATACCACCACACAGTGAAATCCCCAAAGCACCGACATCCTAGTCGTGGCACAGGCGACTGTGGAAGCCATCTCTCCCAGAATACCTTGGCTCTGAGAACACCTCCAGAAATTAGGCATTTGGGGAACCAGTGCCACAGAGCCAGTAGCATTGCTCTCCCCCCCACCCCAGTAACATGTCTAAGCTCTGGTACAGAAGCTGACTAGATGGCATGATGATTTTTAGTTCGACACTGCTGACAGGACAACATTCTTCACTGCACTTGAAGGCAACAGGTTCACTGAAGGGATTAACAACAGGCCAGTGGTAGCGGACGGCTTCCATATCAGTGGGTTGGTGAATCGACTCTGGGTTACAGCCTGAACTTTAAAGAAGCTACCCAAGATGTTGAACTTCTTTTGAGGATAGGATTTAGCACCCTGGATAGCTCCTATAGAGTCCAGTCTGAAAACACAGAGCAAATTCACCTCTCCACTGGCATGGAAGTCAACCATCACTCACTGATGGCACACACAGTTCTACCTTTCAACAGAACTTTCTGCCACCCCCTGGTGTCCAATATCTGTTGCCTGAGGCAGATGAACACTCTACCAAATGGCAGCTCCAGCCATGATTTGGCTGGTCACTGCTGGAAATGGGACACAGGACAAGATGGATTCATTGGGATCCCAATCTAACACTGATGGTGGATCAACCCTCAGATCTCATATAGTTTCAGAAGTAAATGCAGTTAAACACTACATTCTATTTCATGTCAAAGTAACATTTATATGTTCACTGTGAAAGGTATTACTTATACTACTGGCAAAATTCTGTTGAATGCCATAAGATGCCAATACCACACTGTACATGCAAAATGGTGTCCCATATCAACTGTCAAGGATCCAGTACAGAAACAAAGCATCACAGGACGTAAAACTCTTCTTTAACACATTTGGTAAATAATCTGCAAATCTTTGACTAGTCACACAATTCTCAGAAACTCTGCTTCAGCTCTAATCTAAAACAATAATTGAGACTAAAAAGCACAACTTGACAAGGCCACAAATTAAGAGAGTATCTATGGAAACACAGAAGATGCTACAGGCCTAATTCTATTCCAATGGCCTCAATTGGAAGAAGAGCTTCTATCTTCAAGAGATTAACCTGTATTATCCAGGCCAGAACTGACATACACATACAGAGAAGGAGGAACCAGGGGGTTTAATCTCCACAGGGAAGAAATCTGAATGTATTTTTCTAAGCAACTGTCTGAACAAATGAAATGGGTTTATACTGAATCAGATCACTGGTCCATCTAGCTCAGTGCTACCTGGATGCAGCTTTCTGGGGTCTTGTCTAGGGCAGAGGTACTTTTCCAAAGGTTGGGTATACTTTTGGGGCAACAACTCCTAGGATCCTCTAGCGAGCATATGGGCTGGAGGATTCTGGGAGTCATCATTAAAAAAAGAGCAACATTTCTAAGCTCTCTTCTTTCTCATCACTACATGATCCCTTTTAATTGGAGATGTTGGGGACTGAACTGGGAACTTCTGCATTAAGAGCAGGGGCTCTGTTCCAATGGCCTCTCTATGGAAGCAACTTCTGGCATTAGTTAGAGATGAAATTCCCACCACAAGATTTTATTATCTAAACTCATATCTTACCACTGACAAGAATTCACCAGTCAGCCTAAAGCAGTCATCATTCCTGTCTGTCATTCATGTACCCTTGGAGAAGCAACATGGGGACAATTAGAACAGACAGGATTGTGTGCCGAGGATGACTAGAGTTAAGCCCATGGGTTGTATGCCCCCCATGACAGTTTCTGATGGCCACAATTATGCCCTTCAGCCCCAAAATTTGCTACAGCAGTAAAGGGCGCAAAATTTCACTTTTCAAACAAAGCACACTCCCACCAGTTTTGAAGCCAAATCACACTGACAGAAAGAGCGCCTTGTGTTAAACCACATGCCATGCTTTACAGGGAAATGGTCTCTGTGTGTGTGTGTGTACACACATATGCGCACACATGTGCATTAAGGGCAGTATTTTTCCCCATTGTGTCAAATTTGACAGTGTGGCAGAACCAGGGGACCAGAGTGCAACCCACCCCCACGGGGTTTGGGGGCAACGCAGACCTCCTCAGAAATCAAATCCTTTGATGCATGCAAAGAGGTTTTGAGCACTCAACTACCTCACCCCATCACACTGGTATAAAAGCTCAGCATCGTTACCAACCATTTCTTTGAGAATCTGCTTCCCCTTTTTAACAAGACCAGAAAAGCTAATGTGATTCTCAACCAGAATCATCCAAGAAGGTATACCAAGAAACTCCTTTTCCTCCTGTACCTGATATTCAAAAACCCTGCTCCATCTGAAGTTTGTTCTTCCTCAACATAGCCCTTTCCTGATGTCCAGCTAAATCAACTGGGCTGGATGGGTGGAGAGAAGAGTGTCCCTGGGCACAGCCCTATCAGCCTCAGTTTTCCATCTCTAAAATGGGCACAGCAATAACCTTTCTTGACAGAACTGTTGTGAGAGCAAACCTCCACACAGGTCAAAGAGCATGCTAAAAATCCAATATAGAAACGATCAAACTAATCACAGATGGAACAAAACAAATATACTGAATCAAATGGCATTTAACTCACCGCGATGCCCAAGCTCATGGAGTTTCATGTAGACCTCAGGAGTTACTTTCATCTCAGTCTCCACGGAAGCATAATTCCACTCTCCAGTTCTTCATCTATTTGCTCTCTTAGCTTCTTCTCTTTGATGGGCAATGCTATAAGCAAAAAAGAAGGAAGAAATGAGGAACAAATCCAGCAAGGCTTCTGTTCTCAGTTCATCCTCCTGTCTGAATCAGTAGGCCCACAATTTAGACAGAGCAAAGTGTGGGGGCTGGGTGGGTGGGTGGGAGGGAATTAATAATTTTTGTCTTCTTCCTTTCTCCTCCGGTTGGAAGAGCTGCTGCTTCCCCACTAATGCTGATCTGGCAGCTGCTGTTGAGAGAACCAACTTGCTCCTGCAATCTGGCATTTGCTGCTGATCCGTGATAATGCAGCCGGGAGACCCCAGCCAAGAGGTTCAAAAGAGTGCCATCTGATTTTACATGAAACAAAAACACAATGTGTTCAATTCCCCTCTCTACGTTGGCCAGGCACATTGTCTTCCAGTTTTCTGAGCCCAGGTTTCCCTATTTGATCTCCCAAAACAGAGCCACAGAAGAAGAGTATTAAAAATCCAGCGCGAACGGTTCGTACTCCACATATTACAGAACGGAGTGCACGTTCTCTCCCAGCTGCATACACAATGGGGCTGATCTGGCATCCCAGTTCTTCCCTCCCCACTCCACAGTTCAAGAAGCTGCCTTGAATCTGGTTTCATAACAGGCTCTCCACTAACCACCTACTCACACATCACAGAATGGGTTTGCACTGAAAGCTCTCAGGAAATTGCCCGTGGTTGCCAATGAAATCCATGCTACCAAGAACTAAAAAAAGAAAGAAAGAAAGGAAGAGACTCTTTTTCTTTCGACTGCAGAGCCCTCCATCACTTGGAAATCAAGCCACATTCACTGTCTCTGGCCCAAAAAGGCATGCATGCACGCACACAGACCTTTCTAAAATTGAACGGAAAATTTTTTTGTGGAAGTTCAGAAAAATTTGTGAAGCACAGACTGAACAATGGTGATGGGCTGTCAACAGTTAAATGGAACCTCCATGAACAGAAACAGTATATCTCAAAGTGCAAGATGCTGAAGACTAGTAACAGGAGAAAGAATTATTTCCTTGTGAGGATCCCGGGGGCACTGCCTGGTCACTGTTATCAAACAGAACTGGACGGACTTCCCCAGCAAAGTACTTTTCTTTTTAAGCAAACTTCCCCTGCTTGGGGTCCTTCAGATGTTTTAGATTACAACTCCAATCATCCCAGTCGGCATCCATTGTATACGGAGGATACTAACTTGGGAGTGTTTTAAGTATCACTGTCATCCATCTAATGCTCTTCACTCATCATGCTCTCTGCACTCTTTTCCAGGTTCTCCCTCACAACTCTATAAAGCAGGTCACTACAATTCTTCTTTTACAGATGGGGAAAATGAAGCTGAAAGATAATTACTCTCCATACCATAGCTTCAAAGCAAAGTTTGGGCTTGGATCCAAAGCCCCCAGATCCAACTCGCTTGCTTCTGAAGCATGCTAGTACGTTAGCAATGGCATCCATAATACAATCACCACCATCTGCCTCTTTATGGAGACCAGGGAAAAGTTGTTCATATCCAGCATCAGTAATACATACAATCAACTGATCAAAATAACAGAAAACAACAACCGATAGGAAGTTGTCTCATATCTACAAATTAAAGAATATTCACACATTTCCCCAGCCTCAACAGGAAAGGATACACTACACCTGTCCAGAAAATAGTTCTCAAGACACAGTTGCATTTTGTGCAAAATTGTTAGTTCTTGTGCAACCCCCCAGGACTTTGTACAAATGCAGTTTTAGTGTTCTTATAAAGTTTCCCAATGCAAAATAAAATAAAATAAAAATGAAAAAAAAATTGAAAAATGCACAAAATCTCTTGTATATTTGTCCAATGGGGAGGTAATTTTTAAAAATCCCTTCATCCTTGAATGCAAGAAGGAAATAAGCAATAATGAACACACCTTCCTAGAGTACCTTGGCCAGTATCGTCTGCTGCGATGTTAATGCCTTGTATTTGTCCAACTAACTCAATACAATGTAGATTTTAGATTAGTTGTTTTAATTTATATTTGTTTAATGTTTTTTTATGGGGGAGGGTGGGAGTGGGGGTGTTTAGGGATTTTATTTGTATTGTATTTTAAATTTTGTAAGCCGCCTCGATTGTTTTAACAGAGGGGCGGGGTATAAATAAATTTTATTATTATTTATTATTACTCTGACTGGCAGCCCCTCACTGTAGTCTCAAACAGAAGGTTATCTTCCATAGCAAATCCTATGTTCCCCTTCTAGCTGGAGACATCAGTGACTGAACCTGGGTGTATCTTACATGCAAAACAGGTGCCATGGGGTCCCTTCCCCTGGCAATGAATAGCAAACACAAATCAAAGAAACATCAGACACAGAGGAAAACAACACCCACAACCAGCTGCCCAAAGACTTTCAGTTCCAAACGTGCTAATATATATATATATTTAAAAATCCCCAGTTCCACACTTACATCTTGGTGTTCCGTTATCATTCCATCAGTTAATTCAGAAAGCTAACCTAGGTGCACAATGGGATCAGGCAAAGGAGGGACATCTATCATTATCCACTTTCTTGACTCACAAAATCCTGCTGTAATCCATAAGCCCTGGTTCTACTTGTCCTTCCAAAGTGGTTGGTTTTGATAAAGGCATGCAGACGGAAGACTGCAAATTCTTGACTGGGAGGTAACTTGGGGGTCCCCCTCCTGCCTTTTTGAAAGTTTTGCTCTGACTGGAAGGATAGTGCAAATAATAATAAAAAAAAAAACGTAGAAAACCTGCCAGTTGTGTGGGAAAAGACTCCTGCAACACTTATTCCTTGCAAGTGGTAATCCCTCTGAGTCTCGAAATCGTTCACTGGCCAAAGACGAAAATGAAATGCACATCTCCAAGAGAAGGGACATGGGCTCCGATTAGCATACAAAGGCAGTGGAGCAAAGCCACGTGCCTCCCTGACCACCAACAGAACACCCCCCTCCTCACATACACTCATCCAAACCACAGAATGACTGATGGAGAATAATTTCCTCTCCTATCCAGCCCCTGCTGTGTGCTGCACACCACTGAGGCATCCCATAGCCCTCTCTTGGCTCAGATGGAGATTCCAAGCTGAGTCCACCCAGCATTGTAAAAACCGAGGCAGCCAATGTGTCAGAATCCTCGCTTTTGAGTCAGCCCTCAACTATACACAGAAGGAAATTAGTCAGGGAGGCAGGCAGCACATGGTTCGTTGTGAATCGCCCCTCAAGCTCTCGTGCAATGCTGCTGCTTCTGAGAAATGCAAGATCCTGGCAACGCCCAAAGCACAGGAAAATTCCACACACTGAGAAAAAGAGAAAGAAAAGAGCGATGTGGAGGGGGGGGGAATGAGAGGGAAAGGGAGAATCCAAGTGGGTGATCCATAAAAAGTATGGCATCAGTGAAAATGGTTTATTAAAGTTGGTTTTGCACCATAGCCGGTGCAACCAAAATAGCGATGGAGGGGAGAGGAACGGATGAAGAGAAGACAGCATTTTGTACACAGCCACAAACACACAGACATGCACACACAAAGCAAAACCAGGCCCTTTGCTATGTGTGATAAGAAAATTAATTAAAAGCACGGAGAGAATTTGATCGGTGACTGGGGTGGTGGTGGTGGAATTAATTCTTTGCAGATTTGTGTTAAAATGCATTACAGGAAAAGAAGCCCCAGGCTCTTTTAAACTGCTTTGGTCTCTGAAGACTGTTAGTCCACTAGATTGGAGAAAGCAAAAGAGAACAACCAGTACTGCATACGCTCCAACATTTCACAGATGAAATTTGGGATGCATGGGGCCAAGCAACATCAGAGTGTGGTCAAGATGGCAAAATGTATTAATCAGGAAGAACACACAACTGCGGAGAGTCCACAGCAGTTTGCTTTTGCCTTAGCCTCCAGAGAAGGGTAAAATCCAATCCCTTCTGAGTTGGAGTGTGAAGTATTTTGGCACTCTGAACTCAATTTGCCGTAACTGAATTAAGCTGAGGACCAAGGGGGAAAATGGAATGAGGAGAGAGAAACTAGGACATTTTAAAAGAAGCTGAAAAAGATTGGGATGCCAGAGGATTAATCAAGATTGTCCCCACCAAATCAAGACAGTTGGAGGGTATGGTACCTTGAGATACAAGTAATTGCTGTGGACACATGGAAAGTGGCACAATTAGGTGTCTGCAACATTAAGTGAGAGAAGATGAGAGAGGGCCCCTAAAGTGGAAGGATGAGAGAAAAAACAGGGACATTTTAAAGGCAGCAGAAAAAGTGGGATGGCAGAGGATTAATCAGAACTGTCCCTGCTAAGTCAGGATAGCTGGCAGGGCAGGGCAGAGGGATTATCTGCATGTGTCTATGGAATACACACCATGGAAAAATGACTCTTCTGGATGCCAATTCCAGAAGCTCAGATCGAGCTTGGCTGGTGGTCAGGATGGTGTCCAGAAAAGAAATTTTTCCATGGGGTGGCTTGGGAGGGATACATGAATGTGTGAAGGATTGAACCACCACTTTGTTGTTGTGTGCCTTTAAGTTGTTTCCAACTTTTGGTGACCCTAAGGTGAATCTATCTTGGCAAGGATTTTCAGAGGGGGGGTTGCCTTTGCCTTCCTCTGAGGTTGAGAGAGTATAAGTTGGCCAAGGTCATGGCTGACCGAGGATTCGGTTTCCTAGTCCAATGCTCAAACCACTACACCATGTTGACTCCCTTCAACCACCACTGCACCAACTTTTTGCCTTATTTCATGCCCAATCCCTGCTCTCCCTCTCCAGAAGTGGGGGTGGGGAGATAGTGGAGGAAGGAAAGGACCACATTGGTTCAGCTAAATCCAAATGCCAATTAGAAACAAATTAGTAATGAAGGGTTATAGGGGTTGCCAGGAATTTAGAAAGCCAACTGATGCCAGAGACTGTTGATAGTTTTTTTTTTTTACCAAAGTAGAAATCAAAGAGTGGTCACTGTAACTCCCAGAATCCCCCAGCTAAGTCTAGTCAGTGGCCTAGCTAGCTGGGGGAGTCTTGGAATTATGGTGCAAAAAGGCAATTTTCCCAAGCTCTGTATAATTGGTCCATGGCACAGTGATACTCAAAGTGGTGGCCCTGGACCAGTACTGGTCCCTGAGTCACTGGATGCCAGTCCCTAGTAAGATTCCAGGAACCATAGTCAATGGGCACAAATTTAGTGCCAGTCCCAGGCATGTTGGGGGGGGAAGCTTGATCCCCCACATCAGGTAGCCTGAGAAGCACTGCCACAGTGTGTTGCCTAAAGTCTTTGGTCATATTAGTCTCCCTAATCAAACAGGCTTTGCAGGTTCTCAAATGTATCTAAAACTCTGGGGGTTGGGGGAAAACCCTGCATGCATGCAGAGATGACAGTAATATGAGAATGATTTGATGGGCAACCATGATTCGGAAAGGTTCTTAATTTGCTCTGTCATTCTACTTTTGACTCACTGGGGCTGGGAGGTTGTATGGTGTATGTTTGTGTGTGTGTGTGTGTACCTAAGGAAAATACACAAAAGGCAACTGTCTCCACCCCGCCACAACCCATACTGTTGGAATGTTGGTACTGGTGGGACCAAGCTTTCAGATCTTTATTACTCAGCTCAAATTCATCTCAACCTCACTGACTAAGGGAGTGACTAGGGCAGAAAGTAGCCATTTCACTCACACCTGCTAAGAAGATAAATCCTTATTTGGACCAGATGCTGATCCTTGTCCAACGGAAGAGGATGTTGATTTTAAAGATGAGAAACAGGAGGCCGGGTGTAACATGTCTCCCTCCCCAGCATCACAAATGCCCAAAGTACTCTTCAACAGTATTATTTTCCAGGAGGAAGGCTTCACCCAGGGCACAGATGGAGTAGAGAATGTTCTTCCTCTACTCCTGCTTTTGATATAGTTACCTTGAGCATGCAAGGGGAAAGGGTTCTTCCCCTCATGCCCTGATTTGGGAGCGGACAGTGGGTCCCATGTCAGTGGGGCAGTGAATCCCCTTCAGGGTTTGGACAACTTTAAATGAACTATCCAATGTGATAAAATTGTTTGGGAATAGTTTTGGACTATGACTCTGGAGACCAGAGTTCAAATCCCTGCTCAGCTGTGGAAACCCACTACGTGACCTTGGGTACATTGCACACTCTCAGCCTCAGAAAACCCTGTGATAGGTTCAACTTAGGGTCGCTGTAAGTTGGAAACTACTTGAAGGCACACAACAACAAATTTAGTAGAGCCTGTTTATGGTATGTTGAATTTCTCAAGTTCATACCTGGGTTTCCACGTATAACTGGTGGCTCCCATGTCACTGGGATGTGGAATCTGCTTGGGCTTTGGTTGAACTGGAAAGGAGCTATCCAAAGTGCCCTCTAGATGCACTAGACCAGTGTTTCCCAAACGCTGGTCTTTCAAGTGTTTTGGACTCCAACTCCCAGAAACCCTGATCATTGGCCAAGGAGGCTGTGGCTTCTGGGAGATGAAGTCCAAAACACCCAGAGGACTAAAGTATGAGAATCACTGCACTAGACTTGCATCTGTCACAATTTTCAATTAGCATAGTTGGTGCTCTCTAGGAACAAGGGGTGTTGTAGTCCAATACACCTGGAGGGCAACAGGGCAGGGAAGACTAGAGTAGCCGATTTCTCATTGTTGTTATTTGCTGTCAATTCAACGTCAACTCACAGCAAATGAATGAGACCTCCAAGAACACTGCTCTTCAAGAGCCTTGCTCAGGTTTTGCAACTCAAGGCTACAGCTCCCTTGATTTAATTAATCCACCTGTAGTGTGACCTCCTTCTTTTCCTACTGCCTTTCCTAAAGATGATAATTTACTGCACATTATCATCTTTTCCAATGAGTCACGCATGTCATCTAACCATATGTCCAAAGAATGGCAGCTTCAGTTTAATCATCTTTGCTTCTAGTGAGAATCCAGGTTAGAGTTGTTCTCAGACCTATTCATTTGTGTCTTTGGAAGTCCATGGTATATATAACTCTCTTCGGGCACCACATTTTGAATGAGTTGATTCCCCCCAACCCACCCCATTAGCTCTCTTTACTGTCCAGCTTTCACATCCGTGTGTGTGTGTGTGTGTGTGTGTTAGCCATACTATGGTATGGATGATCATGTTGGAATCATGTTGGCTCATCTTATGTCCCAAGTATGGCAGAGTAGGCAATGCCAATCTCATATGAAGCAGCTTCCCTATCAGGGGCTATCTAATGATAGGATTTCCAGTTCAGCAATTAGAATTTGGCCTTGGCTGTTTTGCTAATTGTTAACTCTGAGGGCCAAACTGTCACTGGGCAAATGAAACTATCATCTGGCAAATGGACAGGCTAATGAAATCAAAAAGCCACAGTGAGCCCTGCCCTAAGTTTCAATGCCTGCCCCAAGAGCTGTTTTTTTTTTGGGGGGGGGATGGACTACTTTGTTAGACTACAATCCCCAGAATGCCTCAGCCACAGCTGGAATCATCCTTCAGCTGACCGTTGTGGGGGATGATTGGTAAAATCTGGGAGACCTCAGATTTTTTTTTAAAGAGTCCCATTATGGATATCCCAAAGTTCTCCCTGATTTGACAGTCTGCTCTTGCTTTTCAGTTCAGAAGCTGTGATGTAGACTCACGTCTCTCTGATTTTCCTCCCTCTGTGCTGGAACGCTGGAACGTGCTGTACTGCATAACAGCGCAGGCACAGTACAAACTGAAGCTCAGAATGCCACTCAGCTGAGCCTGCTGCCTCCACTAAACCTCCATCAAGCTGAGAGGTGGCTTTTTTAGTATCTGAACACACACACACACGCACACACACAGTACCACCAAGACTGTGGAATCCCCTCCCACTAGAGATCCACCGGGTTTGCATCCTGCCCGTCTTCATGCCCTTTGTTAATCCAGTTCATTTTTAATACACTTTAAGCTGTCTGTTCAGAATTCCTTTTAAAAAATCTGCTGCCTGCTAGTTTTAAACTCTGCCTTGTACTCTTTCCATCTACAGTACAACCCCTTTATCTGTTGGGATACGTCCCCGGACTTACAGTGGATACCAGAAACCATGGATAATAATGAAGCTTATTAAAATGAATGTCTTCCAGCCCAAGCATACCATAGTGTTGCTCTGGAGGACCTAGAAGATGCCTAGAGGGAATGGGCATCATTTCATTCACCAACTGGCAATATGGTCCTCAAATTTCATCATTAGTGCACAAACCACAGTCAAATCAATACTACCAAAATGGAAATCTTGTAGCATTCTGCTTAAAAATTCTATCTGCAGAATGCTGCCTGCATTGACTTCTGCAGAGGCAGGAACAATGGCTCATTTATCTTTCTCCTGGTATGTAGTTTGGGCTTTCCACAATACAAGGATGGTTTATAATACTAATCTTCAGCCCCTTGAGACCTGGAAACCCTGCTCCCCATGCATTTCAAGATCAAAGCACTCCAAAACATTAGAGGATTACTCAAAATTATACTAACAGAAGCTTAGGTAGAAGTTGTACCAATAATTCATGAAGTACTACCATGTCCAAGTAGTTGCCAACATGGTTAAACGACAATGTCAAGAAACCTACGGATGGTTGTTTGTTGTTGTTGTGTGCCTTCAAGTCATTTCTGACTTCATTTCTGTTGGGGTTATTTCTGACCCCAAGGCAAACTTATCCTAGGCTTTTCTTGACAGAATTTGTTCTGAGGAGGTTTACCCTTGCCTTCCTCTGAGGCTGAGAGAGTGTGGCTTGTCCAAGGTCACCCAGCAGGTTTCCATGGCTGAGTGGGAATTCAAGCCCTGGTCTCCCAGAGCTGTAGTCTATCACTCAAATCACTACACCACACTGGCTCTCACACCTACTACTGATTATAGGTAATTTATTGTTATAAGCTACCTTAAGTCCCATTGTTGGGAGAAAGACAGGACGGAAAAGAACGAATTAATATAATTAAATTAATAAAATAAAATAGACTTGTGCAGATGAGAACAAAAGAAAATATATACAAGTAAAGGCAGAATACAATACAGGTGTGCAGGTAATCTTTGGTTTAAGGAAAGTGCCTCTGTGGATATGAGTGGTGTGTAGGGACAGGAGTGTTGGGACTTGGGAGGTATTGGTTCTAATCTCTGATATTTGGAACTCACTGGTTGACCTTGGATCAGCCACTTTATCTCAGTCTTACTTACCTCACAAGACTCTTTTGAGGAAAAAGGGGTGGTGAAAGAGAGCCATATGAGAGTCAGTGTGGTTTAGTGGTTTGAGTGTTGGACCAGAACTCTGGGACACCAAGGTTCAAATCCCTGTTCTGCCACAGAAACCCACTGAGAGGTCTTGGTCAAATCACCCTCTCTCAGACTCAGAGGAAGGCAAAGGCAAACCCCCTCTGAACAAATCTTGCCAAGAAAACCCCATGTTAGGGTTACCTTAGGGTTCTCTAAGTCAGAAATAACTTGGAGGTACACATCATCATCATCATCAACAACAACAGCAGGAGAGCCACCAACACCAGAGGTTCTCAAATTAGAGGTTCTCAAATTCTGGCCTGCAACAACCAGAGTTCCTTGCCACTAAGGCCAATACTCATGAGGAATTCTGAGAGTTGAAATCCCAAATGTCTAGAAGACTGGCGTGTGAGAACTATGGATGTACACTACAATGAGCTCACTGGAGAAAAGGGAAGATATCAGTGGAACAAAGAAATAGTAAATAGAAATAAAGAAATAAGAAAGTAGTCCTATGACTTCCCCGCCACCATGATGATGCCTGAATCTCTCTTTCTCTCCCCCACACAGTGTTTCTTTCCTATACTTCCGCCCACAACTCTCTCCCCCAAGTTTTTTTTTAATCCAGTGGCTCAATGTAGGTCCCAGGCAGCCAGTGTTTTTGGAGTGTCTTGTTAAAAAAACAGCAAGAAGAAAGAAGTACAAGTCAGTTCCGACACCTGCCTATGATTGAGGGCAGAGGTACATTGTATTTGCCCTGGCATGGTGCCCAGCCTTCCTTCACACCTGCAGCTTTCAATTCAGACGGCTTAATATGCCACCTTCCACCCTGGCACTCAGTGAAAATGGCACGGGAAAACTGACAAAACAAACTACTGGTACATCTTGATTTTAGAAGATGCCATTGATGAAGTAGGCTTAGTCTATGAAAGCTTATGCTACCAATTTCTGTCTCTCAGTTATGCTCAAAGGTGCAACAAGATCCCTTTGCAGACTAAGACACTCCTCAGCCCTTTGCAGAGAAACTCCAAACCCACCACCAAATCCAGGAGGATGAGGGTTTTCTTCCTTTTATATGGAACATGCTTCATATGCAGAAGGTTCTAGGTATGTGTCCTGGCTTTTGCCAGTCAGAATGTTTATATGGACTGGACAAACAAGTCTCACTTGGCATGGTAGCTTTCTATGTACACAGTTGGATCTAGGTGCTGGCTGTCCCCAATCTGAGCTCCTTCCAGATTCAGACTACAATTCCCATTGTCTACAATAGCCAGGGATTCTGGGAGTTGCTGTCCAACACTGGCTGATTTTGGAAAATCTAGTCTGCTCAATGGTCCCGAAAAAGATCTGCCTGGCTAAACTCCCACTTCATCCTTATCAGCAGCTGAAGACTGCTGGGCAGGTTGCACCTGGCAGCTCTGGACTGCCTCCAAGGCCACATTGCCCTTTGAAAGCCCACTGCGAAAACTTACCCTGGGTGTCTGTTAATTCCCTCTCCCTGCCAGCCTCACATTATGAGCAGTGCCAGGCAGCTGGATTTTGGCACCTTTTGTAATCACTCACAATTCCCCTCGATCCATGGGTATTTCACAGTTGAAAGCCGGGAGAGGTGTGGCCAAGCAGCATCAGAGTGTGGCCAGGTTAGTAAAGTTATTAATAAGGAAGAATCCCCAAGCTAGGAGAGGCTGCAGCAGTGTGCTTTTCCCTGAGCCTACTGGGAAGGGCAAGATTCCGTTCTCCCCTCTTCCCAAGCAGCTGAAAAAGTGGGGCAGCAGAGGATTAACTGGGACTGTCCATGTCACACTGCAGCATTTGGAATATATGTAGCAACAGGACATGGAGCATTTCCCCCCAAATAAAAATTCTGCCCCCAGATGAAAATTTCCTGTAGTCCTCAAATTTCTAGCATTTCAGAGTGTGAGAAACTGAAAATTGTTCACAACTAAAGCTCTCCTATCTGCTGTGTTTGCAGTTCCTTCCCTGCCCCTTTTCTTTGGACACCTAAACTGTATTTCTGCATGCAAATGAAAATTTACATTACTGCAATGCTAGAAACTTGGGGACTGAATGAAAATTTCATGGAAGCAAGTCAGAATTTTTATTGGGGGTGGTGGTGGAAATGTTCTCATTTTGCCCTTCCCCCATAGCTACACCACTGTCCTGGCTTATTATGGCTCTGAGGCATGGTGGAGAATTTAACAATAGGCTAGATGTGCCTACACCTGGATAGCTGACATTACAACCTGATAAGTGAGTTCCCTGGGGCCATGATAGAGGTGGAGCCCTGGCAGAAAAGTGTGTGCCCAACACACCTTCAGACTTGGAGCTGACCCTGTTTATACGATACTATATGACCCCTGTATCCCACAGGATTGGTACACGTGGATTCACTTACTCGCATCCTAAAAAATATGGTCTCTCCAGGCATTTTCTAGGTCCTCCAGTGTGAGTCTATGGTATGCTTCCACTGGAAACTGACCATAAAGTCATGCTGGAGGACCTACCAATGCTTAGAGAGGCGTTCTCTCTAGGAATCTCTAGGTCCTCTAGCATGATTCTATGGTATGCTTGGAGTGGAAGATGTTCGCTTCAATAGAGTTTGGTATTATCCACCATTTCCAGTATCCACGGTAAGTCCAGGAATGTATCCCTTGCAGATATGGGGGTCCTACAGCACTGTAAGGATATTATATATTAAATTTTGCTGCCATTTTTAAAATTGAGATTTAAATCATAGGTTTAAACGCAACAGTAGGTTGAGTTGTTTTTATTGGATCTGCTGCTATTATTGTTGTTACTGCTTTTTCATATGATGATTTGACTATACTTTGGCAAAAGAGCTAAAAATCAATAAAATAACTTGGATGGACAACATCCCAGCATCCAAACCACTATTCTGTTTTAAGGGTACACTTCAGTTAACAAAGTAGATGTGTTCCTGGGCATTGCTTCTTTAACAGAAAATTTGGTACCAGAGGCTGAAAAAACATAGAAAGAAGGGGGATAGGTTCTTTCACCAGAAAAAAAGAAAGAAGAAAAGAGTAGTTTAATATCTTTCACTAAAGTTCTTACTCAAAACTCACACTATGCACATGTGAAATGAAACAATCTGATCAGGTAACCCTTGCATAAGTAAGCAAAAACATGGCAAACCTTCTACAGACTGCCTGAAATATTCTTCCAAAATGCATCCCTGGGTGACTTTTTCTTTCATCAACCTCCACATTTCTAATGATTTCCATTTTGGTGGCCAAACTCATAGATCTATGTTTTTTAAAAAAACATGCTGGGGGTAGCTGGAGAGGCAGGTTAATTCACTTTCTCCCTTTCTTTCTGTTTTCCTGTTCACTCCTGCTCAGTAAAGTAATCTGTTCTTTCCCAGCAAAAGCTTGATTGCACTGTTTATTGCAGGCATGGTGCTGTGTCTTGGCAACTGAATTCTGTATTTCTCCAGTCTTTCAGCACTCTCCCAATGCTAATAATATTTTTTTAAAAAACAGCTTCCAGCTAGACAGAGGACAAGGAGGAAAAGATGAGGACTGGGTGGGCAGAAAAACATTTTGTAAAAGGGAGCTTCTTTGCCATAGGCTTTGTTGACTGAGGTATGCCTGAATATTATAAAACATACATACATGCCAACAAACTATCTGCCAGGGAAAGGTCAGTAGCAAGTCCATCTCCATACCTTGCTAATCTGCTGCGTGAACAGATGTTTTTCTCTGAGGAAACATTCAAAAATGCAACTGTCCTCCCTACGCAATCTGTCCTTGATATAGTTTGGAGCATTTCCTGTATCGACAGATGTTTAAATAGACTGGCTCTACCTTTCTATGCACCTGAGCATCTCATGTGTTATCCTGCCCTCTGAGGAGCTGATGGTAGTGGCAAAGAGTGGCCACCCTTTGGATTCGGACAACCACCATCACCTCCAAGGTAGGTTAGGCTGAGAAAAAGTGACTGGCCAAAGGCCACCCCAAACGTTTTGTGGCTAGTTGGAGATTTGAACACAGGTCACCCCAGACAACATTTGGGAACAAAGGATGGGAGGGAAAAGCTAGTGAGATTAAGAGAAGCACAAGGAAATTGAGACAGGTCTTTTTTATGCTACACATTTATATAGGACTTTGATATCTCTTTAACTGCCATGGGTGCATCCTACAGAATCCTGGAATTTGTGGTCTGGGGAGGCACTGGAGCACCAATTTAGAATTCTTTGCCAAATACCTCACCAAACTACAAACCCCAGGATTCCATAGGAGGCAGCAACAACAGTTAAAGTGGAACCACAGTGCTACCGTTGTGCCATGTGGAGGAGACCTGAGAGCTTTTTCTATCCCTGGCTTCCAGGTACAATCAGAGTCCTCTTCCACACCTTCCCCATTTCTTTACTGAATTTGCTATGGCAATTCTAAATTCAGAGGCAATGTGAATGCCATTTGCTGAGAAAAACTGCCTGTGGGTTTCTCAGAGGCATCCACTGTGGTATCCTGCTCTTCTTATGATGAATTCCTTCCACTCCAGTGGCTGCATGGCACACTGAGAGATGCCAAACAACCCCAGCCAAGAAATATTTCACCATCGTTTGTTTAGCTGCCACCAAGATCATCCCTGGGCACAAACACAATCAAGCCAACTCACAGGGACTAGCAGGACATTTGAACAATCACAACACGCCCTTTCACTCTTTTCATTGCTCAGAGCAACATATGCCACATCACCAGAGAGCCGGGTGTATGTGTTTTTCTTGAGATGCCGGAAGAGCTGAACACAGACCAGGCTGAACTGTATGTACAGAGCTAAGAAACTGAGCACTAGTCGGCTTTGCAAAGAGGAACAGGTTCAGTCAAGGCACTGTGTGTTTCCTGGATTAGCGGGACTGTGGCCTTGGTGAATGTGTGTTGGGGAAGGGCCAAATCTGCTTCACCATCTCTTGAGTTCCTGAGAATAATTATTTGCATCCAAGGAGGGAGGGAGGGAGGGAGGAAGAGAAAAAGAGAGAGAGACAAATTTCTTTTGTGCATTCTCACAACATTTCTAATGTGGGATACCTAGCAATCATTCTAAGCGCTTCTGTATGAGGCTCTTCTCTCACCATTGCCCCTTCTCATTTGTGGAATTTCAATAGAAATCTAGAAAAGATTTTCACTTCTAACCCAATTCCCATCTCTCTTCTTCTTCTCTCTCTCTCTCTCTCTCTCTTTTTTTTTGAACAAGAAAAAAAATCACTCAAAGAAAAAACGTGAAATTGAAGGCTTTCACAGATGGCAGCCATAGATTTTCCTTGGGTTTTTTTCCAGGCGGTGAGGCCGTGTTCTCGAATATTTTCTTTTTGACGTTTCGCCTGCATCTGTGGCTGGCATCCTCAGAGAAATCTGAGGATGCCAGTCTCCGACGCAGGCGAAACGTCAGAAAGAAAATATTCCAGAATACGGCCTCACTGCCCGGAAAAAAACCAAGGAAAACCAAAGAAAAAACGATGGAACAGCCATGGAAAAAGATGGAATGTCTTTCAACTAGAATCCATCTTTGGATAGTACAGTTAAAACAGGGGTGAGGAAAGAGGGATGTAATTCTTCATTAGGTTTCTTATTTTATTTATTTATTTATTTATTTATTTATACCCCGCTCTTCAGCCACAAGGCTATCAGAGCAGCTTACAAATTGTTTTAAGCAATAGCTATTTACATATCTACATTGCATTAAACAGTTTCCAATGTGTGTTAGCTAATTGCCCCCACAAGCTGGGTACTTATCAGAGGAGGCAACAAGTAATTTCAGCCATTTTTTTCCTACTGCAAGACAGTCTTCAAAAACTACGCAATTTTCTAAAGGTATTCACAATCTGGAACTTATTCTGCAAAAAAAAAATTTTAAAAAAATCCCACGTGGTTGTTTTGCACAGAAACCAACCTTTTCTGTATAGGAAACAGCCTTTTCTGAATGAAAAATAATATTTAAATGGAGAAATATTAATCCATGTCCAGAAAATGCTGTTTTTGGAAGAAAAAATGCTGTAATTGTGGGGTTTCTTCTGTGTAAAATTCGCACATAGCTGATTTGCATAGAAAATGGACATTTTCTGTGTAGAAAATAGCATTTTCCTTGTTTTCTGCATGGAAATATTATTTTCCACAGAGAAGGTATTTCCTACACAGAAAAGCCTGATTTCTTTGCAAAAACCATGTTCAATTTTTGTACAGAATAAGTTCCAAACTGTGAAGATTCTCATCAGTCCAGGATTCTTCTCGTCAAGAGTTTCTCAACGCTCATAAACATGTTTTTCAACCATTTTCCAAATATTTTTGAATATTCTTTCCATCCCTACAAAAGAGTGGCCCCATGGGACCTCGGGACTCCCATTCTTCAGCCCCTCAAGTCCCTTAGGAATTCCCCAAAGCCCCAGACCTACCAAATATGGTCCAGCATTTCGCAGATGAAAACCAGGAGATATGCAGTTGAGCAACATCAGAGTGTGGCAAAGATTATTAATGAGGTAGAACACACAAGCTAGGAGAGGCTCCAGCTGTTTGCTTTTGCCTGAGCCTATACTGGAGAGGGCATGATTTTGCCCCCTCCTCTTCACTCCCCCCTGCTGAGTTAACGGAGTGCAAACTACTTTTGCACTGTGAATTCAGTTTGCAGCGATTAAAGTAAGTGGAGGGAAATGCGGGAAAGTGGGATGGAGAGAGAGAAGCCAGAACACTTTAAAAGTAGCTGAGGAACCAGGACAGCAGAGGATTAACTGGAACTGTCCTTGTCACTTCAGGACAGTTGGAAAGTATGGAGAAGGCATTTGCAGAGGAAATCTTTTTATACTCATACACCCCAACAAACTTCCCCCTCTCCCCCACCTTATTTTATTTGCAATCCCCTTAACTGAATCCCCCAGCTAATTCCAAAACTGAAAGGGGGGAGGGAATTTGAGGGAGGGGAGAAAAGCAGCCTGCCTATCCTCCCCTGCCTCTGTTCCCCAAATTTGCCAGTAATTGTACAGTATGAATCTATCTGTAGTCAATGTGAAGTCGAAGACTTTCACGGCCAGCATCCATAGGTTTTTTGTGCGTTTCCCCCCGCCCCACCCCAGGCTGTGAGGCCATGTTCTGGAAGAATTTATTCCTGATGTTTCATCTGCATCTGTGGCTGGCATCTGATGCCAGCCACAGATGCAGGTGAAACATCAGGAATAAATTCTTCCAGAACATGGCCTCACACCCCAGGGAAAAAAACACAAAAAACCTATACGTAGTCAGTTCATGATCTTTTTGCAAGCAACTCTGAATCCCAGCTTTGTAGGAAAGACGGGGTATAAATATACCAATAGACAACGATACAATGGCTTTAGCAGTGGGTTCTTGTATGGCACGGGGTAGGACTAGACAGCCCTTGGGTTCCCCTCCAACTCCATGATTCCACTGAACTGAAATGAAGCTCTGTCTATCAGGGTTAGAATCACAGAATCATAGAGTTGGAAGAGTCCACAAGGACCATCTAGTCCAGCCTTCCTGCTGTGCAGGAATACACAATCAAAGCACTCTTGACAGATGGCCATCCAGCCTCTGTTTAAAAACCTTCAAAGAAAGAAAATCCACCACACTATGAGGCACTGTATTCCACTGCCGAACAGCTCTTACTGTCAGGAAGTTCTTCCTAATGTGTAGGTTGAAACTCTTTTCCTGTACTTTGAGCCCATTGCTCCATGTCTTTGTCTCTGGAGCAGCAGAAAACAAGCTTGCTCCATCCTCAGTATGACATCCCTTCAAATATTTAAACATGACTATCATGTCACCTCTTAACCTTCTCTCCTCCAGGCTAAACATACCCAGCTCCCACGGTTATGTGAACTGGGCTGAAATATTGCTCTCTTCACCATCCAAATGCAGACAGGGGGGATTGAAGTATTTTCTGCACCCAGTGCAAAGCCTTTGCGAGGTGGGTACACAGAAGCACATTCACAAGGCCTGTGTTCGCAATGCCTTCTTTTCTGGACGGTGTGCCAATCTGCATGACTAGCTTTGCATTTCTTCCTGCAGTCTCTCCTTGCTATTGTTCATTGCCCACGCAGAGGTCTCTTTGATTCACCATGATTGCAATGAACATGCCTCGGAGTCAGCTTTGTGTCTTTGGACAAAAGCCCTGGAAGACGTGGGCCGGGGATAGAGACACCAGGCAGGCACCTCTGCCACGCAGCTCCGCCAATGCCCTCTAGCCTGCCCCTCCCTGGCTGTGCCAATTCTTGAACTCCCACGAGCAGCCTCCTGGCTGCCAATTGTGGCAGCAGTTGTCAAGCGCAGGCTGATGTGATCAATTATCTACCCGGGGTTAGGGTGGGACTAACCACTTGCTCAGTGTGCTACAGTCTTCAGGAATGCCAGCTTTTGCCAAGGAGGAAGCTGAAGACCGTAATGCTGGCAAGCGTATGCTGTGGAAATTCACTGGGAAAGAAAGACGACACCAAAGCCATAGATTCTGCATTTGTAGAGTGGGAGGGAACATTTAGTGAAGGGGTGGGCAACCACAGAGGGTCTGGGGACCATTTTTTTCCTCTCCTGAGACTTTCTGGGGCTGCACTCACCGCCAAAAACTGTGAAAAAACCCTAAAACCAAACAGGAAGTGACTAGAAGGCTGTTTCTGGTTTTGAAAAATGGGTGTTTCTTTTGTTAAACAAAGCAGGGCACCACTGAAACCTCTTTAAAACTGGGGTGGGCAAAGTGAGGCCAGGGGTCACATCTGGTCCCTGGACCCTGTCCTTGTGGCCCCGAAGCGCCCTTTCTGTTTGCCCCTAAAAACTCCTGCCTATGCAACTTTTTTTTCACATTCTTTTTGGCCAAAAATCACCCAATGCGACACAATGGTACTTCTACATCCCATTTTGGCTGGGACAGGTGAAGATAAAGGTATTTTGGGATGCTCTTGGCAGGTGTACCCTAAGGGAGGAGTTGGGGGAAATTGGTACCTAGCTCCCCAACCCAGTGGCCTATCCCTGATTTAAAAGGTGTATTGCTGCTTCTAGGGGCTTTCAGGAGACACTACATGTCCTATTTTTTTGGCCACAGAAAGGTGGTCTAGGCTAGCATTACTCAAACTGGGATTCTTGGACTGGTGCTGCTTTGGGGGCAGCAAGTTGTGTCAGGGGCATTCCACCAACAATATACTGAAAGGCTTATAGAATTCATTTCACTGTACGCATGGCAGATCCCAAGCAACTCCCAGAACATGAAAAACATTAGGATTTTGGGATATACAGATACAGAAGCAACATTTCTTGTTGGGAATCCACTTCTGAGGTGAAGCCACTACACCCAAATCCATAGCTTAATATGGAAGTTTGAGAAGCTGGACCACTAGGTTCAGGATTCAGGAATGATGAAACACTACAGTCAGCCCTCTATATCCATGGGTTCTGCATCCATGGATTCAACCAACCACAGCTTGAAAATATTTGGGGTGGGGCATTCTAAAAAGCAAACTTTGCTGCTCGCCATTTTATATAAGGGACGCCATTTTACTATGCCATTGTATATAATGGAGCTTGAGCATCCACGGATTTTGGTATCCACAGAGGGTTCTGGATCCGAACTCCAGCAGATACCTGTTGACTAGGCAAGAGCAAGTGGTTTGTGTTTATATCAAACTCAATAAAGAGGTCTCCCCATAGTTTCATTGGTGGAATGTATGTCTTAGCATAAAGAAGGTCTCAGGTTCAAGCCTTGGCATCTCCAAGTTCCTTTTTTTTTAAAAGGATGAGCTAGCAGGCAGAGATAAACTACGCTCCTGCCCTTCTTGTCCCTAGCATCTGCCAGGAGGTTTGCCCTCTCTCAACTCCTGCCACACAGAGTTCAGTGGGACCAAATGAGTACAATGCCTGCCCTTATAACACAGCCTCACCCCCTTCATTCACATGGCACCACACACAGTTTTGTTTCTTTTCCACTACTTGAGTGAAGTGTCTTTATCTCATACCCTCCAACTGCCCCGATTTGGCAGAAACAATCCCAATTAATCTTCTGTCGTCCCACGTTTTCAGCTGCTTTTGTAACATCCCAGTTTCTCTCTCCTCCTCTAATTTTCCTCCTTTGTCCTCTGGTTACTTCAACTGCTGCAAACTGCATTCAAGTCCAAAAGTAGTTTGCATTTAATTAACTCAACAGGGGAAAGGAGGGAAGGATAGAGTTTTACCCTTCCCAAGCTCAGTACATAAATTCCAGTGTTTCTCTCCTTAAAATAGTAGTTTTGTGTGTTCCACCTCATTAATAACTTTTGCCCTCTTGCTGCCTGCTACATCCTTTTGACTGTACTCTGATGTGGCTCGGTCACATGTGTCATGGGTTTTCATCTGTGAAACGTTGGAGGGTATGATATCTTGGTGATGTTTCTCTCTCCTAGCAATGACTTCTAAAAGAGGGACTTGCCACAGACCCTCCCACCTTGCAACTTCCTGGCAAGCTGGCTCTGTTCTGGAAGAGTGGGAAGTCCCTTAGCCAGATCAAAGCAGGAGTGCACACAATATGAATGCACAGACACATGTGAGTCAAAGTATGAAGGGAAGGGAAGTCAGCAAGCATAAAAACATCATAAAAATGAATACTGTTTTCATTTTCTTTTTTTAAAGCCCAACTCATAATGCATTGTTCCCAGAAATGGCTTGATTTATGCCAGAGCTCATATCTGGCATGTTGTGAATGGAATCCTGAAGGAACTGAAATGTCCTTGTGTGGGTGGATGGCCAAAAACAAATGCTCAAGCACTCCCAGACAGCCGTTACAGGGTGCAGGGGCCCTATCCCCTTTTACATTTGGCCACCCTATAAAAAAGGGACTTTAGATCTTGGCCTACCCTAAATCCAAAACTTGAGAAAGTTACCCTTTGGGGACTATAATTCCCAAGTTACTCATCCCTTCAACCAGTATAGCTAAAAGCTCTGGGACGCAAGACAGTACAGTAACTATCTAAAACTAAAGGAATTGATAACTTTGGGGATAAGATTATGCTCATAGCTTAGATGTTGTTTACTTTTTTATTATTTAAGGCATGGATGGGCATATTGCAGCTTATGGGCCACACGCTGCCCCTGAATCCCACGGTTCTGGCCCTTTAAGCCCACCAGCCAGTCCCCCCCACCTCCATTTTTTGGGGGGATAATCAGCACAATTTTAGAGTAATTTTTGCCTACAAACCATGCAGAAAGCCCCCCCCCCCAATTGCAGGAAAACACACAAAACACCCCCACCACACGACTACTCAGAACTCCATACCACCCTAAAATAACTCCATTTTCCTCTGCAGTTCATCTCAAAACGGCAACAGGAAATGATGTCACATCCTGTCATCCTTTTCAAAGGGTCTACAGGGGAAAACGCAGAGGGCTGGAGTTGGTTGGAGGAGGGGGGAACTGGCCCCTAACCTTCAACCAGTTGCCCACTCCTGATTTAAGGCATTTGACTTCCACTTTTCATCTCCACCCCAAGGACCCTCAGATGATGTTAAAGGTCCCCTTAGCCCCTGCCTCGCTCTGTTAAGACCGTCTTATTTAGGCAGGCTTTTGATCAACAAAGCGGTTCCACCTATACTCAATGTGGGATACAGTCTATGTCTCCCCCCAACTGCTCAAATGTCCTCTTTGTTCCTTTTTGAAAGAAAAATCCAAGCTGCACAGGTTGCATGTAGCTTATTCAGATGGCTAGCAGCACTCTGGGAAACTTCCTAGAAGCACTACTGGGGCCATTTCACACTACACAATTGTAGCCCCATGATTCCACATTAACTGCCATGTTGTATCCTACGGAATCCTGGGATTGGCAGTCTAGGGTGGGGCATTTCGAATTCTCAGCCAAAGAGCTATAGCTGTGTAGTCAAATACTGTACACCTTTTGGCACTTTACTCATCATCTCCTACCTAATATCCTATAAACCAGTGGTTCTTAACTTGTGGTCTGGGGACCCCCAGGGGGCCACAATGTCCTCACAGGGGGTCCACAAAGGCTTGAAGGCTGCTTGGCCCACCTCCTGCCTGCAGTGGAGCAGCCGTGTGACAGGAGCCTAGGCAAAGGCTGGCCGGCTGGGCCTGCGCATTGCCATTTAATCCACACCAGCAATGATTGGCAGTCAAGCAGGAGAAAAGTTTTCCCTCCTCCCCCAGTGCCTGTGAGGGAAGATTTAATGGATGGTATAACTGTATTATTGTGATTGTTATAATTATTAGAGTTTTAAATCTTGAGTTAAGTCTTGGGGGTTCACGTCAACAAGAGATATTTAAAGCAGGTCTGTGGTAAAGAAAAAGTTAAGAGCCACTGCTATAAACCATACCCTACAACTGTTGTGATTTGTCAGGGACAGTCCAAATTGATGAAAATTCCAAGTAAAAGGTGCTGAATATATAGTGTGTTCATAGTTGCAAAGCTAAGGTTAAAATGGGGAGAGAGACAAGCCAAACTACAAATCCCAGAAAATCATGGGACAGTACCATGACAATTAAAGTGATACCAAACTGCTATTATTGTGTAGTGTTTATACTTTTAGAGAAGTTGACAAGCCTATTTTCCTGTCCTTTCTAATGGAAGCCAAGTTCCTTAGGAACCAAGGAAACAACATACAGGTTGCCAGCCATATCCGCAGGTTATATGTACACAGATTTACTGCAAATATTTGAAACAACAGGTAATAGTGAACCTCATAGAATCGCACCGGGGGACCTAGGAAATGCCTAGAGAGGCTGCTTCTCTAGCTACCTCCAGCACGATTCTATAGTAACTTCCAGTGGAAGTTACCATAGAGTCACAATGGGAGACCTAGGAAATGCCTAGAGAGACTATATTTTTTAGACGACAGATAATTGAAACTGTGGGTACCGGCCCCACGCATATAAAGGGCGACCTGAACAGGCTGCCTCCATGTGCTCTGTTGGATTAAAAGCTTGCAAGTTTGGCCTCATCAAGGTAAGTCCAGACAAAAATCCACACACATTAGACACAACTGACTTATTTCTCTTTAATTTCCATTAGAACTCAAGGGCAACGAACTTCCTCTGGGTTGGGCCTTTTATCTTGCCTTTCTGCCTCTCAATGAAAAACTGGCCTTCCCTAAACACACACCATTTATCTGTAGCCGGTTCACTCTGTACCAGGGAACAGCAATCCACTGAAGTGTCAAGTTCACAAGGAGACAAAAAGATTGAACCCTCTTCTACACAAATCCCAACAGAACCTGCACAGGCAGAAACAGAATAATTCCAACACTGCCTCTTTTAGCTGGCTGGCCAAACGGAAGGAAAATACAGAGGCCGCACCCATGTGAAGCCTCAGGATGAAAATCCTAGCTTCTGGCAATTTATTTAACGCTCCAGAGCCACAGAGCTGAAACATGCTATTCAAAAGTGGTGGACGGTTAGCGGAGCAAGGAAGAAGTATGCACATGCGCCTTCAAGTCACCTGCCAATTTATGGCAATCCCATGCATTTCATAGGTTTTCTTAGACTAGGACTACTTAGGAGTTGTTTGGCCAGTTCCTTCCTCTGAAATACAGCCTATAGTACCTGGGATTCATTAGTGGTCTCCCGTCCAAGTACTAATCAGGGGCTGACCCTGCTTAGCTTCCAAGATTAGACAGGATCTAGTGCTTTTAAGGTATTTAGGTAGTACACCTTCTAAAATGTGGGTTTGCTGCTTATCTGGGACATACAAATCACATGGATGTGCCTGATGCATAGAATCATAGAATTGCAGAGTTGGAAGAGACCACGAGGGCCATCCAGTCCAACCCCCCTGCCACGCAGGAAATCTTGATCAAAGCATCCCCGACAGCATCTTAGCCTCTTTCTTCTATTCCGTTTTTTTTTAGGACTACAATGGAAAGTAAATTCAGTGGCTAACCCTTTAGGATCAATCAATCATAAGAGTGTACAGTCAGACCCCCATATCTGCAGGGGTTCAGTTTCCAGACTTACCACGGAAACCATGGATAACAGTGAATCCTACTAAAATAAAGGACGTCTGGTACAAACATACCATAGAGCATTGGAGGATCTAGGAGATGCCTAGAGAGGATGTCTCTCTGGGCATTTCCCAGCGCAACTCTATGGCATGTATCCCTATTTTTTTAGCCACAGATAACTGAAACTGTGGATATTGGTTCCGTGGGTAAGGGTGTGTGTGTGTCTGACTGTCCTGTACTTACAAACATGCTCTTTGTATTCTGTTCTTACAAACATATTTCCTTGTATTCTGTCGGATTCTTATAATCAATTATATTGTAAGTATTCCACACAAATTGCAGGCCTTCGTAAAACTTTACAGCATATTACGGTGAAAGTAATCCAACTTTCAAAAATAGCTCCAGCTTTCTGTTCCTGGGATACTTCTCTTTGCAAAGCATGCTGGTGTATCAGGTTATTCAAAGTTCTCCGAGTTTTTAGTAGCTGGGGAACATGTGGTTTCCCCTGAATTAAACTTGGAAACTCAATCCACTCTTCTACTCTAAAAAATCTATAGAGTGTGAGAGAATAAACAATGACCTACCCTTTCCTGTATATCATGATGAATCATAGATTTGTTTCCCTTCACTGGAGAGAAAAAAGTCCAGAGTAGCGACTCACAAAGTGTACAATAGACAACTTTCTTCAAGAGCTTGTACCTACTTTGGGAATGATTGAATGGATCGTTCTATCCATTCCATATAGCATGAGTCAGAGGGGCAAGTAATTTCTGTTTCTATATTAGCTTTGATTCAATCACAGCTTATGGAAAAACTCAAAATGACTTTCTGGAAGGAGACAAAGGCAGAGCTGTTAATCATACAGAGACACACTGGGCAGACTCCTCTAGAAATAAACATCTTGGGCTCACTGGAGCCTTTGCAAAACTACTTCCCTGAGGCATATTGTTTTGGGAAACTGTTGTGTTATGCCATACGGTTCAGGTGCCACACGTCATGTGGTAAAGCAAGTCATATAGACAACATATAACACTGTTCTTCAGCTACACTGGCTGCCAATTTGCTTCTGGTCTGACTTCAAGGTGCTGGTGATGACATTCAAAGCCCTAACCATCTTGGGACCTTGATACTTACAGGAGCATCTCTCTTTAGAGATACAGTATCTGCCCAAGAACTAAGATCTCCTGTTGGGCCATGTTCTGTGTTCCACTAGTGCGAACACTACATCGTGCAAGGACATGCAAAAGGGCTTTTTCTGCCAAGCCCGGCTGGTGCCAACTTTGGTCTCTTTTAGGCACCAACTTAAATCTTGGCTTGTGGGCCTTGATTCATCTACAGGATTGTAATGGTTTTAGCTTTTTGTGCCGCTTTAACCTGGTGACTTATTTAATACACTTTTTATCCCATCTAAATTGTTCTGTTTCTATCTGGAATTGTTTTAAACCATTTTATACCATTTTAATTGTATGCCACTCTGAGATCTTATGACAGTGGGATAGAAATATTTTACTACATAGATAAATAAGATATATAGTCTTGGGGTATATTCACACTTCCAGAACTATAGCAGTTTGATACCACTTTAACGGCCATGGTGCCAACCTATAGAATCCTAGGTTTCATGAAGTACTTAAGAATGTACTACTAGAAAGCTCTAATGCTGTAGTGCACTAGAGCATTCTAAGTATCCCCCAAACTATAAATCCCAGGACTCTACAGAATGAAGTGATGGCCGTTGAAGTGGTATCAAACTCCTGTATCTGTGCAGGGCAGATACCCCCATGGACAGGACCATTTCAGGTGGCACCCACAATTTGTACACTCCCCCTTTTAAAAGTTCTCATAATTTTTAAAACATACATGCAATGTCACAGACAAGAGCTCCAACTTTGTTTTCTCCCTAACACGGCTTTGAGGGTTGGTTTGTTTATATTCGCATGCAAGAGGCAGGGAGCTGACATACCCTGAGGTGGGAGTTTCATGGTAGGGGAAGAAAAATATCTGTTCATGTGATCTCAAAAACAGCCAAAGAGCCTCTCCAGCTATCATTAGGCCTCTTTTTGGAGAAGGATATTCTGACGAGAGATTGGATGTTTCTTTCCAACAGGTTGAACTTTAAAGAGCCTGCAGCTGAAAAGGGATTGGCATCTCTGGGTGGGCTCCCTTTACACTGTGCAACCTGTAAACCTTGTGCCAGATAACATACCCACGTCGTTGTTTATGCAATGAAGCCTTTTCATTCTCGGTAATCACAATCCGGTGCCTTCAAGGGCAATTCATATGGCTGACAACAAAAGGGAACCTTTCATCAGCGGCAATGCAACAACCTTCCTTTGTGTGTTCCTATTCATCTTCTCCCAGCAAAGCCATCAGGAATGAATGCATGTGTACGTACCCACTATGGAAAGCAAAATGAATAACCCAGGGATGTTAGCAATTAACGTTCCGCCATGCCCCTGCTCCATACTCATTCCTGTAGTTCATCAAGCCATGCCTTCACTTAGTTTACCAAGTTTTTTGGGGGGGAAAAGAGGCCAAGAAATAACTATATAAAGGGCCAAGTCCATTGCCAGTAACAATTCCCACCTGTATGAAGGTGTCTGGGGAGATTATCAGATACAGTGTAATGCGGCAAAAACCGTGTTCCAAACGATGTCAGAAGAACGGGAGGAAAACAGAAAGGGCAACCTTACCAGACGCCCGTGTCTTCAGACATTCTGGGGGTGTAGCACTGCTGCAGGCGAGGCTTCCCTTTCATATTGACGGGGACAAGCTGCTAATAGAAAAGGACGCCTTACAGCCGCTCTATGACCCAGGGACTCTGGAAGATGATGTCGTCTGATAATCTTGCCCCTTCCTGTTCTTCTCACAATCTTCCGATGCAGTTTTTGCCGCGTCTGATAATCTCCTTATACCAAGTTGTACCAGTGAGAAAGTTACCGGTAGTTTTTGGATAACGTACCAACATGCTAACTCGGGACACTGGAAGTTGTGGTCTAGAAAAATAATTTTGCCATGCTCTCAAGTAAGAAGATCCTTCTCTGACCAACGTTCTATCTAGTCCAGCCTTCTGTTCCCACAAGGGCCTGCCTGGACTGGTTTGAACTAACCTCCTGCCTCCCGTTCCTCAGTCTCTGTAGTTTTGTACAACGTCCTTGCCTCCAAGCCATTTGGACCCACAACTGAGCTGTCCTGAAAATTGTATCAAGACACAAAATGACTGATGATTCTTCCCCTATATTAAGGTCTCCTTCACACTATATAACTGTAGCACTTTTATTACCCTCAGGCTTCCATGGTTCAGAGCTGGGGGGAAAACAGTTTTTAAAAATATTATTTTGGTTTAAACCAGGGTGTGGCAGCAGGTGTGTGTGTTGATATTAAAATCAATACAGGATTAAATAAAAAAATTAAGTAGCAAAATGGAGTTCAGATGTTACAGCCACTAGCTTAAATAATAATTGTTCTTTTAAAAGTGCTCTTTTAAAGCAAGTTGTTTTAGTTGAATTTATGTTAATCGAAGGATTTGTTTCTGAACGGTATTTCTGGCACTATAAAATAAAGTGATTAAAAAGAAGCAACTGATCCTGGATACTGGTCTAACAATGAACAACCACCAAAAGACTGTTAAAGTTCAAATGTTTAAATACAAACAGTCACTGTTGTTCCTGTAAGAGGGTTGGAAAATAGTAATAATAACCGGACTTTTTAAAAACAAATAAACAAATGAATAATCAATTTTTAAAAACAGGAGTGGTTGGGAGTTTTTTAATGTCATTTGGTTTAAATCAAGGTTTAAACCATGGATGAGTAATAATAACCAGCCTTTAAAAAAAAAAGAATAATATTTTTTTTAAAAAGGAGTAATGTTTTGTTTTTACCTTAGAGCAGTGGTGTATCAAAATATTTGGTTCAAATCAAGGTTTAAACCTGGTTTAAACCAGTCAACTGTGCCATGGTTCTATCCAGTAGAATCTTGGGATCTGTCATTTTGCAAGTTACCTGTGAAGCATTTAGAATTTTCTTGTGGGTACTTAGAATTCTCTGGCAGAGAATTCTAAGTGCCCTGGCAAACTACAAATCCCAAGATTCTATAAGGTGCAGCCATGCCAGTTCCAACCTATGGAATCCTGGGATTTGTAGTTCTCTGGAACAGAATTCTACATACCTTCCAGAACTACAAATCCCAGGGTTCAGGAAGATACAGGCCGCGGCAGATAAAGTGGCATAAACATGCCATAATTGCATAGAGTTCCCTAGCCACCTGACCTTATTTTTGAACGTGAGAAACCAAGCTCCCACTCTTGTCTTGGTGTCATATCCTTTCTCTCCTGCAGCACTTGTCTTTCAGAGGACGAATCACTTAAGATTCCCTTTGGAAAGGATGGAGCCGATGGAGCCTTTGGAACATATGACCAGATGTCACAAGGAGCCGAGTTCTATTTCTGGCTCTCCATCTGCCTTTGGGAAAATTACATTCCTTGCCTTCCTCTTTTCTTCACACTGGTTCTAACTTGGCTCGCCGTGGTCAGTCTCGTTTCTTCACTCGCAGTACCACATCTCCTGGTCTTGGGCAAATGGTTGGGTGGTTTCACAATCCGTAAGTATTCTTTTCTAGTTATGCCCTTGTATCTAATGCAGGACTTTCCTTTTGACCTTCTACCTTCTTCAGCTTGCAAGGGTAGAAAAACTTGTGGATCGTCAAGATACTGGACTACAATTTCCATCAGCCCCAGTCAGCATGAGCAGTAGTCGCAAATGATAGGGGTGCAGCCCAACATCTGGAAAACCGCAGCTTCTCCACCACTTGTTTCATGTAATTCTAGTTATCAGGAGTTATATAACAAAACCCAAGGAACTTTATTTAAACAATGTGCAGTCCACTCCTAGCAGCCTCTTTCAGTCTCTTTACTGGTGTGTACTGAGTCACTTCCTGGTAGCTGTTCCCTGACTCTGTCTTCCCTCCGTGATACTAGGTTTCTCTTCCTGCCTGCTATCTTAACTTTCCTATTAGTTCCACATACAGTATTTTGATACACCACCACTCTAAGGTACAATCTTTCATTCATATGATTGACTTCGTCCATGCTTAAAAGCAAGTCAAAATGAAATCATAATCATGCCCAAAATTGTGCCCTAAATATGCTCTCTCTGGCTTTCCTTCACAAACGAAGATTTAGGAAGGATTCATCCTGCGCTTTCTGCAAATGCCAATCCTAAATATGCACGGTGATGAAAAAAAAATCCCCCCCCATTTGTTCTCTTATTTTTGTATAATTCACTATGTTTTATCTGTTGAAAGGCAAAGCACTACAAAAATTATCTGTACAAAAGTTTTAAAACCATTAAAAGAAAATTCTATTTTAAGCACCAAAGTTAAAACAATATAAAATGCAATTAACACATAGTTTTAAAAAAAAGATAAAAGATAAAAGCACCTCCCCATTAAAAGCCACATAAATTGTAAGCCGAAGACTGGCCTGAAGAAGAAAGTTTTTGCCTGCACTGGTGATGGAGCTCTGCTTGCTGTGCTTCATCACCAAGGACAAGGCTGGGTAGTGGGGCAGACTCTTCCCAGCGAGGAATTGCTAGCTGCACTTCATCACCCAAAAGAAGTTGGAGTAGTGGGGCGGCTTCTCTCCAATGAGAAAACGCTTGCTGTGTTTCATCATCCAGGAGGGCAGCTTCTCCTTGGCAATGAAGCCATGGCGGTGAGAAGCGATTCTTCCTGCTTCCGCCCCCCCCCCCGAAACAAACAGTGGATAAGTGAAAACATGGATCTAGGATCTGCGGATACAGGGGCTGACTGGTATGCCAAATATCATTGTGGTTGAGAAAAAGAAAGCTTGGATAATAAATGTGTGAATCCCCGAGGGACAGCAGAAACGAAGACAAGGGGGCTTGGGGGAATATGAGATACTGAGACCTAAAAATGGAGATTTCAGTAACTCTGGAGAAAGAAAACAACTGTGATTCCTTGAGGATAGGTGCTTGGGAGCAATTTCAAAAAGAAATGACAAAATGCCTAACAGAAAACAGCCATAGACAGGATCACAAGAGCACAGTTCCTAAAAGGGGCACTACTGTATTTGGAATGTGCCACATTTTCTGACAATACATCGCTAATTCCTAAATTCTTGGATTGAATATGAATCACTGATGGTGCAAAACTCTAATTCACTGACACCCGATCAACTGTTAATAATAATAATGATAATAACAATGATAATCCAAAATGGTCCAAAACACTAATCTAGTGGTTTTCAACCTGTGGTCCAGAGACCCCCAGGAGGCCACAATGTCACCACAGGGGGTCTGTGAAGGCTTTAGGTCTGCTCAGCCCACCTCCTCCCTGCTGTGGAGTGACCACATGACAGAAGCCAAGGCAAAGGCTGGCTGGCTTGGCCTGCACATTGCCATTCAATCCACTCCAGCCACAAACTTGCAGGAAGAAGCAGGAGAAATATCTTTCCTCCTTCTCCAGTGCCTCTGGGGGAACGTTTAATGGATGGTGTAACTATGTTGTTGTTATTTTGAATCTTAAGTTAAGTCTTGGGGGTCCACGGCAATAAAATATATTTAAAGGGGGTCCTGGTAAAGAAAAGGTTAAGAGCCACTGCCCTAGTCCATAGCAGTTGGTAGGCTGTGAAACCAAAAATTGCGATGAGGAGGATAAATCAAGTCACCACTGAAATTTTAACAGTTGTGCAATTGACAAACAAAACAGAACAGAACATAGAACAGAGTGGCCTGCGAACACTGCTAAAGCAGAAAAATTTAAAGCGAATGATTAGCAGTTCCAAGGCAAGCACGAGGAGGAAAAAATAACCTCAAAGATTTAAATGGACAATGAGTTTCTCTGAAACCTCCTCAAGGTTGTTCTGAGCTGGCAGATTGCTCAGAAAAACAAATGCTGGCAGAGGTAGTTTGAGTTCACGACTGACCTCACCGACAATCCCTGCAGCACCTGAATCAATGTGACCTCTTGATTTACCAAAATGGCTGGTGTTACAACATGTACCAGCACACAAAACCCATTGCCTTGAAAACACACTTGTCACTACAGCTGTGCATTACCTTAATGCTTCCCAACAGCGTTAAAAGGAATGCAAGGACATCAAATGGAACTCTCAAACATAAAAAATAATAATCAGAGTTTCTGGTAGAAGGATATGATGTGAAATAAGAGATTGGAAGGGAGGGAAAGGATTTGTATTTGTGTGTGTGTATGTCATTGGTGACATGGATTCATCAGTCCACAAGCAGGTTCAGCGATTTTGACAGCACCTCTAGAGTTGAGGCTAAAACATGGAATGGATTTGCTGCCCCCACTGACATGGGAATCACCAACTTCCACTGTTGCATTGGCATCAAATTAAATTGCTCCCTCTTTGGTCCCAATACAAAAAAACAGGCAAGTTAATTTCTGGTGAAAGAAAAATCTGTACAGATCCAGAGTAAGAGCCACCATAGCTCCTTGTAAGCTGCTTTGAATCCCATTTGGGGGGAAAAACCAGAATATAAATCAAATAAATATTTCATTGATAGCTAATGAAAATCAGCTTAACTGACATTCTATTTATTTCTCTGAAATAGTTACATTCAGCCTCGATTTGACATTTGGAGCAGCTTGCAAAAATAAAAATACAACACATTTTTAAAAAAACATATTAAATCATTTTAAAATGAAAAAGAAGTAAGGAATAAGACAATAACACCTGCTTCATCTTCCTCCCCATGGGAAAGAAAGTCCTGTGCAAATTTACTAAGATCATCTTAGTATTCATTAAAGTATTTTTAATCACATATTTCCATCCTACAGAGGGACATACGGGACTTGTACCAACCCCTCCTCGCCTCTAAAAGGCTCACAGGGTGAAGTATTGATTGCCCTTTTTATTACGCTTTTGAGCCATAGGATTGTCCATGTCATCGTAGAAGGAAGAGATGTGTGTAGAGCCATTGTACTGTCTATCCTCCTTTATGGATCTGAAACATGGGTCACCTATCGCTACCACCTACAACTCCTCGAACACTTTCATCAGTGCTGTATATGCACAATCCTAAATATACACTGGACTGACTATGTGACAAATGTTGCTGTTCTTGAGCAAGCAGGGATCACCAGCATTGAGGCCATGATATTGAGAACACAGCTGTGCTGGGCAGGGCACGTTTCTAGGATGGAGGACCATCGCCTCCCAAAAATAGTACTCTACGGTGAACTCGCCACGGGTCAGCGTAAGAGGGGCGCTCCAAAAAAGCGATACAAAGACTCCCTGAAACAACATCTCAGGCTTGGCCAAATTGATCACCAACAGTGGTCCGCCCTGGCCTCACATCGGGAGGCATGGAGACGCACTATCCACAATGCTGCAGCCTTATTTGAGAACTCACGACGAACAAGTCTTGAAGAGAAACGACAACGCAGAAAGAATCACAACCCAAAAACATCACCCAAGGAGACCTTCTGCGGTGCTTTTTGCAACCGGACTTGTTTATCTCGGATTGGCCTTTTTAGTCATCAGCGCGCTTGCAGAAAGCGCGGGATGAGTCCTTCCTGAATCTTCGTTTGCGAAGAAAAGCCAGAGAGAGAGAGAGAGATGAGCTGTAACAGTAGGTGAAATTCCTTTTTTAAAAAAATGATGGAGGATGAAAGTGTCTTCCTCTGAGCTTTCCTAGGTTTTTGGTTTAATGTGATATCACCAAATCAGTAGCATTGCAAGTGCTCTGTTCATATGAAGCAGGCTTCTGGTGAATACAGTATTATCAAATATTTTTGCTGCACATGTTATTTCTCAAACAAAACAAAATCACAGAGGATGTTAACTTTAGAAAGGGAAGAATCTTAGGCATGTAAGCTGCCTTAAATCCCATCCTGGAAAAAAGGAGAGATATAAATCTAATAAATAAGTACGTAAGTAAACAGCATCAGAGCACATGCTTTGAGTCCCAGGTTCAATTTCTTAGAACATTTACGCAGTTTTGAAATTCTGGAGAGCTGCAGCCAACCAGCAAAGACAATATTGAGATAGATGATCCAATAGCCTGCTTCAGTATGAAGCAGCTTCCTATGTTGCCAATTTGGCATCACCAGGATCTATCTATCTATCTGGGATGCAAAAATATTTAAAAATATTCCTCCCCTACCAAAAAATATTGAAAATACTAGGAAAATGGCTGAAAAACATGTTTCTCGACTGTCAGGAATCCCTGACTAGGACTGTCAGGAATCCCTGACTAGGGTGTAAATGAATCTTGGCAGTTCAGGGTTTATTCTGTGCAAAATTCCCCATATTTCATATTATTTCTGCACAGATATAGTCTTTTCTGGTGCAGAGAATGCTGTTTTCTGCTCAAAACCTCCAAGTGCAAATTTTGCACAAGACAAGTTCTGAATTGTAAACAGTCTTTGAAAACTGCACAGTTTTCAAAACCTTTCTCGGAGTGAGAAAAAAAATGCTCAAAATACTCATTCCTCCCTGCAAGAACAAAATTAGTGAAGGAATACATCCATCCATCTATCTGTCTCTTGGTCCATCTACCTGACCTTAACACAACATGGTCTCCAGCTACAGGATAATATATGATACCATCATCCACTTAAGAATGGTGACAACAGTGTGTCCAAAATGTCCACCTAGGAAGGAGTTCACTTTTATTTTGAGCAACTGAAGAAGGCAAAAGCCAAAACATTTTGCTATTGTACTTATATATGTCAAAACATTTTTGACCCCCCCAAACCTGTATTGACTTATCCATGGATCAATGCTGGAAACAGATGCCGACTGGATGAGCTCTGTGCTCCCCGCCATTTGGGGCACTTGAGGTTGCGCTAAGTAGTGGTGGCCATTTTTAATAAGGGCTTACTGTATAAGCTGAGCAAAGCTTGGCAGTCTCTCTGCAAGTCTTGAGAAGTGAGGCATATAAACTAAGCCCTTATTAAAAATGGCTGCTGCTACTACAGTTGTCCCTCCACATTCACGGATTTGGTGTTCACGGATTTAAGTATTCACGGCTTGAAAATATTCTTAAAAAAAATAATAATCCAAAAAGCAAACCTTGAGTTTGCCATCTTATATAAGGGACACCATTTTGCTATGCCACTGCATATAATGGGACTTGAGGATTCACAGATTTGGGTATTCACAGGAGGGTCCTGGAACCAAACCCCAGCAAATGTGAAGGGACAACTGTATTCTACTCCACCTCAAGCACCCAAAATGGCAGGCACGCCACATTTTTTGGGGTCCCCCATATTGCTGCTGAATGCTGCTCAGGCCAAAAAAGAAGGTGGAGGAGGACTTCCTTCTTTTTCTCTGGTTTGGGTAAGGGAGCGGTTATGGGGTGGGTGCACTGCTTCCGTGCCCACCATGCCAAAAGCGGCATCTCACCTCTGCCTCTTGTCACTGCCTTCACACTGGGTCCCTAACACTGGGGTTGTCTAAATGGCAAAAACACTCCTCATGGGATGCAAGGATAATATGAACTGTCTTAATTGTATTGCTGTATTCAGAAGGAGGGGGGCCAAAATGCCAAAAAGATCCAGAGTTTTTTTTAAAAAAAAAAAAACAGCAGGGAGGCTGCGCCTTCCTGCTCATTGGGACAAACGACTGAATTGATTCGCTGTTCCAAAGAAGCAGAAGCTGAAAGCTGATTGGGTGGGTGAGCGTGGGGAGCAGGGCTTGCTAACAAAGCAAGTGCCCAGAACCGGCATTTTTTTCACCTTAGCAAGAGCTAAGGTGATCAAACAGGGGTTTCAGGGGATGCTTTTCTGTTAAGGCAAAATATTTCACTTTAAAGCGCAAAAGTGCAATATTAAAAAAAACCAACACTCTTTGGTAGCAGCAACTGGTGAGAATAAAAACACGAGTAATTCACTCGCAGTCGCCATCTTGATTCGTAGGCATCCCATTTGCACAGCAAACGCAGATAGCTTTCTGTGCCTGCGATCTACCTAAAAAAAATCTCCCCCCAAATTAAGACAAATCACAGCTGCTGCAAGTTGCCTTTACTGCAGAGCAATCCGCTTCTTTTTGCCTCATCTAAACAACCAAAAAGACATGTTGCTTTCCCTGCTCTTCTCCCGCCCACCCCTGCTTTTTTTCAGGCTGCATTCTCATTCTTTTTCCGCATTTATATTCCTTTTCCTATCTGTATTTGCATAGATGTAGACATTTTAGGATCAGCAATACAACATAAGCCTCCCCCCATTGTAACTCCCCAAATAAACAGATCCTCTCCTCTTTAGTTCTTCCTAAATATGTTCCTATTATGCATTTTTAAAAGGAGATAAAAAGATTTGTTTGTTACATGCTCCTAAGTTTTACCCTTGACTTATCCACGGGCCATCGCAAAACCCATAATTCTGGCTCCAAAACCTACCCTCAACTTATACATGATGTCTACTTATGCATCAATCTATATGGTAATTAATTTATCCTTTATGGGTCTGAAACATGGGTCACCTATCGCCACCACTTACGACTCCTTGAACGCTTTCATCAGCGCTTTATAAGCACAATCCTAAATATACACTGGACTGACTATGTGACGAATGTTGCTGTCCTTGAGCAAGCAGGGATCACCAGCATTGAGGCCATGATATTGAGAATGCAGCTGCGCTGGGCAGGGCACGTTTCTAGGATGGAGGACCATTGCCTCCCAAAAATAGTACTCTACGGTGAACTCGCCACAGGTCAGCGTAAGAGGGGCGCTCCAAAAAAGCGATACAAGGATTCCCTGAAACAACATCTCAGGCTCGGCCAAATTGATCACCAACAGTGGTCCGCCCTGGCCTCACATTGGGAGGCATGGAGACGCACTATCCACAATGCTGCAGCCTTATTTGAGAACTCACGCCGAACAAGTCTTGAAGAGAAATGACAACGCAGAAAGAATCACAACCCAAAAACATCACCCAAGGAGACCTTCTGCTGTGCTTTCTGCAACTGGACTTGTTTATCTCGGATTGGCCTTTTTAGTCATCAGCGCACTTGCAGAAAGCGCAGGATGAGTCCTTCCTGAATCTTCGTTTGCGAAGAAAAGCCAGAGAGAATTTATTAAGTTCTGTTTGCTAATCACACAAGCTGGCAGGCTACAAAACTTACAATAAACAATGTTGATATATCCACAGCTTTGACAGAATGAGCTAATTGGTAAGTCCCCGCTCAGAACAGTACAATCTACACAACCACCATCCTCACGTTGTTTTGGTGCCAAATCACTGTTGTTTTTAATTAAATGCTACTGCAAGTCTCAGTTTTCTTCTTGTTCTTGTGCAGTGCTTGCCCTGCCATCCAACATGCCATTCACCCTCTGATGTCACCAATCTTAATGTAAATGTCATCAGAGAGGGGAAATTGTTTCTCTACTTATTAAAATAATTTAATGTGACCAGATACCATGATTGTACTATGGTTTCAATAAGACCCATGATAAGCCTGCTCATTTTCGTCCCTCTGACATGATAAATAGTTGGACTGCCTATACAGTTGACCCGCTGTATTCACGGATTTGGTATCCACAGATTTAAGTATTCATGGCTTGAGAGTATTCTTAAAAAAATAATAATCCAAAAAGCAAACCTTGATTTTGCCATCTTATATAAGGGACACCATTTTGCTATGCCATTGCATATAATGGGACTTGAGTACTCACGGATTTTGGTATCCACGGGGGGGTCCTGGAACCAAACCCCAGCAAATATGAAGGGACAACTGTAATTTGTGAGGTTGAAAGACAGCACTGCTTAGGATGCGCCACAGAATCATGGAGCAGGAATAGGATCCAAGGGTCATCTAGTCCAACTTCATGCCAGTGCAAGAATCTACTGCTAAAAGCACTCCTGAGAGGTGGACATCTAAGCCTCTGTTTAAAAACCTCTAATGGAAGAGAACCCAATACCTTCTAAGGAAATCTGTTCCTCTGTTAAACCGCTCTTAGCCGCAGGATGTTTTTCCTAATGTCCAATAGGAATCTTCTTTCTTGTAATTTGAATACATTGCTTCGAGCCCTATCTGACTGGAATATGATTTTGTTGCAGTTTTAGCTATCTTCTGATGCCAACTGAAAAAGACCTTTCAATTCCTCCAGGTTTTTAGCTCTGGTTTGGATAATCTGTTTCCACAGAATCATAGAGGTAGAAGAGACCACAAGGACCATCTAGTCCAGCCCCCACCCATGAAGGAATACACAACTAAAGTACTCCTGAAAGGTGACCATCCAACCTCTATTTAAAGACCTCCAAAGACGGAGATTCCACCATCTTCCAAGGCAGTCTATTCCACCGTCAAACTGCTCTCACACTGAAGAAGTTCTTCCTAATGTGGAGTCTCTTCTCTTGCCACTGGAATCCATTGATTTGTGTCTTACTCTCTGGAGCAGCACAAAACAAACTGATTCCATCTTCTACACGACATCCCTTCAGGTATCTAAAGATGGCTATTATATCACTTCTCAAACTTCTCCAAGTTTATGTATCCAACTCCCTACACCATTCCTCATAAGGGTCTGTTTCCTGACCTTTGACCACCTTGGTGGTCCTCCTCTGAACATCTTCCAGCTTGTCCATATCTTTCTTAAACAGTAGTGCCCAGAACTGGACACAGTATTCCAACTGAGGTCTGATCAAGACAAAACAGAGTGGCACTCTATTGATCTGGGCACTATACTCCTCCTGTTCATGCAGCCTAGAATTACATTGGCTTATTTGGCTGCTGCATTACACTGCTGACTCATGTTTATCTTGTGATCCACTAATCCCCCCAGATCGTTATCACATGTACTGTTGTCATGTCCTGCACCATGTATACATTAGTGCTGCTTTTATGTATTTCCTCTTTTGATGTTATTCTTCTGTACCTGCATTTGTTGTTGTTGTTGTGCTTTTAGTTTCCTGTAAGCCACACTGATCTTTTAACTGAAGGGTCATGAAGAACTCTTAACAAAAATAAATGACTGTAAGGGATCTTTCTCTTCTCTCATGGAGACTACACCCTTTCCAACTTAAAAATAAATACATATACAAGAATGCCCTAATCAGTGCGTTGCTCATTAAAACTCCCACCCCAAAGCAAGTAGGAACAACATGACCCTGTTTGCTTGCCGAGTTCTCACTCATTGTTCCAAGCACCTCACTCATGCACGGTAAAATCCGCATTCTTTTCCCTTTTACAACTTTGGCACAAGACACCAAAGTTGGGCTCTCCTTTGCCGCCTTGGCTAGCTGCCAGAGTTACACAACAAAAGGACATCCCTGTTCGGGTACAACCCCTCCCCACTTTATAGAATCCTATAAATTATTGCAATAAAGCTTGTAAAATGGGAGTTATTTGGACAACGTAGCCATTTATAGTCCAACAAATTAACACCTCCAAAAAATGGCACAGGCGCTATGCCACAAGCTGAGTGCACAAGTTGATGGGTTTCTTGCATTTCAGTTGCTATAACCAATCCCAACCAAGAAGGAAAAGGAAATTTGAAAATTAGCCCCTTTTAATTCTAGATTCGTGGTCCAGAAGCCAAAGGACTCACTATTGCCACTTTAATAGAGCAAGTTTTCATGGCTCTCCTCCCCAAGCAACATAAAATGAAGGCTCCAGATTTCAAACCCATTCCAGAGATACGACTAATTGTAGTTACATAGGTTTCTAGACCCCATAACTACTGAGCAGCTGCCTCTCTCTTTGCTAGTCCAAACCTGCTCCCTTTCAGAGGTTTAAATAAACATGACAAACAAAGTGTATGACGATTTGAACCTTGTTGTTATCCTCTCTACTTAGAGATTCAAGGCTGTAGCAGTTGAAACCCTGAACTTGCAACGTTCTAGTCAGGGGTTGGAAAGGTTATTTTGGAACTACAATTCCCAGAATCCTCCCACCCAACCTGCATTCCAAAATAACTTTTCTGGTCTTGTAGCTTCTGCTTCACCAGTCAGATTTGACCAAGAGAGACAAGTTACACCGGCCAAGGGATATCTTTAATTTAACGGGTTGGAGCTCATCAGTTAATCTCTGGAAAAACCCTGAGCTTCAATAGATTCTGCTATGGCCTTCCATAAGACATATGGATCACTGCTTCAGGTCTCTCACATTGCACCTCATCTTGGTTCAGTTTATTGTTTTAAATAATGATATGCCATCTTTTAGGACAAATTTCAGACTTCAACTATGGTTTTTTCACTTGATTTTGATTTCCACACATCCCATGTAGTGGGATGTCTCTTTATTGGGAGCATTTTCTATAATTCCCAAAATATTGACAAGTTGGAACATGTTCGGAGAACGGTGATCAATGTGATCAAAAGTCTGGAAAGCAAAGCTTATAAGGAACAGCTGAGCATGTTAGTATGTTTAGCTTGGACAAGAGAAGACTGGGAGATGATACAATAGCCATCTTTAAATATCTGAAGGGATACCATGTAGAATATGGCATGAGTTTGTTTTCTGTGCGAAGTCGAAGGCTTTCACGGCTGGCATCCATAGATTTTCCTTGGGTTTTTTTTCAGGGCTGTGAGGCCATGTTCTGGAATAGTTTCTTTCTGACATTTCGCCTGCATCTGTGGCTGGCATCCCCAGAGAATGGTTGGGTAGGTGTGTGTGTGGAGTTTATATGCTGTGAACCCCTGTTGGGGAGTATATGTAAATTTGTGTATTTGAATGGTTAGTTTCTGGGCATAGAAATGCAAGGCTCGTTAGTGTCTGTTTGGCTAATGGTTGGTTGATGGGCCATTATCTGTTGGAAATCCCCCTGCCCCTGGGTGGAATTCCTTTCTAAGTGTTGAGTTTTGATTCTATTGTATTTCAAAACTGGGAGCCAGATTTTGTTTACTTTTAAGGTTTCTTCTTTCCTGTTGAAGTTGTCCAGGTGTTTGTGGATTTCAATAGCTTCTCTGTGCATTCTGACACGATAGTTGCTGGCCTGGTCTAGGATTTCTGTGTTTTTAAATAACATTTTGTGTCCAGGTTGGTTTATAACATGTTCTGCTACTGCTGATTTTTCTGGCTGGCCCAGTCTGCAGTGTCTCTCATGTTTCTTGATTCGTGTTTGCACTCTGCGTTTAGTGGTCCCTATGTAAACTTGTCCACAGCTGTTCACAGCATATGGGTTCACAGCATATAAACTCCACACACACACACCTACACAACCATTCTCTAAGGATGCCAGCCACAGATGCAGGCGAAACGTCAGAAAGAAACTGTTCCAGAACACGGCCTCACAGCCCGGAAAAAACCCAAGGAAAATCTATAGTTTGTCTTCTGTTGCTTTACAAACTAGAACATCAACCAATGAATTCAAATTACAAGAAAAGATTCCACCTAAACACTAAGAATAACTTATTTACTGTAAGAGCTGTTTGACAGTGAAATAAACTGCTTTCGGGAGGGTAGACCCTCCTTCTTTGGAAGTCTTTAAGCAGAGGTTGGATGGGCATCTTTCAAGAGTGCTCTAGTCGGGTATTCCTGTAATGTGACAGTTGGACTTGATGGTTCTTGAAGCCCCTTCCAACTCTAAGGTTCTATGATTCTAATCTGTCTGTTGCTTCCTGTAGATCCTTTTCTCCACAATTGATAGTTTGGAAATTTAAAACCAGGAAACAGTTGGGGGGGGGTAGGGTACATGTAGCCCCAGCACCATATCTTCACCACTTCTGGTATGCTGTAATATTTATCTGAGATGCTTAATTTTTCTATGTAATTAGCCACTGCAAATACCAACTTCTCTGAGGTAAGCTGCATATTTGTGCCAATGCTCAACCACCTGCAAAATAATAATATTTTTTTGAAGAAAGAAAACACAGATCTGTGTGGGTAGGCCACCGGCAGTTGTGTTTGTATTTTGGCTTGTTCAGATACTTATTGCTTAGAAACAAGATGGTGAACTAGCAACCTTAACATTCCATGACAGATTGAATTTGAGGGAGAATTTTAAAAAAACAAACCACACACACCAAAATTCTTTATTTCTGTTGCCAAAATGGCTCTTCAAGCTGCCAGCCCAATGGGGTGTCTTTGTACATAGGTGTCTTTTTAAAATTCTAGCAGAGAAACAAATTTGGAATCTGCAAGGCCATGTAGTTAAGTATTTTAGCCCTAAGGAGTGCATTTATTCAAATTCCTCGCACACCTTTACAGGAAACTCAAATGCCCTAATTCGGTCGTAGAATCATAACATTGAAAGGGATCAAAATGGCCATCTAGTCCAACCCCATACCATGCAAGAATATACAATAAAGCATTCCCAACAGATGGCCATCCAAGCTCCAAAGAAGGATACATCTCATCTCCTCCTTAGTGGACCACAAGCTGAACATGAGGCAGCAGTGTGATGCAGCAGCTAAAAAAGCCAATGTGATTCTAGGCTGCATCAATAGGAGTATAGTGTCTAGATCAAGGGAAGTAATAGTGCCACTCTATTCTGCTTTGGTCAAACCTCACCTGGAATACTTTGTCCAGTTCTGGGCACCACAATTCAAGAAGGATATTGACAAGCTGGAACATGTCCAGAGGGGGGCAACTAAAATGGTGGAAGGTCTGGAAGCCATGCCCTATGAGGAGTGGCTTAGGGAGCTGGGTATGTTTAGCCTGGAGAACAGAAGGTTAAGAGGAGACATGATAGCCGTGTTTAAATATTTGAAGGGATGTCATACTGACGATGTAGTGAGTTTTATTTTCTGCTGCTTCAGAGACTAGGACATGGAGTAATGGACGCAAAAGACAGGAAAAGAGATTCCACCTAAACATTAGGAGGAACTTCCTGACAGTAAGAGCTATTCTGCAGTGGAATGCTCTGCCTGGGAGTGTGGTGGAGTCTCCTTCTTTGGAGGTTTTTCAATAGCGGCTGGATGGCCATCTGTCAGGAGTGCTTAGACTGGGTATTCCTGCATGGTAGAATGGGGCTGAACTGGATGGCCCTTGTGGTCTCTTCTAACTCTAGGATTCTATGATTCCTCAGTCATTCATTAAATATGTATAATAAATACATGACAAAGGGGAGCACACCAGCTCTGTTCTTCCACTATCACTTCTGTTGCTCTCTGCACACAGAGGGGGTCAGGTCTGAAGGGATCCTTAGCTATCTGTGAAACTTCTCCACCTGAGTTGGAACTATGCAAATTCAGGATCTGTAGTTGTTCAGAGAGCCTCTCCAACTGGCAGAGGCTCTCCACTTCAGATTGGCACATATAGAAAGTCAGCAGAACTGGAAACAAAGATGGCACGGCTAGGATACTCTTTCAAGCACTGAAACAAACCTCTTTTAAAGCACCCAAATAGGGCTTAAGTATCCTGGCAGACTCTGTCAGTGGCTGGCAATCAGGACTGAATCAACAATGACACCTGTATGTCATACAACAGAGAAGCAGCCAATGAAATTCTAAAACTGGGGGTCACACCCCCAGCACTCACCTCTGCAACACCACATAAGAAATGTGGAAGACGTATGGATTCCATCAGTGTAGTGGTGGCTCAAACCCATGGTTTCAAAGCCTTAGAATGTCACTCCCTCTGTAGAGAGCCTTTACTGACAATGAAGGCTCACCACTTCAGGCTGTTACCCCCCAAACATAGGCATGTAACAGAACTGAGGAAGGCTAGGCAGGACCAGCATGCTCCCCTTCTTCCTATGTTTAATATACACATTTTAGGGTCATCTATACTACAGTCTCAACTTGGTTTAATAGGCATCATCTCTCTACAAGATAGCTAGGAGGAGGGCTAGCTGCAGATGTCCCTGGGCCATGGCAAGAACACCACACTGCAGCACTATGATCAGGGAATAACAGCTGGGCCTGTTTTAATTTTTAAAATGTCTCACAATGCATCAGAGTGATGTGACATGGGAAGGGGTGGTGCGGGAAAATACAAACATGACTCTGCATCTAGTGTGGGGAACCCAGGGCAAAATATAAACATAGCTGGAAGTCCAGCTGACCCTAGGAGCTGGTCAAGAGTGTGGTGAAAGCAGAGTCTGGAAATGAAGCCCTATGAGGAACAGTTGAAGGAGTTGGACATGTTTGGGCATATTTAGCCAGGAGAGAAGAGGTCCATGAGGCGATACAATTTTTGTTGTTGTGTGGCTTTGAGTCATTTCTGACTTATGGTGACCCTAAGGCAAACCTATAATGCAGCTATCTGGGCAAGATTTGTTCAGAGGGGGGTTGCCATGGCCTTCCTCTGAGGTTGAGTGTGACTTGCCCAAGGTTGCCTAGCAGTTTTCCATGTCCAAGTAAAGATTCAAGCCTTGGGATTATCTACACTGGCCAGAATACTCCGCTTTCTGTCTGGAGCACTCTGGCCCAAGAGCTGGCCTGGATCCCTCCTGTTACCGTGATGACATGGGCAGAAGTCCACACGTACACGCCAACCGGTATCAGCAGGTGCCTCCACCATTGTTGAGTGTCATATTCTTTGAAGCCAGGAAGGAGGCCGTCAACATGTGATCAAAGCTGGTGGCATGCAGGGGGCCTTGATCACATGCTGGGGTCCTCTTTCCCAGCTTCAGAGTGACACCAGCGGTGGCACCGGAGGCGTCTAGCAATAAAGCCCAGCATGCTGGTATGGACTCCTGAATTCCTGTGTCAGACCCCCATCTGGATTTTCCTGCATGCTGTGGGTTTTCCTGGCGATTATTTTGAAATGTTTTAGAAGGGTTTAACCCTGGTTATTTTGAAACGTGTTAAAGGGGTTTACCCCAGCTTCTCCCCAGACATTGCCAGGACTGTCCAGAGGTGAATCAGGGCAAGAGACTTGTGTCGTTTGGACTGAAGGGCTCCAACACGTGGGGAAGTCGAGGTAAATGGCCTTAGTCTCCAGAGTCTACTCCAACACTCAAACCACTACACCCTGCTGGCTTTCAGGTGATGCAATACCCATTTTCAAATATAGTGTAAAGGGTGTTGTTTGGAAGATGGAAGAAGCTTGATTTCTGTTCTTGCAAGAATATGTTGGGTGGAATCAGTAAATTCAGAGTGTAGTCAGGGTTGGGGGAAAACAGGCTTTTTTTAAAAAAAAAACTTTTTTTGTTTAAACTGTTTTATTATTTTTTTAAATGGGGGGGTGTTGCATTAAAGCCAATGTAATACTAAATCAGAAAGTTAAGCAGCAAAATGCAGTTCAGATATTATGGAAAGAAGGAGGCAAAGAAAAGAAGCATCCTGAAGTCTTTTCTCCACTGCCCCTGCCATCAAAGAAGCAACACAAACCCAACATTGATGTTTAGTGGCATACCCTCCAACTGTCCTGATTTGGTAGCAAAACCCCCAATTAATACATTGCTGCCCCACTTTCTCATCTACTTTTAAAATGTCCCCCTCCTACTATTTTCCCCCCTTTGTCCTCAGCTTAGTTCTATTGCTACAAACCAAGGTAAAAGTGCAGAGATAGGATGCATTCACTTAACTGAGCAGCAGGGAGAGGAGAGGAGGGACCAAGTCTTGCCCTTCCTAAACTGTGTATAAATTCCAGGGTTTTTCTGCTTAAAATAGCAGTTTTGTGTGTTCCTCCTCATTAATTACATTCACCCTCTTGTTGCCTGGCCACATCCTTTTGACCGCACTGTGATGTAGCTCAGCCACATGCATCCCGGTTTTTATTTGTGAAATGTTGGAGGTAATACAGTGGTAACTAGTCCCAAGTGTTTATCAGCAACTTCCACTGTGTGGAAAGTTTGTTCACACAACTGTGGATTCCTAGCAGAACATTTAATGCTAGAAATAGACAGATGGCACCCAATAAAGTACAAATTCAACCAGAGCTAATGTTTTCCAGAGTCCCAGATCGGGAAGAAATTGATTGTTTTTTCCCCTCTTGGAATTTCCAATACTCTTCTTTCTCCCTTTGGGGAGAAAAAATAACTTTCCATATTCAACAGGAATTTCACTTTAGGTTGAAATCAGAGGCACCTCCAGCACAAAGGTGAACTTTTGCAGACCAGCAATGATTCTAATTTGGAACAGCGCTTAGAAAAGTTACTTTTTGGCTTACAATTTTCAGAATCCCTCAGCCAGTAGCTAGTGGTCATGCTGGCTGGGAGATATAGTACAATTATTTTTATTAACTTTATTCATACCCCACCATTTTCCCCAAAACTGGGAGTCCAAGAAAGTAATGGGCTCAGTGGTTCTTAAACTTTGGTCCTCTAGATGTTTTAGACTTCCGCTTCCAGAATTCCTGGCTGTTGCCCAACCTGGCTAGGGCTCCTGGGAGATGAAGTCCAAAACACTTGGTAGACCAAAGTTTGGGAACCACCAGGCTAGATGCTGGGTCAGATAAGTATGGAGAAAGTAATGGCCTGGATGCAGAGTTTTGGAAAGCTATTTTTTGTACTACAACACTCAGAATCCCCTAACCAGCATGGCTATAGGCCATGTTGGCTAGGAGATGTAATCTAAGCTTTTCTGTCTCTAATTTGAAAGCACGCACATTCATTGGGAGAAAGGGAGTGCTTGGTCAACTTTCCAAACATAAAAAATATTTTAGACAGCTTTCAGCACTACTATTCTTGGAAATGGGACCCAAGTCTAAACACATAATTCATATATGTTTCATACATACTGTAGCCTGAAGGTAATTTTATACACAATATTTTAAATAATTGTCTGCATGAAACAAAGTTTATGTACACTGAACCATCAAAAAGCAAAGGTGTCACTATCTCGGCCACCCATGTGGACTAGTTTGGATTTTGGAGTACTTTGGAATTCTGGATAAGGGAGACTCAACCTGTATCTTAGATCATTACCTCAGCAATACTGTTTGTAAGGCAGTGTTAATATCACACAACAATCCTATTTGTAAGGCAGTGTTATTATGTCTGCTAGTTTTGCTGGCAGCAACTGTTTTTAACTGTTAAGTGTTTCTGGATTTTAACATCTATTTTTTTAACAGATTCCTATCAGTTATTTATTGGCGTTTTGAAATTTTTGTGTAATTGGTGTTTCACAATTCACAGGAAGCTGCCCTGAGACAATTCTATTCTTACAGGTGGCCTATATGGTTTTTGTAAAGGCCTACCAAGTTAGCTGGAAAGAGTTGGTGTGGGGAAGGGATGAAAGATGCAAATCTATCCCACAATCCTCCCTTCCCTTTGCTCCCACAGTGCAAACTGTCCTGCTTCATCGTTTTGCCTTCCTCCTAAAACAGCCCTGACCAAACAAGTTCTTCTCCAGAAGTGTATCTAGCTATAACTCCTACCATCTTCCAGTCATCCAATGGACATGCTGACTGGGGGTGATGGAGGTTGTAGTCCAATACATCTGGAGGGGGCCTGGTTGGAGAAGACTGTCCTAAAGCATGGATGAGAGAGGAAAAGCAAGCTGCTCAGGGACACTGGTTCAGTGGAAGCAAATTTGTCCTTTCTTCATGGAGACACTGATATCTAAAATAGGGATTTGTGTCCTCTCGCGTATGTTTTCACACTACACAGTCATAGCACTTTGATCTCATATCTATATCTATCTATCTATCTATAGATATAGATATAGATATAGATATAGATATATAGATATAGATATATATAATTCTCTTAGGTATGTTGCCATTTCCAGTGTACTGATTGGCCACTTAGGAAACTGACCAACCAATCAAAGCTCTGTTGGGCAGCCAATCGGCACATTGGGGGGCAGGACCATGTGGAAGTTTCACTCCTTTCTAAACATGGAGGAGACAGAGGGGGTGTGAGTAGCATGGGGGGATGTGGCATGGTGCTTGTGCGTGCGGTGTGTACAGGGCGCGGGGAGGGTGGCACGAATGTGGGGAGGGCGGCACAGGGCGGTGCAGGGACGGCAGTGCGAGCGCAGGGTGGGCAGCATGGGGTGCGGGGAGGGCAGAGTGAGTGTGGGGAGGGTAGCACTGGGCAGCATGAGGTGCGAGGAGGGCGGCGCGAGTGCAGGGAGTGCACCCTGCTGAGTTAATTAAGTACAAATTGTATGAAACTATAATTATGCTTGACAGCCAAGCCAACTTCTATCTGTACTCCACTACCCAATTATTTGCATAACCTTACCTACAGTTCTGTTCCTTAACTTTCTTTAAAAAAATATTTTTGAAGTATGGTTACAAAGAAAAAGATGGAAAGGGGAAAGAAAAGTAGATAGGTTATGGACATGGGTAATACACATTGAATATAAGCTGGCCATTACCTAAATCCTTAGTCCCAACCAAAGTAGCCCCATTCAATCAATGGGATTTACCTATTTGTTGACTCACACTATTCAACAATTGATTCAATGGGTCTATTCTAGTTGGGACTAGCCAACAGGATTCTAGCCCATATTTCCAAAATAATACATTTGCCTGAAGCTGGCATCTGTAAAACAGACATTTATTCACAACTATGATGGTATGATCTTCTGACCATTGAACGTTAGACAGTGAATGTTTTCTCTTTCTAACCTTGGAAGATAGATCTTTTCGCAATGGTAAAAGTATCACATTGACTTCTTAGTTCAGGTACAATAGGACAAGATGCTGAGAATGCATGTAAATTTTGTTCAGGTACATGAATCAGGCTGAAACTGAAAGAACTGTGGCTCAAGGCAAGGCAATCTTAAAACTTTGTGGCTGACCTGAATCATAGAATCATAGATTTGGAAGAGATCACAAGGGCCATCCAGTCCAACCCCCTACCATGCAGGAATACACAATCAAATCATTCCCGACAGATAGCCATCCAGCCTGTTTAGAAACCTCCAAGGAAGGAGACTCCACCACACTCCCAGGCAGTGCATTCCACTTCCGAACAGCTCTTACTGTCAGGAAATTCTTCCTAATGTTTAGGTGGAATCTCTTTTCCTGTAGTTTGAATCCATTGCTCCGTGTCCTAGTCTCTGAAGCAGCAGAAAACAAGCTTGCCCCATCCTCAGTATGATATCCCTTCAAATATTTAAACATGGCTATCATGTCCCCTCTCAACCTTCTCTGCTCCAGACTAAACATGCCCAGCTCCCTAAGCCGTTCCTCATAGGGTATGGCTTTCAGACCAAACTGGAACTTGAGCTCACACTCTTAGTCATTATGTTTCACCAGCTGTATGTTTCTCAAAGGCATCCCCAGATCTTCTCTGCCAGCCAGCACAAGAGCAAAAACCTTCCACCAGAGCCTTACAAACCAAGCTCTGCATTTCTGTCAGTGTCCTAAACAGGCAGCATTTAAGGATCACCTCTCCACACAAAGCCCCATTGATCTGGTGCAACATATATCAAAGTGGGTGGGGGCTGTATAGACTTTCTATCCTGAACAGTTTCCCACCAGGAAACCCCCTTCACAGGCTCTATTTGAAGATGCATAACATCAACCAACAAGAACGCTCATACAGTACAGAACCTAAGCTCTTCTACATAGCTGAAACTGAAACTGCTTTCTGCTCTGGAGAAACCAGCTATAGGGGTAGGAAGGCAAAATGAGGACGTTGTCCTCCAAATAAGAATTCTGCCCCTCCCAAGGAAAAGTTCTAGCACTGCAAACACTGAAAATGGTCTATCCACCCCAGAAGTCTTATTTTTACTGCGTTCGCATTCCCTTGTCTTCTCTTTGTCTGCTCTTTTTCTTTGGATGCCTAAACTGTTGAATTGAAGTTTCGAGTTACTACAATACTTTACGGAGGCAGAAGGAAAATTTAATTGGGGAGCAGAATGTTTATTTGGGATAACCTGTCCACATTTTGCTCCCCCCCCTCTGCTCCCCCATAGCTACAACCCTGGTATAGCCATGAACATTTAAAGAGACTAATATGGCAAGGCACACAGTGATGCACAATACAGTTGTCCCTTCACATTCGCTGGGGTTTGGTTCCAGGACCCCCCGTGAATCCCAAATCCGTGAATACTCAAGTTCCATTATATGCAATGGCATAGCAAAATGGTGTCCCTTATATAAGATGGCAAAATCAAGGTTTGGATTTTGGGTTATTATTTTTTAAAGAGTATTTTCAAACCGTGAATACTTAAAACCGAGAATGCCAAATCCGTGAATGTGGAGGGACAACTGTACATTCTGCAAATAAGGGAAAGAAAATCCAGCCATCAGACCCGGAAGTGGAATTTTCCACCTGCTTGTTGGAAAGACTGTCCTTGATAGGGCAATGCAGCTAAGGCTCAACATTACAATCCCAAAACCAGAGAAGGGGTGAAAAAGAAGCAGAAGTCACTTCTGAAAAGAGAGCATGGCTACTGAAAAACTGTCCTTGAAGCACAGTGGAGTCATGTGTATTTTATTTTTAAGAGTTAAAACAAAGTACAGAGCAGAGAATCATTAGCATCACCCACAACAGGACTCTTAAACTCTCTGTTAAACCACACAACCATAGCACTTTGGAAAACATTTGAACTGCCATGGCTCTAGCCTATGGAATCCTGGGATTACTAGTTTAGAGGGCTATTTAGAAGAATTCTCTGCCAGATAGACCTCTCTTGTTCCTCTCCAAACTAAAAATCTCAAGATGCAACCTTGGCTATTAAAGTGGAATCAAAGCTATAATTGTGTAGTGCAGTGGTTCTTAACCTGTGAGTCTCCAGATGTTGTTCGACTACAGTTCCCAAGAGCCCTCTGAGGTCTCACTCACCTTGACAGCCAGGTAGTCCTCCCAGTCATTAGTGAGGCTGTAGGATTGAACTCACAGCCTCACTAATGACTAGGAGGACCACCTGTCAAGGTGAGACCTCAGAGGACTCTTGGGAACTGTAGTCCAACAAGATCTGGGGACCCACAGGTTGAGAACCACTGGTGTAGTGTGAGAGACCTAAAGTTTATGGGGGGGGGGCAAGGAGAGAGAGAGAGAGAGAGAGAGAAAAGACACACAGACAAAACAATTTAAACTAATTGCCTTACTTTTTGGAGACATAATACATGTCTCATGATTGGAATGTAGGAATAGAGGGGTATAACCTTTATAGGAGAAACAGGCCAAACAGGAAAGGAGGAGGAATAGCATTATATGTCAGGGATATTTACACCAGTGAAGTGATCCATGACATCAATACTGGAAGCCAGGTGGAGAGCATCTGGATAAAAATTAAAGGGGAGGGAAACAACAGGGATGTTATTGTGGGACTCTACTACAGACCCCCAAATCAGACGGAGGAATTGGATGTTGCCTTTCTAGAACAGATGAACATACATGCAGAAAGGAGAGATGTAGTAGTGATGGGTGACTTCAACTATCCTGATATTTGCTGGCAATCTAACTCAGCCAAAACTACAAGGTCTAGCAAATTCCTTACATGCCTGGAAGACAATTTCATGGTCCAAAAGGTGGAAGAGGCAACAAGGGGGTCAGCTATTTTAGATCTGATCCTAACCAACAGAGACGACATGGTTAATGGGGTGCAAGTGGTGGGATCCTTAGGTGAGAGTGATCATGTTCTCCTGGAGTTTGTTATACAATGGAAAGGAGAAGCCAGGCATAGTCAGACACGCATTCTTGACTTTAGGAGAGCTGATTTCAATAAACTCAGGGAAATACTGGGGATGATCCCATGGTCAAGAATACTAAAAGAGAAGGGACCTCAAGACGGTTTTGACTTTCTCAAAAGGGAGATACTGAAGGCACAATTTCAAACAGTACCATTGAGGAAGAAAAATGGGAGGTGTCTCAAGAAACCAGGATGGATGACTAAAGAACTTTCAATGGAGCTAAGTTTTAAACGGAACATGTATAGGAAATGGAAAAGGGAGGAAATCACCAAAGAAGAATTCAAACAGATAGCGAACACGTGTAGGAGTAAAGTCAGAAAAGCTAAAGTGCAGAATGAGCTCAGGCTTGCTAGGGAGGTTAAGAACAATAAAAAGGGTTTTTTTGGGTATGTCCGCAGCAAAAGGAGGAAGCAGGAAATGATAGGGCCACTACGTGGAGAAGATGGCAAAATGCTAACAGGGGACAGAGAAAAGGCAGAATTACTCAACACCTTCTTTGCCTCAGTGTTTTCAGAAAAGGAAAAGGAGGACCAACCTGAGGAAAATGGAACAGAGGACACAATAGGGGAAATCCAGCTGAAAATAAGTAAAGAGGTGGTACAGGAATACCTTCTTAATCTAAATGAATTTAAATCTCCAGGACCAGATGAACTACATCCAAGAGTATTAAAAGAGCTGGCAAATATAATCTCAGAGCCATTGGCAATAATATTTGAGAACTCCTGGAGAACAGGAGAAGTCCCAGCAGACTGGAGGAGGGCAAACGTTGTTCCCATCTTCAAAAAGGGGAAAAAAGAGGATCCCAACAACTATCGTCCAGTTAGTCTGACATCAATACCAGGGAAGATTCTAGAACAGATCATTAAACAGAGAGTCTGTGAACATTTAGAAGGCAATGCCATAATCACAAAAAGTCAGCATGGGTTTCAGAGAAACAAGTCATGCCAGACTAATCTGATCTCTTTTTTTGATAAAGTTACCAGCTTGGTAGATGAAGGGAATGCTGTGGACATTGCATACCTTGATTTCAGTAAGGCCTTTGACAAGGTTCCCCATGACATTCTTGCAAACAAGCTTGTAGAATGTGGGCTAGACAAGTTAACTGTTCAATGGATTTGTAATTGGTTGACCGGCCGAACCCAAAGGGTGCTCAGCAGTGGCTCCTCTTCGTCTTGGAAAGATGTGACCAGTGGGGTGCCACAGGGTTCTGTCCTGGGCCCAGTGCTATTCAACATCTTTATCAATGACTTAGATGAGGGAATTAGGGGCATACTTATCAAATTTGCAGATGACACCAAATTGGGAGGAGTAGCTAATACCCTAGAGGACAGGATCAAAATTCAGAATGACCTGGATAGACTGGAGAGCTGGGCCAAAGCTAACAAAATGAAATTCAATACGGAGAAATGTAAAGTACTGCATTTAGGGCGGAAAAATGAAATGCATAAATATAGGATGGGAGAGACCTGGCTGAATGAGACTATGTGCGAAAGGGATCTAGGAGTCCTAGTAGACCACAAGTTGAACATGAGCCAACAGTGTGATGCGGCAGCTAAAAAGGCCAATGCAATTTTGGGCTGTATCAATAGAAGTATAGTGTCTAGATCAAGGGAAGTAATAGTGCCACTCTATTCTGCCTTGGTCAGACCTCACTTAGAATACTGTGTCCAGTTCTGGGCACCACAATTCAGAAAGGATATTGACAAATTGGAGCGTGTCCAGAGAAGGGCAACTAAAATGGTGAAAGGTCTGGAAACAATGCCTTATGAGGAGAGACTTAGGGAGCTGGGTATGTTTAGCCTGGAAAAAAGACGGTTTAGAGGCGATATGATAGCCCTGTTTAAGTATTTGAAGGGATGTCACGCTGAGGATGGAGCAGGCTTGTTTTCTGCTGCTCCAGAGACTGGAACACGGAGCAATGGGTGCAAGCTCCAGGAACAGAGATTCCACCTCAACATGAGGAGGAACTTTTTGACAGTCAGAGCTGTTCGGCAGTGGAACACACTCCCTCGGAGCGTGGTGGGGTCTCCTTCCTTGGAGGTCTTTAAACAGAGGCTGGATGGCCATCTGTCGGGGATGCTTTGATTGTGATTTCCTGCGTGGCAGGGGGTTGGACTGGATGGCCCTCGTGGTCTCTTCCAACTCTGCAATTCTATGATTCTATGATTCTATGATTCTATGTACCTCTGAGATACATTCAGCATGGTGGTTAAGTAACTTAATGGCCCTATACTACCCTCCCACCTGAACTCTTTAGAAATGTGTTATCATTTCACTTACTTCCACATGGAATAAGCCAGTTCTTTAAGGGGTGCTCTTGCTGTATGGCATCCTAGGCAACAACTCCAAAGTCCTGCCCTCCTGGCTCCATCAGATGGACTTGACGGGTGGGAAAGTCATTAAGAGAAGACAGCAAACGACTAGCACATAATCCAAACAATGAGTTCCAGGGCTACAGCCACACCACACCCAGGGGTTCATTTGCATGTTCTCTTTAGAAGGAAAGCAAAGTTCAGGTCGCAATCAGGATGGGAGGAGACCTTAAAAAACAAAAACCACAACCCTGGTCAGGCTCATGATCTTGCACCCTGGCAAAGGGTGTGGGGAGAAGAGGGAAAGAAGTCTCCGAACAGGGAACAAGGATACAGGGATCTACCCCCACCCCTGCCCAGGCAAAACTTTGAAATCTTTATTCATGCATGGTTGACACAATTGGAATTGCGAGAGCAGGAAGTTCCAACACAGGCTGCCTTTCTTAAAAGCCGAACACCTTCTCCAAATCAAAAACACACCAACACACCAACCCATCATGCATTTGCCTTCAGTAGATTTACACGAGAGAAAAAGTGGTACTAGAATATGAGCCCTCCCTTTAAACACAGCCAAGACAAGGGAACTCCAAACAACAAGTCACTTGGCATTGGCTCATTTTTAAAGGAGCCATGTCAACAAGAGAGGCATTTACAATAATAGTTAGAAAATTCTGTGAAATTGGGAGTTGGAAAAGATACACAAAGAAGTTTGTGCTTGTTGCTGCTGTTGGTATTTGCCTGCTTTTCAAAGTTGTTTGCAATCCTGTTTGCAGCATTACTTACACTGTAAAGATGAAGAACCACAAACCAAAACAAGGGTTAAGCTATGAGGTAATAACCGAGGGGTGTCAAACTTTATTTTTACAAAAGGCACATTTCTAGACCTTATGACAGAAAAATACATTAGATCGCTGCATTATTTCTTGCTGTTGTTGTTCTGTGCCTTCCAGTCATTTCTGATTTATGGCAACCCTAAAGCAAACACAGGGTCACAGGGTTTTCTTGGCAAGATTTGTTCAGAAGATTTGCCTTCCTCCGAGGCTGAGAGAACAGGACTTGCCCAAGATCATACAGTGGGTTTCCATGTCTGAGCAGAGATTTGAACCCTGGTCTTCAGAGTTGTAGTCAAACCACTACATCATGGTGGCTCTCCCACATACCCTCCAGCATCTGACAGATGAAAACTGGGATCCATGCAGCCAAGCAACTTCAGAGTGTGGTCAAGATGGCAAAAGTTACTAATGAGTTAGAACAGATAAATTAGGAGAGGGTGCAGCTGGCAGCTTTTTCCTGAGTCTACTGGGAAGTGAAAGATTCTACCCCTTCCTCTCTTCTCCCCATTCTGAGTTAATCAAAAGCAAACTACAGGTTGAGTCTCCCTTATCCAGAATTCCAAAACCCAAAATTGTCTACATTGAGTGGCTGAGATAGTGATACCTTTACTTTCTGATGGTTCAATGTACACAAACTTTATTAAAAATATAGTGTATAAAATTACCTTCAGACTGTATGTATAAGGTGTATATGAAAGATAAATTAATTTTGTGTTTAGACTTGGGTCCCATCTCCAAGACATCTCATTATGTATTTGCAAGTACAGTATATGTATCTCCAAGGTCCAAAATCATAAATATTCCAAAATTCAAAATACTTTTGGTCCCAAGTATTCCGGATAAGGGAGACTCAACCTGTACTTTTGTCCTTTGAACTCAGTATGCAACCATTAAAGTAAGCTGACAGCAAAGGCAAAAAGTGGGAGGAAGAGACAGAAACCGGGGCATTTTAAATACAGTTTGAAAAGTGAGGTAACAGAAGAGAAATCGGGACTGTCCCTGACAAACTGGGACACTTAGCTGCCCTTTATTAATGCATCCACATCTCTCAAGACTGCCGTGATGTCAGGGTAGGCAAAATGAAGGCATTGCCTCTCAAATAAAAATTCTGCCTCCTCCCCTCAATATTTTTTTACTGCCGTCATCCTTCTTACATCCTTCAAATTGCTCTCCCCAAGTCCAACAACTTCGATGGTGTCTCTACTTCCTAGCCCTGACAAAGGATGTGTAATTGTCATGAACACAGGTCAGTTCCATGTCCCCCTACCTCCATTCCTCTAGGGCCCAAGGCTTTTCTCTCATTATTTCGAAGTGTATTATGTGAACAGAACACAACAACAACAGTATGAAAGGGAACAGACAATTCCTGATAGAAAACCTCAGCACGTGGTCAAATAAGATTTGCAGCAGCTGGGAAAATGGGCGGGAAGGTGCCGTTCTGACATTGTATAACTGCAGAGTTCTGATTGAACCACTTCAGACTCATAGGTGGAGTACAACTATTCCACAGTTGTTTTTATGTCATACATTTCTCTTTATTCTTTCCAATTACATTTTTTTTAGGTTGGGGAAAGGTCTGACTTAGCTGTTATGTCAAAATCCACAAGTCTGGCTTTGAATATATCAGAAGAAGCAAATCCACGTTAGGTTAAAGAACACATTAAGGAGAAAGAGGGATGTACAATATACTATGCACAGCTGCCTTTAGTTGTGTAGCTTGGGCAGAAGACTTTCTGTATATGTTTGTGTATAAGTCAAGAGAAGGTTTGAGAACCAAAATTATGGATTTTGATCTGACTCATGGATAACTTGAGGGTAACACTTGGGGGCTCAGCTCAGGTAGCACAGGGCTACTAATCCACACTTATAGCGCTATGATTCCACGTTAACTGCCAGGGTTCCATCCCATGGAATCCTGGGCTTTGCAGTTTGGTGAGGCATTGGAGTGCTCTAGCTGAGCTTTCTAAATGTCCTTCCCGTAGACTGCCAACAACAACAACAACCACAACAACCACAACCAACAATAGATTTATTTGTATCCTGCCTCTCCCATTAGGATCAGGGCAGGAAACATCATATAAAACAACAATCCAACATAATGTTACACAAATGTTAAAATGGCACAAATATTAAAACGACACATATGTTAAAACATTGCATCATTAAAATATCTCTACAGTAGTGAATCCGTTAAGTTTTAAATATAAAATGCAGATATTAGAATACACTTAAAATGAAAAAAGGCATACAATGGGGAATAAAAGTAACAAGGTGGAGAGTATCAAAGTAATGGCCAGATATCCAACCTAATCTGGAAAGGCCTGCTGGAAGAAATCCATCTTAACAGCTTTCTTAAAAGCACCCAAATCATCAAGGTGCCGGATCTCCTCTGGCAAGCCATTCCACGGTCTGGGAGCAGTGGTGGGGTAGGTCCTCTGGATACCATAGCATAGAACCATGGGAGTTAAAGTGGAATCATAACTCTATAATTCTGTAGTGTTGAATGCCCTCCTGGTTATTGCAAGTGCAAAAAGAAGCAAAGTGCTATCTTCTCTACTGGCTTAGTAGAGCAGGGACATGACACATGCTTTCAACCAAAAGCCTCCCCATACTGCAAAAGAAGTATGGGGAGCTGTAAAAAGAACCAAGTATTTCTGGCTTTTCTTCGCAAACGAAGATTCTGGAAGGACTCATCCCACGCTTTCTGCAAGCGCGCTGATGACTAAAAAGGCCAATCTGAGATAAACAAGTCCGGTTGCAGAAAGCACAGCATAGGGTCTCCTTGGTGATGTTTCCGGGTTGTGATTCTTTCTGCGTTGTCATTTCTCTTCAAGACTTGTTCAGCGTAGGTTCTCAAATAAGGCTGCAGCATTGTGGATAGTGCGTCTCCATGCCTCCCAATGTGAGGCCAGGGCGGACCATTGTTGGTGATCAATTTGGCCGAGCCTGAGATGTTGTTTCAGGGAATCCTTGTATCACTTTTTTGGAGTGCCCCTCTTACGCTGACCCATAGCGAGTTCACCATAGAGTACTTTTTGTGGGAGACGATGGTCCTCCATCCTAGTAACGTGCCCTGCCCAGCGCAGCTGTGTTCTCAATATCATGGCCTCAATGCTGGTGATCCTTGCTTGCTCAAGGACAGCAACATTCGTCACATAGTCAGTTCAGTGTATATTTAGGATTGTGTGTAAACAACGCTGGTGAAAGCATTCGAGGAGTCGTAAGTGGTGGTGATAGGTGATCCATGTTTCAGACCCATGAAGGAGAACAGGCAGTACAATGGCTCTATACACACTGAATTTTGTGCTTCACCTCAGGTCTTTATTACTCCAGACTCTTTTGTAAAGTCTTCCAAATGCGCTATATGCCTTGGCTAATCTGTGATCGATCTCTTTATCAATCTTGGCATCTGAGGAGATGCTGCTTCCCAGGTAGGTGAACTGCTGGACGGACTTAAGCACAGATTTGCCGACGACAATGTGGGGACGATGATGTTCGTCCTGTGGTGCAGGCTGGTAAAGAACTTCCGTTTTCTTCAGGTTGACTTCCAGCCCAAACAGCTCTGCATTTCATAGAATCATAGAATTGCAGAGTTGGAAGAGACCACGAGGGCCATCCAGTCCAACCCCCTGCTATGCAGGAAATCACGATCAAAGCATCCCCGACAGATGGCCATCCAGCCTCTGTTTAAAGACCTCCAAGGAAGGAGACCCCACCACGCTCCGAGGGAGTGTGTTCCACTGCCGAACAGCTCTTACTGTCAAAAAGTTCCCTCCTAATGTTGAGGTGAAATCTCTGTTCCTGGAGCTTGCATCCATTGCTCCGTGTTCCAATCTCTGGAGCAGCAGAAAACAAGCTTGCTCCATCTGTTGCGAAGCAGGATGTTAGGCGCTGCAGAGCTGCTTCTGTGTGGCCAACAAGGGCATCATCATCAGCAAATAGCAGCTCATGGACTAGATTGTTTAGAGTCTTAGTGCGAGCCCTCAGACGGCTTAAGTTAAACAAGCTACCATCAATACGGTAACGTATATAGTATACATACAATGTAAAACCAAGTATACATACAATGTAAAAATGTGAAGGCTCAGAAATAACAGGGGGAATGGGGGGATTTCCCCCTTTTTTTTCTACAGGTTTCCAAAAAACCCACAAAACCAGCCCTGGATAATGGTATTTTTTTTTAGAAGGATGAATAAATGTTTAAGACAATGTTCATATATCTACTGCAGTAAAGTCACTTCTGAAAACAATGTAAGAGGAAGACTTTTATGCAAGATAGTGGCTGCAATCCAACATTCCCTCAGTGTAGCATCAATCATCTGCAACATTATTGTATGAGCAACTCTGCTTCCACTGGGGTCAGCAGAATACATCTGTTGCACTATGGCAAATAATTTGCCCCACATGTATAGGTAGCATGACTTGTGAGTGCATATGTCACTAACAGAATGCCAGGCACTAATATGGTATCAGATCATTCCAATTCCTGGCCTTGCTTTCTTATCTCAGATCTTTTTAAGGGAAAGAATGCATCACATCTGATTGACACTATGGAGAACTGTGGGAGAGCTGTTTTACAAAAGTGATGCTTTGTTTTCTTCTGTTGTTATTGTGTGTGTTTTTGTTTGGGGAGGGGGACTGGCCTGGTCCTCAAACTGGAAAAACCAAGGTTTCCTTATAACTGAGGTGTTCCTTACAGTCCAGTCCCTTGTAACTCCATTTGTAACAAAAAAAGATACATTTTTTAAAAGTAAGTGCAATTTGTAATTATTTTCTGATCTGAATAAAGTGTACTTTTCATTTGTCAAACATGTTAATTTTATGCCAAACTAAGTTATATATAATGCATTTTATGATCTAAAGCAATGTTTCTCAACCAGGGTTCCCTGGAACCCTAGGGTTCCCCAAGAAGTTGCTAGGGGTTCCCCGAGATGAGATTGTGGGGGGAAAACAATAGTAGTATATAGAATGTTTATGCAGGGGTTCCCTGAGACCTGAAAATTATTTCAAAGGTTCCTCCAGGATAAAAAGATTGAGAAAGGCTGTTCTAAAGTAACAAAGTGATTTTGTACCTGTTGAGATTGTTAGCATAGCATTTTTCAATCCCCTTGCTGCAAAAAAAAAAAAAAAGAAAAAAAAAGAAAAAAAAGCAAAAAAACCATCTCACCACCACAATACCCCCCCCAACATGGCTTCTAAATGGCCAGAAATGTTTATCTCTCTAGTGCACTGTCCTTTAAACAGAATTAAAGTGTTAATCTATACAGCCAACCATTACCCATGTGCTTTCTGAACCTTGCAATAACAGATGCTTTAAATATTTTTGTATGAGAGGTGAGATCTAATTCCTCCAAAATGAGAGGACCACCTTTGGGAACACTCAAAATTACTTCTGGACAATCCAGAAATGAGCAAACTCTACTATTTCATTATACGCCACATAAGAAACCCATTTACTCTAATTGTTTCAAGTGAAAGGCCTTTGTTACAATGAACAACTTACTTTGTTCTCTGATTAGGAGGAGAGGAAATCAGCTGTGTCTAATTGGGCAGATCGTAAACTTTGAATTATATTCTATACTGCCAACATCCACTTGCTTTTATGCATCCCTTCCCCTCCTGGTGTGCTCCATCACAGTTCCTGCAAATTTCCCTACATTGTTTGCAATTAAGAAATATATCTCTATGCAAAACTAAAAACAAATAAAATAAAATCCCATTTTGACTTTTCAACAAGCTGGCTTGACTTTTAACCAACAAAAATGTTTTATAGCTTATGAAGAAAACAGCCTTTGGAGCCTGAGGCATGTAGGAATAGCACCTCAATGGGCCACTGACCCACAAAGTCAGAAGTGGGCAAAATGTGAGCCTGAGACCTCATGCAGCCCCCAAAGTGGTTTTGAGGCCCATGTTGTTGGCAAGAGAATTAAGCAGGACTGACCCTGACAAATCAGGGCCATTGGAGGCCTGGGAGGAGGAGAAGGAAGAGCACCTCCACCTTTGCGACCTTGTTGACCAACATCACAATTTTCTGACAAGTCCTCTGCCTCCTGAGAACAGCTCACAAACTCCTCCTGGCTGGCTGGAATCAGCACGTGACACAAGAGGGGGAGTAGCCTCTGGGTACCGGTCAAACAGGAAAGTCAGGGAGGTGGCCAGGGAGGGAAAGGTGCAGGTTGTGGGTGGCAGTGATTGTGTGCTTTTACTGCGGCACGGTTAAATGTACTTCCATCATCCGTTTTGGAGAGCAGATACAAAAAAATACCCTATGCCAAGCACACCTGCCCATGTTCAAATATATCAATAGAGTCACTTGAGCATGTGTTACTGCATTGTCCCTTTTATCAAGATACTCACTCCAGACTAATTACTCCAGTTTTACAAAAATATTCAGGGAGAACGGAAAGATTTTATCTATCTCTTTTGCTTGGGGATTCTGGTCACCAAATTACAAAGAAGGTTGCTAGGTTCTGTTCCTATGCTATAACTGCTTGTAGGCAAATATTGGGAGGGAATTTATAATTCAGAACCATCGGTTATTTATGGTATTTTTAAGAGGAAGCATCAGAGATGAAATTTTAACATTTTAACATTCCAACAGGTTCTACCTATCTATCTATCTATCTATCTATCTATAAAACTCTTGGGTATGTTGCCTTTCCCAGTGTGCTGATTGGCTGTTCATGAAACACATCCAACCAATCACCACCTACATACAAATTCCCTCTCCACCTCACAATCCACTCCTGCCATACCCAGCCTCACAAGGGCCCCTCCCTCCTCTCACTCCCTAAGCCACTTACCAGTCACAGGCTGTGACAGGACCCAGTCAGTCAACCAGTGGTGGTGGCAGGATGCTGCCGCCACCACTGCAACGGGACCCAGTCAGTCAACTAGTGGTTGTGGTGGTGGCAGCAGGATGCTGCTGCCGCCAGGGCAACAAATCTCAGGCAGACAACTGGCCACCATGGCTGCCACAGCAAGACAACAGAGTAAGTCACCCTCAGTGATTCCGGAGAAAGTGTAGAACACTGAGAAGGGGGAGGAGGAATTTAAAAATCCACTGGCCTACCCTACAGGGTTGTTGGGTGGTCTACTGGGCATTTTGTGGGAGGGATTTTTAGTGACGTATGTTACGCCAGGTACAACTAGTATATGTGTGCATGTATGTGTGTGTGTATATATATATATTGCTCTCCTTAGTTTTTAACTTTTGGATATTGTCAGTATTCAGTCTTCTGTGTAGGTGTTTTATATCGGAGTTGTATTTGTATGTGTTTTTAATGCATTTTATGTATTTTTTGCATTTTATGCATTGTTTAATATTTTGATCTATGCTCGTAAATAAAGAATGAATGAATAAATGATTGTGTATTCTCCCCTATTCACACAAGACTTGAGGGACCTTGAGGGAATGAACAAAGTTTTGGGGCCCAAATAATTCTTCACCAGGACCTGAACCCATGCTTGGCAGCCCTTGACCACCACCAAATGAACTTGCACCCTCTTATCCAGTGGACAGGACTGCCATTATGGCTCAGTGCTATTATGACTGCCATGGTGGGGTGGGGAGATGCCGACTCTCCCTCTGGAGTTTCCTGGCTCTGCTCTTCCCATTCGTCCTCCTCGTCATCCATGCCAGTTCACCTGCATGCAAGCAGTGGCAAAAGGGAGGCAATGAGCAGCAGTAGCTGCTTGTCTTTCCCACTGGGCAGTAGCGTGAGCCACAACTGGAGCTGGGGAGACAACAAGCCACGGAGAGGCAGTGACCGTACAGAGAAAGCAGACTAATTAGGAAACATTGCCTAATGAGAGTGTCTAATAATAATAATAATAAAATTTATTTATACCCCGCCCCTCTGTTAAAACAATCGGGGCGGCTTACAAAATTTAAAATACAATACAAATAAAATCCCTAAACACCCCCACTCCCACCCTCCCCCATAAAAAAACATTAAACAAATATAAATTAAAACAACTAATCTAAAATCACTTTTAAAACTATAAATACAATAAATATAATAAATGGCCAGCAGCCTAGAAGAGGCCAGGATCCCCTGAGGCCGGGATCTAATTAGGAAAGGCCTGCCGAAAGAGATCCGTCTTTAGTGCTTTTTTAAAGCCACTCAGGCTTGTTATCTGACCGATCTCATTCGGCAGGTCATTCCACAACTTGGGGGCGATTACCGAAAAGGCCCTCTGGGAGGTTGCAAAAAGGCCCTCTGGGAGGTTGTCTGTTCCAAAAGGCTCCCCAGATCTGGAGCTGGCTGCCCCAGATATATGAAATTTCTGGAAACACTGAAGCCATGGAAAAATTGATGTTTTCACCATTTTTTTCTCCAAGAAAAACATAAACATTTGCAAAATTTGGGGGGGGGGGTTATATCAACACCACTTTCAGCAGGAGTGGGCAGCTATGGGATTAGGGTACTGCACTGCATTGATCCTCCATGACCATATTCCCACCATACCCCCTGGAAAGTAACTGATTTTCCTCCACATGCCCCACAACTCCCCTAGTAGGTTAGGGGGCAATTATACCATATTTCTGGTCCATTTTAGGCCCATGGAATGCCTTTGTTTTTGACAGGAAGTGACCCAGAAATCAACTTATGAATAATTTCCTTTGGAAATTTCCTTATTTTTATCCCTTCTTTTCTCCCCTCCCCCACCTTTTTAAAACTTCTTTTCTTATTTGTACTTTCTTTTCCCCAGAATATTTATTACTTTGAATGAGAATTAGATTGTTTGTGTTAAAATTAATAAATACACTTTTTAAAAAAGATTAAAAACCCAGACCATATTCACCATCCCATTTACATAGGAACCACAAATTTCCACTATTATTGGGGGGCTGTCTCTATGCCAGGCCAGAAGAGAGAAATGTATTTCTGGGGGTCCATCTGAGTGTGAGCACTGCAACTAAAAAGTATGGAAATGTTCCTTTTTTAAGGCTCCTAGGATACTAGCCAGTACAGCCATCGAGTATGGGACACTGAGTGGCAACCTGAGACATTCTGCTACTTGAGTCAAGGTGCACAGTACCCGAAGCCAACCAAGTCATTTTGATACATGAGGTGAAAGATCTTACAAACATTTCTCCAGGAGACATAAATATAGAATCATAGAATTGGAAGGGAGCACAAGCCTGCAAGGGTCATCAAGTCCAGTTCCCTGCATGCAGGAATACACAACTAAAGTTCTCCTGAAGGATGGCCATCCAACCTCTGTTTAAAGATCACCCCAAAAAGGAGAGGCTCCCACCATCTGAGGCAGTCTACTCCATTTCAAACAGGAGACAGCAATAGCAATAGCACTGATATTTCTATACTGCTTATTAGTGCAAATATTGAGAACACAGCTGCGCTGGGCAGGGCATGTTTCTAGGATGGAGGACCATTGCTGAGGTGCTCCAAAAAAACGATACAAGGACTCCCTGAAACAACATCTCAGGCTCAGCCAAATTGATCACCAACAATGGTCCGCCCTGGCCTCACATCGGGAGGCATGGAGACGCACTATCCACAATGCTGCAGCCTTATTTGAGAACTCACGCCGAACAAGTCTTGAAGAGAAACGACAACGCAGAAAGAATCACAACCCGGAAACATCACCCAAGGAGATCTTCTGCTGTACTTTCTGCAACTGGACTTGTTTATCTCGGATTGGCCTTTTTAGTCATCAGCGTGCTATCAGAAAGCACGGGATGAGTCCTTCTTGAATCTTCATCTGGAAGAAAAGCCAGAGAGAGAGAGAAAGAGGGAGAGAGAGAGATTAGTGCAAAGCACTCCCTAAGCAGTTTACAACGTGTTAGTAAATTGCCCCCAACAAGCTGGGTACTCATTTTACCGACCTATGGAAGGATGGAAGACTGAGTCAACCTTGGAGGCCTCTGGAATCAGACTCACAACCTTGTGGCTGCGATACTGGCATTTAACCACTGCGCCACCAAGGCTCCTCATTAGATATAACTATAAGTGTTGGTGTGTATGTGCCTTCAAGTCACCTGTTGACTTATAGCGACCCCATTAATTTCATAGGGTTTTCTTATGCAAGGAATACTTAGAGGTGGTTTGTCAATTCCTTCCTCTGAAATATAGCTACTCCTAAACACAGTGGTTCACAATGGGAAATGTATTTGCAGACCTTTAGTCAATAATAGGTATGAGTTCGTCTAGCTAAAATGTCACATAACCCCTGAGTATTCCATAGCAGGGGAATGTCCCCCACAGGCATGAATGAATCTAGAGGCCATGTCTTGACTGAAATCTACCTTGCTGAGCCTCAACTGTTTACCCCAGTTGATGGGATGTCCATCTCCTTTTCTGTTCTGTGTGAGATATGCATACAGCCAGACCAAGTTATCTGCATCCTTGGCTACAAGAATACTAGAGCACCCAATTATTTAGGTGGCAGTCATATGTGTTGGGAGAACCCCTACAGCCTAATCCTATACACATCTATTCATCTATTAAATTCAATGGGATATAGTACTGCCAAGGAAATAGTTGCAGGATTGAAGACTTTGGCCTAAATTAGGGGTGGGAATTATGAACTGCAACTTCCATCAGCCCTAGCCAGCATAGCCAATGATGAGGCACACTGGGAGTTGCAGTTGAACATCTGGAGGGTCACACAATTCCCATTCTTGGCTTAAATCTGAATGCTAGTTCCAACTACAGAAGATCTATCAAAGCAAATGCTGAATCGTTACGTCAACACTCATAAAAGCCCATTGATTCAACAGTCTAGTTGTCCAAACGATGTCTGGGCAACCAACCAAAGGCTGATTACTACACAGCTGATCGTAGAGGCACAGCACAGTCAAGCTAATTACAGGCAAATGAATCAAGGCTGCCTCAGGTCAGACACTTATTTTACTACCAAGCAAAACACAAGTCCACAATCAAAGTCCAATAAACAAGGCTCAGGTCTGGCAAACAGGGTTCAGTGTAGTCCAGCAGAATCCAGGTCAGGCAAACACAGTCCAGAGTAAACAAATACAGTCCAGGTCAAACACAGTGAGCAGGAACATTACAGGTACTCAGGTAGTCTGATAATCTCTGACAACCCCTGGAGGGCAGTGCTGCATATTTATAATGCTGCTTAACTAATTGCTCCTTCCTATAAATACGCTGAGACTGCCTCAAGCCCTTCTTTTGTTGTCTATGTGCTTTGAAGGTAGGTATAGATAAGTTGTGCTTTGTATCTGAAGGGGCAGGACCCTCTGCCAGAGCTGGTACTGCACTATTGTCTGTGTCTGAGGCCTGTGGCTCTGGAACATCCTCCTGCTCTGGTTCAGCAGGTCCTGGCATGTCCACTGCTTCAGTCTCTGTGTCAGAGTCCATTTCCAAGTTCTGGAAGCAGGGCTTAACACTAGTCTAGTTGGGACTAGCAATTGCATTTAGACCCAAATATCCAATTAGGCATGTCTGTGCAAAAATATGCTTATTGAGTTCTACAGGACTTGCTCCCAGGTAGTAGCTGGAAAAGTGACCTTTTAAAATGACAACAGCAACATAAAATAACACAACATATAACATCAGTTAACTATAATACCAGTACATATTAAAACCCATCAACAAATACTTTAAAAACCATAATTTTAAAATAATCTCGATAGGCCTGCCGGAAAATACTGGTCTTTACTGCTGATTCAAATACTGACAATGTCTCAAACTGATGAATCTCTTCCAGCAGGTCATTCCATAATTTGGGAACAGCCAAAGAAAATGTTCTCTGGGTAACAGTCAGCCTAGTTTTGGTTGACGGAAGTACGAGATGTCTCGTAGATGTCTGCCAGAGGAACTGACTGTACAGGGCAGATTATACAAGAGAAGGCAATCTTGTAGGTAACTTAGACCCAAAGCATGTTGGGCTTCAAAGGCAACATCCCACACTTTGTACTTTGCCCCGAAATTACAACTACCAGAATTCCCCAGCCAGCATGTACTTTTTCAGGCTTTGCTACAACGACACTTAAGGATCACATCCTATGCTAATGTTAGCAAATATGCTTTGTTTTAAAAAACGTTTGCAAGGTACAAAATTCTCTCTTTGGGACTCAATTTGGCAGAGAGTTTTAAAAGAGGGGGTGTAGAGCATCAAGGTGCACCCAAGCAGGGTCAAGAGAACCAGAATGTATAAATGTAAACATTTTTATAAGAAAGCATTTTTTCCTTTTCACATTAACAGGCATCAAATATATTAAATACTTTACATTTAATAGTTGTTGCATGATTAACTGAGTATGCAAATTGCAGAAGCTGCTCTCAAGTCAAATTAATATAAGGTGTTAAGCCTCAACAGTTTGAAAGTTTGTTCCCTGTAGACCCATCCCAAATTCTTTCACTGCAATTTGAGGATTATAAGGATGAAATGCTAATACATGGTTTTAAGACACTGCTGCACAGCCAAACTCTCTGCTCTTTCCCCCTCCTTCCCCAGGGCCCTGTTTTGCATTTCAAAACCTATTACCACCACGCTTTCTGCAGCTATTTTGGTTGGGCCCATTGACATGCATCCCCACCCCTTCACTGCAACAGTTCTGGCGCTAGGCAAAGCGCTCCATGAAAACAACCTTCACAACTAGGATACCAACAAAAACACCATTTTAGGATTCGGTGGAAGAAGCACAAAATAGTGTGGGTATATTTTGGGGGGCGGGGGAGAGATGGTTCCGGCTCTGTGGAAACCTTCAGCTTTCTTCTTAATAATTGCCAAAAAGCAGCAGAAGTAGAACTTGGAGTGTTACATACAAAGAGCAATCGGTTGCTTTCTTCCAGAGATGGGCAACTACATGGAGGCTGGGGGCCAACTGTTCCCCCCTTCAAAGCCCTGCAGGGGACACACTCTCCCCGCCAATGCTCCCAAACACCTCCACATTCTTCAGAGTTCTTCCAGAACTGGGGGTGGGAAGTGATGTCATGTCACTTCCTGTCGACATTTTGAGAAGGTCTATGCCCAAAACAGAAGCATTTGGGGCTTCTGGTGGGGCTTTCTGTGGGTGTTTTTATACGGGGGGGGGGGGGGGCGACGGAGTTGTCTTGCATGCTTTTCATGTTTTCAAAACTGTCCATAATATTTTAAATGGAGAGGTTTTGGGGAAAATTTCAAGAGCTCTTCTGGGGGGTCCCAGGGTCACAAAATAGGGTTGCAGAGGCCTCACATCCCACAAAATAGGGCCCAAAGGCCTCAAGGCCCACAGACCACACTTATCCCACCCCTTGAATAGACAGAAGGTCCATTTAATCTGGCAACCTGCTTCCCTATCAGTTACTATTATCAGTTACATTATTTATCTTTATTTCTACCCCACTTTTTTCCTAATTTGGGACTCAAAGTGGTGTACAATAAAAAGACATTGCTAAAATCAGCAAAATACAAAAGTTAAAACACACTTAAACAACTAAAAAAGTTAAAAATAGCTAAAACTCTAAAAACACATACATATATACACCCACACCAGTTGACAACTGCATGCCTCTGGGAAGCAACAGTTTTGTCCCCAAATCAAAACAACTACCATTGGCCTTCCGTATTGATGGGTTCTGCATCCATGGATTCAACCAACCACAGGTTTAAAATATTCGGGGGTGGGGAGATTCCAAAAAGCAAACCTTGCTGTTCACCATTTTATATAAGGGACACCTTTTTACAACACTACTGTATATACAGGTCACCTGTATCCCCATCTGCAGGGGATATGTTCCTGGACTTACCGTGCATAAGTGAAACCCTGGAAAACAGCAAACCCTATTAAAATAAAGGACCTCCTGTAAAAACATATCATAGAGTCCACTGGAGAACCTAGCAATTCCTAGAGAGGACACCTTTCTAGGCATTTTCCAGTGCAACTCCATGGTATGTGTCCCCTAGTTTGTGTCCCTCAGATAACTAAAACCACAGATATTGGTTCTGCGGATACAGGGAGTGACCTGCAATGGGACTTGAGCATGCACAGATTTTGGTATCCACAGGGGGTCCTGGAACTAAACCCCAGCAGATACCAAGGGCCCACTGTATTAATCTGTGCCAAAGTGATCTTGAACATGCAAAGTGATGCCATGAGGGATCAGACAAAGAGCCACATAACATTACTTTTCACTGTTCGGCTCCTTTCTGTTCACCTTGGATCTACAGGATAGGTAGGCAGAAAGGAAAATCAATGAACATACAGTTCCCTGAATAATGACAAGAGCTAAAATTGTTCACTCCCCATTCCATTAATCAGGATATCTCTGATCTGTACCATCAACTAAGTTGGTATTTATTCCTCCTTTTTTTGTGAAAAACTTGTATATGCACGTTATCCCTGATAGATGGCTCATCAGATGTACCAGGTAATTTTGGCTGCGACCATTGAACCACCATATTGCGTCTGGTGCCTAGTGCTCCTCCCGACACTAGTTTCAACTGGCTCCAGTTGATGGGAACTCGAAGGTCTAGTAAAAAATAAAATAAAATTCCAAAGCCAAACCCATAAACCTGAAGGCAGTCTACATTTGGGCTAGAGAGTACAATCTTCTGACAGAAGCAGGTTTCTGCATGCGAATCAGCAAACTGCCAGAGCTCAGAAATCCTTGGAGGTCTGCTAAATGTGGGTGCAAGGAAGGACTACATAACGAAAGTGGGTACCTTCCTTCAGTAGAGCCATGTGCAGTCAACAGTCCTGTCCTATTCATAGGAAAGCTGTGAAATGCACATGGCATAAGAGAAAAGCACACCTATCCAGAGTACAGAAAGTAACACCAGGTGCATTATTCTCTGCCTGAGAATCTTTGTTGGGTTTTTTAAAGCAAAGTTTCTAGTGTTTATAAGTGCAAATATATGCTTAAAAGATAATGCTTACTATAATCTCAGATGCCCAGTAAGATTTTCAGCAGGTGTGTATATAAGTGTGTGCTTCAGTACTCTACATAACTGGGTTCAAAGACATAGCCATGTTAGTCAGGAATATCAATAAGTAGGGGGATCTTGTAGCACCTTTGAGACTAACTGACAGAAAGAAGTTGTAGCATAAGCTTTCGTAGACTTGGGGCCCATCTATACGAGGGGAAAAAATATGGATTCATGCAAACACATGCATATTCACAGCAGGATTAACCTGTCTTAATGGTGGTTTGGCAAAATCACACGCATGCGAGGCTATCTGTTTTTGCTGTCCCAACAGGCATACCTGCAATTCAAGATGGCGGCCACGACGCACATTTTTAGTTTCGTGAATTGCCACCACCAAGCTATATTTTTTTTAAAAGGCATCTCAAAGGTGCGAAATTGTGATAGTGCAGTATTCCGCCTAAATGCATTTTTTAAAAAAAGAAAAAGGCTGTTTCATCACGTGATCGCTCCCTTGCTAAAGGAAAAATCCAGTATGGTGGTTCTGGGACACCTGCCTTCTAAGCAAACCCTGCCCCCTGCTTCCGTCCAGCAAATCCACTTTTTACTCCCACTTTTCTTAGATTATGTGAATGAATGCAATCGCCTGTCTACGGTGTTTTTCAAAAACCATGGGGAAAGCTCTACAGGCTTTACCCGAGGAGTTTATGATGGATTTGGACCTCCTCCTTCTGAATACAAAAGAATTATTTGGGATCCCATTAGGTCAGGTAGGATTCTAAGCAGATTCTATGAGGATTATTTTCACTGTTAAGACAGGCCCTGAGTCTACTTCCTCAGATACATAACTATCTCTGTGTGTCTATGTGCCTTCAAGTCGCTTGGTGCCTTATGGTGACCTCCCTCCTGAATTTCCTGGGGTTTTCTTAAGCCAGGAATCCTCAGAGGTGGTTTTGCCAGTTCCTTCGTCTGAAATACAGCCTACAGTACCTTGTATATCAGTTGGCAGTCTCCCATCCAAGTACTAACCAGAGCTGAACCTGCTTAGCCTCCAAGATCAGATGTGATCTGGTGCCTTTAGGTTATTTAAACCTTATCTCTACATAACTACTAAACCCTTATAATAACTATAGTAGTTATTATACTTCAGGTTTTTGCCATTCAGACCTTGTAGCTCCATTTGTATCAAAAAATAAGATTTTTTTAAAAAGTAATTTCAATTTTTAATTAGATGCAAAGTAAAGTGTACTTTTCATACATCAAGCATAATAAGTGTAGTAAGCCAAACCAAGGGGGGGGGGGGTCAACCTCTAAAAGTGAGCTGATTTCCCCCCCCCCAAAAAAATGGAATATAACTACTAGACTCTCTGGTGTGACTAGCAAAACCTGAACCTCTTGCACAAATATGAAGAGGGCATATAGAATGCGCCTGCAAACATTTTAGTCAGTTCCAAGGTGTAGAATCCAGCTTTTCCTTGGCAGACAATCTAGACTTGCCTGGGTGTTGCAGAACGTTAATATTTTTAGCACAAGGTACAAACATCTCTGCAAACAGGCTTGGGAACACATGGCAACTACTAGAACAGATTATTTAGCAAACAGGCTTTTTTTTTTTTTTTTGACAGCTGATCTCCTCCATCTACCCGCTTTCTGAGAACAAATGAGTCACAACTACTACTTGAAACAAAAATGCCTCTAAGTGTTCCTTGTTAAAATAAATTGCTTTTATTTATTTATATATTTATTTTTAACACCCACATACATGTTTGTATGTGTAAAAAAGTTACAGCATGGTCAAACAAAGAGTTCTGAATTGAATGGGAAGTACAGTTGTCCCTTCATATTTGCTGGGGTTTGGTTCCAGGACCCCCGTGGACACCAAAATCCGTGAATACTCAAGTCCCATTATCTTTCTCTCTGGCTTTTCTTCGCAAACCAAGATTCAGGAAGGACTCATCCTGCGCTTTCTACAAGCCCACTCATGATGAAAAAGGCCAATCCGAGATAAACAAGTCTGGTTGCAGAAAGCACAGCAGAAATCAGTCCCATTATATGCAATAGCAAAATGGTGTCCCTTATATAAGATGGCAAAATCAAGGTTTGCTTTTTGGATTATTATTTTTTAAAGAATATTTTCAACCCGTGAATACTTAAACCTGTGGATACCAAATCCATGGATACGGAGGGACAATTGTAATCTTGCTACTTGAGCATCGAGGCACAGTAATAACATGAATGGTTTCACTTCAGCCAAGGGGCGATTCATCAACATCTATCTGCAATTTCCAAACTGTGTTTGGAGCATACTGTTGGACTGTAAACGGATTAACGCCTCAAAGGCTGCAATAATGAAGTTGGATAATTTAAACTCTGGGTCTAATGGGATTACTCCCCATCTATGTACATACATGGGGTCAGGAAAGTGCACTGACACCCCACCCCCAAGCCTCTGTTATCTGATTTTATTTATTTATTTATTTATTTTGCTGTTGCTGTAGTGGTGGCATCAGCGAAAAGTTCCATCTTCACTTTAAACAAGACATGTTTCCAAATACAGTCAGCCCTCAACTTTTGTGGGGATTAGGAGCAGAGGAGCCTGCAAAAATGTAAAAAAAACCCAACCCTATGAATATAGGCCTTCTATTTTTTTAACCCGAGAGAACACTTCTCTAGGCATTTGTAGGTTCTCCGTTGGGATTCTATAGCCAGCTTCTGGCAGAAACATACCATCAAATCGCGGTGGAGGACCTAGGGGTTGTCTATACAAAGCAATAAAATGTGGATTGGTGTGCAATAATTCCAATTTGCAGCAGCTTCTATTTGTTTTAATGTTTTTTTTTAAGATTGCAAGCATCCGAAAAGCTATCCGCTTTCACTGTTCCAATGGACATACCTGCAAATCAAGATGATGGGTGTGAGTGAATTACTTGCATTTTTATTTACCTCGAGTTGCCACCGCCAAACAGTTTTTAAAAAACACAATCCAAGGTGCGATCTTCCACTTTAACAAAGAGGCAAACAAACAAACAAAAAAGCTATTTTCTCACTGTAGTGCACGATCACTACAGCGAAAATCCAACATGGCAGTTTGGGGTGCTTGTCTTGTTACCAAGCACCGCCCCCCCCCCGCACACATACCGACCAATCAGCTTCCCACTTCCACTCTTATCAGGAATGCGAACCAAAGTGAATCGGTTGTCCCAAAGAGTGGGAATGTGCATCCCCCACAGAGCTTTTTAAAAACTCTGGGAAAAGTCACAAAGGCTTTTCCTGCAGTGTATATGGAGTATTTGGGCCTTTTGAACAGGGCAGATAGATGTGGGATCCCATTAAGACAAATCATATTCTCCTCGAATTCTATGAGAGAATATATTTAGTAATCTGCAAATATTCAAATCCATGAATGCTTAAACTACAAATGACAGAAATCACACTACGGAGAAGCACTCTGCTTGTTTGTTTGTTTGTTAAGAATGAGTATTTTTTCACTGGCATTCCTACCACAAAAGCAAATTCACAGGAAAGATATGTGATGTGTGTGCGTGGGGGATCTAGATGGCAAGGTCCATGTGGTCAGCCGTTTTCCACCATTGCTTGAGAACATGGGTGAGCAACAATGTGGGGCTTGGGGGCGATCTCCCCAGGCTCCTCTACAAGCCATATTCCCCCAAAGCAAGCCCAAATACCTACATTTTCCTCTGCAGTCCCTCTCAAAATAGTGGTGGGAAGCAACATCATATTACTTCTTAGCAAAAAGAAGGCAGAGAAGGGCCAACCAAGCCTCCCTTGGGAAGGAGTTGCATAGCCTAGCAGGAGCGAGCTATCAAGAAGACTCTCTTCCCTGTCTTCACCAGATGAGCCAATGGGGTGCTAGGACAGACAGAAAAAACTCCCCTGAAAATTGTAAGACTTAGACAGGTTCATAATGGGAGATACAGGCTTTCAGATAATTTGGACCTATATGTATAAGTCTATATTGGGCTTTATATGTATAGGGCTGTATAAGGGCATTATAGGTTTCAACAAGAAGTTATATGCTCTTGATAACAGCCCTGGTCAGCAGTCTAGATGCAGCAGCTTGGACCTGATAAAGTTTCTGAACATGTGGGGCAGCCCCACATAGAGTGCATCACAGTAATCTAAATGGGCTGTAATCAAGGCATATGTAACTATGGCAAGATCCTCCAGGAACAGGCACAGCTAGTGCACTATTTTTAATTGTGCATATGACTCTTGGCCACCACTGAAACTTGAGCCTTCTGGCTCAGAGCTGACTCCAAGAATACATCCAAGCCAGAAAAGTGAGATTTCAGGGGAGTGTAACCCCATGCAGTACAGGTTGATTTCCCTATTCCCTGATCTGCCTTCCAACTGACAAAGACTATGTTTGGGTTAAGCTTCAATTTCACGCCTTCATCCATTCCATTAATGACAACAGAAACTGGTTTAGTACCGAAACAGCTTCTTTGGAGTTAGATGGAAAGGAAAGATAGAGTTGAGTATCATCAGCATTTTGGTGCATGTACTTTCTGTTCCATCAGCCTTCCTCAATACAGCCACTGACCAGGCAAGGATTTAGAGTGTTGTGCTCCAGCACATCTAGAGGGCACCAGGTTGGACAAGGCCGGTCTGCATTTCCAGAGAAGATGTCCTTCTGAGCCCTACCTGGAGTTTCCGGGGATTTAACCGGATCTATGCGCAGATCATGAAGCTGACTGATAGAGGAGATTGAGGACAGACAAAATGGAAGACATCTTCCCACAAGCCACAATTAATTCCATTCTCTGCCAAACCATGGACTGATGGCTGTTAGCTTAGATAGCTTTAAAATTTAGACTATTTTGTGAAGGACACAGGGACCCATGGGTACTAATCATGATGTCTATACATTGCCTCTGGTATCATCAGAAGCTTCTGAATACAGGTTGCTAGGAAACATGAGCAGCAGGATGCTGTTGCATTCACATCCCATTTGTGGGAATCTGGTTGAAAACAGGATGGTTGACTAGATGGGCCTTTGGTTTAACATTCCTAAGTTCTCCCTGTGGGGAACAGGCCATGTGATCATTCTGGTTGTATGCACAAATCTGTCAACTCTGTCCACATTTACTACACCATCAAAAAAAAGGGGGGGGAAGAGCTGGAAGGCAATGGGGCAGGTGTGAGAACTCCCAACTCTACTGTTGAAGCCAAATATCCCCAACTTTCATGTTGGCTAGTGGTCTCTGTGTGGTGTGTGTGTGTCCATTCTGGGCTTTGGTTCTAACTTCAACTGAGCTAACCAAGGTGCTGAAACCTACCTTTTCCCCCCATATGTTTAGCACCTTGGATGGTTCCTTTAAAACTCAGGCTAATAACCAGGGAGGATTCATCACTCACCAGACAGGGAAGCCACCAGCTGTCACCGCCTCCACTGCTACATCCTGTTCCAGTAAAATATGCCACAAGATTGAGGAGAAGAGGGAGTAAGGAGGGCTTGCTTTCCACTCCTTCCTTGCCTCCTCCACTGGAATAACAACAGTAGTGTGTTTCTCTGGCTGGTATCTTCTCCCCGCTGCTCTGATACCACTTCCTTCTTTCTGCTAGCAAAAGAAGGTACCTGTGGTGATCAGTCACAGGGCTGGGGCTCCCTGTGCACCAACGTACATGGCAACTGGCTATGGAAACAGCCAACAGGGAAGGCCTCGAAAGAGTGCAGCTCCTGGCAGAATGATAAGTGTGTGCTGACCAGTAGTGGTGTTGTTGCAGGAACCAGACTCAGGACCACAGAGAAGTTGAGAAAGTGAGCTTTATTCTCAATTACGCGCGGGCCCTTGGTGGAATAATTTCCAAAAGACCAAGGCACCCCGAGCCACATTGAATGTAACTTTTTATAGAGCATACAGTGTGTGTTATGAGATATAAACAAGAGCACTTCCCTCCTCCCATATTGTGGTTTCTGTGTCCATATTTGGCACTCTCCTTGAGACAGTTTGTTGACAGTTCAAGGCAAGATAGCTTAGGAACATTTAGGTACAGTTTGACCACTATTAGAGAAAGAATTTGTTTACATCAGCATATCATATGTTTATGGAACATAGGGTTGATTAGTAAAGAACATTGACTAGGCCTGAGAGTTAAAGAAAAAAGACTTTGCAGACTTCCAGAGTCTCATGGGCTATCTAGTCTGACCCTGAATAGTAATTGTAAGATTACAGCATCCAGCAAATAGACATTAGAGTCTACATGGCCACTACAGTGTGACTCTTGATGCCACTGCCAGTGGGACATGACTTCGTCCCAGGTTTCAACCTGGACCTTAAAGGCTCTTTCCAAGGGGCTAAAACCTAGCTCCAGAATAGGTTCAGCACCTTGGACAGTCCCTTAAACATCTGGTCTAAAACAAGGAGAGGATTTGCTGCCTCAACAATACTGGAGCCACCAACTAAAAGTGCTGCTGAACAGCACAGTGTCAATTGGGAGTGCAGGCACTTCTCATGACAGTCCCCGTAGCCACACACACTGCCAAGGAAAGTATGCCTTGATCCAGCTTTCTCTTTTCCACTAGGAACAGGTCTTTAACATCAAAATTCAAGAAAAGTGATTCAACCTAAACATTAGGAAGAACTTCCTGATGGTAAGAGCTGTTTGAAAGCTGGACATGCTGCCTCAAGAGTGTGGAGGAGTCTCCTTATTTGGAGGTTTTTAAACAGAGGGTGGATGGCCATCTGTCAGGCATGCTATGATTGTGTGTTCCTACATGGCAGGGGCTGGACTGGATGGCCCTTGTGGTCTCTTCCAATTCTATGATTCTATGATTTTCTATACTCTGGCTCAGTTATTAAACAAAATGGGGGCTTCTGTCAAGAAGGCAGAAGAAGACTAAGATTTGGAAAGTTTGCCATGAAGGAACAAGAAAAGATCCTCAGGTGTAAAGGATATATCATCAAATACCAAAGTCAGCATCATCCGTGTCATCATATTTCTAATTTTTATGTGTGGACAGTGAAGAAAGCTGACAGGAAAGAAAAAAAATCAACTTATTCAAAATATAATGTTGGAAGAGAGTTCTGTGGTTACCATAAACTGTTCAAATGACAAATAAATGGGCCCAAGAGCAAATTAAGCCTGAATTCTCACTGGAAGCCAAAGATGTGTAAACGGAGGCTATCATACTTTGAGCATATCATGAGATGACACGACTTATTGGAAATGACAGTAATGCTTTGTACAGTTGAAAATACTTTTTTTTTAAAAAAAGGAAGAAAGTGGATTGACTTGATCAAGGAAACCACAGCTTTGCAAGACGTCATCAGGGCTTTTGATAACCAGGACTCATGGTGGTCTCTCATTTGTAGGGTGACCATAACTCAAAGCTGACTTGATGGCAAACAACAAATTGGCACTTTGGCATATAAAGAGTTTGCAGAGATCTCCCATTTTCTTTGAAAATGTCTCTAGAATCCTTAAGCACCTCTTTCAACACAGCAAAAGGATAGAAGGAATTTTAATTAGGCTGTGCTGTTCTGGATGCCACCTAACACTTGAACGCCATCACTGGAGCGTACTTAGGCAGCATCACTGAGGAGAAAACACACACACTCATTCTCACACCCAAGTACACACATAAGACAATGAAAACCACCACCAAAGCAGGCACGAGAGAGACCTTCCTGACAAAGCTGGCCTTCCTGATTAATGACAAATAAAGGAGGTGGAAACACAATGTGCATTACAACTCTATCAAGAGCTCTGTTGCCATGGAAACTGGCTCTCCGTAAGTAAAGCAAAGTACTCAACAGTTAAACTATCTGTATGCTTCAGTACTCATGTGTTTGAAGAAACAGGAATTCACAAACCCACAAACACTTTCCCCTTTTAACATACATACCCCCAAACACATTCCTGAAGTTTTGGTGCATCAAGGATAAGAATCTAAGACAGTCTTTGTTGGTTTACGGTTCCAGACTGAAAACTGGACAGGGCTCCTGTACCTAAGAGACAAAAGTACAGACCACTCAGTGGCCTGTTGTGATCCATTTGTACAACATTTCTGTGGATGAAGTCATTTGGAGGACAGCCTAAATAACATGAAGGCATTATATCCCATCCGATGTGGCAAGCTAAGCAGGGTCAGGCCTGGTTAGTACTTGGAAGGGGGACTGCCAGGGAACACCAGGTTCTGTACGTTATATTTCAGAGCAAGGCAATAGCAAACCATTTCTGAGTATTCCTTGCCTAAGAAAACCCTATGAAATTCATGTTAACAGGTGACTTGAAGGTGCATGCACACAGTCACTTGGATCTGTTCTGACAGCTGTTACTGGTCTAGGAAAGATAACTCTGGCCACTACTTGCCCACTGCATTTAATTTGGGATCCTGTGCTGGGAGAAAGGTGTGGTAAAAATTGAATAAATAAATAAATAATAAATAAATGTGTACAACTCAAGGAAACATGGACAGCTCATGGACAGCATTCTTGGAGATTTTGAAACTATCACCCTGTACTTGACCTTTGCCCATCTTGGCTAATAATAGTAGAAATGCATTTTTGTACCAGGCCTAAAAAGGATCCATGATGCCTAATAGATGAGCTGGTAAGATCTCTGTTATCCTTTTTTTTTTTAATGGAAAGAATGAAGCCCTGATGTCAGAACTCATACCATATTGCAACCTCCATTGTGGAAAATGTAGCAAAACAGTTTTCTCTCTATTGCACCTCCTGCTTCACAAGACGAGTTCAAGACTGCTACATGCCTCTTCCAATTAAAAATGTTAATATGCACAGTTAATTGTTCTAACTGCCATTATCTGTCAGCAAGCAAGGCCACCTGTGGGAGGATTCCCTTGCCTCTTGATCTCAAGGGAGTTGCAGCATGTTCCAAGAACAGATAAAGGGCAAATTTACAAACATAAAAATTTGAAATGTGCAACTGAAAGCAGACTGCATCTGCCAGCAGAAGACAGTTGCTACTTAAGTGGCACACAGATAATTCCCCCCTCCAGTCTATGTTTTGAAGAAAACGCAGTGGCTGGCAAATTTCCTTGAAAGAAAGCTTGTCCACATTCAACCATTCTTTGGACTGCAACCTCCAGAATCCCCCCAAGCCAACCTGATCACTGGAGAGAATCCCACTGGGGATTCTGGGAGCTGCAGTCCAAAAGATAAGTTTTGGACTCTGTCCTCAAACAATCTTTCCTTAACAAAGCCTTCTCCAAACTGATGCCCTATCAGCAATGATGTGCCATAGCATTTTCTTGGGCTAAATTAGATGCCAACAGGACCAGTAGTGTGGGATTATTCAACTGTCTATTACATTTCAATTCCATTATAAAGCAGGGTGTTGGGTTGTTTAACTATTTTTAACAAGAATATTTAAAAAATAAAAAATGACGCCCTTGAATGAGGAGAGCTGAACATTCCTTTCCTTCCCTGCCTCAACAACAACAATACAACAGCAGCAACAACAACTCCTTGTTATGTATTTGCTGTGCCTTCAAGTCAACTCCGACTTAAGGTGATCCTATTGTAGGGTTTTCTTGGTAGGATATCTTCAGAGGAAGTTTGCCATTGCCTATCTCTTAGGTAGAGAGAGTATGGCTTGCCTGAGGTTACCCAGTGGGTTTTCATGGCTGAGTGGGGATTCAAACCCTGAACTCTGCTTGTCTATACAAGGGGAAAAATGTGGACGGATGCACACTAACACCAATTTGAAGCAGCTTCTATTTGTCTTAACGGGTTTTTGGCAAAACTGCAAGCATGCGAAGCTATCCACTTCCGCTGTTCCAATGGGTGTGCCTGTGAATCAAGATGGTGGGCACAAGTGACTTACTCGCCTTTTTACTGTCACCAGTTGCCGCCATCACCAGTTGCCGCCATTGAACAGTATGTTTTTTAAAGCATATCTAAGGTGCGAAAGTGTAATATTCCACCTAAATAAATAGAAAGAAGAAAAAAAGGTTGTTTTGTCACCTCAGCACACAGTTGCTATGGCAAAAATCCAACATGGCGATTCTGGGTGCTTGCCTTGTTAGCAAGCTCTGCCCCCTGTGCACATCTGACCAATCAGCTTTCCACTTCCGCTCTTATTGGAAATGTGCACCAAAGCAAATCAGTTGCCCCAATGAGCAGGAGTGCACATTCCCTGTGGAGCTTTTTAAAAAATATGGGAAAAGCCAGTTAGGCTTTTCCTGTGGAGTTTTTTTGTGGTGACCCCCCAACTTCCGAATACGGTGGATTGATGTGGGATCTCATTAAGACATATTGTATTCTCCTTGAATTCTATGAGGAGTATTTTCACCATTTAAGCAACCCACCCGAGTCCTAGACCAACACTCAAGTTACAGCAACACGCATGCTAGTTCTCCAACTTGTCCTAGAAACTACTAATTCTAGCAATTTTGCCCCCATCTTAGTTCACTTTTGGTACCTGAACTGCTCCAAAACAGGAGTCTGGGTGAAGTAGTGGGGTGAGAAGGGAGGAACCAAGGAAGGAAATTAATTTTGGAATCTCAGAAGCTGCCTCATAACTCGCCCTTCACCATCCCCATCGCCTGAGGCAAGCAATGAATGTACTGTACTCATCAGCTATAAGTCCCTCTCCCTATTTTTGTTTTTAAAACATCAATACTGCTCTTCTTCAAAAGAAATGAGAATGGCTTCAAACGTACATGATAATTTCACTGTAAAAATGAGACACCACCCTCACCACTTGCTGTATGACGAATAAGGAATCCACGTGATACACACATATGAATATCTAGCCCCATACAGGTTGCCCATCGTATCCACAGGGGATATGTTCCCAGATTTACCATGAATACTTGAAACCGCAGGTAATAGCAAACCACATAGAATCACACTGGAAGACCTAGGAAATGCCTAGAAAGGCTGCCTCTCTATGCATCTCCAGTGTGACTCTATGGTAACTTCCAGCAGAAGTTACTATAGATAGAGTCATGCTGGAGGACCTAGGAAATGCCTAGAGAGGAGGTCTCTCTAGGCAGCCCCAGAGTGACTCTATGGTAGCTTCCAGCAGAAGTAACCAGAGTCAGGCTGGAGGACCTAGGACATACCTAGAGAGGAAGCCTCTATAGGCAGCTCCAGTGTGACTCTATGGTAGCAAGTAGGTAATCAACATATAGAGGGCCATTATGATACTTTTGATAATAATACTTGGTATAAGTTTATCATACACTTGAACCTCCGTATCCGTGGCGGTTCAGTTCTCAAACTTACTGCAGATATTGGAAACAGTGGATAACAGCAAACCCTATTGAAATAAAGGACTTCCAGTAAAAACATACCATACAGTTGCCTTGGAGGACCTAGAAGGTACCTAGAGAGGATGTCTCTCTAGGCATTTTCAGCTCTATGGTATGTATCCCTATTTTGTGCCCCATGGATAACTGAAACTGCAGATATTGGTCCTCTGGCTCCAGGGTTCCAACTATATACGCTGGAACACAAGCAACTCTGCGGAGCCTACAGCAAGGTCTTCTGAAGTTCTGGAAATGCATGTTTTGACTTATAATGGAAGTCTTCTCATGGACCTATTTTTTATATACAGTCAGCCCTCCATATCCATGGATTCTGCATCCACGGATTCAATCATCCATGGCTTGAAAATATTCAAAAAATAAATAAATTCCAAAAAGCAAACCTTGATTTTACCATTTGATATAAGGGACACCATATTAAAATGCCATTGTATATAATGGGACTTGCGTATCCATGGTTTTGGTATTCACAGGGGATCCGGGAACAAAACCCCAACAGAAAAAGTATAAAGTATAAACTGCATAGATAAAGGAGGAAAGACTGTAACAGGCATATACAAAAGCCAAAATGAAAACATATTGATACTGTTTTGTTATACCTGCTTATACAGTCTGTGGCCACAACACTGTTGTTGGTAATTTGTTATATTGGCATTGGAATAAAAATAAATGTAAAACACATCTAGAGGGCCACAGTTTTATAACTCCTGGCCTACACAGGTTCCCCCCACCCCGCAATCTGCAGTGGTTCAGTTCCTGCTGCAGATAATAGAGAACCCTCTTAAAATAAAGGACTTTTGATACAAGCATACCATAGAGTTGCACTGGATGACCTAGTGGTTCCTAGAGAGGACACCTCTCTAGGTATTTTCCAGCATGTCTCTATGGTATGTCTCCCTATTTTTTCAGCCACAGATAAGTGAAACTGTGGATATTGGTTCTGAGGATGGCAACTGGTATTAGGTGATATTACCTTTGGGATTTCAAATAGGAATCTTTCCTTGTACCAGTTGTGAGCTATCAGGAATTAAACCTGATGCCTTCTGCATGCAAAGCAGGTGCTCTACCTCCTCATGGCTGTATTAGCACACTGCCAAGCAATGGACTGTACATGCAAACACAAGGCTTCACCTTGAGAGAGGTCAAAGAGAGAGTCTGCGAAAGGGATCTAGGAGTCCTAGTAGACCACAAGTTGAACATGAGTCAACAGTGTGATGTGGCAGCTAAAAAGGCCAATGCAATTTGGGGCTGCATCAATAGAAGTATAGTTTCCAGATCAAGGGAAGTAATAGTGCCACTCTATTCTGCCTTGGTCAGACCTCACCTAGAATACTGTGTCCAGTTCTGGGCACCACAATTCAAAAATGATATGCACAAATTGGAGCGTGTCCAAAGAAGGGCAACTAAAATGGTGGAAGGTCTGGAAACCATGCCTTATGACGAGAGACTTAGGGAGCTGGGTATATTTAGCCTGGAAAAAAGATGGTTAAGAGGCGATATGATAGCCCTGTTTAAGTATTTGAAGGGGTGTCACGTTGAAGATGGAGCAGGCCTGTTTTCTGCTGCTCCAGAGACTGGAACACAGAGGAATGGATGCAAGCTCTAGGAACAGAGATTCCACCTCAACATAAGGAGGAACTTTTTGACAGTAAGAGCTGTTCGGCAGTGGAACACACTCCCTTGGAGCGTGGTGGGGTCTCCTTCCTTGGAGGTCTTTAAACAGAGGCTGGATGGCCATCTGTCAGGGATGCTTTGATCGTGGTTTCCTGCATGGCAGGGGGTTGGACTGGATGACCCTCGTGGTCTCTTCCAACTCTGCAATTCTATGATTCTATGAGAAACAACAGTTATAAAAACTTTGAATAATGTTTGTTTATTGTCATCAATATGGCCTAAATACCCCAAGGGCACCAGATCCTGTCTGATCTTGAAAGCTAAGCAGAGTTAGCTCTGGTTAGTACTTGGATGGAACCAAAACAAACTTGGATGGGAGACCACCAATAAATACCAGGTGGCGTAGGTTATATTTCACAGGAAGGAACTGGCAAAACTACCTCTGAGTATTCCTTGCCTAACAAAACCATGAAATTCATGGGGGTCACCATAAATTAACAGGCAACTTGAAGGCACGCACACACACGTACACACATACATACTGTCATCAATAGTATTCCCCACCACCACAAAAACCAACCAACAAACAAAAAACTCCAACCAGAACAAATTCATGTTTTTCTCATTCAAAAGAGAAACATCAGAACAAGCAATGGGAGCATTTTTACTTATCGTTTCTTCTTACTGTCAAACATAAATTATGGATGCTTTCCTTCTCAGAATGCACCATGACAAAGCAGATACATTTTCCAAAACACTCTATTATTACTTTAACTGCTTGCTAAAACAGTTTTAGAGGAGAAGAAGAATAGAGGGGAAAGCAATTAGGATATTACATATACTAACTGCCAACACGAAGTGTGTAAAGCAGGGAGGTGGTGAAGAAAAGAAAGGTTGAGGGTTAGATTTCTAGTATGTGTGTCTTTCAATCTGGTTCACTGTCGTGTATCATTCTAGTCTCTCTTTTTTAAAATTCCTAGCCAATGTCTTTCTAAAAACTAGGAAACATCTACATCTGCAAATTTGACATAAGCCCCTAGACTACTCCACTGCACCACAAAACCAGTATTTTGCCAGCTCCCCGTGTTCCTGCTATTCATCTGAACTCTATACCTCTTTGCTAAGCAGCTCTATCCTGCCTACCTAACTCACCAGAGGGAAGCTATCTCTTCATCAGAGCTGTGAAATCTGTCCCTGTCTACGTTCAATGATTTGTGAAACATGGTTGGGTAAAGGAGTGTCAGGATCAGTCTCTGGCATGACCAGTTCCTGCCATTTTCAGTGTTCTTTTGTAACCTTTCTGTTAATTGTGATTTCATTTCTTTATGCTTGTTAACAAGTGTTCTGCTGCAGTGGTGAAAAGGGAGTATAATGGTTGCTAATGGGAGTGGAGACATAAGCCTGCAGCTGCAGAATCAGCTTGGGAAAAATGGGATAGATAGTATTGGAGCCTGCCAGATTTTACAGATTGTAATATGCTTTCAGTATATTGTCTGCCTTTTAAGTTTCAATTCTAAGCAACAACTTTGTATGATATGCTTTCTGGATTTCTGTGCCCATAAAGTTTTCTGATTAACCCTGAAACTGCTCGTCACCATGTCTGGGAATGCAAGTACATGATAAGGAGATTTTTTTTTTTGTCATAATACAAGAATCCAGGACCATTCAATGAAGCTAAATAGCAGGAGATTCAGGAGAGAATAAAGGAAGCGCTTCCCATACAGCACATCATTAACCTATGGAAAACACTATCACATACCTTCCAACATTTCACAAATTAAAATTTGGGACATGTGAGGCCAAGCAACATGAGAGTGTGATCACGATGGCAAACACTGATTTGGAGGAACACACAAGCTAGGAGAGGCTGCAGCAGTTTGCTTTTGCCAGAACCTACCGGGAAGGGCAAGATTCCTCCTTCTCCTTTCCTCTTCCCCTGGCTGAGTATAAATTTCTTTTGTACTTTAAGTTCAGTTTGCAGCAACTCAAGAAAACTGAGGAAAAGTGGGGGGAGTGGGAGAAAGTGGAGACAAATGAAAGCTGCTGCAAATTGGTGTTAGTGCGCAGGGCTAGTGCCTATAAAATGCTACTATTCTGGAGGATAATAGAGGTGCTCCATCCGACTGTACAAATACAGCAGTCTTCTCAGGCTGTAGGCTAAAATCAAGGGCAGTATGCAACTAATACCATTGGGAACATACTTAGTAATGTGTGATGTCTGGGGTCATGCATGATGTGCTTGTTAAACAGCAACTTGCCAAAATCGCTCACTGCAGTTTCTTCCCAGAAGGAAAAGCTTAATGCCATAACCACAAAAAATGTTCTGTCAACCAGAGAAGCTGGCTATGCTGGCTTGGGTAATCTGGGAGTTGTAATTCAAAACGAGAAGTCCTCTGAGTATGCAGGGAACGAATGGGAGCCCCTGTTTGCTCCAACACCTTTCCATGTTTGACTAATTTGAGACCAGAGTAATAAAATGACCACTTCTCTTTTCATGCCAGTGTTCATCTCCAAGTTACAGATTCTTACAATGATAGTGGTAGCCTGTGACGTGATGATTCTGTATGCTCTCCTGCCAAAGACATGGCTGCCAGCAGGTTGTTGAATTCAAAAAGTGTATCGGCTGCATTCAGATGTTAACATTCTGTTCCTCCAAGAACAAAATTTCTGCTCACCTGTTCCCACATCCCCTTGCATCCTCAGCTTAATGAGTAACCTCCTGATTACATCTGAAATAACAACTGCTGTTTGATCAAACTGTCCAAACCACATTTCTAATGTGGTTTGGAGAGTGTAAGGCATGAATCTTTAACTGGAAGAGAACTGATAACCATGGATCTAAACAAGCCTTCAATAAAATAAAGGCTAGACATGTCCTAACATTCCTGTCTTCTTCAGTGGCTAATGATAAAGTTCTTTTAATCTTCTAGCTCTTCCCAAGACTAAGCCCAACACATTAGCGTAGAATTCCTCAGAACAATGGGTCTGCCAAAATTTTAGATTCTCAGAGGAAGCTGTTTTGTGTCCCAACACCTCACAACGTTAGGTTGGCTTGTACATGCAATGGGTTTGTGTGTGTTTGCACGCGTGTGTGTGTAGTAGCACCTCAATTGTGGCATGCTCTATGAAAGGAAGTTAGCCTGGCTCCATTTCTTTTGTGCTTCCGGTGGGCAGCCAAACAAGTGCTGTTCAACCTGGCCTTTAATGTTTGAAACTGCTGTTTTAACTGTTTCAAAATTGTATTCTAGGATTGTTTTTAGGCTGTTTTTTAAAGATTTTAAAGAGTATTTTAAAGTGTATTTTTAAAGTTTTATATTTGTACTGTCTTAATCACTTTTATTTGCTCATCCTGGGGAGCTCTTGTGGGCTGGAAGGCAACAAAGGAATATCATAAATAAATAAATAAATAAATAAGGGATAAGCATGTCGCTTGTCTTCACAACTCCCCATCTGGCTTGGACAGTGTAAGGCAAACAGCTGCAACAGAATGTTAACAGCACTGCAATTTATTTCTTTTCCATGAGCATACACCATCTTAATCAAATTAGTTCAGAAGGTATACCAGGATATATGGATTAGGGGGGTCTGAATTATAAGCAGCATATGTGCAAAAGATTTTTGACCCCTATTCCTTTTTTTAAAAGAAGGGACATGAAGATTCCCACCCACCCCTGATTTACCCAGGTGAAATGAAGAAAGCTTGTGGTGAGTTGAGGACTTGAAGTGGATTTTTGTATAGAAGAACCACTAAGACAGATTCTTCAAAAAATATATTCTGAGCCATGTGCTCAGAAGCACCCTGTTCCTTAATATTTGGTGTAGATCTGCCACCCTGGGTCAGTACTTTGCACCTGTCTCCAGTTCTGATGATGCCTGAGTTTCTAGGGGAAAAAATAAAGCTGAAGGCAGAAGTCTGAAGGCTCCTTAACCTCATGAAGAAACAGTATGAAAACCAAGAAGTTATAGTATGACCCCCCCCATCTGTGAGGGATATGTTCCAACACACACACCGTGGATACCTGAAACCACGGAATATAGCAAACCCTATATTCTGGCTATGCTTGGGCTGGAAGCATACCATAGAGTAGCACTGGAGGACCTAGAGAGGCTCCCCCAACACTTCCATTTGTGAGCCTCTCTAAGTCCTCTAGTGCTATTCTATGGTATTCTTGGGCTGGAAGAATACCATAGAATTGCACTGGAGGACCTAGAAAGGCTCACAATCATTTCTGTGGGGGGGGGGATGTTAGGAACATGGATAAGTAAAACTGTGGATATCAAATCCATTGATAAAGCGGTTGTACTGTAATTCAACAAACAAAGGCATATGCATGGGGAGGGGGCAGCATTCTTAATCCTCTAAGTGGTTCTCCTCTAAGTGGTCTTCGACTCCATCTCTAAGAATTCCTGCCCACTGGCCATTCTGGATGGGGCTTCTGGGAGCTGAAGTCCAGAACATCTGACATTCCCCATGACATTCTTGCAAACAAGCTTGTAAAATGTGGTCTAGACAAGTTAACTGTTCAATGGATTCGTAATCGGTTGACTGGCCGAACCCAAAGGGTGCTCAGCAGTGGCTCCTCTTCGTCTTGGAAAGATGTGACCAGTGGGGTGCCACAGGGTTCTGCCCTGGGCCCAGTGCTATTCAACATCTTTATCAATGACTTGGATGACGGAATTAGGGGCATACTTAACAAATTTGCAGATGACACCAGATTAGGAGGAGTAGCTAACGCCCTAAAGGACAGGATCAAAATGCAAAATGACCTTGATAGACTGGAGAGCTAGGCCAAAGCTAACAAAATGAAATTCAATATGGAGAAATGTAAGGTAATGCACTTAGGGCGGAAAAACGAAATGCATAGATACAGGATGAGGGAGACCAGGCTGAAAGAGACTACGTGCGAAAGGGATCTAGGAGTCCTAGTAGACCACAAGTTGAACATGAGTCAACAGTGTGATGCAGCAGCTAAAAAGGCCAATGCGATATTGGGCTGCATCAGTAAAAGTATAGTGTCTAGATCAAGGGAAGTAATAATGCCACTCTATTCTGCCTTGGTCAGGCCTCACATAGAATACTGCGTCCAGTTCTGGGCACCACAATTCAAAAAGGATATTGACAAATTGGAGCGTGTCCAGAGAAGGGTGACTAAAATGATGAAAGGTCTGGAAACCATGCCTTATGAGGAAAGACTTAGGGAGCTGGGTATGTTTAGCCTGGAAAAAAGACGGTTAAGGGGCGATATGATAGCCCTGTTAGTATTTGAAGGGGTGTCACATTGAGGATGGAGCAAGCTTGTTTCCTGCTGCACCAGAGACTAGAACACAGAGCAATGGGTGCAAGCTCCAGGAACAGAGATTCCACCTCAACATGAGGAGGAACTTTTTGACAGTAAGAGGTGTTCAGCAGTGGAACACACTCCCTCGGAGCATGGTGGGGTCTCCTTCCTTGGAGGTCTTTAAACAGAGGCTGGACGGCCATCTGTCAAGGATGCTTTGATCATGATTCCTGCGTGGGAGGGGGTTGGACTGGATGGCCCTTGTGGTCTCTTCCAACTCTACAATTCTATGATTCTATGATAGACAGAAGACAGAGACACACTGCTCCAAGCCATGAAGGAATCTTCCATGATTTGGTCAATTCAGAACTCTTTATTCGACTACAACCACAGTAAGCTTAGAGGCATAGGGCCCAAAAAAACCTGTGGAAATCTGATCTATGTTATTACATCAATAGGGGAAATAGCCAGTATGGCACAATTCAATCTTACAAGCAACAGGGCGACCCTCTTCAGTTCCCCTTTTTTGAAAGATACTCTCCACTTCTGGTTGCGGGGGGGGGGGAATCTTGTGGATTTTGCATCAGGACCTTGGTAAGCTTGTTCCGCGTGTGTTTATGTGCGTGGGCTAATGCTAAGTACTAAGTGTACTATGTGCACACACTTAGTAACGAACCCATCAAACTTTTGTAGGTGAATATTGACGACTAGCTCCCAAACAGCATCCACCTTCTCTTTGTGGTATGCCACTTGTCTTTTGAAGGATCAGGACAGCATGTATAGAAATGCTGCAGCTATTGTGGGTTATTACTCAGACTGTTAATTGCTTTTGAGTTTCCAGCACCCTGTGAAGAGCTCCTCTTCTATACTTGAAATGCTATGGCAGGATTTGGAAGCAAGTGCTTCCTGGAAGAAAAGGCGATGGAAGAAACTGTTCTGATTAAACTGAAAGACTGGGAGGGAGGATGGCCCTCATGAGCGTGCGTGGAGAGAGTCATATCTGTTACCACTTGAGTCCTTGCCATTCCTAGCTGCTGGAAAGACTTCATAGCATTCCCTCAGTGTAGAATTTGCTGTGGTTAGGTGCCTTCAAGTCAACTGATGGTGACCCTATCAAAGTTTTCTTGGCAAAATCGATTGAGAGGCAGTTTGCAATTGCCTTCCTCTGAGGCTGAGAGACTATGACTAACCCAAAGTCACCTAGTGGATTTCCATGGGTGAATGGGCATTCAGAACCTGGCCTCCCCAGCTGATTTCACACCACACAATTATAATGCTCTGATTCAACTTCAGTCCCCATGGTTTCATTCTTTCCAGTAATCTTTGGATTTGTAATTTGAGAAGGGGGGACTTAGAATTCTTTGCCTCGCCAAACTACAAACCCGAGGATTCCATAGGATGCAGCCATGACAGTGAAAGTGGAGCCATGAACTGTGAAGTGCAGCCTTTCTCAACCTTTTTACCCTGGTGGAACCCTTGAAATAATTTTTGGGTCTCAGGGAACCACTGCCTAAAATTATTATATCTACAGCTCAAAAAATGTTTATTTTTTTCAATCTCAATATCTCTGGGAAGCCCTAGCAACCTCTTGTGAAACCCTAGGGTTCCAGGGAAGCTGGGTTGAGAAACCTTGGTGTAGTGTGAAAAGGACCTGGAGTCATGGAACCCATTCACACTATACAAGTATACCATATAGACCAGTGGTTCTTACCTTTTCTTTACCAGGGACCCCCTTTAAATATCTTTTGTTGCTGTAGATGCCCAAGATTTAACTTAAAATCTTAATAATAATAACAACAATAATACTTGATGATGATGATTATGATGATGATTAATACAATTACACCATCCATTAAACCTACACTCAGAGGCACTGGAGAGTGAGGGAAGACGTTTCTTCTGCTTCTTGCTGCAAGTTTGTGGCTGCAGTGGATTGGATGACAAGCCAGCCAGCTTTTGCCTTGGCTCCTGTCACGTGGCCACTCCACTGCAGGGAGGAGGTGGGCCAAGCAGTCTTCAAGCCTTTGATGACCCCCTGTGAGGACATCACAGACCCCTGGGTGTACCCGGACCACAGGTTAAGAACCACTAATATAGACAGCATGTAATGCCAGTCTTAAAAGAACTGCATTGCCTTCCAATGCACTTCCGGTCTGAATTCAAGTTGCCTGCGATGGCATTTAAAGCCCTAAACAACTTGGGACCTTGCTACTTAGGGAGCACCTCTGCATATCTGTGCTTGACTGAGGTCTTCCAAAGGGAACTTCCCCTGTGTCCCACTGGTGAGGTCAACACACACTGTCCCATCGACACACGGGACAGGACCTTCTCAGCCGTGAAATGCGCTCCCCTTGGAGGCCCAACACTCATTTCATTTAGGCACCAAGTGGAAATTTGGCTGTTCATCAAGGCCTTTGGGCCTCATTAATTCACCCCAAATACTTTTAAAAACTTTTAAAATCTTTTAAATCTCCTTTTCATTCATTATTATGTTTAATATGTGTTTAGCTTGTCTAATTTATTTTTATTATTTTAAACTGTTTAACTTGTTGTTTTAAAGTTATCAGTAAGCACCCTGAGATCTTTTGATATAGGGCTGAGTATAAATATTTTAATTAATAAACATAAATAACAAATATAGTTGTAGACATTCAAAACTACTTTTAACTGTCATGACACCATCCTAGAAATACTGGGATTTGTAGTTTGGTGAGGTACTTTAGGCTTCTCTGCTAGAGATCTCTAGTCTAGCTCTCTTGAACTACAGCACTAGAGTTCTCTAGCCCTGGAATTCTCTTACCCTCTCAAATTACAAATCCCAGGATTCTCCAAGATGAGGCCATGACAGTTAAAGTGGTATCAAAACTATAATAACTGTGTAGTGCAGATATATCCTAACCCTTGACTAGCCATCTTGACTGGAATTGCCACAACATCTGAACCAAGATAGACTCACACTTCAGTGCTCAATTCCTCTGGTTGACTATTGCTAACATTACCTTCGTGATGTTGCTGCTTATGATAAATTTGTGGCTTCCATTTACTGCCCACTCTTTCTCAGGGTGGGAAACATGCAGCCCTCCAGATGTTGCTGGACTGCAATTCTCAATTCCTCCAACTGGCTATGCTAGCCAAGGCTGCTGGAACATCTAGAAAGCTGCATGGCTCCCACTCCCCACCACATCTAAAGATTTCCACAGATAGTTTTTGAAAAAAGAATAACTGGTTTCATTAGTTTCATGAAATGAAACTAGTCGACATGATTGAGCTGGGCAATCTAACAAATAAGGCAACCCCCCGAAATCAATTAGAAAAAGACTGGTTACTAGTAATCAATTACTGGAAAGAAACTTGGGACATTCATGAAATATCCTTCTAAATTCAAACTAAAACAATATATGGTTTAAACAGTTGTTAGAATATAGTGGAAACAGCTTCAACTGAAATTTTGATGATATAATGAAATGGAAAAGGTGGAGTAAATGGGTGGGACAAATGGATTTTAGCAGGAGATCATATGATCCAAAGAATAAAAAAATCATGTTTTGTTTTATGGATAAACAATCAGAAGTCAACTTAAGAAGATACAATAATCAGAACAAAAATGTATTTGAGTGTTATACACAGAATATGAAAAAATAGGGAAAGAAAAGGACTGTAATAAGATAACTTTTTGCTTTATGTGTATCATTAATATAATTTTCTTTTTATGAAATAAAAATATGTTTAAAAGAATGACTGGATGGGGTGGACACTCTTTTCTTTCTTGCTAAGAGTTAGTTTCATTTTGAAGATTTCCCAAGAAGCTAGGTTTCTTCACAGATACTGTATCTAAGAGTCAGGGTGGTGGTGGAATAACTCACATATTTAATCTACTGCTCACTATTTTAGGTGTTTGTTCTCACATATGTATGTGCGAAACTTATTAAATATACCCTCCAACACTTACTATGTATTGTGGTCAGACCTCCTCTTCTCGTAACTTCCCCTTGGAAATCCCTATTGCTCATCTGTTGGGGGAAAGCCTAAAACGTTATCTCTGTTAAGAACTAGTTCTCATTCTTCTGGGTTCAACACAAAGCTTGGAAATGTGACTTTTTGGGTCTATAAATTCCAGAAACTTACAGCCATTATGACCACTGGCCATGCTGGCTTTAGGATTCTAGGAGCTGTAAGCTAGATAAGTAACCATTCCAAGCTCTGTCTCAGGGTCCCTAGAAGGTCAATCATATGTCATGGGTATGGCAGATTATATGCATCTAATCCAGGAGTGGGCAAAGGACAGCCTGTGGTCTGCATGCACCCCCGGGCATTTACATGCCCCCTCCCCAGGTTTCTCAAGAGTAAAAAAATAGTCCTAAATGCCATCCAAACACACTCTGGTAGAATGGGGGACAATTTCACCACTTTTTTTGCCCCCTGGAGCATTTTAGGCCCAGGAAAGGCCTTATCTAAAACCAAGAAGTGAACATATCACTTTCTGTTATATAAAAAAAGAGCTTTCCTAGACCTAAATTGGCTCAAGGGAGCAAAAATGTAGTGAAAATGCCCCAGCACTCCCCATAGAGCACATCTGGAAGCCAAAAAAATGAGTTTTTGTAAGGAGGCGCACCCCTCCAAGGTCTGTGTGTGTGTGTTAACATTGCCTCCTAGCCTTGTTAAGTCATGACATTGATTGTGTATTCCTGCATAGCAGGGGGTTGGACTAAATGGCCCTTGTGGTCTCTTCCAACTCTATGATTCTATGAATTTCTATGAAAAACAAAACAAATGGAAAAAATGAAGGAGGAGCTGAAGCAAGAAATCAGACAAGAGATTAGGCAAGAGGTTAAAGTAAGAGTCAACTGACCAACTGACAGGTGAAATGAAGCAGATTAGTGAGAGAATGCAAACTCTGGAATTGAAAACTGAGGATATGAACAGAGAAGCAGAAAAGTATTTGGGTAATCTGGTGTTACTAGGACTGAGAAGAGATGAGACTTGTTTGAGATTTAGATCAATTCCAGAGGACCCCAAGTAAGATTGTTGTTGTGTGCTTTAAAGGCAATTCCAGCATATAGTGACCTTAAGGCGAACCTATTACAGGGTTTTCTGAGGCTGAGTGTGTGCCTTGCCCAAGGTCATGTAGTGGGTTTTCATGGACAAGCGAGGATTTGAACCCTGGTCTCCAGAGTCATAGTCCAACACTCAAACCACTGCGTCACGCTGGTTCCCCAAGGAAGATGTTAAATGGAAAATTATTAAGGTCATGCCAAATCTTTTTGACAGAGAAATTGTGAAGATGAAACTTAAAATTGATAGACCTTATAGAATCAACTAGCAGAGATGCATAAATTATCTAGTTTGATTAGACAAATTTTGTTAAAAGACTTTTTAAAAAGATTGGAAACCTCTAATAGACTTTTTGATGAAAGAAGAAAATTATTTTATAATTGCTGGTTTTGAGAATTAGTATGAGTTAACTACCAGAAGAAATGTAAGATGTAATTTGTTAGAGAGTGGAGTTGAAGCGTTTGGCATATAGTCCTCAATGAGAAGGTCAGAAGTCATCTATCTTTATCTATTTTTTTCTTTAATACAGCTGGATCCCTGTATCCATGGGGTTTAGTTCCCAGATTTACTGTGGATACTGGAAACCATGGATAACAGCAAATCCTATTAAAATAAAGGACTTCCGGTAAAAACATACCATAGAGTTGCGTCAGAGAACCTTGAAGATGCCTAGAGAGGATGCCTGTCTAGCCATTTCCCTGTGCGGCTCTAAGGTACGCATCCCCTATTTTGCGTCCATGGGTATTGGTTCTTCAGATACAGGGGTCCGACTGTATATTACAGTATTTCTATTTGCTTTCTTCTTCTTTTGTTTTTTTCTTTCTTTTTTTATAGTTCTAAAATGTTATAGTACATAGAAAATTTTAATAGAAGATGGAAAACAAATATTGCTCCCTAGCCTACCCAATTTAATCTCTACTGCAGGGGTGAGAAACTTTATTTTTTTTCTTTTGTGAAGGACTGCATTCCTCCTAGGATTGATTGGAAGTTGTACACTGGTGGGTCTGAAGCCTCTTCCACTAAGCCCTTTTTTCTCCCTGGGACAAACACACCCCTTCTCTCTCTGTCACCCCTTATAGCTCTTCCTCTCTGTTGTTGATTCTTCCTCCTAGCCCAGCAGGCTGCCAGAAAAGCAGCAGATACTGAACCTGTAGCTTGCAGAAGGGATTTTGAAACCAAGCCAATAGCTACCACCTATGCCTCCCTATGGTCCATATGGAGAACCTATGCCTCCCCACTCCCTGTTCCTCTCTAGTGCTTAAGCATGTAAACAAATGAACATGAACACTGACATTCCTTATACAGGTAAAGTATCCTTTATCTGGAAATCCGAAATCCTCCAAAATCCAAAATTGTCTACATGGCTTGCTGAGATGGAAAGCTTTGTTTCTGATGGTTCAAAGCACACAAACCTGGTTTCATGCACAAAATTATTTAAAATATTGTGCATAAAATCAGGCTATGTGTATAAGGTGTATATGAAACATAAACGAATGCCGTGTTTAGACGTGTCCCATCTCCAAGATATTTCATTATTCCAAATATTCTAAAATCCAAAAAAAAATCCAAAATCCTTAACACTTCTGGTCCTAAGCATTTCGGGTAAGGGATGCTCAACCTGTAGTGTGCAACCAGATTTTTCACAGGCAGCTACTGCATAGACTTATTTTGGCAGCAGATTTAAGTACGGCTGTATTTTTTTCCTAGTATATACTTAACCAAAAGAACTTAGATGCTTTAAAAATAGCACCATGGCAGCATAAATTACAGGTAGGCAATTGTCACAGATTTGGGGACTGCCATGGAACCCTGGTAGGGTGACCAGATAGAAAACTGGAAAGACTCCTATACTTTTAATGTTTGTGTTGAGGAAGGAAGTTCAGCAGATATTGCTTGTTAACCCACCAATGGAGAGAATATGGAGAAATGGAATGGTTTCCAACTGGCAAGAGGGTCAGGAAAGACTGCATTTCAGCGATAGCACTAGTGGGTGAGGAGAGGCAGAACCGCACCAGGCAACACTATTTGGGGAGAGGGGTGACACAAACCTTAGTGATACCACAGCTGCATTTTATCATCATATCTGCTTAACCTGCATGGTGAATATATCATACATAAAGCAAGGTAGAATTGGAGGAAGGAGGTGTGAAAAATGGAGGAAGGAACCTCAGCAATTTAAGATATGAAGACGATACCATAGTTCTAGCAAAAAAAAAAAATAGTAAAGACTTGAAACAATTACTGAAGAAAGTCAAGGAAGAAAGTGCAAAGGCAGGTGTACAGCTGGAGATTAAGAAAACAAAAATAATGACCACAGATGATTTACATAACTTTAAAGCAGAAAATGAAGACATTGAAATAAAGATTTTTCATACCTTTGTTCAGTCATTAAACAGAATGGAGACTGCAGTTAAGAAATCAGAAGAAGACTAGGTCCTGGAAGGGCAGCTATGAAGGAACTAGACAAGATCCTGAAGTGTCAAGATATATAATTGAATACTAAAGTTAGGCTTGTCCGCGCTGTTGTATTTTCCATTTCTATGTATGGTTGTGAAATCTGGATAGTGAAGAAAGCTGATAGGAAGAAAATCAACTCTTTTGAGATGTGGTGCTGGAGAAGAGTTCTGTGAATATTATAGATTGCTAAAAAGGGAAATAAATTGGTCCTAGAGGAAATCAAGCCTGAACTCTCCCTAGAAGCCAAGATGACTAAACTGAGATTACTGTACTTTGGCCATATCATGAGAAGACATGACTCACTAGAAAAGATAACAATGCTTGGCAAGGTAGAAGGCAGTAAGAAAAGAGGAAGACAGCATTACAGAAGGATGGACTCAATCAAAGAAGCCACGGCCCTGAGTCTGCAAGACCTGAGCAGGGCTGTTGACGATAGGGTGACTTGGAGGTCTCTCATTTAGAGGGTCACCATAAGTTGAAGTCAACTTGATGGCAGTTAACAGCAAAACATTGCTTGTTTAGCAACCAGGTAACAAGCAACATCTGCCGAAATTCCCATTTCTACACCACAATAACATACTCTCCAATGTTTTGCAGATATAAACCTGGACATGTGTGGCCAAGGAGCATCATAGTGCGGTCAAGATGGTAAGCTTATAAAGGAATAACAAAAGACAAGCTAGGAGAGGCTGCAGCAGTTTGCTTTTGCCTGAATCTACAGAAAAAGGCAAGATTCCACCACCTCCTCTGCTCTCCCCCTGCTGTATTTACTGAATGCAAACTACTTCTGCTCTTTGAACTCACTATGCAGCAAATAAAGTAAGCTGAGGATGAAGAAGGAAAACGAGGAAGAAAGAAAAACTAGGACACTTGAAAGGAGCTGAGAAATTAGGACAGCACAGAACTAATTGGGACTGTCCATGTCAATTGGGACATTTGGAGGGTATGCAATTAAAGGTACAGAAGCCATCCTCAGTTTTCATTCTGGCAACCCTAGAGCCTGAAAGGTCACACATACCGAAATTGGGTGGGGGAGGGGTCTGGAAAAAAGTTGTCACAAATTGGCCAACAGCACCTCCCAAGTCACCAGTGTGCCACTGGACAGTCCTCCACATTTTCAGCATCACCCTCATCTTTTCAGTCCTCTACTTGCCTTTTCTCAAACCAAAAGTTACTGGACTTCTTACTCCAGTCATTTCCTCTTTCTAAAAAGTCACTGGCACAGAATGATTAAAACAACAAATTTTAAAACTGCTGCTGAAAATCTGAATGAAAAGGAGTGCCAACTTAATTTTGATTGCATTATTTTCAGCCTTGGCTAATCTGCCTCATTCCAGCGTGTGATGCAGTTTCCACCCAATTGCAGTTTGAACTGGTACAGCACAAAGAGATTTAGGTCCTCAACTGCTCTTTCCAAGAAAAAAGTAAGTTGGAAACTGTGGCCACCATCCCGATAGTGATTTGCATGCATGTAAGTGTGACTTACGGACATGCCCTGGTGGCGCAGTGGTTAAATGCCAGTACTGCAAGTCACCATGTTACAAGTTCGATTCCGGCGGGCTCCAAGGTTGACTCAGCCTTCCATCCTTTCGTAGATCGGTAAAATGAGTACCCAGCTTGTGGGGGCAATTAGCTAACACACATTGGAAACTGTTTAATGCAGTGTAGATGTGTAAATAGCTATTGCTTAAAACAATTTGTAAGCCGCTCTGATAGCCTTGTGGCTGAAGAGCGGGGTATAAATAAATAAATAAATAAATAAATTACTATCAGGATGGCACCCACTGTTTCCTACTGAATTTTTTCTTCTGTTTCCTTGGAAATAGCAGTTGAGGGCTTGAGAGTCAGCATGGTGTAGTGGTCTGTGTTGGACTACGACTCTGGAGACCGGGGTTCAAATCCCTGTTCTGCCCTGGAAACCCTCTGGGTGACCTTGGGCAAGTCACACACTCTCAGCCCCAGAAGGAGAAAGACAACCCCCCTCTGAACAAATCTTGCTATGAAACCTCAGCAATATGTTCACCTTCATGTTGCCCTATGTCAGAAATGACTTGAAGGTACACAACAACAACAACATCAACAAAGTGTGACACACGTCTAAATCCTTACATGTCTCTTACCCTTGTGCTCCATCTCCAAACTTCCCACACCTAGCAGCTGCCAAGGCTTGGGACAAGGGAGGGGGGAAATGCTGTTGCTCCTTCTTACCAGAAAGAAGAGGAGGGGGAAGATTATTTACATCATGAAGATCAGGTTGCTCTGAGCTGCTGGGGGAAGGAAAAAAGGGTGCACTCCACTTGAGAACTCGCCCTCATTTCTTCCCCACTGTCCAAGCAGAGACCAGCTGCTTCTCCATGGTCAGAATTGCCTCCCTAACAGCAACAGGGGCCCCTCCTGGGATATGACTGGTGCTGAGCAGTGGGAGGATGTGGAACTGCTCATGTAGAGCTACACGCACACATAGGATCTCAGCCTCTGAATACAATATCTTCTCTTTGCTGTTATTCACCAATAAATCAGCTTTGACTTAGGGCAACCCTACGGTCGAGAAACCGCCAAGAGCCCTGGTCATCAACAGTCTCGCTCAGGTCTTGGAAGCTCAGGGCCGTGGCTTCCTTGACGGAATCAATCCACGTGGTCTACCTCTTTTCCTATTGTCTTCCATTTTACTGAGCATTATTGTCTTTTCCAATGGACCATGTCGTCTCATATGTCCCAAGTACTGAAATTTATTATTGCATGGGCCAATCAGGCTCTTGCACACATGACAAAAAAAGCACAGCATCAATTTACATTAAAAACAATCATCAACAAGCAAGATTTTGTTTAAAGTACAATAGTCTCAGTTTAGTCATTTTGGCTTCTAGTGAGAATTGAGGCTTATGTTTGCTCTAGGACCCATTTATTTGTCTTCTTAGCTTCTCAATATAAGCTTCTTGTTTTAACTTTCAAAGCCCTACACAACCTAGCTGCCCCCTATCTTTTTAGCCCTTGATTCTTTTTACCGGCCTGTTTGAGATTTGTGTTCTAAGAACTTTAGGCTTCTCACCCAACAAAGGGTTTCTTCTTCCCTGGCTTGCCTTTTCATTCGCTGCCCCATATTCTTGGAATTCCCTCCCTGAACATTTGCAGACTACCTCTTCTCTCCATGTTTTTAAATCTCAATTGAAAACTTTTCTGTTTTCCAAAGCTTTTGGAATTTCAGTTTCATACTGTTTTGTAATCTTGTATATTCTGATTACATGTATTGGTCAGTTTGTTTTATTTTTATATTTTCTTGATGTTTCATACTATGTTGTTGTTGTTATATGGATAATTTGTTTTGCAATTGTATATTATAGTTTTATGTTTATTATTCCTTCCTGTCCTCTGTATGTGCTTATGTATACACTTATTTTAGATTGTATGCCTTTGGCAGGACCCAATGTTTTGTTTTTTGCTTCTTTTAATGTATAGCACCATGTACATAAATGGCGCTATATATACAAACAACAACAACAATAATTCTTAGTAGTCCATGGTATCCGTAGAACTCTCCTCCAGCACCACATTTCAAATGAGTTGATTCTCTTCCTCTCAGCTTTCTTCACTGCCCAGCTTTCACAACCATACAGAGAAAGTGGAAATACTACAGCATGGGTGATTCTGCTGTTATTTAATGATATATCTTTGCATTTGAGGAGCATACCTAGTTCCATCACAGTTTCCCTCCCAACTCTTAAGACATTTTTGTTACCTTGCCTCAATCAAATTGTAATGCTCCTTTCCAGCTCACCCAACCTAGACTACATCCTATGTGTTGGAGTGCAACTGCTATCATCCCCAGCCAACATAGCCAAGTCTCCTGCTGTCTGGGCTTTGATAGGAGTTGTAGTCCAACCCAGGTTGGGGAAAGCTGAATGGGCCACCCTGGTTCATGATTAGATTATAATCAGGGAGTGGAGGGGGAAAGAGGAAGAATTCAAGCCAGCTGTGATGACATGTGTTTTCCCTTCCAGAAGGCAGACCCTGCTTCTGTTTAAGAGGGAAAGCACACAGAGGCGTATCTTGAAACATTCACTTGTGCAGAAGATGGCTTACTCATGCATATGGCATTGATTTCTCATAAGTCGAAACAAGCGTGCGGAAGACTTTCAACAAGTCGCCAACAGACTGAATCACTAAACCAGCCGAAATGATTTAACAGCTCTCTCCCTCCCAAGGATATGTTTTCCCCCACCCACTCACTTGCTCCCTTGCTGCAACTAGAAACAGAAGAGCATGAATTGCACATGTGACATATTGCAACACACACTTTCTGGCTGCCTTTTGAAAAGGGACCCATCTAAAATTTCTTACAAAGGAAAAGGGAGGAGAAAAGGTTTCATCTTGAGTTCAAAACAGGCTTGCAAAGTGATCTTGTAACACATCAGGTTAAGCCAAAGGGGGCATTGTAAGGGCACACTACAGGTTTTTCACAGTGGGTATATACATTTTTGTTGTGTGTGTGTGTGTGTGTTTTGTCTTATGCACTAACAGAGCTACGTGAAGTCGAAGGTTTTCACAGCCAGCATCCATAGATTTTCCTTGATTTTTTTCCGGGCTGTGCGGCCGTGTTCTGGAATAGTTCCTTTCTGACGTTTGGCCTGCATCTGTGGCTGGCATCTTCAGAGAATGGTTAGGTAGGAGTATATGTGAAGTTTATATGCTGTGAACCCCTGTTGGGGAGTATATGTAAACTTGTGTAATTGAATGGTTAGTTTCTGGATATAGAAATGCAAGGCTCGTTAGTGTCTGTTTGGCTAATGGTTGGTTGATGGGCCATTATCTGCTGGGAATCCCCCTGTCCCTGGGTGGAATTCCTTTGTAAATGTTGAGTTTGATTCTATTGTTCTTCAAAACTGAGAGCCAGATTTTGTTTCCTTTATAGGTTTCTTCTTTCCTGCTGAAGTTGTCTAGGTGTTTGTAGTTTTCAATAGCTTCTCTGTGCATTCTGACATGATAGTTGTTGGCCTGGTCCAGAATTTCTGTGTTTTCAAATAGCATTTTGTGTCCAGGTTGGTTTATAACATATTCTGCTACTGCTGATTGTTCTGGCTGGCCCAGTCTGCAGTGTCTCTCATGTTCCTTGATTCGTGTTTGCACACTGCGTTTAGTGGTCCCTATGTAAACTTGTCCACAGCTGCATGGTATGCAGTAAACTCCTGCAGCTGTGAGATGGTCTCTTTTGTCCTTACATTTCTATATCCAGAACGAGCCTTGCATTTCTATACCCAGAAACTAACTGTTCAATTACACAAATTTACATATACTCCCAACAGGGGTTCACAGCATATAAACTTCACATACACTCCTACCCAACCATTCTCTGAAGATGTCAGCCACAGATGTAGGCGAAACGTCAGAAAGAAACTACAGTTGTCCCTCCACATCCGCGAACTTGACATTCGCGGTTTCGGTTATTCGCGGTTTTGGGAGGGCCCCCCGGCCCCCCCCAAAACCGCGACATGGGGCCTCCAGAGGCCCCGTGAAAGACCTGGGGAGGGGTGGGGAGGCCTTCGCGGGACGCCCGGAGGCCCTCCGGAGGCCCCGCGAAGGCCTGGGGAGCGGTGCGAAGGCCTTCGCGGGACGCCCGGAGGCCCTCCGGAGGCCCCGCGAAGGCCTGGGAAGGGGTGGGGAGGCCTTCGCTGGACGCCTGGAGGCCCTCCGGAGGCCCCGCGAAGGCCTGGGGAGGGGTGGGGAGGCCTTCGCGGGACGCCCGGAGGCCCTCCGGAGGCCCCGCGAAGGCCTGGGGAGGGGTGGGGAGGCCTTCGCGGGACGGCCGGAGTCCCTCCGGAGGCCCCGCGAAGGCCTCCGGAGGCCCCGCGAAGGCCTGGGGAGGGGTGGGGAGGCCTTCGCGGGACCCCCGGAGGCCCTCCGGAGGCCCCGCGAAGGCCTGGGGAGGGGTGGGGAGGCCTTCGCGGGACCCCCGGAGGCCCTCCGGAGGCCCCGCGAAGGCCTGGTGAGCGGTGCGAAGGCCTTCGCGGGACCCCCGGAGGCCCCGCGAAGGCCTGGGGAGGGGTGGGGAGGCCTTCGCGGGACCCCCGGAGGCCCTCCGGAGGCCCCGCGAAGGCCTGGGGAGCGGTGCGAAGGCCTTCGCGGGACCCCCGGAGGCCCTCCGGAGGCCCCGCGAAGGCCTGGGGAGGGGTGGGGAGGCCTTCGCGGGACCCCCGGAAGCCCTCCGGAGGCCCCGCGAAGGCCTGGGGAGGGGTGGGGAGGCCTTCGCGGGACCCCCGGAGGCCCTCCGGAGGCCCCGCGAAGGCCTGGGGAGTGGTGCGAAGGCCTTCACGAGACCCCCGGAGGCCCCGCGAAGGCCTGGGGAGGGAGGGAGGAAGGGCCGGGGAGACCTCCGCGGGGCCTAGGAAGGCCCCGCGAAGGCCTGGGGAGGGAGGGAGGAAGGGCCGGGGAGACCTCCGCGGGGCCTAGCAAGGCCCCGCGAAGGCCTGGGGAGGGAGGGAGGAAGGGCCGGGGAGGCCTCCGCGGGGCCTAGCAAGGCCCCGCGAAGGCCTGGGGAGGGAGGGAGGGCCGGGGAAGCCTCCGCGGGGCCTAGCAAGGCCCCGCGAAGGCCTGGGGAGGGAGGGAGGAAGGGCCGGGGAGACCTCCGCGGGGCCTAGGAAGGCCCCGCGAAGGCCTGGGGAGGGAGGGAGGAAGGGCCGGGGAGGCCTCCGCAGGGCCTAGGAAGGCCCCGCGAAAGCCTGGGGAGGGAGGGAGGAAGGGCCGGGGAGGCCTCCGCGGGGCCTAGGAAGGCCCCGCGAAGGCCTGGGGAAGGAGGGAGGAAGGGCCGGGAAGGCCTCCGCGGGGCCTAGGAAGGCCCCGCGAAGGCCTGGGGAGGGAGGGAGGGAGGGCCGGGGAGGCCTCCGCGGGGCCTAGGAAGGCCCCGCGAAGGCCTGGGGAGGGAGGGAGGAAGGGCCGGGGAGACCTCCGCGGGGCCTAGGAAGGCCCCGCGAAGGCCTGGGGAGGGAGGGAGGGAGGGCCGGGGAGGCCTCCGCGGGGCCTAGGGAGGCCCCGCGAAGGCCTGGGGAGGGAGGGGTTGGGGTGTAGTTATTCACGGATTTTTCACATTCGCGGGGGTCCGCGGAACGGAACCCCCGCGAATGTGAAGGGACGACTGTATTCCAGAACACGGCCTCACAGCCCGGAAAAAAACCAAGGAAAATCTAACAGAGCTACCTTCCACAGCTCAATAACATTACTTTGGACTTGTGCTTAATGGAAAAGTAAATGGAGGTGGCACCCAAAGTCCTCCAGTGAAGCTATATTTTTTATTATTTTATATCCTGCCCTATATCCAAGGTCTTCATCCATACCATCCACCCATGAAACGTATAGGCATGTTGTTGCTGTGTGCCTTTAAGTCATTTCTGACTTATGCTGACCCTAAGGCAAACCTAGCACGCGGACTTCTTGGCAAGATTCAGTCAGAGGGTGTTTGCCATTGCCTTCCCCTTAGGCTGAGAGACTGTGTCCTGTCCAAGATCACCCAGTAGGCTTCCATGGCTCAGCAGGGATTTGAACCGTGGTCTCCAGAGTCCTAGTCCAATGTTCAAACCAGCTGGCTCTTGTACAGGTAGACTTCAGTTAAGAAATCCGCTGACAGTCAAGCTTATTTTTTTCATAGGCTTTTTCACCTACCCAGCCTCTCTTTTCCTCCTCATCCTTTGTCTACCTGGAAGCTTTCTAGCAACATCAGCATTGGGAGCATGGTGAAGGAAGACTGGAGAAACACAGACTATCAGTGTTGGGTTGCAGGCATGCATTTACAGTAAACAATGCAACAACGAAAGCTTGAGCCAGGAAAGAGTGAGATTGCACTCTAGCAAGACTTGCTTGGGCTTGGTCACTTTTCCAAGTTCTGAAATGGGAGATAATGTGGTCCTTCAACAGGTGACAGAGAGGGACAAAGATTTTTTTAATGCTTCTCATCAAAATCCCCCATCACCTTCCCATCTACTAAGGTCGGGCAACATGTAGCTCCTCCAGATATTGTTGGGACTGCTACTCTCAACACTACTAACCATTGGCTATGCTGGCAGGTACTGATAGGAGTTGTAGCCCCAACATTTGGAGGGCTACATTTTGCTCATCCCTGTTTCAGCTGCTCACCAAAACCTCAAAACAGATGGAGCCAGCCTAACTTCCTTTGGCAGAGCATTCCACAATTAGGGTCCTGCTACAGAGAAAGCTCTGTTATTTTTTTGCATACCAACCTAAACTTTCAAGGTGTTGGACTACCCCTGAGGGCCTCAAACTTCAGGCAAGCTCATAGAGGAGGGGGCAGTATTTCAGATATCCTGGCTCTAAGCTCTTTAGGGCATTGTCAGTCAAAATTAGCACATTCAATTCAGTTTGAAAGCAGTGAAAGCCAGCACAGTTCTTGTAAGACTGGTGTTATGTATTCTCTCAAATGGACACAACACCAGTCTGGTTGCTACATTTTGCACTAGCTGCACCTTCTGAACACAGCAGTAGTCTAATCAGGCTGTGACTGTGAACCACTATGGCCACAGAAATTTGTCCCTAAAACATAGATGTTTTAAAGTCCTACCTTTAGTGGCAAGAAAGGCTGGACCTCCTCCATTATCCCCTAAGCAGTCAGGAGTTCTTGTTCACCCTCCAAACAGCAATGGTCTCTCTGACTAGCTGAAGGCCAGTCTTTGCTCCACTGAGCTGCCATTTTTAAAAGAAAAATAGTTGACCCAGTGCTGAGCACATCACCGTGGTAGGCCCTAGCTACAAGCACATGGTGTCATACACTCCCAAACCACAACAAATGGCCATTATGAGGGAAGTTTGAAGGAATCAAGCTTGCTTAATTTGGGAAAGACAGGACTGAGAGGAAACCATAACATATTAGACTGTCTTGAAGAGAATGATCAGATCTTTTGGTCAAATGTGGAAAAAATATAATGGGTCCCGAAGCAGCCATCAAAAATATTTAGTGTGGAAATTAGGAAGAAATTTTGAATGGTCAGGGTACTGGAACACTGGAGCAGATTGTCTAGATGTGTATGGAGACTCTACCATTGCTGGAAATCAGGGTCGGTTGGAGAAACATCTGGTTGGAATAGTCATCAATCAACTTGGATCCACAAGGCAGGGGCAATAGAAGATCTGGGATCCCTTCCAGCCTGGCATCAAAGAATGACCTCCTCTGTGGAGATGACCTGAAGATAGTTCTCTTTCAAGGCTGAAGATTTAGGAGGGATTCCTCCTCCAGCAAGACCATTTCCATGTGATGACCCATGAGATTCTGTCCAATTCTCCACCATATAATCAGCCTCCTGGCTTGACTTCAAAGCTCCCAGGCAGACCTTAAGGACTTTATCAGAGCTGAAGCGGTAGAAGATGGAAATGTTCTTGCGGGGAAACAAAACATTTCTTTTTCCAAAGAAGAAGATGGGATGGGGGAAAGAAGTATACACAACCTTTTGCCTCACACAAGAGCCTTCTGTCTTTTTTTAAAAATGCTTCTGCAGGTAGTTGCCTTGGAAACAACCAAGTAGCTCTTCACTCGATGAAATCCTCTTCTCCAGTGCACGCTGATAATGTTGCCTCATGATGACACAGCGAGTTAGGATTGAGAATAACGGGAGGAAAAGTTAAACAAAGCAGCCCTTGAACCTGAAAGAGAGATAAACATAATTAAATAGGAAGTGGTGGGGGGACTTCTACATACCACATATTACAAAACCTGTGATTTCAAAGGTCTTTTTTGCAATCTACTTTCAAAAATAGCTATCAGGGCTCACCAGAAGCCACTGTCTACCACAGGTGTGGTAACTGTGTGGACCCCCACACATTATGGGACTGTAGGTCCAAGCAGACTTATTAGCCCACACAGTCAATGGTGGGGGATGCTGGAAGTTGCAGTCCAACAATGTCCAGGGGATCACATCCTGGTTTAGGATGGGGAAGGACAACAAGAGTAAACCCATAATTTCAGGGTTTTACAGCCATTGCAGAAAATTATCCACATGAAACTTCCAGCTAAAAGCGGCCTGGGCAATAGAAAAAGATTAAATCAGGTCTGGTCCATCCCTTATTTGTAACTATGGAGCCCTTATCATGTCTCCCCCCACTACCAAATCTCCATCAGGCTTGCCATATTTTGTCATTCACTTGCTTTATCATGTTAGTACAGTGGCTTCCACATAAGCAGTAAAGCCATACACCCCCACATTTCACAGAGGGAAACTGGGACCCGTATGACCAAGCAACATTACAGTGTAGTTCAGTTAGCAAAGTTATTAATGAGGAAGAACACAAGATCGAAATGGCTGCAGCAGTTTGCTTTTGCCTGAACCTACAAGGAGAGGCAAGATTCTGCCCCCTCCTCTCCTCTTTCTTGAGTTAACTGAGGAAAAACTACTTTTGTACTATGAATTCATTTGCAGCACTGAACTAAGCTGAAGATAAAGAGGAAAGTGGACAGAGGATAGAGAAACCTGGACATTTTAAAAGCAGCTGAAAAACAGGATGGAAGAGGATTAATCAGGACTCCCCCTGCCATATTAGGAGAGTTGGACGTTAAGTGAATCTGCTCTGGTTTTTTTGTCCAAACTTTAAAAGAGTAATCCAAGTTGCTGAGTCTATCTGAGGGAGGGACAAGGATTCAGCACCTGGAATAGCTCCTTTAAAGTCTGGACTAAAATCCAGAGTAGACTCACCATCTTGATGACATAAAAGCCTCTAGCCATGCTTTATGGGAGGCTCTGCCATAGCTTGGCCTCTTCTTTTCTCCAGCTCACTGGTGTTATCTACTTCCAAGAAGGCAGAGACTGAAAAGTAATTATGAAAAGTATTTTGTTGCCATTACTCATTACAGCCATGGGGATTATTTGTTTTAAAGGTGATATGTGCTCAGAAGTGCCATACACATTGCCAATTGGGCAACTTTTTGCTGCACTGAGATGATCAAACAGCTTTTTTAACCAGAACGTCGCACTTGCACACCTTTGATTTGCAGTTTAAAACAATACTGTGCAGTGGTGACGACCTATAGAGAATAATAATGTGAGTAATTCACTCTGGGTCATCATGTTGATTCGCAAGCATGGCTCCATATTCAAATATGGATCGCTTTGCATACCAGCAATTTTGCCAAAGGACTTGGGAGACGAATGAACACTTCTGTGATTTTGCGTTAATGCGCAGCAATCAGCATTATATCTCCTCATCTAGACATCCCCTGGGAGTTGCAATTCTTTCTGTTAACTACTTACATAGGTAATGATACCACCCACTTTTTAATTCTATAGGTTTTATTTCAATCAAGTTCTGTGCCTCATCCAAGTCCAAAATTAACTTTGGTGGCTTCTAGCAGAAAAAACACTGCATCTACCCTTCTGTGACTTGACAGATTTCTTCTGCGGGAGCAACTCTCCAATGTGTGCTCATTTCATAATAACTAGCCACTTGAGAATAGGAATCTTTTTAAACCACCCCATAACAGTAAAGGCCGCCCTTGCACAAAACCCCCTACACTTATCTGCCTGAAATTTGGAAGGCTTAATTATTAACAACATTAAAACAATTTAAAACATATAATTTAAAATGTCAAAAAGCAGTTAAAAAGTACTGTGGGCCCTTGGTATCTGCTGGGGTTTGGTTCCAGGACCCCCTGTGGATACCAAAATTTGCAAATACAGTACTCAAGTCCCATTATATTCAATGGCATAGCAAAATGGTGTCCCTTATATAAGATGGCAAAATCAAGGTTCGCTTTTTTAGATTGTTATTTTTTAAAGAATATTTTCAAGCCGTGGTTGCTTAAATCCATGGATACAGAGGGACAACTGTAATGCAAGTATAACAACATAACACCCTCTTAAAAGCCTTTTTTAAAAGAAAAAATAGAAACTTGTTTTTAAAAACCAACCAACCACTAATTCAAATAAACTTTAAAAAGAGTCTTAAAAGCCAAACCCCTGCCCCATCTCTCAGAAATCCAACAGGCTGCATTTGTTCATACGAGCCTCCTAGGTTTGCAGACGTCATCTAATTCTGTTTATACAATAAACAATTCAGTTTGCAGTCAGTGGGAGATATGAAGTTTCGGGTTCATTAATCTTCTTTCAGTTTTTGGTTCAATTCAGGAAGCCTCCAAACTAGTCAAGTGTTAAATCAGGTTCTTTTCCAAAGTGCTGGATCTGTATCAACCAGCTGCCCCAATTTGGTGGGACAATCCCAATTAATCCCCTATCATTCATTTTTTCCCAGCTGCTTTAGAAATGTTCCACTTTCTCTTTCCTCCTCCCTCCCCTTTGTCCTCAGTTTATTTTAATTGCTGCAAACTCAGTTCAAACTTCAAAAAATAGTTTGAACTACACTCAGAAGGGAAGAGAGAAGAAGAGAGGGCAGAATCTTGCTCTTCTCAGTAGACTCAGGAAAAAGCAAACTGCTGCAGCTCTGTGAAGTCGAAGGCTTTCGCGGCTGGCATCCATAGGTTTTCTGTGGGTTTTTGCCAGGCTGTGAGGCCATGCTCTGGAAGAATTTATTTCTGACATTTCGCCTGCATCGGTGGCTGGCATCTTCAGAGAATGGTTTGGGTAAGGGTGTGTGGGGTTTATATACTGTGAGTCCCTGTTGGAGAGGATATGTAAATTTCTGTATTTGAATGGCTAGTTCCTAGGGTGGGAGGATATGCAAGGAGGATTAGTGTCTGGTTGGCTAATGGTTGGCTAATGGTCCATTGTCTGCTGGAAATCCCGCTATCCCTGGGTAAAGTTCATTTGCATGTGTTGAGTTTTGATTTTGGTGTTTTTCAGGACTGATAGCCAAACTTTGTTTACTTTAAGGGTTTCTTCTTTCCTGTTGAAGTTGTCCAGGTGTCTGTGGACTTCAATAGCTTCTCTGCGCATTCTTTTTTAAAAAAAATATTTGTATTGCGTATATCAATTATTACAACTAAGAACATATAACCACAGAAACACATGAACATGGACATATAACATATACTTTCTAAACAAAAACCCAAAGTATACCTCGCACATATAAACCTCTGTATGTAAGTCAAATACATATAATATACTTCCTAGATACTACTAAATTATAACATACAATTTAAAAAACTCTAAAATACCCCCCACCCCATCTAACATCCTATCTGACTCCAGTTCTGCTTCTCTGCACTTTTTAGTAATTCCATCTTATTTCTTTAATTTGTGCGGTACTTTTACTGTATTTGTTTTCCCTTTTGGCTTTTCTCTTTCTGTATTACACCTCACATTTGATCTCTTTAAATTTAATATTGTTATTGATTATTGAATTTTAATTATCATTCATATATATATATATATATATATCTTTCCCTTTCACACTTATTACAGTACATCCAATTGTGTCTTTAATCCTTGATTGCTGCCAAATCTCATTTGCCTTTTAAAAATTCCGAAAAATTCTCCCATTCCTCATAATGTTTCCCCAAAGTTTTCCCTTTCAGTAGAGTTGTCAGCCTGTCTAATTCTACCATTTCATGTATTTTTAGAATCCAATCTTCTATTGTTGGAGTCATCTTAGTCTTCCATAATTTTGCATATTCAATTCTTGCAGCTTGTCAGCATGTAGAATAGAATTTTATTATTTTCATCACCCAAGGAAACCTTATGCTGTGCTTTCTGCAACCGGACTTGTTTATCTTGGATTGGCCTTTTTAGTCATCAGCGCGCTTGCAGAAAGCGCGGGATGAGTGCTTCCTGAATCTTCGTTTGCGAAGAAAAGCCAGAGAGAGAGAGAGAGAGAGAGAGAGAGAGAGAGAGGATTTTCTCTTTCAATTTTTTTCTTCCATCATCCCTAATAGGTAAAATTCCGGCTCAAATGTAATATTTATTTTCAAAATTTCATTTATTGTCTTTTGTGTTCTCCACCAGTAATTTTCTGCTGCTCTATAGCTCCAGAGATGATAAAGCAAACTGACTTTATGATCACATTTCCAACAGTTACTCTTTGTATTTTTGTACATTTTGGACAGTGTATATGGAGAGAGATGCCATCTGAAGTACATTTTATAATTGTTTTCTCTAATATTGTGACTTAAAGCTTCTCTGTACATTCTGGCCTGAGTTGTTGGCCTGGTCCAGAATTTCGGTGTTTTAAAATAACATTTTGTGTCCAGGTTTTTACTGCAGAAATCAACCAGTTTGACACTACTTTAACTGTGATGGCTCAATACAATGGAATCCTGGGACTTGTAGTTTGTTGTGGCCCCATACCTCTCTGGCAGAGGAGGCTAAATATCTTGCAAAACTACAGATCCCAGAATTTCATAGCATTGAGCCATGGCAGTTAAAGCCAGTGTCAAATTGGATTGTTTCTGCAGTGCAGATGCCGCCTCGGTATGCTCTTCCTCATTAATAACTTATGGTATATTGACCACATTCTGATGTTGCTTGGCCACAAGTGTCCCACTTTTCCTCTGTGAAACGTTGGAGGATATGCGGATCACGGTTTGAAGTGAAACTTGTGGTCTGATTACCAGTAACCAGAAAAGGGCTTCTGGAGATGATCTAAATGAACAAACAGCTTCATAAGGAAGTCAGCAGCCCTTCCTTAAACACGGCAAGCCATTAAACGTTTCCAACAATTAAACTGAGATACATCTCCTTCCGATTATACATGACCACAGCAACCTCAACCTGTTATTCAAAAAAGCATTTTTGACCGGTGTTACACTGTACAGTAGTCTTTGCGTCCACCTAGTGACAGCTACTTGACACTGCAGCTGTGCTGGGTTTCATGGCATTTAATATCCTTTTTGAGCCATACTGCATTACAGCACGGCTTTGAACTCAATTTGTCTGGATAATGGTGCAGCGCCATCGCCACTTATGTGAGAGATCTGATGTTCCCAGCCCGCACACCTGCCACGTGCAACCTGTGCCACTGAATAAGTACTACATGCTTTAACCAGGAATACTTCTTGTTGCGGTTATAGCAGCGTCCCTTAAGAGTGCATCATCTCTCTCTGATCTCTCTTTTCTCATAGGGAAAGAAAAAAACGACACAACAACACATGGGGCCTTTTCATGCTACACAATTCTAACACTATGATTCCACTCTAACTGGCATCTCTGCGTCCTGTGGAACCCTGGGGTTTGCATAGCCTCCAATGTTTCACAGATGAAAACCAGGACACATGTGTCGAAGCAACATCAGAGTGTGGTCAAGATGGCAAAAATTATTAATGAGGAAGAATGTGCAAACTAAGAAAGGCTACAGCAGTTTACTTTTTCCTGAATTTACAGGGAAGGGCAAGATTCAGCTGCTCTTCATCTTCCTCTCTTCTCCTTTCCTGTCCCTCTTGATGATTTAATTGAATTAAAACTACTTTCACACCAATGGAAGTAAGCAAAGGACAACAAGGGGAAAGCAGAACTGGGTCTTTCACAATGCAAGACAGCTGAATTCATCCCAAACAGATCTTCACTGGTCTAACTTCTATGGCTGACTACTTTCATTTAAACAAAGAAACAGTACATTTTCTGAAAGTCCAAAGTGATTAAAAAAAACCTTTAATATGGCTGATAATCAATAGAGCCATCTGCACCTTCAAAATTCACATCAGTTGAAATCTGGGTGTTAAAGGCACAGGAGCCTGCACCACAGAAGGTAATTGGCAACCCTAACTTTTCTAAACCTATATCCATTTTGTGGCCACATGGGAAAGAGGGTAAGTCTCCTGCACCCTTCATAGCTGTCGGAAAGATGGAATTTCAGCAAGTGTAGTTTATAATGCAATCTTCACCTGCTGAAACTTCCTCCTCCACACAATTATGAAAGGTACAGGAACCCTATCCTCTTCTTCTTGTGGCCACCCTACAAACCATGAGGGGAAAGAAGAGAGGAGCTGCCGTTATACAACCCATCCTTGCCAAAGTTTTCAGACACTGCATGATTATTCTCAGAAGTACCAGTACACTTCTTAACAAATTTCTTATTCCAAACTCTGACCATCATTATACAGCCTTGGAGCATTATATATTAAGTAGGCCCGGCAAAAGCACAGGTCTCAAAATGGTGGAGCTGAGATGGTCACATTTAAGAGGAACAAACTCCTAACAGCTTTTCAAATACCCTAGCTTCTTTTTTTACAAATTAGGCTGCAATCCTATACAGTGTACACATTTACCTAGGAATAAAACCATTTAACTCATTAGGGATGACTTTGGAGTAAATAGAATGTCTTGCCTAGGACTGTTTAAGAATAGACATCAGCAATGTTGAAGAATAAACCTTTATGTCATGGGAAGATTTCTCCTGCACCCATTCAATATCTCTGCTCCCCACCTTACTGAAATTGTCCCATGTGTACCAAAAACTACCAATCAGCCAGTATACCAATCAGCTCTGACCACAAAACCATGCCTTATCAGATAACACGAACTGGGGTTTACAAGAGCAGTAAAATCCAAATTCTGCAAGAATTTTGCAGCTCCATGCCTTATCTGAAGAACTGTATAATTCTACTAGTTGTACCTTGTGTAACATATGCTGTTAAAAAATTCTCCCCCAAATACCTGGTAGACTTGACGACAACCCTGTAAGGTAGGATGGCGGATTTTTAAATTCCTCTTCCCACTTCTCAGCATTCCACTTTCCCCAGAAATGCTGAGGGTGACTTCCTCTGTTGCCCTACAACTGCCACTGCTGCCACCAGTTGACTGCTTGGGTCCCGTTGCAGCGGCAACAATGGCATTCTACTGCTGCCACTGCCAGTTGACTATCTGGGTCCTGCTGCAGCAGCGGCAGCCCGCTGCCGCTACCACCAACAATTGACTGTCTGGGTCCCATCTGTCCAGAAAAGCAGCTCAAAATGCCAGCAGGATAAACAAGATCTGGGAAAGCAGACAAACCTCAGTGATAGTTAATTAGGGAGAGCCAGATAAAGTTCAGAACAAGCAAGGTTCTGTTTCTTGGAGAAGCAGCAATACAGGCAAGAAGGCACACAGAGAAGAGTCCAGAATACAGTCCAAAGGTCAAGGCTTACAGAAGGCAACTTTGTCCAGAAGGTAGTCCGTGGGTCAGCAGGATCAGGCAACAGAGTGGTCAGGAACAGTCCAAGGTCAAGGCACGAGCAGGAATGCATATTCCCCACAGAGCTTTTTTAAAACTTCGGGAAAAACCCCAAAGGCTTTTCCCATGGAGTATTTGGCGGTTTTGGCCCCCCTCCTTCCAAATACGGTGGATTGATGTGGGAGCTCATTAAGACAAACTGCATTCTCCTCAAATTCTATGAGGAGCATTTTCACCATTTAGACAACCCTTATCTGGAGTCCCAGGATTGGGAAAAACTTATGTCAAGGTCTGGGCCTCAAAAGACCAACAAATCACACTAAGCCAATGCCTATTTAAGATGGAATCGTCTCTCTCCCTAAACTAAAACTGGACTTCTGGGACAGATAGTTTGCAACAAGAGAGGGAAAAGACAGTGTCCTTCCTTCTTTCTGAAAAGAGATTTTCTACATTCACGCTCTTGAAAAAAATAAAGATAGTTGCTCAGGAAATAAGCTCATACCCGGAAACCAGTGACCTTTTAGCACTCTTTGTATTTATGTATCATGCAATTGTGCATAGAAAAGAAACTGCATTTCTACCCACTGTTTGCCTTCTAAGTGTTTGGTATTTCCAGATGAAGACATTATCCAAGGTTAACCACCTATCCATCTATACACAATATCCTGCATGGTGCTGACGACTGTCCAAACTGCAAACCTAACTTGATTTTTCATGATATCTATCACACATTGCCTGATTAAGAAAGAGAACAAAACTCCTGCACCTTAATAAAAATGCAGAAGAGAAAACATTAGCAGTTATAGCATGCATAACAAGCTTTTTTCCCCTAAATTATTTTTATTTTGCAAAAATCACATAAGGGGGAAAAATTGGACACAAGAAAAGATATCAAACCAAAAAGACTTCTTGTTGTTAAGTGCCATCAAGTTGGCTTTGACTTATGGCTTCCCTATGAATGAGAGACATCCTGTCATCAAGGGCCCTTTACAAGTCCTGGACACTTACATCTCTCGCCTCCAAAATCCAAAATTGTCCACATGGGTAGCTGAGACAGTGACACTGTTGCTTTCTGATGGTTCAATGTACACAAACTTTCTTCCATCCACAAAATTATTTAAAAATATTGTATATAAAATTACCTTCAGGCTATGTGCATAAGGTCTATAAAAAAAATCATGTTTAGACTTGGGTCCCATCTCCAGATATCTCATTATGTATATGCAAGTATTCCAAAATATGTTAACCTCAGCTAAATACGACCTAGGCTGTTTGTAACACTGTACCTACAGCTGGACCCCTGTATCTGCAAGGGTTTGGTTCCTGGACTTACTGCAGATACCAGAAACTGTAGATAATAGTGAACCCTATTGAAATAAAGGACTTCTGGTACAAACATACCATAGAGTTGTGTTGGAGGACCTAGAAGATGCCTAGAGAGATGGCCAAATCATGTCTTCCAGGGCTGTTTTTGTGGCTCTCAGGGCTCTTCAGGTCTTAGAAATGATTTTTTTTTTAAATGTCCTCTACAGCGTGGGGGGCATCTTTGCCACATTTTGAGGGGGCCCGGACCATTTTAAGCCTAGGGAAGGCCTTTTCAAAAACCAGAAGTAAACTGGAAGTAACCTCTTGTCACTTCCAGTTTTGAGAAAAGGCCTCTCCAGAGCTTTAAATGGCAAAAATGTACCCCCACAGCCCGTACATCCTATGCATGCTTTCTTGGGAGTAAGGAAGCCAGTTGGATATGGAACAGGGGTCCTGTAACTTTAATCCTTAATGGATCCTGGAGCAAGCAGGCCAGGATGCCACAATATTCTGTTCTGGGCTCTTGTTGCCATGTGCAATCACAAAGCCCCCCAAAGCCTGACATCTGATGGAAAACCTTTTTTAACTTTTTTTGCAGTGGGACTGCAGGCCCTCCCCCCAGGTCTCCTAGGGGGTCTAATGAGGCCCCCTAGCTTCCCACAGTTGCTTATGCCTGCTTCAATGGTTATGTAGAAGAGGACATTTCAGCAAGTCCTGCTTGTTACCTGGTTGCACGACAAGCAACACCTGCTGAAATTCCCTCTTCTACCCAACAATTTAAGATACAGGAGCCATTTCCAGTTTTCAGTCTGGCAACCCTACATACATGAGTAAGTCTCACCAAATACAGTGAGACCTGCTTCTATGCAGACATGTACACGATTTCACTGCAAGCCTGTCAAGATCAATTTTCTGAACTTTTTTTTTTAATTTTCACTCTGACAAAACATGCAGAGATTTGGCTCGACTTCCTCTTTTGACTGGCCCTAGTAGCAGAATCATCATTCTGACAAGTGCTTCTTTCCAGATTCAACTGCCCCCACTACTTCCTGTAAAATTAGCTTGTTTGAATTTCCATTATAAACCACAGAAGAGATACAGGGGTTGTCTAGATGATGAAAATACTCCTCATAGGATTCTCAGAGAATACTATGACTCCCAACATGATCCGAATGAGATTTGCATTATTCAGAAGGAGGGGGGATAAAAACTCCGCAAACTGTGTTTTCCCTGAAGTTTCCCAGAAAGTGCACGTAGATGCGCATTTTTGCACGTGTGAACATCCAAATTTGCACTGGAGTGCATTTTTGCTCTTTTGCCCTTTATCAGAGCTTGCGGCCATTCCACTCAAATGGATGCGAATGAATGCGAAAAGGTGAAGTAATGGCGGAGACAAAACTGCACAGTATACCATCACATCTAGACAACCCCTCAGACTGGGCCCTTTCATAACAAAAGCACAATCTTGGTTGGTGTCTTCTTCCAATGCTTCCCTCCAGCCACCGCAGGATGGATATTTTGGTTCCTAGGCAAGCCCATGATTACTGCAGCTCTTCAGTCTACCCACAACTTTAGAGGAACCCTTTATTTCCCCATTTTGTGATTAATCTTGTTGCCATTAGACTAATAAACTTGGCAGCCAGGCTCTGCTGGCTTCTAACAAGCTTATCATCAAATGCTATTAAATCTCTTCTTGAGTTTTAGTATAAACTGATGTGTTCCTACAGTCTTCTGGCTCACAAGCAGGAAAATATTTTGTTTTGTGTATTCCCCCCTTCCTTTTTAAGTGACTCACCCCATGCTAACTATGGTTACTGTAGATTAAAGGATTGCTTGTCTGTCCTCTTTCCTCTTACGTTGTTGCAAAGTGGCCCATTTAATTTAGACCTGTTTTGAAAACATATAACTACCCCTTGCAAATTACCCATTTCCAAATGGGTGCTACTAAGCTGCTACCCTTTCCAATGTTATCAGCCCATAAAGGGATAGAAAACTGATGTTGGAAGAATGATGTCACTCCATAAAACTAGGGGAAGACTCATGGCTCAGAGGCAGAGCCCATGTTTTGCATGCTGAGAGCCATGGGTTCCATACTGGTTTGGCTAGAAAAAATACTTTTTAAAAAAAAAATCCCCTGGAGATCTGGGCCTAAATGAAATTTTACTCCCAATTTTAATAGACCCATTGGATCAATGAATTTGCACAAGGGCTGACTTACAAAGTTTTCTCACTGATTCAATTGTCAGTCAGAACATATGGATCTCCAGATGTTGTTGGACTCCAGCTATCATGTGCTTCAGTCAGCACAGTCAGTGACAAGGGATCATGGGAGCTGCAGTCCAGCATCGGTAGGCAAGCCAAAGGCTCCCCTGCCCTAAACAATATTGCCCTAGATCAGAGATTGCCAACGTGTGGCCTCCGGGGATCAAAACACTTTTGCTCAAAAATGTGTAGAGGGCATTCCCAGCACGTTTGGAGACCCTTTGGGCCCCCAAAGGGTCAAAAACATTTTTTGAATTTTTTTTTTCAAAAAACATTTTTGCTCCAGAAAGTCTTCTGTTGGTACATTTCCATCACATTTTGCAGGGGGGGGGTTGGGCCAATTTAGGCCTAGGAGATGCCTTTTTGAAACAGGAAGTAACTTCTGCTCATTTCCTGTGGTTTTAAAAAAAAAAGCCTCTCCTAGGTTTAAAATGGCCAAGGGAGGCCTAAAACATGGTGGAAATGTTCTGTTTTGTTTGGGAGGGATTTTAATTTTTTTTGTGGGAGCAGGTACAGTGGAGGGGTGTAGACCTCCAAGGTCTCCTGTAGAGGCTAATGTGGCCCCCTAGCCTTTCACAGCTGCCCACCATTGAGCTAGATGAACTAATGGCCTAAGGCAGTGATTCTTAACCTGTGGTCCATGGAGCCCCAGTGGACTGCAGTGTCCTCACAGGGTGTCCATGAAGGCTTGAAGGCTGCTCAGCCCACCCCCTGCCTGCAGTAGAGTGGCCACATCACAGGAGCCAAGGCAAAGGCTGGCTGGGCCTGCGCACTGCCATTTAATCCACACCTGCCACAAACTTGTAGGAAGAAGCAGGAGAAAAGTCTTCCCTCCTCCTCCAGTGCCTCTAAGGGAAGGTTTAAGGGATGGTGTGATTATATTATTATTATTATTATTATTATTATTAGGATTTTAAATCTTGAGTTAAATCTTGGGGGTCCATGGCAACAAAAGATATTTAAAGGGGGGTCCCTGATAAAGAAAAAGTTAAGAGCCACTGGTCTAAGGCAACTTTCTGTGCTACTATTTGATTAACCAGACATATTAATGTTTTTTATTATTTTATTTATATATGTTTACATTGCTTTTCCAGCTTTTAAAGGGCTTGATGTCAGGAACCATCACACATCAAAAACAGAACAAGTCCAACTTCAAGCTCAATATACATGGAAAAAACACACTTTCTATCTCTTCCATAAAGTTTTTGATTGGTCACACAGCCCTCCTAAAATAAATAGCCAAGAAGTAACTTTGTTCAGTACTGGGGAAAAAGAAGGTCTCCAGTTTGAGAGCAATCACACAAAGGCTGAGATCCAAGCTGGCTGTTGCTTGAAGCTGCCACAAATTTGGCACAGGTAGTGGTGCCTCCTGAGTAGATCTCAACTATGTGGGCATCTATGGGGAAAGACAGTCCTTAACCATCATGACAGTCCCAGAACATTCAAGGGTTGAAAAGTTAAAATTAGCACCTTGAATTGGTCCCCTTAGCAAACTGACAAACAGCATAACTGCCACAGAACACTCACATATCCTCCAACTGTCCCTATTAATTCTGATTAATCCTCTGTTGTCCCATTTCTTTCAGCTGCTTTTCAAATGTCCCAGTTTCTCTCTCCCTCCCACTTTTACCCACTGCTCTCAGGTTACTTCAATTGCTGCAAACTGTGGTCACAGTTCAAAAATAGGTTGCACTTAACTGGGGGCGTGGAGGAGACAAAATCTTGCCTTCCAAAGAGGCTCAGTCAGAAGCAAACTGTGGTAGCCTCTTCTAGCTTGTCTCTTCCTCCTCATTAATAACTTCTGCCATCTTGGCCACACTCTGATGTTGCTTGGCTATGCACAGTCTAGCTTTCATCTGTGAAATGCTGAAGGTACTGTTTCTTGAGAATCATGTGAACCAAGAGTACTGGTTTTTAATTTTAATAAAGAGGTTCTCTTCTCCCACCCCAGAGTGATCACATCTTGCTTCCACAGCATCCAGCTTGGCTACTGCAACTTATTGTATGTGGGGCTGCTCTTGAAGATGATCCTATGATTCCATTAGTGTTAGATGCTCCTTCAAGCCTCCAACTCAGCAGTGGATAAATGTGGGTCCTCTAGATGGTAGAAATGCTGGGAGCTGAAGTTCAGCAGTACTTGGATAGCCACACTTTGCCCATTGTCAAATAAGAGGGTTGAAAAAGCATCTAGCACTATGGTCATCTTCAAGGGCAGCCTTGTGTATAGCATGTCACAGTATCCAAGCTGGATGCTACCAAAGTATCATGTAACCAGTTGGAGAGGAGGGGGAGAACTTTTTTCAGTCAAGGATGAAAAACCAACATTCCTAGAACAACACTTCTCAAGCTACATCCACAGATCCAAGAGTATCCTCAGGTTGTTTATCTGATTAGCCATAAAGGAAAACAGAGCTCCTGTATCTTTCATTAAATGCACAGAACAAAACTAAACAAAAATATTGGCAGAGTTTATCCCCTATAACAAATACAAACCACCTCTGGGGAAAGTTCCTTTTGGGGGCAAATACTGCTAGGACCCAAGAGCCAGCATGTTCTGTGTGACAGGCTGAACATCCAAAATACCCATCTTCTAATCTACACTAGTATTAAAGGTAAAGAAGCCCTGCTAATCTTTGCATCTGGCCACCCTAACTGATCTTCCACAAGTACGGTTACTTCCAAGTTGAAAGGCTCCTTCCTTATTCCTTCCAATCCTGTCTGAATTTCTGCTCAAGAATGTCTAATTCACATTTCCTCCATTGGGTAGAGTTGCTTTAGAAAGACCATGATTTTGAGCCAAATGCAATTAAGCCAACACTATGTTGATTATACTTCTTTTGCTCTTTATTTTGAATACCCATGTATGATTACATTTCATAGAACTGGAAGGGACTCTATGGGCCATCAAGTCCAACCCCCTGCTCAATGCAGGATCTCCAGCTAGATCATCCCCAGCAGAGAACATCATTCAAAAAGAGCTGCCCAGCCTCTTTTTGAAGCCTTCCAAAGGAGACACCACCACCTCTCTAGGCAATTGGTTCCATTGCTGAACTGCTCTCACTGTCAAGAAGTTCCTTCTAACAGTTCAATCGAAATCCACCCTACCATAACTTAAAACCATTAGACTTAGTTCCTGCGCTTTAACCTCCCCCAGTATTTGACAGCTTGGTTAAGCATGGTATGTACCATCTAGGAATTTAAGATCTACAGACAAAGGATTATTGGTGGTTCCACCAACGCATACGGAGGCTGTGAGCTTTTCAGGATCTGGCTGCACATTTGTGGAACAGTCTTCCTTGCACCTCCAGCTGGAGGAGGATCTCACCCATTTTCATAAAGAGCTGAAGACCATCCATTTTGATTTGCTGTATTAATCTGCTAAGTGTGCCTAAGGTGGCCAAGATGGATAGCAACTGATGAGGATTTTGTTTTTAGTATATTATTTTAGTATTTTAGCATTTTTATAGTGTTGCATTCATTTTATTGTTTCATTTTTTACTATATATGTCTGATGCTCCGCCTGTCAGTATAAAGGGCGTTATAAATAAATGTTGTTATTCCCTCTGAGGCAGCAGAGAACAAACCTGTGTCTTCCTCTTTGTAAAATACACTTGAGATATTTAAAGAGTGTGATCATGTCACACACACACACAGGTCTTTCAACCGCTGCTCAAATGTTTTATTCTCCATACTTCTTATCATCCTCACTGCCCTTCTCTGAACTCATTCCAACTTGTTTATAGCCTTCTTAAAATGAGACACCCAGAATTGAATGCAATACTCCAATTTTTTACTTATGTAGTTATGTAGCACCTTCACTTATGCACTTATACTTTGTTAAATTTCTTGGTGGATCCCATGAAACAACACTAGGAGCTCCCGTGGCGATTACATAATTATGCATTTTACAATTGAATCTAGAGACAAGGACCATCTGCCAATCCATCAACAGGACACAATGTACCTAAACCCAGAAAATGGCCATCTAATCTGTTTTGCTACAAGCTGCAGTGATGGGAATTTCTTTTATTGCTCAACAATAGCTTTTCCTGGAAGGTTTCGCTTTATTTACTTAATCTTTTCTTTAATTGTTTTCACTAGTCAGAGACAATGGAATGGCTCATATATTCCATTTTAGATATTTAACAGCTGAAAAAAACAGTAATTGAAAAGGCCAAGCTACTCATCGTTAAATGCCTCTTCATGCAAACAGCATTTGTGTAGGCCCTGATCTGGATCAGGACCACAAGAGAGGTGGAAAAGGGGTAACCCTTTCCCTATCTTACAATTACAGTGAACATCACCCACTATCCTCACATCATCCCTTTGCCCTAGGAGCAAAGCTAACATTGGAATCCAAAGTACCTTCTGTCATGGATCAAACAGCAGCTTGGAGGAGGCAATTTCAGTTATGAAATTGGCAAAAGAGAAAGATTAACACTATTCCATCTAAACATTAGGAAGAACTTCCTGACAGTAAGAGCTGTTCAGCAGTGGAATGCACTGCCTCAGAGTGTGGTGGAGTCTCCTTCTTTGGAGGCTTTTAAACAGAGGCTAGATGGCCATCTGTTGGGAATGCTTTGATTGTGTATTTCTGCATGGCAGGGGGTTGAACTGGATGGCCCTTGTGGTCTCTTCCAGCTGTAAGATTCTATGATTCCCACCCCACATTGGCCATTTAAAATACACACAGCGGTGCCTAAAGCAATTTAAGAAATGTATACTTTGGCTCTGAATCACAACATTAAAAAAATAACACAACCACAAGCCTAAATACCTAAATACCCTTGCTAGTTCCATTTAGAGCAGAGCTACTATATAAATTGCGGAATGCTAAGTAATACCTATGTAAATTCCACTGATTCAGCAGATTTGCTCTAGCAGGCACTAACAAATGGATTTAAGCCTCAGAGTTTACTGGCAAGGCAAGTGTCTAAATAGAACAAAAGAGATGGTAGAACATCTGCTTGGCATGCAAAAGGTCCTATGTTCAATCCCCAGCATCCCAAGCAAAGCTAGGTAAGGTGTGTGTGTGTGTGTGTGTGTGCGCGCATGTGTGGTGCCTTCAAGTAATTTCTGACCTATGCCTACCCTAAGGCATTCCTACCAGCAAGATTTGTTCAGAAGAAGTTTTGTGTTACCATCCTCTGAGGCTGAGAAAGTGTGACTTGTTCAAAGTCACACAGTGGGCTTCCATGGCCAAGCGGGGATTTGAAGCTTGGTCTTCCAGAGTCCTAGTCCAACACTCAAACCATTACACCATACTGACTCTCAAGATTCATATATAAACTCTTGGAGAGCTGTTATCTACCAAAATAAAGAATACTGAAGGATATGAACCAATGAGCTGATTCAGCTTCAGGCATTTGGCTTCTGGTAATGGCCAATGGCTTCCATATCATTGGGATATTGAATCTAGGATTAGTCTGAACCTTGAAAGAGCTACCCAAGTATTCCTTCATTTTGTGGACAGGGTTCAGCACCCTGGATAGTTCCTTTAAAGTCTAGACCAGTGGCTTTTAACCTTTTCTTTACCAGGGACCCCCCTTTAAATATCTTTTGCTGCTGTGGACCCCCAAGACTTAATTCAAGATTTAAAATCCAAACTACTACTACTACTAATAATAATAATAATAATAATGCAATTACACCATCCATTAAACCTTCCCTCAGAGGCACTGGAAGTGGAGGGAAGACTTTTCTTGTGCTTCTTCCTGAAAGTTTCTGGCTGAAGCAGATTGTATGGCAGTGCACATGTCAAGCCAGCCAGCCTGCCTTTGTCTTGGCTCCTGTCACGTGGCCACTCCACTGCAGGGAGGAGGTGGGCCAAGCAGCCTTCAAGCCTTCATGGACCCCCTGTGAGAACATCATGGAACCCTGGGGGTCCCTGGACCACAGGTTAAAATCCACTGATCTAGCCTTTTCCCCAATATCCTACTTTTTTACATGCTACTTTTTTCTCTCTCAGGGAAGCAGCTGATTACAGAATGCTGTTTTTTATAGTATGACATAAAAGTTCCTGCCTCATCCGTCTGGGGCAGGCAACTGCCCCCTCACATAGATTTTGGACTATGAAGTCAACAATCCCTGACCACTGGCTGTACTAGCTGAGGCTGGTGGGAGTTTTGATCCAAAGTTTCTGAAGGGCATGTTGTTTTTTATGCCTGCCACAGAGCCTACAAACGCCATGCCCAAGTCATTACCAGATATTGAAATGCAACCAGGAGACCATATGTGCTACATCCGCACTAGGCAATAATATCTGAAATACTGTACTGAACAGATGATATGCTGTATAAACATTAATCCTATTGCCCTTTCTGTTACTACATCTACTCTCTTTTTCTTATCAGCGGCTTGAAAGGAGAGTCACTAAGGTCTTAATTTTAAAGGGTCTTCTTGTTGCTGCTGGGGTTTTCTTGACAGGATTTGTTCAGTGTAGGGTTGCCTTTGCCTACTCAGTAAAGGCTGAAAGTGTGTGACTTGCCCACAATCACCCAGTGGGTTTTTATGGCCAAGCGGGGATTCAAACCTTGGTCTCCAGAGTCATAGTTCAAATCTCAAACCACTAAACCATGCTGGCTCTGTTCTACCCTCCAAGATTTCACAGATGAAAACTGGGGCACATCTGGCCAAGCACCAGCAGCATATGGTCAAGATGGCAAATGTTACTAATGAGAAAGAATACACAAGCTAGGAGAAGCCGCTCCAGTTTGCTTCTGCCTGAGCCTACTGGGAATGGCAAGATTCTGTCACCACCTGTTCTTTCCCCCCACCCCTGCTGAGTTAATTATTAATTTCTTTTTCACTTTGAACTCAGTCTGCAGCAATCAAAGTAAGCTGAAGACAAAGGAGAAAAGTGGGAGGAAGAGAAAGAAACTGGGACATTTTAAAAGCCGCTGAAAAAGTGGAACAACAGAGAATTAATCAGGGCTGTCCCTCCCAAATCAGGACATTTGACAGTATGAAGCAAACACAACCAGTAATAGGCAATGCTTCCATGTTATGTTACAAATCCACCCCTGGTTATTCAGAAGGGAGTCTGACTGCTTCTGAAGCCAATTCACAGCAAGCTATAGTGCAGTATTCTTGAACCTGGAGCCTCCCACATGTTTGGCACTACCAGGCAAAAGCATATTGCTGCAGCCTCTCCTAGCTTATCTGTTCTTCCTTATTAATAATTTTTGCCATCTTGAACACACTCTGATGTTGCCTGAACACACATTTCCCCGTTTGCATCTGTGAAGTGTTGGAGGGCACAGCATCACAGAGTGGTGGTTTCCATCAATGAAGGGAGTACCCACCCACAGCCTGCCCTTTTCCTCACTCCATGTACACTGTACAGGAAGACACACAGAACTTTTTGTTCCTAGTAGAGAAACTTCCCTCCTACTGATGTCACGGGCGGTGTTCTCAGCTATCCCAAATGGGGCCTCTATGCTTTGCCCTGCTTCCCCTCTGTGAATTCCGCAGAGACAAGGCAGTAAGTAAAATAACTTTAACTTTCTTTCTTTCTTTCTTTCTTTTAAATGTAGAGTAGAGTCAATGTGGTATAGTGGTTTGGGTGATGAACTACAACTCTGGAAACCAGGGTTTGAATCCCCACTCGGCAATGGAAACCCACTGGGTGACCTTGGGCAAGTCACATTCTCTCAGCCTCAGACGAAAGCAAAGGCAAACCCCCTTCAAACAAAACTTGCCAAGAAAACCACATGACAGGGTTGCCTTAGGGTCACCATAAGTCAGAAACAACTTGAAGGCACACAACAGCAACAAGAATAGAGTATGACTTTGAGGAGCCAACCATTACAAAAAGAGGCAGAATCTTTTCTGCCAGCATAGAAGAAGGAAAAACTGAATTTATCATTCAGTTATTGAACGTGACTGTCTCTATGAACAAAAGAGATGGCAATCCTCAAGGCAATTGAAACATATGAGCAGGAGGAGGAGTCAGTGGATTTGGATTAGAAACATTTGAACATATTTGAGCATATCTGTATTTAACAGCTACAGGATTCTAGCACCACTACATGATAGGAAAAGCATCAAAAGTGATTTGGTATAATTTCTAGGATTGACAATTCAGGTTTTAGCCCCTGAGGTTTCCAGACCAAAACCTGAGATCAAGGAGGTGGTCGCTGGTGATGTGATTGCTCACAGGTTGTTTTTCAGAGAAAGAGAGAGAGAGAGAATATTTCCTATGTGGAAATTAAGACAGAAATTTTAGCTAGATCAAGATGAAATGAGGGGACTATTAGGGAATTAAAGAGATGGTATATGGAACATTTAATCTAGCCTACTTGCTTCTAGCCAGAAGGTGGGTGAAGAGCAGAGCGGAGGGTAAGCCCTGGCACCACAGCAACTAGGATGGAAGGAGTAAGTTAACTAAGTAAATTCACAGACACCTCCCCCCTCCAATGGCTTTGCAAATTACAGCAACAGATCAATTAAGCCTTGAAAATTGTAGCAAGGTGCTGCCCTAGCAGCTGAGCTGGAGTACACAATCCAGTCCGCATCCAGTCCTCACCAGTCCTCTTGCCTAGAGCTAAGTCCACCAAAACAAGAGGTATGGAAAGGGCTTGTCACCTTCTCAGATGGGCCCAAGACTTTGCCAGCAGCTTGAAGTGGAAACATCAGAAGGGCCACATTTTAATTTAGCATTGCATTTGATATGGTTATAAGCCATTCTGCTTCATTTCATTACTGTTTTGGAACAGACCCTTTTGGTATGGTGTGAGTTAAAATCTCACCAAAATATTAGAATTCTAGCAAATTCTAATTAGTTTATATTGTAGGATTAATAGTGCATTAGCCGTTTCCTTTTCAGACGCCTCTGGAATGCTTTCCTTTAAAAAAAAAAAGAAGGCTTTGTTTTTTAAACTTCCTAAAAACTTGGCAAGTCATTAACTCTCAATACCAAGCCACCAGCGTCTCTTGCGCAAGGAGATTAATAGATATTATTTACATACTTTCACAAAGGGGAGGCATAACCACCATTCGTCATGGGTTTTTTTAATACTGGCCATATTCATGGTCATAACTGCTCCATAAAACAGAACAGTACGCACTGTACTTCAGGACAGCAAAACAGGAAGCACTTGTCTTTTTATTTAGGAAGGTGAACACTGCTTCTTGGCTCAATTTTTTTTAAAAAAAATCCTCAATTGAGTAAAAGCATTAAATATATCATCTAAGCAAATTTCAGAAAGGACATTATTTTTACATCAACAAAAATATATGAGAAGGTAGACCAGTTCCTGGTGTGTTCACCATCATTTAATCAACAAAGCAGCTGGCAAATATCTCCAAATATGACTGTGCTATAAGCCAATTTTTTCTTAATGTACTTGTACAGTGGGCCCTTGGTATCTGCCGAGGTTTGGTTCTACCCTTCCTCCCTGTGGACACCAAAATCCATGGAAGCTCAAGTCCCATTATATACAATGGCATAGTAAAATGACATCCCTTATATAAAATGACCAATAGCAAGGTTATGAATATTTTCAAGCCATGGTTGGTTGAATCCATGGATTCAGTACTCATGAATACAAAGAGCCAACAGTAGGTGAAAACTCAAGCAAGGTAGTACGTTACCTGGCTGCTAGCAGAATAAGATGAAGAAACTAAAGGAAAGCACTACAGTAGTTCATCAAGAATTTCTCCATAGCAAACAGCTTCCTAAAACCCATCAAGGTTCCCATACCCTCTGCCTGTAGGGTAAAGGTTGTTTTCCAACTACAGTCCACAGAATCCCCCAGCCAATGTGGCTAGCAACCATGTTGGCTGGGGGGATTCTGGGGAATTGTAGTCCAAAAAGTAACTTTTCCCAAGCTCAATATATCCAACATCCAAGTTGCAACGACCAAAATTTTAAGAGAGATCTGCAGCTTCTCTTCTTACGGAGAAAGAAGGGGAACATTTGAACCAAGTATCAAGCCAGCCTAAACAAATTATATCAGCTGAAATGTCTGCCTTTCTGCAATCATTACAGGTGCAAACAGCCTCCACTGTCCTCTTTTCCAGCAGTTAGACAGCGAGCCTGGCATATTGTTTTGTTCAGTTCAAATGTGTTCCAGTGTTGTTGTTTTGTCATGAGTCACCAGCCTGCAGTTGGCTATTTTTGTGCTTTAAAAGAGAGCAAGAGAGAAAAGCAAGAGCAGGGGATATGTGTAATGAAAATCATCAGGAGCATTTCAGCAATATTATTAACTCATTTTTCAATAATCTCTGTAACACAGACTGAGATGTCTGAAGTAAATTTGACTGGGAAGTCATAACCCACCCAAGTACAGGCTAGCGGGATTAGCTGGGTGTGTGCGTGTGAAAGGATTCCTGTGGTCAAAGCTAGCCTGTGAAGGAGTTTGGTCCTAGGACTGTTAACCAAGAAAACACAGACCGTATCTTTTGTTCCTTTAACAAGAATGTGATCTATAGAAACTGACAGGTAAAAACTTTTCTGCTATAGAGATAAGCGTTAATACCTGACAAGGTTTGAAGATTAAGCTGTTCTTAGATGCAATGGAAGAGAAATATGGACTTGATTCCCATGTTTTCAAAAGAAAGACAGAATACTTTGGGGACTGAGCATGCAGCAGATTCCCATGATTTAAATAAGCAAAACTGGGTTTCTAGATGCTGCTGCCAACATAAATGAGCAGGGAAGAGGACCCACTGCCCCACCAAACCATCCTGCCTGCTGGCAATGACCAAAAAGCACACCAGCCCTCATCCAAGGGGGGTGTACTTAGTCCCCCCGGAGCATCTACACAGGCAGTGACCTTGGAGGCCAGACTCACCACACAAACACACAAGTAAATTGCTGGCCTTCTTTCCTCTCTCTTGATTTTCTTTTGCTCTCTCTACTGCTGCCTGCTCTGCATGCTCTGACTCCCGCCTTTTGCGCACTGCACTCTCCCGCCTTCTGCACTGACTCCCCATGTGACCCAGAGCAGAGAGACTGCAGAAAGAAATCCTGGATTCAGAATCTGGGATCTGCTGCTTGAAGCAGCCCAGCCAGACAGGACAACTTTCTGTCCCTCTAATCTGGGGTTTTCCTAGTTTTCTGGGACTTATGGCACCCCTGGATCTATTAGAAGCCATACTGAATTACTGCTTTAGTGTGCAGGGTCCCATCTGTCAAATGTCACCTTGTTCTTGCTCCAAGACAGAAGTGGGACTTGTGTAGCCATCTGGCTGCAAGTCCCGGCAACCCTAGCCAGTATAGCCCATAGTGAGGAATACAGGGAGTTGCAATCCAACATTTGGCAGACCATGTGATTCCCACCCCTGCTATAAGGTTTTAATATACAATATGTGTTCCTGCAACAATTCAAGAAATGTTTGGTTCCATTTTGTCACTTATCCCTAGGTTATTTGGCGTAGAATTGTGGCATAAGCAAAAGCCATGTTTCATATCATATGTGGGTATGAGGTGTAGACTAATCTGTATGAAGTAGGGTTGCCAGAGTGAAAACTGAAGATGGCTCCAGTTATTTTAAAAGATTGTGTAGAAGAGGGAATTTCAGGTGTGGCTTATTACCTGCTTGCCTGACAAGCAACACCTGCTGGAATTCCCTCTTGTACACAACACAGGAGCAGTTTTCAGTCTGGCAACCTTATCAAGTAACCTCCTTGATAGGAACATTTCAAGCAACCTGAAAGCAGGCACAAACCTGACAAGACGCAGCTTCCCCATGCTTGTTATTTTGAATGCCCTGCCTATTGAATTTCTGACTGTAAGTGCAACTGTTAACAAACACAGGAGCCCTGCTAGAAAAAAAAAATAATAATACAAGAGGTACCAGGGCTGCCAAGAAAACCAGAGACAGATCCTGTACTTTTAAGGGTTGTGTAGAAGAAGGAATTCCAGCAGGTGCTGCTTGTCAGGCAACCAGGTAACAAGCCACACCTGCTGAATTTTCCCTCTTCTACACAACCATTATAAATACAGGGCTATGTCCAGTTTTCACTATGGCAACCACAACAGGTGCTCTAGCTCAGGGATCCCTGATGTCCTCACAGGGGGGTCCGCAAAGGCTTGAAAACTACTTGGCCCACCTTCTCCCTGTAGTGGAGTGGCCATGTGACAGGAGCCAAGGCAACGGCTGGCTGGCTGGCTTGGCCTGCACATTGCCATACAATCCACTCCAGCCAAACTTGCAGGAAGAAGCAGAAGTCTTCCCTCCTCATCCAGTGCCTCTGACGGAAAGTTGAATGGATGGTATAATTACAGTATATTATTGTTGTTGTTTTAAATCTTGAGTTAAGTCTTGGGCGTCTGTGGCAACAAAAGATATTTAAAGGGGGGTCCCTGGTAAAGACAAGGTTAAGAGCCACTGCTCTAGCTGAATTTAAAGTGACGTTTTCTGTTGTGCGTGGGGGGGCACTTGTTCTGTGATTTTTGACGACTGGGATACTCTGATGGTACTACTTTTTTTATTATTATTATTATTTTAATTAACTTGAAGGGCCCCAAGACTAGGCATCCTCATTAGCAAACAGCCCTCAGAAAAACATTGAAGGACTATGACGGTTGAGATGAAACGTCATAAACACTACTTAAAAAAAAAAACTCCCTCGTGCCCTCTCCCCCTCCCTCCCTCCCGGCCGCCAATCACAATCCCGAACGCCAATGGCAACGAAGCGGCGCGCGCGAGGAGAGGCGGGGACAGGGCGGCGCGAGGCCTTGCCGCGTGACAAGATGAGCCGGCGGCACGAGGCCGGACCATAACAAACACTGGGAAGGGAGGGGGGTAGAGCCGGGCGGAAAAGCACTGGGAAGGGAGGGAGGGAGGTTTCAATAAAAGCACGCGCGCCTTCCATGCCGAAAAAGGAGTGGTGGGTGTGGCCAAGAGCTGCGGCGTTAGGAAGCGATTGGCTCGCGAGGGAAATAGGTGGGGCCAGCAGGCGACGACGAGGGCGGGGAGAGGAGCCTCTGGCCGTGCTGCAGTCAGTTGTGAGGTGGCGCCGGCCGAGTTAGGAATGAAGCTGAGGCGGAAGCTGCTGTTGGCAGCCGAAGATGCGTTCGTGTTTGCCTGGGCGGGCTGAACGGAGAGGAAGGGCTTACGCGTCATTGGGAGAAGGGAGGGGGGGACGAAAAGCCCGGCTGTCAAAACAAAGTCCTGAGGCATTCAACAAATAACACACGGAGAAAGAGACACGGTTCTCACAGTTACACGAACATTTCTGTTCCTCACAGGCTTTCTTAACCCGCATGGAAGCTTCTCTTGACAAGACCATTCAAATAAATAAACAAATACTCAGTCCCCTATAAAAACACTTTCCCGCCATCGGAGCTTCCCCTCACAGCTCAAAAATATCGTTCCTCACATTATGTGGCAAGGTAGCAAATGGATTTGGCACAACATACCTACCTCTTTGAGACGATTATGTTACTACGCTTATGTCGTACCAATGGTGGACATGAGTCTCTTTTCCTCCACATTACGCTCATAACAACCCTGTGAGGTAGGCCAGGCTGAAAGAGAATGACTGGCTCAAGATGAATAGTGAATTTCCTAAGTTGAGACTTGAGCCTGAATCTCCCAAGTCTCACTTCAGTACTGTTAAGAGCTACACCACAAGGTGTGGTCTAAATTCATGTTATACAGTATATTATGTGTATGCATACAAATGTGTGCCCACAAAAATGCACCTATATTCACATACTTCATAAACTGCCAAATAACTGCTTAGGCATCCTTCCAATATTCTGGCTTCAGAGGCCTCTTCTGCCTTGACGTTATCACTTCAGTTCCACTAAACAACTGTACTTCCACTCAATACAAGCCTAGGAAATACTCATTGGCTTCAATACAGCCCTACTTGAACCACTAGTTGTTGTTGTGTGCCTTTGAGTCTTATGGCACCCCTAAGGCGAACCTAACACAGGGTTTTCTTGACAAGATTTGTTCAGAGGAGGTTTGCCATTGCCTTCCTCTGAGGCTGAGAGAGTGTAACTTGCTTAAGGTCACCCAGTGGGTTTTCATGTCTGAGCAGGGATTCAAACCCTGGTCTCCAGAGTCATAATCCTACACTCAAGCCTAATACTGGGGGTTGGACTAGATGACCCTTGTGGTCTCTTCCAACTCTATCATTCTATGATTCACTCGAATCCCATTATTCCATGAAACGAGTGCCTCACAACCGAACCCCATCCCTCAGACTCCATTACTACCAACAGCCCCCACTGTCACACAAGCAGATCTTCCTTCTATCAAGACTACCCTGCAAAATGAAATCTCTTTACAATATCCACTCTCTCTGGCCCAATATTGTGCTCCTGCCCTACAAAATAAGCCACTTAATAGAACTATCTCTTCACCACCACCCCCTAAAAAAACACAACCTCTCCTGATATTCAATTGGAAGGCATATAGCAGAATCTAGTTACTAGCCTACTAGATAGTCACCATGCTGCATGCAAAAAAAAAAGGGGGGGGAATACTTCAAGGAGAATGTTTCCAAACGATGCTCTTAACCCAAAGAGAATATGTAAAAATAAAATGCAACAAGCTAAGGGTAAAGCTCCTCTCAACACATATGACATGTTTTCCTTTTTGGGAAACAAATAGCCTGTCTGAAGACTATCAGAGCAATGCCTCTCTCTCTCTCAGCCTGCCTGCTTACGATGGCAGCAAAAACCCACAGGATCTGTTTGATCAACTGTCATTCTTGAACAAGATGACACACCGTCAATGGACTATATATTCCGGGCCAGCTAGTTAGATTTCAAAATAGATTGGAGACCCACACACACAGGCAGCCTTGTCAAAATGGCGCCAGCGACTTCTGCGTGCCTCTTATCAAGGGTCAGATCTTCACATGGCAGCACAATGTGAATGCATTCCTATTCATAGTACAGTACACCCTTGCTATGTCGGCACTACACTAGAAATGCAACCACATACACACATACAGTATGTACTTGATGTATAGACATATACATATGTCTATGCATACACACATACATATATGTTGCTACGAAAATTCACAGATGCACACAACCATACAATGCTTTCTGTTGCGTTTCCTACCCAGATGGACTGTTACCCTTCTTTTTTTGACAATTACGGTAACTAGAAACATTCAAATGCAGTTAGTATCCTCACAATTTCATCTCAGTTATGAACTGGTGAACCCCATACTAGATTGCATAAATGAACCCCTTTGCCATTAAAACCTTACATTACCAAACAAAATCCATCCCCAATATAATCCTATATTCCTAATACAAACCACGTAACACATACATTCCACATTCTGCACACAAAGTCATGGTAATACCACATCAATAATCCAGCACAGCCACATCCTGCTTCTATACAGAATAACACACATTACAATTCCCTTTTCTTACATAATCATACGCTCAGCTGATTTCCAGCCAAACCAATAGGATGTAAAGCAGGGTGCTTACAAAATGTTGCAAATGTTCTTACAGTATATTAAGTGATCTTGAATTTGTCTCCTCAGAGCCAGTCATTCCAATATAGTTCTCTTTCCCCACAGAAATACCCCAGGGTTTATAAAGATTATTCCCCCTAAACACACAGACTGGCTCACAAACAATAAGCCAACCCTAATTATTCGTGGTTCACGCAACCACTGAATACATACCAGCCTCTAGAAATCAGGTATATTGCTTATTGAAACAGTTATTTGCAGGCTCTACTATGCACATAACTGGACTTTCATTGTACTTTTCCAGATTTTGCCACAGACTACCCTATGGGGTCAGTTATGGTATACTAAAAATGTCATGAACATGATGACTCTCATATATGAATATGTTACCATAAAATGTACACAGTAATACGACATGGATTTCCAACAAGTCCCCTGCCTCCATATTACCCAAACAAAACTAGTCTTTCTTTTCTCAATTCAATGTACTGTAATCCCTCTAGTCAGAAGAAAAATGCCCCCAATCTCCCACAGAGCCTTTCACTCCCAATATGGTCCATCTGTGGAGAACCTTTTGCTCTCCAGATGTTTTGGACTACAACCTCCACAGTCTCTTACCACTAGCCATGCTGGGCAGAGCTGAAACGGAAATTCTAAGCCAAGACATCAAGAGGGTTGTAGGTTCCCGACCCTGATCAAGAAGGGTCAATGCATTGCCCAAAACAGCATCTTTTTTTTATGGCGAAACCACCTCCGAGTATTCCTTGCCTAAGAAAACCCTATGAAATTCATGGGGCTGACAGGCGACTTGAAGGCACACACACACACATTCTTGCTACAACAAAGTGGGGATGAAGCAGATCATTTCACATAGATAAAAACCTGGCTTTTTTGAAAATGAATCAAGGATTTGGAAGCAAGCTAGCACATCCTATCCCACAGAACCCACATGTTTAAAAAACTGGGCTTTGCCAGATGTCAATATTTGCTCAACTTAGAGCTAATTTTGCTACTTATGAATGTAGTAGTAACACATAAGGCCTACTCACACTTTATGTCTTGACATGTCCTCTCTTGTTTTAACTGTGATATTGTGAATTCATCCTATCCCATTATAAGACGAGGATCATAATAGAATGCAGTAAACTTTCACAGATTGGATAGTGTGGGGGGAGACTAAATCGGATAATTTTCTCTTTACTTAAAAAAAAATCTGGAAAAGCTTCCTTATTACTTCCTAATTCAGCATCTGTATAGTACTCCAATTTTCCTCACTATCCTTTAAAATAGCATGAAGTTGGCCGCCCTAAACCTCCAGGAGGCATGCTTGCAAAAAATACATATTGATCTAAATATTTTTATGTATGTATCTTTAAGCTTTTTTAGTTAAAGGTGCTGGCTTCTGGCTTCTCTCTAACGCTCTTCCTTTGATTATATATAAACATGGAAGATCTCCATGCAACCTACCCAGCCTTTGCTGTCACTGGAGGCAAGTGTTCCCTGCTGCCAGAGAGCATTCACAGGGGGACACTTTCAGCAATTAATTAGTGAAATGTTTGTACAGGCAGAGTTTTGAATGTAAAATGTACAGTGAAATTGCTCAGTACTATCTTGGAAGATAAAGTTGCCTGGAGAAAACACCCTCCTTCCCTCCCTACTCGCACCCGCGCGCACACACACACAAATTCTTTGCTTTAAAATGCCATTTTAAACAAACACTTCCCAAAACATCCTCCAATCTAGTTGGTTATTTCTTTACCCTAAAGTTACACAACACATAAATGTACTTCTAAAATCCAGAGGGAGGAAAGTCTCCTTTGACTCACATCAGCAGCCTCAAACACATTTCGTGGGTAACATATCCGTCTGTTCTCCCAGCAGGAGAAACACCACAATCGTTCTCTCCCACCCAATGGTCACACACTACATGTGTTCCTGACACATCACTGCTATCATTGCATGCTCCTCTTTCCCCCCAACATCAACACTGTTTAGCAGCCAGCTGTCAACACTGTCTAACCGCATACGCACCCTGCTGTCATTTATCCAAACCCCCATAAACCTCCACCCTGCTATTACAGGGCTTCTTATGTCAAGAACAATATGCCTGGAAATATAAAAATATCGCAATGGCTAGAGGCAAAGGAAGATGGGGCCCCAGACCGTTGGGTTGTAGGGGAGGGGGGTCGTTGTTGTTGTTTTAGTGGTGTATAAAAGGGAATTTTCAGCTAATGTGGTTTGCCATGCCGAACAGGACAGGAAGAAAAGCTCCATAAGCCAAAATACCCTCTTCTACGTAATGATGAAACTTGCAGGTGCCTCATTTTCCTTTATGGTGGTTAAAACTCCACCCAAAAAAACTCTCAGAAGCAAATAAAAAACCAGCACTCCTTCACTAGTGAGTGCACCCACCAGCTCCACACAGGCATCACCTCCCTCTTTCCCAGGATCCCCCGGCAAGGAAAATGTTTGTTTTGCTCTTAGGCTACTACAGTGTTACTAACGAGAAAAACCTCAAACTTGCTTTTTCCACTGGGGATGAGGAAAAAGAGGGAGATATACTCTCAACACTAGTGGATGTGCACTCTTGCTCTCTCTCAGGGACACACACACACTTTTTTTAGGCGATGGAGCACTACACAATGTGTGTGTATGTGCTTTCAAGCTGCCTGTCAACTTATTGGTGATCCCATGAATTTAATACAGTTTTCTTAGCCAAGGAATATGGCTAGGAGATTCTGTTATGAAGCAGCAATTACCTGCTTTGCATATGTCTACCACGGACTCACTGTGGCCCCAGACAATTTTAGCCTTAGCATCTTTCCCCTCCTCCATCTGCAATATGGATGCAATATTACTGCTCTACCTTACAGGGCTGTTGTAATGATTATGACTAATTTACAGGAAGTGATCTGAATAATCTTAAAGCACTGCATAAAATAAACTACTGAAGAGTATCAAAACACCATACCATTCTCCAAAATTGAACAGAATGCAGGAAGAGCGACAACCATAATGGTTCTAATGCACCTAACACCCCATGCTATTCTGTTGTTGTTGTGTACCTTCAAGTCATTTCCAATTTATGGTGACCCTATCATGGGATTTTATTGGCAAGATTTGTTCAGAGCGGGTTTGCCTTTGCCTTCCTTTTGAGTCTGAGAGAGTGTGGCTTGCTCAAGGTCATCCAGTGGGTCTCCATGGCCAAGCACGGATCTGAACCCTGCTCTCCCAGTAGTCCTAGTCCAATGTTCAAACCACTACACCATGCTGGCTCTGTTACTAACCAAAAAGGACTACTATACTTTCCAGCAAGTAATAAGCCAACTTTGCTAGATAGTAAATTGTTACAGTTGGGACCAGACAGTGCCTCCTCACACACTTATCCCTCAAGTCAAGGTGCATAGTACCTAAGAGGAGCCAAGTTACTCAAAATGACCTTAACAGATTAGAGAGCTGGGCCAAAACTAAGAACATGAATTTCAACAGGGAGAGATGTAAGGTACAACACTTAGGCCAAAAAAAAGAAAAGAAAAGATATAGGATGAGTGACACCTGGCTTGACAACAGTACATGTGAAAGGGATCTAGGGAGTCTTGGTAGACCACAAGCTGCTGAACATGAGTCAGCAGAGTGACGCGGCAGCTAAAAAAGCTAATGTGATTCTAGGCTGCATCAATAGGAGCATAGTTTCTAGATCAAGGGAAGTAATAGTGCAGCACTATTCTGCTTTGGTCAGAAGACACCTGGAATACTGTGTCCAGTTCTGGGCACCAGAACTCAAGAAGGATATTGACAAGCTGGAACGTGTCCAGAGAGGGTGACCAAAATGGTGGGAGTTCTGGAAGCCATGCCTTATGAGGAGAGGCTTAGGGAGGTGGGCATGTTTACCTTGGAGAAGGTTAAAGGGTGATGTGCTAGCTATGTTTAAATCTTTGAAGGGATGTCATACTGAGGATGGAGCAAGCTTGTTTTCTACTGCTCCAGAGACTAGGACACAGAGCAATGGGTTCAAACTACATTAGGAAGAACTTCCTGTCAGTAAGAGCTGTTCTGTAGTGGAGTGTGGTGGAGTCTCCTTCTTTGGAGGTTTTTCAACAGAGGCTGGATGGTCATCTGTCCGGTGTGCTTCAATTGTGTATTCCTGCATGGTCGAATGGGGTTGGACTGGATGGCCCTTGTGGTCTCTTCCAGCTCTATAATTCTATAATTCTTTGCTTCTGATTCTTGTAACCAAGGCTGAAAAATCCCATCAGCGCCTCTCTCTTTCTCTGGCAATAACCCAGAGTGAGGATGAGGCATCTCATAATAACTCACTGCTCTTTGGTGAGTTCCAAGCACCTGAAGCAGATGCCTCACTTTGCGCGGGGGGGGGGGTTGGCATCCTGTGCCAGTCTGAGATTTGGGGATAGGAAAGACAACCTCCCTGGCACCCCTGGGAGGAGTGACCAAACGCTCTGTGCCCAGCAGATCATGAGCGAGGAAGAGTGCATATGTGTATGTGTGAGTGTGTGTCTCCATGTCCCTGGGAGCAGAGGCATCAGGGAGGGGTGGCTGAGTCTAGCCTGGCTGCTCGGCGGGGTGGCATTTCGGGAGGCCTCTGGCCATCTCTCTCCAAGCCAGGCGGCGTTTCCACCGGGCAGGAGGTGGGATCTCAGGATGGAAACAACCTCCAGCTTGGCCACCCGCTCCTCCTCTCCTCAGCCTCCTCCTCCTCCTCTGTTTACCTCCAGTTTGAATTTTATCTGCGCAACGTTAGCTGGAATGCGGACATCGGAGCGGGGGGGGGGGTTGGAAGGCACACACGGACTCCCAAGGCACGGCGGGGCAGAGACCCATCGCCACGCAGAGACCCACGCGGGGAGGGGGGGAAGGAAAGGGAGGGCGCCCAACAACCTGGGGCGATGCAAGGAAAACACCCCACCACCACCACCAGGCGCACAGCGAAGCCCCCCTTCTTTTGGAAAGCCAAGCCTGCCTTGATGCCTCCTTTCCTCCCAAGTCTTCCCCCACCTTCTCTTTTTAAGAAGCCCCTAAAAAAGAGGGAGGCGCGCCAGAAGGGGGGTCCAAGACCCGTTTCTCATTACTGGGGGGAAAGAAGAGCCCTTGCACACACGCACACCGACAGAGGAAGCAACCTTTGGACCCCCCCCTCCCTGCTTGGGGCTCAGCATCTCTCCTCCTCTCCTCGCCCCCTCCATAACCCGATCCTGAGCTCCCCACCTGGAAAGCCCACCTTACCTGGAGCTGCGCCATCCTCTTCGCCCCAAAGCGTACCAAGGGGAGGGGGCGCAGAAGGGGCGATCACCCCACGTCCAAAGCAAAAACCAAAGGCACCAGGGTCTTCCTCTGCACCTTCCGGGAGCCGACCTTCCTTGCCGCCCACCCGCCCACCCGCCCGGTGTGTCCTAGAGCTGGCAAGAAACAGGTGCCCTTCCCGGTGCCAAGTCCCTCGCTCGCCCCGCGGCTGCAGGAGCAAGTCCAGAAGAGGCTGGCGGGGAGGCGGGCTGGCAAAGGGCTGGCGAAGGGCGCCCCCCAGCCCGGGCAGCCTTTGCCCCCCCCCAGCCGCCCCGTTGCCTCCTCCTCCTCCTCCGAGCAGCAGCAGCGGCGGGTCCATGGCGCGCCCCCCCGGCCTCGCCAAGCTGGGGCTCGCGCGCGCCTCCCCGGGAGAAATGCCCCCTTTGGCCACAATGTGCTTTCGTTATATCGTGGCCATCATGTGACGCCGGGAGGCCTCTCGGTGGAAACTTCGGGGACTCCCACGTGATGCTCTGCAGCAGCACCAGCAGCAGCAGCAGCAGCAGCGCCCGCCGCCGGAGCCAAAAGAGCCCGGGCAAGAGACGCACCAGCACACAGAGAGAGATGAGCAGCACCCGCCTCCCCCTTAGTCTCCCCTCTCCAACCCCCCCACCCCAAATCACAGCAGCATCCTCGCTTAGCCTGCCTTCCTAGCACAAAACACACACACACACAGTTTTGTTGCAAAGCTGGAGGGAGAGAGAGCAAAAGGAAGGTGGAGCACCAGTAGCCAAGGCATCTCTCCAGCCCAGCTAGAAGATATAAGATATATAAGATCAATTTTATAGAATAATGCAGTCGAGGATGGGGGTATTTTTGCAGGGAAGAAAGAAAGGAGGGTGCTATCCGATCCTTTCCCCAACATCCCCCCTTTTCCCAAAGAGCTGGGAAGTAAACAAAAGTCGCTTTGCTCTGGCAGCTCTCCTGGCTTCTCTTCCTGTAATGGGGAAAGTAACTTTTTGCACATTCAATGTTGCAAGGGTGGAAGGAGTAGAGGGCATTTTAAAAAAAAAATAAAAAAGAGAGAGGGGGGGTTGAAGAAAGGCTACAATGATGAAGGAGGTGGGTTGGGTTCTCCTTGCAAAGTAGCATCCTCGAAAATACCAGGACGCAGATTGTAGGATTGGAACTCAGGCTCTCTGAGCACTTGGTAGAAGATGCCTTCACAGAGAAAGGAAATGCAGCTTGGCTCTTCTGCAGCTGTACTAGGGCCTGCAGTGCTGACAGTAGCACAAAAGCACCCCCCTTGTTTATCTCAGTTACAAAGGGAAAGAGAAATTACAGCCTAAGCAGATGGGAACTAAAAGATATAGGCTTTTTTAAAAAAGTCATGTTCATAGAATGCATCTCACAGCTAGTCACTTTATTTTAACACAACCACATAAAGGCAAGAAATTTGGTGCCCTCTGTTCTAGAGTGAGATTAATTTCAGAGCTGGCAAGGCAGAGAGAAGGAGGCAGCAACGCAGCTGGCAGATTTTGAAGTACAGTTGTCCCTTCACATTCGCTGGGGTTTGATTCCAGGACCCCCGTGAATACCCAAATCCGTGAATACTCAGATCCCATTATATGGAGTGGCATAACAAAATGGTGTCCCTTATAGAAGGTGGCAAAATCAAGGTTTGCTTTTTGGATTATTATTTTTTAAAGAATATTTTCAAGCCGTGAATACTTAAATCCATGGATACCAAATCCGTGGATACGGTGGGACAACTGTACTGTTAAAGGGCACCAAAAATAATCAGCTTCCCCCCCCCGCCATTTATTCTATATTCCTGAGGAGGGATATCATCTGGATTTTCCACTTTAGATGCAGCTAAACTGTCTTTGGCCAGCCCTGATCAATTTAATGTATCAACTTAGGGGTTAAATGCCCTACAAATAAATCTGCAATGTTCCAGTCACATTAAAACATTTCTAGGTCCCATTTTGTCCAGTGGGGTAAATTTGAGGCCATAATATAAACGGGAAATAATTATTAACTGCCTGTGCTCATAATTTATGATGAAATGTGTGTATTTTCTGTGTGATTACAAATGTGTTTTCAGAAGTAACTTCCATGAACTCTAGTAGGGTTTAATTTCAAGTAAGTGTAGGTATAGAGCCAATGTGGTGCAGTGGTTTGAGTGCTGAACTGTGGGAGACCAGAGTTCAAATTCCTGCTTGGCCATCGAAACCCACTAGGTGACCTTGAGCAAGTCACATTCTCTCAGCCTTAGAGGAAGGCAATGGCAGTCGCCCTCTGAGAAAATCTTTCCAAGAAACTCCCATAAACTCACCTTAGGCTGGCCATAAGTTGGAAATGAATGGAAGGCTCACAACAAAGTGTAGGTAGGACTTCAGAGAAAATACCATAGTTGCATTCCCAATATTGTTCATGGGCAATTATGGTTTTGCTTTTATAAAATAATCTTATAGTTGTTTAATTTTGTTATTTAAACTACAAAGATTTCTTTCCTGCTATCACCACCATCACCATCATTATATACGTATTATTTATAAAAGTGTGCTGGGTATATGCTAGCCACTATATTTCAGAGGAGAGAACTGGCAAAATCACCTCTGAGTATTCCTTGCCTAAGAAAATGCTATGAAATTCACAGGGGTCACCGTACGATGTCAGGAGACTTGGAAGCACCTACACACACACACACACACACACATCTAAGGTATGTGGCTGCATGTGTAAACCAGTTCAGTATGGTTCAGTCTGAAACCACAGATTTGGGCTTTGGACCAGGTACATACTCTCTCTCAACCTGATTTTGATATTTGTACAATAGGAAGAAATTATGTATTTTACAGAACTAATTAGATGAGGCATTCTTCACCTCTATCCTAACGCTTGAGAAAATACTTGATGTTATATTCAAACAAAAAGTTAGAACCTAATTATCCAAATTACCTGAAAATGTTAATTGAAAAGAGCTGTCTCATCATGGATCCAGTAATACTTCTCCTAACTGTGTAAAACATACCTAATATCTTCACAGAATATTATAATAAAGCTGTATTTATTAGCTACAATATATTGCCGGCTTTGTCTTGGGAGATCCTAGGAATTCTGTTCAAGAACTCTAAAAAATGAATGGTTACAAAGATCAAGAATGGTTACAAGGAACAGGAAACAACAAAACTAAACAAGTTAGCAAAAGTTGGGATAACTATGGAGAAACTCTGAACTGTGCAGAGACCATTCAGTTTATTATAAGAAAGGGAACTGCATGGTTAGTTTGTATACTAATCCCATTTGAAGCAATCCTAAATTTCTGCCTCAGTGTTTATTTATTGGGTTATTTATATGTAAAGTGTTATATAAGATCATCATTATTTGTATTGGAACAGCCAGAGCCTACAAGTAGGTTAATAGTTTTCTTATAGGCATTCCATACAATCAATAATTGGTATACATTTGCACAACTAATCCATCTGGATATGTGAACATCCATACTAAATGAGGTTTTCCAAAATAAACCATGTTCCATCCACTTAATGGTCTTGTTCTTCTAGAACCTACTTCTTCCATGTTCCAGCATGCAGCATTGCATCCACTAGGGTAATAACTCCCAGAATACATGCTAAGCCATGTTGTCATTGTTAATTGCTTTCAAGTTGACTTTGACTTACGGCAACCCCATGAATGAGAGACCTCCAAGTCACCCTGTCCTCAACAGCCCTGGTCAACTCCTGCGGACTCAGGACTGTGACTTCCTTAACTGAGTCTATCCATATGGGCTGTGGACTCTCTCTTTTCCTACTCCCTTCTACCTTACCAAGCATTATTGTCTTTTCTAGTGAGTCATGTATTCTCATGATATGGCCAAAATATAACAGTCTCAGTTTAGTCATCTTGGTTTCTAGTGAGAGTTCAGTCTTGATTTGCTGTAAGACTTATTTATTTGTCTTTTTAGCAGTCCACAGTATCCATAGAACTCTTCTCTAGCATCACATCTCAAAGGAGTTTGATTTTCTTCTTGTCAGCTTTCTTTACTGTCTGACTTTCACACCCATACATAGAAACAGGAAATACTATGGCTTGTGCCATCCTAATTCTAGTATTCAGTGATATATCTTTACATTTCCAAATCTGCTGAGCCCTATTTGGATTGAAGTATACAGTTATCCCTTCGTATCCATGGATTTGATATCCATGGATTTAAGTATTCACGGCTTGAAAATATTCTTTAAAAAATAATAATCCCAAAAGCAAACCTTGATTTTGCCATCTTATATAAGGGTGTTTTTTGTTTTTGTTTTTGTTTTTGCTATGCTATTGCATATAATGGGATCTGAGTATTCTCAGATTTTGGTATCCATGGGGTGGGGTGGGGTCCTGGAACCAAACCCCAGCGAATATGAAGGGACAACTGTACATTGAGAAATTAAGCCCCATTGCCATATGTACCCATCATTCTGTGCTCTTTGGAGTATCAGGTCCCTGGGCAACATTTTCCCATTCTCTGCCAGTATATGGGCAATGACATCATCTTAAGAGAAGGAATAACAATGAATCTGGATAGTCCAAAGTGGCAGAAAGATATAGAGTGGAACTCAGAAAGCAATCTCCTATCCCAGAGACCTGACTGCTTGCAAATGAGGAAGGCAAGAAGGCTGGCTTATCCTATAGTTGCTAGAATGGCTGCCAGTTGGTCTAGGAAAAGTTGAGGAACATTTTAATAATAAAAAAACCCCCAAACTTCTGTCCTATAAGTATCAAAAGTCTGGACAACTGGAAATCCTGTCTGCTGAGCTGAACTAATGAAAGCAAAGGGGGGAGAGGGTCTGCTGTTTGGTGCCAAGATTCAGTGTTGCTCTGCTGCTGTTCTTACAGTAGTGCTGAAGTTGACTCTGCTTTATTGAAAAAATGTGTTGCAGCAGTGGGACTGGTGGTCTATGTTCCTAAAAAGCAATTTGCTTAACTCAGACTTCTCTCTCTTTTTTTTTTCTCCCCAGATCCCAGCTGTCTGATGATATACAAAGGACTCCTATATATAAAGCAGGCTTCAAAAGTTGCACACACAGAGAAAAACCAAGTAAGTGTATGTTGATTTAGCTCCTTGCCCTGATCATAGCTAACATAACACCTAAGCACTCACATAAAGATAAATAAATATAGTTAAGTAGAACAGTCTGTACATTCCTGTGGAAACACAGCAACCAGATTCTTCAAGTTATGTTTTTCTGACCACAAATAGCATTTTCCCCCTTTAAAAACTTTATATAGTTTGGCAGCCATATTGACAGTTGGCACTGAAAAATACTGAGTGTCTTATTAGTGGGAGAAATAATAATGATCTTGAGTCCCAATTCTGGGGGAAAGGAGGAATATAAAGTATAAATATATATTAATAACTAAATAAGACTACTGCATTACATAACCTTTGTAATATAATATTGGCAGACACTCTTGAAGAAGAGCTACATTATGAGCAGTCATAATAAGATTTGCAGTCTTCATATAGATCATTGCGAGCTCTGTGAGAGGAAATAACTTTCTTTTTTGGTGTAAAATTCTTGTATTATGGTATAGTATTGTGGTAGCAAAAGGGAACTCTAAGGCAGCAACTCTATAATTGCTTGGCAAAGAATAAGTCCCAAGAAACTCTATCAGCTTTATATCTGAATAGAAATGTACAGGATTTATGATGCCTCTATCATAGTCATTTCTCTAATTGTGTAACTAGATAGGCTACTGCCTATGGAGAGTTAATTATTAAATCTCTTTCTAATGACTGAAAATCTAACAATTGGGAGTGGTTAATTTTTAAAATGCTTTCATTTATTTTAAAATCTGTCTTTATAAAAAATACAGATAGCTCCCAAGTGCCAACTTGGAAGAGTCACCCCCTTTTTCTTGAAAACATTGAAAGCATGTCTACAAGAACATGTGATTCTACCCTACTGCCCCTCAATTATTGGTTTCAGTCAATTGCAACTATATGTTAATTGGCAGAGCAAGTTTATGCATTTCTACCCAGAAGTAATTCTCATTGTGTCCAATAAATCTTACCCCAGGTAAACAGAAAGCCTGGGAACAACTAGCTATAAATACCTAGCTATTTGTAACTAATTCCTTTCCCCAATAACAAAGTTATAATTGTAATAGAATGAAGAGTAATGTAATTCCTTCTATGATGTCACTGTTTCTTTCAAGTTACTTTTATAGTTATAGGTGTGTGACCTCAGTACTTGCTGAAAGAGGAATATCACTTGCTTCAAGTTCTGGCTCATGCTGCCCCCTTACACTCTCTTGTGAGTGCTGAAGTGATGGCAAGATTTCACCTACATTCATTATCATCAGTTATAGCAGTTCAATATCACCTTAACTGTCATGGCTCCATTCTATGGAATCCTGAGCTCTGAAATTTGACACAGGATTTAGAGTTCTCTGCTACAGGTTGAGTCTCCCTTATCCAAAATGCTTGGCACCAGAGGTACTGTATTTTGGATTTTGAAATATTTCAGATTTTGGAATATACATAATGAGATATCTTGAAGATGGGGCCCAAGTCTAAACATTAAATTCACTTATGTTTCTTATATACCTTATACAGATAGCCTGAAGGTAATTTTATACATTATATGTTTAATAATTTTGTGTATGAAACCAAAGTTTGTGTACACTGAACCTTCAGAAAGCACAAGTGTCACTATCTCAGCCACCCATGTGGACAATTTGGGATTTTGGAATATTTCAGATTTCAGAGTTCCAAATAACGGAGACTCAACTTATACAGAATTCTAGTCTCTCTCTCTCTCTCTCTCTCTCTCTCTCTGGCTTTTCTTCGCAAACGAAGATTCAGGAAGGACTCATCCCGTGCTTTCTGCAAGCGCGCTGATGACTAAAAAGGCTAATCCAAGATAAACAAATCCGGTTGCAGAAAGCACAGCAGAAGGTTTCCTTGGGTGATGTTTCCGGGTTGTGATTCTTTCTGCGTTGTCATTTCTCTTCAAGACGTGTTCAGCGTGAGTTCTCAAATAAGGCTGCAGCATTGTGGATAGTGCGTCTCCATGCCTCCCGATGTGAGGCCAGGGCGGACCATTGTTCGTGATCAATTTGGCCGAGCTGTACACTGCCCTGAAATACAGTTCCCAAGTTAACCTGACTTAATGTCCAATTCTCCTCTCAGGATATTTTGCCTTCTGTAGGGTGGAGCCATGACAATTAAAGTGGTATGATATTGGTATAAGTCAGTACAGTAAATATCCTATGAGGAGTGGCTTAGGGAGCTGGGTATGTTTAGCCTGGAGAAGAGAAGGTTAAGAGGTGACATGATAGCTATGTTTAAATATTTGAAGGAATGTCATACTGAGGATGGAGCAAGCTTGTTTTCTGCTGCTCCAGAGACTAGGACATAGAGCAATGGGTTCAAACTACAGGAAAAGAGATTCCACCTAAACATTAGGAAGAACTTCCTGACAATAAGAGCTGTTTGGCAGTGGAATACACTGCCTTGGAGTGTGGTGGAATCTCCTTCTTTGGAGTTTTTTAAACAGAGACTGGATGGCTATCTGTTGGGAATGATTTAATTGTGTATTCCTGCATGGCATGGGGTTGGACTGGATGGCCCTTGTGGTCTCTTCTAACTCTATGATTCTATGAAATACACTCAAGGTGAACAAAATATGTTTTGCCCTACAGATCAATAGCACAGTAGTTCAGATTTTTAAAAAATTCCCAAAAATAAGTGCACTTGTGAGAAGAAGGACAGCAAAGTATTACTTTTAAGTGAATACCTTAAAAAAACCAGCAATCCTAAAAGTAACCATTGCACTTACTTTTATGAAATATGAAAGTAAAGAAAATGTTGCTTTGTGGAAACCAACTACTTCTTTGGGCCTTGGAACTATTATTAACAAACAGGTGAAGCAAATAAAACTTGCAGGGCCAGCTGAGTACTATAATCTGTTTTTTTTATATACACTGAGTGTCATAATAATAATAATAACAACAACAAAAACAACAAAGATGCTTTCTAAGCATGCTTTCCTTTCAACTGGCTGCACAGCTAGGGAGCTGTCCACAGCACACTGGAAGGCAAGGCAAAGTGGGGTGACTATTTGCCTTTTAGCTCTTTGGTAGCTGACATGCAGGCTGCCGTAAACTATCAATCCTTCTAATATGTTCCATCAGAATGCAAAAAGGGCCTGCAAAGCAGCAGTAACGTCCCATTTTCCCTAGTTTCTCCAAGTACAGTTGTCCCTCTGTATCTGTGGATTCCATCACCCATGGCTTGAAAATATTTTTTTTAATCAAGGTTTTGTCATTTTATATAAGGTACACCATTTTACTACACCATTGTATATAATGGAACTTGGGCATCCATGGATTTTGGTATCCATGGGAGTGGGGCAGTCCTGGAACCAAACCCCAGCAGATACCAAGGACCCACTGTATCTCTCAAGCCTGACCCAGCCTTTTGATGGGGTAGAAACTCTCTCTTTCTCTCCCTCAGCTTCCTAAAACAGGTCAGACCCAGACCTGGATACTCTACTAGTGATCCTTGCTTCTTTCCACCCACACTTGCCCACATAGGCTTCTTCAAGTTTTTGATTTCTTGCCTTGTTTGCCAGCATCATCCAGAGTCTGCAAAAGTCATTTTGGGAACTATGAGGCCCTGGTTCCCCCAGCCACCACAGCCACATGCCTAGCTGGGGGATCCTGGAAGATATGGCCCCAAAAGTGACTTTTCCAGCTCTGGCTTTGATCCTGGCTTGGAGCTCTGGTTAGTGACCTGTACACCCCAAACTGAGTTTGTGACAAATAAGCCACAAGTAGCCATCCTCTCACCTTCACCCTGCATTATTCCCACCAGTCTTGGGAATACACCAGCTTGTCTATACAAGCCCCAAAAAACTGGAGTGCCTGACAGTAATGGCATTTCACAGCAGTAGCGACTTGTCTTAACAGTGTTTTTGCCCCCATAAGCTTCGCATACTAGATGGCAGCGGCAGCCGCAAGTGATTTACTAGCATTTGTACTTTGCTGCTGCCACATTTTTTTAAAAAAAAAAGATGTCCAAAGTGCGCTAGCATGACAGAGTGATTTTTCAATTAAACAAGACAGCCAAAACAACAACAACAACAACAACAACACCCCATTTTATTGCCTTAGTGACCTCTCGCTAAGGTGACAATCCAAAATGGTGGCAGCAGCCACTTGCCCTGTTAGCAAACCCTGCCCCCACGCTCACCTGGGCAATCAGTTTTGTACTTCCTTTCCTAAGTACGAATCGCTTTCCCTTTTCTCCTAAGGGAAAGCGATTCAAAGTGAATCACTTGTCCCAGCGAGCAGGAATGCGCACCCCCTCGCTGTTTTAAAAAAACTATGGAAAAAGCCGCAAAGGCTTTTCCTGCATTGTTTTTGCCATTTTGGCCACCCCTCACTCCTTCCAAATACAGTGGAGTGATGCCGGATCCCCTTTACACAGGTCGTATTCCCAACAAATTTCCTGAGGGGTATTTTCACCGTGTAGACAACCCCTCAGAGTTGGAAGGGAGTGTAAAGGCCATCTATTCAACCCCCTGCCGTGCAGGAATACACAACTAAAGCACTCTGGAAAGATGACGTCCCAAAAAGGAGAGCCTGCCCCAAGCACTCTATTCCACTGTCTAACAGCTCTTCCAGAAAAGAAGTTTTTCACAATGACTAGAGAACAGAAAGGATACTGGTAATTATTCATAACCAGGTCAAAACATGGGGTTGCTGACAGTTAGAAAACCCAGTCAGGATGAATAATAGGACACAGAGAATTTTGCACATTTCTATCTTGGTATTTGAACATCCCCAAGTGTTGAAAGCCCATTATTCTATGGAGAAAAACACATGGGGTTTCCCCACAAATATACATTTTTTTTTGTATGTACTGCACAAAAATGGGTTTCCTGCACAGGAAATCTGATTTCTGCACCAAAAAAAAAACAGCCACATGTTTTTCCTTTGCAAAATAATTCCTCTGATACACTTCAAAATGTTCAAATAATGTTCAACTAAATAAATACATAAATGAAAGAATTCTGTGGAGAATTCATTTTCTCCCATAGCAAGGATTAAAATTGCCATCATTAGTCACCTTGACATACTTGAGAATACACATCCCTAGTCTTGAATCTTCCTCTCATAGTTTCTTGGGAGTAATATGGCCCTCCATATGTTATTGCACCACAACTCCCAGCATACCTCACCATTTGCTGCACTGGCTAGGGCTGCTGGGAGTTCTGCAGGACTATATGATTCCCACTCCTGCCTTAACATTTGATCTATCATTGGAGTTCAAGGGAGGAAATGTACTCTGTTTGTTATATTAGATATTTTATGGGTTTTGAGCACTGTTGATGATGAGGCGTTAGCAGTGCATCCCAAGTGTTTATAGAGCAACTAGAATGTGGTCCTATTTATTCCTTGATGGGTAGCTGTGGGGTGGGTCGGGTGATGGATGCATATTCTTTAACAGCTTGGGATTGTCCCAGTTTAGTTTCCAAAGGTGTCACATCCCGTATCCATGTAGCAGATGCACAGCCATGACCATTAAACTGGCTTAAAATTGCAGTCCTATGTGTCTTTACTCAGAAATAAATCCCATCTTTCTTGGGTATGCATAATGGCCTTAGGTATGTTACTTCTTTCGGTGTGCTGATTGGCTGCTCCTGTCACTCCCTCAGCCAATCAGCACCCACATACAAATCACCACCCATATGCAAATTCTCTCCACCTCACAATCCACTGCTGCCACTCATGGCCAATCTCCATACTAAGAGTGTCCAAACAATGTGCTACACTGTTGGCTATAGTTACTAAGGCTGCAGGCCTTTCCAGTTCACCAATGTCTCAGGCCTGCATCATTCCAACTTATGATTTAAGTCTGCACAGTAATATCATTTCTATTCCCACTGCGACGGGACCCAGGCAGTCAACTGGAGGTGACAGCAGTGGTGCGATGCCACTGCTGCCACTGCGATGGGATCCAGGCAACCGGGCATGATTTCTACTGGGAGTTTTTAAACAGCATATGGTATGTGGGGTCCAGCTAGTTGGATTCAGTTATCTCTTTTTTGTTGTTGCATGCCTACAAGTCATTTTCAATTTAGGACAACCCTAAGGCTAATCTATCACAGGGTTTTCTTGGCAAGATTTGTTCAGAGAGGGGTTTGCATTGGCTTCTTCTGACACAGAGAGAGTGGGACTTTCCCAAGGTCACCCAGTGGGTTTCCACAGACAAACAGGGATCTGAACCCCAGTCTCTTGGAGTTCTAGTCCAACATCACACTGGCTCTCAGTTTGTATAATTCATTAAATGTGCACAGGATTGCAATATAAAGGTGAAACCTTACACATACCTGGGAGTAAGTCCTATTAACTCAGTGGTAAATGCTTCTGAGTAAACACGCACACCTCAGGTTTGAGCACTGGACTAGGACTCTGGAAGACCAGGGTCCAAATCCCCCCTCAATCGTGAGAACCCACTAGGTGTCCTTGGGCATGTCACACCCTCGCAGACTCAGAGGAAGGCAAATGTCAACCCCCTCCAAATAAATATTGCCAAGAAAACCCCATGATGGGGTTGCCTTAAGTCAGAAACAACTTGAAGGCACAGAACAGCAGCAAATACATCATTATAGAGTCAAAAGGAGCCTGCTGTTTTGGTGCTGTATCCAATTGATGGTTTTCCTGTAACTAAAGCTGCTCTGACAAATGCTTGTTCAGCTTTTCCTTGAAAACAAGGAAAGAGTGGCTACAAGCTTGCTTGTTCATCACCGGCTCTTCCCTCCTCCTTCTTTTAAAGACAAAGCACCCTTTCTGAATTTTTTAAAAAATGCCTTAAATAAAGTTGCCAAAACAAATTATTGCTTGGAGATATGGCTAGGCCAACATTGCTTTGCACTGGGAATCCAACCCTCAACCTGCTGCTAATTCTGCTGCGTCATGTAAAGGGGCAGAACAGAGAATTACCTGGTCACAAGATCTGAGCAGGATTAGAAAGTGGAGGAAGAAATACCAGCTGAAGAGAAGCCCTGCAGCCAAGAGAAGTCTGGGGCCAGGAGAGTCAAGGGGTGCCCATGCAGGCAAGAGGGAATCTCTCAAAGGAGATGGGTGGCGGGTGAAAAAAATATCTGCCATTACTTCCAGGCAGTGCCAGAGATCTGCTTAGGATGACGGGGGATTGGCACAGAGCAAGGCAGCAGCAAATGATTCCTAGCCAGGGGTAAGACGGCGATCAACACAGCTTTATCTTATCCTCTCAAGCCAAAAGCGCTTCAGGTTTCAGCCAAGAAGAAGAAGAGGAAGAAAACAAAACAATACGTTCCTGTGAAAAGAACTTGCTTTGGATTTTGCTCTGAGTGTTTGGAGCTTCAAGGAGGGCCTGAGCGAGTTTTGGTTTTTTTGTTCTGCTCCACCCCCACTGCTGAAAATAAAATAAATACAGCCCTTGTTATAAAAGCTTTTCAGCCCTGTCTTCTGTCTTCTAAGCCTATTTATTTGTGCTTCTCTTTGCTCGGCTACAGAATACTACCTGGAAAGGTGCTGAATAAGCTGCAGCACGCAATGAAAGAGAAATCCAGATTGGACAGTGAGGTGGCTGAAATCCAGCCCTAAAAACAGGCTCACCTTGAGACATTTTTATACCTGCGATGCTGGATAATTGAAGTGGCAGCCCTTCCCATTTCAGTCCACAGGGATTAATGGTCAAGAATAGCATACCCTCTAGCATGTTCCCAGGTGAAAACCGGGACATGTGTAGCCAAGCAACACCAAAAGCTGGGAGGGGGGAGTTATTAATGTGGAAAAACACACGCTAGGAGAGGCTGCAGCAGTTTGCTTTTGCCAAAGTTTATAGTGAAGGTTATGATTCTACCCCTCCCCTCCCCCTGCAGAGTTAATTGAGTGCTGACTACTTTTTGCACTTTGAACTGCATTTGCAGCAACTGAAGTGAGCTGAGGACAAAGGAGGAACATGGGAAGAGGAGAGAGAAAAAACTGGGACATTTTAAATGCCGCTGGAAAAATGGGATGACAAAGGATTAATCAGGACTGGACCTGCCAAATCAGGATAGTTGGGGGTACACATGCCTGCTGTCCACCCCATTCCAGTGCCAACTTTACAAGGCAACAGTGTGGTCCAGTCTTAATAAATATTATTTTACTTAAAAAGGCATCTGGGGCCAGGCACATTGAAAAGCAATGCTGGGGAAAGGACGGGAAAGGGCAAAGTTTTGATTTCCAGCTGGCTGTCAGATTGACATAAAACAAATGAAGAACAAACTTCCCAAACAACACAGGGGGTGGGGTCCCCAAAATAAGGTGTCTGGGAGAAAGAACCCCAGCACTTGTGAGGAGAACTCTGGGGACCCCAAGATAGTTAGTGAAGACATAATTCACACAGAGCCAGACATTATAATCTCAGAGGCAGCTCTCCTCTGAGGCAAAAGGCCCAAGTGACAAATTTTGGATGCCAATGCTAAGGCTGCCGGAGTGGAAGACAAGGAGAAATGATTAATGGGCCCACTCCTCTAAGAAGTTTAAGCCTGCAATGAAAAAGGAAGCTAAGTGATCTGGAAGGAACCCAGTGGATTCATTGCCTTACTCCAGGGATGGGGATCCCATTGCCTTCCCGATATTGTAGGCCTTTATTTCACATCCATCCCAGCCAACTTGGCTAGGGGTGAGGGATGATGGGAATAGCAGTTCCTTCATATCTAGAGGGCTGCAGCTTCCACAACCCTGCCTTATTCCAAGACATCATTTATATACACACTCATCTCAGGTTAAGTCTTAATTAACTTATTGGGGTGCAGATATTTCTGGGAATTGTGCTGTCAGATGGGATTCTCTATATTTAAAACATTCCTGACAGATTTTTGTTAGATTCACATAGGAAATAACATAAGGACTCACAAGGGCAGCTCCTATTCCATATCCTCCAACTGTTCCAATTTGGCAGGGAGAGTCCTGGTTAATTCTCTGTCATCCCAGTAGGCTCAGACAAAAGCAAACTGCTGCACCCTCTCCTAACTGAAGTAAGCAGAGGACAAAGGAGGAATTGTAGAGTCGGAAGAGACTGCAAGGGCCATCTAGTCCAACCCCCTGTCATGCAGGAATACACAATAAAATAATTCCCAACTGGTGGCCATCCAGCCTCTGTTTAAAAACCTCAGAAGGAGACTCCACCACACTCTGAGACAGTGCATTCCACTGAAAAGTGGAAGGAGGAGAAAGAAACGGAGACATTTTAATAATAGCTGAAAAAGCAGGATGACACAGGATTAATCAGGACTGTTCCTGCCAAATCAGGACATTTGGTGGTGTGATACAAACACAATCAGTAATAGGCAATGGTATTACATTATCTTAAAATCCCTTGTTATTCAGAAGGAAGTCTCACTGCTTCTGAAGCTAATTCACAACAGGCTATAATACAGCCTCCCTCAACCTGGTGCCCTCCACATGTTTGGATCTACAAGCCAAAAAAGAAATTGCTGCATCCCCCATAGCTTGTATGTTCTTCCTCATTAATAACTTTTGCCATCTTGACCACACTCTGATGTTTCTTGGCCACACGTGTCCCCATTTTTGTCTATGAAATGTTAGAGGTTATGTGGATGGCATGGTAGGATGGGAGCATGCCAGGAAGCCAGTGGGTGCGGAGCAGCAGGGAGAATACCAGGGTGGGCAACAAGGGAATTCTCTGGAATTTGTTGCCCCAGGTGGCACCATCAGGGAACATCAGTGGAAAATAGAGAGGGAAACAAGGAGTACTGTAATGGATTCTTTGGTATTTCTGTGCATATGTTTGTTCTGGGGGCTGTGTGTGCATGAGAAAGAGAAAGATAATTTAGTGATGAGGGGCTGGGAGCTAGTGTGGTGTAGGGGTCTCAGTATTGGACACTGGGAGACCAGGGTTCAAATCCCTGCTCAGCCCTGGAAACTCACTGGGTGACCTTGGGCAAGTCATGCTCTCTCAGCCTGAGAGGAAGGCCATGATAAACCCCCTCAGAACAAATCTTGCTAAGAAAACCCCAGGATAGGTTTGCCTTAGGCTGTCCATAAGTCGGAAATGACTTGAAGGAACACAACACAAACAAATGATGATGAGAGGGTGTGCATAATGGTGTACATCACCTTTGTGCACAATGTGGGGACGTGTTCAGTCAGTTTTCCCTCTGTGAAGTGGGTATCTTACTTTGTGCTTTTTAGAGACAAACTTGGCATCTGGCAAATACATTTCCAGTCTGAATTCAAGATGCTGGTGATGGTGATATTCAAAGCCCCAAGTTGCATCTGTACTGTAGAAAGAATGCAGTTTAACACCACTTTCATTGGCATGGCTCCATCCTACAGAATCCTGGGACTTGTAGTTTTGTGAGGCAAAAATGTAAGAAGGACTGGGAACCACTAATAAAATATTTGGGGGGAAAGTGTGGAAAAATGGCAGAGAAGGCTAAAGGCCTGTAAAATGACATATCTCAAGATTTCATAGGATGGAGCTACAGCACTTAACGTGGTATCAAACTGCATTATTTGTAGATGCACCCCTAAATGGTTAGGCAGTGTGATACTTGTGAGAGCATTTCTCCCTCTATATGCCTGCCCAAGGTTGAAGGGTTTATTGGCCCTCCTGCATGTTCCACAAAGAGGGGTGGCAATCCATGGGGGTGGGGAGGTTGCGGAAGGACATGTGTGCTGTAGTGTCCTAGTTACGGAATATCTAGCGCCAAGTGAAAACATGGCTTTGGGGGGCAATTTGATTTCAGCCAAATCTGCCTGTGTGCATGGTTTTAAATTGCCGTAAAACTGTTTAAACTGGTTTCAAACTGCCTTTGTGTTAATTGGTTTGTTTAAATAATTTTCTACAGTTTTAAATGGTTTTAAATTAAATTGATTAAAATTGATTTTATGGTATGCTGCCGTGAGATTTCATGTTGCGAAGCAGCATATAAATGTTTGAATGAATAAATAAATAAGTAAAGGTCTCTGTGCCAACACTTGCCTTGTATTCAGTTTTGAGAAAGAAATTATTTGTCCTTTGTTGGGTCTAGTGTACCATGGCAGTCAGTTTGAATAAATAAATTGAATAAATAAATATAACGTGACTAGTTATGTGTCCTCCTCATAGCCATTTTGTAGCAACAACTTCTCAGATTTTGAAATGTGTCTTCCATCTCTGATATGGACTGGAAAAATGTATAGCAGCAAGAGTACAGAGGCAGAGGGTATATATAATATGTAAGCCTTCAGCAAGATTCTTCAAGCTATGAGGGAAATATTGTATAGATTATTATTTTTTTACATTTCAAAATGCACATTTAAAATTCCAGTTTAATTTCTGAAGGACAAGTTCAGGAAGAAGAAACCATAAAACTTGGAAAGCAATGTTAAGATAAGTGGATTCAATGTCATCATAATGTAAGGAGCATAGAATTTTGGGAGCAGTTTTCTTGTGGAGGGGTTAAACTCTCTCCCTTCCTCCCCATATCCTCTACCCACTTTGCCACACTCTTGCTTCCAAATATCTGTTTGGCCAACTCTATGGGTAGTAGAGGTGCCAGATCTCAGGGTCTGGGTCATCTCCAAGCATTCTGGGTCATCTCCAGGCAGGAGACAAGTGTGCAAAAGGTTTTTTTGGTGGGGGGAGGATTAGTTACAGATAAGAGATAAATCTCCTGTTCAGCTAGGAGAGAAGCAGGTTGTTACAGTTTGCAAGACTTCATTTACCGTATTTGTTGCAACTTGCAAAGACCCTGCAGGGGACTCTATGTATTTTCCTCTTTTCAGGCTTCAATTTCCATGGACCTCAGTAATTTGAGTAACAAGGAGACCTTCTGCTGTGCTTTCTGCAACTGGACTTGTTTATCCTGGATTGGCCTTTTTAGTCATCAGCGTGCTTGCAGAAAGCGCGGGATGAGTCCTTCCTGAATCTTCGTTTGCGAAGAAAAGCCAGAGAGAGAGAGGGAGAGACTGTATGCTGTGCAGATGTGTGTTTGAATGACAAGTCGTGAGCCCCTGTGCTTGGTATTTAAATGCATAACCTTTAGTGACATGAGAAAGGGCCATACTCAAGTCTCAGGTTTTGGCCTGAAAACCTCAGGTCCTGGATTGTTCCTGAACCGACAATTCTAATCAGTGGTGGTTCACACGCCAAAGAAGCCTTTGTACAAAAGACAGTCCTTGCACATAGATATATAGCCTTTCAGGCAGAAAGCAACACAGCTTGAATCTTGTTTTACGTCTGTCTCCTTCCTCCCCCTCCCCAAAACACAAACACACAGAGGGACATATAATCTCTCTTTTTTGACATCTCAATTCATCTGTATGGTTTGGCACGAGCTTCCGACACTGAAAGGGGACACCAGAATATCACAACTTCTGCCTGGCAGAGCGATGCCAGTGATTCTGGAGTCTAGCTTGTTTACATGATCAGCTATGCTATGAGAACAGCTCTTTTGAGTTATTTCCCTTTTCAGTTTGTTTACAGGACCAGAGGTTAGGTTGAGGCTCAAAGCAGGGTGGCAAAGATTGTGTGTGTGTGTGTCTGTATGAGAGAGAGAAAAAGAGTGGGAGGGAGGGAGAGAATAAGAGAGAGAGAGAGGAGAGAAGAGAAGAGAATGAGAATGAGTCAGCAATGCAGAGCCACTGCACAGAAAAACAAACACGGCACCAAATTACATTAATAGCTGTGAGACCAGTGGAACATTTTGAGAGCCAGTGGGGCCAGTTTCATAGTGCCCTGCATCCTGTCTGAAAGGAACTTTTTAAAATTCTCCCGGAGCACAAACTCCCTTCATCAAAACAAACAAGTTTCTCTCTAGCATTTTCCAGTGTTTTGAGCCAGAGTAAAGCTGGTGGAAGACAGTGTTGACTGGCTAGCATCTGCTACATCACCAATGCAAATCCCCTAAGCTGTTTTGGAATTTTTTAAAAAAGTGCATTTAAAAAAAAGTTGCAGGGCAATGAATATATACCTAAGTGAATAATTTCTGAAAAGGATGCTTTAAAATGTTTGTAAAACAAGATAGGCAGCAAATTAGCAATACTGGTATCAAAACCAGCAGCTGACTTGTTGGCCTGCCTCTCTCTGGACATAGACTGGTAGCTGTGCAAACAAGGTAAATCTCTGCCTGACCATTTCCAAAGCCCGCATGCGAGACCTACTATAAACTGCTGTCCTGACTGCAAAGGTGTCAGTGCCAAGCAAGAGGGACCGAGATGTCTAGACTATGACACAGGATCAACCATGGCAGGTGGCTTCCCGCAGAGGAGATGGGCCTTCCAGCAACACCCTAATGGGAATGGATGGAGAAGCATCAACATGCCTGCAAGTATGTATACTAAAAATGGGGCAGGGGGAGAAGAGGATAATGCTGGACTCTGGAGTGTTTAGAAACAAATCTCATGCCTCACAAGAACATTTTATTCAGGATTTGGAGAGGAAATTTTGAACAAGACCCATTGCACCTGACAATCTTTAATATTTTGTTCCATTGTGGGCAATCTTTTGTTGCTGGTGGTCATGGCCAGAGCTAGTGGTGGGCAGTGCCTGACCAACTTGCTTGCTTACTATCACTCCTCCTCCTCCTCCTCCTCTACTACTATTAATACTACGTACTACTTTTTCTTCTCTTCCTCTTTCTCCTCCTTCTCCATCCCTGTTCTCCAATATCTCTCTCTCTCTCACACACACACACACACAAGCTAAGACATCTATCCATACAAACACACCTTCCCTTCCCTTCATACTGTACATCTCCTGACATATAGAGATGGAAGATACCCCAAGAGCCATCTACTCCAACCCTACCATGCATGAATCCACACCTAAAGCATTCCTGAGAGGTGGCTATCCAAGCTCTGTTTAAAAACCTCCAGTGAAGGAGAACAGAATGGTACTATCACTTCCCTCAGTCTGGACACTATGATCCCGTCGACACAGCCTAGGATTTCATTGGTTCCTTTGGCCATTGCTTTTTTTCGTTGACTCACTGCATGCCTCTCTCCTCCTTGTTGCCCACCTGGTTGGAGAAGATATGCAAGGATTGTACTGAGCCATCAGGCACCTCCCTTCCTGCACAGTTCAGCTGGGTCATTTCAGTCCCAAGTATATGGTATCCTCCAGTTTTCCTGGGTCATCTCCAGGCAGGAGACAAGAGTAAAATTCTCCAGTTTTTTTGGGAGGGAGGGGGGAGGATTAGCTACAGATAAGAGATAAATCTCCTGTTCAGCTATGAGAGAGCTGCATGGTTTGCAGCGTGTTCTTGCCTGATTCTAGAACATCATGCTTAGAGACTGCTAATCTTCCCAGCAGGAGCTCTCTTCTGGGGTCCTGCAGAGGTTCAAATCCCTGTTCAGTGATGGAAACCCACTGGGCAATTTTGGGCAAGTCACACTGTCTTAGACTCAGAGGAAGGCCAGAGCACCCCACCCACAACCCCGAGCAAATTCTGCCAAGAAAAAACCATGACTGGTTTACCTTAGGGTCGGCATAAGTCAGAAATGATTTGAAGGGATACAACAACAATTATATGTGATTTATTGTAATTTTCTGTCTTTTGTCAGCCACCTTGAGATCCAGTCTGGGGAAAAGGCAGGATATAAATAAAGTGATAGACGAACCTGACAAGAATGTCAATTTCTAAGGGGCTTGCCACATTCCAAATAAAAGCGGCAGGGCAGGGCAGCAGGAACTAGGAAGAACTTCGTTACTGTAAGAGCTGTTAGACAACGGAATGGACTGCCTTGGGGTGGGTGGACTCTCCTTCTTTGGAGGTCTTTAAACAGAGGCTGGCTAGGCATTTTTTGGGAGTGCTAGTGTATTCTCACATGGCAGGGGTTGGATTGAACAGCCTTTGGAGCTCCTTTGAGCTCTAAGAATCTATGCCAAGTTCACCCAGAATAATCTGTGGCTGCTGCCACAATGCAGAAATAATGCACTTTGACACCACTTTGATTGGCATGGCTCAATGCTATGGAATTCTGGGGTTTATACTGTAGTTTTGTGAGATATTTACCCTTCTCTGTCAGAGAGCTCTGGTACCACAACAAACTACAAATCCCAGAATTCCATAGGATGGAGCCAAACTGCATTATTTCTGCAGTGTGTCAGCACCCTATATCTTACCTGAATTTACAGTTAAAATAATAAAGACAACTGATGATCTGCTAATTAGGTATTCATCTTTTCCATATACCTAAATATGTCTGTAAATCAATTGAAGTAGTTGATTGATCAACTAAATATTGCAGTCTTTGCTTTTCAGTGCACATGAATTCTAAAGCAGAAAGAACACCATTTTTTAAAAAATATGCCATTTAAAATGTCAATCTGAATGTAATTGTAACAACATCTGAAACAGAGGCTTTCTCCACCCATTAAAAAACAAATCAAAAACAAAGCACAGCTCAAATCAAACCACCAATCATATTAAAACTTAAATCTTCCATCTTTTTGTTAACCGGAAAAACCCGTTAGCAAAAAGACATGATTTTATCTCAGTTCCTCCATGGGACCGGAATGACAGAATGCCGGAAGAACGACAACCACCTTTTCCCAGTAATGGGTCTCAAGGCAGCTTACAACTTACTAAAACCAGTACAAATTAAAACTATACAAAAGCATCCATTAATAATATAAATATAAAAATAATTTTAAAAATGATTAAATGATATGTTAAGATAACACCATTTAAAGGTCATTAAAAACCACAGAGAAACCAACCAAAGAGCACAGCACACCATTAAAAGCCCATCCCAGTCAGCTTCCAAAAGGCCCAATGGAATAAGAATGTTTCTACCTGTTGGTTGAAGGAGAGCAAGGACAGGGCCATCCTGGCCTCTCTAGGGAGGGAGTTCCACAGTCTGGGAGCAGCCACTGAGAAGATCCTCTCCCTCATTCCCACCAGAGGATCCTGAGAAGGCAGCAGGAAAGACAGAAGGGCATCTCCAAAAATGCTTAGAGCTCTGATAGGCTCATATAGGGAAATGTGGTCCTTCAAAGAGCATGGACCCAAGAGGTATAGGGCTTTATAGGATATCACCAGAACTTTGAATTGTGTCCAAAAATGGACCAGCAGCCAATCACTGTTGCAATCAGAGAGTTTTATGCGCCATGTTGCCAGACCTAGTTAACAATGTCGCTGCAGCTCTTTGGGACAATTGAAGCTTCTGAGCACTTTCAAAGGCAGCCCCACATACAGCGCATTACAGTAATCCAAATGTCATATGAAAAGAGTTTTCTTTCAGAGGCTGTTTGGGTTACAAAATATTTGTGTTATCTGCACGAGAACTGGATCTAAACTTAGTTATGCACACAGCAGACCAACTAAATCAATGGACCGTAATATAGTAATTACTAAATTACATCTCATTGATTTCAAAGAATCTACTCAAAACGTGAGCGGGTTTGGTTCTAACTCAATGATTCTATTGATTCAATCTGGTTTCATTGTTCCCTCCACCCTTCTCCTGTTAACTTTTAATATTCTTTGGTTGGTGTTGTTTTATCTTTGTAGCTTGTGTTTTATGGAAATATTTGGTCTTATAAACATGGGGCTGAAATATCATCAAGCCAAGTCAAGTTTCAAGTAAGGCATTAACCAACCAGGCTTTTGCATAGACATCTCACCAAGGAAGAAAGAAAATTCTTATAACAATTACAGATGGCAAGTGATTTCTGCAGAGTTACTTTTTAGCCTCCAGTTCCCAGACAGACAGCTTGGCCAGTGGCAATCATCCAGAAAAGTAACTTTTCCAGAAGAAACGCCCCTTTCCGTCTCTGACAGCCAGGAGATGGGCCTCTGTGACTCATGTGTCCTTTGTCTAAAAACAACGTCTGTTTTTTATTAGAACAACATTGTCATGTGCAGATTTATGGAGATTTAAGTGATGAATTAATGAAAACTCAAATGATCAATCCATGAAGATTTTTTAAATTGTGTTTTTACAACAGCTGTTGTAAAAACAAAACACAATCCAGTTCCACTTGGGTAGAGAAAAATGGGATGCTTTTATTTCAAGCATACTGTCAACAATGAAATCAAATGTAGCTCTGTTTACATGCAAAGGGCAGGGTTTATTATTCTCATTCCTAAAATGACGCAGCAGCAGCTGAGACAGAACTTGGAGAGGGGAAAAGGCCACTGGTATGACACAGGGAAACGCATTGGCTTCAGCTTTCATCCATCAAGGAGTAATAAGGGGGGAAATATTATTGGCTCCATCTTGCAGGGTTTAAGTGCTGGGTCATCCTTTCAGATAGCTCCAACTTTTAAACATCTTCAGGCACCACACTCCTAAATACAGTATCAGCACTGGGATAGCATCCCCTCCACATGTCCTGTTTTGGCAGGGACAGCCCTGATTTAATCCTCTGTCATCCCAATTTTTCAGCCCGGTTTCTCTTTGTTCCTCCCACTTTCCTCCTTTTGTCCTCAGCCTGCTTCAATTGCTGCAAACTGAGTTCAAAGGGCAAAAGTAGTCTTGACGGAATTAACTCAGAAGGAGGGGGAGGAGCAGAGGAGGTGGAATCATGCCCTTCCCAGTTGGCTTTGGCAAAAACAAACTGCTACAGTGTTTCCTAGCTTGTCTGTTCTTCCTCATTAATATTTTTTGTCATCTTGGCCACATCTTGATGCTGCTTGGCCACATGTGTCCTAGTTTTCATCTGTGAAATGTTGGAGGGTATTTATAAATTCCTAGAATATTTCATCATCATCATCATCATCATCATCATCAATCACCTTGAGATTCAGTGCCTTAGGAATCCATACTTTGTTTCTCTCTCTCTCTCTCTCTCTCTCTCTCTCTTTTTTTTTTTTTTTTTTTTGGCTTATACCAACAGTCCTGAATCTGTTTAACCAACCAACCAATCAATCAATCCCAAGTATCTGTACTGATGGTGAGCTTCAGACATACTCATTTGCTCCTGTAGGTATGTCTGAAGCTCACCAGTATGTCTCATCCCCTCAATTGGCCCAATCTGCAAAATACAGAGATTTTTGGCATTCTGTTAAGTCTATGGGCTCGTCTATAAGAGGCAATAAAATGTGGATTGATACGCACTAACACCAATCACAGCAGCTTTCATTTGTCTCCATGTTTTTGTCAAGAACACAAGCATGGGAAGCCATATGCATTTGTTCTTCAAATGGGCATGCTCGTAAATCAATTACTTGTGTTTTTATTGTCATCAGTTGCTGCTGCTGAACAGTATTTTTTTTTTAAAAAAAAGAGCAAATTCAAGGTGTGGAAGTGCGGATCTCCCACTTAAATAGACAGAAAAGGAAGGGGGAGGCTGTTTTGTCGCCTTAGCACACAATTGCTACAGCAAAAATCGAGCATGGTTGTTCCAGGCACTTGCCTTGCCAGCAAGCTCTGCCCCCTGTGCACATCTGGCCAATCAGCTTTCCACTTCCACTCTTATCAGGAATGGGCAGCAAAGCGAATTGGTTGTCCCAATGAGCAGAAATTCACATTTCCTTCAGAGTTAAAAAAACAAACAAACAAGAAAAGGCTTTTCCTGCTGAGTATTTCGAGTTTTGTCCCGCCTCCAAATACAGCAAAATGATGTGGGATTCCATTGGGACAAAAGGTATTCGTCTCAAATTCTATGAGGAGTATTTTCACCATATAGACCAAATAATGGCTATCCCTTCTAATAAGGGACACCTGCCAGCTCTATGAGGGACTGGTTTTATGGCCCTCAAATAAGGGACATCTATCATAGTAAGGGTTATTTTAAGGGGGGTAAATTGTTTTAAGTTATTACTGTTGTTATGGATCTGTTTGTTTTATATCCAATTGTTGTGAGCCGCCTTGATTGCCTAATTGGCAAAAGGCGGGGTGCAAAAACAAAATTGTTGTTGTTGTTTTTTTTATTATTATTATTATTATCTGGCAGCTCTATGGACCAACAGTTTGAACATGGGATAAAGTAGGTCACTGTCACTACACAACCTCTGAGTATATCCTTTTGAAGATTACCATTGAAATTCAGTGTATTGTATAGGCTCCAATTGGGGCTCCCAGAGAAATATCCAGAAGCTCCAAAATCAATTATTTTGGGGGCCTCTGGATATTTCTCTCCTGCACTATATCAAAAGGATCCCTGATGGTGCAGTGGTTAAATGCCGGTCCTGCAGACACAACATTGTGAGTTTGATCCTGCAGGGCTCCAAGGTTGACTCAGCCTTCCATCCTTCCGTAGATCAGTAAAATGAGTACCCAGCTTGTCGGGGGCAATTAGCTAACACATTGTAAACCCCGTAGAGAGTGCTCAGAGTTATAAAGTGGTATAGAAATGTAAGTATTATTGCTATTGCTAAAAAAATCTCAAAAGATCTTCAATGTAAAAAAGTTGTAAAAACAATGTAAATAATAATAATAAAGTAAAAACACATTAACTACAATTAAAAAGTGAAAATTGTTTTAAATCCACGTGCATTAGCATTGTGAGATAAATCAGTGAGGTCCAAAAGCTTTAATAAACATCCATGTTTTACTTGGTGTCTCGATCCAGTGTTGATGCTAGTTCAGCCTCCAAGGGAAAGGCATTCCACTATTGGGGTGCCACAGCCAAGAAGGCCCATGTTCTCATGCAGTGTGTTTGTCTTGAACCCCCTTGTCAAGGAGGAGGAGGAGGAGGAAGAAGAGGAGCAGGAGAACGCAGACAAGACAGCCAGGGAAAGTGTGGCTCAGTCTGAAGAAGCAGAAAGGAAAAGCATGGCTCAGCCTGAAGAGACTCCCCAGGCTCCCTCTGAGAGGGCAGCCAAAGCAGTTAGGGAAAACATACCTCACTCAGAACAGTCTGCCAGCCAGTGATAGATGATCCAGACTCCATACTGCCTCCTTTCTCTGAACGCTGGAGAGGGAAACGCTACACACATCATCATTTAAATACCAAACACGGACCTGCATTCTCATTAATGAGGTCCACCAGGCTTGGAAACTCTGGCTATAAATCTGGCAGCAGTTTTCCTTCGAGTTTTAGTGCTGACAACTGCTATCCTAGCTGCTGCACTCCTCCTGTATTCCTGCTTGCCTTGACTTCTGATGGACTTCTTGACTGTTGCAATCACCCTTTGCTGATCCTGGTCTTGGACCTTGGACCTGACTCTACTGAACTCTGGACTGGCTATTGGTTTTCCTGGCATCTGGGATGGACAATTGGTAATTGAACTCTGGACTGGCTTTTGACTTCTCTTGCTTCTCTTGTGACAGATTTCTGGCAAGATTTGTTCGGAGGGGGTTTGCCCTTGCCTTCCTCTGAGGCTGAGACAGTGTGACTTACCAAGGGCCATCCAGTAGGATTCCAACCTTGGTCTCTCAGTGTCCTAGTACAACACTCAAAGCACTCTATCATGCTGGCTCTCATTCTGAAATGACTTGGCAGCAATTAACAGTAACAAAACCCAGAGTGGATTTGGTGCCCCACTGACCTGGGAGCTACCAGCTGAGCTGCCTGGAGTTCAACATTAAGCCTCGTTCGCTCAGGGATCCACCCATGGTGTAAAATGTCTTTTCCTGCTTTCATTCTCCCTTTTTAAAAAATTCCACAAACTCTTCCACACATGTGAGGATGAGGTAATGCTGTGAAGCAGCTGATGTTCCAGTAAGTTGCTAAGACTTAGTGCCTTGGTAAATCTTCTGCTAAGAGTGACTGGCAGCTATTAGCAATGACATAGCTGGGCCTTAGGGCAGAGTGGGAAAGCGATAAGTAAATACATTCCAGTCCTTGTGGCATTTGGGATGACAAGGGCCAAAAAAGAGAAACTGTATCCCCTCTTCCTAAAAAGGATTTGGGTGTCCATTAAAATTTGCATATGCTCTTGTCTATGTGTAGATACTCATTTATCAGAAAGTGTTAGGGCTCATCTACGCGGACAGAATATGCCAGCTCCTCAATTCAAGAAGGATGTTGACAAACTGGAATGGAGGGTGACCAAAATGGTGGGAGGTCTGGAAGCCATGCCCTATGAGGAGTGGCTTAGGGACCTGGGTATGTTTAGCTTGGAGAAGAGAAGGTTGAGAGATGACATGATAGCTGTGTTGAAAGGATATCATAGTGTGGATGGAGCAAGCTTGTTTTCTGCTGCTCTAGAGACTAGGACATGGAGCAATGGGTTCAAACTACAGGAAAAGAGATTCCACCTAAACATTAGGAAGAACTTCCTGTCAGTAAGAGCTGTTCAGCAGTGGAATGCATTGCCTGGGAGTGTGGTGGAGTCTCCTTCTTTGGAGGTTTTTAAACAGAGGCTGGATGGCCATCTGTCAGGAATTATTTGATTGTGTATTCCTGCAGAGCAGGGGGTTGGACTGGATGGCCCTTGTGGTCTCTTCTATTACCTGCACAGAATGGGATGGAGTCCAGACTGGCATGCCAGCTAATCTCTGCAGCCACTGCCACAGCTTCTTGCATCCCACTCTCTGCAGCCAGGAAACCAGGTGCAGCATGTGAGCAAGGCCCCCTGCATGCGACCAGCATGTGACTCCTTCCTGGCTACAGAAGAGCAAGGCAGCTACAGCGACAGGCTGGTGGGCCAGAATGGACTCCTGTGGTCATGCGGGGCCCGATCTGTTTCTTGCCAGCAGAAGCAGATTTAAACAGGTATTTTTTAGAAAACAATGTAACAGGCCTTACCCCCTCTTCCCCCTGTCTTTGCCCCATCTTTGCCCCAGGGGTTGTTAGGACTGCCTGGGGGCAAAAGGGAGCAAAAGCCCTGCGTTGTCTGGACTACAGGGTTCTAAGACGGTGGCAAGATGGGGTAAATTGCCCAACTAGACAAGCCCCCAGAAAGAGGAATACAGTATATCTCATCATAATAGGGAGGATTATATGACGCCTCAAGTGCTAAATGTTGATGGTCCACATCAGGGAGCAGGCTTGGGAAAGTTATTTTTTAGAGTGCAGTGCCTAGAATGGCTGATCAAGGATTTTGTAAGTTGTAGTTAAAAAAAATGCTTTCAAACTCTGATCAAGGGCCGAGTTCTCTCTTTCTAAACTTTTGATAAGCCTTAACATGAACCAATGGATTCAAATTACAGGAAAAGAGATTCCACCTAAACATTAGGAAGAACTTTTTTTTTTTAACCACAAGAGCTGTTCAACAGTGGAGTAGATTGCCTCAGAAGGTGGTGGACTCTTTCTTTGGAGATCTTTCAACAGAGGTTGGATGCTTGAAGAATGCTTTAGTTGTGTATTCCTGCATGGCATGAGATTGGTCTAGATGGCCAAGGTAGATACTATGATTCTGTGACTTGGGAATGGACAGTCCATCAGACAGAGGACTGTACTCTGTAAAGGAGGACTGTCCTCTCTAAAGTGTATGCAGCCTATTGGAATAATGGAAGTAGGAAGTGAGTCATATTTTCCATGGCAGCTGGTGAGCCTCTTGTCAATGGAACAGGAAATCTGCTCCAGGTCTTCTTATGAAATTTAAGAGAATATTCCAAGTTGCTGGACCTATTTTGGAGATCAGCACCCTGGACAGCTCCTTTCAAATCTAGAGGGGACTCACAGCCCCCATTGCCATGGAAGCCACCAGCTACCACTTGTGTGATGTGCAATGTGATGGACTGATAAAAATATAATCATAATATTTATTTCTTAACCACCTCTCCTCATGGATCAAGGCGGGGAACAACAATATACAACACTATTTAAAAACACACAACATCAGTTAAAATGCATAATGCTCATTCAGATTATTATTTCCTCACCTGGCTATCTATTTTACCAGCTGTAGCCCAACACATCTGGAGTGGGTTGGTTGGGTAATGCTGATATCAATCACTGGTTTGGCTATGGTATGCCTTTGTTCTGTTGGACTACTGTGGCTTTGGCTGATTTGTCAGATTGCTTGGTGAAGCCAGCTGTCACAGATGAGCCCAAACCCAGAAACCAGGATGTGGCCAACAGTACTCAGGCAAGATCCCAACTAAACTGGAAGCCTATACAGCTTTTCCATTCCAGGAGAGCCCAAAGGACAACCAAGGTAGGAAGGAATAGTCAAGAACAATGCTTAGGAAAGTTACTATTTTTTTTACTCCAGCTCCCCAAATCCCCTCAGCGCAGTGTTCATGCCAGCTGGGGGAAGTTGACAACTGAGCCAGCAATGTGATGCTGCAGCAAAGAAAGCAATAATATTTTAGCCTGAATTGATAGAACTGTAGTTTCCAAGACACAAGAAGTAATAGTCCCACTATATTTTGTCTCATCTGGAGTCTCTCTCTCTGGCTTTTCTTTGCAAACGCAGATTCAGGAAGGACTCATCCCGCGCTTTCTGCAAGCACGCTGATGACTAAAAAGGCCAATCTGGGATAAATTGGAGTACTGCATTGAGTTCTAGGTATCTCATTTTAAGAAGGATACAGACAGGCTGGAGTGAGTTCAGAGAAGGGCAACAAGGATAATAAGAGGTATGGAGAACAAAACCATAAGAGGAAAGGTTGAAGTAGTTGAGCATGTTCAGCCTGGTGAAGAGAAGACTGAGGGATGACATTAATGCTTTCTTTAAATACTCCAAGGACTGTCATAGAGAGGAAGTTTGTTCTCTGCTACCTCAGAAGGTAGGGCCAGATCTAGTGATTTTAAGTTGCAGGAGGGTAGATTTTGACTGAACATTAGAAGGAACGTCTTGACAGTAAGAGCAGTTGAGCAATGAAAACAACAAGGTGGTGGGGTTTCTTTCTCTGGACATCTTCAAAGAGAGGCTGGACAGCTACCTGCTGGGGATGCTCCAGCTAGAGTTCCTGCACTGAGTGGACAGTTGGACTCAATGGCCTTGTCAGGCGAGTGCTAATTCCTCTGAGCATGTGAATAGGACCAGGCAGTGTATAATGCCATTGGCAGTAGTAGCAGACATCAGGCCAATGAAATGAGCACTAAGACGCATTGGTTGTGTCTAAAACTACTTAACTTTACTCAGACATAATAAAGATGTATCTACAGTGAGTCAGAGACTCTAAGTACAGAGACTACATAGTACAGCACTCTGAGCAGCACAGCATAGTACTGCACAGGAAAGAAGAGTGGTACAGACTGAGAGAAGAGAGGGTGTGAGAAAGGGTTATACTCGTACATGTGTACCATACGCTTATGGGCTATGCAGTTGCCCATTTCCACACATATGGTTTATCCAACCTTTTCCCATAGAGATAGCAACTATATCTTTTCCCCACATTTCTCACACCGAACATTGTCAATAACAGCTGCACCTTGCAGGCCCTCACTACTGGCCCCTGCTGGCAGCAGCTCTTTACAATATAAAATTTACATTGATTATATATCCTAAATCAATCAGTTACCTTGACAGGCCTATAAGGTCCCTTCCAACTTTATAGTTTTACAATTCTATGATTCATTAGTGGAAAGATACTATTTTTCTAAGCTGAAGTCCTGACTGCTCATGACAAGGAGCACAGAATCCCAATTTTAAAGGGGTGCAGGGAGGAGAGGAGGCTTGTGACACCTTTAACATTAAACTGATGTATTGTATCAGGATTGTTTGTGGGTCACAACTCGCTTCCTGAAACCAATTGAGGGAACAGATTATTCGGGCCTTAGGTACATATATGTACCATTACCTAGTTGTGATTGTGGGATCAGAGTGAAACGGGACAGAGAAAAATAGCAATTCTAACCCTCGCCATAAATCTTCCAAACACTAGATTAACATAAAGATCCTGGCACCTTGAAGATAATGCAAAGGTCTGCTAGGCTGTTGCCACTGAGCTGTTAAAATAGGGGAACTATGGCTAACAACAACAAAAAAAATTCTTACCACCCTCTCCCCATGGATCAGGCAAGGAACAACAGATTTATACAGAACAACTAATATCAATTAAAATACATATTGGTTAAAAGTACATAAACCCATTAAAACACATAATATCAGTTTAAAAGAATAAAACCAGTACATGTTAAAACAGCTTAAAATTCACAGTTTAAAAATCATCTGGATAGGCCTGCTGGAAGAGACTAGTCTTTAATGCTGTTTTAAATTCAGATTGTGTATTCAATTGTCAAATCTCTTCTGTCAGGCCATTCTAGAGTCTAGGGGCAGAAAAGTCCTCTGGGTGACCATTGCCAGGCTAGCCCTGGCTGACTGAAATAAGTCACCGTCAGATTCCATGCAACTCTGAGCCCCACCTTTGCAACCTCGAAGGCCAGTGAAACCCGCCCAAGTTGGGCCAAGAAAGGTTACTTAAGTTAGGTTACTTAGAAAAGTACTTAACGAAGTAGCTGATAGAGAATACGAGGCAACAATTTTTTTCATACTTTTTTTTTTTTGGTTGATATTTTTGTCCCCAAATGACCCCAACTGCACCAAAACTGCCAGTAAAATGCAGCAAACTCACACAGCCTCTCAGAACCTCTTCAAGATGTTTGGAAAAGGTCAAATTTGCCCCAGAATCATGATGAGAAGTGATACTGCATCAGTTCCAGTATTCTAGGTGTGCCTATAAGGAGGTCCAGGGGAGTCTTCCCCCACAATTTCTCTGTGTTAAATCAATACATTCTCCTTGTGGGAAAGTAGTTCTATTGAAGGCAAAGCTTTCCTTGAAGACTTTTAAAAATTATATGCACATAAAAAAACTGCCTGTTAATATATATAGTATGCTAAGAAGACATTATGACTGCTTCATTCTCAGTGAATAAATTTGAATTTGTAGCTGTATCCCTGTCCAGTTGTTTGCCTTTCCAATCTTGGCTTGAAATCCCTTTGTTCCACAACAGATACTTTGAGGTCAGTGAATGAATCTCCTGGGAGGCTAGAGTGTCCTGACACTGGTGTTTTCACCATTTCTGATATCAGATTTGTGTCTGTCTATTCTCTTGTGTGGAGATCTTATTTGTCCTATGCATTTGCCAATGCACAGGGGCATTGCTGGCAGAAGATGGTATATCGCACACTGGAAGATGAGCAAATAAATAATAGAATTATAGAATCATTGAGTTGGAAGAGACCACAAGGGCCATCTAGTCCAACCCCCTGCCATGCAGGAGTATCCAATCAAAGCATTCCCAACAGATGGCCATCCAGCCTCTGTTTTAAAACCTCCAAAGAAGGAGCCTCCACCACACTCTGATGTTTCGAGTGGCAATATCAGGATTTGTATTGGTTTTGCCAGTACTGTATTTTTAGTTAGTTCATTCAGTTTTTGACAGTTAAAATCGTGTAATAGCGAACCTTGTGCCAATGTTGAAAGGCTGTCCCTGCAAAGCCAGAGGTCTACAGAAGTTGCTTGTCAACACATCACCTATTGGCCTGACACAGTGTCATAACACATCCTGTAGAATCTAAGAAATCTGATGCAGAGGAAAGGCCTCTGGCTTCAGATGACAGCTCCTTCCCCAGATATGAGCAGCTATTGGCAGAGGTAGTTGGTGAGGAACTTTGGGAAAATGGGTTTCCACCACAACCAGAACTGGGAAACACCGAGGAAACACCTTCATCCTTTGCAGCATGTTGACAGAAATTAGTGCAGCATCGAAGGAGCCAACATCTCTTACAGAGGCCTAAATGGGAAATGCTGACCAATTAACCACTTGGTATCTCAAGGTCAGGAACCTATAAAAATCTCCCAGCAGTTGCTTGGAGTTCTTGTGGTTTGCAACAGGTCATTCTACCAGGTTTTCGTACTCTATGTACTTAGAATCATAGAATCATAGAATTGCAGAGTTGGAAGAGACCACGAGGGCCATCCAGTCCAACCCCCTGCCACGCAGGAAATCAAGATCAAAGCATCCCCAACAGATGGCCATCCAGCCTCTGTTTAAAGACCTCCAAGGAAGGAGACCCCACCACGCTCCGAGGGAGTGTGTTCCACTGCCGAACAGCTCTTACTGTCAAAAAGTTCCTCCTAATGTTGAGGTGGAATCTCTGTTCCTGGAGCTTGCATCCATTGCTCCGTGTTACTTGTGGATTTATTTTGGATTCTTAACCTCTGGACTGGCTTTTGTTTTGCAGCTCTTTGTCTTTCCCTTTGGCTTCGGCTATCATGACGGTTGGCTTATTGTGATGGATTCTGGAACAACTGCAACCTTGCTACTCCACCTCCCTCCAGCTCTGGTGAACTCCCTTGCTTACCTGTATATGGCCTCGACTGGCTTGATTCACCTGTAACAGCTTCCCCTATTATAGCCTGCCTGCCCGGACACTTGCTGCCTTTAGACACAGAACACACAAATTGTTTTGTGATGTGTGCTCTGTCCTGACTTACACACCCATAGATTTCCTTTCTCTGTTACCACTGCACTTTCTTCCAATGGTTGAACCATTCTTTTGGTCGGTATCATTTTAACCTAAATCTCTTTGTAATGTGAGCATAAAATCTGCAGAATTCTAATTTGCTTCCCAAACCCCTCCATTCTTTTCTTTTTTAGAAGGATGAAGACTGTTGGATATGAAATACCTTTGCTTGTGTATTCCTGTGGCTCTGGACACTGTTCTTACGGTGCAAAAGAGTTTGTGTTGGTAAGAAAAATAGATGTGGAACTGGATGATTGTGAATTATATTGCAAATATTAATGGCAATATTGGAAATGGAATGGACATCTAGCCTTAGAAGAGTGGTTGCCTAAGTAATCCTGACTAAGTTGTTGGTATAGTAAAATGCATGGGAAGGAAACAGTAAAAATATTCTTGGGCTTCAGAAGCAATGCCACTTCTTTTATTCCAGAACAGAGAGCAGATGAAAGGAAAATGTGAAGATGGAAGCATTGGCTTCATTGCACTGCTTATATATTTTTTTTCCTTTTTCAAATGTAAGATCCCACTTTTCAAATAATAAAATGGCTTCCATAAAATTCACTTAAAGCCCATACTACACGCACATGGGTAAGCATAAGCGGCCACCCTCCATCATGTCTAGTTGGAACTTGTCTAGGGTGATGGTGGTAATACACTGCAACAGGAAGAAAGACTTCCCTGAGCCATTACAAGACAAGTGAAAGATACTAGATAGAGAACAGGCAGTCGTGCACTCAAACATTCCTTTAAAAAATGAATGCATGTTGGAAAGAGATGTCAGTGCAAATGACTTCATCCTTATGCATAGTGATATTGATAAAGAAGAGAGGGACCTACTGAGAACAAGGTGTGTTGCCGTTATGTGCCTTCAAGTCAATTGTGAGTTATGGCAACCTTATCCTAGAGTTTTCTTGGAGGTTTGCCATTGCCTTCATCTGAGGCTGAGAGACTATCACTTGCCTACAGTCACTTAGTGGGTATCTGTGGCTATGTATGAATGCAAACCTTGGTCTTCCCGTATCCTAGGCCAACTTTCCAATCACCACACCATGCTGGGCTCAAGATCTTGTGGGGGGAAAACCCAGAACTCCCTAGCCGTATGACCAGTGGTCCTGCTGGCTACGGGCTTCTAACAGTTGTCAAAAAAAGCAGCGTTTCTGAAGGACATCCCACCCAAGCATTCCCTAAAAACTAGAATCAAAAAGGATTGCATGGTCTCTTTCTTCATTGGGTCCTTTGTCATTGTTCTTTGCAATCAAGTTGACTTTTGTTTATGGTGATCCTATGAATGAGAACCATCTAAGAGCCCAGGACATCAATTGTCCAGCTCAGGTGTGAAGTCGAAGGCTTTCATGGCTGGCATCCATAGATTTTCCTTGGTTTTTTTCCAGGCTGTGAGGCTGTGTTCTGCATCTGTGGCTGGCATCCTCAGAGAATGATTGGGTAGGTAAGCTCAGCGAAGGACAAAAGAGACCCTCTCACAGCTGCAGGAGTTTACTGCATACCATGCAGCTGTGGACAAGTTTACATAGGGACCACACAACGCACTGTGCAAACATGAATCAAGGAACATGAGAGACACTGCAGACTGAGCCAGCCAGAAAAATCAGCAGTAGCAGAACATGTTATAAACCAACCTGGACACAAAATGCTATTTGAAAACACAGAAATTGTAGACCAGGCCAACAACTATTATGTCAGAATGCACAGAGAAGCTATTGAAATCCACAAACACCTGGACAATTTCAGCAGGAAAGAAGAAACCTTAAAAGTAAACAATATCTGGCTCCCAGTTTTGAAATACAATAGAATCAAAACTCAACACTTACAAAAGAATTCCACCCAGGGACATTATCTCAGCAGGTAATGGCCCATTAACCAACCATTAGCCAAACAGACACTAATGAGCCTTGCATTTTTATACCCAGGAACTAACCATTCAATTACACAAATTCACATATAGTCCCCAACAGGGGTTCACAGCACATAAACTCCACACACACACCTACACAACCATTCTCTGAGGATGCCAGCCACAGATGCAGGCGAAACGTCAGAAAGAAACTATTCCAGAACACGGCCTCACAGCCCAGAAAAAAACCAAGGAAAATCTATGTCGAGCTCAGGTCACACAAACTCAGGACAGTTATGGCTTTCTTGAGTGAGACCTACTCCCTTTAAAATGTTTTATTTTTAGTGGCAAAGATGTAAATTTAGGATCTATCTCGAGCATGTGTGTATGTTTGTGCTTAGGAAGACAAAAATTAGGACTCCCCAGAAATGTGTTTGGTTTTAGCAAGCATGGAAAGGCCAACATGGAAAGGTCACAGAAATTGTTGTACTAGATGAACTTTCCATTCTTCATGTTCTAGAGCAAGGTACAGTGTGATATTTGGGAGATTAAAAAGCCTGCTGACAATCTCTGGCTTGTATCACAATAAAATGGAGTCAAGAAACAGACTTGTTGCCGGATGACCCTGATATTATACAGAGCTTGGAAACATTACCTTTTGTGGCCTACAATGCCCAGAATACCTTAGCCCAGAATACCTTAGTGGCTACAATGGTTGGGGGATTCTGGGAATTGTAGTCTCCAAACTATACTCTGGCTAAGGGTCCACTTGGAAAGAGGGAGCTGGCACACCCTCCAACTGTTCCGATTTGGCAAGAAAAGTCCCAGTTAATCCTCTGTCCTCCCACTTTTTCAGCTACTTTCAAAATGTTCCAGTTTCTCTCTCCTCTTCCCCCTTTCTCCCTTTGTTCTTTGCATACTTCAGTTGCTGCAAACTGAGGGCTTGTCTATATAGCGAAAATACTCCTCATAGAATTTGAGGAGAATACCTTTTGTCCCAATGGGATCCTGCATCATTTTGTCATATTCAGAAGGAGGGGGACAAAAACTCCAAATACTACGCGGGGAAAGCCTTTGTGGCTTTTCCCATTTTTTTTTTTTAACTCCAAAGGAAATGCACATTCCTGCTCATTGGGACAACTGATTAGCTTTGCTGCACATTCCTGATAAGAATGGAAACAGAAAGCTGATTGGTTGGACGTGTGCAGGGAGTGAAGCTTGGCAAGTGCCTGGAACTGCCATGTTGGATTTTCATCATAGCAATCGTGCACTGCGTGATGAAACAGCCTACACCCCCCCCCCTTTAGCTAAGCAGAAGATCGCACTTCTGCATCCTGGATTTGCTTCTTTAAAAAAAAAAATACTGCCATGTGGTGGCAACTGGTGGGAATAAAAACCCCACCCCACCCTACCGTTGCCATTTGTGGATAATTGAATCAGCAGATGGCAAATCAGTGGATGGCGGAGTGTTACTGTATGTGTTTTCCTGTGGTTAAAAAAACACACACACACCTTCAGAACACTTTAGGATGCCTGAAAAAGGGAAAAATACTACACAAAAATATTCATTTTTTCCCCGCTGCAGGGAGAAAACTACTGTACAGTAATTATTTGTCCCCACATAGAAGGATGAAATAATAAAGGATTGCATTTGGAAGACTTTACAAAAGAGTCTGGAGTAATAAACACCCAAGGCGAAGCACAAAAATCAGTGTGTATAGAGCCATTGTACTGTCTGTCCTCCTTTATGGATCTGAAACATGGGTCACCTATCGCCACCACTTACGACTCCTCAAGCGCTTTCATCAGCGCGGTCTATGCACAATCCTAAATATACACTGGACTGACTATGTGATGAATGTTGCTGTCCTTGAGCAAGCAGGGATCACCAGCATTGAGGCCATGATATTGAGAACACAGCTGCGCTGGGCAGGGCACGTTTCTAGGATGGAGGACCATCACCTCCCCAAAATAGTACTCTACAGTGAACTCACCACGGGTCAGCGTAAGAGGGGCACTCCAAAAAAGCGATACAAGGACTCCCTGAAACAACATTTCAGGCTCGGCCAAATTGATCACCAACAATGGTCCGCCCTGGCCTCACATTGGGAGGCATGTAGATGCACTATCCACAATGCTGCAGCCTTATTTGAGAACTCATACCGAACAAGTCTTGAAGAGAAACAACAATGCAGAAAGAATCACAACCCAAAAACATCACCCAAGGAGACCTTCTGCTGTGCTTTCTGCAACTGGACTTGTTTATCTTGGATTGGCCTTTTTAGTCATCAGCGCGCCTGCAGTAAGCACGGGATGAGTCCTTCCTGAATCTTCGTTTGTGAAGAAAAGCCAGAGAGAAAGAGAGAGAGAGATGTCTCTAGTCTGACCCACATGTAATTGAAAACAAAGAAGTGCTGGAAGGGAAATTACCTTCCAAAACAGAACAAAACACTCAGCTCCAAACAAGGCGGCTGAGACCACTCCCTGAAAAGTGTCAGCCTCCAGCAGCTATTGTGTAGCTGTTGCCCTTGAAGCTGAACACAACAAACAGAGGCCCTGCCAACAAGGTCTCGCTAAAGAGATGCTTTTGTTCAAAGGTCTGCTGAGTATCAGTCCGTGAAAAGGATTCAAGGAGAAATGTTGACAGAGCAGCTTCACACTGGGAGCGTTTCCTGCAAGGAGATCACTTACATTTTGGAATTGGCTTGTGTACGCCATCCCATGACGGTGACTGTTTAGCTATAAATTTTTTAAATTTAATTTTTTTGATTTTTTTCTCCCACCTTTCTCACAAAACTGGGGTATGAGGTGGCCCACAACCTTGAGATTTTAAAAACAGGTAGAAACAGAAACAGCTGTAAAAAAAATAAAACAATGAAATGGCTGAGGTCTGCTGGAGGGACCTTTCTCTGTGTCCTGTCAGTGGCAGCAACGCACTCTCTGAAGGATACGGAAGAAGGCCTTCTCTGCTGTGGCACCCCAGATGTGGTCAGATTTCTGCCGGCACTAGCTTCATTTTGGAGCTAAGTAAAAATGTGGCTTTTTATCTAAGCCTTTAGAGCTAGGGTGGGCAAGTACCTCGGGGCCAGAAGCCAATTTCCCCTCCAGACCCCTTGCAGGCCATACCCCACCGCAGAGCAGGACCAAATGCCTCCATTTTCCTCTTCAGTCCCTCTCAAAATGGCAAGAGCAAGTGGTGTTACTTCCTGCTGCCATTTTGAGAGGCACCGCAGAGGAAAATTTAGCTATTTGGGGGTAGTATGGAGTTCTGAGGTATGCTTGTGGGGATGGGTGGTGTATTTTTGAGTGTTCTCACATGTTTGTGCATGGTTTGAGGGCAAAAATTGTACTAAAATCATGCTATTTTTAAAAAATTGGAGGGGAGTTGGGGGGGCTTTGGAGGACTGGTAGAATGACATAAAAATGAGATCCAGCCTCCCCCCACATGGCTGCAGGCTGTACTTTGCCAGCCCAAAGATCTTTGTTTTCCAAAGGAAGGACAACACATCAGCATGGTAGTGAGTCCCGAGTACCTGTGGATTCCATTAGTACAGTAGGACCCTCATATCCACTGATTAAATTATCCCCGGGACACAAAACAGCACACCTACCATAGAGTCTTCCTAGAAAATGTGTCCTCTCTAGCCATTTTCTAGGTCCTACAAGCCAACTCTATGGTATTTAAACCAGAAGTCCCATTATTTTCAATGGCGTTCGTTATTATCCACGGTTTTCAGTATCCACAGGGCCCTCCAGAACCAATCCCCAGAAGACACGGGGGTCCTACTGTACAAGCTTGCAGGAAAATAAGACATTTATTTTATATTCCCTCCACAGAACTCAAGGCAGGGTATACCATTTCCCCCTTTGCCCTTGCAACAACAACCCTCTGAGGTAGGGATCCCAATTCAGGAGCATCCTAGGCCCTGAGATGTCATGGCCCACAACTGAGACTTGGGGACGGTGCTTGGTGATGTCATTAAACATGCTGATATCCGTTACAGTTGCTCAGAGGATGTTATTCAGATAAAAAGGCACAAGTCCAACCAATTAGACAAAGAAAAGAGAGGAGGGGATGAGATCTTTGGAGAGTCTACAGTAGCCTGTTCAATGCTGCCACAACTAAGGCAACGCATAGTTTCTTTAAAAAAAAATATTTTCAGGGCAGTGCTCTCACCCCAAGATTCCTCCCCTTGCCCTGAGGACCAGAGAAAACGCTAGGCTTTCAGACTCAGGGCCAGGCCCTGAGATATGGAAAGCCTGCTGTGACGTAGCCAAAGTGTGGCTAAAAGACAGTAATTGGCCAAAAGCACCCAAGTACAATTTATTACCAAGCTGGGATTTTAACCCAGATCTTCATAGATTGTGGACAAAGATGTAAGTACTGAATCGTAACAGTAAAATCTGTAGATCTATTATGTGATGGGGTATGTGGTTTTTTTGGCAACTGTGTACAACTGAAGGCCAGTTTCTTAGATAGCACCCAGTGGATGTGTGCTGTGTATGCATTTGCAACCCTAGGGTTTTAGGGGGATCTTGCTTTGAGTGCAGGGCCGGCACTACTATTAGGCAGAGTAAAGGAATGGCCTTAGGTGGCAGGTGCTGGGGAGGGCAGTAGCAGCAACCTCCTAACATGCTACTCCAGGCCACTCCTTCCTCTTGGAGGGTAGAGCAGTACATATAACACAGCCTGTCATCACCGCTCCCCTAAACTAGCAGTAAGCAACTGGGCAGGGGCCAATTTTCCCTCTATCCCCCTCTGTACATTGCACCCCCAACATCAAGCCCAGATACTTTCATTTCCCTCTGTAGTCCCTCTCAAAATAGTGTCAGGAAGTGATGTTGCATTACTTCCTGTCACCATTTTGAGAGGGGCTGCCGAGAAAAACAGAGTTATTTGGGGGTAGTATGGGTTTCTGGGAGGCTTGTGGTGCGGATGTGTGGGGGGAAGGGGGGGAAATCTGGAGCAGCCACGGCAATTGCAATTTAATTGGACCTGGGTAAGTTCGGAATGGGGAAATGTGTATGGACAGCGCTCCTGCACTCACCTCAACATGCGTGGTGATCATGCAAAAAACAAACAAACAAACAAAAAAAAACCCTGTTGTTTTAGTGGACCAGGAGAACCCGATGAGCCCAAAGAGAACCTGAGATTTTGTGATTGTCTCTAAATGGTGAAAATACTCCTGGCAGAATTCAGGAAGAATACTTTTTGTCCCAATGGGATCCCATATCATTTTGCCATATTCAAAAGGAGGGGGAAAATATTCCATATACTCCACAGGGAAAGCCATGAAGGCTTTCCCCAAAGTTTAAAAAAACAGCGTGTGAAATACGCATTCCTGCTCGTTGGGATAAGTGATGTGAATTGATGTGCTTTCCCTATACAAGCTGAAGTGGGATGATGATTGGTTGGACACGCCTGGGGGATGGATCTTGCCAGTAAGGCAAGTGCCTGGAACCACCAATGAAAACTGATGCCTTACTTGCAGCTGTAGCACAGAAGCAGCACACAAGGGCAACAACATTGTCTGAAATTGGAACCCATTTGTGCGACAGTAACATTGTCCTCACGTGCTCCTTGGGTGGTTTTTGCGGCATCTGATATCTCCTTTGCCTCAGAACCTGAGATGTGGCAACCTTGCACCTGAGCATGAAGAGGCTGAGAGGCTCTAGATGGGATTCTCCCAGCTGCCTCTTGGGGACAGAGCTGCCCATGTGGGCATTACTCACATGCATCACATGGGCGACCGACTGTGAGTCAGCTCAGCTGCTAGTGAAAGCATGAGCCAAGGCTATGCAATCCATTAGAATAACCAGGCCAAGTTCCAAGAGTCAATGCTGCATGGGAGGCCAGAAAGGGGAGGTGATGGCCTGTAGAGCTGCACTGCCAATGTAAAAATTTAGACAGTCAAGACAAGAGGGCAGGGAAGCATAATCAGCAAATATGGGGCCAAGCACAGCTGAGAAAGTTCCCTTTAAAAGACAATTTTATTGCTTGTTGTAGTGTCTGAGAAAATATTGTGTGGGGATTCCTTGTTATAGTGTTTATAAACTAATTCATTGTGTTGTTTGCTACTTTTTGTTAGTTTTGGGAAGGTCCAAAAAACAAAACAAAAAAACAAAAACAAAAACAAAACAATAAAACCCCCAAACAGCCACAGCCAATGGCTTCCATGTCCATAAGGTGGGGAATATATTTCAGAATTTAGCCCAAAGTTTAAGGGCGCTAACTAAGGGACTGGACTCTGTTCCCAAAATAAAGTCAGCACTTTAGATAACTACTTTAAAGTTCAGACTAAACCACAAAGTGGATTCCTTTCCCCATGGAGATAAGATCCCCTAGCTGGCACTACAAAAAACTTAGAAAAGGGGGGGAAATCCAGTCGACATTCCTCTACAATGAAAAGTAACTTTGCTGGGAGAAAGGTGGGATATTGGATTCAAATGGATTCAAACTACGGGAATAGAGATTCCACCTAAAATTAGGAAGACCTTCCTGACTTTAAGAGCTGTTTGATAGTGGAATGTGCTGCTGCCTTGGAGTATGGTGGAGTCTCCGTCTTTGGAGATTATTAAACAGAGGCTCAATGGCCATCTGTCAGGAATGCTTTGATTGGGTGTGAAGTCGAAGGATTTCATGGCCGGCATTCGTAGATTTTCCTTGATTTTTTTCCGGGCTGTGAGGCCGTGTTCCAGAACACGGCCTCACAGCCCGGAAAAAAACCAAAGAAAATCTTTGATTGTGTATTCCTGCAGGGCAGGACTGGATGGCCTTTGAGGTCTCTTCCAACTCTATGGCTCTATGATAATAAATAATTAAATAGATACATACATGATAAAGCCTCCATCCTTTATCGATGGGCTGAACATTTTCAAAGTCTCTTCAGTGCCAACCAAGTAGTCCAAGGCTCAGCTATCCAACATATGATACAAAAACCGATGAAAAATGAACTGGACATAGCTCCCACTTTGGAAGAGACCCTTAAGGCCATACAGCAGATGAAAAATGGCAAGGCAGCTGGGATTGATAGAATCCCACCTGAAGTTTGGAAATACAGAGGTCATGCATTCCACAATAAATTCCACGAACTCCTTGTGAATTGCTCGGAAAAAGGGGAACTGCCATCAGATCTCCGAGATGCAGTCATCATCACCCTGTACAAGAAAAAAGGAGCAAAATCCGATTGCTCAAACTATTGAGGCATAACACTGCTCTCTATTGCTGGAAAAATCCTTGCAAGGATACTCCTGAACAGATTAGTTCCTGCTATTGCAGAAGAACTTCTTCCTGAAAGCCAATGTGGCTTCAGAGCCAATAGGAATACTACAGATATGGTATTTGCCCTTAGACAACTGCAAGAGAAATATAGAGAGCAGAACAAGGGTCTCTATGTAACATTTGTTGACCTCACCAAAGCCTTCGACACCGTGAGTAGGAAAGGTCTGTGGCAGATCCTGGAAAGACTAGGATGTCCCCCCAAATTCCTTAAAACGATTATCTTGCTACACGAGGGCCAGCACAGTCAGATATGGTGATGCTCTTTCAGAGCCCTTTTTAATAACTAATGGAGTGAAGCAAGGTTGTGTTCTTGCTCCAACTTTATTTACAATCTTCTTCAGTATGATGCTCCCAAGGGCTACGACAGAGCTCGAAGAAGAAGACGGCATCTATATATGTTACCGTACTGATGGTAGCTTGTTTAACTTAAGCCGTCTGGGGCTCACACTAAGACTTTAAACTATCTAGTCCATGAACTGCTCTTTGCTGATGCTGATGCCTTTGTTGCCCACACAGAAGCAGCTCTGCAGCGCCTAACATCCTGCTTCACAACAGCTGCAGAGCTGTTTGGGCTGGAAGTCAACCTGAAGAAAACGGAAGTTCTTTACCAGCCTGCACCACAGGATGAACACCATCATCCCCACATTGCTGTCGGCAAATCTGTGCTTAAGTCCATTCAGCAGTTCACCTACCTGGGAAGCATCATCTCCTCAGATGCCAAGATTGACAAAGAGATCGATCACAGATTAGCAAAGGCATATAGCGCATTTGGAAGACTTTACAAAAGAGTCTGGAGTAATAAACACCTGAGGCGAAGCACAAAAATCAGTGTGTATAGAGCCATTGTACTGTCTATTCTCCTTTACGGGTCTGAAACATGGGTCTCCTATTGCTAACACTTACGGCTCCTCGAACGTTTTCATGAGCGCTGTATACGTACAATCCTAAATATACACTGGACTATGTGACGAATGTTGCTGTCCTTGAGCAAGCAGGGATCACCAGCATTGAGACCATGATATTGAGAACACAGCTGCGCTGGGCAGGGCACGTTTCTAGGATGGAGGACCATTGCCTTCCAAAAATAGTACTCTACGGTGAACTTGCAACGGGTCAGTGTAAGTGGGGTGCTCCAAAAAAGCGATACAAGGATTCCCTGAAACAACATCTCAGACTTGGCCAAATTGATCACCAACAATGGCCTGCCCTGGCTTCACATCGGGAGGCATGGAGACGCACTATCCACCATGCTGCAGCTTTATTTGAGAATTCATACTGAACAAGTCTTGAAGAGAAACGACAACGCAGAAAGAATCACAACCCAGAAACATCACCCAAGGAGACCTTCTACTGTGCTTTCTGCAACCGGACATGTTAATCTCGGACTGGCCTTTTCAGTCATCAGCGCGCTTGCAGGAAGCGTGGGATGAGTCCTTCCTGAATCTTCGTTTGTGAAGAAAAGCCAGAGATACATACATACATATCAACCCCTGTATCCACAGATTCGGTATCCACGGATTCACTTATCCACGCCCAAAAAAAATGTTCTCTCTAGGCATTTCTAGGTCCTCCAGTGTGATTCTATGGTCAATTTCTGGTGTTTGTCTTATTGAAAATAATAGAGTTCCCTATTATCCATGGTTTTAGGTATCCTCAGGGGGTCTTGGAACATATCCCCCATGGATACAGGGGTCAACCTGTATTAAACATTTGTTAAAACGCAAGGTATAAGAACGACACACCATTCAAAGCCAATTGCCGTTAGTTCCAAAAAGCCTGTCAGTATTGGAAAGTTGTTGCTTGTTAGCAGAAATAGAACAAAGGAGGAGTCATCCCAGCCTCCCTAGAGAATGAGTTCCAAAATCTGGAGGCAGCCACTGAGAAGGTTCTTACCAAATGTGCCTGAGAACGTGATGGGACAGAGAAAAGGGCCTCCCCTGAAGACCTGAGAGCTTGTGTCGGTTCATGTAGGAAGATCTGATCCCAAATGTGATTTTGTTGTTCCTCAAAAAACTTGTGGAAAGTGACTATGGTGCATGTGACTCATAGCAAGTTACTTGTTACTCCCATGGTCTGGCCATTAGGCAGAAGTGAAATAGGTGCTTCTTGTGGCAGACACTGGAAGGTTTATTAGAATCACAGAATCATAGAGTGGGAAGAGACCACAAGGGCCATCTAGTCCAACCGCATGCCATACAGCAACACAGAACTACAGTGCTCCTGAAAGGTGGTCACCTGTCCTTTGCTTAAAGGCCTCCAAAAAAGGAGAGTCTATCACCCACCAAGGCAGTCTACTCCACTGTTAAACAGCTCTTACCATCAGGAAGTTCTAATGTTTAGGTAGAATCTCTCTTGAAATTTGAATCCACTGGTATGTGTTCTAGTCTCTGGAACAGAAAACCACTTTGCTCTATTCTACATGACATCCCTTCAGATATTTAAAGATGGCTATCATGTGACCTCTCAGTCCTCTCTTCATTTTGGTCACCCTTCTCTGGATACATTCCAGCTTAGAATCATAGAATCATTGGAAGAGGACACAAGGGCCATCTCATCCAACCCCCCTGCCCTGCAGGAATATACAATCAAAGCATTCCTGACAGATGGCCATCCAGCCTCTGTTGAAAGGAGACTCCACCACACTCCCAGGCAGTGCATTCCACAGCCGAACAGCTCTTATTATCAGGAAGTTCTTCCTAATGTTTAGGTGGAATCTCTTTTCCTGTAGTTTGAACCCATTGCTCCGTGTCCTAGTCTCTGGAGCAGCAGAAAACAAGCTTGCTCCATCCTCAGTATGACATCCCTTCAAATATTTAAACATAGCTATCACATCACTGCTTAACCTTCTCTTCCCCAGGATAAACATACCCAGCTTCATAAGCCACTCCTCATAGGGTATGGCTTCCAGACTTCCCACCATTTTGGTTGCCCTCCTCTGGACATGTTCCAGCTTGTCCATATCCTTCTTGAATTGTGGTGCCCAGAACTGGAGACAGTATTCCAGGTGACTTCTGACCAAAGCAGAATAGAGTGGTACTATTACTTCCCTTGATGTAGACACTGTGTTCCTATTGATGCAGCCTTGAATCACGTTGGCTTTTCTAGCTGCTATATCACACTGTTGACTCATGTTCAGCTTGTGGTCTATTAGGACTCCTAGATCCTTTTCACATGTGCTGTTGTCATGGCAGGTGTCACACATTCTGTTTCTGTGCATTACATTTTTTTCTGCCTAAGTATAACACTTTACATTTCCCCCTGTTGAAATTAATTGTCTTTGTTTTGGCCCAGCTTTCTAATCTGTTAAGATCATTTTGAATTCCGATCCTTTCCTCTGGGGTTATTGGCTACCCCTCCTAATTGAGTGTCACCTGCAAATTTGAACAGTATACCCTCTATTCCATCATCCAAGTCATTGATAAAGATGTTGAACAGCACTGGGCCCAGGACATAATCTTGTGGCAGCCCCACCAGTCGCTTCTCTTCTTCTGTGGGTTCAAGTGGGAAGCAGAACCTGGACTTTGGGGGTCATGTTGCCTTATTCAGCCCAAGGGTGTTGGATCTTTTTAGGCCAGGGATGGAGCCAGCATCTGTGCTTGGATACAAAATGGAGTCCTAGCTGATGCTCCATTTCTGTACTGTAATCAGCAAAGGAAGCCTTTATTATATTTACTAAGCAAACAGAACAGCCTGTGGAACCTGTGTTGTCCCCCTTCCTGAGCCATGAATTATTTAATGTCTAGGAGGAGCACATGACCCCAGCTGAGCAGGCTGTCTGGAGAACACCAGCCTTTGATGCAGTAATTGGAAATTTCCATTCTTTTGCACTGAGAGCTTTGCAGAGGTGGTGGCAGGGAAGATATAAAGAACTCAAACAAAACCAAAATGTTTCCCCCAAAGACCTAAAACAAAAACTCTACACTGCACAAAACTCCTTTCCCAGGAAATTTCCATATTGGAAACTTTGGATCAATTGGCTGGTTTTAAAGCAGACGAGTTCTCAGAAGCTCTTGAGAATCAATCATTTGGTGGCTTCTATTTCATATCCTCCAACATTTCACAGATGAAGACTGGGACATGTGTGCCCAAGCAACATCAGTGTGTGGTCAAGATGGCAAATGTTACTAATGAGGAAGAACACACAAGCTAGGAGAGGCTTGTAGCAGGTTGCTTTTGCCTGAGCCTTCTGGGAAGAGCAATATTTTGCCCCTGCTCTCCTCTGTCCACAGCTTATTTAATGGAATGCAAACTACTTTTGATGCAAACTACTCAGTTTGCATCAACCTGAGTGAAGACAAAGGGAGAAAGAAACTGGGATATTTTAAAAGCAGCTGAAAGAATGGGGTGGCATAGGATTAATCAGGACTATCCCTGCCAAACTGGGACAGCTGGAGAGTACGCTAATTGTATGTTTTCAAACATACATATACATACAAACACACGTTGCAATGGCATGAAAGCAAGATGGAACAGGATGTATGGCTCATGATCTGGCAGAGGACAACACATCTGGGATTTTGACAGTGTTTGAAGGTACTGTATATGTCGGTCTTTCCTCAGCCATGCTGAATGTGGATTATGGGAGGATGTAGTCTAACACAACTGAGCTGACTCACAGTCGGTTGCCCATGTGATGCATGTGAGTAATGCCCACATGGGCAGCTCTGTCCCCAAGAGGCAGCTGGGAGAATCCCATCTGGAGGGCATTGGGTTGGGCAAGGCTTGTGTGCAAGTTCAATAAAGTGCAACTCAGAAGAAGAGCAAAACTGTTTTCTTGGAGTGGCTTTTTAAAATACTTGTGCTTTTTACTCAGAGAAAGGGAGTGGGAGATTCTCCATAGATCAAATGTCAGAAGGAGTCTGGAAAAGATATGGCTTTTTCCCCTTTCAGAACTTCAACCTTTAGAAGCCCGAGGCCTGCATGTCACTGGCAGGAAGATTCTGAAAGTTGTAGCCCCCCAAAATTAAAATTTCCCATTAACAGGCTTGCTTGGGAATTCTGAGAGCTTTGTAACCAGTCAAGGTCTTACTCTTAGAAGTACTTCCGTAGAGATTATTTGGCTTCCTTCATCCTTCTTTCTTTTATTATGCTTTAACAATTCTATGATTCTGTTCCACTAAAGAGTAGTGAATTACAGCTCTGGCTGACACAGACAAGTAAGTAAATATTCCTCTCTGTGTGTATGTGCCTTCAAGCTGTTTGTTGACTTACGGAGACCCCTCTGAATTTCACATAATTTTTTAAAGATAAGGAATACACAGAAGTGGCTTGCCATTGCCTTCCTCTGAAATATAGCCTATAGCACCTGGTATTCCTTCGTGCTCCCCCATCCAAGTAACTAACCAAGCCAGACCCTGCTTAGCTTCCAAGATTAGGAGATCCACACCACACAAATAATCCCACTTGAAACTGGATTATTTGCCATGGCACCTTCCTATTGAATCCCAGGAGATGTAGTTTTACAAAGTTCTCGGCCTTCTCAGCCAAAGAGTGCTGGTGCCTCCCCAAACTACAAATCCCACGGGAGGAAACTGTACCAAAGCTGGGAAACCACCACTTGATAGTGGCATGGGGAAGAGTCTATGGCTATCTGGGGAAACCTTGAAGGTCAAACTGGGATCCCCTAAAGGCCAGATTCAGCATCAGAGCCTGAGGCTGTATCATTAGGAGCTGATCATTAGCAGAGGATGCTCTTGACCCTTCTCCTTGCCCTGATTTTGAACCCTTTCCTCCACTGGGCCATGTATGACCTTCCTTGGGCATCTTTTATTTATTTCTTTGTTACACATATGTATGTTTGACCTTTCCTTCAAGGAGTTCAAGCTGGCATACATGATCCTCCATTCCATTTTTATCATCATAGTTAGAGATGTGAAGATCCAGGGCAAATAAATAAGAAAAAAGTTAAGAAAAAAAATGTGTTTCCCCTCCCATTCCCCGCTCCCCTGAAGCCCCCTTTCCCCAGAAAAATAGGGGGAAATGGGTTATGGAATTATAACATTGTTGCAATTTCTGGTCTTAATTTCCTTTTCTTAGTTTCTTTTATGGGATTGAGTATGTTATGGCTGTTCAACACTCTGAAAGAAATATACAAAATATCAAAGAGGTTCTTTTATAGTCCAAGCATTCCCTACAGTTAACAACCAAACTAGAATTGACTAGAACAGTGGTTCTTAACCTGTGGTTCAGGCCCACTTCCTCCCTGCAGTGGAGTGGCCACGTGACAGAAGCCAAGGCAAAGCCTGGCTGGTTGGCTTGGCTTGCACATTGCCATTTAATCCACTCTAACCACAAATTTGCTGGAAGAGGCAGGAGAAAAATCTTCCCTCCCCTCCAGTGCTTCTGAGGGCTGGGTTAATGGATGGTGTAATTGTGTACTATTATCATCATCAGTTATTGATATTATTATTATTAGGGTTATCTTGAGTTAAGTCTTGGGGGTCCACAGCAACAAAAGATATTTAAAAGAGGTCCCTGGAAGGAAAAAGGTTAAGAGTCACTGCTGTAAAGTAAATCACAGGAGGATAGTAAAAATATATTAGGGCTTGTCTAAATGACAAAAATACTCCTTATAGAATTCAAGGAGAATTCATTTTGTCTAAATAGGATCCCGCATCAATCTTCCATATTCAGAAAGAGGGGGGCAAAAAACTCCAAATACTCTGTGGGAAAAGTCTTCGCAGCTTTCCCCATATTTTTAAATTAAAAAACTCTGAAGGAAATACGCATTCCTGCTCATTGGGACAACCAATTTGCTTTGCTATGCATTCCAGATAAGAGTAGAAGTGGAAAGCTGATTGATTGGATGTGCGCAGAAGGTGGAGCTTGTTGGCAAGGCAAGCACCCGGCATCACCATGTTGGATTCTTGCCATAGTGCTTGTGTGCTAAGGTGAAGAAACATCCTTTTTCTCTTTTTTTTCCCTTTATTTAAGCAGAAGGTCACACTTCGCACCTTGGATTTACCTTTTTTTAAAAAATACTGTTCAGTGGTGGCAACTAGTGACAACAAAAACATGAGTAATTCACTCATGCCCACCATCTTGATTCGCAGGCTTGCCCGTTTGAACAAAAATGCATATGGCTTCGCATGCCTGTGATCTTGGGGGGAAAACGTGGGTACAAATGAAAGCTGCTGCAAATTGTTGTTAGTGCGCATCAATCCACATTTTATTGCCTTGAATAAATGAGCCCTTAGACTATCATGAGACAACTTGCTTAAATTATCAAGCAAGCACCTTGAGTTTCCTAAGACCTGACTAATGCTGCAGCTTCTAAATTTTTCCTTGATTCCCAAGACTCTTCCTTTACCATAGCTGTAACTTATCATGGCTTTATGGTCAACCTCTGACTTCTCCCTTTACGGATCAGCTGAGTGGATTCAGGCTAGTTCTGCAGGCTAGGGGACACACTAGAGCCACGCAGTTATGTGCCCAGTTCACCAAGAGACCAGAGGTCCATCCATACTACAGAATTATAGTGCTATTATTCTACTATAGTTGCCTTGGTTCCATCCTATGGAATCCTGGGATTGGCAATTGAGGAAGGGGAATTTAGAACCCTCAGCCATTGTGCTCCAATGCCTCACCTATCTACAGAGCCCAGGATTTCATAGGATGGAAGCATGGTAGTTAAAGTGGAATGCTAGCACTATAATTGTGTATTATGAATGGGCCCCAAAGCACTGATAACACACAATAACATATAGTGCTGAAGAATGGCAACTGGAGTCCCTGGTATGAACAGACCCCCGGCACTGGTGTGTGTGTGTGTGTGTGTGTGATTTCAGTAGGGGGTGTCCAGGTCTCCATCCCCAAAGCCCAGTGTTTGATATAAACTGCTAAAAAAACCCTGCACCAATGTATTTTAGAAAAAATTGCCATGTTTGTTTTTTAAATACCAGTTGACCCCTGTATTCACTAATTCAGTATCAACAGTTTCATTTATCCATGCCCAAAAATATGTTCTCTCTAGGCATTTCTAGGTCCTCCAATGTGATTCTATGGTCAACTTCCAGTGTTTGTCACGTTGAAAATAACATGGTTCCCTATTATCCATGGTTTCAGGTATTCATGGTGGGTCTTGGAACGCATCCCCTATGGAAACAAGGGTCAACCTGTATTTCATAAGAACCAGAGGCAAACCACCTCTGAGTATTCCTTGCCTAAGAATGAATGAAATTCAAGGGGCTGCCATATGTCAACAGGCCATTGAAGGATTTTTAGACACAGAGAGAAGAACCAAATGCAGAGATAATCATGTTTAGTCCAGACATATGCTGTTGAGATGCTCTGCATCCATGGCTGCCAGTCCTAGTGCCTTTTTAGCAAACTCCACCCCCTCCCCATGTCCAACCAATCAGCTTCCACTTTCGTTTTTATCACAAATGTGAATGAATGTTATGACCCGTGAGTATGAGGAGGGTATAGAGTCAGAGGAGGAAGAAGACATGGCAAGGAACAGCCCTAGCAAAGAGTCCTGCCCACTCAGATAAGGATGAAGAAGAAGAGAGGGACTTACCTCCACCATTGTATACCTAGCAACGAGCTCAAAAGGAAGCTCAAAGGAAGTCTCTGAGACTTTATGAGAAAAACCTGCTCATTAAGAAACACCTGGCAAAGCCTTGATTGCTTTATATATGCTGGGAGAGGCGATGGAGATTTTGTCAGAGATCAACTGATCTTCCTGGAGAAACCTTCCTGCTGGCTTTGTTGCCTTAATCCTTCCTGCCTTGACTCGTGCCTTGACCTCGGATTGTTCCTCACTACACTGTTGTCTGATCCTGCTGACCCACGGACCTACTTCTTGACTACGCTGCCTTCTGTAAGCCTTGACCTGGGAGTTACCTCCCTATTCCTAAAAAGAGAGAACAAAAGTTGACACAGATCTGAAATAAATTTTCACATGCTAACTTGAAGAATCTTAAGGAAAACTCTGAAACCAAGGAAGAAAACCTTACACTGAAAGTGATGTTTGCTGGAGCACAAATGGTCCAGTGTGCACCTGTGTGCTGCTGTTGGTTTGGGTGTTTGTGTTACATTCTGAAGCAAAGGGATAGTAATAGCAGTGAGGTCAGCCAGTGCTTAGTCAGAGTTGGGGTGAGGTAAAGTTCTAGTTAACTGTGACACAATCCCTTTTCCCCGTATCCTTCGGTTGTCTGGCTAGCTCATGTTTTTCCCGGAAAACTCTGTGTTTGTGTGATATGCTAATTGTCATTAATGTTGTCATGCAGGCCACACACCCCCTGAATCAGTACAGCTTGGATGGCCTCCAATTTACTGACAAGACAGAGGCTAGTACACCAAACCAGTGTCCTTGCAACCCACCCCATCCCACCCTGGTCACCTTACCCTACCCACCCCATTTTGGAGGCAGTTGGAGCAATTGCTCCAGGTTCCTTGGTGGCTAGGAGATACATGCTTCTGCTGGCACACATACATACACGTGAGCTTTTGATACAATACTGTGATGCTGTCAAGAAAAAAAATGCTAGCAAGGGAGAGGGAGGAGTTTGTAGATCATGCTCCATTATCTTCCTGAATTTCATGCTCTTGGGGCCTGATCTTTCTCCTCAGGGCAAGGGGGAGGAACCTCAGGGCAAGAACACTGCCTTGATAAAAACGTGGGCATATTTTGTTTCTTCATTTGTTAGACTTGGTGGTGCTTTTTTTTTTTAAAAAAAATTGAATGGCATAGTCTGTGCAACTGTGGTTGATGATTCAGACAGTGACAAGCTGGAACATGTCCAGAGGAGGGCGACCAAAATGGTGGGAGGTCTGGAAGCCATGCCCTATGAGGAGTGGCTTAGGGAGCTGGGCACATTTAGTCTGGAGAAAGTTGAGAGGGGACATGATCACCATGTTTAAATGTTGGAAGGGATGTCATACTGAGGATGGAGCAAGCTTGTTTTCTGCTGGAAAACAGGATGTGGAGCAATGGACTCAAACTACAGGAAAAGAGATTTAATCTAAACATTAGGAAGAACCTCCTGACAGTAAGAGCTGTTCAGCAGTGGAATGTGCTGCCTGGGAATGTGGTGGAGTCGTCTCCTTCTTTGGAGGCTTTTAAAGAGAGGCTGAATGGCCAGCTGTCAGGAATGCTTTGATTGTGTATTCCTACAGGGCAGGGGGTTGGACTAGATGGCCCTTGTAGTCTCTTCCAACTCTATGATTCTATGATTCTACCATGAATAATGACATCGCCACGGTCTGCCTCTTGTAACATCAGAAGTTTGTCCCTCAATCACAGGTTTTGGCTTCAAAATCTCAGGGCCTGGGATAGTTTAGACCTGGCAATGCATCGAGAGTGATCTCACTCTCCCCAAGGCCTGGTAGACTTTACCACCTACCTTGTCTCCATTTCCCAACTGTGGAATGAGTGAGGATGGGTGACACATTGAGGTCACTGCCTCTGAGACCCTGGCCTCAAGACATACCGTCTGAGATGAAGGCAAGAGCTGGCCTCCTCCTTTGGGGCCGCTGTCAGTGGCTTTGAGATTTTTTTGTAAATAAAAACAGCTATTAATACGCTTCTAAATAAATACTACTTAGTGACTGTATAACTAAGAGTTGTACCCCACCATGCGAATATATTCTCAAGGTGGCTTACAGTAAAGTATTAAGAACACATGTAAAATTTCATAAAATAACACCTGTCTAAAACCAGCACCAGAATATGAGTTAGAATAAATTTGAGTCCACAGTGGCACTGCAAAAGGAATGAAGTTATACCTCATTATTTACTGTCACAATGTAACTTAGTTTAATCTTAGATATTGCGGGGGGGAGGAGGAATTAATTGCATGTAACACATTGGTTTTGTTCATCTCCTTTTTCTTACTAACTTTATCTATACCTTGTCTTTCCCCAAAGCTAAGACTCAAAGCAGCTTGCAAATTAAAATGAGCACAATATACTTAAAAACATACAAAAGATCAACATTAAAATAACAAGCTATTAACAATATTAAAACAATCTATCCCGTACAGCTTTCTCAAGGGAACCATTTTGACATTGTGTTTATAATGTTTGCGATCCTGTCTATCCTTGGAGGAGCTCAAGATGAGCTTTGAGCTAAACTTGGTTGACTGAAGGGCTCTTCCTAAATCACTCCATGCACTTAAGGCTGAATCAGGATGTGGTTCCAGCTGTCCCCTGTCCATGCTCAGCACAGTACTTTCTACGCTGCATTCTTCTATTTCTAACTACTGTAGTTACTTCCAAGCTCTCCCTGTTTTCTATTTCTCTCTCTGTGGAGAGAGAGAGAGAGAGATTGAGAGATGCATTTTTCTTGGTCCTAACCTCTCTTTTCATCAAGCCAATAATTCATCTTGTTCCTTAGCTGGACCTTGTTTTCGTTTCTGCTGGATCTCATTCAGTTGTGTTTCTGGAATATAACAGCAGCTGCTGTTCTCTTCTCTTAACCTCTTTCTCTCTCTCTCTCCTCTCCTCCCACTGTTCTCTTTTTGCTCTGGTGACTTGCAATGTAAAAAGCTGCGTCACTTCTGGACGTTTCTGCCTCTCGCTCCAAGTACCTATGAAGGGGATGAGAAGAGAAGACATGGGGAACATCTTGGTTAACTTTCTTATAATATTGGCATGTGTTTTATCTTGAAGCGGGGTCGCTGGTTCCCTGTGCTGAAACAAACACACACACACAAACATACACAGACAAATGATTCTCCACCCTGGGGTTAGGAAAGCTACAGAGCAACCCACTTGTGCTGGTTGCTAATGAGGGACACAGCTTGCAGTAAAATCTGTGTTTAGTTCATCTTGGGTCTTAGCAATTGCTGGTCCTGGGACACAAATTTTCAATCATCAGCATCACAGCTGGGGTGTGTGTGTCTCTGTGGATGACTCCTCTCCTGAGCTTATCTTTCTCTGTTTCCTAAGAAGTTTCACAGCTGAATGTGGATTTAAACCTAGGATTCCCGAGTCCAGCCCTGGACTGATACTCCTCATAGCTACATTGCATCGGGTCCCTCCTCCTCTCTGCCCCCAACTGAAAATAGGCCTATATTATGCGTAGCTGCACTGGCACAGGTAGAGAGAAAGAAAGAAAGAAAGTTATTTTTCTCTTGTCTTTTTCTCTTCCTTCCTTCCTTCATATTCCATTTTGTCCCTTCCCTTCCTCCTCCTTCCATCCCTCTTTCCTTCTTTTTCTTCCTTCCTTCCATTCCCCCTTTCCTCCATTCTTGCCTTTGTCCTCTTTTTTTCTTCCTCCTTTTCTTTTCTCCCCCCTGCTGAGTCCCACTGAACCTAATGGGGCATACTGCTGATTAGACTTGTACCTTCTGAGGAATATTTTGCTAAGTGGATAACTCATCCGAACTGTTAGAATTCCATAAAAAGGCAAGCATGTGAGTTACAAAAAATTCCTTATTGGGCAAATACCAAAGCTGAGTCCTTCACAACCATTTGGAAGAAAGAGGGAGAGCCCATTGAAGCAATGTTAATATGCAATTTCAGTGTAACCAGTGTTTCCTGGTCTCAGGCCCTTACCTTGAGCCTCAGGACCTGGCCCTACCGCTTTGGGCTGCATGGCAAGGGGAAGACTCTCAGGGTGAGAGCACTGTCTTAATTTTTTTTTTAATGTATGCTTTTGATTCCTCTTGCTGTAGGCTGTTTTGGAGGGGCTATTGTAGATTCTTCAGAGACAATCTCTCTTCCCATTTCTCCTTTGTCTTATTTGCTAGACTTGTGTTTTTTCTTTGAGTGACATGCTCCATGCAGCTGTACTTGAAGCTTAATGCATCACATTTAACATGCATCATATTGAGACCACCAAACCCTGCCCCCTTGTGCCATCAGGTTTTACCTGTGACCTGGGATGCACTTGACTTTGCAATCAACTGTAACACATGCACAGCAAAAAGTCCTTTAAAAACCTAAACATCAAGTTTCTTACCTTGTAATTCCTCATGGTTGTGCTGTAACATACCTTAAGCCAGGAATTCTTACAGAGTCCCCCAACCCCAGTTCTGATTTTGTGCTTTCCATGATGGAGACAACTTGGAACTATCAGTCAAGCCCTAATATAATCCAGGTTGGACTACTGTAGTCTGCTGTACCTGGGGCTTCCTTTGAACAAAAATGAGAAATTCCACGTTGGTCCAGAACACAAAAACATAAGGTAGTTATTAGCTAGGGGTTCAGATACTCTGTTAATTCATGGTAGCAACACCGAGCTTGGAAAAAGTTACCCTTTGGGATACAATTCCCAGAACCTTCCAAACAGCATATAGTCCAAAAATGTAACTCTTCTGAGATCTTGTAACAACAATATTCTTCATCTGTCCACTTAAATTAGGCTGATCAAATGCACCAGGCTTGGGGTAACCAGGAGGGGATGAACGTAACTGTGAGTTCAGTTCAGCTCAATTCATGTTTTTGTTGTTGTGTGCCTTCAAGTCATTTCTGACTTATGGAAAACTTGCTCCATCTTCAATGTGACATCATTTCAGATATATAAACATTACATGATAGCCATGTTTAAATATTTGAAAGGATGTCATATTGAAGATGAAGCAAGCTTGTTTTCTGCTGCTTCAGAGATTAAGACATGGAGCAATAGATTGAAACTACAGTCCACCTAACATTAGGGAGAACTTCCTGATGGTAAGAGCTGTTCCACGCTGGAATAGACTGCCTCGGAATGTGGTGGAGGCTCCTTCTTTTGAAGTTTTTAAACTGGGGCTGGATGGCCATCTGTCAGGAGTGCTTTAATTGTGTATTTCTGCATGGCAGGATTGGATGGGCCCTGTAGTCTCTTCCAACTCTATGATTCTAAGGAGAACCTATCACAGGGTATTCTTGGCAGAATTTATTCAGAGAGGGTTTGCCCTTGCCTTCCCCTGAGGCTGAGAGAGTGTGATTTGCCTGAGTTCAAGCAGTAAGTTTCCATGGCTGAGCCAGGATTCGAACTCTGGTCTCCCACTGTCCTAGTCACACACTCAGACGACTGTACCATGCTGGCTCATGTAATGAAAATAAATTATTTGACTCAGAACATGCTGAGAGATGCTCTTTAATTCTTTGTTGTTTGCACCTGGCTCTGGATGGTGGATCTTGACATTTGAGTTTGAAAATACAAGCAGACCTGGTAAACTGATCCCTGGTATAAGGTAATGTCTGCAGTTTCTAAGCAAATTTCTACTCTTGATTGGCAAGAGTGTCGCCCTTTAAACTTCTTGGAAAGGCGATTTTGTGCATTTTGATCTTGTTGACATAAGAAACAGTAAGAAAATAAAAGTAATCCCTCATGCAAAGATTGTGGATGGGGCTGCTGAGTTCTTTCTAGACATATCACAAATGGATTTCAACCCTTGTGTAATTACCAAGGCATGCAGGAAGGGGCATAGGGCCTAAACACCCTAAAAGCACAAGATCCCATCTGGTTTTGGAAGCTAAGCAGGTCCAGCCATGGTTAGTACTTGGATGGGAGACTGCCAACAAATACCAGGCTATATTTCAGAGGAAGGAACTGGCAAAACCATCTCTGAGTATTCTTTGCCTAAGGAAACCCTATGAAATTCATGGGGTTGCCATAAGTCCACAGGTGACTTGAAGGCACATGCACACACACAAGAAGATGCATGGTTGGGATTTTTGTGCTGCAGAATATAAAGAATAAATAGGACCCTCGTACCTTGGGGCAGAGATTGTAAGTTACTTTAGAGTGACTACAGTTCCCAGAATGCACAGTAGCATGGCCACTCAGTGCTGTCTAGGGGAGTCTGAGCATTGTATTCCAAAATGTCACCTTTTCCAGGTTCTGGTACTTGTGTGACAGCCTTGAGGTTGGGCTGAGTAATTGTTCCAAGTCCCTTATAACCCTAGTCACTGCAAAGAAACCAGTGACCTGTTTCTAAGCAGTTTGAATCCTGTGTAAGAGTCTGGGACAACCCCTGGAACTTCTTGCTGCTCCAAAGTGAGTGCCTGGTAAGGAACAAGCCACCTCCAAGACCCTTAGCTGCTGCTCCCTTCTTCCTAGGGCAGGTTTTGATTTAAAAACAAAACCTTCTTGACATTGTTCAAAAAAACAAAACAAAACAAAAAAACCCCCAGAAACAAAATAGAACTACTTCATTCAGCTCCGCTTTCTCACATCCTAGAATTTTCCTGGGACCTGTTTTTTTACAAAGAGAAAAAGAAAGAGCATCTTTGTAATCTGTTTATTTCCAAAGAAACAAGCAAGCTGCTGGTGCAGATAGCACAGCTGCTAATCCTGCATTAGATAAATTTGCACTTCTTTGTCTCTTGCTGGTTCTCTATTCAAGCTGTGCAGAGCTGCTGCTTCCTTGCTTTGCCCCCTCCTTCTCCTGCCTAAAGTCATTCTAGAGTCTGGAGAGAGATCTCCAGCCATTAAGGAGACACAAAGCACTTCACTGAAGCCCCTGACTAACATTGCCAGACTATAGGTCCATTTGCAACAATCAAGACAGTCCCCAAATCATAACCATCTTATTCTAGAAGGCACTTTGGCATCTAAGATATGAATTTATGAAGTTCTAGAAGAAGTATTTTGAGAATAGGTATGACATATCCTCCAACATGTCAACAGGTGAAAGCCAGGACACTTGTAGCCAAATAAGATCAGAGCGTGGTCAGAAATTATTAACAAAGAAGAACCAACAAGCTAGGAGAGGCTGCAGCAGTTTGCTTTTGCATGAGCCTACTGGAGAAGGGCAAGCCACCCCCTGCACCTCTCCTCTCCTTTGCAAACTACAGTACTTTTGCTCTTTGAGTTCCATTTGCAGTAGTTGAAGCTAAGGATGAAGGTGGGAGGAGAGAGAAACTGGGACATTTTCATAGCAGCTGAAAAAAATGGGACAGCAGATTAATCGGATCTGTCCCTGCCAAACTAGGAGAGTTAGAGGATGTGGTATGGAATTCTATAATTCAATGACTGGAATTACCCAAGTGTGGATTTTGGTTCTTTCCTTCTCCTTTGTGGACCCGAACAACCAACTTTGCTTTGTAGTGTAAGGTAGCTCTGCCTTTCCCAACGTACTGCCCTCTAGATATTCTTGGGCTTCAGTCGCCATCAACCCTGGCTAATGTTCATTGGCATGGCTAATGTTCAAGAATTCTGGAGCTGTTAGTGCCCCAAATGAGCCCCCATCTCCAGAAACCTCAAAAATTGGCTTATTAATAATTTGGCATATTAATGTGGTTTTCCACAAGGAAGAGCAGTAATATATCAGGAACTAGCTGTATAGATCCCTAAAAGGCAGGAAAGCCATGCATTGCCCAAAGAAAGGACTACTGACAAATTCCAAACTATGAGGAAAGGTCAAAAGGGCATTGTCTCCACCACACACCCAAGTGACAGACAATGATTCCATTAAAGCAAATGGAGTATTCCTTTGTTTGAAGGTATGAAGCTTCCCTTCCCTAATCACCTAAACATCAAGAGAGGCAGCTCAAGCTTTGTGAATCCAATCACCAGGACATTAAAACTAGTTGCAACACATTAGCATCTTCTACACTCTAGTAGTGATTAACAATGGGAAAGCACAGCCCCTCTGATCTTTTTGGATAGCATCTTTTTAGATGGCATCTCCCATCATCCCTTACCACTGGCTTATGTTGGCTAGGGCTAGGATTCTAAGGTCAGGACTATTCCAGGCCTGAGACCTAGGAAAAACCCCTTGTGATGTCAAAAGGTAGTGTTAAGGTAGTGCTCCTGCCCTTAGATTCCTTCCTTTGCCCTGAGGACTGGCGAAGAGGGGCCAGGCCCTGAGATCAGGCAACCGCAGCTCAGACTGATGGGAGTTGCAGTGTGATAACAACTGGGGTGCTATACTTTGCCTACCCTTGTTTATGCCATAGCATGTCATCTCTAAATCTTTGAATGGCAACATTCATCTCAATAGTTTATTAGGCTTCTCAGTATCTTCACATAAATCCATAGGAACATAAAACTTCCTATGTTTTAGGAAGTTTAGGAAACTAAGCCAGATATGTAGCTCATAGATCATTCTGGACATGGTTCTACAATCAGAACTGGTCTTATCATTAATCATAGAATCATAGAATCTTAGAATTGTAGAGTTGGAAGAGACCACGAGGGCCATCCAGTCCAACCCCCCTGCCACGCAGGAAATCTTGATCAAAGCATCCCCGACAGATGGCCATCCAGCCTCTGTTTAAAGACCTCCAAGGAAGGAGACCCCACCACGCTCCGAGGGAGTGCGTTCCACTGCCGAACAGCTCTTACTGTCAAAAAGTTCCTCCTAATGTTGAGGTGGAATCTCTGTTCCTGGAGCTTGCACCCATTGCTCCGTGTTCCAGTCTCTGGAGCAGCAGAAAACAACCCTGCTCCATCCTCAATGTGACACCCCTTCAAATACTTAAACAGGGCTATCATATCACCCCTTAACCATCTTTTTTCCAGGCTAAACATACCCAGTTCCCTAAGTCTCTCCTCATAAGGCATGGTTTCCAGGCCTTTCACCATTTTAGTTGCCCTTCTCTGGACACGCTCCAATTTGTCAATATCCTTTTTGAATGGTGGTGCCCAGAACTGGACACAGTATTCTAGGTGAGGTCTGAACAAGGCAGAATAGAGCGGCACTATTACTTCCCTTGAACTAGACGCTATACTTCTATTGATACATCCCAAAATTGCATTGGCCTTTTTAGCTGCCGCATCACACTGTTGACTCATGTTCAACTTGTGGTCTACTAGGACTTCTAGATCCCTTTCGCACGTAGTCTCGTTCAGCGGGTGAGGCTTCTTAGAGGCATCTGGTATACATATGCTACATCTCTCCATCCTTATCCTGCAGCTGGTTTTAATTTGGTTTATGTGCTGTCATATTTTATTCTTTGCTGCTGGTTTCACATTCTGCTGTCTTTTGTCACTGTTTTACTGCATTATAGCTGTGCTATGTATTTTTCATAGGCTCTACACTGCCCAGAGAATTTTGGTTAGTGAGTGATTTAAAAATGCAATGAAAATCAGTCAGTCTGGTTAACCACTATGTGAACAGCATGATTAGCCCCTCCATTTGATTTAACATTTTATTTTTATGTTCTTAACCTGCACTTTATCTGCAGAAGTGATGAAATAACTCTAGTGTCCAATTATTTGGTAACTCTTGTAGTGACTAATGAAACACTAAACATGGAGGCTAAGGAAGAAATAAGCCTATAACAATGTGATAATTAAGATGCAAAATATCATCATTAGATCAAACAAGCAAAAAAATACAATAAAAACAAGGCATGGCTGAGGAACAAGTACTACAGCTCTGAATCTAGGGAATATCCAAAGCAGCAGAGACAAAAATAACTTCTGATAAAGTAGAACAATCTACAAGCAAGAAAACAAAGAAACCTGTTTGTGACTTAGGTGGAAAGGAAGAAAGAACAGGATCAACTAGGGGAGAAAAAAATAGGGTCAACTCAGGAGAAAAGACTATGTCTGCACAGTAGGTCAAAGATGGTGATGCTAAAAAGAGTGGGGCAGAAAAAAACATAGTGATGGCTTGTGGCCCAGGTATGTCTGAATGCTTCACCCTCAAACCGTGGAAGGAGGCAACCACACCTGATTGATCAAACTCAAATGAGTTGCAGCAAAATAGGAAAAGGCAGGCAAGTCAAAACAGAATGAGTTAAGAGGTTGTATGAATAGATCCTTGACTTTGGAGCCATTGTTAGGGATGGGTGGGTTTTCAACAGGTCTTGGAGCGGTATGGCAAATTGGACCTGTAAATCATTACAGAGCCCATGTTTGGAGTGTTGGATTGGGACTTGGGAGATCCAGCTTCGAATTCCCACTGCCCATGAAACTTCCTAGCTGACTAATAAGTGAAAATAGTGCACAATGTTATTGTGTACTATAGAACCTATAGCTTCTAAAATTATGCAGTGTAAAACTCTGAAGGCAATGAACACATTCCGGTCCCGTCTACATGACAAAAAAATTCCGAACGGCATTTGAAAGATCAATAATGTGTACATACGACCGTTCGGATACATTTGTGTCTTTCGGAATGGGCCATGCAAATCTCCCGTAAAGTCCGTGAATTCGGAGTTCGGGAGGAATAGCGGATATCGGCAAAAAACCTGTACAACCGTTCGAATTTGTGATCGTTTGTATCCATAATTCGAATGATCAATCATTCGAATTTGCACGGACTTTTTCTTATCATGTAGATGGGGCTTCCATCTGATCTTGGAAGATAAGCAGGGCTGTGGAAACTGCCAAGGAATACCAGGTGCTGCATTGCTTGCTTAAGAAAACCCTATGAAATTAATGGCTTCACCATAAATCAACAGGTGACTTGAAAGCTCATTATTCTAGTTGTGTCAAATTGGGAGTTGTGTGTTGTTAATCTTTTTCTGACTTATGGCGACTTTAAAGCGACCCTATCACGAGGTTTTATTGGCAAAATTTGTTCAGAGGGGTTTTTCCTTTGCCCTCCTCTGAAGCTGAGAGAGTGTGACTTGCCCAAGGTCACCCAGTGGGTTTCCATGGTCAAGTGGGAGATTTGAACCCTGGTCCTCAAAGTTGTAGTTCAATGCTCAAACCACTACATCATGCTGGCTCTCATACTTACACACAATTCTGAACATTTTTTACTCAGAAGTTAATGTGACTGGGTTTAATGGGACTTACTCCCTACTAAGTAGGTTTATGGTTTTGGTGTGATCCCAAGTATGTTTCCTAGGTGTAGGTTTTTTTTTTGGAGGGGGCAGGAATGGCAGTGCCGCATGGCGGTGCCCTCTTCTTCTAAACTGGCCTGCTGCTCTTAGGCAGCCAAATGTCTTCGTCTGACCCTACTGTAGAGGTGACACATGCAGGCATGCAGAACATCTAAAAAGCGGTATATAAATGGCAATCCTTTAGAACCTTGTATGGTTCATAATGAGTTACTTCAGTCTTCAACAGGTTAAATATATTTATTAATTTGCAACCCCCCCCCATAAAACCTTCCCAGTTTGTCTGCTATTGCGAAACTGTGAAATTAAAAATACCAACGAAATAGTAAAAATGATGCCTTCCACATTTTAACGATGCTGAGTGTGAATGGTTGCTAGAGGAGCGATCTGCTTTTCTGTTCCTTGGTTCCCATCCTGGATAAAAAGGGCCAGTTTGTTACCAAATTTTCAGCAGGAATTTAAAATAGAAAACTCTGAAATATTTGCTGATTTTTAATTATTTCTATTCTATATTCAAACTGCTTTAGTTACCAACTATAGCTCCGACCATGCAGAAATCCACAGTTAAAGCATCTACAAACATGCCCCTGTAAGGGTTCAAGAATGGAGGCATTAGTAAAATGAAGACAGCAGTTTATTTAATAAGCCACCTTGGATCCCATCCCAGGAGAAAGGTGGAGTATAAAATAAATAAATAAGTAAATAAGTAAGTGCTGGTCCAGATGTCAGCATTCTGGTTGAGCAAGCTGGCAATGAAGCAAACATATACTTTACTAGTGTTGGAAAATCCACCCAGCAACAGCATACAACAATATATAGAAATATACTAGATATATATTTGCCAATTATTAAATAGCAGCCATTAAGCCATATTCATGCTGAACTTCTCCCATATATTTCAGAAGATTATTGTTACTAGCAGAAAGTGCCAATTAATTGATGGTAGGGTCAGAATGCTCCGGTAATACTTTAATCTGCTTTTCCTTAAGATTTCTAAAAATCTATAGCTTCTAAAAAATTTCCTTAGTTCAGGATCTTTTCCCTTCAGTAAAGATGTACAGTTGGCCCTCCATGTGTTCTGTGTCCCTGGATTCAATCAACTACTGCTCAAAAATGTTAAAAAATAAATGAATCCAAAAAGCAAACATTGCTATTTGCTGTTTTTATATATGCCTTTTTACTACTCCATTGTATATAATAAGACTTCAGCACCCACAGATTTTGGCATCCATGGGGGGGTCCTGGAACCTAACCCCAGTGGATACTGAGGGACCGCTGTATCTTCCTTTGGTCTCATGGTCACCCTCTGACCTTTCTACATCACACTCCTGACCTGGCTGGCCATCTAAGCTATTCCAGAACATGGCCTAACAGCCTGGAAAAAACCCAAGGAAAATCTATGGATGCCGGCCATGAAAGCCTTCGACTTCACATCCGAACTGTGGTTGACAACTTCCCAGTGAAAGAGAGTTCACCATCAGTTGAGGCAGTCTGTTCTGCTGTTGAACATTTCATGCTTAACCACAATTTCTGTCCACGGTTTCGTTTTGAGCTCTGTCCACCATTTGGTTCAGGCCCATCCACCCTGTCCTGTGACCCCCAGCAAATTATCTTTGGGAATTGCGGCCCTTTACAGAAGAGGGGGTGTACATCCCGACTCCAGCACTCGGGGGGCAGATGGAGTGGCAGCTTTTAGGTATTCAGTAGATAGAAATAAGGCAGGGGTTCCATCACCAAGAAGTAGGGAGAAAAAGCAATGGGGGATTAGGAATTCTTTGGGGGGAATTAGGATTTTTTTAAAAATTGAAATAAGACCATTCTACTGAAAAATACACCTGACTGCAAAGGCCATAACAATAATGCAAAAAAATAATAATAAAAAATAAAATAAAAATAAAAAAAATGTTTTCCTCTTTTCTTACTAATACAACAATAAAACTATATATCCTAACACTAATACATTTTTCCTCTTAATCTAAACACATTATAATCACTGTTTTTCCTTTTCCAATGAGAAGGAGCAATGGGCATCCACGCTGGGGGATTCTGGGAGTTGCAGTACACAAAAGAACAATGTTTCCAAGCTGTGTTTCAGCACTACAGTAGGACCCCTGTATCCACTGGGGATTGGTTCTGCCCCACCCGTGGATACCGAAAACTGTGGATAATAGGAAATGCCATTGAAAATAATGGGACTTCTGGTTTTAAAATATCATAGAGTTGCCTTAGAGGACCTAGAAAATGGCTAGAGAGGGCACATTTTCTAGGAAGATTCTATGGTAGGCAGGGCCGGTTTAACCTGTCTGCCAAATCAGCATTGGCAGGGGGCCCCGAGGTCAAGAGGGGCCCCCGTGTTGGCCTCCTTAATCTGACGAAGGAACAGCCAGGAGACAGCCGGGAGGAGCCCCCTCTTACCCTCCTCCTCCAAAAACCTCCTGCTGGCTTTTTTTAAAAAATCAAACAAAACAGCCTCTCCAAAACTAAAGAGAAAGAGAAAGAAACAGCAGCCCTCCGTGGCAGAAGCTGGAGGGAGAGGCACGTCGGAGAGGGTGAGTGTGTGTGTGAGAGAGAGACAGGGAATTTGAGGGTTGTCTCCCTCAGAAAGGGCTTCTTTCTTTCTTTCTTTCTTTCTTTCTTTCTTTCTTTCTTTCTTGCCCATGTGCCTTCAAGTCATATGGGGGCCCCAAAGTAAAGCATTGCAGGGGGCCCCAAAATTCCTTAAACCGGCCCTGATGGTAGGTGTGCTGTTTTGTTTTCAATTGTGTTTGCTATTATCCATGGTTTTTGGTATCCATACCCCCAGAACCAATCCCCAGTGGATATGGGGGTCCTACTGTATTTGTATAATAATCTTTGTAGAGTATTGTGATGCAAAACAGTAAGCGCTGCCACTTCTCTCGAAAATATTACTATATTTTTGTTGCTGATGCTATTGTTAGTACTAAAATGCCTTAGATGCTTTTTTAATTAAAAAAATTAACACGTCTCATCAGAATTAAAAGAACGCAGAGTTAATATTTAAAATATTTATTTTTTTAAAAAAATACATGATTAAAAAAAAAATGAACAACAAATATTTAAGCTTCCCCTACCATTGGTGAGACTAAGGGGTTGGTTCAACAAAAGCAACTCAGAGTAACCTAACAGTAAATAATGTTCTCCCAAGCAGAGGAAACCAGAACTCAAAAGTAACGTATTTGTAAAAAAAAAAAGCAATGGCGGCATGAACAACTACAGTAGGATGCCCATATCTGCTGGGGGTTGGTTTTGCCCCCCCACCCCCATGGATACTGAAAACCGTGGATAATAGCTAACACCATTGAAAAGAATGGGACTTGCAATTTTAAAATACCATAGATTTGCCTTGGAGGCCCTAGAAAATGGCTAGAGAGGACACATGTTCTAGGAAGACTCTATGGTAGCTGTGCTGTTTTGTGTCCCGTGGATAATTGCATCAGTGGGTAATGAATCAGTGGATACAGGGGTCCTACTTTAGTTACTTTGGGATAAGAAAAGCAGAACGAAAATGCATTCAGAAAGGAACTGAACAATTAACAGCAAAGTTACTTTACTAGTGTAAAGGAATCTTATTTTAAAAAATTACTTTTAAGGGCATTTAAAAAGGTATTTTAAAATAATTTTTAAAAAGCTGTTACAAGTCTATGCCATCAGTTTTTCCCTTTAAAAAAAAAAAAAGTACAGTAAGACCCCCACCTATCCACTGATTCATTATCCACTGATTCAATTATCCATGGGACACAAAACAACACACCTACCATAGAGTCTTCCTAGAAAGTGTGTTCTCTCTAGCCATTTTCTAGGTCCTCCAAGGCAACTCCATGGTCTCTCTCTCTGGCTTTTCTTCGCAAACGAAGATTCAGGAAGGACTCATCCCGCGCCTTCTGCAAGCGCGCTGATGACTAAAAAGGCCAATCCGAGATAAACAAGTCCGGTTGCAAAAAGCGCAGCAGAAGGTCTCCTTGGGTGATGTTTTTGGGTTGTGATTCTTTCTGCGTTGTCGTTTCTCTTCAAGACTTGTTCGTCGTGAGTTCTCAAATAAGGCTGCAGCATTGTGGATATTGCGTCTCCATGCCTCCCGATGTGAGGCCAGGGCGGACCACAAAAAAAACTCCATGGTATTTTAATAATAAATAAATAAATAGATAAATTTATTTTTATCCCGCCCCTCTGTTAAAACAATCAGGGTGGCTTACAAAAGTTAAAATACCGATACAATTTAAAATCCCCAAACACCCCCCACCCCCACAAAAAGGTATTAAACCAAATACATTAAAACAAGTGATATAAAATCACATTAAAATAATAAATAATAAATAGCCAGCAGACTAAAAAGGGCCGGAAGTCCCATTATTTTCAATGGCGTTCGCCATTATCCACGGTTTTCGTTATCCGCGGCTCCCCCAGAACCAATCCAAAACGGATAAAGGGGTCCTACTATTAACAAAGCAGAGGATGAGCAACAAGGAACATTACAAGTCGATCTTTCCAACCCTGCAACGAGTATCAGGGACTTACCAAACACTACAATGAGTAACGGAACGAATTACCTTGGAAAAATAAACTTCCTAAGCTCTGGCTGGGTCAGGTGAACATTGCAGCCATCAGAAGACTGGGGGTGAAAAGTCCGCAGCGGCCCCTTTAAGAGCAGCCTCTTTTTAAAGGGGGGGGCTCCTTTTTCCTCCGCTAACTTCTGTTTTAATCCCCTCTCTCAAAGAGGAGCGCAGTGAGAATTGTAACTCGCATTTCCGGTTCCCAAGCGAGCATCCTCGAGGGCGTGGGTGTATAGGCGGGCGTTGCTTAGGCACCATAGCGAAAGAGAGAGAGAGAGAGAGAGAAAAAAGAGCCTACGCAGGCTTTGTTCTTGGGAGCCGGAAGTGTTGCAGCGCATGCGTACTTCTGGTGCTCCGTGCCGCCTCCGTAACTCTATGGTGCTTCCTTCTCCTCCCCCTGGCCGTTGCTATTCCTGAAGACAAGATGGCGGCGGCGGGTCCCTGCTTAGGCTTCGACTTAGGCCCAGGCCCCGCCAGCCCCCTCGAGAGCCGCGTCCTGGCCTACACCTTGCACCGCTGGAGCAGCTTCTCCTCCACGTACCTGCCCGAGTGAGTCTCGCTTCCCCAGGGTTTGTTTTTTTGGGTCGTGGCCCGAGGGAGGAGGGCGCCCAAGCGAGGCCGCGGCCGAAACCTCCAGCCAGGGCGGGCGGGTTGGTGGGCCGGCTGTCACGGAGGGCGGCTGGGAGACTGTCCCGCCCCCCTCCTCCTGTGGGGCGGGAGGGACAGGTTAAGGTAGGGAGAATTTGTTTGGGGGGGGGGAGGAGAGAAGGAAGCGTTGGGGGACCAGAAAGGGTGGGGAAGGAAGGGAAAGGCGCCCCCTCCCCAGTGGGGTGGCTGTCAGGCTCCAGAATTGAGGTGTGTGGGCAGCCTGCAAGTTGTCAAGGGGATATATATATATGTGTGTGTGTGTGTGTGTGTATGTATGTATGTATATATATATATATATATATACACACACACACACATACATATACATGCATGGGGTCTTTCAGGGGGGTGTAATAGGTCAGACCTTAGAGCAGCTTTAGGAAAATGTGTATTATTGGGGGGGGGGAGAGAAGGCAGCCCCCTCCCCAGTAGCGTGGCTGTCAGGCTCCAGAATTGGGGTGTGTGGGGAGCCTGCAAGTTGTCAAGGGGAGATATATTTATATGTGTGTGTGTGTGTGTGTATGTATGTATACACACACACACACATATATGCATACACATACATGCATGGGGTCTTTTATGGGGGGATAATAGGTCAGACCTTAGAACAGCTTTAGGAAAATGTGTATTATTGAGTGGGCGGGGGGGGGAAGGAGAGAAGGAAGCGTTGGGTAACCTGAAAGGATGGGGAAGGAAGGAAAAGGCAGCCCCCTCCCCAATAGGGTGGCTGTCAGGCTCCAGAATTGCAGTGTGTGGGGAGCCTGCAAGTTGTCAACGGGAGATATATTTATGTGTGTGTGTGTGTATATATGTATGCGTGTGTGTGTGTATGTATATGTGTGTGTGTGTGTATATGCATGCATGTGTGTGTGTGTATATATATATATGTGTGTGTGTGTAATACATATATATATATATATATACACACACACACACACACACACACACACATACATGCATGGGGTCTTTCAGGGGGGTGTAATAGGTTAGACCTTAGAGCAGCTTTAGGAAAATGTATATTATTGGGGGGGGGAAGGAGAGAAGGAAGCGCTGGGGAACTTGAAAGGGTGGAGAAGGAAGGGAAAGGCAGCCCCCTCCCCAGTGGGGAGGCTGTAAGGCTTCAGAACTCGGTTATGTAGGGATTCTGCAAGTTGTCAAGGGAATACACATACACACACACACACATATACATATACATATACATACACAGGCAAAGCACATACATTCACAGTCTTTCAGATCTTAGAACAGCTGTAGGAAAATGTGTACTGTTGGGTGTCTGTCAGGAGCGGGGGTTTCTTAGCCAGGCTCCCTTGGAATTCTGGGGATCTGTGGGAGATGGTGATTTCCAATAAACAAACAAACAAGTGTTTGAGCTGCAGATATAAATAATTTTCCTGCAGAGATTCCTTGAGACCTGAAAATTTATTTCATGGGTTTCTCCAGGGCAGTGGCTCTTAACCTTTTCTTTACCAGGGACCTCATTTAAATATTTTTTGTTGCTTATTTATTTATTTTTATTTATTTAATTATTTATACCCCGCTCTTCAGCCACAAGGCTATCAGAGCGGCTTACAAATTGTTTTAAGCAATAGCTATTTACACATCTACACTGCATTAAACAGTTTCCAATGTGTTAGCTAATTGCCCCCCCCCCACAAGCTGGGTACTCAATTTACCAACCTACGAAAGGATGGAAGGCTGAGTGAACCTTGGAGCCCGCTGGAATCGAACTTGCAACGTGGTGGCTTGCAGGACTGGCATTTAACCACTGCGCCACCAGGGCTCCCAAGACTGCTGCAGACCTCCAAGACTTAACTCAAGATTTAAAACCCTAACAACAACAACAACAATAATACAATTACACCATCCATTAATTCTTTCCTTGGAGGCACTGCAGGGAGGCACTCCCTGGGGGTCCATGGACTACAGGTTAAGAACCACTGTTGCAGGGTGAAAAGATTGCAAAAGGCTGGTCTGGAGGCTGAAGGGAGTGGAAAAGAGTTTAGGGAAATCAGGGTTTGAATTAAAGGGGATGGTTGTCTCCTTTACCTTTTGTGATAATCCCTTGCTTTTAAGCGTGCAGTATGATGTTGGGGTGGGGGCATGGCTGAACTAAATTGCATGGGGAAATTGCTGGTGGGCTCAGGCTTGAGGACTTAATTAGTGTCTCTACCTCTCCTCCCCTCTGTCTTTTCCTTGTAATTTGAGGAAGAGGCTGTTGGAGTTCTGCAAGACTTTATGTGGTGTGTAGCTCTTAAAAAGGGTAGCAGGCAGGCTGGGTGTTGAGAGGGAGGGGGGAAAAACACTAGCAGAGTCCTTTTGTGATGCTAATTGTGTGGTTGTTGTTGTGTGCCTTCAAGTCATTTCCTACTTATACTGACTCAAAGGTGGACTATTACAGTTTTTTTTTTTTTTTGGTAAGATTTGTTCAGAGAGGGTTTTGCCTTTGCCTCACTCTGAGGGTGTGAGAATGTGCTTCCCAAGGTCACCCAGCAAATGTATTAGGACTTGAAAAAGCAGTTGGGTTTCCATGTCAAAGTGGGGATTTGAACCCTGGTCTCCAGAGTGGTAGTCCACCACTCAAGCCACTATACCATGCTGGCTCTCTTTATATTAATTTACTAAGATATTATAATTATCAAGTTTACCAGTTATTGTGATAAAATGATATAATGGAGTCCTGTAGAACCTTTAAGATTAACTGAAAAAGAAATTTATAGTGTTAAGTTATTGTGATGTGATCTCTGGTGTACATTGGGGAAACAACCTATCATCATACAAACTTGGTTTGGTGGAGTTGGTTGCTGTCTGTTTCATGCAGTTTAGATTCAATAGTTTTTCAACTGCTGCAAGATCTTGTATAGTTCAGTGGGTTTCCCTCATATCATGTTTTTTATATAATAGACAATCAGTCCCTCTGAAATATATGCATTGACATTAAGGGCACACTAAGGTACAGAAGTGTGCTTAGAAAGTGGGGCACATGGATATATGTGTCTTGGCTATGGCTGTTGCAGGAATCTAAGGAATAGTCAATACGTTGTGCACACAGGGGCAAAAATAGGGTGAATACTCCTGAGTGATGGTAGGGGTGGAGGGGGACAGGAATGAATAGGGAGGGAAAAGGTTAGGGTTGCAATGGGCATGTAGTGATTGCTCTAGGAACATTGGAAGGAATGTGACTGTGTATCTGCGGCTGCAGTGTAAAAATGAGTAGAGGGATTTATAGGATGTGCGTATGAATTATATATATTCAGACAGTGGTATGAGGTTGGGGAGTAGGAAAGTAATATGGCTATGAAGAAGTGGTGGGACTGTTGCTTTTTAAGGGTAGTATTAGTGTGCATTGTTATGTGTATGCCTTCAATTAGTCTGTTGCCTTTTGATGACCCCATGAGTATTCTTAGGCACAAAATACTCAGAGGCGATTGTCCTTATTCCTTCCTCTGAAATATAGTCTACAGGAACCAGGTATTCATTGGTGGTCTTCCATCCAACTACTAATCTGGGCTGACCCTGCTTAGCTTCCAAAATCAGACAGGATCTGGTGCCTTTCGGGTGTTTATTCTTTAGTCTGTTTGATTTCACTATCCGGCTCCTTTGTCAAATGACAGGTCCATTTGCCAAGTAAGAATTCAGTCATCTATCCCAGTTGTTAGCACTGTAGCCAAAACTTGTCTCTGATCACCACAAGAGAAAGGCAGCAGCATTTTGCAAAAAGAAATACATAAATATTAAAACATTGTTATCAGTAGAGTGACCCTTGATTTCTGGTGTATTGGGCAGAGGGCCATAATAGAGGAGGACCTAGCAGAAAAATAGGGCTGGTATGTCAACATAGGCTAAAATGTGAGAGATTATCACACTACACTGTTATAGTGCTATTATTCCACTTTAACTGCTCTGGCTGCCTCCTGTGGAACCCTGGGATTTGTAGTTGAGGGAGGGGCATTTAGAACTCTCAGCCCTTTCATTTTTATACTTAGCTGAAATGAAGCCTTAAGCAGATGTACCTGCATCCTATTTGTGACCCCCTACATACTCTTATTTCTCCTGGATGGCCATCCTTATTTTTCTCACCCTCCCTTTAACTTTAATTTTAAAAAGATAGTTCCTGAAAAGACCTGATTTTGCTTTATGTAACGTGTACTCATGCTGTAATAAAAATTCTTGACAGTGGGTGCAGAGGGGAGAGTCCTCTGGGGACATACTTTGGAGCAGGGTTAGATACAGAGGGGGATGTGACCTGTATAGCCTAAGGCTGAGATGTAAAGGAAACAGGCTGTAGTGGAGCTAGGGTTAGGGTAGGAAGACACTGAGTGATGGAAGAGGTAAGAACTAAAGCTAAGTCAGAGGTGATTGCTAAATTCAGAAGATCTTCAATATCTGAATGTGTGTGGAGCTCAAACTGGAAGTATGAGCAAGGTAGTGTTAGGGTTGTGTAAGACTGACATTATTGGGGAAAGGTATGAAGTTTCAGAATGCTGGGGAGCTGTGCCTCTGATTGAGGTGACTGTTTGGACATTTGGAAAACGAAGTTATGTAACACTTGGAATGATTAGCATGCATGTGGTCTGCACATGGCTCTGTGGCTGATTAGTTTTCAAGAGAAAGATGTTTGCACCAATTGTCATTTCTTGACCTAAAAGGGATTAAAGTAGGAAAGTAGAGTGAAAGGGGAACTTCTTGCTCAGAAAAGTTTGATGCAGAGAGAGAAGTGCTTGAACAAGGAAAGAGACAACTGTGCCTTGTTTGACACTTAGTTGTGTGGTGTGTGTGTGTATGTATGTGTGTAAATGAGAGAACTAAAGGGTACGAGAGTGAGTGCATACTAGTGACCCCTGTGACACTATTTCACCTTTTACTTTTGGACCCTGAAATGAACTTGGACATGAATACCTATGTTTGCTTGCTCTGTGTTAACTGTTGTAAGTGAACTCTGTCCACTCTGTATATTCTACTTTGTCTGAAGCACCAAAAAGGATTAGAACTTGCTCTTATTAGTGAAGGGTTTTTTAAATATTAGAAATGATTGTGTTCTCCTGGAATCTACTTTGCTGATTTTTAGAGGATATCTGTATAATACTTTTCAGTGCTATTCGTTTAATGTTGTTGCAGAAAAATGACATACTGTATATGCTGGAAGTATCCCTCGCTGAGAAGTTAATTTGTACACTAGAAAGCTCATCCATCATACATGCTGCATTACTTGGACTGATACTTAGCTCCACTCGCTGCCAGTTTGTTTCCGGGCACAATTCAGAGTGGTGCCTATGAACTATATGGCTCAGGTCCCAACTATCTGGCAGATGATATGCCCTTTATGAGCCTACCTGGGCCCTGAGATCTTTGGGGGAGGCTCTTCTCTCAGTCTTACCAGTGTCGTGATTTGTGGGAGTACAAGGCGGCTTTCTTGATGGCTGTCCCCAAGGCTCTGGATCCCTTCCCAGAATGTCCCTCTCCTTGCTGTCCTTCCATTGGCAGGCAAAGGCCTTTTTATTCTTACAGGGTTTTAAAACATGAAATGTTTAAAGAACAGGCTGAGGGTGCTGTATTGTTTTAAACTGAACTTGTTCTTAAGTGTAGGTTTAAATTGTTTTAAAATTGTGAATTGTTTGTAGTTTCATTATAATGTTCACTTTTTGTATGTTTTTAGCTGTACAGTATTATTTTTTTAATATTGTAAGACACCTTACAACTCCCAATTTTGGGAGAAAAATGGGATATAAATATAATAATAATTCAGAGCCAATGTGATGTAGTGGTTTGAGTGGGAGACAAAGGTTCAAATCCGTGCTTGGCCATGGAAACCTTGGAAAAGTCACACACTCTCAGCCTCAGAGGAAGGTAAAGGCAAACCCCCTCTGAATAAATCTTGCTAAGAAACCCTGTGACAGGTTCCCCATAGGGTTGCCGTCACTTAAAAATGACTTTAAGGCGCACAAGAACAAAACAGTAATCTGCTTTGTGGGGAGATTGAGAAGAAGAACAAAAAGGAGCTCTCTGTGTAAGTCACTATTGGCTCCTTTGCTCTCCTAAATGCGAATAAGCAGTTTCCTATAATGAGGCACCAACACTTGCCCTGTAAGGTATCTGTCTTCCAGACTTTGATTCTAATGGGTCACATCTAAAACGTAGAGGAAAATGTGCTTGAATGTTATGTGTGTTGTGCTTCTTGGGCTAACTGGTCACTCATGTGCAACCACCAGTATTAAGATGTGGGCAGATGTCTGAACAGCTGTGGCTCATTGGTGCAATTCTTCCCACTTAGGTATGGTCTCTTAAGGTTTCTGTTGCCTAAGATTAGAACTGTGATCAAGGCCATTGGAAATACAAAAGAAAAACGATTTTAGGCTGGCTCAAACACTTCGCTTGTTTTTATCTAGTTTGTAGAGATGAGTCATAAGAGCAGCCTACCCCCAAACCAGGTGTAGTTAGTTGAAAATATTTCAATTCACGGTATGTCATATTTAGAACAAACCCAACATTAGTCATTGAAATGAATGGGACTTGTTAGTTTGTGGACAAACATTGGATATAGCCCTTTGTCACAGTGCTTGACAATCTGTATTTGCATATTTACATTGGTGCATTAGCTTATCCTACAAATACAGATTTTATTTGTAGGCTGTCCTCTATATATGTCCTGTATTTTGAATTCTTAGTTCTTGGATTGACATGTTGAGCTTCTTTACAGGAGAGTAGATTTTGATTGAACATTAAAAGAAACCTCTTGACAATAAGAGTGGTTGGGCAATGGAACCAATTCCCTTGAGAGATGGTGAAGTCTCTTTCTCTGGACATCTTCAAAAAGAGGCCTGACAACTACCTGCTAGGAAGCTTTACCTGAAGATCCTGCAATGAGCTGGGGGTTGGACTTGATGGCCCATGAGGTCCCTTTTAACTCTACGCATCTATGATTCTATGAGACTAAATTTTTACATCTCCATACCAATATGACAAGTCCCTTTGGAAGTCTAGAGGTGCTTTGGTGCAAGGCTTTTATCCTGCCAACACAGGATAAGACGATGCCTTTGTCTTTGCATGACTTCTCATTTTATTCTTGGAAGTGTTTCAGAACCTATTTTCCTTTCAAAGGAGCCATGATCATGTTGGTAGCCATTTATTGTGTCTCATTCCTTTTCTTCCATCAGTTTTTAAGATCGGTGTCAATGTTTAGGTTTCTTGAAAGTTCTTGACAAATACAGAACTGCATGGAGCTGACAGTGAGATACCCAGTGGACTGCAGTAATGATTTCCCTCTGAGACAAGTGGTTTGAGAGACAACTCAACCATAGTTGCAATGCAAGTGAAAACAATGCGTCTTATTGCTTATACGGCAGAAGAATATGGATTCTTTAATGTTAAAGTCCTAGTAAATATGGGACTATATTATTACTTCAAAATGGACATTTAGGAATATGGGATGACGTGTCAAGGATGATGCTCAACTCTCCTAGTTCTTGTTGCTCATATAGAGAATAACATGGTGTTTAAGAGAGATATTTTGTTGAGAAATGCACTGAAAGAGAGTGTTTATGATCCATGTGGCGTGTTACCTCAGTAGTTGATTTTCCACATGTGGGTGTCATGCTGGTAGAGGTTTGGACAGTACTTATTGTTTGAAGTGCATTTGGTGAAATTGTATTGCTTACCTCCAAATGAGTAGTTGCTGTGCAGAGAGCTGTATAACAACTTATCTTACTAATATAGGCTGTGAGTAGTTAGTGCCCAATATTTTCCTTGCATCAACCGCACTTTTCTCTGTGATGATAAGTGGCCAATTTCAATAACAGTTCCTTGAAAATAGCTTGGTTCAGCTAACTTGTTAGACTTTGTTGGTTTATTATACCCCCCTTTGAATGCTGAGAGAGAGTAGAATAAACTTTAATATGCATAGTAAAGAACTAACTTTACATTTCAAGGAGAAAAGCCAGCTTAATTCATAGGTTTTTTCATGTTTTTCCCTGAGCTGTGAGGCTGCGTTCTGGAAGAGTTTATTCCTGACGTTTCACCTGCATCTGTGGCTGGCATCTTCAGAGAATCGTGGCGTAGGGGTGTGTGGGGTTTATACACTGTGAGTTCCTGTTGGACAGAATATGTAAATTTGTGTATTTGAATGCATATCAAAGGAGGATTGGTGCAAGGAGGATTAGTATCTGTTTCTGTTAGGCGAATGGTCCATTGTCTGCTGGAAATCCTCCTGTCCCTGGGTGAAGTTCATTTGCATGTGTTGAGTTTTGATTTTGGTGTTTTTCAGAACTGGTAGCCAAACTTCGTTTACTTTAGGGTTTCTTCTTTCCTGTTGAACAGGACACCTTCAACAATTTGCAGAAAGTAATGTCAAAATGCTGTTGGAGGAAGGCACTTCTTTGCATGTGAAAGAAAGATGTATGTTAGGATGGTGAATCAAAGAAGAACTTTGATTCAATTCTATATTTGCTTTACTGTGTTACTTTGTCTACTTTGTATTGTGTCACCCTATGATAAGGAGTAACAGAAAAGGAGGTCTTGAAGGGCTTTAGTTGTCTCTTTAAATCAGTGCCCAGTCTTTTGAACACTGCCAATTGGAATTTTGTTCCCAGAATATTTCAGTATATAATTTATGCTCATTTATCCCGTGCATCTGGTATCACTAGACAAGTATGTGTAATGAAATAGAGTTTAGATTTGTATAACCTAGTATTAAGCTTGTTTTTTGTTATCTGCCCTCAAATTGGCTTAAGCTTATGGTGGCCATATGAATGAGAGACCTCCCAGTCCTCAACTACCCTGCTTAGATCTTGCAGACTCAGGGTTGTGGCTTCCTTGATTGAATCAACCCACTTGTAATGTGGTCTTTCTATTTTCCTGTGCCTTCCACTTTACTGAGCTTTTGTCTTTTCCAGAGAGGCACATCCTCTTATGATATGTCCAAAGCATGACAGCCTCAGTGTAGTCATCTTGATTTGCTCTAAGATCCATTGCAGTTGTCCCTTCATATTCACTGGGGTTTGGTTCCAGGACCCGCCGTGGATACCAACATCCTTGAATACTCAAGTCCCATTATATGCAGTGGCATAGCAAAATGGTGTCCCTTATATAAGATGGCAAAATCAAGGTTTGCTTTTTGGATTATTATTTCTTAAAGAATCTTTTCAAGCTATGAATACTTAAATCCATGGATACCAAATCTGTGGATACGGAGGGACAATTGTAATTTGTCATTTTAGAAGTCCATGGTATCTGTAGAATTCTCCTCTAGAACCACATTTCAAATGAGTTTCTATCAGCTTTCTTCATTGTCCAGCTTTCACACCTATATGTCGAAATTAGTATTAATAACAGTATTAATAATTCAAGTTAATGATGTGGGAGTAGAGGTCATTCAAGACTCTCAAAGGGCAAGATTTGTTCCTTGAATAACTCCTCAGCCAATTCAGTTGCCTTTCTCCTCCACAAACATTTTATTGTGCTAAACAGTCAGAAAATTGCAACACCACAGTTTTCTTCAGCTGTGTTTTCTGAACTGGAGGGAGAGCTTATTTTCTAGCAATTCTGAGAACTGAATGCTTTTTCATATTATGCAATACAAACATATCACTTATGCAATACAAACATATCACTTAGCTCAAGAAGGGAGATGTAATGTGATCAAAGATATTTGGTGGTCTTTGAATCTGCATCTCTTATGTGAAAATACAGTGCTCTACCACCACATCTTATTGGCTCTTAGAGTTACAGTTCAGCAAGCCATCCCCGTATACTGTATTTTGATTTTCCCTCTTCATATTGTTTTCCCATGGATCCTTTCTCACTCTTGTTCTTGGAAGTTTGGCTTTTGTTTAATTCCCTGACTCCATCTTGTATTCTGTCATGTTCAGCTGCATCTCCAACTCATGGAGTAGCTTCTCACACATCAGTGGGATCTGACAAAAAAACAAAACCAAACCACACTACATAGGCTTGCAGCTGTGGAGGCCGTATTATAAGGGGTCTTATTTTATTATACATTATCTTTTCTTGTTTTTTGAGAACCACTACTCATGAGTGCCTGGCAGCACAGCAACTGAAGAAAATGATTGCATTCTATTTTAGAAACATAACTAACAACTTGGCAATAACATCCTTCAGCCAATGGTCTAAAAATAATTTGAGAAGTTCCTTCTAGATGAAAGCACAGTGTTTTCTAAAAGTACAGATAACCCTACTCATTGCACATACCCTTCTGTTGTGCATTGTGAATAAAGAGTTTTACAAAATGCATATGAACAGGGAAGGAGGGAGAACCAAATCTGTCCTTGGAAGGGGTATCTGTAGGTTTCTGACACTGCATGCCAAGCACTTACGAGTAAGGAATATATAATCAGTTGCAATGTAGTTTAAATGTTACTTGAACATTACACAGAATCCTGTGTGTAACAATGAAAATGAACAGTGGCATGTTGGAAAGCCAGTTAAGAATATCTTTGTTCCAGCAACATAGACTCTTGATTCTCCTATTGTTCAGATACTGCCACAGTAAGAAGCTGTCTGTGAGAAAAGGGAGAGGAATGTGTGATGAACATTACATGTGCTGTTATGAGTTCACAAACACGAGAGACTGTCTGTTCTGTTCTGTACTGCACTCTGGGGGAAATCACTATAGCTGTGACATAGAGCTGGCATTGCAACATGTCTGAGAGCACAGCATGTTTGCAAAATTAGTTGTCTATGTGGCATTGCCATGAAATCAAGGACTCATCTGGTATATTAGGTCAAGAATCCATAATCTGTAGTGTTTGGCTTGTGTGAAACCATAGGTGTCTCTTGGGAACCTTACTAATCAGGGCCTGAAGGCAATAGCCTTCCCCCTGACTTGTTCCCATTATTTGGAATGCAAAGGCACACTTCCTTTGAACCTGGAGGCTCCATCTTGAAAGCTTTCTATTCCATGTAAACTGTTGACCATTGCCATACTTTGTGGTAAAGAATTACATGAGCCTATTATGCATTACATGGCCAAATTCTTTCTTTTGCATATTGCTGGCTCTCACAATCAGTTGGATTGGCTGTCCATGGGTTTTACTGTCAGTGCTTCGCCATTCATAATAATATTATAAGCTCTGTTGTCATCTTTGTGCTAAACTATGTCCCTCCCCCCATTTTACCTTGTTGGGATGATGCTCCAGCCCTTTGTTCTTCTGACTGCCCCTTTCTTCATCTTTTCTACCTTAGTAATACCCCTTTGTTATTCTTGATTTGTTTCTAACCTTTGTTTTCTTTTACAGTGTTTTTGTTTGAATTCTGCTTTGTAAGCCACTTTGGCTTATTTGTTGTGAATTATCGGGAGTGAAAGTGTTAAACTGGGCAACCAGAATTGTACACAACATTTCAAATGCAGCCATACCATAGGCATGAAGAAATTCTTCTTGTCATGTACAGTATTTTTTTGCAATAGCAGTCTTCATTCCCTATCAATAAATCTCATTAAAAGTGGCACAGTCCACAGCTTAATGTGATGACTCAGTTTTTAATGGGTAGAAAACTCCCATATAATTAGAGTAGGGTGTGTTTTGATGCTTGTTGGAAGATTTCTGGTCATAAAAAGTAGATGCATTACTGGTCAGAGAAGTGCACATTTAAATATTTAAACAATAAGAGTCTTCAGTCTCCATGGATATACTGAATTAAAACAATGTATGCAAAATGCCTTGTGAAATTGATAGTAGCAGTTAGAGTATCATGAAAGTACTGCATGAGAAAACCTAATAGCCAAGTTAAGACTGTTTTTTTTTTTTAAAGATGCTGTCTGCATCATATTAATTTGGATTTCTGGTAGAGATGCAGTTGTGAGTTACTTGTGAAATATGCTTTTATTGGACATGGCTCTTCCTGGAAAAAACTCTACATGGTTTGGAGCAAGCACCTGCTCCCAGATCTCAAAACCTTGTGATAACGGACAAGCTTTATCTACTCTTGTTGCTTAGTCACAGTTCATATAATACTTTGCTGTCCTGTGACACCCTTTTATCTTAGCTGCTCTTTGTTTATAACCTGCCCTATATCTGAAGGTCTGATGTGATTACAGTTGTCCCTCTGTATCCACGAATTTGGTATCCATGGATTTAAGTATTCACGGCTTGAAAATATTTTTTAAAAAACTAATAATCCAAAAAGCAAACCTTGATTTTACCATCTTATATGAGGGACACCATTTTGCTATGCCATTGCATATAATGGGACTTGAGTATTCATGGATATTTGTATCTGCGGGGGGAGGGGGTGGGTGTTCTAGAACCAAACCCCAGCAAATATGAAGGGACAACTGTATCATGTATAAAATTTTTCTTAATTAGTTGCATTTATATATCAAGGTGATTTTCCTGGGGTAGCTGCATGTTCCTGTATGTACTTGGACAAATGCTTCTCACACGCCGCCTGTGAGCAAAGCCCTGTGTGGGTAGCAGACACCTGGCATTCCCTGGCATATTTGGGAGCAGAGAGAAAACACAGGATTTGCTCCTACACAGATAGATATGTACCCCACCCCAGTGTTAGGAAAATATGTACCCCACCCCAGTGTTAGGAAGGATGAGATTATCACAGTTGCTATGTGGAGCCATCAGCCTCTCCCCTGACTCCCATTTCATTTTGTTGCTTGCTTGCCTTCAGCTTGAGGTCTACAATGTTTGGGATAGGAATAATTGAACTTGGAGGAAATTTACCACAGTCTCATTCCTCCCTTTGTCCCAAACCTGCCAAGTTATTTAGCTTGCTCTGGACTTTCAGCCTGCAGCAACACTCCCCCCACTTTTGGGGTCTCCAGCATAGGTCCTGTTGGGTGCTGAGCAACAGGCCTCTTCAGTGCTCTCCACTACTAGGTTCTATAAAGGGAAGTCTGGATGTACACAGGAATACAGATGGACCAGTGTGCATGTATGTGTAAGTGTGAGGGAGGTCATCCTGGCTGGTGGGTAGCCTTGTGCATGTTATCACTGTCACCAGAAACCCTCCCCCCTCATTCCTCTGTGTGTGTATGTTTATTTCCAAACTGTTGTTAGCTACCCTGATTTGAATGGGTATGGATAGACAAGAATGCAAGTACTTGTGTTCACAAAATACTCCTTAACATTGGCCTTGTTTTTAATGCTGTGAATTGTTTATTTTAATTTGTAAACCATCTTGGATCATGGGTTTGGGAGAAAGGCAGGTGGTGATGATGATGATGATGATAGCTATAGAATGGGACACTGAAAAAAGAAACTAAAGGATTTATATTTGTGGCTCAAGAGCAGGCACTTCAAACAAATAGCATCAAGGCAAATACTGAAAAAAATAACTATGGATAGTAAATGTTGTTCTCTTTAGCAGTTCTTGCAACAAGATTATACAAACCGGATATAAGAAATGTGATAAAGTTGATGCACTGATACATTGGCATCTGCAAAAACTATGGTTTACCATCCTCAAAGATCTGAAGGGAAATAAACCCTTCAGTTTATTTTACATTGTAATGTAAAAATCCTATGGGACTTGCAATATTTACTTAAATGAGTTTTTTTGCTGAGGTATAGAAATGCCTAGGTTTGCTGTATTTCAGTGCTACTCAAAGTGGTGGCCTGTGGAACAGTGCTGGTCCCTGGAGAGCTTCCAGGAAAGAAGGAAGGAATTGTAGCCAGTGGGCACAAAATTGTAGCAGTCCCTGGCCCCTTGGGAGAAAACAGTACTTAAAAGTACATGGTTAGTTATTGGTTATACAAATCATTTGCTGTATGGTCTTAAAGATCTCTTCCAAAGTGGGAGCTATGTCCAATTCATTTTTTATTGGTTTTTGTATCATATGTTGGATAGCTGAGCCTTGGACTACTTGGTTGGCTGCAGAGCTGATTGGGCTGGAAGTCAACCTGAAGAAAACGGAGGTTCTCTACCAGCCTGCACCACAGGACGAACACCACCATCCCCACATTGCTGTCGGCAAATCTGTGCTTAAGTCTGTGCAGCAGTTCACATATCTGGGAAGCATCATCTCCTCAGATGCCAAGATTGACAAAGAGATCGATCATAGATTAGCAAAGGCATATAGCGCATTTGGACGACTTTACAAAAGAGTCTGGAGTAACAAACACCTGAGGCGAAGCTGTCCTTGAGCAAGCAAGGATCACCAGCATTGAGGCCATGATATTGAGACCACAGCTGCGCCGGGCAGGGCACATTTCTAGGATGGAGGACCATCACCTCCCAAAAATAGTACTCTATGTGCACTCGCCACGGGTCAGTGTAAGAGGGGCGCTCCAAAAAAGTGATACAAGGACTCCCTGAAACAACATCTCAGGCTCGGCCAAATTGATCACCAACAATGGTCTGCCCTGGCCTCACATCGGGAGGCATGGAGATGCACTATCCACAATGCTGCAGCTGTATTTGAGAGCTCACGCCAAACAAGTCTTGAATAGAAATGACAATGCTGAAAGAATCACAACCCGGAAACATCACCCAAGGAGACCTTCTGCTGTGCTTTCTGCAACCGGACATGTTTGTCTCAGATTGGCCTTTTCAGTCAGAAAGCGCGGGATGAGTCCTTCCTGAATCTTCGTTTGTGAAGAAAAGCCAGAGATACAAATCATTTGAACCAGAGATGAAGAATTTATGGCCTTTCATATATTGCTGAACTGCAGTTCTCATCATCCTTCACTATTGGCCAGGAAAGCTGGTACTGATGGAATTGGGGACCCAATAATACCTGGAGGGTCACAGGTTCTTATCCTAAATGAAACCATTTGACCAACTTGAAAAGGGTTCTTGATGGTCCAGAACATTTTAATTTCTAATAACACTTACAGGAATTTGTGTAGAAGGAATGTTTTCTTTTCCCACCCTTGGGAAATAATTTTTGGTTGTTTATATGCCTTCGAATTGCCTCTGACTTAGGAGTGCCATGTCATAGGGTTTTCTTGGTAAGATTTATTTAGAGGAGGGTTGCCATTACGTTGCCTTCCTCTTAAGTTTAGAGAGTGTGATTTGGGTGTCCTTTGCTAAGCAAGGCTTCAAACCATGGTTTCTTGGTGACCTGGTCCAATGTTCAAACTACCACATTCTCCTTCTGAAATGATGTCTGCGTGGCAAACATATGCATCATAAAAATATTGAAGTGTGTTTTCAAGATGTTCATAATCTTAGACAACCTACACAGAATTTTCATATGAACAGTAAAGTCAGGGTGATAACCATAGTAATTTTTTGTGTGAAGGGGATTTGAGTGTCTCATAGATCTATATTACATCTTTGATTTGCTTCAGAATAAAAGCCAAGTTATAATTGTCAACTAGCATAAAATAATTTGGCCTATTGACATAAAAGTCTCTATGATTTTAACTTGGCTAAAGTGAGTTGATGAAGCAAGCTAGTACTTGGGAACAAATTAAGCTAGAGGAATATAGAAGTATGCATACCTGTGGGCCTAAACAGTAGACTTTTCCAGCTTACTGAGAAGCTGTTCACACCTATATGAATCATACCTTTTTGGAGAAAAGCAAAAAACTAACAAAAAACTTCTCAGCTTTTTCTGTAAGCAAATTTTAAGTAGCTTTGTGACATAATGTGGATGATAGATGAAGGATTTAAAAACAGAGAGCTCCATCTATCTGGTTTTGTGACCTCTTAATAGAATCTGTAATTGTCTTTAACACGTTCAACTGCATATGCACAATCTGCTCAACTTCTTATATAAAGAAAATAGAAAACCTGGCTTGGCTTTGAACTGGCTTGGCTATGAACAAGTGCAAAGATGACTACTTGCTAAGATTATTCAAAATGTGCTTTCTGAACTGAGATTTCTTAACGGAGTGCTCAAGTGCAAAAAAGGATTTAGCTAGCATTTTGTGTAGTAGTTATTCCAGCTATGCAAAAACTTGCCAGCTGGGTGGTGAGATGGGGCTGGAGGGCAGTTAATGATTACCACCTTGTTTGAATTAAAATAATGTTTATCGTAGTTGTAGGAGATCTCCGTAAAAGTAGAATTGCTTTACTGGTATTTTCTCCTTTATTTACAAGCTCAAAGGGTGAGCAGTTGCCTAACCAGTGTGGCATAGTAGTTTGTGTGTTGGACAACAACTCTGGAGACCAGGTTTTGAATCCCCACTGGGCCATGAAAACCCACTGGGTGACCCTGGGCAAGTCACACACTCTCAGCCTCAGAAAACCCTGTGATAGGTTCTTCTTAGAGTTGCCATAAGTTGGAAATGATTTGAAGGCACACAACAACATAAAGAGCCCATGGTTTTTAATGGGATGAAGGGGAAGACAGAAGCTTCCAGATGGAACGTTCCACTTGTTTCAGCTGTCTACAAGCAGTTGCAGCAGAGATAGTTTTTGAGGGTGTCTTTGGGAGGGAAGGGGACAGTTCTCAGTTAAAAAACATAGCCAGTTACTGGTGAATTTGTCTGAAATGCCTTGTCTTCCATTTCTTCCTGTGTTGAAAAAGCTTGCTGTGTATATGAGAGTAGTTGTATAGATATTGGAAAAAGGATGGGATTAATCACTAGAAGAATGACTGTACTGTAAAGATTTCATAGTGCACTACATATATTAATACAAGAGTCCTCACAACTACACATATAACAAAAGGAATCTTTTCAGAGAGTTTTGAACCTAGGGAAACTGACTTTTTGGTAAGTAGATTTATTGCGTTTACACATCAATACTAATTGACTACTGTAAAGATCTGAAAGACATGTATCATCTCTCCCAAGTGCTTTGAAAATTTAGTGCAAGAGACATGATTTGCACCTTTCTGGATACTATTACATTCTATTCCACATCCACAATTGTATAAATATGCTTTATAACTTGAGTGTTTTAATATCATACTGTACTGCATCTGAAGAAGTGGGTTCATGCTAAAATAAAAAACCAGCCAGTCTTCAAGGTGCTGCCACATTCCTCTTTTCCCCCTTGCTGCTTTTCATGTGTTTTTCTACCTTGCTTGAATGCATCTGAAACCTTTCTTGGAAATTAGGAGAACCTGGCCAGGATGGGGCATGGTTTAGGGAAAAAAATAGCTCGCATTTGGTTGAGAGACACTTTCTAGTTCAGAATGCAGTGTGAACATACAAAAGGAAAGCAGCCTTTTCTGTGTAAGAGCTGTGGTCTGTTGGGATACTAGAAACTAAGCAAGTATTGTGAACTTCTTTGTGTTTATAGGAATATTTTGGTAGACAAGCCCAATGATCAGTCGTCGCGGTGGTCTTCTGAAAGCAACTACCCTCCACAGGTAAGTGCTTGTAATTTTTTTTCTTTTTGCTGTTTTGACTACCTGAAGCTCCCCCATCACCACCAAAATTAACTTTTGTGCAGCTGAACTCTCCTAATCCATACACAGTTGTTCCTCCATATCCACGGATTTAGATATTCATGGCTTCAAAATATTCTTAAAAAAATAATAATCCAAAAAGCAAACTTTGATATTGCCATCTTATATAAAGGACACCATTTTGCTATGGCACTGCATATAATGGGACTTGAGTATTCACAGATTTTGGTATCCACAGGGGGTCCTGGAACCAAACCCCAGCAAATATGAAGGGACAACTGTACATCCATTGTATGGAAGCCCTTTTTGTCTGTATGCTATTTTGTTAGGAGGGTTACGTTGATGCTGATATTTACATTGTGAGCATTATCAAGTAAGTGGTGGTTTTTTTTTTTTTTTTTAATATGATGGAGTTTGTGTGCCCTTCCCTGAGACTCGGCAGTGGAACAAGCTGTAGGAGCAGCTGGCATCTTGAAGTAGCACTTGGGCAGACAAGAGTAGTCAGACAATTTTAGGAAATGTGTAGCTTTGAATTATCATTTGACAGTTTGTACATGTGTGCGTATTCGTACCAGTAAAGTTAAAGCACTAGAAGGCCATATAAAAGCAGATGATGGTGTGTTTTGAACCCATTAATCCCCCCTCCCCTGCAATAATGAAATACACAATGCCCTTAAAGCTTTTGCAGCCAGGTATTCTGCACTCTTGCTATCATTTTTATTCATAGACTGACATTGAAGTAGAAGTCGTCCTGATTTTTCGTATTTGATTATAGTTAACCCAGTGCATGTGATGAAGCCATTAATTCATTATGAAAAGATTGTAGCGTATAGGTTTAGTTAACATGTTTGTGCTGAAGATGAACACTTTTATTTGAATGTGATGTGGAATTTAGTATCTTATTTTTGATACTTTTTTTAAATTTAAATTTTTTTTGGATAAAAATACTATTTAAATAAGTTTTTAAAAATTGAATTTTATCTTTTTTGTAGGTGAGGGAAGGAGAAAGTTGATGGGACAGGGACAGCCTGATGAGGAAAATAGTTCCTTTATATGCAAACCAATTTTAGTGCTCTTGCTTTCTTGGTAATGAAAGGTATATGAGTCCCCACCAGTTACTTTAAGATCTGCAAAGAGCTATAAAACTTCTGCGGAAGCACTGATCATAGTGTTCATGGTAACTAGGTTGTTGGTAGAGGTCTGGTCAGTTTATTTTTAGCATTAAATTTGAGCAAAAATGTATCTCAGAAGGTTGTTTTTTTAAAAAGTGTTCTAGCTAAAAATAACCAGCTAAATAATCCTTCTATCCTTCCTCCATGAGTTTACCAGATGGTCTTTAATAGTTCTTCTTGGCAGGAATTCCTCTTGTGATACTCAGCAATTTGACAATGATATGTTAATGTTGCCAGAGTATTCTGAAATCTTGTATTATTTAAAGCACCAGAAGACTTAAGTGAAATTGAGATTTGCTCTACCAACTGATCTTCAGATGTATAGTGACTGAGAGCATAATCAATGGAATTTATATTCTGAATATCAGAGTAGATAATTCTTAACCTGGATCTTGGCAAACGGACTGATTTGGTGTGGAAGGACAGTATATCCCTCTTTAAGTGGCAGTATATATGGTGTATATTTTTAATCAGACTAAGAAAGATAGTGGTTTCAAATGAGTAAAATTTCCAGATGTGCAGTGGGAAAAAGATAGCATATAGAAATAAATACAGCTAACATAATCAGACACACCAATAACAGGGTGGACCTGATTATGGTTCCTTTTGGTTAATGATGTAAGCTAATCTTTATATTCATGTTGAATATGAAAGTAAATCATGAGGAATTCCTCCTATATCAAAACCATTTTGAAGTGCTTTTAGGGATGCATAGAAGTTAGATGCAATCAGGCAAACATTTGCAAACCTACCTGTTCCCATGTGTGTGCTTGCAGAATGTTCACATATCATTTTATTCATTTAATACTAGCATTTATTTCTTGCTTCTCTGTTGTTACTACTTTTTGTTGTAATACACTTAAGGCTTTTAAAAGCATTTTTTGGGAAATGTTTATCTTGCAACCAAGGCTGTTAGAAACCCTCAGGGCAGCTCTCAACATGCAAAATCCATGAAAACATTGCATTGGTGCAATTTTACGAATTAGAAAAATTGAATTACTATAATTACAATTCATGGCAGGCAAATTTTTAGCATGAAAAGATCTGAACAAAATGCACACCGGAAAACATACAGACATTCCTCCACATTTGCGGGGTAAGCATTCATGGATTTGATTATTCATGGATTGAAAAAATATGTTAGGCATGTCTAGGTCCTTCAGTGTGATTCTGTGGTCAACTTATGCTGGATGTTGACCATAGAATCGTACTGCAGGACCTAGACATGCCTAGAGAAATGTTGTCTTGGGTAAAAAAAACAAAAAACCCCAAACAAAACAAAACACACAGCAGGCCTATATTTGTGATTTCCCCACTTTTGTGGGAGTCCTGTGTCCCTAACCTCTGTGAAAGTGGAGTGCCTAGTGTAATATGTAAAATGTGTTCAAAAATGGATGTGTCATACATTCAGATTCCTGTTTCCACGAAACCAATATCTGCAGTTTCAGTTAACTATGGGACACAAAATAGGGACACATACCATAGAGTTGTGCTGGAAAATGCCTACGCAGATGTTTTCTCTAGGCATCTTCTATGTCCTACAATACAACGGTGTGGTATGATTTTACTGAAAGTCCTATATTTTAATAGTTACACTGTTATTCATGGTTTCCGGTATCCATGGTAAGTCCGGATATGGCAATCTGATTGTACTTTTATTAGTGAGCCAAGGCTGATTAGATTCTGCTCCTTTTTCTCTGTATACTCCATTTCCTGCCCAGATTTTCTGCTTTGTAGTGTTTGGAAAGGAGTTCCTCTAGGTTTCTTATACTGAGGTGGTTGGGATTAGTACAGAATATAATTTTCCTAAATTCTTAACACATTCTGCTTAAATGATCCTTTAATTTGCTTTACGTTTCTCATTAGTGCTGGTTGTTTTGACATTGTTGTCTGACATATGTAAAACAAAAACAGAGACGCACATTTATTCTTTTGCCTTCTAGTATCTCATCTTGAAACTTGAAAGACCTGCCATAGTCCAGAGTATAACATTTGGAAAATATGAGAAGACCCATGTTTGTAACCTAAAGAAGTTTAAAGTTTTTGGTGGAATGAATGAAGAAAACATGACAGATCTATTATCTAGGTAAGAAGGATACTTCAGTGTGTCTGGGCATTTTTGTGTTTGTCTTTGTTTGCAAGAATAATAGAGCTGTGAGCATAGATACCCAAGTGTTGTAAAATCTGCCCCCAGTGAGATGCTCTAGTCTCTTCTTCTTTATCCCACATGCCAAAGAACATGGCTTCCAAAGAGAATCTGAGTGGTTTGACAGGTTTGTAAGAGAGTAGGTGGTTTTGGGTTATGTCTTGTTTCTCTAAACCTTTCCTTTTGTTTCATCCATTCAAAATGAGTAATTCGTACGTAGGCTGAGAAATAATTCTACACTCATTCCTAGTATATTTTAAAGAAAGTAATATCTACAAGTAACTGACTTTGAAGGGGAAAGTGTATTTCCTGATACTTTCTCCTGCACTATAAATGTCCTTTGTTGTGGGGTTGTGCTTATATTATAGCAGTCTATCCTAGCATGCTGTAGTATATGAATCAAGAACAATATAAAATGTTATCTGCTGGTTATCACTGAAATCCTTGGCAAGATTTAATAACCTTGTGTTTTTCTCTTTGCAGTGGCTTAAAGAATGACTATAACAAAGAAACTTTTACCTTGAAGCATAAAATTGATGAGCAGATGTTTCCGTGTCGATTTATTAAGATAGGTAAGTATCCTCCCTCCTGGCATTCATCCTATTAGCCCTCTCTCACCTCTATTCATGCTTGTGATGAGCCCTTTTTTGTTTCGCCATCTCTGTAGGCTGATTACCCAGCCAATGGAGTCAGACAGGAATGAAAGTCTTTTTCTTTTTCTTTTGGTAGCTTCAAAGCTTTGAAACTGTAATACACACTGTCCTTTTAAAGAAACTTTGGAAGAGTTTACAAAATATGGTATCTGTCTGGTCAAGAGCAAACTTGCAGAGTCTGTGATCTCTTTCGGCAGTCTTTAGAACACGTCTGGATTAGTAGTGCCTCAGTATGCAATGTAGGTTGACCCTTGGCTCTGAGTGACCTCAACCACATCTGGGCTTTAAGACCTTGGCACATAAGAGAAGCCATGCCATGTAACAAAAGGTCTATGTTGTGTGGTATCTGTCTTGTCACAGCAGCAATCTAGATGCTTTTGGAAGCTTGTAAAGATAGTCATGAAAGTGATGGCTATCTCTAGACATTTTTACTCAGCAGCTGGTAATCAGTGGTAGACTGGCCATGAACTCAGAGTTACGATATAACCATTGTGGGCAGGTCTACTGGCCTTTGATGTATCTGTTGTGCATTGTCTCAACCAGTCATGTTTTTCTGTTAAAAAAACCATTTGTGCTAGTAGTTATCAAATTTGGTGACAGCAACCTCTGTGAGTTTAAATATTCATTGTGAAAAGTACTTCTGTTAGTCCTATATTTAACTGCCAGCAAATGACTCTGAATTCTTGTATTATGGGAGAGGAGAAGATGTTGGTCCTCTTTCTCTTTTCCATGCACTGTTGTTGAACTTCTGTCATGTGCCTTTCCTTGTTTGTCTTTTTTTTTTAATTAAAAGGATGGCCATCTGTCGGGGATGCTTTGATTGTGATTTCCTGCGTGGCAGGGGGTTGGACTGGATGGCCCTCGTGGTCTCTTCCAACTCTGCAATTCTATGATTCTATGATTCTATGAAAAGGCTGCAAATCTGTGGCTTCATGTTGGGGAAGGTGCTCCATTCTGATAATTATAAGTCAAGAGGCATGACTTGTAGTCACATTTGAACCTGGGATCTTCTCATTTTAGAAAGTACATGGAGAAGAAATCATGCAAGGGCTGGAGAGCTGTGGATTGTTGTTAAACAGAGAAGTTGGCTAGAGGTAGGCAGCTGGAGGGTTGGTATGCATCGCCATTGAACTATCACTTACATTTCCTGTATGTAAACTTCCAAATGTTGCCCCTGGTAGTTCATTGTGCCATTTAGCTCATTTTGCTTTATTGGAAAACAAAATAGCATCCTCAGAGAGCTATGTTTATAAGCAGCCTTAGTTGATGTATGTTGCCTGTTTTGATAGAACACAGATTTCTCTGATAGATTCTGCTGTGTTCCAGTTCTGTTGCTTTAAAGCAGCCACTGAAACTAAGGAGTTATTTGGAAGGAGGGTTTCCTCTGCTTTACCTAAATTAAATATTTTTATTTAAAATGGGTAGTCCAAAGATAAGGGACCAGTTTCCTGGATATGCTTTGTAACACACGTCGGTGCATAAACTGGACTGGTATAATCAGTTTTTGAATATGTTACAGCGAGAGGTTTGATGTTTGTGTTTACTTGAAAATGGAACCATTCCAAAAAATGGATGAAAATGTGAGGGCAGAAGGACTGCGATGCTTCTTGTTCATGGATCACGTTGGCTTGAATTTGCCACTGGAAATAACTGTAACTGTGAAGTCTGAGTAGATATTTAAAACTTTGTCTACTGCATACAGGTCATGGTATATGTGAGAAATTCTCTCAGAATTGTCCACGGCTACCGCTGTTTTGGGGCTACCACTGTTTCGCCTTTCCTTTATATTTTCTTATGCTTTTTTTTTTAAACTAAAGCTTCTTAAATGACCGTTACTTTCTTCATCTCTTAATTCTTCATTTCTCCATAATTATATAACTTTATAATAGTCCCAAGCCATTAATGGTTTTAAATGTCATCTCCAGCATCTTAAATTCAGACTGAACATGTTTTGGTAGCCAGTGCAATTCCTTTAAGACTGAAGCTTTTGATCATCTTCAAGAGGAGGCCCAGGTAAAGAGCACTGCGGCTGTCTAATTAACCAGTGCATGAACTACTGTAGTTAGATTTTCCCTGTTCAGGAAAGGTTGTAGCTGTTCGAATAGTTGAAGTTGTCCCTAGCACTCTGAGCCACAGAGTTAATCTGGGCCTCCAATGTCAGAGAAGGATCTAGGAGTATCCAGTTCCTGGATCCAGTACAAAGAGCCTCTGTCTTATAAGGATTTCATTTCAGCTTATTGGCCCTCATGCAGCTCATTGTGGCATCCAGGGACCATCCAGAACATACACAGCCTGCAAACTACTAATGATCTCACCCAGCAGGTTCTTGTAGATAGTATCAAGCATTGGAGGTAGAATGGTGGTGGGATAGGATGGAACCTGTTGGGACAGCTTAATAGTCTTGGAAAGGAACAGCAATCCCCCAGTACCACTCTTTTGGACTGTCCCTGTAGATAGGAGCAGAACCACCACAACACAGTGCCTCTTACTCCCATCCAGCAGAACTGAACCAGTTGGATAAAATGGTCTGTAGTATCAAAGCCACTGAGAAATCCAGGAAGAGGGAAAGGGGAGCACTTTCCCTGTCTTTCACCCCAAGTATATCATTAGTCAGGGCACCCAAATTGGTTTTAGTACCATACCCTGACCTGACACGCATAGTGGATCCAGGTAATCTGCTTCCTCCACGAAAGTCTGGAGTTGACTAGTCACCACATGCTTGAGCACTTTGTCCAAATAAAGGATGTTAGCAATGGAGTGGTACTTGTTACATACAGATATCTGGGTCAAGGGAGGTTGTCTTCAGGAGCAGTCCCACTGTAGGTTCTTTCAAAGTGGCAGATATCCCCCTGCCCCCCCCCCCATGACAGTATGAAACACTTGCCACCCCTTGGATGCACCCATTCACCCAAGTTGGGCAAGGGCCACGTTTACATTTGGGAGGATGCATTGATTGAAACATCTTGTTTACTTCATTGGATTCAAACTTCTTTGTTTTTTACATATTTGGATTTGTTGTATAAAAAGGAAAGCAATCCAGGAATGCCAATTTACCTTTTAAATAGGTTGTGGGGCCTTCTGCACAGTTTAATGCAGAAACAACACCCCTGTTTTTCAAATCGCTGCAGTTGCCCATCCTTATATCATAAATATATATTTAATCTATTGTGTCCAGATTTGAGCTGGTCTTGACTCATAGAGATGATGGTGGGCCAAAAGGCAGGAACTGAGCTAAGGAATTGTGCGCGCATGCCAGTTCCTTCAAGTTGCCTGTTGACTTGTGGTGAACCTGTGAATTTCATAGAGTTTTCTTAGACAAGGAATACTCAGAGGTGGTTTTGCCAGTTCCTTCCTCTGATATATAGCCTGTAGCACCTGGTATTTGAGAGCAGTCTCCCATCCAAGTCCTAACCAGGGCTAGCCCTGCTTATCTTCCAAAATCATAGAATCATAGCGTTGGAAGAGACCTCAGGGGCCATCCAGTCTAACCCCCTGCCATGTAGGAATACACAATCAAATCATTCCTGACAGATGGCTATCCCGCCTCTGCTTAAAAACCTCCAAAGAAGGAGACTCCACCACACTCCAAGGCAGTGCATTCCACTTCTGAGCAGCTCTTACTGGCAGGAAGTTCTTCCTAATGTTTAGGTGGAATCTCTTTTCCTGTAGTTTGAATCCATTGCTCTGTATCCTAGTCTCTGGAGCAGCAGAAAACAAGCCTGCTCCATCCTCAGTATGACATCCCTTCAAATATTTAAACATGGCTATTATTTGCGGACCCAGACCTCTGAACCCGGGCCCCCTGGAGCAAAGTGGGAGGCAATCCCGGTGATGCCCACTCCCAGCCCCGCTGCCTGAGGATAGTGGAGGCGGTGCTCTGAAACCCAGCTCAGGTGAATCCGGAGGGGGGGGCTCCAGCCACTCTAGCCCGTCAATGGCCACCTGTAGCCTCGTTTGGGTGCAGCGCTCCCCAGCTGCGGCCGCTCCAGCCATCCCTCCACCAAGCGCCACCTCGGTTGCCACGGAGGACCCGGCACAATTTCGCCCACCCCAACCTCCCTGCCGCCTCTGGGGTGGGGTGGGGTGTGAAGCCGTGCTGCAGCTGGTGGGGGGGGGTCGGAGCACTGCCCCCATTACCTTGCCCATCCGGCTCCGCCGCCCCCCGACGTCTTTCTCCCTTCGGCTCTCCGGAACGTAAAGAGGGAGGAGAGCTGACGAAGCTGCCTTATATCAGCTCAGTCGCCCTCCCTCTTGCGTCATCCGGCCGCGCCAGAGGCCAGTCGGATATCCCGCCCTGTCCCTGGCTGCCGCTCCCTCCTTGCCACTTCTGACCACAAGGCCGGTTGGGAAGGAGACGGCCAAGATGGTGGCTGCCCAGGAAGACCATGCAGTCTCCCATTCCTCCCCCCGCTGGCCTGGCGACAGGGGAGTGCCAGAGGGCTCTCAGGGGGTGCCGGTTGGGCCACAAAAAGGCCCGCCGGCAATCGGCAAGCCCCCTTCCCCTCTCAACCTTCTCTTCTCCAAACTAAACATGCCCAGCTCCCTAAGCTGCTCCTCATAGGGCATGGCTTCCAGACCACCCACCATCCTGGTCGCCTCCTCTGGACACCTTCCAGCTTGTCAACATCCTTCCTGAATTGTGGTGCCCAGAACTGGACACAGTACTCCAGGTGAGGTCTGACCAAAGCCGAACAGAGTGGTACTATTACTTCCCTTGATCTAGACGCTATACTCCTATTAATTCAGCCTAGAATCACATTGGCTTTTTTAGCTGCTGCATCACACTGCTGACTCATGTTTAGCTTGTGGTCCACTAAGACTCCTAGATCCTTTTTGTGTGTACTGCCCTCAAGCCAGGGCACCCTTGCTATATCTGTGCATTTCATTTTTACTGCTCAAGTGTAGTATCCTACATTTCTCCCTGTTGAAATTCGTTTTGTTAATTTTGGCCCAGCTTTCTAATCTGTTGAGGTCATTTTGAGGTCATGTTGAGGTCACATTTGGATCAGATGGGATCTAGTGCCTTTATCTTATTTAGTCAGGCTCAGATGTAAGCAAAGCTTATTCCCTTTAAATCTTCCAAGTTAAAAACCAGACTTGTTAACTCAGTGAAGTGAAGTAGGCTAAGTTTTAGAATGTGAAGCATTTGTAGGAAAAGCGCTGTATAAATACTAGTGCTAAATACTTTTCCATATGATGTCTGTAAATTATTTTGGCTTTACGAGGTCTCACTTCATTGTAAATTAATGCGATAGACCCTCTTGATCGGTGCTGATTGGGCGGGTGATAGAAATGCTTTCAAATGGATATCCATCTTGGAACCTTTGTGACACTGTGCCAGGCAGTGCTCTCTGGATTAAGGGAATTGGATTTGTTTTAATAAAACAAGGACATCTCCTTTGCTTTGCATCATGATTGTTGGGTGGTCCTGCCTGTTACATATTATGAGCTGGCACATTTTCACCTAGACTGAGCTCATGTCCCAATTGAATCTGTTTTGTGTTACAAGTATTTGCAAGCCAGATGAATGACCACTCCAGTAAATTTGCTTTCGTGTTAATACTATTATTTTCTTAGGCATTTGGCTCCTTGATGTTCTCGTCATTTTAGAACCTTGCCTCTTCTTTCATCCTTTGATATGAAAGTTTTTTCTTAAAAATGGAATGGGGAGACATACATAGAAGCAGATTTTGGAGGAAGCAGTAGCATTTAGGGAGCAATTTCTATCTCTACATTCTACAGAAAACAGTAATGGTTCTCCCCTCTTCCAACTAATATGAGCTACATAATTTGCTTTTGAGTCATCAATTGCTAAGGTTGCCATTATCATGTCTGAATATACCAATGCACGGCATAGTATGGCTTAGTAACACTGTTCCACAGACTCTTCTGCTTGCCTGTCAGTCAACCATCATAACATCTATGTTCAGAGGCAGCATCTACATACCAGATGTTGTGGACAAATGGTAGTTTGGGATTTGGGGGACTGCAGCCTTCATGCCCTGCCCCCAGGCTTCCCAGAAACATCTGTCTAGCTGCTGTTGAAATTGGAATGCTAGACACAGATGGGTCTTATGGTCTCTTCTGGCAAGGCTGCTCTTAAGATGAATCTGGTGTCAGGGTAGAAAGCTAGCAGAGGCCTTCAAAAGAAAAGGAAGTTCTAAAATATTGATGAAAGTGATGATTCTGCTGTAGAGTTCTTTCAATTCAAGATATAGGGAAAGATTTTCCCAAGTATGAAAACACTCACTCGAGTTTCTATGGATCTGAAAATGTTCCAAGCCTGTGACATTCGCAGCATAGCCTGTGAGCTGTCTACGTGTGGTGTGTGGGCTGCTATGAGAACATGGCTCATAAGCTGTTGTTCCTTCTGTGATCTTCTGCTTCCATGCGCTCGGGTCTAAAGTATTAAGATGATGGAAATGTTCTTTTTCACTAGCAACTTACCATAGACAAATTTCTTTCAAGCAAGTGGCCGGAGAAGAGCCATTTTAAATGTCTAAACAGAAAAGATCTGTGCAATTCAGAATCTTGCTTTTAATTTCAAGGGCAGCTGGCCCAGTGGGAGGGATTGTTCCATTTGCATTTTGTTTCTGAGCTTGTGGAATTGATTTTACTGCAGAGGGCAATTTCTCTTGTTGTTCAGGGATGGGTAAAGTGTGGCCAGTATGCAAACCTCGCAAGGGTTTCTACCTCATTTTTTTCTGCTGGCATTTTAAAGAAAAAAAATGGTCAATAAAAGTTAGGGGATATTGACCATTTTACCTGATATTCTCCTTGGGCCTGTTCGGGATGGAATGTACAGGATCTGTATGGGCCTTCCCCCTCCTCCCAAAACAGAATGTGCCTATAAGGAATGTGTCCTTCTGGTTTTGAAAAAAAAGTCTAAATGGACTTAAATCAGGGGAGGGAAGTCTAAAATGGGGAGAAATGGCCGGTTGTTTCCTCTGGAGACTTTGGAGGATTCTATAGGCCATTTTTGTTTTTAAAAATGCTATTTTGAGAATTTTTGGTTGTGTGGATGAGTGCACTGAGAACATGGTAGATCCTGTAGTGCTTATTAGCTCTTTAACCCTTGAAGTTGCCCACCCCTGCTTTAATTGCAATGAAAGGTGAAACAAGCGAGATTCCCCACCCCCATCTCTTAGACTGAAGGAGTGAGGGTCCTTGCCATTTGTCAGCTAGTTCTGGATTCTGTCTGGGATCCCTTTATCAACTTCTGGTCACCAGAGTGCCCAACTCAGGGCAAGTTAACATCAACACTCCACTTAAGCATTTTTAAGTCTTGGAATTTCAAGATATTTATATGGGAAATGATCAGGCTGTTTTAGTATTCTTCTAGGCTATTTAGTATATGCATGCATAGATACAGGGGCCCATGTAGGGGTAAGAAATAATAATAATAATAGTAATAATAATAATACCCTAAAGGCACCAGATCCTGCCTGATCTTGGAAGCTAAGCAGAGTCAGTCCTGGTTAGTACATCAGTGAGAATCACCAAGGAATACAGGTGCTGTAGGCTATAGTTCAGAGGAAGGAATTGGTGAAACCACCTCTGAGTAGTTTTGCCTAAGAAAACCCTATGAAATTCATGGGATCTCCATAAGTGTGTGTGGGTGTGCATGCATATGTGCTCTCTCTCTCTCTCTTTCTCTCTCTCTCTCTCTCTCTCTCTCTGTCACACACACACACACTCTCACTCCCCTTAGGGAGAAACACAGACACTGCAATGTCTGGACGCTTAAGCTTCCTTATACAGTATAACATTACATTGCATGTAAAGCATCATTACATCATATTTTATGGCTATCAAGTTGTTATACCTTCATAGCAACTGTCATAAGGATTGAACCTTGATTCCTTTGCCTCTCTTTAAAAGGGCTTGGTAATAATTAATAATCCTCATTCTAAACCATTTAACATAGTCTTTAATCCATCATAAGCATCACCACCATCATGTTTCTTTATAATTTCATAGTTTTCCATAGTGTCTGCTAAGGCATTATGCAGAGTTTTCCTAAAGGCTTTTACTTGTACAGTCACTTGTATATTCATAATCCTCTTAATGATATAACTTAGCCAATTACATATGACAGAATGCATTGTCATCTGTTGAGGAATTTACACAGCTTTAACAGGCTTCTGTGAAACAGGCATTCAGGGGTTAATATTTGAGCATTGTTAACCCTTAACAGCATTAATAACATATCTGTTGCGGTGGTGGTGGTGGTGGTGTGTCTTCAAGTCTTTTCCAACTAACTGCGACCCTAAGGCAGATCTATCACTGGGTTTTCTTGGCAAGATTTGTTCAGAGGGGGTTTACCTTCGCTTTCCGCTGCGGCTGAGAGAGTGGGACTTGCCCAGGGTCACCCAGTGAATTTCTATGTCTGAGCTGGCATTTGAACTCTGGTCTCCAGAGTCATAATAACATACGAGCAACATCTATTCATAATCTAGCCCAAATGTGTATCTTTCCAGTACCAGCATAAATCAGCATGTTGTGGCAGCAGGTCAGGGCTATCAAGAACTTCACTGTTTATCAACAGTGTCTTTTGCATTGGAGGTATGCTGAAAGCAGTCTGATAATACTGTAACTCTATCTGGGCTTCTTTTTGTCTTCTCCCTACACCCAGTCATCTAGTCAGTTGACCAATCAAAATAAGCCATACTACAGGGGTCCACTACAGGTTGAGTCTCCCTTATCCGGAATTCCAAAATCTTGAATTGTCCAGATGAGTGGCTGAGAGAATGATACCTTTGTTTTGTGATTGTTCAGTATACACAAACTTTGTGATTCATGCACAAAATTATTAAAAATATTGTGTATAAAATTAACTTAAGGCTATGTGTATATGAAACAGAAATGAATTTTGTGCTTAGGCTTTGGTCCTATCTCCAAAATATCTCATTATGTATATGCAAATTTCCCAAAATCTGAAATATTCCAAAGTCCAAAATGCCTCTGGTGCCAAGCATTTTCGATAAGGGAGAGTCAACTGGTGTTCATCTGCCTGTGGTTCACTTGGAGTTGTAGTCTTAACTGCCCCAGGTAGTGCACCTCTGAGGAGGGTCAGGCTAGTGTCCTGGAGACGTTTCTTGTCTTTTTTTACATTCTAGAGCATCTGGCATCTTCTCAGACTGAACTGTACCACAGCCAGTTTTCTGCTCCCACACATACACATAGAGCTAACTGTCGGTACCAGCTAATATTAGGTTAAATTCTGTCCTTTAAAGTTATATGAACAGGCTTAGAAGTTGGCAACAGAATATTCTCCAGCCTGTAGCAAAAGTCGTGTATGAAATACATTGCATGTATTTTCTGTTGCACACATAAATTATGTGATGGGTCTCTAAGATTTCTCTTTATATCCTTATACCCTGAAATCTTGGGAGTGTCCATTGGAGCTCTAATAAGAAGATTGTACTGCAGAATAATATTCCAAGGCTGCTTCTGGAGAAGTCTTGGCACTTAAACCAGTTACATTTGTAGGGCAAATGGCTGGAGGAAGAGAAGATTACATTACACTTATTCTCTACTTAGTAACAACTATGAAGTGTTTCACGGTAGTTGGAGAACAAACTGAGATTCCCAGTATTCTGTCATCTTGTAGAAACCACCTAACTGCTTGCTGTATATTATTATTACAAGTGGGCCCTTGTTATTCGCTGGGTTTTAGATCCAGTAACCCCATGGATACCAAAATCCTTGGATGCTCAAGTACCATTAGATACAATGGCATAGTAAAATGGTGTCCCTTATATTAAATGGCAAAATCAAGCTTTGCCTTTTGGAATTCTTTTTTTGGGAATATTTTCAAGCAGTGGATGGTGGAATCCATGGATGCCAAATCTGTGGATACGGCGGGATGACTGTACCTCTATTAACAAAGTTGGTGTTTCTTTACTTCTTTAACAGAGAGTTTGGTACCAGAGGCAGAAATAATATGGAAAGAATAAGAATAGGTTCCTATACTAAAAAAAAGAGGAACAGTGCAACATGTTTCAGCAAACTTTATGTTCAAAGCTAACAATATGAACAGGTGAAAAGAAACCTCTTGATCAAGTATACCTTGCATAAGTATACAAAAATATTTTGAACCTTCTATAGACCATTCCTTCCAAAATGCATGTAGGGATGACTGTTTTCAACCGTCATCCATTTTCCTTTTATTTCCATTTTTAGTAGTGAAACATTTATAGATCTATGCTTTTTTATTTTTTTTAACATGTTGGGGGTAATTGGTGAGTCAGGCTTATCTACTCTTCACTTTTCTCTCTATTTCGCTGTTCATGCATGCTCAATAAGATTCTGAAAGCAGCTGCTGTGTACTTTGTGTTTTGTGGGTAGGCATACACAGATACAGTAAAAACAGCTTGGCTAGCATCCTGCACCGTATCAGCTCAAGCTTTATTGCATTGTTTACTAGTATAGACATGCTGCTGCAACCAGACATTGAAAGCCTGTGTTTCTCCAGCCTTCCTTCATCCTTCTCCCAATGCTGAGACTGCTAAAAACCCTCCAGCAAAACAGAGGACATGGAGGAAAAGGGTGGCTGGGCAGGCGTAAAATGACTTTGGGAAAAAAGAGCTTCTTCATCAGAGGCTTTATTAACTAAGGTATGTCTGTATTGTTATTTTATTTCTTTATATTCCACGTTTCTCCTGAATCAAGGCAGCTAACAACATATTTAAAAACCATACAGATTAAAAACTATACGAAGGCATTAATAAAAGTATAAACATAAGAGTTATTTTAAAAAATGATTAAACAGTTTATAAAGTTTAAACATTAAACATTAAAGTCACTAAAATTCATTAAAAGACTTCAGTTGTCCTTCCACATTCCCGGGGGTTAGGGCACAGGACCATCATGAAAATGGGAAAACTGAATATCTCTGGTGTCCCCCTCAACCATATTTAACACACACACAAAAGTACAATATGCGGATTCAACCCACCGCAGATTCAAATGTACAGTACACAATACATTTGAATCCATGGTGGATAGCAAGCCAGCCGCCTACTTCTGCCTTTGAGGCAATGGGGTTCTTTCACAAGGCAGAAGTGGGCAGCTGGTGAGGCTTGCTGCCTCCGCCACTGCTGCCCTATACCATTTTTAAAAGGGACTTACAAGCCTCAGTGATTTTATAAATAAGCCTCTGAGAAACCCCTGAGTTCACCCAAAGGCACCTGGAAAATTTACCACTCGGGACTATTTTAACAGCATTGTTCATTACTGATCTATAGATAGGTCTTAAAGTGCATTGCTTAACTTCATTTTAAGCTTCCATTTTAGAAGACAGTAACCACCAGAACTGGGAACTTTGCCAGGTTGAGCAGGGTCAGTGGCACTTTCTTTAGGTGCAACAGCAGTCCTTTATTCAAAATGATTGGAAGCCTGATGTCAGCAGAATAATTGCTTCCTTGTAGGATTATGGCTTCGTGCTTTCCCACCAAATTGTGTGATAAACTGCATTGAAACCTTCTGCACATTGAGACTCCATTTCAGATTTATGATGAACTTCCAAGGGGAGCCCTGTTCTATAAGTCATGTGTACGTTCTAAATGCTGTTGGCATGAACTAAGTTTTATTTTATATCAACCACTTGTGCATCTATCACGCTATGTATAGTTCTTTCTTGCTAAGGGAGCATGGTGTTACGAAAGCAATCTTTTATTTTCTTTTTGTAGAGCTGGCTATTAAAAGGCAATAAAAAATCTATATTTTTTCTCAGCCTTTCTTTCAGGGAGCTCAGGGTGTTGTGGATAGAGTTTTCCTTTATCTTGCAGCACTCTTTGGAGGAGATTAGGCTGAGGCAGTGACTGGTCCAAATTTAAGACATTTCTAAAGTTCATAGTCCTATGTTTTCTGTGAAATTTCAAAGCATATCTTATGAATTGCAGTTCACGCATTTGTGTTTATTTTACAAGTTGATCCTTGGGATTTACCTGGAGATACCAGAGCTTAATTTGACACCTTTGTTTAGTTACAGCAATTTGAATTAGGGTGTACTCACAGTAGAAGAATGCTTTGAATGTACTGTTGTCCCTTCATATTCACTGGGGTTTGGTTCCAGGAACCCCTTGGATACAAAAATCCTTGAATACTCAAGTCCCATTATATGCAGTGGCATAGCAAAATGGTGTGTGTCCCTTATATAAGATGGCAAAATCAAGGTTTGCTTTTTGGATTATTATTTTTTAAAGAATATTTTCAAGCCATGAATACTTAAGTCTGTGGATACCAAATCCATGGATACGGAGGGACAATTGTAGTTTATTCTAAGTACATTCATATTCTCTGGGGTTTGGTTACAGGACCCCCCGTGGATACCAAAATCCATGAATACTCAAGTCCCATTATATGCAGTGGCATGGCAAAATAGTGTCCCTTATATAAGATGGTAAAATCAAGGTTTGCTTTTGGGATTATTATTTTTTAAAGAATATTTTCAAGCCATGAATACTTATATTGGTGGATATGGAGGGACAACTGTATTTGCCATGCACCAGAAGCATGGTAAAAGATACTGTAGCTTTATCCCCTTCCTTCTTCCTTTTTATGCTATGTCAGAAAGTGTCTTGCTGTTAGATTTATGGGTTTTGGAGAAACCATTGCAGGTACTGTACTTGTTACACTGCTGTTGTAGCATCTAATGGGAGAGAACATACAAACAGAAGGGTGGGATTATAGTTGGGATTTTTATGGTGTTACAGGTGTAACTTCAATCTGGGTTATGTGAAAGACAGCTGCTATATTAAGATAGCATCTATCTTAGAACGCAGGATGGGCTCATGCACTTACATTTTTGAAGTGTTGGTGGCATGGACCTTTAGAGTGGGTTAGGGTTGGTTAAGCAAGTGTATCCAACTTGTTCTGAGTTGGGTTGTGTGCATAATTGATATCATTCTAGGTGGCTGAGACTTATACAATGCCACTTTCCCTCTAGGTGCAAATGAATTATATTAGGTGCACTGTTAAAGTCTGATTTGGGGGAATTCTGCAAGCCTGTCTTGAAGGCTGGTTTTCTGATTTGGTATTCCAGCATATACATTGTTACAATGAAAGATACAGATACAAGCCTGTACAAAAGCAGAGAAGTTAAACACCTTAACCAATGACTTTATCCACAGTCCTTCCGCACACAAGTCTTTTCCCTTGTTCTTGTTTCTCACTAGCTGGCTTATTGTTTTCCGCCTTCCTCTGTTTGGGATGAGCTCTGGTGCTTTGAGATACTTTGAGGTAATGTGATTCTGGAACCTCATTTCCACAATGAGACAATGGAATGGAACTGGGTTAGACAAAGATAAACCCATCATATTGTCCAGGTACTCACAAGCATGTCAAGAGTGATTGCTTTGTCCTGCTTTCTTGAATGTCCTGCGAGGAGTGATGACAAATGATCAAGTCCCATTATATGTGGTCAGTAAAAACCAGCATTTCATTTCAGTACATGATGTCTTCTTCGTCTGTCTTGTCCTTTTCTAGTTCCACTGCTGTCTTGGGGTCCCAGCTTCAATTTTAGCATCTGGTATGTTGAACTCAGTGGCATTGACGATCCAGACGTGGTACAGCCCTGCCTCAATTGGTATAGCAAGGTAGGCCTGTGTATGAAATGGCTGCAGATTGGAATGTGTGGGAGAGGAAGAAAGAAAATGTGCTTCACTGGCCAACTAGAATTTTGCTCAACAATAAGTTTCACTGCTGATTCTGTCAGTCAACTACTGCATAAAATATTAAGCATTAAAAAAATACTCTTATGGAATTAATAGCTTGACATGGTTCTACAGTTTGGCAGAATGCTTGCGAATTTGCAGAATGTGGAGTGCTTTTAAAAAGTGGTTGCTTCTTTTGGGAAGTGCATATGTTTCCTAATGGAAGTATGTACATTTTTTAAAGAGGTCATGTTTATAACTTGTCTTGGTTGTAAAAATGTTAGTATCTTATTTCATATTATACAGTTGTCATCCTAATTTGATCTGTTTAGAACTAAAAAGATCTTGGGCACAATCCAACATCGTATGAGTGAACATCCAATTGCTCAGTGGAACTTTCTCGCTTTCACCTCCCTCCTCCATAGCTTTTTTGCGCCTCCTGCTGAGCTGCTCCAAAGGATGTCTTAATCCTCTGGAGCAGATTTGGAAGATTTGCGCAGAGGAGGAACAGTTTCCTTCCTCCTTGTTCTGCTGGCAGAAGCAGTTTCATCAGATTAAAAAAGGAATTGAATTTCATCTTTTGAGTACTGATTCTGTAGAAAGTATCTAATTGCAAATCTTGGAAGAGATTTGCTGTTGCCAGTCAGTGTAAAGAGCACTGAGGTGAAAGGTCTGGAAACCATGCCTTATGAGGAAAGAGTTATGAGGAAAGACTTAGGGAGCTGGGTATGTTTAGCCTGGAAAAAAGATGGTTAAGGGGTGATATGATAGCCCTGTTTAAGTATTTGAAGGGGTGTCACATTGAGGATGGCGCAAGCTTGTTTTCTGCTGCTCCAGAGACTAGAACACAGAACAATGGATGCAAGCCCCAGGAACAGAGATTCCACCTCAACATTAGGAGGAACTTTTTGACAGTAAGAGCTGTTCGGCAGTGGAACACACTCCCTCGGAGCGTGGTGGGGTCTCCTTCCTTGGAGGTCTTTAAACAGAGGCTGGATGGCCATCTGTCAGGGATGATTTGATTGTATATTCCTGCATGGCAGGGGGTTGGACTGGATGGCCCTTGTGGTCTCTTCCAACTCTACAATTCTATGATTCTGAGATTCTATGAGGTAGATGAGCCCTGGTGGTGCAGTGGTTAAATGCCAGTACTGCAAGCCATCACATTGCAAGTTCGATTCCAGCGGGCTCCAGGGTTCACTCAGCCTTCCATCCTTTCGTAGGTCGGTAAAATGAGTACCCAACTTGTGGGGGCAATTAGCTAACACACATTGGAAACTGCTTAATGCAGTGTAGATGTATAAATAGCTATTGCTTAAAACAATTTGTAAGCCGCTCTGATAGCCTTGTGGCTGAAGAGCGGGGTATAAATAACTAAATAAAAATAAAAATAGATGAACCAATGGTCTGACTTGATATAAAGCAGATTAAAATATTTCTATAGATTGTTAGTTGAAATATTTATGGCTCTGGATGAATTTCAGTCAGTCTGTTAATATATAACCATCATAATGATTAGTGTTTGAAATTTTAAAAATACAGAGAAGAAAATAGTATACAGTAGAACCATCTGATTTCTCTGGATATAAGACCACACAGTAGCAGAAAGCTGCTTGTTTTAAAGAGCTTTTATGGTGCCATGGATAGAATGTTGTATATGTTACATGGAGAACAGAATTCAGTTCATCACAGGGTGGTTATGAGGATGAAATTGGTTAGATCCACATGTACCAACCTGAATTCTTTGGAGAAAGAAGAGGATATAGATTACATATGTAAAGATACATTGAGTTCTGCCTTGTTGCTCTGTTAACATTCTCCCACCCACACCCCAAGGACTTGGGTCATCCTGCACTCCAAAACCAAGGCAAAATATTCAGCAGTGTTTGGACAGGAGAATTACAGTGCTGTTCTCACAGGTTTTCTTGTGTTCCAGTAGTACCGTGAACAGGAAGCCATTCGCCTCTGTCTGAAGCACTTTCGCCAGCACAACTACACAGAGGCATTTGAATCGCTGCAGAAGAAAACTAAGATAGCATTGGAACACCCTATGCTGACAGACCTTCACGACAAGTTAGTCCTGAAAGGAGACTTCAATTCTTGTGAAGAATTGATAGAAAAAGCTGTGAATGGTAAGAGCATTGATGGGGCCAAGATGGGCTCCTTATTATCTCTGTGGGTAGCTGGTGAGTGGGTGTGTTGTGACTCTAGGTGGACTTTTGAGGGTCCTATAGAACTATCTTGGTTACTTGCCAGTGAAATGGCACCCTCATCTTGTTGGGCTGATAATGCAGATGTCATCCCTACTACTGGCACTGTAGTCTCCCTTGCACTTTGGAAGGCTGCCAGCCCCAAAAAGATGTTTAGAATGGAAGTCTTCATGTAAACATTCTGTCGCTTCTCTCAGAGGCATATTCCCTAATGTTGCTGTAGGACCACGTGTGTAATCTTAGAGCTTGGCTGCGAGTCATATTCACTGCATCAGAAGCAGTCATGTGTAGACGAGGGTCTGCGTGTTGAGGTTACTATGCTGCACCTCAGAGAGGCAGAAAAGTCTGAAAGATGTCCTGGAAGTAAACACAGAGAACCATGGGCAGAGCTTGGAAGAGATACTTTTGTGAACCACAGTTCTCATAATCCCCAGCCAGCATTCAGTTACTTGTCCTAGGGATCAAAAGAGGAATGAGCATGGACTGTTAGCCAATAGAGAAAGATTGGAAGGAAGGTGGCGGCCAGAGGCTACTGCTTTGCTCCAGACCTCTCTGCCTACCTCCAGGGGATTGTCATAACTTTCAGCAGTAAGAGCTTAGCTTCTGTCTGGCTACTTTTGATGTGATTAATATAATAGGTAGCCACATTTATAGAATTCCTGTGTAAGAGCAATGTTAGCTGGGATTACTAAACTATCAGAATGCCTTCCAAACAACTGGATTTATTCCCCATGGCCGAGAACGTTTTGTCTTTCGAAAATGGTTGGCTTCCAGGTACGAATACCCCTGAGGAGCCTTTTGATTTTCCTCCAGGTTTGATTATTTGCTGACTCTGGGGGGATGCTGGAGCCCATTCAAACACTGACCTGGAACAAACTACTTGTATGCATGGTGCTGGAGTAAGAATGGTTTTAGGACTTTACCATGCCCACTGTGTAATATTCTGTGCGGGCAGTGTACCACCAGCTTTCCTTATAAAGTGCAAGACAATGTAAGCATATCCAGTCTAACTTTGTATAATGTATTACACCAAAGCCATAGTGGGGTGCCCCATTATTTGTGTTTCCCCTCCCTGGAGAATCTGTTTGTGAACCAGTGCATAGTTTTCTGCAGTAGTAAGTTGTAATGGCTGGTTATTTGTATCACTTCATTTTGTATTACTGAATTTATCCCTCATCACAGAGACATAGGGGGAAATCTTCCATCATTTGTAGTCCATATGCAAATTTAGCAATTAAAAATGGGACTGGTCCCACCTCTAATGGGTTGGGAGTCATGTGGTCCTCCAGATGTTGGACTCTAAGTCCCAGCAGCCCTAGCTAGTTGCAGTCCAGCAGCATCTAGAGTGCCACATGATTCCCACCTCTGCTTTATATAGGTATAGGTTCCTAGGTATGAGGATTCCACTATGCTCACTTATGCATTGGTTCTTATGGTAGCAATGGATGTGGGTAACTTTTATCCCTCTGCCTGCAGTCCGGCAGTTAAATACAGTCAAGCTTTCTTAACATGGTGGGTCTTTTCCAGTCTTTCTCAGCTTTTTTACGCTGGTAGAACCGTTGAAACAATTTTCAGGGCTCAGGGAACCCTTGCCTAAAAATTATTATACCTCCAATTAAAAAAAAAAAAAGTTTACAGTTGTCCCTTCACATTCGCGGGGGTTAGGTTCCCCAGACGCCCGCGAATGTGAAAATTCCGCAAATAATGACTGCCCTTTCCCTCCCCCACCAAAGCGACCATGGGGCCTCCGGAGGCCCCATAGTCGCTTTCCCCGGACTCCCTACTCCCTCCCAAGGCCTTCACGGGGCCTCCGGAGAGTCTCCGGAGGCCTCGTAGAGGCCTCCCCCCTCCCAGCCCGGGCCTTCATGGGGCCTCCAGGAGGCCCCTTGTCATGGTTTTGGGAGGGTGGGGGAGGCTCTTCCAAAACCGCGAATAATCAAAACCGCGAATGCTAAGTTCGCAAATGTGAAGGGGCAACTATACTTATTTTTTTTACATTCTCAATATCTCATGGAACCCCTACCAACCTCTTGTGGAACCCTAGGGTTCCAGGGAACCCTGGTTGAGAAACCCTGGTCTATGTAAACATAATTTGGTGTTTCATCCTCTTTAGTTTGAGGATTTTATCTAGCAATGGTCTTTCCCCTTCTGCCTACCTTTGTGTATTGAGCCCCCTCCCCCCAATGTTGCGTGTGGAATGAGGTCCAGAGGAAAGAGGTGAGCCTCTTACCTCCAAATGTACTCAGAGTGAACTCCAGTCAAAGAAGTATTTGTCACAGTCTGGGATGGTGCCCAGAAATCCTTTTTCCACAGGTGTATCCCTCAACTATCTTGAACTAAACTCAGAACAAATAATGAGGTAGCTTTTTCCATCTGGCAAAAGCTTGGGCAGCTCATACATAAACACCTTCTACTGGTCATATGTTTCCTTGAAGACCTGACTGAGATGCTCAAGTACCAATTTTCATGTAATTCTCCTGCCAAAAAACATCTCAAGTGACTTTGGCTTGTATTTCCTTGGTTTAATTGGCCAAATGTGACATAGAAATGCAGCTCTCTGGAATATTAAATCACTGGTTTTATGTAGCTGTGCTGGCATTGGACTTGAACTTAGAAACACCAGACTGTGATTTGTCATAGTATTATATCAGAGGCAAGAGCAGGTAAAGGAAAAGAAGAGGAAGGAACCTAGGACTAAAGTTGACTTGTCAAGGAACAGTTCTTTGGTTTGGTTTCATTCAAATATGGCAATCATATCTTTGCCCTTTCTTAGTAGATAAAGTCTTTTCAGTGTCCTTTGGCTGTTAGCCACACATTCCCCCTGCCACCGCCCCATTTCTTCTGAAATTCTCAGAAAATGTGTAAATGGAAGTCAGGCAGCTGCCGGATTTCCTCTTGGAAATATAAAAGGTCTCCTGAATCTCAGCTGTTTCAGAGCTGTGGCTTAAATACCTCATATTTGGATTCATTCCTGAAGTTTCCAGGCAGCCTATATACGTTCTGACAAGAAAGTTCATTCTTGTACACTAGAAATATCAAATTCAGAGTTACTTTAATAATGGTGTTTGAAATGCCTCCAAAATGCAGCCATTACCACAATCCCAAAATATTTCTTTGGCCAACTTTATGAACATATATACTTGTAAAATTAACAAATGCCCTCCCCCTTCCTATCCCCTAGGCCAACACTGGTTTTTTTACCCAGAGCCTCTGTATCTGTTTACTGTAACTGACTGGGACCTGACTCTGATGTAATCCTTTTCCTTTTCGAAGGAATGCATATGGAAAACTAATATCTGAATGGCCACTTGCCTGGATTTTCCAGGAAAGATCAGTCAACATGACTGGGCAGGAAGATAATATCCTTACTTGTTGATATTTTTCCTGTAAAAGCAAAATTGGTTTTCTTTCTGAGGTATTGTTTCTTGGATGTGGAATTACACATTTCTCATTTGATGCTGGTGGTGAGGAAATATAGAATTGGTGACTTTTCAAAGAGCTTGGCTATTTGGCGATGCAGGTGCAGACATTCAAATGTGCCTTGGATTTACTTATTCCAGACTCAACACTACTTATTGATGAGATGAGATGTGGGGAGGGAAGGCAGGAGGGAGCAGTGCTGCTGCTGCTGCTGTTGGAGTTGGCTGAATGAGATCTGGGCTCTGGCAGTAGAACCAGAACAAAGAGGGGAGTGGGGCTGTTGTTTTAGTGTGTGACTCTCTTCTGGGCCAAGGCTGAAGATGGTCACCAGCTGCCACTGCTGCTGCATCCTGCTCTAGGCCTCATTTTGGCTGGGGGCTGGCCATGGAACAGCAGCAGCAGCAGAAACCACTGTGACCGCCACTTGTGCAAAGTTTTGTTGCAAACTCAGCCATGCCATCTCCCTCCCTGCCTCTGTTGCTGCCCTGGCATGTTGGCGCTCAAAAAAGTTAAAGATTTTGGAATATTTCAGAATTCTGGATAAGGGAGACTCAACCTGTATTAAACAGACAGGAATATGTGAAGTAAATGAATATGGATAAAGTTGGAATATGAAGTTAATGGCTGAATCAGTAGGAAAGTTTTGTATTGTTCTATTAGGCTTAAAAGTTAGCTACTGTTTGAAGATGCATGATCTGTTAAAATGACTCACCGTAGACAAGGCAAGTTTCTTTCCACTGTGGAGTTTGCCTCATAGTTTCAACCACAAGGCTTGGATGACAGTGAGCAGTCAGGGTGCTAAAGTTGTCCCTCCACAAGGAACAAGCATACAACTGTTGTTTACATGTGGTTCTGATTCTCTTTCTGGTAGAAGGAAGTTGGTGGTAGAATGGCAATTCGGCTGCTGACCACTGTCGACTGTTTGGCAATTTGAGGATATCCCTCCTAGAAAATCCTACTTGTGGCACAAACTTTCTGGAAAACAGCAGGACTGTATCAACTGGGGATTGTTTTGGGGGGGTGGAGCTTGGATACCGAAAACCGTGGATAATAGCCAATGCCAGTGAAAATAACAGGACTTCCGGTTTAAAATACCATAGAGTTGCCTTGGAGGACCTAGAAAATGGCAATATTAATAATAATAATAATAATAGTTATTATTATTATTATTTTTACCCTGCCCCTCTGTTAAAAACAATCAGGGCGGCTTGCAACAATTGAAATACAGCAATACTGACTAAAATCCCTAAGCACCACCCACCCCCACACTCCCCCATAAAAAAATATTAAACTAATATCAAATTAAAAACCACCTAAGCTAAAATCACATAAATAAACAAATATAAAAATCAACAGCCAGCAAGACTAAAAGAGGCCAGAAGACGTAGCTCCTGAGGCCAGGATCTAATCAGTAAAGGTCTGCCGAAAGAGATCCGTCTTTAGTGCTTTTTAAAAGCTACTCAAGCTCATCATCTGACGGATCTCGTTCAGCGGGCCATTCTATAATTTAGGGGCGATTACCAAAAAGGCCCTGGCTAGAGAGGACAATTTTTTTAGGAAGACTCTATGGTAGGCATGCTATTTTGTGTCCTGTGGATAATTGAATCAGTGGATATGGTGGTCCTACTGTAAATTAATTTAGCATTATGTAGCATTATTGTTTTGGTGATTTGGGGTAGTAGTAAGGAATTATGCATGGAGTATACTCCCCCCCTTCAATTTAACTGTTGAATGCTGTTATACTTGAGAAGCTGAATCCTAGGCTGACCCAATAGTATTTCCTGCACTGCCTGATACAGTGGGCCCTTGATATCCTCAGGAGATTGGTTCCAGAACCTTGCATGGATGCAAAAAGATGTGCATGCTCAAATCCTTATTAAAAATGGCATAGAGCAGCAGCAGAGGCATTGTGTGTCAGGAGTTAGAGACTGAACTCCATTATAAAATGGCCAAACAACTGCAGAATCATGCTGAGTCATGCTGACTCCATGAACTACCAAGTTATGCCTAGTCAGGCCACTAGAAGGCAATGCCATTCATATATATATATATGTATATGTATATATAATCCCCTGACCTATCATCCCCTGACATTGTGGTTACTTCACAAAGCAGAACTGGATGGTTGGCATGTAACCTGGAGGTGTGGGAGCCTGGAGAATGCATCCGGAGTTTGCTTCCCTACACAATTTTTAGTAGGGACTTCTTTCTCAGCCTTGTGAGGCTTGCAGAGAGACTGCAAATGTGAGGTGAGGCTTATAAGTCTCTATGCAAAATCCCATAGGGTAGTGGCAGTGGCTAGCCCCATCAGCTGCCCGCTTCTGCCTTGTGAAGAAAACCTGCCATCTTGGAAGGCAGAACTGAGTGGCTGGCTGGTGTGCTCCCCACTGTGGATTCAAATGTATTGTGTACATTTTGAATTTGTAGTAGGTTTAGATCATGAGCCTGTAGATATGCTGGGGCCATTGTACATTCATTCATTCATCAGCAGAGAAGTATAAGCAGAGATAATGGTTTCATGGCACACTGCATGTGTATCTGTATCTTCACAACTACACATGTAACAAGAGCCATCATGGTGTAGTGGGTTGAGTATTAGACCAGGGTTCTGGGAGTTCAGCGTTCAGATCCCTACTATGCCATGGAAACCCACTGGGTGACCTTGGAAAAGTCACATTCTCTCAGCTTCAGAGGAAGTGGTGGCAAACCCCTTTGAACAAGTCTTGCCAAGAAAACCATATGATAGGGTGGCCTTAGGATTGCCATACGTTACAAAGGACTTGCAGGCTTATAACAAAATACATGTGACAAGGAAATGCTTGTCAGAGAAGTTTCTGATTTCCAGGGAAGTGACTTTGGGTTAACAAATTTATTCCTCTCACAATTGAAGATGTCCTGTATCATCCTATACAACCTTTTGAAGATTTATAGCCATGGTCACAATTTGCTTCTTTAAGTATTACATTCTCATTCCATCCCCACAGCTAGGTAACCGCTGTTTTTCCTGTGCCTTTTGTATTTAATTCCACTAATATGTCTGAGAAAGTGGGTTGTCATTCACAAAAGCTGATGCTAGAATAAATGTGTTAAGGGCTGCTAGATTTCTTCTTTCCCTCCTGCTTTCATTTGAAATCGTTTCATTTTAAAAATCTGGCAAGTCTCATCTAATGCAGGCCAGCTCCTGAGTGTGGGCTTTGGGGTGCATTGTTGACTCATCTGCTTGGGTAGTTTTGGTTACCTTGGTAAAAAGTGTAAGGAATGCAGTTGCAGAAAGCAAGGGTGGAGGTGAGAAGATGGTTTCTGCAAGATTCAATGAAGTCTCCCTTCTTCTATTTGCCTCCCTCCCCCCACCCTGCCAGAGTCACCTCACTGGTGGTTCAGCTCTCAAAACAAGTCTTTATTGGTTTGTCACACAAAGAGAATGGAAGTAGAATTCCTGCCAAGAGAGAGCAGCTTCTGGGAAGAAGCCTGGAAGAACTCCAGACCGGTGTCCCATGCAAGAGAAGTGTGTTAAGACACAGTGGGGGTGGTGGCAGTGCTTGTGTGTGGCACCCAACGTCATAGGATTTGTTTCGTGCAATTTTTGCTCTTTAAACACTCTTTGCTAGGTTTTACTTTTAGGAGTCAGGCATGAGTCTTTCTACATATGAAATGCAAATGTTTTCGGTCTCTGAAGCTTTTTTACCCTCTCAGCGAGTGCTAGATTCAGCTTATCAGAGTCAAGTTGCTGAAGCATCCACTTGATGGTCTCTGTACCCTTAATGAGCAGCAGTTTCTCTGGCTGCCCCTCTTCAGTCCTGTTCCCTTTCCCTGTAAGATCTGTCTGGGTGGAAGGAAACTGAAGCTCTTCTTTTACTACACTCCTAGTGGTTTTAAAGTGCTACACTTAGGTGAGGACTGCAGTCCAGACAATCCAACATAAATATTGTAGATAGCTTTCCTTTATATATATATCCCTCTTTTCAATATGCCACATTAAAATAAGAGTTGAAATGCAATTTGTTTTCAAATAAAGGCGATAAAAAAGGCTGAAGCTAATGAAACTTCTGTATTATGTAAGCCTTGAAGATGGTGTATGAGTGATGATTATAGGAACATGGGGATTTGGAGGTGGTTAATAACTTCATTCCAAATATTTGGTTCATACAGGACATTCCTTCGGCATTTCTTGATATCTGATCCATTATTTGGATTCCTCTTCCCCAAGGGCCTTAAGTACCCACTTTGGTATTGGTGGTGGTTTTTAAAGCTAATGATCAATCTGTGAAGCTGGAACTATTCCTCCTTTGGGGGCCTGGAATGATAGACATTCTATGGTCTCAGAATGTGATTTCCCTCATGTTTGGAAATACAGTAAATGAAATATGTTGTTGAAGGAAGAAGGAAGAAATGACTACGAGAGATACCCAAGCAGGCTTTCCATGGAACTGGTTGAAGCTCTTCAGCTTCCTTGCAAATAAAATAAAATAAAATAAAATAATAAAATCTTTATGTTCTCCCTTTCTTTGCTTGGGCCCATATCAAACGGTGCTGCTTCTTTCTTCCCTCTGACAACCATATGTGATGCTTGATGTCGATTGGTGGTGGTTTTACTTCCAACAAAAATGGGAGAAAAATTGTTACATAATTTTTCATGTGCTGAATTCCCAGCCTGTGACTTTGGCCTAGAAGATGCTTTGTGGTACATTCTGAAGATTCTGGTGGTCTTCTGTTTCCATCCCTTACCCACTGGAAGGCAGCAAATTTAGTGAAAAGAGGGCACCTGTCTCAGTGATTCCATTGTTGTAGGATATACTCAGCATATACAAATATTGCATGAACCTGCCCTGATCTTCAGTAGATGACCTGTGTCCCCCCAGCCTGACCCTGGAAGGTTGCTGGGTACTTTATCTTTACTTGATGTGGTTTTAAGTCTTGTTATATTTCAGGGGTGGGTAATTTCGGAGAGGATGGGGGTGTTTTCACCCCCCCCCCAGAGGGTGCACAGATGCTGCTGATGTCCAGTTTTGTTTTGGGCTAATTTTGGGGCTTTTTTGGACATGTCCTTGAAGGGATTGTAGGACCAAACTTGTCACATTTAGCAGTGGTGTTCAGGTAGTTTGGGCTCCACTTTCCCCGCCCCTGTTTTGTTTCATAATATATACAAGTGGTTTTGCATAATTTTGTCTAGTGATTATTAAAATTTATTACCAACACATCTGTCCCACCATTCTGTGACTTTAAGTTCATATAGAAGTATTGTGATTTTGTTGTTACGCTTTTGTTTTTTAAAATAATTGTCACAAAATAATTTATTTAATAGCATATTAACATTTATTCTTTAAAAAATATTTGAAGGTGTGGGATGTACATTCTTTCTAACAGCTAACTTTGTGTTTGTGTTTTTTAAAAACAGATGGTTTGTTCAACCAGTATATCAGTCAACAGGAGTATAAACCACGATGGGGACAGATCATTCCCAAAAGCACCAAAGGTGAGACAGTACCATTAAAGCAGTTTTGTTTGACAGGATCTGCAATAGATTGTATGAGAAGACTTTTTGGGAACTCAGATTAGCCTAGAATGTGGCAGCCAGGATCTCATCAGGATTGGCTGTAGGGATGTAATGCGGTCAGGGAGATCAACTAGGTGCTACCAATCCCAGCTCAAGGTGTGTTATGGCCTTGAAAATTGTAAAATGGCCTGGGGCTATAGATATGTCTCCATCAGTCTGCTGCAGGCAGTCCTTACTCCAGGTATTTCCATCGCACTTTGTCTAGCTTTGCAGAAGCTCAGTGCACAGTTTTCTTTGGTGATGCTGTGGCTCCAGCTGGGGGTGGACAACTTACACCCCTTCATGTCCTTGAAGGGATTGTAGGGCCAAAACGTGTCACGTTTAACAGTGAATTCAGTTCCAATTCATGTTGTCCCTCACCTTTGCACATGCTTATGGCTGTTGGGAGTTACAGTCCAACCATTTCTGGCAGGCTGCAAGGAGCTCACTCCTATTCCAGACAGTAAGCCATGCTAACTCATTCTCTTCTTTTTTTTGGTGACTGTTTCTGCATATGTCATATTAGGATAGCCATCCTGTTGTTTCATTCTCAGAATAAATTGTCTAGTTATGCCACTTGAATACTGTTAATCCTCTCAGCAAATCATGTTTAATAATTAAGATTCTTTCTCTTTTCTCAAACTGGAACAAGGTGATGGTGAGGACAGCAGGCCTGGAATGAGAGGTGGTCATCAAATGGTGATTGATGTTCAGACAGGTGAGCGCTCTTTCTTTTTATTTTTTAAATTCAAGGGCAGCATTTCGCCTTTTGTATCTGCTTTTGTAGCATTCCGTTTGTGGATAATTTTTATGAGTTTCAGTTCAGCCTGGTAAGGATCATGTGCCAGGCCCCAGAAGAAGAGTCATTGCTAAAAATGGGGATGGGGCTTATGGTTTGAGGACCACCCTGCCCCCCCCCCAAATGTGCAACAGTACAAGCAGTCTATGTTTCAGTGGAGAAGCATGGAATTGTAGGCCAAAACAAGACTGAAATAAATAAATCGTTCTAGGCAAATTCTTATGGCAGAATTTTACTCTTGGCATTGGAAATCTTGAGGCTTGTTCTGGCATATCAGCTCCCTTGTTTCTGGCGAGGTTGACTCTGATTACTTGTGTATTTGTTTGTATCATTGATAATATTTTTGTCCCACTCTTTTACGATAGGATCTCATGATGGCAAACAGATATTTTTTTAAAAAAAGGTTTAGAGGTGCTTCCCAAACTTTGACTCTCCAGGTGTTTTAGACCAGCTCCCAGAATTCTTAAGTGTTGGCCAAGTCAGTTAGGGCTTCTGGGAGTTGAAGTCCAAAACACCTGGAGGACCAAAGTTTGTGAATCACTGATTTATAAAATGCCAAATTAAAATCAGTAGAACAATTAAACAAAATAAAAATATATCAGATAGTTCAAACAAATTAAAACACATTAGAAGGGCTGATTTTTTTTTTTTAAAAAACATGTATATGCTTAAAAGTAAATTAAACCCCAGAGAGTTCAATAAAAAGCCATGTCTTGATCTGGTGCTGAATGGGCCTTGGAGGGGTGGGGTGTGAAGTCAGTACACCAAACCTTCAACTCCAACTTTCACTCTTCTATTTTTCTACTGTTTGATTCTGACTCCTTCATAAATTGCAAATGTATATTATTTAGTAATAACATTTACTGTAGTAAAATGGTTTGTTATTTTTGTTAACTGACATCAAGTCAACTTTGATGTATGGCCGTGCTGTGAATGAGAGACCTCCAAGTCACCCTATCATGAACCACCTTGCTCAGGTCTTGCAGACTCAGGGCCGTGGCTTCCTTGATTGAGTCTATCCACCTGTAATGTGGCCTTCCTCTTTTCCTATTGTCTTCTGCCTTACCAGGCATTATTGTCTTTTCTAATGTGTCATGCCTTCTCATGATATGGCCAAAGTACAACAGTCTCATTTTAATCATCTTGGCTACTAGGGAGAGTTCAGGTTTGATTTGCTCTAGGAACCATTGATTTGTCTTTTTAGCAGTCCACATTATCTCTAGAACTTTTCTCCAGCACCACGATTCAAATGAGTTGATTCTCGGGATGGTATGGAGTATCGATCCACTACCACTGGATCTTCCTTTCAACTTTCTTCACTGTCCAGTTTTCAAAACCATACATAGAAATTGGAAATACAATGTCATGGGTAATCCTAACTTTAGCATTCAGTGATATGTTTTCACACTGTGTATTACCATGTGATTGCACACAGCATTTCACCACTACCACATAAATCATCAGCTCCTTAGATTGATAGAAAATATATTTACTTGATTAAAATTTCTAAACAAGAAAGCTTTCCTAAATCCTTATGAAAGTAAATATGCACCACATATGCATTTCATAATTTTTTTTGAGAAGTTCTTAACAGAAACGAAGAATATGCCTTAAAACTAAAGGTTGTATAAAATGAGGATCAACAGAACATAATACATATATTGTTCTAATATTATGTGTTGTTGGTTTGAGGCAGGAGTCAGTACATTTCTACTGACTCCACCCAAAATTGCTTCCAACTCCGACTTCACAGTGCTGGAGGGGGGCATTCCTCAAGTTGGGCAGTGCAACTGAGTTCTTCTTCAGAGTTCTTTGAAAGTCTCCTGGGAACTCCATGCGAGCTTTGTCTCAAAAAATGTCCCGCTTTTCCAGTGTTGGGATGTTGGTCTAGTTTGCTGGCTGGTTCTTTCTGTCTGTTCATCTCTCTATTCCTCCTTGCCTTTTGGATCTCTTATTTCCTTGCTTGCTTTTGCCCTTTGTTTTCCTGACTTGCCCAGTCTGTTCCAACCTCCCTGCCTAGTGACCCATTCTGGGGAGCAGAATGGCATCCATCTGTTTATAGCCTGGAGTGTCATGACTTTGGCTTCAGAATTTCCTAGAGTTCTTTAGGATTTCATTCTGCAGTGTACTGTTTTATTGGGTTTCATTCCTGTGACTGGCTCTGGAGAGGCAAACCCCATTAGCATCCACAGCAGTCATAGTTTGGGCTCAGTATGTGATTGCTTATTTCTAACTGAATGCATCAGTTGCCCCTAAGGTCAGTAAAGGCTTGCTGTTTTCCTCTGAGGTTTTGCAGTTACCATAGCCAGAGACATGAGATCATCAAATGTGGGCCAGTGTTCGTTGTGGGCCAACACAGAGTTCTCTTGGAGTGGCTCAGTGGATGGGTTTTGCTTCACATTTGGGACCTGATTGTTGTGAAGAAATCTTTTCACTGGATGGATTGACTAATAGTCTGGATCTATTTTTTTTGCTTTCCATTACCTCAGCCATGATAAACATATTTTTTAAAAAAAAATAATTCTGCTTTAATGTTGTCCTTGTGTAAATACCTATTAATCTGAAATTCTAATTATCTAAAGACTTTTTTAGTATCTCAGAACATCCATCTAGTTGTAATAAATCTCCCCTCCTCTTTCAGTGAAATGTTCTGTTCCCTCGAGCCCTATATTCAGTTTTAATAGTGATTTTATTCCCAGTTTATTTTGGTCATCTTGACTTCTTTGAGTTTTATAAACTGTCCTTGAAGATTCTGAGGAGATAGTATACATTAAAAAATGTAGAATAAAGTAGCAAACTAATTCTGAAATATAATCTGCTTGCCTTTAACCTCACATTTTCTTCCCAGATCCTTTAACTTAAGAGAAATGCCCTAAATATAATTTAAGCAAGCCATATTTCCCTCCATCCCCACAGTTAAATAATTACCATCAAATAAGGTGTACATGCGAGAGCCAGTGTGGTGTAGTGGTTTTGGTGTTGGACCAGGTATCTGGGAGACCAGGGATTGAATCCCCACTTGGTAGTGGGAACCCATTGGGTGACTTTGGGCAATTCATAATCTCTCAGTCCTAGAGGAAGGCAATGGAAAATCCCCTTTGAATAAATACTGCTGAGAAAACCATGTGATAGGTTTGCCTTTGGGTCACCATAAGTCAGAAATGACTTGAAGGCACACAACAACTACAATGTGCATATGTGCCTTCGAGTCACCCTCCGACTTAGGGCGATCCCATTAATTCCTTAGGCAGATCCCATTAATTCCTTAGGCAAGGAATAATCAGAGGGTTTTTGTCCACCCAAGCACTAACCCAGCCTGACCCTGCTTAGCTTCCAATATCAGATGGGATCTGGTGCCTTCAGGCTCATTAGACATCACTCCTAATTTTCCTTTATTTATCTCCTATATTTTGTGTCATTGTCAGATTATAAATCTGCAGGCAAGGAGATTTTTAAAAATAATTTTCTGCAGCACTTTATTATAGTCATTTAATAATTTTGGCCTAAATCCATTATTAAGATCCAATGAATCATTGAGAACTTGGTAAATCAACACTTACTTAAATTCCATTGATGCGGTAGGTCTACTAGCAATTGTATTTGTTGTGTTGTTAACTGTCATCGAGTCAGCTTCAACTTATGGCGACTCCATGAATGAGAAACTTCCAAGTCTCCCTAACCTCAACAGCCTTGCTCAGGTCTTGCAAACTCAAGGACTGGCTTCCTTGATTGAATCTATCCATCTAGAATGGAGTCTTCTTCTTTTCCTACTGCCTTCTACTTTGCCAAGCATTATTGTTTTTTTTTTTCCTAGTGAATCAGGTCTTCTCATGATATGACCAAAGTGCAACAGTCTCAGTTTAATCATCTTGACTTCTAGGGAGATTTCAGGCTTGATTTGCTCTAGGACCCATTGGTCTTTTTAAGCATGCTGTGGTATCTGTAGAACTCTTCTCCAGCACCACATTTCAACTGAGGTGATTTTCTTCCCATCAGCTTTCTTCACTGTCCAGCTTTCACAACTTTACATAGAAATGGAAAATACAATGGCATGGACATTCTTAACTTTAGTATTCAGTTATGTATTTTGACACTTCTAGTTCCTTCCAAGTCCTACTCTTCTTCTGATTTCTTGACTACAGTTTCCATTCTGATTAATGACTGAACCAAGGTATGGAAAATCTTGAATTACTGTATTTCAGTGTCTTCATTGTAAATCATCTGTGGTCATTATTTTTGTTTTCTTAATGTTCCACTGTAAACCTGCCCTTGTCCTTTCTTTTGATTAAAGTCTTTGCTATTTTTTGCTAGTAGAATGGTGTTATCTGCATATCTTAAATTGTTGATGTTCCCTCCTCCGGTTTTCACACCTCCTTTCTCTGAGTTTAATCCTGCCTTATGTATAATATGTTCAGCATACAACAGATAGGGTGATAAAATGCAACCTTGCCTGACTCCTTGCTAATTGGAAACCATTCTCTTTCTCCTTATTCTGTTGTAACAGTAGCCTTTTGTCCTGAGTACAGGTTAAGCCTCAGGACAATCAAACGTTGTGACACACCCATTTTTTTAAGAGCAATCCATAGTTTTTCATGATCTATACAATCAAAGGCTTTGCTGTAATCCATAAAGCATAGGCTGATTTTCTTTTGAAATTCATTATCCAATGTACGTTTGCAGTGTAATCTCTAGTACCTCTTTCTTTTCCTGAACCCAGCTTGGACATCTGACATTTCTTACTCTCTATATAGTAAAAGTCTTTGTTGTAGAATTTTGAGATCATGTTGCTTTCACGGGAAATTAATGCAATGGTCCTGTGGTTACTGCAATACCTGGTATCTCCTTTCTTAGGGCTTGGAATGTTTATTGAGTGGTTCCAATCTGTAGGCCATTCTTTTGTTTTCCAAATTTGTTTTCTATTTACTGACAGATTTTAGTTAGAACTAGAGTAGATTCTGTCTCTGCAGACTGAAGCAGCTCTATTGATGTGCCGTCTGTTCCTGATGATTTATTTCTCCCACGTGCTATGAGTGCAGCTTCCACTTCACTTTCTAAAATTGGAGGTTCATCTTCATATGGTTCTTCCTCAAATGAATCTGCCAACCTTTCATCTCTTTTATATAGTTCTTCTGTATATTGTTTCCATTGTCTTTTTATTTCTACTTGGTCATGCAATGTATTCCCCCTGCTGGTTGTAGAGCATCAATACTCTTGGTTTAAATTTTCCTTTGATCTCTTGGATTTTGTGGAAGAGGTTGCTTGTTCTTGGTTTTTGTTGTCATTGTCTATTTCTCTGCATTAATTATTACAGTAGTTCTCCTTGTTCCTGTGCACAAGTGGCTGAACAGTTGCATTCAGGGTTCTGACTCTATATCTGTCACCTTTTACTTTTGCTTCTCGTCTGTCCTTAAATGCTTGAAGAATTTCATCTATCATCCGTTAAGGTTTCTCTTTCATTTTGGGTACAGATGATGCCTTTTTGCATTCTTCCCTGGCAGTGTCCCCGGCTTCATTCCAGAGTTCTCTGGCTCCTGGTCAATGAGGCTTACTAGTGCAAATCTATTTTACATATTATCTTTACTGATTTTGATCAGCATGAGTTCTCAAATAAGGCTGTAGCATTGTGGATAGTGCGTCTCCATGCCTTCCGATGTGAGGCCAGGGCGGACCATTGTTGGTGATCAATTTGGCTGAGCCTGAGATGTTGTTTCAGGGAGTCCTTGTATCGCTTTTTTGGAGCACCCCTCTTACGCTGACCCATGGCGAGTTCACCGTAGAGTACTATTTTTGGGAGGCGATGGTCCTCCATCCTAAAAATGTGCCCTGCCCAGCACAGCTGTGTTCTCAATATCATGGCCTCAATGCTGGTGATCTCTGCTTGCTCAAGGACAGTAACATTCGTCACATAGTCAGTCCAGTGTATATTTAGGATTGTGCGTAAACAGCGCTGATAAAAGCGTTCGAGGAGTCGTAAGTGGTGGCGATAGGTGACCCATGTTTCAGACCCATAAAGGAGAATAGACAGTACAATGGCTCTATACACGCTGATTTTTGAGAAACGACAACACAGAAAGAATCACAACCCATGGAGACCTTCTGCTGTGCTTTCTGCAACCGGACTTGTTTATCTCAGATTGGCCTTTTCAGTCATCAGCGCGCTCGCAGTAAGTGTGGGATGAGTCCTTCCTGAATCTTCGTTTGCGAAGAAAAGTCAGAGAGAGAGAGAGAGAGAGAGAGAGAGAGAGAGAGATTATCTTTATATTCTATGGGGATGGTCTTCAGGTTGTGTTTTGGCATGATGGTTGGTTTAGTGGATTTAGGTCTATATTATCAAATACAGGTTGAGTATCCCTTAGTCAGAAATCCTAAATCCTCCCAAAATATTAAAAATTTAAAATAAAAATTAAATATTTAAAATACTGTATAAACTTAGTTTCAGGCTATGTGTATAAGGTTTATATGAAACACAAATGAGTGTCATGTTTTGACTTGGGTTCCATCTCCAAGATATTTCATTAGATATATGCAAATATTCCAAAATCCAAAAAACCACAAAACACTTCTGGTCAATTTAAGACCAGAATAAGCATTTAGAATAAGGGATACTCAATCTGTATTAGCAGTTTTGTTGAAGAAGTGGTAAAACGGCTGAAAAGCACCCCCTAGTGGATAGAAAATATTAATAGGATTTCGAGATCTTCACAATACTAAGACTTTGTTACTTAATCATATGAAATATTACAGGAGATGTCTTCCAGGATTACCTAACACATTAATTTTGTAGAAGAGTTAGCTTTTGGAGTTTACAGCTTGCCCCAGCAAATCGTTTTATAGCTCCCAAACAGAAGGAGTCTGTTCCTTGTTGAAAAAATGGGCTGTTGGCTCTCCTCTGAAAATGTCTGATGAACTTGAGAACATCTGAATGAACATCTGCTCTCCGTTTGGCACTCAGGTGTGGATTATGTTTTGCTGTGTAGGGTAGGTTTTCTTTGTCCCAGATCAGCAGCTTATGAACTTGTTTTTCCTCTTTGAGTAATATGGAATACTGTTTGCAAAATAGTCTTATTATTGCTATGCAAGTATGAACAGTTCTGTTGGTAGGCGTATGGAGGCAGTTGGTGAGGGCAGAAGACCCATAAACCTCTGACCAAGCTGAGTAACATAGCTTTCTATCCAACCCCTTGAAGACCTATCTAAATATCCCAAAGTGAAAAAGCAAACATTGCTTGCCCTGACAGGATACATCTAATAATTGTCAATAAGCTATAGTAGCAATACAGTAGGACCCCCATATCTGCTGGGAATTGGTTCTGGGGGGGGGCGTGGATACCGAACACCGTGGATAATAGCTAACACCATTGAAAATAACAGGGTGTCTGGTTTAAAATACCATAGAGTTGCCTTGGAGGACCTGGAAAATGTCTAGAGAGGACACATTTTCTAGGAAGATTCTATGGTAGATGTGCAGTTTTGTGTCCTGTGGATAGTTGAATCAGTGGATAATGAATCAGTTGATAACGGGGGATCCTACTGTAATCTGCAGTAGTTAGTTTTCTTATGCCAGGGGCAACTGACTTTGCAACTCCATCCTGGTTAATCCATGCGAGAGGGCGGATGGCCCTCCAGAAGTTTTGGAATTCCAGTGCCCTTCAGCCCTATGCAACACAGCTAGTGGTAAGACATTGTGGGGGGGGGGGTTGCCACCCAAAAACATCGGAGGACCACTCCCTGCCCCTCTTCTATTAGATGAGACTGTCTTGGTTTGTGGAGCTTGACAAAAGGCTTCCTTCATTGTTTTTTTAAAATAATATGTTTATTAGACAAAAGGCTTTCTTCATTGTGATCTCCGTTGAAATCAGATAAAATTATTTGTATCAACTCAGTGGTTATTACAAACGCAGTCGGCCCTCCACATTTGTGGGTTTAACTTTTGAGGATTTAATTATTCATGGGTTGTTGGCTGCTGCTTCTGTGCCATTTGTAATAGGAACTGAAGCCTCATAAGACTCTTTGTGAGAGGCTGTGAACGTGCTGTGAGGCTTGTAAGTCCCTATTAAAAATGGTACATGGCAGCAGCAGAGGCGGTGGTAAGTCCTGCCATCTGCCTGCTTCTGCCTTGCAAAGGAATCCTGCCACCTTGAAGCCATCCGTGATGGTTTGAATCTGTGGATCATACTTTTTGCGTGTGTATTAAATATGGTTTTGGGAGCCTAGAGATATTTGCGGGTTGTCCACTTTCACGAGGGTCCTGTACTCCTAACCCCAGTGAATCTGGAGGGCCAACTGTATAACAAATGAATGCAATACATACCAGCAGCACTAATGCTTCCTAGTAGTAATTCTCAAACAACCTCTCTCTTCCCCTGCTCTTCTAAATCATCATCATCATCATCATCATCATCGGCTCTGTTCTGGATCTGCTGAATGGGTGGACTTCCTTCTTGTTGAATCATGTTTGGAAAGCCCTGCTGACTTCCTTAGGTTACCGTAATTCATGGGTGGAAACACACTTTTTCCCCTCTTCTGTGTACATGCTGTTCTTTTCATTATGGGATGAATCTGAAAAGCAGAGGCTGCTGTAGGCTGAATGGGTACAATTCCAGCCTGGGGTCCCATAGTCAGAAGGAGCCTCCCACCACAACTGAGATAGAATGTTATGGCATTATTAAGCTATTAATAGCAAAATGGCTTGCGTGGGGATGAATCAGCACTTGGCTTGCGTGTGAGCTGCCTTACAGAGATCCCTGCTGCCAATTGATTACAGGTCTGGTGGGCATCCATCTTAAAATTTTGCACAGTGCCTTATAGAGCCAACAGCCACCTTTGTAGAAATGTCAGATGTGCAGTGCTGGTGTTTTAGCCCAGCAGTGTGATGCCAAAGGATGCTTACGTAACCGGTGAACGTAACTGCAGTTAGCATTGCGGTAACGGGTTTTCATAACCAGAGGTCAAATCTTTACTTCTGGTACCAAATAGGCACAAACCTTAAATAATAATCTGAGCATTTCCTTCCTTGTGTTCCCCCCACACCCAGCTGCTAACCTGCTAATAAAGGCTTGCTTCAAGCACTGGCATTTGCTTTTTAGCATCACAGTTTCAGTTTTAGGAAATTTCTGCCTTTGTTGGTTGAAGAGTGTGATCCCTTGCCTGGTTTTAGACATGCTTGTGGGTATAAATGAAGGCCTGATTTTTATTTTTATTTTTAGTCACTGAAACTGTTAGCATGTGTTGTTTGGTTCTTATATGCTACTCTGGTCATTGACTGTGCTTATGCTTTAATCATTGTGGGGTTTGGCATCATTGTTAAGGGGAAGGGTTTAACTCAGTGACAAAACATGTGCTTTGTATCCAGAAGGCCCCAGCTTCAGGCTCCTAGTCGGCTGCAAAAGACCCCCCTCTCCATCTGAAACCATGCACGGCTGCTGCCACTCAGTCTACATTGCGGTGGACAAAGTACAGCTTGCAAGCTGGATATGTGCCCTGCATCCCACTTTTCTGTCCCTTGAGGCCCCCAGCAGTCCCCCAAATCCCCCCAACCACACAATTAAAACAAACATTGACACAATTTTCAGGCAGCTTTTGTTTCCAAACCACACAGAGAGCCCCCCCCCCTGCAAGAAAACACAGGAAATTACACCTCAGCAGCCAAGATGTTATTTCCATTTTGAAAGGGATTGCGGAAGAAAACAGATACAGATAGAGCCCTGTGTCATCATCACCATCTATTTATATAACGACATCTATGTACATGGCACTTTACATTAAAACAAACAAAATAGTAGGTCCTGCCAAAGGCGTACAATCTAAAATAAGTGTATACGTAAGCACACACAGAGGAAATAACAAACACCGGAAGCTGAGCATAGAGTAATGCTGGGGGTCCTAGAAGTTGCCTAGAGATGTGTTCTCTCTAGGCATCTTTTATGTCCTCCAGCACAACTTTGTGGTATGCTTTGGCTGGAAGCCTTTCATTTTAATAGGGTTCGCTATATATCTACGATATCTGGTATCCATGGTAAGTCTGGAAACGTATGCCCTGTGGATATGTGGGTCATACTGTTTTTGTGCGTTCTGTGGGTGCTCAGAGGGGCAGTTGGCTCCTGTCTACCATGCAGTTGCCCACCCCAGTCCATACAGTACTAAGCTAGCTTGGTCAGAGGTTTGATTCAATGGAAGGTAGTTTCCTTTCTTTTCTTTTTTTAAAAAATAATATATTTACATAGAATCATAGAATTGTAGATTTGGAAGAGACCACGAGGGCCACCCAGTCCAACCCCCTGCCATGCAGGAATACACAATCAAAGCACCCCTGACAGATGACCATCCAGCCTCTGTTTAAAGACCTCCAAGGAAGGAGACCCCACCACGCTCCGAGGGAGTGCGTTCCACTGCCGAACAGCTCTTACTGTCAAAAAGTTCCTCCTTATGTTGAGGTGGAACCTCTGTTCCTGGGGCTTGCATCCATTGCTCCGTGTTCCAGTCTCTGGAGCAGCAGAAAACAAGCTTGCTCCATCCTCAGCGTGACACCCCTTCAAATACTTAAACAGGGCTATCATATCTCCTCTTAACCGTCTTTTTTCCAGGCTAAACATACCCAGTTCCCTAAGTCTCTCCTCATAAGGCATCATTTCCAGACCTTTCACCATTTTAGTTGACCTTCTCTGGACATGCTCCAATTTGTCAATATCCTTTTTGAATTATGCCCAGAACTGGACACAGTATTCTAGGTGAGGTCTGACCAAGGCAGAATAGAGCGGGGAGCTGTTTCTTGAAATTACAAGTGAGGAAGTCATCACTAGCAGGGGACTTGGAATTTAGGTCTCTAAATAGTTAATTTCCTCTCCTGATAGCTAACAAAAGCATGGAAATTTTGTTAAATTGAACACTTTTTGGCTCTCACACATAACCATGTGACCACACCAGTTAGTCATCCTGTGGAAGCAATTTCTAGTGATCTTCGAATAATGTAGCTGTAAATGGAGGAGGAGAAGCAAGCCCATAGTGATGCCCAATGCAAGCGTACCTTTTTACAAAGTCTGTTTCCACCTGCCCATCTCCCCTTTTCTTCTTTGACCTCTGTTTAGGTGGAAGTTTTTAAAGCAGATTTGGCATTGGAAGGATTGGAGAAAGAGGACTAGAGAAACATCAACTTGTATTATTGGATTGCAGCAGCGTGTCTAGAGTAAGCAGTGCAATAAAGTTTGAGCTGGGAAAGAAACTGAATTCTACTCTATCCAATCCTACTGTAGCCATGTGTGCCTGTCTAAAACAGGCAAGATAAACTGCTGCTATCTCTAGAATCTCTTATTGGGCATGCATGAACAGTGAAACAGAGAGAAAAGGGAAGAGCAGATAAGCCTGTTTCAGCAGCGATCCCCAGCATATTTTTAAAAAGCATAGATCCGTAAGTCTGCTCCCCAAAATGGAAACCATAAGAAAATGGAGGCTGGTGAAAGGGGAAAAAAATATCCCTGAATACATTATGGAAAGAGACTTCAGGTAGTCTCTTGAAGGATCAAAATGTTTATGTTTACTTATGCAAAGCTAACCTGCCCTGTTTTTTTCATTTCATGTGTGCACATTGTTTAATTTTGGATAAAAATGTTTGCTGAAAACATGTTGAAACATCCCAGAAGCAGAACAGCCCTCCCTCCATCCCCACTGCAATTACCCTGGCCGAGGAGGGAGAGAAGAGAATGCTAGACTTAATCCCTTCCCCTACTGCCATCCCCTTTCCTTTTGTATCATATCATCATTAGATTGTAAGCTTGAGGGCAGGGAACTGTTTTGTTGTTCTTTTCTTGTAGAGAAAACCTAAGCATGTTTCAGTTCCAGCTGTTGATAGATTTTTGAGTTCCATGAAACAGATCTGACAAGTGGATAATTACCAGAGGCTGGTCTATCTGAGTGGGTCAAGGACTTGGGCTGGCCATTCAAAATGCCTCTTTTGTTCTTGGGGTTCATTTGTATGCTCCAGGGAGGAAACTAACATGTAGATTCAGAGGAATCCTGAGAAGGATGTTAATAACCTTAAAATAATTTGAAAAAGGCTCAGCAAAGTAAGCACTATCTGCCACCATATTTGACTAATGCAGTGGAGAGCAACAAGTTTAAGGCAAAATAAAGAGCTTGATGTTCAATACCAGGAACATCTTTCTAATCAGAAATCATTTCAGTGATGGGTAAACGCTGATCTTTCCACTCATCGTTCAGTGGAAATATGAATGAACAGGCTGGATGCTTTAAAGATAATGGGATGCCTTATTTTTTTTACAATGCTGACTTTAAAATAGAGGTGGAAACCTGTGGCCCTCAAGATGTTGTGTTGGGTTGCAACTCCCATCAGCCCAATGCAGAATAGCCATTGGTGACAGCATGCATACATGCATGCATGGATCCATTCAGAGATTAGAGTTCCAGCCCATTAAAATTTGGGGGGACTCCCCCCATTTTAAATTCTGAAATCTGACCAAGGCAGCAAATGCATGAAAAAGCAGTTGGTTCAGAATAATACTTTATTATAGAGGCTGTGTTTGCTTTGTAATTCTTAAATTCAATTGTTGAGCAAAAAATAACCTTTGTTATTTATAGCACAGTATAGGATAAAAATGTTGCCCCTCAGCTAAAGAGACAGGATGAAAGGAGGCAAATGTTACTCATTCTGCCATACAAGATGGATGATGGGGGTAGAGGGAACATTTGCACTGGAGTATAGCTGGAAAAATGATAAAAATGCAAAAATGTTCTTCTTGGTGTCCTTTGCCATTTAAGAGTTTGGTTTGTGGTGGTAGCAAGTCACTCTCTTTGGATCCTTGTGAGTTTTCTTTCTGCTAGCCTCCATCAGATTAATTCCCTGCAGCCTCTTTAGGCTTTGCATGTTACTTTGTCTGAGGCCGAGTAGGTTGTGTGGCGTGTGCCAAATCCCTTGTGTTTTTTCCTTGGTTATCAATTGGGCCATTGTGGAAAATGTGGGTTTTGTGAGCTGTGAGAACTTAGGGACACAAAAGGACTTGGTCTTTGCAAGGAACATTAGCTGCCCTGTGCTTTCAGAAAGGAAGGGTAATTAAAGTTAATGACCCAAGGTAACCTTTTGGTGGAGTCAGTAGTGGCAGCCACCAGTGCTACTGCAAGTGGAGGTCAATCTCTCTCTGTCTCTCTCAAAAGGAAGCATTATTGCATCATTTGGCAACATGGCCGGATGTCTGTGAACTAGTATATTAATATATTTCAGCGAATAATCCTAGGATGGAATCTTTCTGTGCTAGGTTTTTTGTTTTGTTTTGTTTTGTTTTGTTTTGAGGGGTGGGGAAGATCTACAGCAGCAATTTTCAAACTTCTGTTAGGGACTGTTTTCCAGATCATCTTGTCTGCTGAGTGACTTTCACACATTGCAAAGGATTGTGAAGCCTTTTATGGGGAGCATGGTCCCCCTTTCAGAACTGGGATTGTCTAGGACACACGCGACACTGTCTTGTGTCTGTTTGTTGATGAAGAAATTCAGTTTTTGGAGACAAGTGTTTTTTTCTAAGTACTTTGTCTACCATTGTTGGTTGTCAACAGTGAGAAAATTCTTCCATTTCAGCATTTCCCAAAATACAGGTTAAAAAAACAGAAGGGCCTAAGGTAGGAATAGGCAACTTCTAGTGTCAGCCTCCCATGGACTTTGATCCATTTTCCTCACCCATTTTAGGCTGAGAGAGGCCTCCTCCCTAATAGAAGTGACATCCATCCCCAGAGCCCCCTTCCCCCTGAACATGGTCTAACATGACTAATAATGTTGAAGTGAAGAAACATCAACACTTGTTTAGGGTAGCTGGAGACAGAGGGAGTTGCATGCTTACCATTTTGATTCTGCTCTGTGTCTCATTGATCTGTGTACTCAAGGCTTTTACTTCCTACTTGCATGTAGAGGTCACTCCCCTCCCAGCCTGCAAGACATTTTTAGTGCTTTACAATTCTCTGAGGGGAGGGGATGATAAGGGTCCTTAGCTGTGGGTTATGTCAGTCACCGCCCAGGTGGAAGCAGGAAGTTACATCTGGTCTTTGTGATTCAAATGTCTTTGTCTCCTCCATCCTGAGTCCAGGAGGCCAGTTTTTTACTTCCTGCTTCGCCCAGAAGGTCATAGGAGAATCTCCTTCATCTGTTTTTCATCCTTTGTTCCTTATTTCTTGATTTTCTTCTTTGCTTTCCTTTCTCTCTGCCTTCCTTAAGTCTCCTTTTGGCTCTCTCTTCCTTCTGTCTATTTCAATCTCCCTCCAAAAAACAACAACAACAAAAACACCTTTCCTTCCTCTAACGATGGGAGGCAACAAGCTAGCACAGGAGATCCCCCCAGCAAGTGGGTAAAGCCTCTGGAACAGCGGGGGATGCACGCTCCAACCTCAGTCTCTCCAAGGCCATCCCAGGCAGCACGAACGGAGCCGCGCTAGTCTTCGCAGCCTCTGGTGACTCCCTCCTGATGGTCGCCCAGAGGGAAGCAGCGCAGAAGGCCTACCTGGCCATTGTAGCAGGGAGCTCCTCCGAGGGAGCGACTGAGCAACCCCCCCAGGGAAGGGGAAAGAGGTTGCCGCGAAGCCATGGAGGAGACCATCACAGCCTAAGAAGAAGCTGGCCTCCGAGAAGTCCTCTGGGGCTGCGATTCACCATCCGCCCCTCTGGAACTCCTGGCATGCCCCTGAATCTTGCTGCCACGGCTGAATGGGGAGGGACCCCCGGTCAGGTACAGGGGACCCTTGGGGGGTGTGGGGATGGGACACCCCTGTCTTCCTACCTCCCCCCTGCATCATATCTTCCCTGCTCTCAGGGAATATGGGCCTCAAGGAGGCATGGACTCACAGCAAGGCATCTGGCCTCAAAGGGGGGGGGAATAGGGACAAGCCCCCCCCCGCATGGAGCCATCCCCCACTGATGGGACCCAAGCCCTTGCCACTGGGACGATGGGGGTGGGTTGGGGACGCAACCTTGTCGCCCAGCCACGTGGTCCATCAGGCTCAAGCTCTCCAGCCACAGGCCTCCCAGGCCTCAGCCTCCCAGGCCCCGGCCTATCAGGCCCTGGCCTACTGCAGCACCAGGCTCGTTCATGGGGGTGCCTCGTCCACCCACTCCTCCAGCGCAGAGGAGTCAGATGCGGAGCAGGTTCAAGGGGACGTGGGCGACTCGGGGGGGGTTGCGCCCACCTCGCAGGGTTGCTGCAAAAACTGCAAGGGAGCCATTAAGGCAGCACTACAGATCCTTTCTAGTGCTCTGTTATCAGATGAGGACTCATCCAAGGGCCAGCGTCTCTGCTTCGGGGGTTCCCCCCATGATCCAGGCAGACGACACTCAACCGCAGACACAATCCAAGGGACCTGGAAAGTCCAAGTCCTCCAACAAGGAAGCTCAGGGCAGACCTTTAAAGGCAGCCCCCAATGCCCTGTGCTCCAAAAAGAGGAAGGACCCTCCTTCCAACCATTCGTCTGCGAAATCCCTAGCGGATTTTGAGGAGGAGCATCTCCTCATGGACACCGTCAGGGGATCTGGGACCCCCAACGATGGCACTGGAAATTCCGAGTGGCAAAGAGGAGGGTGACTCCGAGATGTCGGAACAGGAAACCTCGGATAGGCTCTTCCAAGGGAATTGGTACACCCAACCGCTCAACAAGATCCTGGCCATGTTGGAAATCCCCCCCGACCAGGAGCAGACACCTTCAACGTCATCCACCAACAAGAAGGTAGTAACAGTGATGTGCACCACTCTCCCAAAGAAACCAGAGCCTCCATTTCCAGATGCCTTCTGGAACCTGGTAACCGACGAGTGGAGCAGGCCCTTCCTGGGAAGGAGGGGCACCACGGTGGCCCAGAAGTACTACAACACCAGCCAGTGCCACCTCGATAGTCTGAAACCACCAGTAGTTGACAAACCAGTTGCCTGTCTGGTTTCCAATTTTCTGGCTCCTAAGGAAGGTGAGGGCTCCCTGAGAGACCTGGAAGAAAAAAGGGCCGACGTGGCTATCAAGAAGGCCCACGAAGCCGTGGCCCTGAGGGTGAGAGCCAACCTGGCTATATCCCTCTTCTCTCGAGCTGCCATCGTTTGGCTTCAGGAGCTCATGGAAGTGCAAAACCTGGACCTGAGGGTACTTTACAAAACACTCTTGAGGTTTTTACGCACCCTCTTCTTCACAGCAGACGCAGCTCAAGATGCCATGATCTTCTCAGCCCAAGCCATCAGGGCCCTGACGCTAGCCAGGAAATCAATATGGCTGAAATACTGGCAAGTGGATGCCCCCACCAGAGCAGCTCTTGCCTCCACTTCATTCAAGGGCCTCAAGCTTTTGGGTGAAGAGGCCCTGAAGGACATCCTTGTCAAAACCAAGAATAAGAAACAGGCAATGCCCTCTACTCTCAAGAAGTCAGAGAAGAAGAGTGGGAGATGCCCTTTTCAGACCTCCCACTCCTTTCGTTCCTCATGAGGATTTGGGAAGCAGAGGATCTACAGCTCCTTTCGCCTTGCCTGGGTCAAACCAAACTATGTCATCAGACAAGCTTCAGGGGCCCAGTCAAACGCCAACAGAAGGGGAACCTCCCAGCAACAAAGGGGAGGCCCCCATCAACAATCCTGACTCAGAGTCACCCCCAGTGGGCGGCAGACTCAATCTGTTCCTTGCGACTTGGTCAAACTCCGGCTACCGGATCGAGTTCGGCACAAGACCAAGGGGCAGATTCCTTCCAGCCCCAGTTCCCAAGAACCCACGAAAAGCAAGGGACCTAACAGATGCCATAGCTCACCTATGGGGCATCGCCGCCATAGTAGAGGTTTCAGAATCTCAATGTTTCTCAGGGGTGTACTTCTTCTTCACGGTTCCATAGAAGGATGGCAGCCTCCTGTCCATCCTGTACCTAAAATACATCAACTCCCGTGTTACCTATAAGTGGTTCAGGATGGAAACTCTCACGTCTGTCAGGGAGGACCTGCAGCCAGGGAACTTTCTAGCCTCCCTGGATCTTTCGGAAGCGTACCTGCACATCATGAATCACGAGGACAGCAGGCAATATCTCCGCTTTGCATTAGGGGACCAGCATTTCCAGTTCATAGCCCTTCCTTCCCTTCAGCCTGGCCTCAGCACCAAGAGTCTTCACCAAGGTGCTGGTGGTACTAATTGCCAAACTAAGGTCCAAGGGAATCCATCTGTGCCCTTACCTGGACAACATCCTATTCAGGGCCTCCTCATTGGAAAAGGCAGAAAGGGATCTGCAGATCAGAATCCACTACCTGCAAGATCACGGTTTTCTGGTAAATTTCAAAAAGAGCAGCCTGTCCCCTGCAAGCACCATTGACCACCTGGGCGTGCAGATGGACACCCTCAACTCTGAAGTTACCCTCTTGCGGGAATGGCAGGTGCTTCGGCAGGAAGCACGCACAGTCAGGTTTCAGAGGACAGTTCCACTATCCTCACTGGCCAGGCTTCTTGGTCTAATGATTTCAGCGATCGGGGTGGTTCCCTGGGCGCGTTTCCACTCCAGACCGCTACAGGCCTTCCTCATTCCCTATCAGAAGGAGATCACACTAAGGAGGTTCCGTCTCCTTCCCCTACCTCAGCAAGTGAGGGACTTGTAATCCTGGCGGACCAAGGAGAACTCAGTATCCAAGGGCTCCCTGTTCACGGTCACACACCTGGTCCTGGTTACCTTGGATGCGAGTCTACAGGGCTGGGGGGCACACTGCCAGGGGCAAGTGACTCAAGGGCTCTGGACCCCACAGGAACAATTGCACAGCATCAACTGGCTGGAGCCACAGGCAGCACGCCTAGCCCTCCTGCACTTCATGCCCGTCCTGAAGAACCGGCATGTCATGGTAATGACAGACAACACCACAGCCCGTTCTTACATAGCGAAACAGGGCGGCTCGAGATCCTGGTCCCTATAACAGGAAGTGGACCTTCTATTCCATTGGGCGGAGAAGATGGTGTTGTCTCTTACTGCCCAATACCTTCAGGGGGACCTCAATCAACAAGCAGACTACTTGAGCAGGAACTTGGTTCTCCCAGGAGAATGGGAGTTGAATCAGGAGGTCTTCCTCGGGATTCAGGCAAGGTTCAGCTCGCTGGAAGTGGACATGTTCACAAATCGGTCCAACACAGAACTGACCAGGTTCTTCTCCAGGTTCCCGCACCACAACGCCCAGGGGACAGATGCTCTCTGATCCCGTTGGCCAATAGGCCTTTTGTACAGTACTTGTTCTCTCCCCTTCCACTCTTAGGGAAGGTGTGTCGGAAGATTCACCAGGAGAAGGCACAAGTAGTCCTGGTGGCCCCCCACTGGTCGAGAAGACCCTAGTTCTCCGATCTAATGGAAATGGCGATCAAGGAACCCTGGCACCTGCCACAGAGGGCGGACCAGCTTCACCAAGGACCAGTCCTTCGCCCGGACCCAAGCTGGCTCCAGTTGACAGAATAGAGGTTGAGCGGCAGGCCTTGAAAGGCCACGGCTACAAGGATTCGGTCATCAACGCCTTACTTTCCTTGAGATGTGTCTCCACCAGGAGAATCTACGAAGCCACATGGCGGGCCTTCAAAAGATGGTGTGCATCGAGGCAGCTGAACTGCGAAGAGGCTTCAGTGAGGCACGTCCTTGCTTTTCTGCAAAAGGGCCTGGATGCGGGACTCCGTCCCAACACCTTGAAAAGACAGGTAGCGGCCCTCTCTGCCTTCATCACAGGCCAGGGCAGTACCCGCGTGTCATCGCACCCTCACGTCCAACGCTTCCTGAGGGGCGCCTCTATAATCTCATCTCCTGTCCGACATAGGTTCCCATAGTGGAACATCTCCTTAGTTCTCCGGCAGCACATGAGGCATCCATTCGAACCTCTCTGCAAGGTTTCAACTAGGACACTCACCATCAAGGTGGCCTTCCTGGTGGCCATCACTTCAGCTCGAAGAGTCTCAGAGCTACCTGCACTCGGTGAGAGAACACCTCTGTTCTTTCAGTGAAGACGCAGTGACTCTTCATCCTGACCCGTCATTCAAGCCTAAGATCATCTCCGAGTTTCACGTGTCATAGCCGATTGTTCTGCCATCTTTCTGCCTGCACCCAACACCTCTGAAGGAGAAACTCTGGCACAAGTTGGATGTCAGGAGGGCCCTGAAGATTTACATCAGTTGCATGCCCCCATTCCGACGTTGCGATGCCCTGTTCATTTCTTTTTCACAGATGTCATTGGGAACCAGGTCCTCACAGCAAACCATCGCTACATGGCTAAAGGCCTGCATATGACGCACCCAAACTCCCCAGACCATCGGGAGTCACGGCTCACTCAACCAGATCAGCAGCAACCTCTGCTGTATTTTCCACCAATGCTTCCCTAGCAGAAATCTGCAGGACAGCAACCTGGAGTACTCCATCCACCTTTATCAGGCGCTTTAAGGTGGACAAGTTCCGCTCCGCTGAAGCGACCTTCGGCTGTAGAGTGCTCCAGGAGGTGATCAAGGACTACTTTTCCTTATCAGCAGTCACTTCCCACACTTTAGTTCAGTCTAGCTTGGGCATGTCCCACAGCTAAGAACCTGTGTCATCCCCTCCCCTCAGAGAATGCCACATTGGTTACTTACCGTGAAGGTGCATTTGTGAGGGGATGGATGATATGGGTCCTTCCCCACCCAGTGACTGCATCCTAACTCATATCCCAAAGTAGGGGCGCTGCCCTTAGTTTTATCTTCAGGGTCTCCAGTATTACTCGATTCCTCCTTTAGTTTGTTTCAGGGCTTTGCTAGTCAGTGAACTGGCCTCGTGGACTCAGGATAGAGGAGACAAAGAAATTTGAATCACAAAGACCTGATGTAACTTCTTGCTTTCACCTGGACGGTGACTGACGTAACCCACAGCTAAGGACCCGTATCATCCATCCCCTTAAGAATGCACCTTCACAGTAAGTGACCAATGTGGCACTCTTTGTTGGTGAAGCCAGTGACATGAGGCAGCTCAGCCTCAACATGCCTTACACGCATTTATGAGAGTCAGCTTTTAGGGACTCTTGTACCCAAGTTAGATAGCTCTCTTCTACCTACCTATCTATCTTCATATCTCAGATGTATTCTCTGCAATAATAAACATATGGTAAGTTTTGCTTTTTAGCCTTACTAGAGCATCCTGCATATTTCTAACCTGTTTTATACCACAAGCTCACATTGCACTGGGGCTGCGCTTCACTCTGCTTAATATAAATACCAATACTTTCCTACAAATATGCCCACTTTTGGCTCACGTTATTTACACTGACAACATTTCTAGCATTAGAAAGGCAGCTACCATCCTGGCTGCTACTTGAGCTTGTTAGGAAAATAACAGGAAGTGATGGTAGTCAAGATGTTCTTGCCAATGACCTGCACAGGTTTTGTGTGGTGTTCTTAGTTTTCTGCTATTATGAAGTAGATATTGCAAATTGTACCTGAAGGGGGATTGTAACTTTTAGGCAGGAGAAAGCTTGGAGCAGTTTTTGAAGAAGCTGTGGTAGAAATGTACATGGGGGTGGTGGTTCCACTGGCCATCTTGATTCCCCCTTCCCCTATTCGTCTCGGTTCCTTTAAGGTTATTTTGTATGTTGTGATCTCATCTCATCTTCACTCTTCCTGTGGTTAACTTATTTGCTGGATCTAAAGTTGATCCACATTCAAATTTAAGGGAGGGGAAATTAGAGGAAGTGTGCAGTTAAGTGCCAAATAATCACTGACTGATTTCTCTATCATTTCTGAATAACTGATATTTTACTGTGTGTCATTATAGGGGTGTTCATAAAATCATTCAGCTGAAAAAACAATTTTTGTTAAGCCTTCTTCTTGATCAAGGATTCTTTATAGACCAAATTGCATCCATATAATTTGACTGGTTTCCTTCATCCCTGCTTCCCCACTTGCTTACTTCTTTCTCCCTCTGATACTTTTCATCTCAACCTGGTTGGAAATGGTTGCGAGGCTTCAGATGTGCGTAGGCAGAAATGACCCATTTGCCAACCTCTAATATAAAAGAATTTGAACATGTAGTTCTAATCATGTTATGTCAGATATATATATATTTTTAAAAAAACTATCAGGTGTGGGCTGATTTGGAAGTTGCAACTTGGTTTTGTTTTTCATGTTGGACAGTGAGAGCTCATAAGATTTGTAACTGTCTCCCTGTACTTTGCCAACTTGAATCAGAGATTTGTTACAGAGGTACCCCTGGAACAAAGGCTTGATGGTGCATGATGCCATATCCATTTTATTTAATTGTACCACACTGTTACCTCCCCCTACCTCTCCCTTCCTTTTTGGGTTTGTAAGAGTCTCTCAAAAGTTCTTCTAGCATGAAAGCGGACATCCTCATAAAAAGTGTAGATGCCTACAAAATCCAGACATGGTTAGGTGCATGGTTCACCAGGAATTGAAATTCTGTTAGAATTAATTACAAGACTCTGCCATGGTTTGTGCTCTAATCCTGCTCAGTATGTCTCAGTGACAGATAATCATACTTCAGAAGAGGTAGGTTTTACATTTCGTAAAGGGTTACAGTTGTTGTAAGCAAACATTATTACAGTGTGCTTATGTTTCAAGCTGTTCAGTTAATAAATCTCTTTTCAAAATTTTTATTAGAAACCGTTTATTTGTTTGGAGGCTGGGATGGTACGCAGGACCTGGCAGACTTCTGGGCATACAGTGTGAAGGAGAACCAGTGGATGTGTATATCAAGAGATACTGAAAAAGAGGCAAGTATCAAATACTTTCTGATGAGTATGCTATATGCCTGGAGTTTGGTGTTTGCCAAGATAACACAATTTTTAAACGCACTGATTGTAACTCAGCTTTGAGCCTGGAGTGATGTCGGAAACAAACTTTCCTCTGCTTGCCCATTCTGAGAGAAGATGAAGTCATGACCCTTTTAGGTCTCAGATGTCTTTCATAATAGTTGATGGAAACACTGGCTAGTTCCATTGTGGAGAAATAAACAAGATGCTTTGGCAGAACAGAATGAAAAAAATGTCTAATGAAGGTTTTGGAACTGAGTGAAGATATTGGTACAGAAAGCTGCTGCCAAATTCCTCCAGATACACATGCAGCAAAAAGCACTTAATTAGGTGAAACTTTGAGAAGAAGAAAGTTGTGGAGGTTTGTGAATCCGGAGAGGTTTAGGTGGGTTTTATTCAGGTAAGCCTTAGAAGTCATCCCACCCACGGCACAATGACTAAAGTAATGAGAAATGAATCCGGGAAATCCTTAATTCAACTGCCGTGTTGCTGTTTCTTGGGAGTGCTTAGGGAAACTCTCTTGGCTTTAGCTTCCCCCTCCTTAATAGGATAATACAAACTAAACTTTTAGGGTGGTTTTAAACATTTCAATCAGAGTGGTTTGAACACTTGAAAGCAGTACATAAATGCCATGCATATAAGTAGAGTTAATATACTTGTATTATATGTATGTAAATTTATGTGTTTGTACATGTGCATATGGAGCTTATTTGTATGTATTATTTGAGAGAGTGGCTCTTCTTTTGAGAAAAAGACCCAAGCTCCTTACTTGGAGTAGTTCTGGGTCAAAAAGCTCAGCCCTTTGGCCTTTAGCAAAAATCTAAGGCAAGCGGTTACTAAGGTCACAGCCAAAACTGGATAAATAAACTCAACAGGGGAGATGCTTCCAATGTTCTTGTAAGAGGAAGGGCAGCATGTTCGTAAACAAGCCACTAAAAGGAACAATCTGTTGTACAAAGTTGCTGAGAATATCAAATGAATTCCAAGAAGAAAGAAGTGTTGGTGTTGCATTCTAACGTTTGTAGAAATTCTAAACGTAAATCCTCACAGTTACCTGTGAGTAAAATCCAGTTAGTAGGACTAACTACTGAGTAAACTGGCACAATATTGGGCTTGACTACTTTAAAGGCTACAGAAAGGAGTCATTTTTCTTGTTCTGGCATTTCTGTGCCTCCACCCACTTAAATCAAATTGTCTGGCAGTTCACGAAGCTTTATAATAAACAAAATAGGATTACACTAAAAATAATCAGTATGATATTTAAAACAAACATGTTGCATTCTCTGGTGTGTCATATGAGCCTTGGCTTCTTGCTCTGGCATGTACTTGGGACCCAGGGTGGCGGTGGTAGTGGCGATGTGAGGAGTGCAGATTTCATCAAGGTCTGGGGACCTGGCTTGGGTTCAAGCTCACAAGGAAGCAAATGAAATTGCTTCTTCTCACTGCAATCACATAATGAATGCTTTAGTAATTCTTTTTATTTCCATGTGCCTTGGTCTGTATAGAGTGTACATGCAAGTAGGAAGTATAGATCTTGTGAATTTTTCTAGAGTCGATCCAAGAAGTGGTAGAGTAGAATGGGCCGGACAACTTCACTGGATCAAGGAGCCCATTTTCTCTCCCTGGCACCCTTTGGGAGCCACTTAGACCCCACCCCCCCAAATGCCTGAAACAAAACCAAAACTTATCAGAACACCACTTCTTGTTTTGAAAGGAAGTGAGTTAAAAAAAAAAAACAGTGCAGGACCCCTGCAGCCTATTTGAAAGGTGAGTTACCATTCCTGAAGGCTTCTTATAGAAGCGATATATATATTTTCTTTTGCTAGAGACAGCTCTACGGAGAACTTCATACCCACCCACTGTCTCTTTCTTTCTGTCTCTGTCTCTTCTTCTGTCTCTCTTGCTTGTTTCTCTCTCTTTCCACCTGTGCGACATTCCTCGACCTGCAGGGACACCCCAGTTTACCCAGCAAAGTGATCCCCCCTGTTTTTTGGTGGCTCGATTTACTGCATTCTGGTATCTGTTCCTTAAATATTTTTTAGGGGCCTTCGAAACATTGGAGAATAATGAAGAATGTGGCTGCTGGAAGCCAAAGGTTTGATTAAAACAGCTCCAGTTTCCCCCAGTAGAAATGTAAAATTAATACGAATTTTGAAGTCATGGGGGATTCCCCCCCCCATGTTTTTGTTGTTGTTGGGGAGAGGAACCAATATTTGGACAATGTGGGGGAAAATAGGTGATATAAGCATCTTTTATAGCATGTGTGGGCAACTGTGGGAGGCTAGGGGGGGTAGCATTTGCCCTCCAGGAGACCTTGGAGGGCTTCAGCCCCCACACCCCCACCACAAAACAAATAAGTTTTCCCCTCAGGGTGTGGGGAACATTTTCACAATTTTTAAAGAATCTTTGGCCATTGTAGGCCCAGAAGCTGCCTTTGTTTTAAAACAGAAAAAAAGAAAAGAACCAGATCAGACTTTTTAACCAGAAGTCACTTCTTGTTCACTTCCTGTTTTTAAAACAGCTTCTCGTGGGCTTAAAATGGCCAAGGATGAAATTTCCCCATGTCTCCTAGAAGGCATTTGGGGGCAAATTTTCTTTTGAAAACAATATTTTTGTAGTTTTTTTAACCGGAGGGGCACAAAAACAGCCACGGGGGCTGACTTTCCCCCCACCCTTGTTTTGTAAATTGAAAAATTACTTTTACTTTAGGGACATAAAATGTACAATATTATAAAATGATATGATACAATTATACAGAGTTTTTTTGGCATAAAATTATGTCTGGAAAGGTAAAGAAAGATACAGTTCGGTCAAACAATAGTTACAAACTGAACCCCCCCCCTTTTTTAAATGTTGTTACAGATGTAGCTACAAGGTCCTGAACTATAAGGATATAATTTTTCAATTTTTAAAAACTGGGAGCTCTGGTTGCCTTTGCTGGTCCCATATGAGGTTTTTTTTTTTTTAATTTAGTTAGTTATTTATACCCCGCTCTTCAGCCACAAGGTTATCAGAGCGGCTTACAAATTGTTTTAAGCAATAGCTATTTACACATCTACACTGTATTAAACAGTTTCCAATGAGTGTTAGCTAATTGCCCCCCACAAGCTGGGTACTCAATTTACCGACCTACGAAAGGATGGAAGGCTGAGTGAACCTGAGTTACACAGAAGTGCATTGGCACATTGCTGCTAACCCCAGGTTGAAGTAGTTGGTTGAGTTTAATAAGTCCTCTCTTGGACTTGAACATATTATGAGGCCTGTCTTTTTGTGGTTGTTCCTGAAATGTAGCTTATAACCATCCTAGGATGAGTCATGTGATTTGTCATGTCACGTTCGATGTGTGCCCAGTTTGTTGGTGATCCATCTCAGTGGAAGGGCTGAGTCCTTGGATCATGAAACAATACAGTACTTTTGTTCTCTTTTATTTTGCTTTGGAGTTGTCCAGTCACTTCCTCAGCTAAATCATAAAGCATGCACTTAACGATTGATAGTAAATAGCACAATTCTTTAAAAAAAAACCTAATTTAATTGTGCTGGGTTTTTATCTAATGATTTTGTAGTAATGGTTGCTACAATTCTGGTAGAAAATTGGATGTCCTTTTTTTTTTAAAAAAAAAAATGTGAATCCATGCATGCAAGTATGGCTCAACTGTGCTTGAGAGAATGGTTTGCATTTGATGTTTTACCTTAATTCACATGGAGTGATTTTTAGAGTTTTTAATTTTTTTTAACAGACATGCCTCAGTTAACAAAGCTTCTTACAAAGAAGCTTCTTTTTACAAAGTTTTTTTTTATCCCTGCCCAGCCCTTTCCCCCTTCTCGTCATTAGTTTAACTGAAAGTTTTTCAGCAGCATCAGCATTGGGAATAATGCGAAAGAGAGCTGAAGAACATACTTTCTGTGTTGGATTGCAGCAGTATCTGCAATAAGGCTGGAAGTAGAGAAGAGTGGGATTCTTTTTTAATGTTGTTTATGTGTGCCTGCCTACAACAGGCGAGGTAAAAAGCACCTGCCATTACTTGAGCACGTGTGGACAGCAAAACAGAGAGAAGTGGGGAAAGCAGATAAGTCTGCTTTACCAGTTATTCCCAGAATGTTAAAAATCTATCATTTTGGCCACCAAAATGGAAATCGTAGGAAAAGTGGAAGATGATGAATGAAAGAATTATCCTTGGATGTATTTTGGAGGAAACTTCCAGGCAGTTTTTAGAAGGTTCAAAATCTTTTCCTTTGTATATGTCAGGCCTACCTGATCTGGTTGTTTGATTTCACACATATATATTGTCAGTTCTGGATAAAATTTGTGGAAACACTTTAAACTGCCCTTTTTTTTTAGTGGTGTAGGGACATATCACTGTTATTTCCATGTTCTTTATGCCTCTGGTACCATTTTTTTTTTTTGTTAAAGAAATAATGCCCAGGAGCACACTTATTTGTTTTAATTGAGGTATACCTGTAGTTTAAAAATCCATTGGGGTGCTTCTCCCACCACTCTTAGCTACTTGGGAAGAGAGTAACTAGATTCCTGGTGATAGGAGAAACAAAGCCTGACTTGAATTACATCACTTATCTGAAGATACTGAGAGAAATCTGAAGATACTGAGAGAAAGCTTGATGTTTTAACATTTTGTTTCTATTAGACCAGAATTATTATACTTGGAAAAAGAGACTCTGTTCTCTTTTCCAAAAGAATGAGCTTCTTCACCGGTGGGACCTTTATCATAACGATTGTTCTGGTTTACTGTGAAAAAAAGTTTAATTTTGAAAAAGCAGGAGGCTTGTGCGTTTGTGTATATGGTGGTCTTGCCAAGGCCTTTCACACCAAGAAAAGAGTTGTTTCTTAAGATTCATTCTTTATGGTATCAAACTGGCTCACTAATTAATACCACCTAATTCTGCCAAGTCCGCCCCAGTTTTTAAGTTTTGTTGGGCTTTCAGTTTATTCTTTCAGGGCAGGGTGTATACTGGCTCTCTGGTCTGTGTGAGTTAAAACAAAGATTCCAAATGACATTGGAGATGGAGGAATGCCTTCTTGTGGTCCACTCCCAACTGCACCATTTTTTAAAACTTCGCTCCCTTATATCCGGAAGGCTTATGTTGTTCAAGTGTTCTGAGCACAGCCAAACTATTTGTCGTTTAAGAGAGTCTCTTTTCCAGATTTTCCATTCCTTTCTTCTGAAGGTTGCTAGCAGCCTGGGCTTGTAGCATACCATAACTTGTTAACAAGAGCTATGTTTTGTGAACCCTCTCTTTCAGCTTCTTAGCAAACATAGTTGTTACTCAAGCGATTTGAAAGCTTGGTTTCAAAATTGTAAAGACTAATTAGCCCAATAAGTTCGGTTTCCATGCTATTCAAAGAAGTAGTTTTGAGGGCTGTGTAAAGTTGTGGATGGAGTGGGGACAATAAGGGTAAGTCTCTCCCCCCCTTCTTCCCCCACAGTTACTTAATGCAAAATGCTCTCAAACAGGGGAAGATAAACAAGTCATTTCAGCATGTTGCAGACAGCCTTGCTTTTCATCTTGTTCCTTCATGTTTGAATCGTAAATGCGGAAAGGACCTTTGGTCATAGCTAAGCCCATTTGTTTGCTTTGGCAGGCTCTTGTTAATGGAATACCTCAGGCCAAAATATTGTTGTTGCTTGGGTGAAGAACATCTGCCTCTTGGAAACTTGATAATATGACTTGTACTTTCATTTGGGGCCGATAGGAAAATATACCAGTTGCACATGCTGTTGTACTCTTACCAGTTCTGCCTCTTGTTGCATTCTTCCCACAACCCAGCACTCTCTGCATATGTAGAGCTACACCTTCTTTGTCAGAGGCTTTGTTAACTGAGATATGCCTGTAGTGAAACTACCATTTTAGAAGGAAAGAGAGCTCTCAAACTCATACAGTAGGACCCTGTATCCATGGCGGATTGGTTCTAGGAGCTCCCGCAGATAATGAAATCCACAGATAATAGCGAATGCCTGAATCATTGGATGGAGAATCAGCAGATACAGGGTGCTACTGTATTCGTTAAAGGCTGGATTCCAGGAAAGGCACGGGATATAGTTCCTTCTGCTCCTTGCAGCATTAATAGAGGGAGTACATGAGGCCTAACTTAGAAAGGCACTTGGTTTTTTTTCTTCCTCCTCCTTCTTGCAGCCATACTTGCATGTCTTTCTCTCTCCCCTTTTGACTGCTCCAAGATTGAGAATTAGCCCCAGCACTGTCAGCTGAGGAGTAAAGTGTTGATCTTTCCCTAAAATAACAGAGAAATATTTTAGGCTTAGGCTCTCGACAACAAAATACAGACTTCCCCAGAGAAGCACTAGTTTCTTTTCTTAGTTGTCTGAGATGTGGTACACCAGCTTTCACTTTAAGCACCCCTTGGTAGCCATCGATTAATTCCGTGCAGATGAGTGAGCAGACCAACAGAGGAGGGATGAAGTGATGCTCTTGCAAAACCATTGGGTGCCCTGGAGAAAAAGAAAAAAAAATTCTTCTGAATTCTTGGGATGTTACCTCTGCAGTATTCAAGGTATTGTGGAGGAATGGAAGCTTTACAGGAAGCTCTTGTCTACTTCACCAGCATGCCACTGTCAGAAAGTAAGTGGATCAGAAGGATGGGCTTTTATGGCAGAAGCAGAGGGGTGCCAGCAGACTTATTACAAGCCAGGCCTGAATTTAATTGAGCCTGGTCTGTACAGGCAGTTTGTGCCAAAGGCGGGAGCAGCATTTATTTGCTGTTATAAGTGTCTTCTCTGATTTCCGAACTTCAGTGCCTTGTTGTTGTTTGCCTTCAAGTTGTTTCGGACTCCTGGAGACCCTATGGTTAAACATATCATGGGGTTTTCTTGACAAGATTTGTTGAAAGGGAGTTTGCCCCACCTTCCTTTTAGGCTGGGAGATTGCTGCTTGCCCAAGGTCACCCTAAGGCTTTCCATGCCCGAATATGGATTCAAACCATGGTTTTCTGGAGTCTTAGGGGATGTCCAAATGATGAAAATACTCCTCATAGAATTTGCAGGGAATACGATGTGTCCCAATGCGATCCAAATGAGATTCATGGTATTCAGAAGGAGGGGGGCTTAAAAACTCCACAAACCATGCAGTAAAGGGATTTGCAGTTTTTTTCTGAAGTTTCCTGGAAAATGCGTGTTGATATGCGCATTTTTGGACGTGTGGACATCCGAATTCACATTGCTGCACATTTTTGCTCTATTTCCCTTTATCAGAGCGTGTGGCCACTCCATTCAAATCGATGTGAATGGATGCAAATGGAAGAAAAATGCGGAGACAAAACAGCCTCACTGCGAATGGGTGAAAATGCACACCCACTCACAGTATACCATTATGTCTAGACATACCCATAGTCTAACACTCAAACCACTACACCATGCTAATGATAACCCTGTGATTGGACTCTGCTCCTTAAGAAAGTAAGGAGTAGAGGTAAGGTGCTGCATGATTTAATATTCTTTTGTACAAAGAGTTTTCCTGCAGTTGTTGGGGAATATTTCAGGGGTGAAGGATTGCAGTTTGTTACTCTTCTTCCTAAGAAGCATGTCAGTTTCTATATGCATTGCCATTCTCTCTTTCTGTCCCTTTCTCTTTTCCTGTTTTCTAAAATGCAGGGATTTTATTTTAATAAGGTGTAAAATTTCATCATAGGAGCCACTGCCTACATGCTGAAGTGATGTAGCCCAGGGATAGTTTGACACCCTTAAGTGAGAGTTAGGCCTTAGGAGCAGAATTTGAAAGCAAACTACCAAATGAAAAATTGGTCAGTTCAGAGCTCACCAGGATCTTCTCTGGGTGTTTAGTTTTTGTGTCATCCAGCCTCACTTGAATCATTCCTCTTTGTATAGTGAACCAGCCAAACTATTCTTTAAAAGAAGTGGGAGTAGTGCAAGTATTCAACCAGTGGCACCGTGGTTAAATGCCAGTACTGCAGCCACAACATTGCATGTTCTATCCCAAGGGCTCCAAGGTTCACGCAGCCTTCCATCCTTCTGTAGTTTGGTAAAATGAGTGCCCAGTTTCTGGGGACAATTAGCTAACACACATTGGAAACCACTTAGTGCCTAGCGCGCTATAAAGCGGTGTAGATGTGTAAAGTGCTATTGTTTAACAATTTGTAAGCTGCTCTAGGAGCCTTTGTAGCTGAAGAGTGGGTTATAAATACCTAACTAAATAAAAAAAAATCTTCTGGAATTAGAAATAGTATTTTAAGATTCATTTCTTGTAAATGGTTGTTTAGCTGTGTTTTAATGACACAGTATTAATACGTAGATCACAATACTTCTGGTTTATAATCATTGAATTAATTTTGATTGTAGTCGGGGAACAGTGATATAGAATTGAGTAATTTGTCCCTCATTTCTTGTTCTGCAGCTCCTGCTGTATGCTTTTTCATACCTGCCTTTAAAATTGATTCTAAGACTTTGGCCACCCTATGGCTTTCCAGGTTAGTCTTAGCTTAACAGGAAGTATATTGCAAAAGTTATGAATAGAAGTTTCTTGGGCTAGTTCTGCCAAAATCCTCCCATGGGAGGGTTTTGGGATGATTCCCAGGAAGAGGAGCATGTGGAAACATTTTTTTGGAATGAAAAAACATGTGGATGTTGCAAGGAAAGGTCAGTAGGGTGTTCTGTGTTATGTCCCTCCAGCAACAATTTCATGGGTGGTGGTGGTGGGGGGGGAACAATATGCATTGGAATTGGCTCCAGCTACTAGCTCTTGGAAAGACAGTCCTAATAACACTTCTTAAATATAAGTCGCTGGGCATTGTGTTAAAATCTGGCTGCCTTTGAATGAAGGCTAGGCGATTCCTTGTGGAATTTCCTTCCTGAAGAATGCTACTCAGGTTCAATTAATTTAAGATTTCTAAGAGATGAATAAAAATATTAGTTCTACCATCTGTGGTTGCAGTTGGATTAATGTAGGCCAAGAATATAAAACAGGGTATATAAGGTGATCAAGGTCTGCCTAGACTGGATTGATATTGCAGATGGTGGTTCACATGATCAGATACACCTAGAAATAAATAAATCCCTGCACATAGAAGGCAGACATATCAGAGGAAAAGGTTCTAATTCAGCCTTATCTGACATGTCAGCTTTGTGCATGTGGTGACTCTTCTTGCATTGGAGGACCATTTGATCAGATAAGCATCCCACCTACAGTGTGAATTTGTCCAGTGTAGATACTGGTTTATTATCTTTATATGCTGGTTGTATTTCCGCTGTTTCACTTGCCCACGAGCCATGCTACCACTGCCAGTTGAAGTCCTTCCTTGCCCTTTACTTGGGCAAGGCAGCAAGGGAGGGAGGTGAGGAGGCAGCCAAGACCTCTGCCTGTTTCTTCCTTCCTTCCTGGTGGGGCTTGGTGAGCTCTGTACACATCCCTCTCCAGCCTTGCCAGTCCTGGGTACTCAACTTACGGTACGCAGAAGGCGGAGGATGTGCAAGGCCTTGTTGCAGCATGGCATGCACAGGGTGACCTGGATCTTGCATAGACAGCCCATTCACCACATATAGGGCGCCACCAAAGGCAATGAGGAGGATGGGGGGCTGCTCTCCCTTAGTGCAGCAGCCGGCTGGCTAGCAGTGTTGCCTCGGTTGCACCTGGTTTGCCGCTGCCACCTCAACCTCCTCCAGTTCATGGTTCTCTGCTGCCTAGTGCTCTCTCAGCTGAGGAGGAAAATAGGCATTCCTTCTTGGGCTGAGAGGAAGCCTCCTCGGCCAAGATAGGTGCATGGCTCTGCACAGCCGTGCCCCTCTCAGCTGAGGAAGAAGACTGCATCTCTCTTGGCCAAGGAAGGAGTCTTTGTCTCCTTCCTCAGCCAAGAGAGCTGCAGGAAGCCCGGCTGATCAGTGCCATGCATCTCCCTTGGCCAAGGAATGAGATGGAGATACCGAAAAACAGCTTGAACAAATTAAATAGAATTTATTGAAAATTAATTTGAAATTGAAATAATAAAGGCAAATACTGTACTGGACATAAGTGGACATAAGTGGAATGGAAACTCCTGTGCTGTATTCAGTGGAAAATGGAAGAGGATGGAGAATTGCAGAAATGGGACACAGTTATCTCACACTCACTTGTTATCTTGAACTCTTGCATTTTTTTCACTGTATGGGGATCTTACTGTATGCACTTATCAGCTCTCTAGCCCTGATCTGATCTGATTGTGGTGCAGTGTACTTCTCTAAAGTTCTTGTCTTTGTGTACACGAGCTTCTTCTGTTTGGAAAGGGCTTCTGCTTAGAAAGTGCTTGTGATTGAAACGTGCTTCTGCTTGGAAAGTGCTGGTGGTTGCCAATTGCTAAGTGCTTCTGCTTGAAAAGTGCTGGTGCTCTTAATAATGTAATGACCTCAAAGCTCAAGATTCACCACTGGCAATCTTGATAAGGCTAAGAGAATCTGTGTAGTACTTCCTGTAAGTGAGAAGGTGAAAATTCTCGACTTCATAAGGAAAGAGAAGAAATTAGGTGCCGAGGTCGCTAGATTCTTAAGTTTTGTCCAGCCTGGATGCCAAGTCTGGTAGGAAGTCAGGCTGCATGGAGCCATGTGTCTTTCTTGGCTGTGGAAGGAGTCTCTATCTCCTTCCTTGGCTGATAGAGGTGTGTGGCTCTGCTCAACCAGGACTTGGGGCTGCCCCCCTCGCCACTGTTGCCCCTGCTTTATGCAGCAGCTGGCCAGCCAGCAGCATCTGCCTTGACTGTGTTTGGCTCTCTGTCTGTGTCGCCTCCTCTGCCCCTCCTGTTCATGCTTCTCTGCCACCTCAGGCTCTCTCGGCCAAGGAGGAAGACAGACACTCCTTCCTTGGTCAAGAGGAAGTCTCCTTGGCCGAGAGAGGTGTGTGGCTCTATGCAGCTGGGTTGTCTGCACCTCTCTTGGATGAGGAGGGAGACGGAGATTCCTTCCTCAGTTTAGAGAGGTGTATGGCTGCATGCAGCTGGGCTTCCTGCCAGATTTGCCAGCTGGGGGAAGGGGCAGCTTTTGGGACCTCAGTGCGGGCAGCCTATTCCCACACTGCCCTCATCTTTGGCACATTGACTCTGGGGGAGCCAGTAGTCTGGTGTGAGGAAGAAGGCAAGGAAGGACCTTGGTTGCCAGTGGCAACCATGGCCCTGGAGCTCTGGGTGTTTGCCATGTGGCTCTTTGCCTTCCAGCTGGCCTTGGTGCTTGAGGGGAGCAAGCTGCACCCCAACATGTGAGTTTTCTCTTTGGCTACTTTCTCCTCCCCTGGGCTGCAGATGAGCTGGGGGGGGTATTTTGACTCCAAGCACGAAAATATAGGGTTCACTATTACCCGTGGTTTCATGTATCCATGTGAAATCCTGGAACGTATCCCCCGTGGATATGGAGGTATCATGCTTTTTTTAAAAAAAGTATGTTTATAGTGGTCGTATTGTTGCTTTTTAATAGTGAGAGCCCATGACAGTCCTTGTTGGACTGAAAGACAGGATATAAATGTTTCTCCCCACCTCACCCAAAAAGTATAAAAATATCTAATGAATAGTTTCAGTATTCCAGTGACCCAGGCAATCTGCCAGCAAGTTGCATCATGATTATTGGCTGTTTTGACCCAGGGAGATCTACAGCTACGCTTGAGCAATGCTCAAGTGAATGTGGGGCATTCAAGTTTAAAGCTCTAGTGAGCTACCCTTTAACTCAAGTCACACACTCTGTGAAAATGTTTCTTCTTTTTGTACCTTTGTGAATGTTCTTTGTTCATAAGCATGGTCATTTAGCCATTTTTAGAGGGCTGATGTGTGTATCTTGCAACAAAAGAATCTTGTAGTACTTTAAAGCCTATCAGACCTCTTGTGGCATAAAATTTTGCGGACTATTTCACAGAGGATATCCTTGTTAATTTTGTGTGCCTTTAACATGCTTCAAGACTCTTTGTATCTGCTTTAAATGTTATCCGAAAGGAAGTTTGGGAACCTTAAATGCCAAGGCTGGATGTTACATTGAGTGTGCTTGTAAATTTTGGTCTGCTTCATATAGGCCTGTAATGGTTAATCCTGTTTTGCGTGTTAGGATTATTTTGGTGAAACCTGTCAAGTTGACCAGTGCTAAGTTGTCTGTCTCAGTAGTGACTTCACTCCCTATTAAAATGCCCTGCTGGATCAGACCAAAAGCATCCCTGTCCCAGTGTTCTCTGTGTGTGGAGAATGGTTGTCTCTATGAAGCCCCATAAGCCAGGGTTCGAGAGCAGTAGCATCATCCCTGCATGCTCCTCAGGAACTGAAAGGCAGGCTTATCCAGGTCACATTGAGTTTGAATATAAAACCTGCTGAGTTTTATTGCCTGCTGAGATCAGTCAAGCAAGAATCTCTATGTAAGTGCAAAACCTTGAACTACGGGAAACTCTCCTTTCTTAGAAGGTTTTAAACAGAACCTTTTAAACAGAAGCTGCATGGGCCACCTATCTGAGATTTTGTGGTAGTGAATTTCCTGCCTCAACAGAAAGATGGACTAGATAATCTTTGAGAGCCCTTCCAGCTGTTCAGTCCTCTATAAGCAAATTACTGATTCACAACTGCTGACCAAATGCTCCAGACTGAATTAAATATCCCCCCTCTGTTGAATAGAAATAATCAAAAATATACTGGATGGTTTTTAAATTGATACTTTTTATGGGGGAGGGTGGGGTGGGTGGGGCTTAGAGATTTTAGTCTGTATTGTTGTATTGTAACTGTTGTAAGCTGCCCCAATTGTTTTTAACAGAGGGCTGGGGTAAAAATAAATATTATTATTATTATTATTATTATTATTACTACTACTACTACTACTCTGTGTTGAGTGTGATTGTCCCCCACCTCCCTAAATGCTTTAATACATTCTGCAATCGGGGATGTAGTTCAGTAGTACAGTGCATCCTTGCTTTGCATTTAGAAGGACTCTGGTTTGGTTTCCTACATCTGCAATTGAGACTCAAGAAGAGGTGTTAAAAAGACCTCTCTGAATAAAGAGCTGCTGCCAGGTGGTAGAGCAGTAGTCTGTATAAGACAGTCACATCTCCATGTGAATAGCAGAATTTGGATCCTATCTCCTGTTTCTCATGGTGGTTGATAAAATGGCCACACTTTGTTCAGAGTAATAGAAAGCAAGCTATAAAATTTGGCAGTAGGACTTATAATTGAATTGCAAGCAACCCTGTGTGTTTCTCGTAACTTTTTCTGTGGGTATTAGAATACATACTAAGTGTGACTAAAAGCATCTCATGTTAAGGGTTTATCTTCCTGCTATTGGTGAATCTTTTCATGTTTATTGTCAGTGTTGTAGTGACTCAGACCTTATGCCCTGCCAAAGCCCACTGTTGCTCAGAACAGCTGTATTCCTGTAAATTTTGACTCAGTGCTGTAGCTCTTAACTCTGACTTCCTAGTATACAGTCTTGTGTAGTGTATCAAGGCAAAACTAGGGGTGTGAGCGGTTTTTACCTTCACATTAAACAAGATTGTGGCTTTTTGCCAGTCTCCCATAGAGCCCTGGGTAACTATGTACCTAAAAGGATGAGTATATCCTTCAGGACAGAGGAATTTGTTTTCCCATCAACTTTTCTCTAAAGTTTTACCCATCTTCATAGTATCCTCACAACACCAACCCTGGAAACTCGACGTGACTGAGAATAGCTGTTGGGTTAAGCAGCACCTGACAAAACACAACTTTTATCAATGTATGAGAAAACACAAGAATTCCAAGCTATTAAGGATTTACTATAAATTTGCTGACAGCAGCAAGGTTAATAATAGCAAAGAAGTGGAAAATACAAGGCAATTACCAGATAGAGGAATGTTACAGTGAAGTATGGGATATAGCAATAAATGAGAAATTAACAAGCAGTATTAAAGAAAAAAAGGAAATGGTTATTAAGAAAGATTTTGGAGATATCTGGAGCAAGCTTTTAGAATTTGTATTAATAAAGGGGAGAGGGAACAAACCAATGTTGGAGACAATGGAATTCTGGAAGGAGGTATGAATGCAAGGTGGAGGTCCCAGGGTAAAGGGAATCACTTATATATTAATATTTGTTGTATTGTTATGTTAAGAATGGGAATTATGATGTGTTATGGTAGTGTTTATAATTTGTATGTTTATTTGTTGGTATCAATATTTAAAAATATAAATTAATTATAAAAAACAAAAAACAAAACACAACTTTCCAGGTGGTGTTGGACTGCAGCTCCCAGAGTTCCTTGCCATTGGGTGTGCTAGCAAGAGTTGATGGGAGTTGCAACCCAGCAAAATCTGAATGGCTACAGTTTGCCTGTCCTTCGGCCAAGATCTCCAAGTAAGTTAGTTCCATGTTTGAGTCCTACAGTTGAACCCAGATCTCTACAGTCCTATCGCCAACATGGGAAAATCCACACTATACGGGCCATTGTACTTGGGTTTATTTTGATCTTTATGGACTGTCTAAACGTATAACTGGCATTCTCTTTTCATCAGAATGGACCTAGTGCTCGGTCGTGTCACAAGATGTGCATTGACATCCAGCGAAGACAAATCTACACACTGGGCCGTTACCTGGATTCTTCTGTGAGGAACAGCAAGTCTCTGAAAAGTGACTTCTATCGCTATGACATTGACACAAACACATGGATGTTGCTAAGTGAAGATACTGCAGCGGATGGAGGCCCCAAGTTAGTGTTTGACCATCAGGTCAGTTAAAAAAAAAAAAAGTATGTGCTGCCTGTTAAGCAACAGCTTCTAGTTCTGATGGTGGTGGTAATTTATTACTCTTACATACTTATGGTAATACTGTACCATACAGCTGTATGGGGCTTTAGGAAGAACAAATAGAAAGATCTCTGCTTTGAGGAATTACGTTCTGGACACAAGGGAGGTAAGAGAGAAGGGGGATGATAATGAAGCAAGGATTAACAGGGAGTAATATGTTGCTATTTCAGCTAATGTGCCAAAAAAGCTTTCCCCACAGTACAACAGAGGTAGAGTCAAGGGTCACTTTCTTTCAGAGGAGAATGTTTGGGGGCAGTGTTCGGGAAGTAAGAGAGCTGGATGTTGGTGGGGAATCTCCTTTTTCTTCCGTTCTTCCTTTAATCCCCTTTCCTTTGTCTCTTTTCCTCCTTCTCTTCTCTTAATTCAGGGATGGAGAACTAGTGGCCCTCCAAATGTCCATTGGACTTCAGATCCTATTGTTTCTTGTCCTTGGTTGTGCTGTCTAGGGAGATATAGTCCAACCACATCTGGAAGGCTAGAAGCTGCTCTTCCTGGTATAATTGATACCCTACCCAGAGATCATCCCCATCAATTTCTCCCTTCCTCAGCTTTTAATCTGGTGAAGCTCCTTGTTAGCATCCCAAGGGAAAGAAAGGGTGGGGATGATGTTGAAGAGATGTACAACAAGCTACCCAACAAAAGGGTGCTGGAGAGAGAAAGAATCGAATGAGAAACTCAAATACTGTATATACTCGTGTATAAGTTGAGAAATTTTAGTCAAAAAATTGACCCCCAAAACCTGGGTTGACTTATATCCACGGTTCAGTATAAGTATAAAAAAAGGAATCATCCCCTTCTCTGAGTAGATTGGGGAAAGACAAGAGCTTAGTCTGTCCCAGCAGAGTCTAAAAGAAGCAGGAACTTCCTCTACTCCCTCTGTTGTGGCGCCGCTTCTGGCCTTTTTGAATGCCTGGGTGGGAAAATGGTGGTGGTGGTGGCTCTTTGGTCAAAGGATCGCTGAGAGACTAGAGGGGGTTGATGCTTCTTTTAGGTTCTCCTGGGCCGAAGTAAGCTCTCGCCTTTCACCGCTCTGCTCAAAGAAGGGGGTGGTTCCTTTTTTTAAATAAGAGTTAATACTGTAATATACCTTTTATATAAAAAAGAAACCATCCCCTTCTCTGAGTAGAGTGGCAAAAGGCTTTTTTGAATGCCTTGATGGCAAAATGGTGGTAGTGGCAGATGCCAGGGCAACTGGCCCCTGAGGTGGCACTGGCGCGTTCCCTTCTCCACAGAGTGACCCTCGGCTTATCTACAGGTCATATCAAAATCCATCATTTTGGCCCCCAAACCTCCCATCAACTTATGCATTAGATCAACTTATACACAAGTATGTATATACAGTAGATTTTTTTCTTAAAAAAATAAAGATAATTAAGGGTAAGAAAAGAATAATGCCAATAGAATAAAGCAGGAGCAGCAGTGAAGAAGAAAGGTAAAGAAAGATGAGAAGAATTGTGGAGACACACAAAAAGATAAGAAAGCAGCATCATATATATTGAGAGAAAGTCATCATTAGAGACTTTGAGAAGGGAAGGAACAGCCAGGTGCCAGATCCTGTCTGATCTTGAAAGCTAAGCAGGCTTGGCCCTGGTTAGTACTTGGATGGGAGACTGCCAAGGAATACCAGTTGTTGAAGGCTATATTTCAAAGGAAGGAACTGGCAAAATCCCCTCTGAATAATCCTTGCCTAAGAAAACTCCATGAAATTCACAGGGTTGCCATAAGTTGACAGGTGACATGAAGGTGCATGTGTGGCACACACACACACATACAGAGAGAGAGAGAGAGAGAGCTGTGTTAATCCATTGCAACAAAGAGTCTTGAGATGCCATAAAGAGAAGTTCATTGTGACGTAAGCTTTCATGGATGCAGCCTACATCTGATGAGATGGACAGTGTCCCTGAAAGCTTGTTCCATAGTAAATCTAAAGGCTCTTAAATAGCTCTCAAAGAAAATGTCTTCTTCATTGCAGATGTGCATGGATTCAGAGAAACACATGATCTACACCTTTGGAGGACGGATTTTGACGTGCAACGGTAGTGTGGACGACAGCAGAGCCAGTGAGCCACAGTTCAGTGGCCTCTTTGCTTTTGACTGTCGATGTCGGATGTGGAAGCTCTTGCGAGAGGATTCCTGTAATGCTGGCCCTGAAGATATCCAGTCCAGAATAGGGCACTGCATGTTGTTCCATTCAGTAAGAACCAGCATTGACCAGGAGCTGTTTCTTCATTCTATAGCCTCAGTTTGTTGGCAACACTTTTAAAAACTCATACGAAATATTAAAAGGAAGCTTGAAAGTTTTAATCAGCAGCTTAATCAACTAAAGTGCTGATTAATCCATGGGGGCAATTTAAACCACCTAAGGTGTGAACTAAGGGTGTGTTGAGTTTTTATTTATAAAGCTTTTTTTGTACCTGAAATGTTACAGTACTAAGGAGTGAGAGCCAGCATGATGTAGTCGTTTGAGTGTTAGACTAAGACTCTGGAGACCAGGGTTCGAATCCCTGCTTGGCCATAGAAACCCACTGGGTGATCTTGGGCAAGTCGCACTCAGCCTCAGAAGAAGGCAAAAACAAACCTCCTCTGAACAAATCTTGCCAAGAAAACCCATGATAGAATCCCGTTATGGTCACCGTAAGTTCAAAACTACTTGAAGGCACAACAACAAGGAGTAAGAGGCAAAATGCAAAAGATGACCTTACATATGGAAAGTTAATAAATGCTAGTGTCATTTGTTAAAATGAAAAAAAAGGTCTGATCCTCTCCTTAATATTGCAAGAACACACTTGCATTTAAATATTTTAATTGCATTTTATGTGTTGTGAGCCACCTTGGATCCCATTCTGGGAAAAAGGCGGCATACAAATTAAATCAAATTAATTAAGTAAGTAAGTTTTGGTGATATGCAAGTATGTTTAGTATCTTCTGTTCTGCTGAGGTAGTAGTACAGTAATGATGCTTTATGAAACACACATTTTGTCAGTGTGGCTGAAGAGCTGTGTATTGCTTATCTATTATCTTTGTTCCCTTTGTGGAGCTCCTAAAGAAAAATTTATGATTCCTTCTTTTTTTTTTTAAGAAAGAATATTGGCCATCTACATATGTGTATGTTAATGCATATAGCTTTAAAACAGTACCAGATAGATGCTTTCAGTAGCTTAACTTGGACAGGGTTTTGTGAACAGAAACGGAGCAGATATTAGGGATAATAATTAGAACAGTCTAATGTTACTTCTTTTTCTTGGGTTTGATATTTTTGTTGCTGTCCTGTATAATTTTTTTTTATAATGAACCATCTTTTGCCCAGGCTTAAAAACCCTTAAATTTAATTATATCAGTTATTCAGTTAAAGGGCCAATATGACACTAAAAATTATTGAATTGATTCCAAATCTTCATCAGAAGAGTAAAAATATGCCAACCTGCTCTTCTAAAAGTATATTTAAAGTAACATTAAACCTGTTTTATGCCTTTTCTTTGCTGTGTGCTCTCACAGTAGTACAGTATGACCCCCATATACGCAGAACCAATATACGCCCAAAAATGTATGTTCTCTCTAGGCATTTCTGCGTCCTCCAGCACATTTCTATGGTCAACTTCCAGCCCAAGGATACCATAGAATCATGCTGGAGGACCTAGAAATGCCTACAGAAGTGTTCTCCCTAGGCATCTGTAGGTCCTCCAATGCAATTCTATGGTATGCTTAAGTTGTTCATTTCAGTAGGATTTGCTATTATCCACAGTTTCATGTTTCCGCGGTAAGTTCAGGAATGTATCCCCTGCGGATACGGGGGTTGTACTGTAGTTAATAATCATCTTCCTTTATTTCCTTATTACTCTATCACTGCCTTGACTGGCAAGTTCTGACCCTCAGAACTTTGCTGACATTTTGGTCTACCAGGTTTGGTTAATGTAAATGTCTCTTCGCGGGTGCTCGTGACAAGCATGTGTGCATACTTTTGCTTGAGTGGTTCCTGTTTTAAGCTGTGTCCTTAAACTGTTGTACACTTCCCCTGAATTTTAGAAGGGATTTTGGCTTGAGGGTTCCTACTCAGGAAACTCAGAAGGCATGTTGTGTAAGCTGAGTTTGCACACAGACTTCTTGCATTGAGCAGTTTAAGTAAACTCAGATGCCTCTTTTTTTCTTTCCTTCAGAAAAATCGTTGCCTGTATGTGTTTGGCGGGCAGAGGTCAAAAACATACTTGAACGACTTCTTCAGTTACGACGTAGATTGTGATCACGTGGATATCATATCAGATGGCACGAAGAAAGATTCAGGGATGGGTGAGAGATCTTGCTGCCTTACATTTTCTAATTTGTTTTGGGACCTTACAAGGTTTTTAAAAAAGAAAACAGCTTGAGAGGGCAGTTTTGACCAAACAGTGGAAAAAGATTTCAGCATCCTGTTTGTTGCCACCTACTCCACCCAAGCTCCATATTTACTTTGTGAACCTGCTACATCTGCTTTTAATTTTCCTAGTTGCAATTTTTTGTTTTTTCAAGAGGATATTTGTTACAAAACTGAGGCAGAAGATGACGCATACAGGATCACATGAGACATTCTGATTAGGAGTTCTGCTACCTATCCTTTAAACATTGATTAGGGTACAAAATACCAGACACATATCCAGGCATTTCTGCAGCCACAAGGACTAGTAATATAATCTAAATGAGAAGTTCTCTGATGCGCATATGATGAAATTGTCCCCAGACCATGTGAAACCCTCCATGAAAAACCCTAAAAAAATGTTCCCTCCTTATTCCCCCAAGTACCCCAGAACCACATACTACCCCCAGATGTCTCCATTTTCATCTACAGCTCTTCTCAAAATGTCAACAGGAAATGATGTGGTATCATTTCCTGTCACAATTTTGACAGGTATTGCAGAGGAAAAGGCATTTTGGCTTGCTCAGGCAGGGAGAGGGTGCAGCCCATGGAAGGATCTAGAGGGGATTGGCCCCTGACCCCCACAGAGTTGCCCACTCCCATCTCCTAGATGTTTTAGACCACAACTCCCATTAGCTCCAGTTTGGGTGGCCACTGGCTTGAGATGAAGGCTGTTGTAATCTCAACAATGTGGAGGATAGTCGTTTGGGGAAAGCTGCCTTATTGGGCTCTGCAGTTCAAGAGAGTGTCTTTTTCATCTCTTCTGAAATTGCTTCTCTCTTCAGTACCCAGACACCACATTGAGGAACAGCATGTGGCTTCTTGTTTTGTTTTGTTTTGTTTTTTCGTTGGACACCTGTAATGAGTTCACTTTCCATGGAAAATAGTACCCATCTTATGGCTCAGCACATTCAGCCATGTTTTCCTGTCCTGTCCAAACATATTAATTGCACGTTGCAGTTAGACTAATGAGAACAGCATAATTAGCCCTCCTTTTTTTTTTTACTGTCCTGCTTGTGTTGAATAGCAGACTTTGTAAGCAACTGACTCATTTGGAAATCATGAATGAATAGAATTCCAGTTTGCAATCCTCATGTGTCTGAGAAAGTAAATAAACAGCTCTGAACATTTCCCTTGTTTGTGAAGGGAAATGTTGGAATTAGGCTCTCTTAACAAGGAAAAACAAAAGCCCATTGTGTGCAAAACTGCATATGCTGATGATGAGTTGCTTCAGTTACAGAGGGACTCATTTTGTATTTTGGGTAGAGATCTCCTCACCTCTCCACAGGTTACTCATTAGGTTTGTCAGTATTCATGTCATTTGCTGTAGAGAAGGATTAGAGAAATTCAAGGTATGGTGGGGAATGTCTGATGTTGTGTGCCATAAAGATGGATTCAACTTATGGTGATCTTATGAATGGACTTCAGAATCGTAGAACCCTAGAGTTGGAAGAGACCACTAAGGCCATCTAGTTCAGCCCCCTGCCATGCAGGAATACACAACTGAAGCCCTCCTGAGAGGTGTCTGTCTAAACTCTGTTTAAAGACCTCTAAGGAAGAAGAATGCACTACCCTCCCAAGCAGCTCATTCCACTGTCGAACAGCTCAAAGCATGATATCTCTCCTTCCTCCACCCAGGTAACCCAACACAAGCCTCACCCTCCCCGATGCAAGACTCTCACCCTTCCACCACAGGGCTTAATGGGTTCCCCTGGTGGGTTTCATCTCTTCACGCAGGACATGACAACAACCATCATCAGTCCAATCCTGCTCAGTTCCAACATTAAATACTCCCACGTTTCTCTCCTTTTAAAAAACAGACTACCCACACAGTCTTAAAGGTGTAGGAACTGCAGGGTGCTCCAGATGTTGACAGATTCCAAATTCCCAGCATTCCCCACCATTGGCTGTGCTGCTGGTTAGGAGGGTGCTGGGAAATGCAATGACATCTGGAAGGCTTCAGGATTCTCACCCCTGCCACAGATCTTGCCATGCTGATTTACATACACAACCGCACAACCGCAACCCACCTTCAGCTCTTCACTTGGATATCCTCCCCCCTCCCTCAACAGCAACCTGTACTCCAGAGGTGAAGCCACTGAGAGATTGTGTTATTAACATATCTGCTCAGGTTTTGCAAAAATAGTTGATTCAATTCATCTGTAATGTGGTGGGATGTGTATTGGTCATAATAGCAACATGGAGCTTTATTGTTAGAAGCAGTGTATCTGTGTGTACCAGTTGCTAGAGGAGAAGCAAAGTAGAGAGACTATTGCCTTAATGCATCCTTAGTGCATCCTTCCAGGAAGCATCTGACTGGCCATAGGATGGAAGGAGGATGTTGAACACAGTATCCCAAACTGGATGTGTCCTTTGATTCAGTACTTAAAGACAGTAAGAACTCCTTGCTGTAGGATGCCTGACTTGTTTCAGCTCTGTGGCCACATTTTCTCATGTCTTGGAGGCTGATCCTGAGTCATGTTCTTGAGCAGATTCATGTAGTTTAAACATAGCATTGTAGCTAAATTTGTTCCTGACGCACTACGTTCTGTTGATTCTTTAGAATTCTTCCAGTTGGTACAAATGGCCGCTATGATACATGCAACAAATGAATTTATACATGAAGCAGTTTGAAAGTGTGTAGCTCCTTATTTAGATCCTATAAGCAGAACACAGAGTTAACCATTAAATTAAAATGTTTACATTGAAAGTATTGCAAATGATTGAATCATCTACATTAAATATTAGGCTGAGAGTAAGGCAACAAGAATGTATATATGAGAGCATATATAACACCAGTTTTCTTCCCACAAGTGGGTATGACTATAGTACAGGGGTGGGCAACTATCAGAGGCTAGGGGGCTACATTAGCCCCCCAGGAGACCTTGGAGGGCCGCACCTCCCCCCCATTCAAAATCCCCAAATGTCCTCTAAGGGGCAGGAGGGCATTTTTACCATGTATCCCCCCCTTAGCCATTTTAGGCCCCGAAGAGGCCTTTTTTAAAACATCTGGATGTCACCCAGAAGTCACTTCCTGGTTTTAAAAACACCTCCCCTGAGCTCAAAATAGCTCAGGGAGCAAAAATATGGTGAAAAATGTGGGGTCTTTCTTTCTTTCTTTCTTTCTTTCTTTCTTTCTTTCTTTCTTTCTTTCTTTCTTTCTTTTGTGAGCCAGCATGGTGTAGTGGTTTGAGCATTGGACCATGACTCTGGAGACCAGGGTTCAAAGCCCTGCTCAGCCATGGAAATCCACTGGGTGGCCTTGGGGAGGTCATATTCTCTCAGAGTGCTATGTATTGACATGATTACTTCAGGGTGTGGGAGCAAAATAGTGAGATCCAGTACACACATTGGATCACGAGGCAATCATAGCTTCAAATCCCTGCTGTGCTTTGAAGCTTACCAGGTGGCCCTTGGGAAGTTGTTCTTTCCCCATTCTTAGTAGCCCACAGAATTCCTCAGAGGGAAGGCTCAATAGGGTTCTGGGAACTAGGCAGACTTTTCCAGGGGGATGTAGAGTTGTGCTTCTCTTTGCAATTAGCCTTCCGATGTAAGATGGCAATATACTATGGGATTTGAGAAGAATTTCCAGAGCAGCTGGTTATGTGCTGTGGCGTGAATGTCTGTTGCCCAAAATGAATTAAAAATGCAAGAATTTAATTGGGTGAACACAAACCCATAGCGGTACCTAAATTGAATCTCTGGATAGCTGCTGTGATAGATAAGGGAGCCTCACCTAATTTGAGAGTAGGAATATCTGAACCTGAATGCACTTTGATTTCATCTCTTTGAGATTATGGATGTAGCTACTCTGTCTCCTTTTACAAGTTGACCTTGGACCCATAATATTGGCTTAGGTATGTTTACTTAGCTATGCAAGGCAGTGGGGTTGAAGTAGATGGCCCTCGTGGTCTCTTCCAACTCTGTGATTCTACTTTGGGGACCCCACAAATGGTTTGCTGTTGCAATTGATGACCTGAAAGGGGCTTCAGTAGTTACCTTTGCTTCCTCAGTTATGAGCTAGGCTTACACCCATTTCATTGCAATGGTTCTCTTTTAGGAATGGCACTTTTTGTTTTGTTTTTTGTTTCAGATACAGGACTGGGTCCTAAATTCTTAATGTCCAGCTCTGTTGGCTTTGTGTATCATCTAGAATTTTTCTGTTTTTAAAGAAATACTGAATTTAGAATCTTAATATGAAACATAATTCTTCTAGGGCATTAGGAGACTGTGCAAGAAGACTGTAAGAATACTGTTGGCAGCAGTCCTAAATGCTGGTATTCTGACTTGTATTAATTGATTGTGGTTTTTTTTTGTTTTTGTTTTTTTTTGTTTTTTGGCTGGCCTGTATCATTATATCCCCATCCATGGGTTCTGGATTTAGCATGTACTCAGCACCTGTTCCTCAGTCCAGATAGTTCTGCATTGTTGCTAGCAGAAATACTGTGGGTAAGAATATATCTAGCAGTTTGGATGGTTGAGCCAGAAAAACAGCTGCCTTGACAGCATCTTATGAGAGAAGTAGCTGTGATTCAAATTTGTTCGGGAAGTAGGTGCCATTTTTATGTAGTTTTTGTTTCCTTTTTCTGGCAGCACATCTGTTTTTATGTAAAAATTGGACTGTAGTATGTCCTGATTTTATTAGCCTTGGCAGAATATAAAGTAGTGCAAATAGCATCAGTTTAGAGGGTATATTTTGCACATATCATGTAAATTTAGTGGGTGATTGGGGAGAAAGAGTTCTACATGGCCGTAATCATTCATTTTCGCAGGATGTGCTCTGGGGGAAAACAGAGTATAGAGGAACTGATTTCTTTTTCCCAGTAAAGATAAGTCCCCACCCCCAGGGGAAACATTGGGTGCATGTCAAGGATTGTAGGGAGCATTCTGGTTCTAGGCCAGCCAGAGGCATAAAGTTATGTACTATTAAGGAGCATCAAAGTTGCAAGGTCATTGTAGTTAGTCGAAGCCAGTGAAAACCTCAGAGTGTAGCACAAACAAAGAGCAAGCAAGAGGCAAAGTCAGAAACAGTCTTAAGATCACTCACAGTATTTCAGGGTGAAGGAGGAGTCAAGGAGTAGGCAGGAAGTAGAGTCAAAAGTAAGCTGTGGTCACATACAGTTTCCATCATAATGTCAGGTAGGTGGGAAAATGAGAAAAATGCAAGATTCCAAACTAGTATAAAGACAGTTTCCAGCACTTCCTCTAGCCTGAAAGGGAAGCTTTTAAGCAAGAGCTTCCACAGCTCCACCACTGTTCTGCTTCAGTGCATTAGAGGCTTTTGGAAGAGGTTTTCCTCATGAAGAGACCCTGAGATATAAGGAGTCCTTTATTCACAAGGAGCCCTCTGCTTATAAATGAGTCAGTGTGGTATAGTGGAGTGGTTTGACTAGAACACTGGAAGGCCAGGTTTGAATCCCTGCTTGGCCATGGAAATTACTGGGTGACCTTAGGAAAGTCATACTCTCGCAGCCTCATAGGAGAGCAAAGGCAAACTCTCTGAACAAATTCTGCCAAAAAAGTTTCATGATAGGGTCACCTTAGTTTCGTCATAAGTCAGAAATGACTTGAAGGCACACAACAACAACCTCTCCTTCCGTCAGATACTTTTTGCATGAGGCTTCTGGCCTGTCACTTCAGACACCAATGTTCTTGGAGCCTCAGAGCTCCTTCTTCCTCTGTTGCAGAATTTCTATCTTCCTGGGGGAGTGGATATTCCTCTTCAGCTCCTCCCACACCATAGGCTTGCTAATTGCTGGGAACCCTGGATCTTATTCCAAAGTGGTCCCGTCCACTGGTGACAAAACAATAATACGCTAAATGTGAATAGTTGCTTGTTTGTTTATTTGGTTATGGGGCTATAAACCTCATTAAAAACAATATTACTCAATGAATCAAGGGAGTTTTAACTTATTAACTCAGTGTACACTTAAAACAGTAGTTCTAAAGAAAAGAATGCTTCTTTCTTTGTTGATGACACAGGTGCCTTCATCTAGATGCATGTCTTAATTGATGCCTTCTGAAATACCTTCTGTGAACAGGAGGGGTGGTATGCACTTTTTAAAGATTTTTGCTGTTCATTTGCTGTTCTTGAAAGTGTTTTTATAATTCTTAAAAATCTGAATCAGAGATTGAATTTAATTTTTTGACACTTAAAAAAAAGATTTGTAGCAGGTGACTCTTATTTTGGACAATTTGATTGATAGACAAAAGGTCACAGTCCTGATAACAGTGTGTTTGTCATTGCCAGCCCAAAATCCAGTGGCTTCCTAGTATTTCTAAAATATCGTTGTGCTCTCAGGCCTAAGAGAATGTTCAGGTGAAGGGGATTGAATTGGTTGAAGAGCAGCTACCAAGAGCTCCCCTTTCAATACCACTTCATACAAATGCCAAGAAGTGCTTTTTAAATTCTTGCTTTAAAAAAAAGTTCTGAAGGACATATATGTAGAGACAGATTTTTGGCTATAAAAGTCCCAAATCCTGCATAGGAAGTGCTCAGCATTTTTTTTGTCTTTCAGTGAGAATCAGTTTTCACTGACAGCTCCTGAGATGCTTTAGTTGCTAAAGACAGAGGGAGGCCTTGGTTAGATTATATCAGAATATTTGAATGTTCCAAAATTGTTGGCACATGGCATAAAAATCTTACCCTTTTCTTGGTGCAGAAAATTTTAAAGAAGAATTTGGCTCCCATCCAGGCATGCTTCCTTCTATCCAAATCCAAGAGTGTAGCTGTGCATGAACTTGCGTGTCTCCTTGCTGCCTCAGTTGGATGCACATCTTTTGAAAAGGAGGTTGAGGTTGGCTAAATGATCTCTTTTCAGAAGATCTCTACCCACATGTTCCTTCTCTGGTATGCAGTCTTGTCATTTGAAAGGCTACAAAGTACTTGCTTATACATAATGAGTACATTAAGCTCTTGCATGACTGAAGCCTCTGAGTTTCCCAACAGGGTGTAGGTGTAAATGTAGTCTCTTAACTTTTGGCCACATAGTTATTGGACCTAAATGCAGTTGTTAGCTCTGACCAGAGCAGACCCACTGAATCAGTGGAATTTCCATACTGTAATATTGACCTACTGTCATGTACTGGCATTCCCAGATGCAGTGACCAGCAGTTGGCACAGTAATTCAGAAAATGAACCATACAGGGTTGTTGTTCAGAATAAAACCCGACTGACAAACAATACATTAAAACGATATTCCAGTCTACCAAATCTGGCAGGCTACACCCCCATTGTCTACCCATCATCCCCTTTCTCATTTCTCACGGAATTAGCGTTCAGCCCTTTTTCCCCAGAGCTGAAGCCCCATTGCGGAACTTATCAAAACCTTCCCGGCATTGACCACATACTCCCTTCAACTATTCAGCTGTACACTCATTGACAAGCATAGAGAAATGCAAAACACAATTACCTACAAGGATAAACAGCAAAACTGATATTGGCAGGAAAAAGTCATGTCTGGGACCGATCTTGACACCTGTCAAGTTCCCATTGATTCAGGAGATCTGTTCTAGTTGGAATTAGCAATTGGATTTAAGTCTTTTTGAATAATAAGAGTTTCTCTTAAAAAGCCACCATTGTTGCTAGGAGGGAAGAATGGTGTATTTCTGTTCACACCCATGGGCTTTTTGCTTCTCTGTGTTGCTCCTTCCTGGGCCCTAGGAAGTATTTGCATGCTTTGGCATGCTTCAGCTTCCTCATTTTGTTTGTCACCTTCCTCATTCTACATCTTGAGTGAGACAGAGGAGAGCAGATCTGCCATCTGTATTGCAGGACACAAAATTCCATTTGGTAAAATTGGGAGGTTGAAGATCTGACCCTCACCCCCTTTAGAAGCTCATGAGAATTAAATTTGTCTTCTGATTGAGATAACCACTCTAAAAGTTGTCAACCCCAATGTCTCTGCTGATACAGTACACTTCTGCCTCTGATAAATGGACAGTGTTGGTATCAGCACCTGTCCTAATAAAAGGAATGGTGATCTCTATTGCTGTTGCTGTCTTCAGCAGGCCTGATTGAAAGTTACTCTGTCTCTGATTCACACACATGTACATGCAAATGTACACACACAGAGTGCATATAGGAATGGCACACTCATAATATTCCTAGAGCAGGAGTGTGTAAAGTGCAGTATTTTTGGCATTATTGGACTGCATCTCACAGCATTCCTTGTCATTGGCTATGCCTTGATAGCGCTGATGGGAGTTACAGTTCAACAACACCTGGAGGGCTGCAGTTTGCTCAATTCTTCCAGCGAGTAGGGCAGAAATGGGTAACTGTGGAAGTTTACACGGCCGCATTACAAAACCTCTCCTACAAAATTTTGCCTCCAAATCCCCCAGCCCCCTCCTTAGGGTATGTGAGGGTTGTTTTCAACCTGTATTTTGGTCATTTTAGGCCCAGGGAAAGCTTTTTTTTTTTTACCAACAGGAAGTGACCAGAAAGCACTTCCTTTAAAAAAAAACTTCTCCAGTAAAATGGCCTGGGGAGGAATGTATTGATAATTCCCTCCTAGAGGGCATTTTTGGGCCATTTTTTTAACCCTTGGGGGAGTCGGGGCCACAAAAAAAATGGCCCTTGGGGCGTGGCCTTGGGCTGCACTTTTCCCACCCCTGGTGTAGAGCGTAGTAATTCAAATGTTTGTCCAGTATGCAAGTTGGTGCATGCAAACACTTGGCTGGAGGGGATGACTAAATTGAGACGAGTCCAAGGCCCAGGGATAGATACACCATGTTGCTGTTCTAGTAGAAATGGCTGGCTAGATGCTCCATTCTGGAGGCTGTTCAGATATCGTGTTGGGAAAGGGTTTTGTAGCAGTGGCTGCATTTTGAATGTGCATCTTTGAACGTGCATCTTTGGAAGGGATCTGTAGCAGCGGCTGCATTTTGAACGTGCATCTTTCGACTGGGTCTAAGCCTGATACAGTTGCCCCTCCACATTCGCGAACTTGACATTCGCGGTTTTGGTTATTCGCGGTTTTGGGAGTGCCCCCCTGGGCCCCCCCAAAACCGCGACACGGGGCCTCCAGAGGCCCCGTGAAAGACCTGGAGGGAGCGGGGAGGCCCGGGGAGGCCTCCACGGGGCCCCCGGAGGCGCTCCGGAGGCGCCGCGAAGGCCTGGGGAGGGGTGGCGAGGCCTTCGCGGAACGCCCGGAGGTCCTCTGGAGGCGCCGCGAAGGCCTGGGGAGGGGTGGCGAGGCCTTCGCGGGACCCCCGGAGGCCCTCCGGAGGCGCCGCGAAGGCCTAGGGAGGGGTGGCGAGGCCTTCGCGGGACCCCCGGAGGCCCTCCGGAGGCCCCGCGAAAGCCTGGGGAAGGAGGGAGGAAGGGCCGGGGAGACCTCCGTGGGGCCTAGCAAGGCCCCGCAAAGGCCTGGGGAGGGAGGGAGGAAGGGCCGGGGAGACCTCCGTGGGGCCTAGCAAGGCCCCGCGAAGGCCTGGGGAGGGAGGGGGGAAGGGCCGGGGAGACCTCCGTGGGGCCTAGCAAGGCCCCGCGAAGGCCTGGGGAGGGAGGGGGGAAGGGCCGGGGAGACCTCCGTGGGGCCTAGCAAGGCCCCGCGAAGGCCTGGGGAGGGAGGGGGGAAGGGCCGGGGAGACCTCCGTGGGGCCTAGCAAGGCCCCGCGAAGGCCTGGGGAGGGAGGGAGGAAGGGCCGGGGAGACCTCCGTGGGGCCTAGCAAGGCCCCGCGAAGGCCTGGGGAGGGAGGGGGGAAGCGCCGGGGAGACCTCCGTGGGGCCTAGCAAGGCCCCGCGAAGGCCTGGGGAGGGAGGGAGGAAGGGTCGGGGAGACCTCCGTGGGGCCTAGCAAGGCCCCGCGAAGGCCTGGGGAGGGAGGGAGGAAGGGCCGGGGAGACCTCCGTGGGGCCTAGCAAGGCCCCGCGAAGGCCTGGAGAGGGAGGGAGGAACGGCCGGAGAGACCTCCGTGGGGCCTAGCAAGGCCCCGCGAAGGCCTGGGGAGGGAGGGGGGAGGGGAGTCCTTATTTGCGGATTTTTCACATTCGCGGGGGTCCGCGGAACGGAACCCCCGCGAATGTGAAGGGACGACTGTACTTCTTTACAAAGAATTTAATTTCTTCAGTGTTAGCAGAGACTCTTATCAGGGTGCCTGGCATTTTCTTCTGAGTTTTCTCTGCCTCTTTGTAATCATCCGATGTGTGTGCTTTACCAGAGCTTGGAAAAGATACCTTTTTTTGGAGTACATGTCATATGATCTCCTGGCCAGTATAGCTTAATGACAGTGCTGGTTGGGGATTTTGACAGCTGTGTTCCAGAAAAAAAGAAAAGAAAAATTGGGGGGGGGGAGTAAAAGAGTAACTTTTTGAAGCTTTGTTTTTTTGCTAAAGAGAAGCATGCAAGATTTAGTTATACTTCAGATGTAATCCCATGGTGTGTAGGAGCTCAGTTTCTCCAGTTACAGATTTATGACCCTACAAAGAGTAGGTACCCTTGAAAATATCTGTTGCTTGTTGAAGGAAAGTAAAAGAAAGCAAGGCGGAACATCCTGCTATTGTCTTGTTCTGACCCGGCTTTGGTCCACATGCCTGTGTGTCACATTCCACTTAGTAAGGCTGTCTATAAACAGAGTCCTCTTGTGAACTCCAAACTACATTGCTTTGGAACTTAATTGAAGGCAAAGCTACTCCTCTGGTGGGTTTTTTTTTACTGCTTGTTTTTTTCCCATCAGCTGTTTTCCATGCTACTTGACTTTATAAACCCTAGTTTTGACATCAGTTTATAAAATTAAGTGTTATTCTGTGGAGAAAATTAAGTGTTGTTCTGTGGAGAAAGACAAGCAGCCCAGACTCACTTCTACAGCATACTCCAGGCTTTCATGGTCACCTTACAAAATGGACAGAAAATGGGAGGAGTAAAGAAAATAATTCTTCACACAGCATCTTCTCTTAAATTGCTACACCAGGTGGTGATGGCCACTGCCTTGGATAGCTTTAAAAAAGGAGACAGCCAGTTTCCTGCTGGGTTTGAGGTCTAAGCAGCGGCTGCTAGCCACAATAGCCAAACTTTGGACTTTGACCATATTTCAGTGATGGTGAACCTATGACACGTGTGTCAGCACTGACACGCATAGCCATTTGGGCTGACAGGCGGCCATAGGCCTCCTCCCCCCTGCCCGCAACATCACCACCCTCCCTAAAGTGCCGATTGGTTGCCACTTTAGGGAGGGTGGAGGAAAGTGGTGGGCGGGGCTACAAAGCCCTGATCTCCACTTTAGGGAGGTGGGGGTGGAACCTCCCCCCCACCTGGCCACCCCCCAAGGCCTGCTGTGCTTCCCCAGAGCTGCCTCAGAAAGGCCGGGTAAGGCAGCGGGTGGGCAGGCGGGAGTTTGCCCGGCCTCTTCCTGGCCTTCCTGAGGGGACTCCTGGGCTGTGAAGCACCGGAGCTACCTCGGGGAGGCCGGGGAAGGCAGTGGGAGGGAGGGAGGGACTCTGCCCGGCCTCTCCCCGGCCTTCCCGAGGGTGCTCCAAGGCTTCGAAGCCCCGGAGCCACCTTGGAAAGGCCAGGGAAGGCGGTGGGTGGGCGGGCAGGAGGGACTCTGCTTGGCCTCTCCCCAGCCTTCCCAAGGGTGCTCTGAGGCTTCGAAGCCCCAGAGCCACCTCGGAAAGTTCGGGGAAGGTGGCGGGCGGGAGGGACTCTGCCCGGCCTCTCCCCGGCCTTCCCAAGGGGGCTCTGAGGTTTCGAAGCCCCGGAGCTGCCTCGGGGAGGCCGGGGAAGGTGGTGAGAGGGAGGGACTCTGCCCGGCCTCTCCCTGGCATTCCCAAGGGGGCTCCGAGGCTTTGAAACCCCAGAGCCGCCTTGGAAAGGCCGGGGAAGGCGGCGGGCGGGCCTCTGCCTGGCCTCTCCCCGGCCTTCCCGAGGGGGCTCGGAAGCTTCGAAGCCCCGGAGTTGCCTTGGAAAAGCTGGAGAAGGCCCTTGGCAAGGCTCTCCCCAGCCTTGCTAAGGGGGCTCCGAGGCTTTGAAGCCCTGGAGCCGCCTCAGAAAGGCCGGGAAAGGCAGCGGGCATGTGGGCAAGAGTCTGCCCAGCCTTTCCCCGGCCTTCCCGAGGGGGCTCTAGGGCTTTGAAACCCTGGAGCTGCCTCGGGAAGGCCGGAGAAGGCGGTGGGAGGGAATCTGCCCAGCCTCTCCCCGGCCTTCCCGAGGGGGGGTTGAAACCCTGGAGCCGCCTTGGGAAGGCCAGAGAAGGCGAAGGGGGGGGGCAGGAGGGAGTCTGGCCAGCCTCTCCTCGGGCTTCCCGAAGGGGCTCTGAGGATTGAGAGCCCCATATAGCCTCTTCGGGAAGGTTGGGAAGGGGTGGAGGGAGCGTGGCGTAGAGGCTTTTCAGCCACCCCCACCCTTCCAAAGCCAGAACAAGGCTTAGATAGTTCAAGGCTTAGATAGCTTTGGGAAGGGTGGGGTGGGGGCTAAAAAGCACCTTTCCTGCCAACTCTCCGCTCTCCTGGGGCTTGGCTCCCCCCCCCCAAATGGAGCCAAGCCCCAGGAGAGCGGGGAGTTGAGCGCCTGGCTTGCTCAGCAAGCACTCCGTTTAAATCAGCTCCTCTCCCTTGAGTGGGAGGGAGAGAAGCTGATTTAAAAACCACGAGAGTGAAAGCTGTGAATGTGGCGGGGCAACTGTATACATTTATGTTAGTTAAACAATAAATATCATGAAATAATGTTTTTTCTTCAAAGTGGCACACACCTGAGTTATGCTCAGTTTTTTGGCGAAGTTTGACACACCAAGCTCAAAAGGTTACTCATCACTGCCATATTTATTTATTTAATACTCTGCTCTTCTCCTTGCACAAGATCGAAGACAACTTTGATCCAATTAAAAAATGTGATTAATAATATAGTCCATATCTCTGAAAATGATTCTTGATTTAAATGGGGTGTTAATCCTCTATTTGCCATTAGTGAGGGGGGGGTGCCACCAGAATCCCTTACTGAGCATGTGTGAGCAACAAAACACAGAGAAACATGGAGGGCAGACAAGCCTTTCTCACCCTTATGCAGGGCTTACATGACCTGATTTTATATCATGGATTCATATGATTAGTTTTGAATTAAAAGTTTGCTGAAACATATTGAACTGCTCTTCTTTGTGGTGTAGGAAACTACCCCTATTCTTTCCATGTTATTTTTGCTTCTGGTACCAACGTTTGAGTTAAAGGAGTGATGCCCAAGAACACATCAACTTTGTTAACTTAGGTATACCTGTACTTTTAGCTATTTCACTGCTGATTTTAAATAAGGTATATATTCCAGCTGGGCAATGAACAGAAGAAGTGATAATTTCTGCAGCTACTATGGTGTCATGGTAGTTCGCTAGGGACATTTTCATGTTGTCGCTTCTGGTGTTTCCAGAACTTGGCAGATGTTTCCATTACCTGTGGCTGGTGTTCAGGGACTTTCCCTTTCTCTTACATTCCCTTTTTCACTTTTAGGAAATTGTGAGCCAGCTTTTTTCAGCTTGTGTGGTTAGCAGTTGGAGACTTTTTGGGCCTGTCTCAGTAGTTCTGTCAGAGGTCAATGAAGAAATTTGGCATTCAGTTTGGCCCAGGTTTGCTTCCTGTGCTACATGAGACTGGGGAAAGTAGGGTACAAGCCTAAAACCTGCTTTTGACCTTACTCTGATTAGTGTCCTGGGGGCAAAGCAGCATCTAAACATTTGTTGCTGCGTGTGAGGTGTGTAAAGTGGCATCATTTTTGTCTTTATCATATAGTGCACAAATGCTTAAGCGGGTTTATAAATGATCACTTGCCCAGTTGATGGTGCTAAGTTTATCTCCTAGTGAGCAAGCAGGAAAATTTAATGAATTTAAATAGTTGGTCCCTTCCCCTACAGGTCTTAACTTAATAAACAAATGAATAATATAGATAATCTGTGGGCATGTATATTGATTTTAAAAAAATATAGTGACCCATCAGCCTTCATGTACTTACTTGCAACTCTTATGCAGCAGACTCAATTGTGTATTCCTGCCTGGCAGGGGGTTGGACTGTGATTCTATGACTCTGTGAGACTGAGCAATAAATTGGTTGGAGGTTGGGCTGATGGAAATTAGGGATAATAAATTGGATTGGGCTGATGTACAGTAAATTGAAGTTCTAAATGGTGAAAAGTTCTCCATCTTCAATTTAAAGGCTTGGTTAGGTTAAGTAATGATTGGATATTGTTATTAAAAAGGATCTCTTGAGGCATGGCTACTCTGGTGGAATATCTATGATTGGATCTCATTCAGTTTGTAAGTTAAACATCAGCCTTCTAGGATGGGATAGGGGAGGGATGAGAGAGAGAACATCAGGATTGGGATCATGGGATCCTCCCTGATAGCCTCCCCACCTTTTAAAGGAGCACAGAGTGTGAAGCAGGAGGTAGGCTTTTCATCTGGAATACTTTTTAAGTGGTGTTGAGTCCCTAGTCCAGTGGCTAAAATCCTAATCTAAATTCCACTGTGTGGCTATTTAAAAACTGCAGGAGATCGGATCCTGGGTCTTCTTCTGTCTCATATGCTTTGGCCTTAATCCAGAAGTAGCGTGGGGTCATCTGATTTTGTCTCTTCCCTTTGATGTCGTCCGTTGCCTTGTTTGTTAGGTGCATTTCTTAGTCATTTTTTGAGTCATTGCCCTCTTGGGTTCTAAGCAGTTCAGGAGGGGAAGGGGTTGGGTGGTGGATTTTTCTTTGCCTCTAGTCTAAGCTCTGTGCTGAGCTGCCTTTTGTTTTGCAGAGGAGCCCTGCCTGCTGTCCAGAACTGCTTAGTCATGGCGTGATGTTTTCCTTGCCTTTTAGAGTTGCAAGGAGGGGTGGCCTCTTGGCGCGTAACTATAGGCTAGCAAGGGGTGGTTATTTGTACGTTGCGAATGTGCTTTGTACATTGCACAGTGTGTTCTGCATATAATTAGCTATCAAGGATGATGAACTGAATTTCCTTTCCTTTCCTTTTGGAATGAGCTTCCTGTGTACAAAATTAGGTTGACATGATCACTTTCAAAGTGTCTCTGCGTGTCTGTGTGTTTTTTGATGGTGTTCGTAAGCAGCCTGTCACCCCCAGCAGTTTGCCTGGGTGCCAGGATCTTTTACCCAGCCACCCCTGTCCCTGTAAAATGATCCAGGAGGAGAGAGAGAAAAAGAGAACCAACACGCAAGAACTCACGTGCTAGTCACACGTGCTTGCTCAAGGGCCAGTTGCCCTTGGAAACAGAAACCATGACTTGTCCAGTAAACAATGGGAACCACCAATTATTTGATTATTCATTTTTATGGGAATTAATGTGAAACCTCCAACAATCCTCCACTATGTTCAACCAGCATCTGAATTGGAAAGTGAGACCAGAACTGTTGTGGTAATGTCCCTTTTGAAACTTTCTTGAAATTCCTTATGGTGGAAGCCTCTCTTTCCAGATACACTTAGGAAGGTACACCAAGCAGCATCCCGGTAAGCTTAGAGGTTCTGGAGCCACCAACCACCCTGAAGAGAAGGTTAAGAGATGACCTGATAGCCGTGTTTAAATATTTGAAGTGATCTCATATTGAAGATAGAACAAGCTTGTTTTCTGTTGCTCCAGAGACTATGACCCAGAGCAGTGGATTCACACTATAGGAAAAGAGATTCCACCTAAACATTAGGAAGAATGTTCTGACTTTTAAGAGCAGTTAGACAGTAGAATACATTGCAACCGGACTTGTTTATCTCAGATTGGCCTTTTTAGTCATCAGTGCGCTTTCAGAAAGTGTGGGATGAGTCCTTCCTGAATCTTCGTTTGCGAAGAAAAGCCAGAGAAAGAGACATTACCTTGGAGTGTTGTTGAGTCTCCTTTGGAGGTGTTTAAACAGAGGCTGGATGGTCATCTGTTGGGAGTGTTTGTGTATTCCTGCAAGGCAGAATGGGGTTGGACTTGATGGCTCTTTTGGTCTCTTCCAAATCTATGATTCTATATCTCAGCTTAATTCAAAACTTGTGGCTATCCACACAAACCCTTCTGTTCTCAGGATGTGTGATTGCAATGCAAAAGCTTTCAATTAGTTGTAGTTTCCTCTTTTGTCTGAACCAGAAAACAGTGGTTACTAACTTTGGAACAAGTAAGAATCCTTAAAGTACAGTTAAGAATTGTTTTAGCATCCTGGCTTGTTTGAAAACTGGCAACCATTATTTGGGTAACTGATGCTGTCCTCATTGTATTCAGACAAAGAAGAAAGGCTGCATGCTTGGACAGAATGCTCAGTTGTATCTCATCTTATTAGCTGAGAGGTAATGATCTGAAATGGGCATGTTTGTGCATTTCTTTGGCCCTGTTTCTGTTTGCATGTCTCCATTCTTCTCCAGTTTCCCTTCCTAAGTTAGACTCCTTCCAGCAGTGTGATACAAGTTTAAACAAGTTGTCAAATAACACCGGTAAGCAAAGTGAGAACTCTTGTGTGTATATTAGAAACAAGTCTGTAGAACTCATAATGTGAGATCACATGGACTGGAATTTTTAATAACTCATCATGATTTTTCCTTTCTTTGGTAAGTCTCGGTATGTATGTTCTCTCTCTGGCTTTTCTTCGCAAACAAAGATTCAGGAAGGACTCATCCCACACTTTCTGCAAGCGCGCTGATGACTGAAAAGGCCAATCCGAGATAAACAAGTCTGGTTGCAGAAAGCACAGCAGAAGGTCTCCTTGGGTGATGTTTCTGGGTTGTGATTCTTTCTGCGTTGTTGTTTCTCTTCAAGACTTTTTCGGCATGAGTTCTCAAATAAGGCTGCAGCATTGTGTATAGTGCATCTCCATGCCTCCCGATGTGAGGCCAGGGCAGACCACTGTTGGTGATCAATTTGACCAAGCCTGAGATGTTGTTTCAGGGAGTCTTTGTATCGCTTTTTTGGAGCGCCCCTCTTACGCTGACCCGTGGCGAGTTCACCGTAGAGTACTATTTTTGGGAGGTCCTCCATCCTAGAAAGGTGCCCTGCCCAGCGTAGCTGTGTTCTCAATATCATGGCCTCGATGCTGGTGATCCCTGCTTGCTCAAGGACAGCAACATTTGTCACATAGTCAGTCCAGTGTATATTTAGGATTGTGCGTAAACAGCGCTGATAAAAGCGTTCGAGGAGTCGTAAGTGGTGGCGATAGATGACCCATGTTTCAGATCCATAAAGGAGATATCATAAAGGTATGTATGTTACTGTTTGTTGAAATGGATCTTTCTATTTTTAAAAAAAGAAAATATAAACGCCCCCCCCCCCGGACTTTCCTAGTGCTGCATTTAAATGTACATCTCATCCTGACCCATCCCAATGAGCCCCTCCTTAGTCTCAGATCTTTCCCAGGGCTTTATCTGTCTGTTTTCTTTCATCTAAAGTAGGATGTTAACCAATTGAAATGAATCTTAGCTGTTTAGTTATATAGGTTTTAGTTGGTTGATTCCAACCAACTGCATTTCAGCTAATTACATTCACACCAATGTGAGAATTATAATTAACCCTCAAGCAAAAAGTATCATTTAGAGGTGATGCACAGTGTGATATTTATTTGACCCTGTTTCTGTTTAAATTTCTCTGATCTCTTCTGGTTTCCCTTTCCATGCAAGGCTCCCTCCACCAGCACGATGTACCAGTAGTAGTTTGAATGTTGGACTATAACTCTAGAGCATCTGGGTTTAAAGTCTCCACTCAGCTGTAGATAGCCACTGGGCAATCTTGGGCAAGTCACCCTCTCTCAGCCATGGAGGAAGGCAATGGCAAACCTCCTTCAAATAAATCTTGCCAAGAAAATCCTATGATAGGGTTGCCATAAGTCAGAGTTGATGTGAAGGCATCTCTCTCTCTCTCTCTCTCTCTCTCTCTCTCTCTCTCTCTCTCTCTGGCTTTTCTTCGCAAACCAAGATTCAGGAAGGACTCATCCTGCGCTTTCTGCAAGCACGCTGATGACTAAAAAGGCCAATCCGAGATAAACAAGTCCGGTTGCAAAAAGCACAGTAGAAGATCTCCATGGGTGATGTTTTTGGGTTGTGGTTCTTTGTGCGTTGTCATTTCTCTTCAAGACTTGTTCGTCGTGAGTTCTCAAATAAGGCTGCAGCATTGTGGATAGTGCGTCTCCATGCCTCTCGATGTGAGGCCAGGGCGAACCACTGTTGGTGATCAATTTGGCCAAGCCTGAGATGTTGTTTCAGGGAGTCTTTGTATCGCTTTTTTGGAGCGCCCCTCTTACGCTGACCCGTGGCGAGTTCACCGTAGAGTAGTATTTTTGGGAGGCAATGCTCCTCCATCCTAGAAACGTGCCCTGCCCAGCGCAGCTGCGTTCTCAATATCATGGCCTCAATACTGGTGATCCCTGCTTGCTCATGGACAGCAACATTCATCACATAGTCAGTCCAGTGTATATTTAGGATTGTGCGTAGACAGCGCTGATGAAAGCGCTCGAGGAGTCGTAGGTGGTGGCGATAGGTGACCCATGCTCTTTCAGCGCCCTTTCTAATAACTAATGGAGTGAAGCAAGGTTGTGTTCTTGCACCAACTTCATTTACAATCTTCTTTAGCACGATGCTCCAAAGGGCTATGGCAGAGCTTGAAGAAGACGACGGCATCTATATACGTTACCGTACTGATGGTAGCTTGTTTAACTTAAGCCGCCTGAGGGCTCACACTAAGACTCTAAATTATCTAGTCCGTGAGCTGCTCTTCGCCGATGATGCTGCCCTTGTTGCCCACACAGAAGCAGCTCTGCAGCGCCTAACGTCCTGCTTTGCAACAGCTGCAGAGCTGTTTGGGCTAGAAGTCAACCTGAAGAAAACAGAAGTTCTTTACCAGCCTGCACCACAGGACGAACACCACCATCCCCACATTGCCGTCGGCAAATCTGTGCTCAAGTCCGTTCAGCAGTTCACCTACCTGGGAAGCATCATTTCTTCAGATGCTAAGATTGATAAAGAGATCGATCACAGATTAGCAAAGGCATATAGTGCATTTGGAAGACTTCACAAAAGAGTCTGGAGCAATAAACACCTGAGGCGAAACACAAAAATCAGTGTGTATAGAGCCATTGTACTGTCTATCCTCCTTTATGGATCTGAAGGCATATAGCAACACAACAAACAGTATAATTGCAGTCATATTGCTTACAAGAGGTATTCTTTCCTCAGTGTTTGTAAGAGAAAAAGAAAAGGGGTGATCTTTTTTCAAAGGATTTTCTTTCTTCAAATTGGTTTTTTTCGGGGCTGTGAGGCAAATGGTTACTCCAGATCAGACATCACAAGAGCAGTCAGACCCAGAAAAAAACCACAGGAATGAAGAAGAAAAACAGTCCCCCAAAGGGAAGGTATTTTTACCATACATCAAAGGAGTCACAGACAGAATAGGGAAACTAATGAGGAAACACAACCTCCAAACAATCTACAGACCAACCAAGAAAATCCAAGAAATGCTATGCTTAACAAAGGACAAAAAGACTCTCTCACAGCTGCAGGACTTTACTGCATACCATGCTGCTGTGGACAAGTTTACATAGGGACCACTAAACACAGTGTGCAAACACAAATCAAGGAACATGAGAGACACTGCAGACTGGGCCAGCCAGAAAAATCAGCAGTAGCGGAACATGTTATAAACCAACCTGGACACAAAATGTTATTTAAAAACACCGAAATTCTGGACCAGGCCAACAACTATCATGTCAGAATGCACAGAGAAGCTATTGAAATCCACAAACACCTGGACAACTTCAACAGGAAAGAAGAAACCCTAAAAGTAAACAAAATCTGGCTCCCAGTTTTGAAAAACAATAGAATCAAAACTCAGCACTTACAAAGGAATTCCACCCACGGACAAGGGGATTTCCAGCAGATAATGGCCCATCAACTAACCATTAGCCAAACAGACACTAACGAGCCTTGAATTTCTATACCCAGAAACTAACCATTCACTTACACAAATTTACATATACTCCCCAACAGGGGTTCACAGCATGTAAATTCTACACACACTCCTACCCAACAATTCTCTGAGGATGCCAGCCACAGATGCAGGCGAAATGTCAGAAAGAAACTATTCTGGAACACGGCCTAACAGCCCGGAAAAAAACCAACGAAAATCTATGGATGCTGGCTGTGAAAGCCTTCGACTTAACATTTCTTCAAATGCTAGCTTGCTACCTTTCATTTTAGTACCTACTTAAATTACTCCTAATAGTCTTTTGCCCATACTATTGTGGGGCAATTAAGCTTTTTAAAAAATTGATTTTATTTATCTAATTATTCTATGAAGTTTTGTAGCCTTTGTCTAAAGTACATTGAAACAGTATTGTCCTTGCTTTCTACAGCACCTAGCACTGTACACACTCCTCTTAACTTCTAATACAGGAAGCCCCCACCTTTCAACAGCTTGTTATATGATGACTTGCTCTTTCGATGTTTGCAAATTAAAGACTAATTCCATTCATTCGACGAGGAATCCACTCTTTCAACAGTTCTTGCCTAGAGAGGCTTGCTTGGGACTGACGGCACCGCAAGCTGAGAGGGGAAAAAGTCATCAAGCCAAAGACTTTGCAAGTAGCCTGTGTGGGTGGGTGCACGTGCATGCTTAGGCAGTCCCAAGCAAGCCACCATAATTCCCTCATGTTCCCTATATGGGCTCTCTGCCTTTTGACCAATTCTAGTCTCTGACAATGCTGCAGTTCCTAACCTGTCAGATAAGTGGGGGCTTCGTATATAGTGGCTGAGCCTTTTGGCAACATTTAGCAGTTGGTTGTATGTCTTCAGACCTCAAGGATGCTTATAAAACCTGAAGGTGTGGACAGTGGTGAGAGCTTCAGCTGAGTTTGCAGTTTACCCTGTGAATTGGCAAGCAGTCTTGGAAATGATCCATAGAATTCTACTTCCTGTATAATCAGCTCCATAATTCCAAAATGTGGAACACTGATACAGGTTAATGTCAGCCCCCTGTGTTAGGCTGCCAAGTTGACTGAATGCTGGTGCACCTTTGATGCTGCTGTTGACTGTATGAACTATGAGAGGGCATAACTTTGTTCTCTCCCCTACTGCTAGCCAGCAGTGCTGGTATTATTAGCTTGTTAAGGACTAGAAACAATAGAGTTGCCTAACTTTTGGACTTCTTTTATGGGTGATTACAGATAATAATTGAGAAACAGTGTGGTGTAATTTTTTTACTATGCTGGACTGCAAGCTGGGAGAACTATGTTTGAATCCCTACTATGCCATAAAACCCATTGGATCACTGTCTAACCTATCTCACAGGTTGGTTGAGGGGATAAAACAAGATGGCAGTGAGTCATGTGCAATTCACTCTGCTTGGAGTAAAAATATAATGAATTAAAAATACTAAGAGAATTCTCCAGGGAGAGGAAGTTCATGCCGAATTCAGAATGGCATCCTTATTAGTGGCTTATGCAGACATTTTGTCCTGCCCTTTTACAACCTTTGATCATAGGAGGGGCAGAGATGCTGCTACTGGTTAACTGAAGGGAAGGAAATGCTACCAGTTTCATTCTGTTCTAGAGGTCTGTGTGGAAAACATGCTGTGGGGTTTGGAGAAAACTGGAAATATTCATGCAGTTAGTGTTTGGGTAGTATACCAAGTACATAGCAGCAATAGCCCTTTTTATCTGTGGATGAAGGGAGTCTAACACATCCAGAAGATACCTCCTTGGCAAAGGCTTAAGTTAAAAATTTTCAGTCCCTTTAGGTTCTGTGATTTTTCTGCCATCTAGTGGTTATCTGCCTCTCTGTTGAAATAGATTTGTTTATTTACCAGCAGCGACCAATATAAAGTATGTTCTTTTTTCTCTTTCCCCCTCCCTCACCCCCACAAACAGTTCCAATGACAGGCTTCACCCAAAGAGCTACCATTGATCCAGAACTGAACGAAATCCATGTGTTGTCTGGACTTAGTAAAGACAAGGAGAAAAGAGAAGAGAATGTTCGGAATTCCTTCTGGATTTATGACATTGTGCGGAACAGCTGGTAAGTTGGCAGGTTTCCCTCAGGGGTGGGAGAATGTGTCCCAGCTTTGTGGTGTTTTTTTTTATAGATACACCTGTAAGGTCACATACCTGTATTGTGTGATCTTGTCTCTCTTTAACTATGTCTAGGCAGAACTGGCTGTGAGTTTTATAGTTGTTGTTTCCTTCCTTTCCACCTATCAAGATTTTACACTGATTTGTCCACACTGTTAAACTTTACTGCAGCTGAGTTGCTCAGAGAAACCAGTGCCCATTGCTAAAACACTACCCAGCACCACATGACTGCAGGAGCAGGCATGTCAGCCAGTCATAAGTTAGATGAAATGCTTTACATGCATTTATACAACGACACTAGAAACAGGTTCACCTTGGAGTATTATTTTATCATCTTCTGTTCACACAAACAAGCTAGAAGCTACAGAAGGGAATTGGGTACAACTCTTCCATAACTGCACTGTAGAGGTGGTGGCAGTGGTACGAATTCAGCTCTTTGATAAGGCTTTAGCTCTCCTGATTAGATGATCTCAAAGGAGCATTATCAAGAATGTGATTGGCAACATGAAACTATTATTTATTATTAGTATTACAATACAGATTTTCTATCAAATATGGGGAAGTGGGAGCCATAGGAATATGCCACCTTTTCTCCCCCCCCCCATCAGCTGTGGTTTATGACGTTGCATGTGCGCTTCAGCCTTTGAGAATAGTCAGAGGCAAGTAGACAGTCTGTGCAGTCTGCTGATGGTTCATTTGCAGCCTGTGTGTCTTCGGTCTTCTTGCATGTAGTCCTCTAGATGTTACAGCAACTGTATAGGCACTTGGGGGGTGGTGCAGCCCAGTCACCTAAATATTTTATTATTTTTTATTTATTTATAATGCAGTTTTCTACTGACATGGGACCCAGATCAGTATACATCTGAAGTATACATATCTGGACCTGAAAGTCTGTGGGGTGGCTTTTCCATGGTGGTGTCCATTTATGAGTATCTTCTGAGGAAAAGCTGCATAGCATGTATGCTCTGTGGAACCAGGCAAGGCCCTTCTTTATTTACCCAACCTTTCAACTTACTAGGATTTAAGACCTCTGAAATTTCTGATTCTACTATTTTTTTGTTTTTGTTTTGAACATCTGATACTGGTTTTTAAGCTGTATTTTGAATTTATGACTTTATCTTTTAGATATCAGTCATTTGCATGCTGCTTTGAGAGTTTTGCTATGTAGGTGGCATATAAAAGTCATAAAATAAGTGGGGAAAGTAGGACCTGGAATGTACTTTCTAGATATTTTCTTCCGCAGGGCCAGGACTTTGTGTATTATGTAATTATCTGGATTCTGGCATAGTGTCAGGTATTCTAAGAATCTCAGCATTTTTGAGAGGGGAAAATGTTTCTGGCACTTTTGCATTTCTTAAGAAAGTCAAAGGGTCACCATTGGCAAAAACTGTTGTACCTGTTTGTTGATGTCTGGTTGAGTCGCAGTTGATCTGCAAAGATTTCTGACTCCCAGTTTTTTCTCCCAAGAAAATGACACACACACATTGATCTAGGTTGCACTGCTGAACTGAAGCCATCTTAGGGTAACCTGGAGTGGATTTTTGTATATGGAGGAACTGTGAGCACTCTTAAATATTAGTACTCAAAGAGCATCCCTAGGCTCAGGGATTTTTGAATTCCAAGTATATATGTTTTTCACCAAACTCCAGTTGCTGGATCTTGGTGTTCCAGCTAAAAAAGAAAAGTAGAACCCATTGGCCTGTGATACGTCCACTCAGGACTACCTCCTCCCACCCCCAGTCTGCCTGAATATGAAGGCCAGCGTCATTGTCATCATGGGCTCTTTTCCAAGTCTTGTAAGGTGTCTGGAGAGAAGCTCAAGTTGTAGAATCCCACCCGTGGAGTCCCCTACATAAGAAGGCTTTGCTTACGGCCAACTTTGATACCCTTTTAATGCCAAAAGCTTTCTTATATACTCAGGCTTCCCAACATGAGTAAGCATGTTTTAATCTGATGAGACATAGTTTTAGTTGTTATTGCTGGCACTGTTATATACATTTTTCCACTCAGCGGTGTGTGACACTCTTTTAACATTGTACTGTTTTTTATGACTGTCGTGAGCATTTTGTTAAAGGTGGCATAAAAATGAGTGTAAGATATATGGAAAGCCTGCAACATTGAGAAGGTGTGGGAATGGGCAACAAATAGGTGGGGAGTGTAACTCTAGAGCAGGAAAGGTGCTTCAGGTAAGGCTGAAGAAGGGAGGGAGGGAGCGAGCGAGCGAGCGAGGGAGGAGATACTGTGACAAACAGCATCAAAAGCTCTGCCATCACCAGAGGAGGGAGGTGATACACTTCTGCAACCCCCATCGCTGCAGCTGCAAAGATGACTGGGCTTCTGTGACTTGGGCAGATTAAAAAAAGAGGCTTTTTCTGAGCCAGAGGAACAGTGATGGGGAAAGAGAGAAATCCTCTCTTGCCTTCCAGGCTGATCAAAAAAAAGTTGCAGTGGCTCCACAGAAAGGCAAGGCGACCCTCAGACCCTCTTAAGTCCCATTGCCTGCTTCATGGTTCAGGGATCTGTGCTTCGCACATGTGGCCCTAAATCAATCCAGGCTGTCCCAGCAGAATGTTGGTGTTCATGCAGATCATTCCCCTTCTGAGCAGAAACCTTCAAAGTGCAGAAAAACTGTGGGGAGAGTGATGCCACTGATTTTTGTTGGGTTTTTTTCTGGGCTGTGAGGCCGTGTTCTGGAATAGTTTCTTTCTGACATTTCACCTGCATCTGTGGCTAGCATCCTCAGAGAATTCTCTGAGGATGCCAGCCACAGATGCAGGTGAAATGTCAGAAAGAAACTATTCCAGAACACGGCCTCACAGCCTGGAAAAAAACCAAGAAAAATCTATGGATGCCGGCTGTGAAAGCCTTCGACTTCACAGTGATGCCACTGTTGTATCAAAATGAAAGGGATTCGAAAGAGTGATAGGAAAGGGAGGCAGGAAAAGCTGCTCTTGATAAAATGGCTGTCACCCTTCTCCTGATCTTCTCTCCTCATCTTGCAGCAGTAAGGAAGAGCCAGGAGACTGGGAGAGAGGTTGCTGGGGTGGCAAACTGAGGCACAGAGGACAGGGAAGGAGGCAGGGAGTCCAGGCAGCATTAGTGGGGACCCTTCTGATGGGAGGAGCAGGCAGTCTCCTGCAGAGCATGTCCTGAGTCTGTACCTTGGCTGCTGTGTAAAAAGTGTAGAGACATCAAAGCTGGCCATGGAAGGATGAGAAAAAAGTACTGTCAAGAGCAGAGTTGTAGAGTGTGTCGCTCTCCAGGTGTTGCTGGAATATAAATCCCATCAGCCCTAGCCAGTGGTGTGGCATGGTGAGAGGTGTAGCCCCCTACATCTGGAGGGCTACATGTTCCCTCATCATAAAGGCTTGCTCATTAGCTCTTAGGATGATACAACAGGCTTTTTAAAAACAAAAACAAATGGTATTTTATCCATCTAGGCTAGCATGTTATTTGCAACAGAGACCAACCACTATCCTCTGGAGAAATATCATAAGTAAAAAGCAAAGGTTTCACCCCTTCCTGTTGTTTTATAGCCAGTCTGTGATGATATTCCAGAAGTATTTAATATTTATGGGTATCTGCCCTCTGAACATGGAGGTTCCATTCAGATACCATAGCTCATAGGTGCTGGAAGACCCACTTCTCTTAGGATAGGCCTAGACCTGTTGTTTGTTAAGACAGTCTGGTTCTCCCCCAACCCCCGCTTTGAGAAGCAACTTACCAGTGTTGTTTGCTGTGCTGATATACCTTTCTGGGTTCTATGAGGCCAACTGTAATTGAACCTTGCAAACACAATTTCACTTCAAATCTCAATATATATTGTTAATAATAGTACAACAAATTGTATATTACATTTGACACATATGGATTGTCCCAAAATTTCCAAGCATCCAATGAGGTGCCATTTCAGGACTCTTCTGCCTTTGTTACCTAATTGTACTGCAACATTTGGATGGAAATCTTAAAGCCCTAGATAAAAAATACAAAATAGATGTAAATGCAGTATAAAAAAATACACTACAAAGGATTTACCCCTTTTGTTCCCTCCTAAATAGCCCAGGCAACTGCTGCTCATCTCCATCTCCATCTCTCCCTCTCCTGAACTCAACCAGCAGGTACAGCTGATTCCTTAGGATTTCTCCACCTGCTGGGTCAAACCAATACTCCTAGGGGTTACACTGTTTTTTGTGAGAGTTGGTTGTTTTTCACAAACACTTCTTTATTTACCAGAGTGGGTTTTTAAAAATAAATTTGATTGTCAATACCATGCATGTATTATATAGGGGACACCTCCAGATCCAGGGTAGCCTTTATTTGGTGTGTAAGCCATCTCAATATGCATGGCAGTGATTGGTATGATGGCAGTTCCCCTTTTTCCCAGCAATTCACAAGGAATTCGTGGAATTTTTCGTGGAGTGCATGACCTCCGTGTTTCCAAACTTCAGGTGGGATTCCATCAATCCCAGCTGCCTTGCCGTTTTTCATCTGCTGTATGGCCTTAAAGGTCTCTTCCAAAGTGGGAGCTATGTCCAATTCCCAAAAATACTACTCTACGGTGAACTCGCCACGGGTCAGCGTAAGAGGGGCGCTCCAAAAAAGCGATACAAAGACTCCCTGAAACAACATCTCAGGCTTGGCCAAATTGATCACCAACAGTGGTCCGCCCTGGCCTCACATCGGGAGGCATGGAGACGCACTATCCACAATGCTGCAGCCTTATTTGAGAACTCACGACGAACAAGTCTTGAAGAGAAACGACAACGCAGAAAGAATCACAACCCAAAAACATCACCCAAGGAGACCTTCTGCTGTGCTTTTTGCAACCGGACTTGTTTATCTCGGATTGGCCTTTTTAGTCATCAGCGCGCTTGCAGAAAGCGCGGGATGAGTCCTTCCTGAATCTTCGTTTGCGAAGAAAAGCCAGAGGGGATTGGTATGGCAACAGCTTAAATAATCTGTGTGAGAATGTGCTAATAAGTGAGCTGTGTTAGTAATCCTTTGAGGTTTCAGCATATATTGTGTTTCAGGTCTTGTGTCTACAAGAATGATCAAGCAGCTAAAGAGAATCCAAGCAAGAGCCTTCAAGAGGAAGAGCCCTGCCCACGTTTTGCACACCAGCTTGTGTACGATGAGTTGCACAAGGTGAGATTTGGGGGAGGCTGTGTGGTTATGCTGAATGTACAGCAGGAATAAAGCACCACTTGGTATGGGATGGTGGCACATCTTTCCCCTACTGTACTCTGCACTGCTAGTTGATCCAAAGTGCTCAGCGCAAGGAGCCTCAGGCCATTGCATAGTTACTGGTAGAGGATGCACTGCACCATGAAGCAAAGATGTCTCCTTCTTGTGGCACAGCCTGGCTCATCTGCAGATGTATGGATTGTCTGCTGTTTACCTTGCCTGTTGTAGGCAGGAACACACACCTACAAAAGGAACAGTTAGAATTGAATCCCTTCTTTCCTAGCTCAAGCTTTATTTGATTGTTTACGGCAGACATGCTGCTGCAACCTGACCCCCAAAAATCTGTGTTTCTCCAGCTTTCCTCCACCATGTTCGAAATGCTGATGCTGTTAAAAAAACTTAGAGGATAAGGAATAAAGCTAGGTGTGTGTGTGTGTGTGCTGGTCATGTGGGAAAAGATTTTGTAGAAAGGACCCCAACTGTCAGAGGTTTTGTTAACTAAGGTATGCCTCACTTTCCTTCTCTGCATTTTTAGGAGGTGAAAACTGCTCATAGTTAGCCTGCTGACTTAGGTAAATATGTGAGCAGCCACCACAAGAGGCAGTTCATAGGACAGGTGGTGTTCCCTGGAATGCTTGGCTGGTTTATCTCACAGTTTTGGTTGAACAACTCTGTTGTTTATCGTCAGATATCTATTCTTCTCTTTCAAGGTTCACTATTTGTTTGGAGGGAATCCAGGCAAATCCTGTTCTCCAAAGATGCGGCTAGATGACTTCTGGTCCCTGAAGCTCTGCCGTCCTTCCAAGGAATACCTACTACGTCACTGCAAATACCTAATAAGGAAGCACAGGTATGGGCCTCCAGGAGACAGCCGGAATGAGTTCCATTGGGGAGGACCATGACAATCCTATCTATAATTATCTTTGAGCATCACTATAAAGGAGACTCGGGATTTCCAGTTACGGCCATTGTATTCTTCAAATCATGTACTACATATTGAGGTACCAAAAAATTGGGGGCACAAAATTAATTTTCAATTATATAAGCAGTATATGAATGCATAAAAAGAACCCTTCAAGCAAATGATTGATAGGCCTAGAATCACTTCTATAAAACTTGGACTTCCCCATCAATTTCTTTGTCTCTAAGTCCCATGAGAGTTGTCCTCCATGGCCTGATTTCTTTACTTTCCTATTCTCTAGGTCTCTTGCCTTTATTTTATTTATTTATTTAGGTATTTATACCCCGCTCTTCAGCCATGAAGGCGCTCAGAGTGGCTTACAAGTTGTTAAGCAATAGCGTTTTACACATCTACACTGCTTTACAGTGTGCTAGGCACTAAGTGGTTTCCAATGTGTGTTGGCTAATGTGTGTGTTGTCTCCCTTTTCCCTGCTGCACACAGAGCAGCCTTGGGCTTCGGACCTTTTTAAAAACCATTTTTTGAAGCAGGCAAGCTTGTGTTTTTCTGATCATAGAATCATAGAGTTGGAAGAGACCACAAGGGCCATCTAGTCCAACCCCCTGCCATGTAGGAACACAAAATCAAAGCAGACCTGACAGATGGCCATTCAACCTCTGTTTAAAAACCTTCAAAGAAGGAGACTCCACCACACCATGAGGCAGTGCATTCCACTGTAGAACCGCTCACTGTCAGGAAGTTCTTCCTAATGTTTAGGTGGAATCTCTTTTCCTATAGTTTAAACCCATTGTTCCATTTCCTAGTCTCTGGAGCAGCAGAAAACAACCTTGCTCCATCCTCAGTATGACATCCCTTCAAATATTTAAACATGGCTATCATGTCCCCTCTCAACCTTCTCTTCTCCAGGCTAAACATACCCAGCTCCCTAAGCCACTCCACGTGGGGCATGGTTTCTAGACCTTTTACCATTTTGGTCGCCCTGTTCTGGACACATTCCAGATTGTCAAAACCCTTCTTGAATTGTGGTGCTTAGAACTGGACACAGTATTCAAGGTGAGGTCTGACCAAAGCAGAATAGAGTGGCACTATTATTTCCCTCAATCTAGACACTAAACTCATGGCAGTGGCACTGCTTTGGAACATTCTGTGGCTGTCCCTCCCCACCTCAGCAATTAGCATGTGAAATTGGTCAGTGTTGAGGAGTGTTTCATCGCTCATAATAATCTGCTTTATAAATTTTTTGCGTACATGTGGCACTATTGTCATTCTTACAAGACCCTCTTAAGAACAGCAGCCTCTGAGGATGCCTGTTTGACAGATGTTTGGGAGAGGGCTTTCTGTTGTTCTCAGATTGTGCAACCAGCTCCTCTGTCCTGAAAAGAAAGGGAACCTCCAAAAACAGCACAGGCTTAAAAATTGCCCAGTAAGATAAATAAAGCAGGCTGCTATTTCTTTTGCCTCTTGCAAGGGGAAAAAAGCCCCTTGACGGCCTTGTTGTTCTTTCTCAAGGGGAACATTTGCAATGCAAAGTGTCCTGATCAGACACATTTTGGCACTTTGGAGAGAAACTGCTTCAAGATGTTGACTCTAGGCCAAAGAAGTGAAAAGTATGTTCCATGAGCTGTATGCAACTCCCAAAGTAATTATTGAGTCCCACAGAGACCCCCAGCACCTTAAAAAAACGTTTTCTGGAAATTTTCTGGTTTAAAAATGGCACCCTATACTGTCTAGGGGCCATTTTGAATCCAGGAGAGGCATTAAAAAACATTTTATTTTAAATTTTCCAAGATACATAAAATAAAACAATAACAATGCATAATGGTCGGGGGGGGGGGGGAGAAAGAAAAAAAAGAAAAGAAAAACAGAAAAAGTAAAAGTGGCTTCTGATCTTCTCTTCAGTAGTTATTGAAACATATGCCTCTGTCATCTATCACAATAAATTGTCCTCCTCCTTTCTATAATATATATTTACTAATACTCAAATTTAAAGCTCATGAAATCATATACCAAAACAGTCTTCCCAACTCTTTTTCAACTATTTCTTCCTCCCCTTTAACTCTTTTCCAGCTGTCTCCCAACTGCCCACAAAAAGAATATTATATTCTGCTTAATCTATAATCTTGAAGACAAATCTCAGCCTTATTATAGTTTTTTTATTATTATTTCCCTAAACACTCCTTTCTCCTAATTGTATCCCTAACTATGTAAATTTCACATACCCCAAAAGTCTTATTTTATAACAACTTCCATTACACTAAATCAACATCAGGTAACAGAATAGTATCTTATATCCAATAAACCTAGTCCTTATTTCTTTTCCCATTCATCTTTTAAATGTAACCTTTTTTTTTTTTTTTTTTGCCAAACCTTTACAATTGCAAAAACTGAACATTAAATTCAATAAGACCTGGGGAGGAAACATCTTTCCATTTAAAAAAAAAGCCATATTGATCTTGTTAACTTTGTCTTTGTCTTTTTCTCCTTCCAGAGGTCTACCGTATATTCCAGTGTATAAGACGACTGGGCGCATAAGATGACACCTCCCCAATTTTTAAGTTAAAATATAGAGTTTGCCCCCCCCCCCCCGCCAGCCAGCCACCTGGCTAGAAAGCCTGCACCCCACCAGCCAGCCAGCTCAGTGGCTGTAGATGATGGAATAGTCTGTGAAATTAAAGGACTGAGAACACCTAAAAAAGCATGGGATACTTTGAAAAATCTCTGTGGTGTTCAATCTTTGGAAAGTAAGGTTGCATTAATACTGTAAGTTGGTTAATATGAAGCTATCAAATCCCAAATTTTTGAATGAGCGCATTAATGAATGAGCACATTAATGATTTTAGAGCCACATTGGCAGACAAGAGAATTTCACCATAGACAAAACTTGATGCAAAATGATAAGTTTGAATCCAGAAATTCTAATTTTAGGTTAACTTGTCCTGAAAAGAAACATCATTTTGACTCTCCTGAGCTAAATGGAGGGCCATTTAACTCTTCAAAGGCAAAGGAGTCATTCTCACAGCAGGAGGAAGGATCTGCTGGGAAAACTGCCCAGGCCATTTAACACTTCAATCATTCTCACAGCAGGGGAAAAGATCTACTGGGGTATAAGACACCCCCCCCACTTTTGAGGAGATTTTCAAGTGTTAAAAAGCAGTCTTATATGCAGGAATATACGGTAGCTGAAAACCAAATTGTCTTTCAGAACACCCCTCCCCCAAAATTCACTGTCCTCTGGTGACTTTACTGTAAATTTCATAATTCTTCCTTCCAACATCTCGGCTGTTTTTCAGGCAAACAATCCAAATACCCTTCTCCCTTCCAGTATTTCCGATGTATCCGGTGTTATCATTCTCTTCTCTGTTGTTTCTAATACAGTTGTCCCTTCACATATGCGTATTTCACATTCACAGTTTTGTGTATTCACAGTTTGTAGCTGCTGCTCAACTAGCTCAAACTCCAAGACCCCACCCTCCTCCTCTTCCTGTCAACAGGTATTGGCAGTCCTGTTGATGGGAGAGGAGTCTACAATACTGTAGTGTAATACATATGTTGGGGGCGGGGGTTGATTCACGTTTCCCCCCCCACTTTCACGGTGGTGCTCCATCCCTAACCCCAGCGAATGTGAAGGGACAACTGTATATCCAGTACTCTTCCCTGGTTCCTCCAGAACCACTTCTAAGTCTCCAAAATAATCTTGGTCTGGTTACAAATCACCATCCATAGTTTTTTCTTCATTCTTATATATCTCCCCTAGGGCCTCATCCAATAGCCCATTGCTTCATTTGATTCTCTCTCATGTCATCCATTGCTAATCTGAAGCTCTTGAGTTCATTTTTCATCAGTTTAAATTCCTCCCATATTTCCTGCCAAATCGCTGGGTTGCATACATTTTCTGGAGGTTGAATCATTACTATTCTTTTGTTAACCAAAAACTTGGCATATAGAATTAACATTTTTGTCTCTACAGGAACTGCTCAGATGCAGTGTTGCAATGACACAGCCTGGCTATTAGCTACTTTTGTTATTCAAATTGCTTTCAATGGGATATCTCTCCCAGACAAAACAAATCCACTTTCCCATAACAAACTGATCTCTTTCCTTAGTCTGTTTTTTACTTGCAAAACAAGGGCAAGAACAGCCAATGTCCCAATAAAAGATTAATTTCCAACTTGTAATGTTACTATACCCTTTGCTGTTTGAAAAACTTTTACAAAGTCACACTCCGCTTGCAAAATGCAGTCTTAAAAATGGTCCTTAAAGTCTCTCCTATTAGTACGGAAAGCAGGAAACTCACTGAGGTGTGAGTATTGCCACCAAATATCTTTTTTGATTTGAATTAAAATAATTCAAGATGTTCTTAAGAAGTAATTAAGAAAGTGAGGTTGCATGCTTAGGGCCCTTTAGAGTCTTGCGTACAGTGACATCAGCTTGGTGGAATTCCCGCAGTCTCTCCCCACCTCTCCTGCATTCGACTTCTGCGATCCCCTCAAGCTTAGTGAGGGCCTCATACCTGTGTGAGCGATCTCTATGCTCTCCTCTGGGGAGAGTGTAAAGATCGCCCTTCTCTGGGGAGAGATTCACCAACTGGAACGTGCCTCCACATAGGTGATTGTTGCTGCTGCAGCTTTCCCTTTCATGCAGCTCCATGAAGGGATGTCAGTCTGTCACTGCTTCTCCCAGAAATCCAGGAGAAGCCTTAAAAAAAGAAACAGAAACTGAATTGAAGCTGACTTCCAGTTGATTTCCTGCTTCAAAAAAATGGTCCAGGGGAGCAAAAATGTGGTGAAATTGCCCTGCATGTGTGTCATTTTAAGCAAACACCCCCATCCCCGGTTTATAAAAAAAATGTTATATTTAGGAGGTGGAGGTTTTCAGGATTGAAGATGTGAGATCTTCCAAGGTCCCATGGAGGGCCAGTGTAGGCCCTTCCCCATCCCATGGCAATTTCACCCTCCTGCTTTAAGCCAAACTACCTTCAGGGCCCATAGAACTAATTGAGAGGTGGGTCGTCTTGGCCCTAGGGGAATAGAAGACTGACTTCAATGAAGGAGGGAGAATTATAAAATGAGTTATTTATTAAATAATTACCAAGTAGTGTAAATGCTAAAATCTTTCCTCTGAAGAGTTTGTTTTGTGCCATTTCTTCGCCCTTTCAAGGATAGCATCATTCAAGGATAACAATAAGAGTTTTGCTTTCTGCCAGTCTGGTAGCTAAATTCCTGGAAGATCAGATGGCCATTAAAAATAATTTTGTTTTCATTGCTGACACCTGTGGCTGTATTTTCTCCCCCTTTGCACCCACAACTCGCAAAGATTGGTTGCGTCATCATCATCACGATTGTCGTCATCATCACCATAATCATCAGCAGGGTACAATATGAATTAAAATACAATATATAACATAAACCATTAAAACACACAGGTAAAAATACACTGGATTAAAACAAACATTACATTAAAATTGTCCATAAACTTAAAATCCAAGTTTAAATTCACAGATTAAAATCAACTGGTTGGCCTGCTGGAAGAGAGAGGTCTTTAGTACTGTTTTAAATTCCGACAGCATGTTTAGCTGTCGAATCTCTTAAAGTGTTCACCACACAGAAAGATTATAGAATCATAGAGTTAGAAGAGACCACAAGGGCCATCCAGTCCAACCCCCTGCCATGCAGGAATACACATCAAATCATTCCTGACAGATGACCATCCAGCCTCTGTTTAAAAAGCTCCAAAGAAGGAGACTCCACCACACTATGAGGCAGTGTATTCCACTTTTAAACAGCTCTTACTGTCAGGAAGTTGTTCCTAAACTGCTCCTCATAGGGCATGGCCTCCAGACCTCCCACCATCTTGGTTGCCCTCCTCTGGACATGTTCCAGCTTCTCAATATCCTTCCTGAATTGTGGTGCCCAGAACTGGACACAGTATTTCAGGTGAGGTCTGACCAAAGCTGAACAGAGTGGCACTATTACTTCCATTATGTAGACACTATACTCCTATTAATGCAGCCTCGAAGTGCATTGGCTTTTTTAGCAGCTGTATCACACTGTTGACTCATGTTCGGCTTGTGGTCCAATAAGACTCCTAGATCATTTTCGCATGTACTGCCCTCAAGCCATGTGTCACCCATCCTATATCTATGCATTTCATTTTTACTGCCCAAGTGTAGTATCCTACATTTCTCCCTGTTGAAATTCATTTTGTTAGTATTGGCCCAGCTTTCTAATCTGTTGAGATCATTTTGGATTCTGATCCTGTCATCTGGGGTATTCACTACCCCTCCTAATTTGGTGTCATCTGCAAACTTGATAAGCATACCCTCTATTCCCTCATCCAAGTTATTGATAAAGTTTGTTAAATAGCACTGTACCCAGGACAGAACCCTGTGGTACCCCACTGGTCACTTCTCTCCAGGATGAAGAGGATGTTTACAAGTTCATGGATTTGCAATGATTGTAGAACATGAGAGAACTTCTTCCTGTCCCTGTAGTTTGGTATTGGTTCAGTCAAGTTAAAATCCAAGCCAATTCCCCTAATACATCCTTTTCTGAAACATTTGCTTAAAATTGTGTTTCTGTTCCTCATGGAGTTTGGTTCATCTGCTTTTGTCAGGAATCACTGCCGAAATGGTGGTATGTAGCTTTGCATTGCTTAAGTAGGTGATGGGCTATTTCTTACACCAGCTTTCAGAGATGAGGAGAGATCTCTTAAGCTAGCTCTGGCATCTGTACACTAAATCCTTGCCTTGCGTGTTTCCACAGGTTTGAAGAGAAGGCTCAGACGGACCCACTAAGTGCCCTGAAATACCTGCAAAATGACTTGTTTGTCACAGTAGATCACTCAGACCCGGAAGAGACAAAAGAGGTATGGGCAGGGGTGGGGATTTGTCAGCTTGTCCTCTCTTCTCATAGATGAGGAAAGAATCACCCTGTGCAGATTTTGGAGCAGCCATGACTGCTGTCCTCACTTTGCACATCTGTAAAACACTGAAGCAGCACAGCGTTCTGAGTTAATCCAAGCTGCCTTGTTTGTTTTTGCATCAGGTTTCACTGAGTGCTTTCCAGTCTTATATTTCATGTTCAAAAAGCCAGTGTGAGGTGATAATGAAGACTGTTATTCCGATTTTACAGACAAGAAAGAAGACCTCTAATATTCATGTCTAATGTTGGGATCAATTTGCGACTTTATGCTTTTATGGCAGCCCTGCTGGCATCATGGCATGTGATAATAATGTCCTTGAGCCCATAAAATGGGGATCTTGGTAGAGTTAAATCCTGTAAAGAAGGTATTGCGCCATTCAGAGTGGGTTGACACTTTCCCCTTTTGGGCGACTGAAACTGCCAACATTAATTAGTGTCAGGTTGAATCAGATTGGCAAAGTTTCCCCCAGCATATTCATGCTACACATTGTGTATGTGTGTGCGTGCACACATGCACACACAGACACACATGCCAGCAAGAAAGCTTCTAACATGCTCTGTCAATTGCTAGTTTTCTGTGTCCTGGGATTTTTTAAAAAAAGATGTGAAGCAGTTTTAGGTGGTGTGATCCTCCCATCTGTACCATGAAGTGAAACGGTCCAGGAAAAACTATCTGCTTGAATGTTAACTGGAGGTCAGAGGGAAATGTTCACTTCCTTGGGAATTGCTTGCCTTTCCCTGAGTGGCCTGAATTGCAATGCAACTAATGCTTGAAAATGTAAGGAGAGACATATAGGTATATAAAATAAAGAAAGATCTTAGAACATGAAAAACTGTCCAACTATTTGGGTTTAGGGTGCCAAGTGAAACAAACAGTATGATCTGGAAAGTGCAGCTGATGGCCAGGCACTTGGTGAACTTAACATGGCATAATTGGGAGGCAGCAATAAACTATCCCAGACAGAATGAGACAAAGATAATATGAATTCAGCCCACCCCCACCCCTGATACAGTTCACTGTTTCTGGTGTGTGTGTTGGTGTGTGTGTGTGTGTAGCTGTGACCACACTTGAGGATTTTCTAAAAGTAATGGAGCCAGTGTGACTGATCTGTAAAGACTGAAGCAAAGGTCGTTCAAGTCCACTGTCCTGGAGTGACCAGCTAGATGCATCTTACAGTCTGTCAAAAAAGGACATGAGAGCTCATCAGCAATTGTGTTCAGAGGCATACTGTTCTTGAATTTGGATGCTCCAGATAGCTACTATGGCTAGTAGCTATGGATAGCGAATGTTGTTGTAAAGTGTTTGACAAGGATTCCTAAGATATCGTTTGCTGGCAGTCCTTGTTTCTAGAAAAATCTTGGTTATACTATACTATAGTTCAATGGGTCTACAGCTGGTTGAGCACTTTTACTCATCAGTTGCTAATTAATGACTCAGCATTAGGAAGGAGGCCTTGATTGGAGTGATAGAGTTTACTATCCTATAGAATCATAGAATTGTAGAGTAGGAAGAGACCACAAGGGCCATCCAGTCCAACCCCTGCCTTGCAGGAATACACAATCAAAGCACCCCTGACAGATGGCCATCCAGCCTCTGTTTAAAGACCTCCAAGGAAGGAGACCCCACCACGCTCTGAGGGAGTGTGTTCGACTGCTGAACAGCTCTTACTGTCAAAAAGTTCCTCCTTATGTTGAGGTGGAATCTCTGTTCCTGGGGCTTGCATCCATTGTTCTGTGTTCTGGTCTGTGGAGCAGCAGAAAACAAGCTTGCTCCATCCTCAATGTGACACCCCTTCAAATACTTAAACAGGGCTATCATATCGCCCCTTAACCATCTTTTTTTCCAGGCTAAACATACCCAGCTCCCTATGTCTCTCCTCATAAGGCACGGTTTTCAGACTTTTCACCATTTTAGTCACCCTTCTCTGGACACGCTCCAATTTGTCAATATCCTTATTGAATTGTTGTGCCCAGAACTGGACACAGTATTCTAGGTGAGGTCTGACCAAGGCAGAATAGAGTGGCACTATTACTTCCCTTGATCTAGACATTATACTTCTATTGATACATCCCAAAATTGCATTGGCCTTTTTAGCTGCCGCATCACACTGTTGAGTCATGTTGAAGTTGTGGTCTACTAGGACTCCTAGATCCCTTTTGCGCGTAGTCTTGTTCAGCCAGGTCTCTCCCATCCTATATCTATGCATTTCATTTTTCCGCCCTAAGTGCAGTACCTTACATTTCTCCATATTGAATTTCATTTTGTTAGCTTTGACCCATCTCTCCAGTCTATCCAGGTCATTTTGAATTTTGATCCTGTCCTCTAGGGTATTAGCTACTCCTCCTAATTTGGTGTCATCTGCAAATTTGGTAAGTATGCCCCTGATTCCATCATCCAAGTCATTGATAAAGATGTTGAATAGCACTGGGCCCAGGACAAAACCCTGTGGCACCCCACTGGTCACATCTTTCCAAGACGAAGAGGAGCCACTGCTGAGCACCCTTTGGGTTCGGCCGGTCAACCAGTTACAAATCCATTTAACAGTTAGCTTGTCTAGCCCACATTTTACAAGCTTGTTTGCAAGAATGTCATGGGGAACCTTGTCAAAGGCCTTACTGAAATCAAGGTATGCGATATCCACAGTGTTCCCTTCATCTACCAAGCTGGTAACTTTACCAAAAAAAGGGATTAAATTAGTCTGGCATGACTTGTTTCTCTGAAACTCATGTTGAATTTCTCTGATTATGGCATTGCCTTCTAAACGTTCACAGACTCTCTGTTTAATGATCTGCTCCAGAATCTTCCCTGGTATTGATGTCAGACTAACTGGACGATAATTGTTGGGATCCTCTTTTTTCCCCTTTTTGAAGATGGGGACAACATTTGCCCTCCTCCAGTCTGCTGGGACTTCTCCTGTTCTCCAGGATTTCTCAAAGATTCTTGCCAATGGCTCTGATATTACATTTGCCAGCTCATTTAATACTCTTGGATGTAGTTCACCTGGTCCCGGAGATTTAAATTCATTTAGATTAAGAAGGTATTCCTGTACTACCTCTTTGCTTATTCTGTGCTGAATTTCCCCTATTGTGTCCTCTGTCCCATTATCCTCAGGTTGATCACCCTTTTCCTTTTCTGAAAACACTGAGGCAAAGAAGATGTTGAGTAATTCTGCCTTTTCTCTGTCCCCTGTTAGCGTTTTATCATCTTCTCCACATAGTGGCCCTACCGTTTTCTTCTTCCTCCTTTTGCTGCGGACATACCCCAAAAAAACCTTTTTATTGTTCAAAGGGTTTTCCTAGGCCTTGTGTTGTTCCATATTTTTATAAGAGTGAGGGTTTAGGAGAATTATTAAATTGGAAGATGCATAATAGTGAGATGGACATTGAATAGCACAAAGGACAGGATCAAGATTCAGAAGAATCTAGGCAGGCAAGCTGGAATGCTAGGCCAAAACAAACAGGAATGAGATTCAGCAGAAGTAAAACCTTCCATTTAGATACCAATATCTGTCTGTCTGTCTGTCTGTCTTATCTATCTATCCATCCATCTGTCTCAAAGACACATATATGTGGGAGAACGGGCTTGGCAGCAGTACCTGTGGAAAGAACCTGGGCATTTTAATGGTTCATAAGCTGAATGTGAATCAGCATTAAGATGCAACAGCTAAAAGAGCTAATGCAATCGTCAGCTGCTTTAACAGAAGCATAGTGACCAGATCACAAGAGGTAATTGTTGCATTCTGGTCTTTGTTAGTCAAATTACATTTGGAGTTATGTGGCCACTTCTGGGCATCCCTTTGTAAGAAGGACTTGGATGAGTTCGTGATTGCAAGGGTCTGGGAACCAATTTATATAAGGAAGGGTTGAAAAATCTGGGTATGTTTGGCTTGGTGAAGAGATGATTAAGGAACAAACAAGGTAGTGATCTTCAAATACATGAAAAACAGGGAGCAGGACTAGAACCAATGGGTAGAAATCACAGGGAAGGAAATCGTACCTGGGAACTTGCTAACAGTGAATGTTGTTCAGCAGTGGGACAGACTTCCTCAGGAGTTGAGGGGTTCTCTTTCTTGAGAGATTTTCAGAGGCCAGAGAGCCCTCTGTCAGGATTGCTGTTCCTGTGTCCTACAGTACGCAGGCTGACTTGGGCAGTGGGGTTGGACTACTTGATCATTAACGTGTCTTCCAACTCTGCTGTTCTTGAACCATTCCTGGGTTTATTCAACCAGCTTACCGTCCCACCAATGCTCTTCCTGTGGCCATCACCAGACCTTGTGGTAGTGATTTTTGTAATGTTTGTGTTGCGTCTTATGTAAAAATAAGCCTTTAAGCCTAGCTTAGGTCTTTGGACAAACTCTATGCTACCACTCCAATTACATAAAGCCTTGGAGGCATCTGGTCTACTAGGAGGCATCTTGGAGGCATCTGGTCTACTAGGCTTGGAATCCAATTTAGAAATAAACTCTTCTGGAACACGGCCTCACAGCCCGGGAAAACCCCACAGAAAATCCAGTTTTGCATTACAAGTGGCTACCAGGATCTCTCTCTGGGCTTTAGAACATGTATACATCTGAACACAGTGCGATCCTTCCTGACTATGGCCTTGAAAGACCTGGTCAGAAGGGAGGATTCCTATGCCATGTTGTCCTGCTCTTTCACCGGGTTTTCTCTGAGGCCCAGGCAAGTCTGACATCCACAAAAAATCCATTTGGAGAGCAACCCATTTCCAAGTCTGCACAGAGGCAGAGTATCTGTTCATGCAAAAGCAACTGATCCTTTCTTTCCATGTGGTAGTTGAAGGAGGGACCTCAAGCTACTAGTTGTATCTTCCTTCAGATGAGAGTCGGATTATATCTTTGGACTCTGGCTAGCTTGCAAGGAGCAGTGGTTTTTGTTAAGGGCTGGTTGGCTTTTGTGAAATGCCAAGATGACAACTTAATAAATGAATGTGGTTGGAAGGGCCTGTTCTAAAAACAGAAGGGGGTGAATTCTTTTCCAGCAGAATGTGAATCCTGAGTTTGGCCATATTAGGTCATGGAAGGCACCTCCCTGCTCCCCACACACAATAAATTGCCTCATTGTTGTTGATTGGGAAGCCTTTATTTTCCTCCAGGGACACTGAAACTTTTTTTAAAAAATACTCTGTTACTTTTTTTCTCTCCCCCTCCTCCTAGTTCCAGCTACTTGCTTCAGCCCTCTTCAAGTCTGGCTCTGCTCTCAGCACTCTGGGTGAGTACGGATTCATCACGGGTTCCTGCTTTTGCAGCTGTCTCAAAAGAAAAAAAAAGCCTGTCTTTAATCCCCAGAAACGTCATGGGATCAGTTTCAAGCTCTCAGTGGGCCAGACATAGCTTGGTGGTGTTAGCCACATAAGCAGGGAGGCATCGGTCAAAACAAATTAACATGTATCACGTCATCCTGGAAGCCAATGGCCCTTGCTGGTGGGTGGTGGTAGTGGGGTGGATGGGTGGCCTGATCTCTTCTTGCAATGAGCACACTAAACGTGGGTTAGTTCAGGCTGTTCTTCTCACTCCTGGGCAGTTCCATTGTCTCCTTGGGCAGCATGTCAAGGAAAACAGCAACATTTAAAATTTCCCAGAACGAGAAATCCAAAGTTCAGCTCCCCAAACTATAATAATCTTCCCTTCACATTCCAAGAACAAATGAGAGAAGCTTCCACTTCTTATAGTACCAGCTTCAACAATCACTGGGTCTCTGGGCAAGCCCCTGCAAAGCAGGATTTGAGGCTCTGGGACCCCCCCCCTCCTCTCCCCTCCTCTCTGCCTTCCATTGAGTAAAAGCATCCAGCGACCATGGCCTTTGCAGCATTGGTATTGTGGGCTTGATGGCTTTACATCAGAGCTAGGAAAAATTAGGATCTTCCCCCTCCCCAAGATGACAGCTTCCCAAATCCCTTAGCCAGTATGACCATCTGGCTGATGACCCTGCTTTGCTGGGGGATTCCTGGAGCTGCCATCAAAAAAGGCAACTTTTCAAAGCTTAAAGAGAAAACGGAAAGGCTAGAAACCCAAAGCAGCCTTTGAAGATTGATCCTGGCTTGAATGTTCCTGGAAGGGGGTCAATTCAAGTTCCTTACTATAGGAAGGGCTCCTTTATGAATTCAACTTAGCCTGCTGCTGCAACAGTCTTGAAAGGCCACATCTGACTGCATGAGCAGAGCCTATGGTGGAAGTCCTTACCATGAAATTGTTGCTCCAATCCTTCCTGGCTGCATGACAGCTTGCCTCTTTGTCTGTACAGTTGCGAAAGTCTATATTCCACAGCAGTGCTGGAGAATGGGATCGTCAGCAAAGTATCTCTCCTGTAACTGCACAATAACATTTTGAGGTATTTTTTTTGAAGCCAGGGGCTGGGGACTCTTTTCAGCTGGGGGATCTTTAGCAAGATCTACTCCTCTCAATGATTGTCTTAAAGCAGTAATGGACTGGATGAGGAAAAACAAATTGAGACTGAATCCAGACAAAACGGAGGTACTAACAGTTATGGGCCCGAAACCAGGTCTGGGAATACAACTTCCAATCCTGGATGGAACTACACTCTCCTCCAAGGATTGTGTTCGCAGTCTGGGGGTGCTCCTGGACCCGTCGCTCCAGATGTCTAATCAGGTAAATGCGACGGTCAGGAGTGCCTGTTATCAACTTCAGCTGATACGCCAGCTGCTCCCCTTCCTGGAAACCAGGGACCTCGAAACTGTGGTATATGCACTGGTAACTTCCCGTCTGGATTTCTGTAATGCGCTCTACATGGGGCTACCCTTGTGCTTGACTTGGAAACTTCAACTAGTTCAGAACATGGCAGCCAGGTTGATTTCTGGTGTTTCCAGAAGAGAGCACATAACACATGTGCTAAAAGCTCTCCTCTGGCTGCCTATTAGTTTCTGGGCACGGTACAAGGTGTTGGTTATGACCTTTAAAGCCCTACATGGCTTGGGTCCAACTTACCTCCGGGACTGCCTCCTCTCGTATGACCCTCCCCGTGCACTTCAGTCCTCTGGGAGGAACCTGTTACTATGAAAACAAGGCTGTTGGTGACCTCCCAGAGGGCTTTCTCTGCTGCCGCTCCCAGATTATGGAATGGCCTGCCGGATGAGATCCGTCTTGTTACCACCTTAGACAGTTTTAAAAAAGCTGTCAAGATGGATCTTTTCCGGCATGCCTTTCCTGAATAACTATCCCAGCCCAAGACTCGGCTGTCCTTTCCCTCTGAACTGCAATTGGATTTTTAAAAATTATTGCATATTTTAATTTTTTTTCTAATTTAATATATTTTTAATTATTGCATGTTTTTAATCCTTTATAATTTAATATTATTTTAAGGGGTGGGTGGGCTAGGGTACTATAATTATGGATTTTTTATATTGTGAGCCGCCCCAATTGCATTGCAGAGGGGCGGGATAGAAATAAATTTTACTATTATTATTATTATTATTACTACTACTACTACTACTACTACTCAAGGTAGTGCAAAAAGTAGCTGCAGCTACCCAACCACTCTGTTTCATTTAGGATGCCCCTCCCATTCTTATGACGTTGTAGCACCTTGTAGGCAAGTGCTAACTTTGTGAAATAATAACATTTACTTGGGCAAAACTTCATTAGCCACCCTCACTCTGGTTGCAAGATCCCGGCATAGATGATTATATCCCTCTGGCAATAAACCACATGACTATTTTAACCTAGCAAGTAGACTGTATTTAAAACACATTGTTTTGTATGCCTTCAAGTTGTTTCTTACCTATGGCAACCCTAAGGCCATAAGTCAGAGTTTTCTTGGCAAGATTTGTTCAGAGGGGGTTTGCCTTTGCCTTCCTCTGAAACAGAGAGTGTGACTTGCCCAAGGCCACCTAGTGGGTTTCCAGGGCTGAGTGGGAATTCGACCCCTGGTCTCCTAGAGTCAGTCCAACACTCAAACCACAACACTGTGCTTGGTGCCAATTAAGATTATAGCTTGTTACATTGTACAGAATTCTCACCTTGACTAACCCGCTGCAGCTAGCTTCTGTCCAAGAAAGAGGGCCATATGTTCTCAAAAACCAGACTCTGTGACAATTGGGTATTCTGGTTTTTTTCCATTAAGGAGCTTAAGATTGCCTATGATGGGGCTGTAGATATAGCCCTGTTAAATAGGTTAAGTAGGCTAGGGGAGAGCAACTGGCTGTAGGCCACCAGAGAGCTTGGTGACTGGGAATTGATACCCAGATCACTCTCATTCATGTCCACCAAAATCCTGGTGCCTACAGCCGCAAAAGGCCCATTCCAAGACTGGGTTTCCTCTGCTGCCAGGAATGGGCTCTTTCGGCCTCCAGGTTCTAATCCCACATTCTGTTACACCATGATGAAGATTCTGCTGTTAAAATAATTGTGTAGAGAAGTCCCATAGCCTGTTGGTTGCACACAGATATCATATGCAGAAAGACCCAGGTTCTCTCTGTTGCAGCTCAAGTTTAAAGCATTTCTGTACGAGATCTGGGATAGCTGCTGAGGGTTAGAATATTGGGCTGGATAAACATAATAGTCTCCATCTGTTTGTAATGCACCACACTGTCAATGCAACATGGGATAAAATACCTGGGTCTCCTGTTATTGTGACAATTGTTTGCACAGCTCTGCTGATCTATAGGCTATGCAGTAAATGGAACCATGGCATTTAAAATGGTATCAGACTGCTGTAACTGTGTGCCACCAACAGGCTATGGGACTTCTCTACACCATTATTTTAGCGTCAGAATGTCCACCATGGGCCCTCCTGGTGTAACAGAATCTAACCATGTATGAATTCTATGCAGAAGAAATCCCTAACTATGGCATTTTCTGCACAGAAAGTTGCAATTACTGCACCGGAATTGCTATTTTTGCACAGAGATACTATTTTCTGTGCAGAAAATGCTGTTTCCTGCACAAAACAAGCATGTGTGTATTTTGTGCAGAATAAATAGTGATACACAGAGATTCTCACAAATCTAGGATTCTTTCCATTAGCATTTCTCAACACTTGAAAAACATGTTTTTTTAAACCATCTTTTGAATATTTTTGCATATTCTTTCCATCCCTAGTAGACACAGCTTCCCTAACTTACCAGAATTCCTCCTTTCAACCTCTGAACTGTTTGATTTCTCTTCCCTCCCCTTTCTTCTGCTCTCCTCTCTCCATCTCCAGGTTTTTCCGATGTGGATCACATCTATGCCCAACGAACTCAGCTGTTTGATACTTTGGTGAACTTCTTTCCTGACAACATGACTCCTCCCAAAGGCAACCTCGTTGACCTCATCACTCTGTGACAGGGCAGCTTTCAGAAACCTGGAAGGAGGGGAAGAACATTTTGCTTTCAGTATTTTTTTTTAATTGTGTGTGCGCACACATTGATTGAGTGACTGGTGGACTTCGGTGGCAGAGGATAACCCAGCTTTGAAAGGGGCTTGACAAGTAATACCAAATGGGACTAGATTAATAATAATAAAAAGTAATTGATGTGTGTCCAATGGCGAAAAAAATATATTTTCTGACTTTGAATTTTTAAAAGCTAATGAACACTGACAGGAAGAAAGGAATTGTGTGGTTATCTGAGTTGTTTATACTGTCAGGTCCCTGATGTGCTGCAAATTGATGACTTTTTATGGGGGGGTGGAGGTTTTTGGCTTTGTAATCCCCCCCCAATTGCTTTTGGTTAGTTTTAGCTTTACTCTTGGTATTTACATCAGCAGCAGATACTGGTGGACATGAGGATTGTGTGTGTCCATGTGCCCCCCTCTTTCCCCCAGTCTTGTAACTGCAGTGTGACACTGTGCAGGAAAGCAAAATCATGGCCCACTCACCTTAGAGAAGGAAGCCAGCGCCCTCTGGTGAGTCGCTGGGATCATGCTGAGGAACAAGAACAGAAATGCTTTTAGGGTAGAACTGTACTGAAACCATCAAGTCAGCTGACAAAATGAGGCTCGTCCCACGTTTGGTGGGGAAAAGCAGGGAGGGAGGACAGTGGTGGGGATGCTGCCGCTCAATTTTTTTCCCTGCCTGCAGCATTTGTTGCAGGCAGCAGAAGAAACCGACACACACTGACGCGCACCATTTCTCCTCCTGTCTGATTTCAGATACAGGGAATAAACTTAACAGAAACCATGCCGGGGGAGAAATAAGTTTGCTTTTGGGGGTAAAAACAGTAGGCAAAGGAAGGGGAAGCACATAGTCTGTGCAGTATGCTCTTCCATTCCAAATCATCCCCCAACCAACACTTATTCTCCCATGATGGTCACTTGGAAGGGAAAATGTGGGCACATATGACATCTAGCTCCTTCCCTTGTTTAGTGGCATTGTAGGCACCCAGATTCTGTTTTTTTTGCTTGGTCTTAGCCAGCCTTCACATGCAGGATCCAGAGTCTCAGAAGTGAAGTGTGCTGCTGTGTGCCTGCTTTTTCTAAGCCTTTTTTTCGGGGCAGGGGGGAGATGAACATGTGACTTTGGAGTTCTGCAAAGTGTAAGGTTTCCATGTTTGAAGCCTCTTCTGGACACAGTTGTTAGCTAGTTCTGCTGACGTTTGAAGGGGAAGCTGTGGTAATTCATGTTGCAAACCCTGGGCCATAGCAAGCAATTTGTTGCCTTTGCCATTGTGTGTGTGTGTATGTGTTTAAAAGCACTACTTTGTAACCTCTTAAAGACCCTATTTAACCAGCTGAGTGTCCATGTGAAACTCTCCCACTCTTACTTTTGCACCATAACAATAGCCCAGAAATGTTGGCTGGTAATGACAAGATAGGTACATGTGGCACAGACAAAGCTCACATTGACATTGGCTGAGATCCTACATCAGCACGTAGCTCTCAAGCAGTGGTTCCCAAACTTTGGTTCTGCAGATATTTGGGACTTCAGCTCCCAGAATTCCTGACCGTTGGCCAAGCTGGCTGGAGTTTCTGGGAGTGGAAGTCGAAAAACACTTGGAGTACCGTACCAAAGATTGGGAATCACAGCTCTAAAGATAGAGTCCCACATCCTCCTCTCACCCAACAGCTGCCATGCCCTGAGACGGCCTCCTGCTGCTATTGCTTACTGGTGAGGGAGGGAGGTGAGAGGGGATTCAGCCCATAGAGAAGCAGCTGGCCTCAGCTTGGTCATGGTAGAAAGAAATGAGGGTGTATTCCCAAATGGGCTGTGCTTACCTTTTCCTTCCCCAGGGAGCTCAGAGCAATCAGGTCACCATGGTCTGAACTGCATCACTCTGCTCCTTTATCTATAAGTGACAGGAATAGGGGTACCTCTTGGGGCTTGACTGGGTAGTCAGAGGCTTTTGGACAGAGTGCAAGGGCAAGAAAATAGCTTTCTGCACTCTGTTCAATAAGGGACTTAAATGCAGGTAAGCTGTACTTATATGTGCATGTGTCACAAATGGGATGCCAGCCAGTGTCTCCCACAAACTGAGTGGATCAGGGGAGGCAAAGTGCAGACTTCCAGCTGTTATTGGACTGCAGTTTGCAACAGCCCTAACAAGCATAGTCCATGCTAAAGAATGGTGGAAGTTGCACTCTAACAACAGCTGGAGGGCTTCACTTTGCATGCCCTTGGCAGCTTATCCTGTTGTTGCTGTGCTCTTAGGATTGAAGATGTCTGTGCCTATATTAAGGTATGCATTGGGTGCCTTCAAAACAGGTTGGAATTGTGGCCTTCCAGATGTCGTATTGCAACTTCCAGCCTTCCTCGCCATTGGTTACTCTGGGTAGGGCTGTTGGGAGCTGCAATCCAACAGTAGCTGGGAGACCACATGATTCTCACCCCACATCCATTATTGCAGGCGCTGGCTTCTTCCTCTCCTCCTCTGTACCAGCCTTCCCATTGATCACCACCCTCAGGTTAAGCAGCTACATAACGGGAAAGTAAGAATGTAATGTCTGTATTCACCTGTCCATGCCATCTGAAATGAATGAGGCGGGCTCTTAAAAGATGCTTTAAGTGAGATCAAATATGTATTTTAGCTTCTTGGATTTTAGAGATCTTTCCCCTCCCTAACAGTGAATGGTAGAAACCACAAAAGGCTGAATTTGGTGTATGTATGTGTGTTATTGGTTGCTTGTGTTTTAGGACAACTTTGAATCCAAATGAAACTTTGAGCAGGTGAGCACTAGAGATGCCTGAGTGCAGTTCCCCACTGCAGCTGCCTGACCTTCAAGGAAATCTGTGGAATGGACAAGGAAGGTCATTGGCAAACTGGACTATAATTGAAACAAGTGTGTGATTTTTGAAGCTGTTTGCCAACAGTTTTATTAACAGTAGCTGATACAACTGGGTTATATAAAGTGCAGCCTTCAGATGCTGTTGGACTGCAACTCCCAGCAGCCTTAGCCAGCATAGCCGATTGTGAGGAATGCTGGGAGTTGCAGTCTAACAGCATCTGAAGCCCCCAACCCCATCCCACAGGTATATTGCTTCACTGACAATTTATATACGTAGCTTCATTGTTGATGGACACCTTTTTCTTGGGACGATTTACTGAAATGTAAACAGGAGAATGAGAGCTAGTTGGTGGAGCCAGATTTGTGTGCTGAGAATTTGGATCCAATGGCTCTGTGAAAGTCTGCATTCTGTGACATTATATGGTTGTGTTCAGACATCACAGTTAACCATGTTTTAGGGCAACCTTTCCCAGCCAGATGTCCTTGAGATGATTTGAGCTATAATTCCCAACTTCCCCACTATTGGTCAGGCTGGTGGGGGATCTTTGGGAATGGCTGGCTTGGGCAGCCTTCACAGGCAGTAATGAACTTCTGGCTCAGAGCTTCCACCCTCCCCTCCAGATCTGGGACTTTCAGAAGCTTTTCCTTTTCCTTTTGGTTAATGTTGATTGGCCACTGTCCGGGGACTGTAGTTCATGCAAACAAACCAGCAGCACATAAGCCAGAGTTTGAAGTTGGCCTGTCAGTTTCTTTTGTGTTAGTGGTAAACCACAATCCCTGGTCCATGCAAAGTGCCACACTGGGGGATATATAAACATGGAAGCTTCCTAGACAATGGCGGGAGGGTGTCAGCAGAATTTAAAAAGAGCAGTTTGCTGGTTTAGCATGATGTCTGAACACAGCAAGGAAGAAAAACCAGTGACGAAGTGCCTGTTTTTAAATAGCAGTTCTTCTCCTCTCTCTCTCTCTCTCTGATCCTAGATAATTTTTGAAAACATTTCCTATTTCAAATTAACTTTGCATTTGTGAAGCGTGTTGCGTGTATTTGGCAGTATTGCTTTTGACAACTAGACTGTGTTATAAAAGTGTTTGTATCTTCACCACTAGAACATTGTCATGTGGGATGGCTGGGAGGAAGAGCTCTTTGATCCTAAAACATTTGTCCAGATGCTTTTGAGGATGCTGACACCTGGTTTTTAGTTTGATCTTTCTCACTTGTCAGTAAAGTTGGCTGCAGAGCTAGTGGGAATCTCTTGGCATGGCATGAACCCACATTTTATTCTTAGTAGTTTATATGTCACTTCACAACACATTCACCTTCCCCACCCTGTACGTTTGCTTCTGTGGGCTGAGAGATGGTAGATGAGTTTGGAGTTGACTGAGGCGCTCCCTGAAGAGCAGTCCACAGCCATTGGACCAAGGCTGAGCGGGCCAAAAGCAGACCTCTGAACTGGTGATCCCTGCTGTGATACTGGATGCCTGGCAGCTGCTCAGAGATAGCTGGTGGTGCCAGCTTGGTTGCACCTGGCTTGTCAGCCTCAAGGCATGGTAGCAGCCCAGATTTATTAGCAGGGTTTGGAAGACTTACTGAATCCAGAATCCCCTAGCCAACATGGGGCCATGCTGGCTGGAGGATTCTAGAAGTTGTAGTCTAGAAACTACAGCTATTGCTTTGTAGTCCAGAATCAAAAGCCTTGGGTTTTCTGAAATTCATCGGGGCTCAAGAAATTTAAGACCTGTCCCCTCTGTGGTATATATTCAAGCACTTGCAACAAATGACGAGATTACTAGAGACAAAGCAGTAACAGCCATTTGATTCCATATACCTGGAAGCTTCCATAGGTGTCTAGCATCTCTTCCATGTTGGATGCCAAATGCTAGACTAGATGGTCCTCCACCTTTGCAAGCAGGCTCATGTCTGTCTTGTGACTACTAGGTAGCTTGTCTGGTGTCTCTGTCTGTTGGCATAAGTGAGGAAAGGCAGAGCTATGAGGGAGTGCAGAGCTCACCAGTGAGAGAGCTGAGGCCTGCATGTTACCACCCTGTCACTGGCTGAGCTTTTGTGATGTCACAGTGTCATTGCTACTCCTAATTCTTTGGGAGGGACTGGAGGATTTCAGCACAGCTTGTTATGAGTCTTAATGAGGACAGTGTCACAGAAGGCGTAGGAGTGTAGGATGGAGAAGAAGAAACAGAAAGTGAAATTGTGGAAGTTTAACAAAAGATTTAGGGACAGAACATACTGGACATGTTTGAACAAATTTGATTGAATCCAGTCCAGTCAGTTTCTCCTTCCCCTTCCACCGAAAAGTCTCTTGGAAGAGTTACATGTTGTGAGGCCTTGAAGTGGGATGGGGGAGTTGCTCCCCATTGGCTGGGGGTTCTTTTCTCACCCAAGGAGACTGTGTCTGATTGGGAGCTCCTGCTATAGCCTTCTCCCCATAATGTACCCTAAGCTGTTGAGTGGAGTGGGGACATCCCAGAGAGGGGAGCATTCAGGGTGGAGGAGGGAATAAGAAGGTTCCTTGCCTGAGCAAGGATCCACTCCTTTGGGACTCGTAGCTGCCAGATCCTGATCCAAAATACAATCGGACTCCTGTATCCATAGAACCAATATCCATGGTTTCAGTTATCTGTGGGACACAAAACAGGAACACATACCATACAGTCTTCCTAGAAAATGCCTAGAGGTGTCCTCTCTAGACATCTTCTAGGTCCTCCAATGCAACTCTATGGTATTTTTAACCTGAAATCCCATTATTTCAATAGGGTTTGCCGTTTTCTGTGGTTTCCGGTATCTGCAGTAAGTCTAGGAACTGAACCCCCACAGATATGGGAATCCAACCATACCCACTAAGAGTCAGGTGAAAAAATGAGGTGGATGGCAGGCCCAGGACAGTTCTGGCTGCCCTTTAGAAACCCTGTGCTGTATCTGGGACATCTCTTTCCTGAAAGAGAAGAACGCCATATGGAAAAATGAGCTCTAAAGAATAGGAGGTGGAAACCCCCTCCCCAATCCCCTTTATTATCTGCTAAACTTTTACGTGAAAACAAATTTATTTTTAAAGGTGTGGACCTCATTTGTGTTCTTCTGTATACTTCTGAGTGCAATGCTAACCAGGCAGATTGTTAGTTCTGGTGAGTGTATATTCTGGTCATCTCTGCTGGCTGGCCCTGTAGCTCTGGTATGGTTGGGATGCCTCCCTTACACATTACCCTCCTCCTTAGAAATGCTGCAACCTCTGGCTCCTTGTGGCATGGCTGTGGAACCAGAAACCTTTGTCCCTACATAGCTGTTGCTCCTGCCCATGCCATGGATTTCTCACATTTTCCCTCACATTAGTTATGCTGCTAAATAGAGTTGGTTTCTTACATGTGTTCAAGGGCTGGAACTGCAGATCGTGTACCCGACATGTCTGTACTAATTCAAGTAATTCAGTGGGCCTTCTATCCCTGCTCAGAAAATCTGCAGCCCCAGTCCCAGCCCTCTCCTAAACTCCTAAGATTTCTTTGGAGAAAGCAGCAACAAGGCAGTGTAAAACTATCTAATGAATTCTGATGCAGGCGTGCAAACTTGGAAAACTTATTCTGGCTTCTTACCTGATGCTTGACAAAAGCTATCCCAGTGGCTCTCAGCCTTTGATCCTTTGGACTTTAGCTTCTAGAATCTGTCACCATTGGCCTTGCTGGTGTGGCTACTGGGAGTTGAAGTCCAAAACAACTGGAGGATCAAAGATTGAGAACCCCTGATCTAGACTCTAGGCTCTGAGGGATCACCAGAGGTGCCTAAGGATCCAAAACATGTGAGCACAGTGAGAAAACAGCCCCATATTTAAATAAATGAATACATTGAGGAATGTCTTTTGGATCAGAGGGAGGCTGTCCCCCCATTCCAAGATATGCTAACCAATGACCCCCTCCACACACACACACTAAAATGAAGTGAGGTGTACCATCTGCAAACCTGTTGGAAACAGTCTGTGTGAATTCACAGGCCACTTGAAGATCTATGGTTACAGGTAAGCAACCTGTCCTTCCATGTCAGTTGAGCCCCAGTAGGAATGTAGGCATTCCCCACTGGATCATGTCCACCGCTATTTCATCTATTGCACTTAAGCATCCCGTTATCTACCTCCTAGATCCTTGCATCATCATGATTGGGCCTTCGCTAGATCAGAAGCAATGCCTTGGTGACTTCTGTGGCCAGAGCACTGGACTACTGTTGTATTTTCCTTGCTCTTGAGACCTGGATTGCACTTAACTGAGAATGTTTTGTGTGACTTGAAATTTTCCACATAGAGAGTGAGGCAGGATCTCCTTCTGCAGTGACATTTTTCAGGAGCGGGTGGAGTTTTGAAGCTGAGATGCAGAAGTGTCTTGAGGACTGTTTTGTCCCTCTCCCTTTCCTCCTGTGTTCACCACTGTTGGCCGCCTCCAGACCTTCCTGTCTCCATCTGCGGTCACCCTGTGTTCTCTACCCCCTTGCCCCTCCTGTCTTGGCGTGAAGTGAGTGATTGTGATCCCAGGTTGAAGTAGTCTGTAACAATTCCTTTGGAGCGATACAAGAGCAAATTACCTATGTAGAATTATGCTGTATGTAATGTATATATGGAGAGAGAATGTATTTTGTTCATTTTTTTCTTAATAAAAAAAATTAAGCCAGTTTTGTGTTCTTGTTATGTGAATTGCTCCAAGCAAGTGGGGAAAGTTTAGTTTTACTGCTTAGTTAATATAATTATTAAAGTATCAAATAAATTAAAGACGTGTGTGTTGTATGCAGATTTCATAAGCTGCTACCCCATATTTACATTAAAGTCAGGCACTCCAGTCTAGCAGAAGCAGACATCCGGATTAGTAAAAACTGCCTCATTGGATCAGATGAAGGATTCATAGCCTAGCAGCTCCTTTCCCACAGGAGCCATCTAGATGCCTCTGGCAAGACCACAAACGTGGCAGGAAGACAAAAGTCTTGCCCTGTTTTCCCCCCATATCTGACATTCAGAAGAATGTTCCTCTTAAGTATTTTGGCTATGTAGCTGTTGACAGATCTTTCCTTCTCCTCCTCTAGCTTTGTCAGTGTCTTTAATCTTAAATCTGTGGCTGTCACCATGTGCTGTAGCAGTAGATTTTTTAAAACTATGAAGAAATCATTGATCCATCCTGATTCCACAGCAAATTTTATTTTATTTTCACCCCCACCCCCCCATTCTAGCATTATGAAAGGAGAAACATCTTTCATTCATGCATAGGCAGTGGCTTGGTTGCTTCTGTGGCTGGGGCAACAGCAAACATGTCCCCCAGCTGTTTTCTTCCTTAAGTATACAGGCATACCTCAGTTAACAACGCCTCTTGCAAAGAAGCTCCTTTTAACAAAGTCTTTTTATGAGAGCCCAGGCCAGAAGTTTTTTTTTTTCTGGCAGCATTAGCATTGGGAGGATGGTGAAGGAGGGCCGAAGAAAAACCAACTTTCAGTGTTGGGTTGCAGCAGTCTGTCTACAGTAACCAGTGCAATAAAGCTCGACCTGGGAAAGAATGGGATTTTACTCTAGATGATCCTACTGTAGCTGTGTGTGCTTACATACAACAGGCAAGGTGAACAGCTGCCTCTAGAATCCCTTGCTGAGCATTTGTGAAGAGCAAAACAGAGAGAAAAGGGGAAAGCAGATTAGCCTGCCTCAGCAGCTACCCAGGCATGTTGAAAATGCATTAATATATATGTTTCACCATCAAAATGGAAACCATAAGACAAGTAGAAGCTACTGAAAGGGGAAAAAATCATCCCAGGTGCATTTTGGATGAAGCCTTCAAGTGGACTGTAGAAGATACAAGATGTTTTTATTTCCTTATGTAAGGTTTACCTGATCTGGTCATTTCATTTCACATCTGCATAATGTTAAGTTTTGAATAAAAAGTTTGCAGGTTGAATTGCTCTACATTTTTCTGGTGTTGGAATCTCCTCCTATTCTTTCCATGTTACTTCTGCCTCTAGTACCAAAGTTCCTGTTAAAGAAGTAAAGCCCAGGAATGCATCTACTTTGATGACTGAGGTATACCTATATATAAAAAAGGCTTCTTTAGTTTTCCCCAGACAAATCCAAGCACTGGGGGGGAATAAGAAACCATAATTAATAGCAAGTGCTGTTGAACTGCCACTCCCCAGCATACCTCATCGTGTGGGCTAGGGCTAGTTGGGCTCACAGTTGAAGAGCCACAGGATAACTACTCCTGTTTTATGGCCAAGGACCATAGGCAAGTGGTAGACTTCATACTTTGACTGGAGAACGTCCCTAGTTCAGCCACCAGCATTTGCAGTTATAAGGACTGGGTAGCAGGTTAGACTTTTCTATGTCTGAAATCCCACAGAGGCATTGCCAGTCTTGGCAGTATGTGCTAGGTGGGCTTATGGTCTGGCCTGCTATTAAGCCAACATCTTCTGTACAAAGGGAAATAGTTCAATCCCTTGATCATTTGGGCAGCCCTGTTGTGTATCAGTGGTGAAATCAATAGGGAATTGGCTGCCCATTTCTACATATCCTTTAGTTGTATGGGGGACTGTAAAGTCAGTTGCAAGCTTCTGTTCCCCCCTCCCTGGCAAGTTATTTTATTAGAAATGTTTATATCCTGTCCTACCTCTCCACTTGACAGTAAACCCTCTCTCTCTCTCTCTCTCTAGCTTTTCTTCGCAAACGAAGGACTCATCCTGCGCTTTCTGCAAGCGCGCTGATGACTAAAAAGGCCAATCCGAGATAAACAAGTCCGGTTGCAAAAAGCACAGCAGAAGGTCTTCTTGGGTGATGTTTCCAGGTTGTGATTCTTTCTGCATTGTTGTTTCTCTTCAAGACTTGTTTGGCGTGAGTTCTCAAATAAGGCTGCAGCATTGTGGATAGTGCGTCTCCAAGCCTCCCGATGTGAGGCCAGGGCGGACCATTGTTGGTGATCAATTTGGCCGAGCCTGAGATGTTTCAGGGAGTCCTTGTATCACTTTTTTGGAGCACAGAGAAAAAAGACTGCATAAAGACCAAGCCATTGTGATGGCCAGATTTTGAGCCTGAGATATGGACTGGCTACTCAGGGGGATGGGTGCTAAACTTAAAAACTAGTTTTCAAACAAAAGGATAGGTACAATTTAAGAAAGCTCTGCTCCGGAAAAAGTGAAATATACCAGCAGTTCACAAAAGAAGCTTTCTTTATTGACTGAAATAAAGTGGTGTCTTCAAAATATACTTTGTAGGAAAATGCAACAATAATCTTTACAATCCAGTTCCTTGTTAGGATTCCAGTGTATAGTAGACTCCCTGTTTCAGTGCAAGTCAGCACTGCAGAAACCAGCATTAAAAGGGTGCTGTTCCAATGCATTTTACAATCAGTAGTAAAGGGGATAATACATACATAATGGCACAGTCCATTCAGATTATGAAAACACACTCTTTTTTTGGAGGGCCAGGACAGTGTAGTAAATAGGTTGGTTCTGAATGTGGGAGGCCAGATTCCTATTTCTGCTGAGACATGACCTTGGGCAAATCATACCTGTTTCACTCATGCTGTGGTGGTATTAATTGACAGAAGAGCCCTGGAACCCTTTATACACTATAAAGCATAAAAATAGTAAATTACAGTCAAAAACTAATATAAATTCTGGAGACAAGGAGATGTGAGTAATGGGTAATTAATACCTAACATGTTCATGTGGATTTTGGAAACTTCTACATGGAGACCTCTGCATTGTTTTAATCAGAACTTTACTTCTTTTTTGCATAAGCCTTCCCCCTTGATCCGATAAGGTGAAAGAATGGGAGTATTTTGGCACATCTAAATATTCCTAAACTCTGTTAAGCAAACTGCAGTTTCTTTGCATCATTAAACTTCCCTGTCATTTTGCACTCATGAACTACCTTTGAAAAACAAGCACAGCAGAGCAGCTAAAATAGCATCAACTTGATAAAAATGTGTTGTCTGGATCATTGCTGGTCTTCTTTATAATCACCAAGATGCCTGTATCATTGGACTGTGACTCTCACCATTCCTCACAATTTGCTATCCTGCTTAGGACTGATAGGACTTGATGTTCTTCCAGAGAGCCAGCAAGGTACCCACCCTGCTTAACAGATTCCTAGAATTTAGGGTTGGCATGTCCCTTGGGAAGTCATCTAAAACCCCTTGCTGAATGCAGGAACCTTGCAAGTAAAGCATCTTTTGACAACCTGGTACCTTCCAGTTGTTTTGGCCACATCCTTGGCATCCTGACCATCAAGCTGAGTCTGATGTAAGACCAAAACATCTGGAGTGCACCAGGTTGCAAGAAGCTGAAGTATCCCTGAAAGAGAGCCTTCTGTCTCTGCATTAAGTATCTCCAGCAAAGGATAGGCCACTATCTCCTATCTTGTGTTCCACTACTACAGAGGTGGGCAGAGGTGGGTAGTCCACAGTTGTTAAAAAAGTTTTTCTGGCTCCAGAATGACCTCTAGGGGGTGTGAAGGGCATTGCAAAAATGTTCAAAAATCATTTTTATTTTTTTGACTGGAAAGTCCCTCCAGGGGTCTAGGGATAGTTCTAAAACCTGTGTCCCCCAGAGGGTGTTTTGGGGCAGAAACGTTGATTTTTTTTTTTTTTGCATGAGCAGGTGGGGTGGGAGACTAATGCAACCCCCTAGCCTTCCACAGATGCCTACCCCTGCACTACTGTATAGTTTATTGACGGGGTAGGGGGAGGACTTCCTGTAAATTTGGCTGGAATCTGCTTCCCCTACAATTTACACCCATGAATGCTGATGGAAATGTGGTGGAGGACTTGTACTATTTTGGATGACAGAAATACCCAGAGTTTTGAGTGGTTAGCCCCCCCCCCCATAGAATGTTCAAGCTCTGGGTAGCAGTCTCACGTCACTAGTATCATTTTGATATCCTTGGGTACACAGCATTGGGGTACTTCCCTCGCTTTCAGCAGCAGAAAGCTGGAATCTGGCCAGCCTAGTGCTGGAGAAACCCTTGTTGGTCAAAACAAACCTCCATGCTGTGAAAGATGAGGTTAAGGTGCTCTTTTGCCTGTGTCTTGGCATAGGAAAAGAAGCTAAAGTGCCTGCATAGTGTGGATGGCAAGAGGAGGTTGGTAATTACTGATTTCCCTTCCCTCCACCTTTAAACTTTGAATCACGGTGACAAAGCCATAGTCCTGCTGGTGTTTTGAAGATGGAAGGAAAACCTAACATAGAAGACAAATACTTTTATCAGCAATGCTGAGAGACTTGAGCTCTCTTTATGAAGAGAACACACATTTATCCAGTAGGAAGATATGGCCGCAAGGACCTAAACCCTAAAGGCAGATTCTGTCTGATCATAAAAGCTAAGCAGAGTCACAGAATCATAGAGCTGGAAGAAACCACAAGGACCATCTAGTCCAACCCTCTGCCATGGAATCAAATCACTCCTGACAGATGGCCATCCAGCCTCTGTTGAAAAACCTCCAAAGAAGGTGACTCCACCATACTCCGAGGCAGTGTTAGTCAAGTCTGGTTAGTACTTGGATGGGAGACCGCCAAAAGATATCAGGTGCTGTGCGTTATTTTTTCAAAGAAGCAACTGACCAAACCACCTCTGAGTCTTCCTTACCTAAGAAAACTCTATGAAATTCATGGGGTCACCATAAATTGATAGGTGACTTGAAGGCACATACACACACATAAGATATGGCCACAATCCTCAGTGACATCTGAAAGCTTGCTTGCCAGGCTGATAAAGAGATACAGCAATCCCTGTACAATGTTTAGTGCATGACTTTGCCAGTGTTTGGGGGTAAGGTCTCCCTGTCCCAATGACTGGCTCACTCTATACTGATTTGTGGTGGTGGACTCAAATGCGTCCCCACTCGGTCTGCCTTAAAAAAATTCCCATATCTTCATAATCAGAACAACTCATCAATTTCCCTTAAAAATAAAGGAACTATCCAAACATCCACCCATCCTGTTATCTCCCCCTTTCCCTGCTCATTGGGCTATTTCACCAAAAGGCCATCTTGGTGTCTTTTATTAATGGGACGACTTCAAGGCATTTTATCGCATCCTTCATCTTTCTCTCCTGAATAGGGCTGGGTTGGGCTGTCTTTACAGCAACTTCCTTTCCAATTATTTTTCTTGGCAGCCCTGACAAGCGAGATTCTCAGCACTTTCCTGTATTGTACACAAGAGGAGACAGAAAAGCAACACCAAGCAATTCACAACAGGCAGGCTTGTGTCCTTAAGGCTTTGCAGGAAGCCCAAATAAGCAACTCCTAATCCCTATCAAGTGCAGTAATTAGGCTTAAGTCATCATTGGAAAAGGATGCCTAAGGCTTTGGAATGTGTGGGCTGAGGCAGAATTTACAAGTGAGGAAATGTGCAAGATACTATCCAGCTCATTTAGGAAAGGTGCAAGATACTGTCCAGCTCCTTTGCCCAAATGGCCAGAGCAAACTGAAATGTCCCACTGTGTCTGTTAGTGATCAGTTCCATTTCTCTTACACAGCCAAGAAAACTGTCTTCAGAATAAGCTTTCTCCTGCACAGCAACAGTAGGCAAAGAAGATGTGAAAAAGGGCCACACCCATAGCCGCAATTCTTACAATTAAAAGAAAACAATGCAAGTTTAGATTCTCCGGTTTAAAAAGAATGAGGCCTTTCAGTACAGACCTGGGCTTTTTCCAGCTTTCTTGGTTTGTTTTCTGGCTTCCCTGCTTATGAGTTTGAATCTAACCCATGCATATGCAGCATGGAGACTCCTTGGTTTTCCTGTTTCCAGGAGAGGGGAAAGCAGTGTGGTCTGTAGCAACAAATACATCCAAGAGTTTAATGTCATCATGAAACATCCCACCATCCAAAACAGCCAGTTGTAAGAGATGCTTGAGTCTACCTGGTGATAGATTTGATTTCTTCTCTGTTTCCAAAACAACAACAACAAACAGCTGACCTTGTGACTGGAACAAAAACCTGCTATCTCAAAAAACCAATGACCCAAACATCTTAGCCTGTGCCCCTTCCCTGCATGGTGTGCACCTCAAAAGGCTCTGCACCAATGTTATCCAACTTACTGCAGTTTGAGGGAGGCCTCAATATTCTATCACCATGAACTTTCTAAGGGAGATAAAAATGATTGAGGTTCCTTACATCTAATTTAGAGAAGTGTACAGTTGGGATGCTGGTGAAGAGGGGTGTCACAGATTGTCAAATCATTCACTCCACCATTGTACAATGGGTGTCCCTAAGCAATAACATCACAATAGCCCCCAGGTGAATATGGACACTGCAAAATTGCTCAGTTCTATTTCCCGCACATGCATGCATGCACGTGGGTGCGCGTGCACACACACACACAAACACAAACACACTGGTTTCTCTTCAGATCGTATGCAAGTCCATTTACAAAGATGTAAGCCTCACAATGAATTCCAGCCCACTTTAAAAAAAGAAAGATGTAATACCTAAGAGGGGATTTTGATTGGATTTGCTATGTGCTTGGAGAGAAGTTTAACCTCTCTCTGCCCAGCCATAGTTCCCACTAAAATCATTGTGGGGCAGCAGATATCCTTAGGCAAATATAGATATCCTCCCCTTCCTGCCTGTTGCAGATCTGGTGAGACTTCCCTCCCCAGAAGTGGTTTCTACCCATGCAATGAATGTTGCATCTAATCTGCTTCTGAGCAGTTAATAGTATTTTTACACACACACACACAGAGTGAAATGGGCCTATGGATTAGCTACTCATTTCAAAGGCACAGACTCCTCCCTGTTTCTGTCTTCAAAAAGCAAAAGGTAGTTTCTTTTTAAAAAATCACAGCAAATGCTCTTGAGGACAAACTAAATCTCATCCTCTTGGATAAATCTACACCGATTCACCCCCCCCCTTTTTTTTTGGAGGGAGGCAGCGGTGGAAGCAATTTAGCTGTGATCAGATCTGCAACAGAATGGCTTATCAAATTTACTGTTCATCTTACACAGTTCTTCTCTGCAGGCTATTTGATCCTCTCAGCTGAAAAATAAACCGAAGCCGCTTGACTGGCTGCTTCATCACTTGTAGTCAATCTGGGTTCCATGGGAGTTCCTCAACTCCCTGATCCCCAAGAATGGAAGAATGCAAGAGGAGCCCTGCTGGATTAGACCAAGGGCCTCTCTAGCCCTCCATTCTGCTCACTCTCGGGCCAGCCCAAAGCCTATGGGAAACCTGCCAGCAGGTTGTGAACAGCTGCACCTTCCATTGCACGCTGCCCAGGAATGGATAGGCAGAGGCTGACTGCCTTAGATACAGGAAGCGATAAGTAGCCACTCTGACTAATAACCACTGGAGACTCCCGTGGCTGTAAATTTACTCCATCCTCTCTTCTAAACCCATCCAAATTAGCAGCCATTAGAGTTTAGCTACATTCTGTGAAAGGAAGTCTTGAATCTCTCAGCAATCAACTTCAGTGGACGATCCTGGGTTCTAGCATTGTGTGAGATGTAGAATAGCTTCTCCCTACCTACTTTGTTTATGCCATGTATAATTTTATCCATCTCTCCACTTTATTTACCTCCTCTCCCCCTTCAAGCTAAATAGCCCCAGATAATGTAACCTTATAGAGCCAGCGTGGTGCAGCAGTTTGAATGTTGGACTAGGACTCTGCAAGATCAGGGTTCAAATCCCTGCTCAGCCACAGATACCTACTGGGTGGCCGGGGGAAAGTCACACTCCCGCATCCACAAGAGGAAGACAAAGGCAAACCTCCTCTGAAGAAATCTTGCCAAGAAAAGCCCGTGACACATTCACCTTAGAGTTGCCTAAGTCAGAAAGAACTTAAAGGCACACAATAACAAAAATCATAACCTTTGTTCATAGGGCACTTGCTCCAATCCCTTGATCATCCTGGTGGCCTTCCTCCTGCAACCCAAATGCTCAGTGCTTCTGAAGCTAACTGAGTGGACGGGGGGGGGGGATGGTTGTTCTCCCCAACAGGCCAGGGACTGTCACCATATTTGTGCCTGTTGGTAACAACTGTACCTTGTTTCTCTTGAAACCGGCTGCAGATTGGAAGCTGGTGGCTTGTCGTCTGCCGCCAGTCCACTGATCTGCAGTAAAATCTGTGAGCTCAGTGCAGAAGCAGGATCGTATATGCATATCTCCACCTATGCAGCCAGAACTAACCTCTAGTTGCAAAAGTGCTGCTTTGCTATGTCTTGAAGGGCTGCTAGCCAGGGGTGTGATAAGGCAAATTCAGCTCTTCAAAGCCATGTCTGTGGTCTTCAAGGCCCCTCAGCAGTCTTTTTTTAAAAAAACTGGCCTTACCTCTATTCTAAGAGTTGGTCTAAATAACTCTAAAGGTACCAGATCCTGTCTGACCTTGGAGGCTAAGCAGGATCAGCCCAGGTTAGTACTTGGATGGGAGACCACCAAGGAATACAAGGTGCCATGTAGTCTATATTTCAGAGAAAGGAATTGGCAAAACCACCTCTGAATATTCCTTACCTAAGAAAACCCTACGAAGTGTACGGGATGGCTGTAACTTGACAGGCAACTTGAAGGTGCACACACACACATAGGTCTAAAAGATGCCTTTCTTTCAACAGGAAGTGATTGAGAAGTTCAGTTCCAGATCACTTTCTACTCAAGCCTCCTTGAATGTGGTGAAGTTACCCCCCACGCACTCTAAGGGATTAGGGAGGGGGACATGGGGGCAAACATTTGTTTTGCATTTGTTCATAAGGGCAGCTGCTCAAGGTCACGGGGTGGGGATGACAAAAACAAGGTGATCCCTTAACTGCTGACAGTTGCTCACATCTGTGGCCTTTCCAGGATTCTCTTTGTCATGTCCCTGAGTGTGCAAATAGAGAAAAGAGAATGATGTATTTCATTTGCACTAATCTGTCTTATTGTCATATTCAAGGCTTCCTGAACTCTGGAGCCAAAGGCGTCAAAAGCCACTGCTAGAAGTTATGCATGCTAACTCTTCGGATTATGACATTTTGCATATAGGGTTTAGTTTTGCATAATGCATCTTGGTTCCACTAAACAAAATGAAGTCCTCCATCCTTGCCCCCATCCTCAATAAGAGAACTCCTACCCAACCTCCTTCTAACAGACGAGATTCTCCTCCTTCTGGTGTCCTGAGCTTGTTCTGCAGCCATGTGGGCTAGAAGCATGTTGTCTGCACATGAGTGGAAGCCGCAAAACAGCTTTTGATGGGCTGTGGGAAGGACAACCTCCCTGCAGACTGTACCAATCCATCCATTTCCCTTTGCGTCCAAAAAGCCCTTTTTAACCCTTCTTTTGTAGTCGGATTGCTCAAGGCTGAGCTTTCCTGACTATCCTAACCAACATTTAAATAGGAGGCACGGTCTTTAAAATATATATCTATATACATACTCATACAAGTTTGCTGAGAAAGCCAATGGGATTTAAAAACAAACAAACAAAATTGGCCACAGCAGATGCCCGTCATGAAACTTTCTTGTAACTGCAATTTTCCTCTCTGTGTCGGCACTTGTGGCTGCAGCTTGAGTTTTCCATTTTTAATTTTTCTTTTTTTTCTTATTTTTTTTGCTTAGTATGAAGTTTATCTTCTCTCCCTCTCTCTGTCCCCTCTTGGATTATAAATGCGTGTCCTCTTCCTCATCTAGATCCTCTTTCGTTAGGCTGTCCATGGGGACGATCCAGCTATCGGCAAGTTCCCCATTCAGGTTGACTTTTTTCTCCTGCATCTCTCCTGAGGTCTCCATCACCTCGAGAGTCGGGTTGTCATGATAGCCATTCTCCATCGTTTGAAGCTCTTCAGTCAGACGCTGCTGTGAAACAGGGAGGGGAGACATGGAATAGCAGAGTGAGCAAAGAGCAAATGATGATGACGACAATGATATTTATTTCTTACCTGCCTCTCCCTATGGATCAAGGGGGGGAACAACAACAAATTAAAATACAGCAACAAGGTGGACATATAACACCATTTTTTTTAAAAAAATGCATAATGTCAGTTAAAAGAGCATTGAAAAACAATATCTATTACAAACAATCAATTCATACTTTAAAACTCATAATTTAAAAATCCTCTGGACACACCTGCTGGAAGAAACTAGTCTTTAGTTCTGTTTTAAACTCAGAAAGCATATCCAGCAGTTTAATTTTTTCCAGCAGGTCACTCCACAGTCTGGGGATGGCTGAAGAAAAAGTCCTCTGGGCAACAGTCAGTGGAGGGCTTGGTCGGCTCCCCAGCTTAAATGTAACAAGGATAGTCTATGGGCTTGGTATATGGAAGGCCCCAAGTTCAATCCCTATCTTCTCCTATTAAAGGAGGGGGTGGGCAACTGTGGAAGGGGCAAGGGCCATTTTTCTTCTCTGGTTACATGGGGAGGCACACAAGTGCATTTTGGTGCACCAAAAGTGAGGCAGCATCATTTCCAGATGCCATTTTGGCTATTTATTCCCCTCTTTTTGGGAGTTTATGGGGGCTTGGGGGAAGCAAACTGCTGCTTTTACAGGGTGTTTGGGGGAGGCTCTGGGACTGTTTTTAGGTGAAGACTCACTCAAAAATTGGCCCCAGATTGGTGGGGTTCCAAGGTCCATGTAGGGCCCCTGGGCCACACTTTGGGATAGGAAAGACCCTGCTTTGCCTGGGACCCCGGAGAGCTCCTGCTGCTAATTAAAGGATACCTTTCTGAGCCAGGCAGATAATACTGGAGCAACACTGGCCACAGCTCATTGGTAGGGTATGCATGCATAAAGTCTTTGGTCCGGTCCCTGGCATCTCCAGGTCAGGCTGGGAAAGATTCTTGTCTGAAATTCTGAAGAGCTGCCAACGTTCAACAGAGATCAGAGCTGATGAGGCAGTGGGCAATGTGACTCTACAGAGGTTACTGGACTATAAGTCCCATCTTCCATTACCACTTATTTACATCTACCAAAAATGGCATTTAAGGCAGCTAACAATACTAAAAATTTCAATAAAAATACAGAAATACAATTAGAACATTAACAATTCATTTAAAACACAGCGATAAAAAGAAAGTTGCAGTATCTGAAGCAGTTATCTATCCTACAAATGCCTAGAGAAGTGTTCTGTCTAGGAATCTCTTGGTCCTCCAGTGCAGCTCTGTAGTCAACTGCCAATGGAAGCATATCATAGAATAATGCTGGAAGACCTTAAAAAATGCCTAGAGAGATTTAGTAATCTGTGAATAATAAAATATGCGAATGCTTACCCCACAAATGTGGAGGGACAACTGTATTGACATTGTGCAATCATGTTATCTGCCAGTGTGTGTGCTTACTGTTCTATACTGTGGAATGAGGAATGCACAGAGCTGTTTCTGCAACCCAGTGAATCAAGGGGTACACTGAATGCACTGATGAATACAACATCCAGAAATACATCAGAAAAACTCCATCACCAGAATCCTGTTGCTTAGTCCCAACTAGAGTAGGCCCATTCAGTAATTGTTGAACAGTAAGTCAAAGCCTACGTACATTCAATTGACTCAATGGCTCTATTTTAGTCAGGACTAACAACAGGATTTAAGCCCATATGAAAATAGTTATACTTAATGGAATTCTTGTGCAACCACGAACTGAATATGTCCACTGCATGATGGTAAAAAAAAAAAAAAAAGTATAACCACAAGTGTAAGGGAATTTACACATGTGTATGACACCAACAGAATTCTTCCCTATATCTGCCCATATGAACCGGCTTGAATTTTGAAAAATCTTTGGGGGAAGGCTTTTGCTTGATTTCCCCACCCCGCGCACATTTGGTGAGATGAGGGAGAGCCGCCTTGGTGGCTGCTCCCAGACTCTGAACTTCTTTTTCACCAGAACTTCTGCTGGTCCCATTGCTGCTTTCTTCCCACTTGCAGGCATTAATTGGGTGATGCAGCAGGTACTTCTAATGGGATATTCTGTACTCTCCCTTCCCACTTTTCTTCTGTGACTTTGCTGAACCCTCCTCTATTAAAATCACCTACGACAGTGGCCACTATGGATGGCACACCATAGGAAAAAGGGTTTCCCCCCCCTAGACTACAACTCCCAGAAACCCCAAAACATTTCCCAGCTCTGATCATGTGTTGGCAAAATCCAGACGTCATTTATATGCTTGAAGAATTCTTTATTCTGCCCAATTAACCTTGGCAACTTTTTTTTGCATATGAAACCTGGCACCAACCTGGCACCAACCCCTAACCCTAACCCATGCTCCCCATAGCACCGCCAACAGTACTCTGAGGCAGAAGCTTAGCTCTACTAATGGCCTACTTCAGTATCTCCCTTGTGCTTAATCATTCACTCTTGAGATTCCTTTTGCCAGATCAGAAACTGGCCATACCTTGGAGGCCTCTCTGCAGTTTGATAACACCTCTTAAAATATTATTTTAACATGACCCAGGTTTGGGTGACCCCTCGGCCTTTCAGTGAACCAAAGGACTGGATTAAAACACTCCTCAAAACATCCAAGCAGGTATAAAACATGGGAACTGAACTTGATACTCCAGAGAGAAGAGCATGAACCAATGGATTCAATTTACAAGAAAAGAGATTCCATCTAAACATGAGGAAGAACTTCCTAATGGGGAGTACTGGTTGACAGTGGAATAGACTGCTTTGAGGAGGGTGGACTCTCCTTCTTAGGTGGTCTTTAAACAGACACACAAGGAACACCTGCCAGCCCTAAAAGGGACAAGCTTTTTGGCCTTCTAATAAGAGGCATCTCTTATAATAAGAGACAAGCTTAAAAAGACCCGGCAGGTGTCCTTTATTAAAAAAGATGCCTCTTATCTGAGAGCCGAAAAGCTCTTCCTTTTATATAGACTTAACAAGATGTCAGAAAATCCTGTATTTTGGGGTGTTGGTCCTTCATAAAACAGCAATGTGAGCATTGTGTAATTTATGAATGTGGGTAATATGTTCGTTTTTCAGAGAAATGCATGGCTAGGTTAACTGAAATCAATACTTTTATTTTTTTTTGGTATTTAGGCAGAACACAGACTTCTTAATGGTTACTTCCCAATGGTCAATCCTGCATGTCATGAATTTTAACTATCCCTTTTTGCAGTTTTGAAAACTTGGCAATACTATCCAGGAGGGCTGTGTGTGATGGTGCAACAAAGCTTTCCCTGCACATGCTCCCAGGCAATTATTGTCCATTTGGTTTGGGGAGGAGGATGTAACACTGCACATGGGGAAGAAGCACTGCCCAAGGAAGTATTGGATAACTCCTTGCATAACTTCCAAAACAGTGCTTATGTTGGTGTAACCCCGGGGGATTCTGGGACTTGTCATCTCAAAAGGTAACTTTTGCAGACACTGATTATAACCAGTCTGTGTAGGACTGTGATGGCTAGAGGATTTTCTTCTCAACAATGTGGAGCTTCTGCCCTCTTGTGGTCATCTGTAGGAATGGCCAGAAATCCCTAGACTTACGTTTACTTCCTCAGAGGCATGGAGTGAAGTGCCTAGGAACAGACCTTTATGACTAGACTGTATGTGTGAATAGCCATAGAAATAGCCATAGAAACTTGTGGGTATGGTGATGAGGTGACTAGTTCAGCTTTAAAGATGGTTGTTGAGGGACAAAGGCAGGAGGAAGGATGTTGTCTAAAGCCAGGGTGAGTAGATAACCATAGGAATTGTGGAGGAAGTTATTGGAATGTAGTGTGATGCTGGTTGGGAATCACAAAGAAAATGTGATAAATTGGCCAAGAGGACCCTCATGAGGCTGGGGTGTTAACTAGTGTTATACTATGTATAGTGTGCCAGGAAACCTTTGAGCCTGTGCAATGGATTTTTCTGGTGGAACGCAGCATGTACAGAACTGGCTTCAACCTTTAAACCAAAGGTTCATCTGCTGTGGCCTTGCAAGCATGGACGGTAGCAGCGAGGTCCTCGGGTCGTAGGTTTGATTAGAGTTTCCTTCTCTTAGATGGTTGACCTTACAGGGTAGGACGAGCACCATCTGCCCGGGTTTGGGATTGGAGTTTTCCTTCTCCTAGGATGGTTGCCATAAGGCTAGAGAGCCCATCCTGCCCTTTGACGCTCTTTGTCAGACCCTTCGGTTTTGACCTGTCTGGCATGGGAGACCCTACTGGTGGCTATTATGCCACGTCCAGCATAGCTCAAAACATCATTAGGGTACACAAGCCTCTCTCCCACGACAAGGGGGCGTCAATGGAGAGGAAACCAGTCTGGTCATAAAGGTCTGTTTCTAGGCACTTCACTCCATGCATTTGAAGAAGTAAACTTGCGTCTACGAAAGCTTATGCTACCAACTTCTTTCTATCTGTTAGTCTCAAAGTTGTTATAAAATCCCCTTGTGTACTGATATTCCAGACACGGGTATGTCTTTGAATTCCACCAAGAAACAACAAATGCAATGAAACTACCAACTGGGTTTAGACCCAAGTCACTCACAACATTTGCAGAACTGTAGAGTTGAAAGGGAGTCCCATGGCCATCTAAACCAAACTCCTGGCAGTACAGCTTTTTCTATGTAGGAAACATTTTCTGCCCAGAAAATGATATTTCTCTGCTGAAGTATTACTTTCTGTGCAGAAATATTATTTTCTGTGCAGAAAGAGCTGTTTCTTGGTTTTCTGTGCAAATCAACCACAAGCAAATTTTGCACAGTAAAAGCCCCTATTCTGTGTCTAGAAAGTCTCCTGTTTGGAAAGAAAGAGAATTTTTCTATACATAAAATGCTGTTTCCTATGCATAAATTGTTGTTTTCTTTGCAAAACAACCGTCGGTGATATTGCATTGAAGTTCTGAAGTGCCAAGATTCTCATGTGTCCAGGATTCTTCCTGTCAAGAGTTTCTTGACATTTGAAAACCATGTTTTTCAACCATTCTTTTGGAATATTCTTTCCATCCCTAGTCTTACTTAACTATTAAGACAATCCAATGGATGATGCACCAAGATAAATCTGAACTCAGTCACATGTTTTGCACCAGTGCAAAGTCCATTCTTGCTGCCTCATCTAACTGGTACCTTTCCAAACTGGGCTTCTCTTCCCCTCCCACCAAGATTGCCTGCTAAACACAGTCATGCAACACTTGATACATCTAGTTTCAACCCCCCACTTAAAAAAAAAACAACTGCACATCATTAGTTTTCAAACTGCACATTTGGCATTTACATTCTCTCAGCATAGCATGAAAATTCATTGAAGGAGTTATGTTACACTAGGACTATACAATCCCTTTTACTGGTTACCAGAGTAATGCAATGTATGATAATTTAGTCAATGCACATAGCTGTAAAGCACATTGACACACTGCTCTAGGTGTATTATTTCCAATGGTTCCACATGAGAAATTCTGCTCCCACCACCATCAATTGGATATGTCCATTCCACATTGTTAAAAAGGTCATTCCATACGGTTAGTGCAAGTTATGCCTGTCACCTACAGGATTCTGGCCTTTGTGTCCAACTGCACATGAGAGGGAAACAGCATGGAAGAAGGCTGAAACGGTGAGGAAGTCTCTCAGCTCATGGAGACGGTACAGAACTGTGTGCTCTCATGATTACTCTTGTCCTCATCTAAATGTCAGAACGGTCCGTAAAAGTGACCCTCCCTGCCAACAAGTTCTGAAATGTAGCAAGTTACTTTAGATCTTTCATGTTTGAACTGTCTGCTGTTTTCACATTCCTTGTAAATTAAAACAATTCCGTGGCTGAGAATAACCGTGGGAGTTTAGAGTCTGTCTGGTAATGGGTGAAGTGGCCTTGCACCTGCAGATTGTTTTGGGAAGCAATAGGTGGAGTTATAACTGGGTGAGAACAGGGCGGATGGATGATGGACAACCAATGGTTCAAGTGCCCACCAGATTTTGACTGACTGTGAATACTTTTATGTTACAGTGTTTCCTGAGCTTCACTTGAAGCAGCAGTTTTGTAGTCTTGACTCTAGTTATTTCTGTGGCAATAAAGGTTACTGTTTAACCCTGAAGCGACTTCTACTGACTCTGAAGAAGCAGATACATGACACTAAGGAGATTATCAGACAGGGGACAAATATAGCGTCCCCGTCTCGCCAGCTATTTCCTGCCCCAGTCCCGTGCCTGGAGCACTTTTTTTTTTTTTTTTTAAATCAGACTTACCTTAAAAGCACTGTAAAAAGTGCTTCCCTCCCCTCCGGCAGTCCAGGAGTGAATGGAGCTCTCATGGAGCCCATTCACTTCCTGGAAAGGGAATCCTGGCCGTTCTTGCAAGAAAACAATTGCACGGGAAATTCAAAAAGTAAAATCAAGATACATGCCAAAAAGTAAAACAAGGCTGCTAAACACATTAAAAAAACAACCAAATAACCTGGGGAGGGTAAGAAAAAGTGTGTCATTTACCTGGATGTCTTGATCTCGACCACAAGTGTTCGGCAAGGACCTCCCACTGCATCTGGCATCACGGCAGCATAACAGGGCACCTTTTTGCTCACCCATCATTCCGTTACAGAAATGGAATGACGGGTCAATTCATGCCGTGAATAAAAAGGAGCGTGGGGAGGGGACGGAAAGGGCAGGGGGGCATAATGCCACAGGGACGATGTCATCTGAAAGGGAAGCCCTTTCGTGATCTCCTGTTGTCCCTGTGGTGGGATATTTGGGGCGTCTGATAATCTCCTAAAGCAGCATCCCTTTTCCCACTTCACTTTTCAGGGGTGGTGACAACTCAGAGCTGAGAGCTACCAATGAATGTGTCAAGATTTCAGCAGGCAATTTAAGGAATGGGGTGTGACAGGCTTCTAACGGAAGCCTGAAGCTTGGAGAAGTTACTTTTTTGGACCACAACTCCCAGAACCCCCCAGTCAGCATTAGCAGAATTTGGAGCTGTAGTATAAAGGATTTTTTAATATGCCAAGTTCAGGGTTAGCCTTCAATTCCTGTAGGACACATTTCCATAAAACCCACAAGGCTTAGTTACCTGATCTTTTCTTCGAGAAATACGCTGGTGGCAACAACCATAGATGGCAGCCACAAGGAGGAGAGAAGCCGCCATACAAACAATGGTGATGATCAAAGGCATGCCAAAGCGGTCTTCCGTGTCAAGGTCCATGGGTTTCTCACCATAGGTTAAGTTGCTCAGGCCAAGCTGTTGAAAAATCACAGAATGAATGTGAGAGAGCAAAAGAGTGGCCCAACCAAAAGGGCTGGTTATGATCTTTAAAACCCTATACGGCTTGGGCCCACGCTATTTGAAAGACCGTATCTCCCTGTATGAGCCTGCCTGAGTTTTACGATCTTTGGAGGAAGGCTTTCTCTTGGTCCCACCATCTCCACAGACTGCTTCAATGGAATTCCTTCCCATGGGAGATTTGGTTGCCCCCCTCTCTCCTGCTGGCAGATAAAGCACTTTTTATTCAAGCAGGCCTTTGGCTTATACTTTATGTGGCAGAAACAGTTTTAAAGGGGCTTGTGTTCTTTACCTTTTGTATTATCTTTTAATTGTGTATTATATTGTTTTAATCTTGTGTCTTTTAATTGAACTGCCATTTAATTGTTTTTATAACTTTTTTATAAATAATTTATTAAACTGTAGCATTCTTTTTTGAACACTTGTAAACTGCTTTGGATCCTGTATAAGGAGAAAGGAAGGGTAATCAACAAACAAACAAACAAGAGGCCCTCATCTACCACCCCAAAAAGTCACTTCTGCCAGCCCAGAAATTTGGGTTGGCATTAGATGGTTTTGCCTTTCTATCTGGCTGCCCGTATCCAACCCTTTGTTCAATGTACTCTGGACCTCTGAAAAAGACTAATGTTTATTTTTGCAGCTTTTAAAGCAGGAGTGGGGATTTTGTGGCTCTCTAGATCCACAGTTGAAATAATATGGTACGCTAGATGTTACTGGACTGCAACTGCCGGCATTCCTCATTATTGGCTATGCTAGGCAGGGCTGCAGGTTCAGTTCTGGGCACCTTATTTTAAGAAGGAGACAGACAAGCTGGAGCAGGTTCAGAGAAGGGCAACGAGGATGATAAAGGGTATGGAGAACAAAACATATGAGGAAAGGTTGAGGGAGTTGGGCGTGTTCAGCATGGTGAAGAGAAGACTGAAGAGTGATGTGGTTGCTCTCTTTGAATACCTACCTAAAGGGCTGTCACACAGAGGAGGGTGCAGACCTGTTCTCTGTGGCCTGAGAGGGTAGAACCAGGTCAAATGGAAGTTTTCAAAGTTGCTAACTTGGGGGAGGGCTGACACCCCATTTTATATTTTTGGGGAGTAATACTGGAACAAGATGGTGTAGTGGTTTGAGTGCTTGACTAGGACTTTGGAAGACCAGGGTTTGCATCCCTGCTCGGCCACAGACACCCGCTTGGTGACCTTAGGCAAGTTGTACTCTCTCAGCCTCAGAAGAAGGCAATGGTGACCCCCTTCTGAAAAAAATCTTGCCAAGAAAACCCCATGATAATGCTCAGCCCTGCCTTTGGTGAATCACAGTCATCATACTCTTCACACTTTGGCTTCAACAAACACAAAGAACTTCCTCACTCCCAGCTGGAGACATACAAGCCCGTGTGGCTCTCAAACTCTGGTCCTTCTGACATATTAGACTTCAACGCCTTAGAAGTTCCAGACACTATGACCAATGCTCAGGAATTCTGGGAGATGAAGTCCCAAACATCAGGATGACAAGTGTTTGAGAACCACTGGTCTAAAGGGAGGCCTCCAGGCTAGCTGCCAAGCAACAGACATTTGGGAATTCATATCCCACAGTTCTTTACCACTGCCAAGGCTGGGGGGTGGGCAGAGGAGTGGTGATCGCTGTTGTAGGTCAAAACATCTGCAGGGCCCAAGGTCATCTACCCCCTGGCTTAGATGATACTTAAGAAATGGGGGGGGGAGTGTTCACTGAGCATTGTCCCCCTTCCTCGCCCCCCCCCAGCTTACCTTTTCTAGTTCTCCTTTCTTTACCGCCAAAGATTCAGATAATTCATCATCTACAGAGTGTGCTAATGGGAGGTAAACAAAGGGGGAAGGAGAGAGAGAGAGAAATACCATGATTTCAATTGGCCCTTGAAAGGTACATCACAGACTTTCCTAACTTTTCTTTAATGCACCAAGCTCACTCCCCTGCTTTCTGTTCAGTTCCTTAATAGTGCAACATCTGGGACAAATGAACAAAGGGTTCTTCAGAGGTTGTTTTTAGGATTTAGCACAGCTGTGGGCCGATGAGATTCGCCAGTTGCTTTCCACCCTTCCTTTAATGATGGACCTCTTTTGAAAAAATCTATTCAGACAGCATGGTGTTGTGGTTTGAGTGCTGGACTAGGAGACCAGGGTTCAAATTCCTGCTCAGCCATGGAAACTCACTGGGTGCCCTTCGGCAAGTCACACTCTTTCAGCCTCAGAGGAAGGCAATGACAAACCTCCTCTATACAAATCTTGCAAAGAAAACTCTGTGCTAGGTTTGGAGTAAGCTGGAAATGACTTGAAGACACACAACAGCGACAACAAGGGGGCATATGGGAGTGGGAGAGAAAAAAACAGGGCATGAGCATGGAAGAACAGAATGGAACAGCCTGAAAAACAAAGTAATTTTCCCAAGCTGTGACCTTTTAATGCTAAGAGACATATTATATATTAGTAAAAATGCCCTAAAGGCTCCAGAACTTGTCCAGTCTTGGAAGCCAAGAAGAGTCAGCCCTGGTTAGTACTTGGATGGGAGACCATCAACAACTACCAGGTGCTGCAGGCTAAATTTCGGAAGGAGAAACTGGCAAAACGACCTCTGAGTACCATACTCCTTGCCTAAGAGAACCCTGTGAAATGCATGGGGTTGCCCTAAGTCAGCAGAAAACTTGAAGAACACACACACACACACACACACACACACACACATGGTTTATCCTACATTAAGTTAAAATTATGTTAATTCAGGATCTGAGTCAGGATCTCTTTAACAGTTACTTTAAGGACCCTAAAGCAGACATCAGCAATTGCAATGTAGCAAGGGTTAATGTTTGCACTAATATATATATTGCCAGTCTGTGGGCTTTGAGGGTTCCAAATCAGGGGTTGGTGTCACAATTACGCTTTCCATACCTCTGACCTAAAGGGATGGAAAGAAGCCTTTGGGAATATCATGATGCAGTAACAGAGTTCCTTAGAGCACATACTGAGTGTCTTACCCTGCTTTCTCAAAAACAAAGTATAAATCTGGCATTGGAAACAGAGCTTTCAGATGCAAAGATATGCTAGACAGACATGCAGGCACAAAATCCCCGAGTGTCTTGTTTTAAAAGTTAAACACTTATTCTAAGAAAACTGAAGTAAGGTGGGACCTTGGTATCCACTGGGATTGGTTCCAGGACCCCCTTGTGGATACCAAAATCCATGGATACTCAAGTCACATTATACAATGGCATAGTAAAAGGTGCCCATGGATACAGAGGACAGGCTGTATAAAGAAAGTGGATGATGCTTCCATTCTCTTTCTGACTCCCTCTCCATCCTGGTCATAATGCTCAATCATAAGGAGTCCAGAGAGCCAACAGGAGGAGGGGGGCAACTCAGAGTCTCCAGAGGGCAGTGGAGGAGGCAAAGAACAAGGAATCCACCATTCAACATTTGCTATTGACCTGAGAATCCTTTTATACAAATCCTACAAATTGGCTGACCACAAGTGGGCAGCAGAGCACAGATATAAAAGCCTCCCAACACAGGGCTGGCCCAAGAGTGCTTTTGCCATTTGGGGCATAACATCCCTCATTCCTGTTCTCACTGCGATCTTTCTGATGCTGTTTTTGCTGCACCTGATAATCTCCTAATCCTCTATCATCCTGCTTTTTCAGCTGCTTTTATTTTTTTAACTTTATTTTTATAGTTTTCCAAAATAATTTAAAAAAAAGATAAATTGAACAATGCCCATGTAAATTTAAATATTAATATGAAAAAGAGTGGTCAGCACTGAATTCTACAAATTAACAATTCACATATCATATTTACAATGCTTGTAGTAAGTAATTCCTTTAATTCCTTTAGCTTACTAAGCAATAAACTTTCTAGCTCTTTCAAAACTGAAATCTCATTCAATATCTATTGACTATCTCTTCAAAGAATTGGAAAAAAGTCTACTCAACCTCTAAATCTGGTTGCTAAATGGAGCTACCTTCTAAGTACTACTATAATTCTATTTCCAGATATGAAGCTTTACAGTTTATACCAATTTATTTAAATTTATAAAAGAATAAATTATTATATTTCTTTCCTTTCCTTTTTCAGCTGACTTTAGAAAGTCCCAGCTTCTCTCTGCTCCTCTGACTTGCCCCCTTTGTCTTTGTTACTGTCATTGGTGCAAACTGAACTGAAAGCACAAAAATAGTTTGCACTCAGTTAACTCAGCAGGGGGGAGAGACAGAGGAGGGGGCAGAATCTGGACCTTCCCTGTTGACTCAGGAAAAAACAAACTGCTGCAGCCTCTCCTAGCTTGTACATTCTTCCTCCTTAATAACTTTAGCCACCTTAACTACGTTCTGACATTGCTGGGGCACAGGTGTCCCAGTTTTCATTTGTGAAATGTTGGGAGGGTATGCAGTCACATGTACACAACTCCTTCCTCCATCTTCTGGCTGCTGTCTCCCAGCATCTCGTGCCTGAGGTGACCATCCCAGTCTGACTAGATCTCACACAAGCCTGTCCTGGAAGCTTTGCAAGGGTGGAGAATTATGGGCCCTAGGATGTAGGCAGAACTACTCTGCAGCCTGCAAGGACATCATGGCTTTGGGCACAGCCCAGCAATGGACAAATGGCTTGGGTTGGCTGGCTGCATTGGCTCCTAAGGCACCATGCAGGGTTGCATACTCCCCTACTCTGCACCACCATCACCAAAGTTTTTAAAACCCATTTTTTCTTTGTTCTACTAAAAATGCCCTCCATGGCCTCTTGTGGAGGGGGCAACTTTGGAACTGGTTTTGCCCACTGGGTTGTTTTAGGATCAGGAGAGGCCTGTTTAAAACCAGGAAATAAACTGTCAGGCAACTTCATGTTTTTTTTCCTGGCTTTAAACAAAATACCTCTCCTGGCCCTCAAAGAAGCCAGACTCCCCCCAAAACTCTAAGACACCCCCCTCTGTATGCCCTAGAGCAGGAGTAGCCAACTATGTAGAGGGTGGGGGCACTTTTTGCCACTCCCTCTACAATGGGCCACAATGGCATATCTGATCCATTCTCATCATTTGGGCAGGGCAAAAATCACCCCTGCAACTGGGTTCTTGAGGACCAAACTCTGAGGCCTGCACCTTGCCTCCTGCAGCTTAGAGGGTGTTGGGGGCATATTTTATTAAAAATACAGGAGGACCCCTGTATCCACTGATTCAGTAATCCATGGTTTCAGTTTCAGCACAGCTGCCAGTCTTTCTAGAATGTGTGTCCTCTCTAGCCATTTTCTAGGTCCTCCAAGGCAACTCTATGGTATTTTAAACCAGAAGTCCCATTATTTTCAATGGTGTTCACTATTATCCACAGGTTTCATTATCCATGGAGGGACCTGGAACCAATCCCCTGTGGATACAGGGGTCCTACTGTAGCCAGATATACCAAAAATTGAGGGGACTTGTCGGCCTCAAAAATGGCTTTTTGGGGGGGGAGGGTTTTTTATTTTTATTTTATTTTAAATTCTTAAATTCATACATCTACTATATTACACTTCTAAATAATACTTCTTTCTTTCACATAAATACATTGCTTTCATCTTAATTATTAACATTGATTTAATTCTTTAACCCCCTAGAAGTGCTCCCCACCCCCAGGACCATCTGTACCAATTATTTATTCCATTTTCCAAAATTGCATTGATTCCCTTGGGGGTATGTACCCCCTTTTTCTTAAAAACACATAATCTATAAATGGTTTCCATATTTCATCAAATTTACAATTTTTCCATAATCCTTTTTAAACTTTCAATCTACATGTTAATTTATCATTAATTACAATGTCCCATACTTCTCTATACCATTCCTCTAAATGATAATCTCCTTGCAGCTTCCATTTTCTGGGTATCATTAATCTTGCCGCTGTTAATAAATTTGTAATCAGATCTTTCATAACTTGGGTACAATTAACCTTATCATAAATTGATAATAATGTAATATATAGACACATTTCTAAATCTTGTTCTGTTATCTCTCTTATTTCTTTAAATACCATTTGCCAAAATTCCTGTACATATTTACAACTCCACCACATATGAACATAAGTCCCTTTTTCTTGACATCCCCGGGGGGAGGGGGTTACATGCAGAATGTAAGGTTCACTTTACTCAACCCTGGAATAATCTGAAATGACTCACAAGAAACAGCAGCAAAGCATAGGTTTGGAAGCTCCTAGTTCTAGTCCCGGGAGCTCTGAATGTTACACACAACACCTACTTGTCACAGACACGCCAATGATAGCCAGTTTCTTGGGGTCATCAGCAATCGAGGCCAGGCGCACCGTACAATCTTCTCGGCTTTGGTTGAAGCTGGACTTCACGGCTCTGCAGAGTTCATTCATGAGAGGCTCTTTTAGAGAGCTGTTCTCAATGCTGTTCTGTAGGAGAAAGAACATTCATCATTACTCAGAGCTTTCCTCATGGTGATCTGCTGTGCTTGCTCTCCATATGGGAAACTTCCAGAAACTTTTCCCAATAGTATCAACTATAGCCTTCAAAATGACAAGTCACAAAGATCCCTGGGAATGAAACTTCATGAGATGAGAAGTCTCCCGGTGACTATAGCATCTGCCATTTTGGTGGATTGTGGCACACAGCTGCATTGGGCAGGGCACGTTTCTAGGATGGAGGACCATCGTCTCCCAAAAATAGTACTCTACAGTGAACTCGCCATGGGTCAGCATTAGAGGGGCGCTCAAACAAACAAACAAACAAAAAACACGATACAAGGACTCCCTGAAACAACATCTCAGGCTCGGCCAAACTGATCACCAACAGTGGTCCGCCCTGGCCTCACATCAGGAGGCATGGAGACGCACTATCCACAATGCTGCAGCCTTATTTGAGAACTCACGCCAAACAAGTCTTGAAGAGAAACGACAACGCAGAAAGAATCACAACCCAGAAACATCACCCAAGGAGACCTTCTGCTGTGCTTTCTGCAACCGGACTTGTTTATCTCGGATTGGCCTTTTTAGTCAGCGCGCTTGCAGAAAGTACGAGATGAGTCCTTCCTGAATCTTCGTTTGCGAAGAAAAGCCAGAGAGAGAGAGAGAGAGAGAGAGAGAGAGAATTGTGGCTGAAGAGTGGGATATAAATACCTAAATAAATTTGTCAGGAGAGGCCTTCCTCTGCTGTCCTTTTGTTCTATCACCCTTCTCTTGGATGACTGTATATTGGGCTACCTCTGTACCAAGTTTGGAAACTTCAATTGGTTCAAAAAACAGCAGCCAGATTAGTCACTGGTACACCCAGAAGTTACCACATTACACCAATATTAAAATCACTCCACTGGCTGCCAATTAGTTTCTGGGCAAAGTACAAAGTGTTGGTTGTTACCTTTAAAGCCCTACATGGTTTGGGTGAGGTTACCTACGGGATCACCTTTCCCCATATAATCTGCCTGTACACTCAGGTCCTCTGGGGGACATCTGCTCCAGCCATCCAGGACTAGGTTGACAACTGTCACCCAGAGGTCTTTTTTTTCCAGCTGCCCCAAGACTCTGGAACGGATACAACAGCTCAATACGCTGTTGGACTTTAAAGTAGCACCAGTCTCTTCCAGCAGGCCTATCCAGATTATTTTAAAGTGTGAACTTTAAACGGTGACCTGATTGTTTTAAAATGTCTTAGTCTTCCTTGTTTTTTAAATTGTTAAGTTTTAACTGATATGTGTTTTTTAACTAACATTATGGTTATATGTTAATGTGTTGTTCCCCGCCTTGATTCACAGGGAGAGGCGGGTAAGAAATTAATAATACCGGTAATAATAACAATAATAATAACAACTCATGCTTCTTTTCTGCTCCATTGCTTCTTTTACATTCTTCTAATGGAGGAAGAGTGAGTGAATGGCAGCAGGCTGGAGAGGCTTCAAGTAAGCTTTTTTGGGTAGCTGTAACAGCTTTAGCCATCACTTCAAGGCTTCCTTCCACATGAAGCTTTATTTATGGATGCATGCATGAAACAGCTTCCAAGTATGAGCAAGGTGCATTTTTTCTCAATGCACACATATCAGAGATTATGGGGCTTCTAATTCTCCTTCAATGAAGCACTGAGGACACGTTTGTGGTGCTAACTATTAAAATATGCATGTGCGCGCACACACACACAAACACATTTCAGGTAGGACTTTGGCTTATAATTTATGTGGCAGAAAGGGCTTTTAATAAGAGTTGTGCTTTTAACTCTTTTTAAAACTATGTTTTAATTGTGTTTCGTATTGTTTTAACTTTGTGGTTTTTTTCCTGAACTGTTGTTCAATTGTGTTTTTTTTTAACTATTGTACAAATAATTTGTTAACTGTACTTTAAATGCTTGTAAGCTGCCTTGGATCCTGTACAAGGTGAACGGCAAGATATAAATAAAATAATTTTAATTTTTTAAAAAAATTATATCTTGCCCTACCTCAAAAGATCTCAGGGTAGCATACCCCCCCCCCAAAAAAATCAAGTAAGAACAATTTAAAACAATAATTTAAAAAGACTGAAATCTTATTAAATCGTTTATCACTTAAAACAAGCCAAAACCAGTTAAACCAATATAAAATAGTGCAAACCACAGCACGTGTACAGATGGGATAAAATGAATTAGGCCCTGAAGGCTTTGTTAAAAGGCCATGTTTTGACTTTGCCCTGGGATGACACCAATGTTGGACCTCTGAAGAAATGTTATTCCATATCTGGGGTGCCACAGCAGAGAAGTCCCTCTCCCATGTACTTCCACAGTGCATTGCCCCCACCAGCAGAACACAAATGAGAGCTTCCTCAACAGATCTAATTTATCAGACAGGAGTATACAGCTTGCCCCCTGTATCCATGGGGGATATGTTCCTGGAATTACTGTTTATAACTGAAACCGTGGATACTAACAAATCCTATTAAAATAAAGAACTTCAGGTACAAACATACTATAGAGTTGCATTGGAGGACCCAGAGATTCCTAGAGAGGAACCTCTCTAGGTATTTTCCATCATGACTCTATGATATGTGTCCCTATTTTTTCCCCAGCTGTAGATAACTGAAACCACGGATATTGGTTCCATGGATATGGGCGGCGACCTGTATATTTCTTACTCCTTCTCCTCAATCATTTTTTGGTCTTTACATCTTGACATGTCCTCATCTGGTTCTTGAATTTCACTGTGCTTAGTTACCTGAAGGTTTTCTGTTGTTGTTTGCCTTCATTTCTAACTTATGAAGACCCTAAGGCAAACCTATCCCAGGGGTTTCTTCACAAGATTGTTTTTTTTGGGGGGGGGGGTTGCCATTATCTTCCTCTAAGGCTAAGAAAGAGTGTCTTTCCCAAGGTGACCCAGTGAGTTTCCATGGCTGAGCAGAGATTTGAGCCCTGTCCTCTCAGATTCATAGTCCAACAGTCAAACTACTAAACCTCACTTGCTCTTGAAGGTATCCTATACCCTTGAAAAATGTCTCGCCCTCCTTTATCCATTCTAGAACACCTACATACCACCAACTCACTCCTTTCCCCCCTGCAAATCCAATTAGAGAAAGCCTTTGGTTTATCCCTTGAGACTCATCCCCTAAAGAAACTGAACTACATGTATTTCACTGGTGCATATTCTCCATTTTACTCTTGCTTTTTCTATACTTCCTGCCCACACAATTTAGGCTATCATCTCTGTAGAGCAAGGATCACTCCACTTCTGCTAAATGTCAGGTACACCATTGGTGCCATATTACCATCAGGTCAAGAAGCTAAATCACTTCAGACTTTCACTTTGGACAGCCAAAATGATAAGGCCAAGATTACAAAGGGGCTTGCTAACAGGGCAAGCGCCCGGCATCGCCATGTTGATTTTTCACCTTAGCAAGTGAGTGCTAAAGTGAGAAAACAGGGTATTGTTTCTTTACCTTTTTGTTGCAAATGCAAAATATTGCTCCAGTGCACAGTGCAAATAGTTTTTTAAAAAAAGTTTGGCGGTGGCAGAAACGCAAGTAATTCACTTGCAGTCTCCACAGGCATGTGAAACTTTGGGGGGCAAAACAACCATTAAGTCAAGTCGCAGCTGCTGCGAAATGCCATTACTGCAGGCACTTCGTTTTTGGGGGGCTCATATAGACAAGCCCATGGTCTCCAGAGTTGTAATCCAACACTCAAACCTCTATCTACATCATGCTGATTTTCTCCCCATATCTTGCTGCACTGCAACTCCCATCCACAGTCTCCACTGGGCTGTGTTAGCTAGGTCTGATAAGACTGTGATGTCCAACCACATCTGGAAGGCTGCAAGTTAATAAAGTCCTGAGAAAGTTGAGAGTCTGGGGGCGGGGGAAGCAACACTCTCCAGAGTGAATCTCCGAGGAAGATTTATTTCCTAAGGCCAGCTGCACTGACCATATTATGTTTTCATTTTCTCCCACAGGCTGTTTGAACCAGGAGATGGGAGGGTCCCAAAATCACCTTTTTAAAATCATGAGCTGGATCAGTTTTGGACAATGTCCCCACCATGACATCCCTACCACTCCTTATCTAAAGGCTGCAGCTTGGAGAATTACAAGAATAGTAACTCCCCTGGGGCTCTGCCATGGAACAAGGGAGGGGCCACATCTCCCTCCCCCCACATCGACATAAAGGTCACATTACCAAAAAAAAAAAAGGGGGGGGGACACTGGAGAGGGTGTGGGCTCAGATCACAATTAAACTGACTTTCCTTTCTCTTTTTTTAGCTGCATGTTAACAGCCCAGCTTTGAGTAAGCTAAAGTTTTAAAATGATCCTGATGATAGTATGTATGCACATCTATCCTAAAACTTAAAAGTTACATGCAACGTTACATGCCTTTTACTCATGTATCTGTCTGTTATGCTCCATGCTTGATCACACATGAGCTGCAATCCAAAATCCCCTCAGTGTAGTGTTAAAAGTATCCACATGTGGAGATAGCTATGCTAGCAGTATGCAACCTCCATGCAGAAGAGCAACGTGGCACAACATGTCAATGACTCAGTGCTATGGTACCATGTGCAAGGCACAACTGCCATGTGCAATGTGCAACTGCCATGCACAATGAGAAACCACAGTGTGTAAAGGGCAACACACAATGCTGCTATATGTGCGACTTTGTTTCTCCTGCTGTCAGCAGAATATGCCCAACACACCATGGTGAATAATTCACCCTGCACCCTTCACTTCTGCATGCATATGTCACTAACAGGATGCCAGCTATATGTTACGTAATGTCACCAAAAGAAAGACAGTAGTTGGGGTTGTCTATACAAGGCCAAAAGAAACGGGATTATTTCACAGCAGTTGTGACTTGTCTTGATGGTTTTACAGCCTCCATAAACTTCACATGCCCTCTAGCCAAGATGGTGGCCGCAGGAAAATTACTCATGTTTTAAAATCTGCTGCTGCTGAACCTTTCTTTAAAAATGTCCTATTTCCACGCTGCACATAAGTGAATTTCACTTTTACAAAAAAGAGAAAAAACAAAACCCTGTTTTATTGCCTTAGCGATCGCTTGCTAAGGCAAAAATCCAACATGGCGGCAGCGGGTGCTTGCCCTGTTAGCAAGCCCCCATGCTCATCTGGCCAATCGGGTTTGTGCTTCCTCTCATATGGGAAAGCGATTCATATCAAATTGCTTGTCCCAATGAGTGGGAATGCACATTCCCCTTGCTGTTTTTTTTAAAAAAAATTCTGGGAAAAGCCACAAAGACTTTTCCCACAGAGCTTTTGCTGGTTTTGCCCCCCCCCCGCCCCGCCTAATATGGTGAAATGACGCGGATTGTCATTGGGACAGGTCGTCTTCTCCTTGCATTTTGTGAGGAATATTTTTTCTGTTTAGACAACCCCTGAATTTTCTAGACCTAGTTTGTCAACTACTTTGGGCAACCTCTTGAACAAACAGTTCAGATTTCTGTATTCCCCCTCCCCACTTTTTTTTGCTATAGAATGCAAATCTATGAACTGATATTGACCAAACTTGATATTTACATATAAGTTCACATCCCAAACATTTTTGTGCAAATTTGAGACCAACAGGCAAACTTTGGCTTAAAAATAAATAAATAAATTGCTCCATATTCTATGAACTGCGATGTAAAGCAAACTTACGGTGCTGCCACTCAGGTTCAAATAGTAAGCAAATTTCTATGCATCAGCCTGGACAGTGCTAGGTAAATGTCCTAATTCCTAAAGAACTTGGTGCAATCACCATCACTACCACCATCAATATAATTCAAGCCGCTTCATATACCTTATTTTGGTAATCCTTTTAACAGCCTAATCCAAAATAGCACCTGTCAGAGGTGCTGAATCACAGCACCACTGGCCATGTTGGTTGAGATGGTGGGAGATGTAACCAAACAATCCGGATAATTAAAATATTTATATCCTGGCCTACATCACAGGATTTCAGGGTAGCATGTAACTAGAACAATTATTCATTACTGGATTGAGTATCCCTTATCTGAAATGCTTAGGACCAGAAGTGTTCCGTATTTTGGATTTTGGAATACTGGCATTTGCATATATACAATGAGACATAATGAGGCAGAAGAAAGACTGAGGATCTGTGAAAATGGTGGGAGAAATGGATTCCCGCGTTTTCACAGATCCTTGCACCTCTCTCTTCCAGACTCACAAATACAGTATGAATACGTACTATGCTACTTGTGTTGTAGCTCAAAAGGTTTTGGGTTTTGGAGTACTTCGGATTTCGGAATCCCAGATAAGGGATACTCAACCAGTACTGTGTGTACTACTGCAGCTCTGCTGCTCATCATTGTGGAGAACCACCTTGCAACTATGTTGTTAAGTTGTGCTTAGATGAATGGGTGTGAAGCAATGTTTATAAATGATAGAAGGCAGCCAATTCCAGCACAGAATGAAGGAGTCTGGGAGAATGCAAGTTGACTATTCAGAGAGTCAGTTGGATGAATCAGCTGTGAGAGTCAGTGGGGAGTGAGTGTATGAACTGAGTCAAGGCAAGGTCTGACACCAGTTGGTTGAAATATTATTATATACAGTTGTCCCTCGGCATCCACGGATTTGGTATCCACAGATGTAAGTATTCACGGCTTGAAAATATTCTTTAAATAAAAAATAATAATCCAAAAAGCAAACCTTGACTTTGCCATCTGATATAAGGGACACTATTTTGCTATGCCATTGCATATAATGGGACTTGAGTGTTCACAGATTTTGGTATCCACGGGGGGTCCTGGAACCAAACCCCAGTGAATAGGAAGGGACAACTGTAGTTGACCTCAAAGACACATATTTTGTTAAAGCTCGGTTATAATAAAGAACCTGAACTTGTTTGCTGAATTGTTAACAGTGACTCAAGAGTGGCTTTATTCACCCTGGGATAAGGGATGGCCACGCTATTTTCCCAGTGAAAACAGAACATACATTCTCTTTCACTATATCTATGTTAATTTATTTATGTTGTGAAGTATTGTTTTCCTGCATTTGATCTTGTCTCTCCTCGCCCAAACCATCCTGGAAGTTTTGCCGAGAGCTGTTATACAAGCCTTTCAAAACCATTTTTAAAAATCCAACAATTCTGGCAACAGCCCTAGGAGGTGGTCCATTTTTAATGATCATCCCTTCACTGAAGATGAAGGCTGCTGCCACACTGCAGAAATAATGCAGTTTGACACCGCTTTAACTACCATAATCAATACTATGGAATTCTGGGATTTGTATTTGGTGAGATGTTTAGCCCTCTCTGTCAGAGAGGTCTAGTGTCACAACAAACTACAAATCCTAGGATTCCATAGGATGGAGCCATGATAGTTAAAGCAGTATCAAACAGCATTATTTATGTAGGGTAACAGCAGCAGAAGGCTGAGGCTGACAAATGACTGGCTTTGTTACTGACACCTTTAGGGTGGACGGGAGTGAAATTTAAAGTCCTCCTAGTTCTAACTGCTCTCAGCCATCACACTGTGCCCCTGGCCTTTATACTACTTTTCCAGCAGAGACAAGAGATTAATTAATTAATTAAAGGAGGAGGACTGAAACAGATCAGAGCAACATCTTTTGAACACATATAGCTGTAAGACTCAGCATGGTCCTAGTGGTCTGACTGCTGGACTGATTCTTGGAGACCATGGTTTGAATCCCTGCTCAATCACACTCTCTTAGTCTCCCAGGAAGGCAATGGCAAACCACCCTCTGAACAAATCTTGCTAGGAAAACCCCATGAAAGGTTTGTCTTAGGGTCTCCATAAGTCTGAAATGAAATGAAGGCAGCTAACAATAACAAACTGTAACATCCCAGCCATTTCTCCCAAAGAGAGATGCAGTGCATTGGCTGAACAAGCCAAAAACATAGCAAGAAGAGCTTGAGGGAGAGCAGGCCTTTTTGGAGCTGCATCTCGCAGACCCCCGCCCCATTTAAAATGGCTACTTGCCATGCTAGCCAGGGAGATCCTGGGAGCTGTATCCCCCCAACCCCAAGTAATGTTTCCAAGCTCTGAGAGCAAGGCTCTTGGTCTCTCCTCACACCTTCTGTTCCTGGGATAGTGGGGAGGGATGTCAATTGCTCCTGATCCCACCCTGTCTTGTCTAAATATTTGCAGAAAGGCTCTTGGGAGGTGCTGAGGGAGGGGACAGGATGCAGGAGCCGGCACAGCAGGAAGGAACAGTCTCCCCCAGGCATGGAATGGGAGGGAGCTCACTTCAGCTACATTGTTAAGATGAATTGTTCAAGGGAGGGTTGGGGGTGGCCAAAAAGGAGAAAGAAAGGTCTCCATGAGAATAGAGCAGCTTCGGAATAACCCACCACCCTGCCTCCTGCCTCATCCAGATCACATCCTTTCCATTTCCAAAGCTACAGCTGACCCCCACAATGTAGGACTGTAAATAAAAGGCATACAGAAAGGAACAAAGGCTTGGTTGGGGGGGGGGGGCTAGATTAATCAGCCTGATGTAGGGGAAAGGTAGTAGGAGGTCCCCAGGGTTTTATGAGGGAAAGCCCTCTGCACATGTTCAGACGTGCCAGTTCCTCCTAGTTAAAAAGCTTTCCCTGAATAGGGGTATTCTTATATGAGTGTGTACAGGCGCCTTCAAGTTGCCTGAATTTTATAGGGATTTCTTACGTAAAGAATAATCAGAAGTGGTTTTGCCACTTCCTTCCTTTGAAATATCACCAACAGCACCTGGTATTTGTTGGTCTCTCGCCCAAGTACTAACCAGGACTGACCCTGCTTAGGTTCCAAGATCAGATGAGATGTTATACTCCCTTCTAAAAGAAAAATTGAAACATGCCTTTTTAAAAAGTGACATACCCGAGGATTTAGAAAAAAAGTGTATCTGTGCAATTTTTTTTTTTTAAAAAGCATAGGATTGGTTGCTCATAGAATAATAAAACTGTAGAACTGCAGAGTTGGAAGGAATCCTCTGACCAAATCAAGAAATCCATGATTAAAGTGTCTCTGACAGAAAGCTATTCAACCTTACTTTAAAAACCTTTAAGAGAGTCCACCAAGCTCTGAGAAAATTCATTCCACTGTTGAACAGCTGTACTGTTTTAAGTGTACTGTTTTTAACTGCTTTTTAACATTTTAGTTGTATGCTTTAAATTGTTCTCATGTTAAAAATAATTTAATTTTATTTTAATGTTGATCTTTTGAACTGTACAACTATACTATATTTGTTTTAATGTGTAAGGTGCTTTGAATCCCAGTTTTGTGGGAAAGACATGTACTGTATAAGGATAATAATAAAAATAACCACCACCCCACCATTAGTCATTCTTCTTAACATTTAACTGAAATTTTGTAAATTGATTCACTATTTTGGGTCTTACTCCCTGGAATAGAATACTAGCTTGCTCCCCTTCCTGCCTTACAGACCTTTGGATATTTGAAGACGTCTGTCATACCACCTCTCAATCTTTTTTTCTCCAAACTGAACCGACACAGTTCCCTCCATTTTATCATCTTGATCACTCTCCTCTAGTTGTGTTCTGGCTTGCTAATATCCTTCTTAAACTCTGGTGCCCACAACTGGACATTGTACTGTTGGATTTCATCTACTGACTTAGTAGATGAAAACTTTCTACTGAAATATCACAGCATCTGCCAACTGCCCTGCTCACAGGTCCCAATCCCTCAGTGTTTTTAACTCTTGCATTTTATACAGCCACTGCAATCCTCTTCTCTGTCCATCTATCAACATTTCAATCTATCATCTGTGATGCTCTGTCTTGACACACATGGTACAGGTAGAGCATTTTCTCTCTTTCCTTCAGGGATCACTTAACAACCAGCCTATGTTTCTCTATAATTTCAGAGTGGATTTGAAGTAATAATGACATTTCTCTACACCTGACAGTGGGTGGGCAGGCAGAAAGAAACTGTGTGTGTGTGGGGGGGCAACACAATTAACATGAAGACTCAACTATCCCTTGGTCAAACTTGACTTGGAGGTTCAAATATCAGAATAAAACTGCATAGCTTATTTCACCTTCCCAAATAAATCTTTTGTTTACCAGTTCTTGATTTGCTCCAGACTTTTAACTTTGCTACCCATAATGGCTTGCCAACATGCTAACCTGTATTGTGCAGGATTTTGTCCAGCCTTGACTCAGGCTTCTTCCAATTGCCCCATGTTAACACCATTTTAACTATCATGGCTGCACCATTCCACCCTGTGGAATCCTAGGATTTGTAAACTGGGGAAGCCCTTGAAATCTCTGGCAGAGAATTCTAAATACCCCACAAAACTACAAATCCCAGGACACAATAGGATGGAACCATGGCAGTAAAGTGCTATAATTGTGTAGTGTCAAGAAGACCCCAGTCCCTGCTGAAGAACTAAATGTATTAACATATATCATATGCAACTCCCTGCAGGATTGTTAGCATAGGTCTGAAGCAGGTAGGGAAAGGAAGAGGGCAGGAAGACAAAGGGCAGATGGATTATGTTTAAGAGGATAGGACAGAAATGAATTTACTGTTCCTGAAAACAACTTAGCAAAGGCTGCCCTGGAAACACATTATGCCAAGTTTGCATTTTTAGTATGTAAAACTTGTTTTGAAAATTCTGAAGTTGGTCTAGAGGGAAATTTTGTTCCAGGAAGGGGCATTTTAAGCACATAGAGGGGACATGGGATGAGGAACATTTATAAACATAGTGGTCCTCAGCTAAGAGTGGCAATACCAAGCCAACTACTGGCTTGACTGGATGAGGTCCATTTTCCTTAGCAATATGTCAATCCCATCTTGTCCAGTGGTCTTCCTATTCCTCTCCTCCCCACAACCCCACTTTGCACCCCATAAGCCTTTGAAGTATTTCACATTCTTTGGCGAGACTTAACAGGCTCTGACAATCTGAGCTAATCTCATTCCCACACTGGCAGGAATCTAAAACTAACATCCCTCCCCAGAATGAGGTAATGGCACTTGAATCAACAAACTGAGCACTAAACAGATGTAATATTGAGGAAGGGGAGGGAGGAGAAGGAGGCAGGGGAGAAAAAAAAATGCTTCTCTCACAGACCGGCTATAAATTAAACCCAACCAACCTGTGTGGGATTTGTAGATAGACTTCAGTTGCTGAGTTTCAGTCGAGTTTAAAGTCCAGGATTTTGTTAAGGTTTGGGAGTTTAAAGGTAAAGTTTGAAGTTTAAAAGTCCAAGAATACCCCTTTATAGGGATATCTGCACAGACTTTAAAGGTGGGTGTAAATGTTCCTCTAGCAAAACACATTAAAGCAGTGAGGTGGTGGAGCCAGTTATGGTGTAATATTTGTAAGTGAGAAACAGCAGGTGGAAGAAGGAATGCTTAACCCTTCCCTTGACCCAGATGTTCTCCTCCAAGCCTTCCCTCTCCTTAACCAGCTTTATTGCTGGTTTCTGAGAAACAGCAGCATACAAAACAGCAGGGAAAGCAAGAAAGGGAAGGCACAGATGAGGTAGCTTTGAAAGGATGAAAAATATACTTGCAACAGGTGTTGAAAAGTCATTGGAGATACTCACAGGGAGATGCTCCCAACAGGGGAACATGAAACAAAACATTTTTTTTTAAATTCAGTCATTTTTCCCCAGGGAACTGGAAGAGAGCTGAAGTGGCTTTCATACTATACAATTATGGCATTTTGATACCGTATTCACTGTCCTATGGAATCCTGGGATTTGTGCGTACTTTCAGGAGGTATTTAGACTTCTCTGGAGAGAGCCCCGGCACTTCACCAAATTGCAAATACCAGGGTTCCATAGGATGCAGCCATGGCAGTTGAAATGCTATCAAAGTACTGCAACTCCATAGTGCAAAAGGCCCATTTCTTTTTTCCCTCCTCCTTCATCAACCAGACACCTAGATGGCTTCACATGGATCTGAGTGACCTTCAGTTGACTCAGTTGGGATGGAATGCTTTCAGACCCTCACTGTTTGTTGAGAAACACTATAAACAGGCTAGATAGAACCATACGGCTTATGTTATCTACTCCCCCTGGCAGGGCTGGGATGAGGACAGAAGTGTTATTGCATTTGTAGGAATAATGATGGGAACCAGTAAAAACAAGGGAGTGTAAAACATCGCTGGTGGATCTCATCAGGATCTATTTTAGGAAAGCAATTACTACTCATCATTTCAGATCGCAATTATAACCCTATGAAAATCAGAGCTGCAGACTTCCTGACTTGGCTGCCAGAATCGTATCACAGCTGCCATAGTTGTAAACAGGTAGAAGAGCTGAAAGAAGCCAGTCAGCCGGATTCACATGCTCAGGGCTCAGCTTAGAGGGGATGCAGCTCAAAACCTGCAGGTCAAAATAGCACTAGCTATTTATTGCATTTTAAAGCAATAGCATGCTACTTGTTACTCTTCTTTACTAATGTTACTTCTTAGTTGCTTCGGATTTGGGGGCGGGAGTGTTCAGCTATGTTCCTACAGCTGGGCATACAGTGACAAGGCATCCTTCGGGAGTCTTCCAGAGGTCCTGGAGGATGATGCACTGTGTGTCCAGCTATAGGAACATAACTAGATGCTTCCCTGCCACTCCTCCACTCTCCACCAGCCAATAAATCGGTATTTGGGGGAACTGCACCAGCTAAAAGGTGGGGTTTGCAGGGCGACATTGGTAGTGAATTTTGACCTCTGCAATGACATAGAACAACTTATGCAGAGGAGCAGGGAGGTAAAAAAATTGCATTTCTCTGAATTCTACCTGTATTCATCACTCATCCTTTGTTTGGATCAGGTAGTGAGACTTTGTGGTTTTTTTCTTATGGTTATGGTATCGAAATTAACAGGCCAAGATAATGGGCTTGAAAAGTATAAAACTCCACAGGGAGCATAGCGCATCGGTTGTGCTATGAAACTCTTATGCCGAATGGCAACATTGCAGGAATGAATGCACACCCAAATCTGCAACCAAATGAGCTTTCACTTCTCATGTGCATCCACGTGTCTGTGTATTTGGTAGCATATGTTGGACTTACACCTGCTTAAATCCCTAATAGGGTGCCTGCAACTATTTTTTAACGGTGTTACAAAAAGAATACAAGAGGAAAAGGTGGGAGGAAGGAGGCATCTAGCAGTGTCACTGAAACGAACTGATACGTTTCAACATAAGTTTTCTTGGGATGGAGTCCCTGAAAGCTTTCATAGAATCATAAAGTTGGAAGAGATCACAAGGGGCATCTAGTCCAACCCCCTCCCATGCAGGAATTGTGGGTACCCCCTGCCCATTTATCAAGGGGTTCGTAAGGGAGGTTCAACACTCCAGGATACCTGCCTAGGTCGCCATCTCCCCCCCTCCAAGACATGCCTACCAGGTGCAGGGGGGTCCACACATTTCCCCCTATCAGTACATGTGTTGTTCCCCTTTTTTATTCTGCTCCTCCCCCCAAAAAAGGCAAGACCCAGCTTATACCTTAATCTATCAGTTTTAAAGGTACTACTAAATCCTCCCTCCACCTTCCTTTACTTCTTTTGCTGAAACACACTAACAAGACCATCTCCTTAAAAAAAAAAAGCAGGTTTTTTTTGGCATAAGCTTTCATCAACTGTTATTGTTAATTGCTGTCAAGTTGACTTTGACTATGGGTGAGAGACCTCCAAGTCACCTTGTTACCAAAAGCCCTGCTCAGGTCTTGTAAACTCAGGGCCGTGGCTTCCTTGATTGAGTCTATCCACCTGCAATGCAGTGGTCATGAACTGTAGCAGATATTTACAGATGTATTGAGGTGGGAGAGGAATGTAGGGAAACAGAAACGAGGAAGGTACAAAAATGAGTGATTATGAGGGTCTGGTTAGCCTCCTCCCTGCTCTCTTTTTTGCCAGCACATTAAGAACTTTTTGTTTAGACAGGCATTTCTTTAAAATGGTATGCTCTGGGGTTTTTTGTTTTTTGTTTGTATTTTAAATACAATGCATTTTGTATTTGTATTTGAAAACTGTTTTTAACTAAGTGTTTTAAACAAAACTTATGTTTATTTTAAAAACTTTTGTAGAGTACATTAAAAAAAACCACCTAAATTGTTATTTTAAATTCTATAAGCTGCCTTAGGCAGGAGAAATGCAGGATAAAAATAAATAATTATAGCAGTGTTGTTAAGAAGGGACAAGGATATCTTAGCAGAGAGAAGCATATTCACACATGTATGGTGAATCTGCTGCATTTTAATCTTTTAATCAGGCATTAAGCGGCCACAAAAGGCGGGAGGGGATCACACAGCCTTCCAGATGTTGCTGAACTGCAACCCCCATTGGCCCTAGCCAGCATAGTCTATGACGAGGCATGCTGGGAGTTCCAGTCTGACGACATCTGGAGGACCACGTGATTCCCACCCTTGCTGCTTCTTATTGTTGCCACAACAGACTAACAAAGCCAGCCCACAGCAAACTAAGTGAAACATTACTTTAAAAAGCAACGACATCAGTAATATTGTCACACAAAAAAGTGATGGCTGGCAGTTGGTTAGTGATTTACTATGGCATAAGCTGTATTTATACCATTGTAAGTCTTTAGATGGTGGCGGTGGAGGCTGGAATTCTCTACTGCCTCATGCAATGACCATAACTCATCTTTTTGTCACTGCAGCCTTAACTCCATGGCTGCTGGGAGAGTGGGGACACTGGTGATATATCTGACTAGGGGGTGCATCTACACTTTAGAATTAATGCAGTCTGACACCACTTTAACTACCATGACTCCGCTCTACAGAATCCAGGGATTTGTAGTTTTGTGAGGCACACTCTTTGGCAGAGAAGGTGAAAGACCTTGTAAAACTACACATCCCAGGATTGCACAGGGTGAAAGTGGTGTCAAAGTGCATTATTTCTACAGTGTAGATGCACCCTAGCTCCCTGTTACTAGACACAGGATGATGACATAATATCTCACGACCTCTAAAGGATGACATGATTGTTGTGTGTCTGGTTCTAAAGACATAGCCAGACACTGCTCCAGTGCCCCTTGACCACTAAGATGGCTGTGGACTGGAGGCTGCAGCAGCTAAAAGATGATCCTGGAGGGGGTTAAAGGGGAGATGTAGTTCTGCCTCTGCAGAACTTTACGATATACCTTCTGATTCAGGATCTACGAGTTATGGGCAACATTGTTAGTTGAGAAAGTTAACACACAGGGCTACTGGTACGACAACTGAGCCTGTTCAGCTTCCAAGACCTAAACTAAGGCATGAAAGAGATGCTGTAGTACACTATAGCTGAAGTAACATTGTTACTCATAATACCATTTCCCCAACCTTTCATGTACTGTAGGTCTTCAAAGCTGACTGGCTCTAATTAAAATACCAATGGTCCCATGCTTCAATTCTATATTTTTGCTAGAATTGTAATAATTTATTGGGCATCGCTTCAAGCTATTTGCAAGGAGATGCTTTATGCACAGCAAACATTAAATGATAAAAATCCCAGCTACACCAGTTTTGAGTGGATGCCAAGAACTTAGAGCTTTGTTCCAGTAGCTTCCAAATCACACGCTGAGAGTCAAAATTGGGAGTCTGAAAACATAGCAGCTCAGGAGATAAATGTGTAGGATTCCATTAACAAATTGCATAATATTACAATTTGGACACAAATTACTTCCCCACTACAGAAAATAATTGTCTCTATAATGATTACACTGATTTACCATGGGTGGCTGCTACCTGAAAGGAACCACAGCTCAGAGAAAGAACAGATGCTTTGCCTGTAGAAGGGCCCAGTTTCAATCCTGGGTGTCTCTAGTTAAAAACATGCAGACAAACAAACTAAAGGTCAGGCTGTACATGAAGTGAAAGATCCCTTCTGGAGACCCTAGAAAACTCCTAACAGTACAAGTATACAGCTGGCTGTTGCCATGTTCCTTTGACTTATGGTGACCATATCATAGGGTTTTCTTTTCAAATCACAGAATCACAGAATCTTAGAGTTGGAAGAGACCACAAGGGCCATCCAATCCAACCCCCTGCCATGCAGGAATACACAATCAAATCATTCCCGACAGATGGCCATCCAGCCTGTTTTGAAAACCTCCTAAGAAGGAGACTCCACCACACTACAAGGAAGTGTATTCCACTGCTCTTCAGAGCAAGTCTGCCATTGCTTTTCTCTAAAGATGAGAATGTATCCAAAATATATAATCAAAGTAATGTAGTACAGGTTGACCCCTGTATCCATGGATTCAGTATCCGGGGTTTCACTTATCCACATCTGAAAGAAATGTTCTCTCTAGGCACTTCTAGGTCCTCCAATGTGATTCTATGGTCAATTTCCGGTGTTTGTCTCATAAAAACTAATAGGGTTCTCTATTATCCATGGTTTCAGGTATCCAATGGGGTCTTGGAATGCATCCCCTGCGGATACAGGTGTTGACCTGTATTACAATTTGATACCACCTTAACTGCCATGGCTCTACCCTGTGGAATCCTGGGATTTGTAGTTTCTTGAGATAATTGGAATCTTTGCCAGAGAACTCTAGTCCTACAGTGTGAGGGCATTCCAAATACTACACCACACTACAAATCCCAGAATTCTGTAGGATAGGGGCAGGGTATTTAAAGTGGTATCAAAGTGCTATAATTGTGCAATGTGGATCCATCCCTTGTATAAGGTAGAACTTCTTATGGAAAAGTAAATTTTCCAAGTTCTGCCTGCTTCCTTCCCAGCTACTGATTCTCCCTTGCAAATGCATACAGTTCCTGCATTCTCTTGATCTCAACCACCATGTCTTGGGGGGATCTGTGCTTGTTGAGGTAACACTGACACGTTCTCTCCTGTTTAGCAAATCACCATGAACCAAACCCAACCCAAGATATTTTCCTGCCTGAAACAGAGCATAGCAAAAGCACCCCTTCCTGCTTTATGCTGATGTCCAGTTTAGTAGCTGCACAAGGTAAATTTACACCAGCAGAGCTGCATTAGAGTTACACTGTGCTAGAGCTGTACTAGTTTAGGTTGTCATGCAATCCAGAATGCAACATGCAGCAATGCCTCATGCACAATCATTATGTTGCAATCCTGATTAGGATGCCCTCCTTGCACAACCTCCTAGAAAGTGCAGTTTGTGTAATGGCATTGACTCCAGTGTAAATCATAATAGGATTTTATCCCATGCCCTATCATGGCTGGCTAGCCTGGCATATTAACCAACGCTGGTATTGAGATGCTATCTTCCACGTTGTCTGAAGGAAGCCAGCCAACCTATGGAGTGCAAGGCAGATGACACAATCTACATGGCTATGGCCTCCAATACCTCATTTCTATTCCTTGCCCACCCCTGAAATCTGCTGTCTGAGGCAGATGTCTCACTTTGCCTAATGGTAGGGCTTGCCCAACCCTGATGAACATCTGAGAAAGAAGCCTAGAACCCCTCCAAAGAGCCAGGCCATCATAAATGCATTAGTCTTTAAGGTGATAGGAGGACTCATGCTTACTTTCATTCCAGTTTTTTTTCTTTGCTCAAAATGATCTCTTTCTGTAATAACAATTTCTACTCATGGGATCACTGTATAATGCAAACTTGTGAATTCAAAGGCATAGAAACCTATCCCTGGGATTGCTTTGTTATTCCTCATGGGGTGAGTGAGCAAGACTTAATCACTTGAATGTTATGGATTTCTTTGTGGCAAAACCAGGTTTTTACTACTTCTCTGAGCATATGCTGGCAAGCCCTGACTTCTAACAGTAGAGCACTTAATGCTGCAAGAGGCTGAGTTTCCTTTTGCAGTATGGTGGAGATGGCAAAGAGCAGGAGTGGGAACTGTACAGCCCTTTGTAGATGCTGTTGGATTGCAACTCCTAGCAATCCTACCCAAGGCTGAGGAATGCTGGAAGTTGTAGTCCCACAATTTTTGGAGGGCCAGATTATTTGTATCCCTGGCAACAATGAATGTATCAGCCAGATGAGGGCAGAACTGAGTACCTGGACAGGTTAACAAGAAAGCAATGGAGCCTCTTGGTCCTGTTGTTTTGTTGTTGTTATTTGCATCTAGTCAACTTTGACTTATGGTAACCCTATGAATGAGAGACCTCCAAGACCATTCATCCACTGCCCTCCTCAGGTCTTCCCTGATAGAATCAATCCACCTGTACTGTGGTCTTCCTCTTTTCTTACTGCCTTCCACTTTATTGTCTTTTCAGTGAATCACATTGTCTCATGATATGTCCATAACATGACAGCCTCGGTTTATTCATCTCGGCTTCTAGTGAGAATTCAGGCCTGATTTGTTCTAGAACCCCATTCATTTGTCTTTTGGAGAGTCCCTGGTAACTTAGCACCCCATTTCAAATGAATTGATCCTCTTCCTGCCGCCTCTCTGCACTGTCCAGCTTCCACAACCATACATTGAAATGGCCTTAGTGGGGCCAAAGCAGATCATGGAAGTATGTGGTTTTTGTTTTGTTTGGAATACAACTTACAGGAGTTTCTCAGCCAGCACTGATCATGCTGGCTGGGGGGAACTTTGGGAATTATTCTCTCCCCCCCCCAAACCCCCCCCCCAAACTTTTCCAAACTTTGGGACAAGAGCCATTTCAAGAAACAGGATCTCAAACAAGTGACTTTTCTTTAAGGACAGTGGAGAGGGTGGCATGTTATAAATGTTATCTTCCTTCCCACAGAGAGAGAAAGACATATTTGGGCATGATCTGTCTCCTTCTAAAAGATCAGGACCAGTTTTGGGGGGGGAGATGGGCAAAGAGGAATGTAGGCAAGTCACTATTTTCTCAAGTACAGTTGACCATCTTCAGCTTAAGAATAATAATACTGGTCTCCTTTGCAGGGCTGTTGTCAAGATTATTGGGACAATAATAATAAGTGGCCTACTTTCCAGAGTAGACCAGAGTTGCTGTAAACACATTTCCAGAGTTGTTGTAAATGCATAGCATATGCATAGTGCTTTAAACCCTTTGATGCAAGCATCAAAAAACTGCTCAGAACTATTGACACAGAAGAGACTTTCAAGGTATGCTGCCTTCTCAGACATTTGTTCCCATAGTTGCTATGGTGGGATCTTGTGAAAATAAGCATAAACCATAGAATCATAGAGTTGGAAAGGGCTTCATGGGTCATCAAGTCCAACCCTCTGCTCAATGCAGGATCTCCAGCTGATGTATCCCCAGCAATCAGAAAGTTCTTTTTACAAGGAGGTAGAGAAACAAAGCCCTAAGCCTTTCAAGATGTACTTACGCATGGTCTGGACTCATTGAAGGTCAGAACAATTCCCTGGTATTTGGATGTTTTTGCGTCCTCACAAACAATCTGGAAACAAAAAAACAAAGGCAAAGAATCATAGAACTGGAAGGGATTGAAAGAGCCATCTAATCCAACAGTCTGCCATGCAAGAATACACAAATAAAGCACTTCCAAAAGAATCTCTTTTCTTGTAACTTGAATTCATTGGTTTGTGTTCTAGTATCTGGAACAGCAGAAAGCAAGCTCACTTCATCTTCTACATGATACTCCAGATATTTAAAGTGCTACTCTTAGGTGGATCTGTAACTGGCTGCTAACAGAGCGAACTCAGAGACTGCTCACTAATGGTTCATAGAATCATAGAATTGTAGAGTTGGAAGAGACCATGAGGGCCATCCAGTCCAACCCCCTGCCATGCAGGAATGCACAATCAAAGCATCCCTGACAGATGGCCATCCAGCTTCTGTTTAAAGACCTCCAAGGAAGGAGACTCCACCATGCTCCGAGGGAGTGTGTTCCACCGGCGAACAGCTCTTACTGTCAAAAAGTTCCTCCTCATGTTGAGGTGGAATCTCTGTTCCTGGAGCTTGCATCCATTGTTCCGTGTTCTAGTCTCTGGAGCAGCAGAAAACAAGCTTGCTCCATCCTCAATGTGACACCCCTTCAAATACTTGAACAGGGCTGGTTGTTCTTCATCCCATAGAGAAGTGACTAGTCAGGCACCTCAGGGTTTTGTCCTGGGCCCATTGTTGTTCAATAGCTTTACAAAAGACTTAGATGATGGAATAGAAGGCATGCTTATCAAATTTTCAGACTGCACCAAATTAGGAGGGTTAGCTAATACCCCAGAGGACAGGATCATGATTCAAGATGACCTTGGCATCTGTATGTTGAGTCTATAAACACAAATTCTCATTCAGCAAGAAAGCAAATGCCCACCTTCTGCTCTAAGACAAAGTCTGGATCAGGATTAGTGAATACATGGCCCTCCAGATGTTGTTTGTTTTTGTTTTTGTTAGTTTGAATTTCAACAGGGAGAAATGGAAGATACTACACTTGGGCAGTAAAAATGAAATGCACTGACACAGAATGGGTGACACCTGGCTTGACAGCTGTACGTGCGAAAGAGAGTCATCCAAGATGCTGGACTGGGGTGGGGGCTTGGATAGTGCCTTCAACCCAGGGCAGATGCAATGCCTCATTGACATTGGAGCCACCATTCCCCACTGCTTTGAGCTATAATGTTTACCTTGCTTTGGGCTTGAAATGAAGTCCGATTAGTCCCACTGGTAGGAAATGGAATATGGTGCTCTGGAGAGAGTGACGTTACCCTAGTTGTTCCTGCAGTCCCATGGCTCAAGTCTGGGGTGGATGGTGCTACCCCTGATGGAGACTGTGTGGTTGCATTCTCTTTCTTTCCCTCAGGTTTTGTCACTGTCGTTGGCACTGCTCCCTTGGTTGACATATTCCCTGGCCTCGTTGTGGCTGGCGCAATGGACATCTTGGGGGTGGCAGTAGTTTTCTCCTTTGCAGTAGTGGCACTTCCCAGAGGTACAATGCTGCTCCCATGTCCTGCAGCTGTAGGGTGTCTGTGACTTGTAAGGGTATTGGGGCTACTTGGTGCTTTAAAAAGGGGGGAAAGAGAGAGAAAATTAAAACATGCTAATATTTTAAAAGCCATCACTCCTCCATCAACATTGCAATATTTCCTTTCCCCCAGCACTGGAGCTCTGAGTTCTAAAGGTTTGCCCTATAATCTGTTGTATTCAAATCTATCTATCTGTCTGTCTGTCTTTCTATTGATTTTGTTGTGTGCCTTCAAGTTATTTCTGACTTATGGTCACCCTAAGAAGAACCTATCACAGGATTTTCTTGGCAAGATTGGTTCAGAGGGCATTTGTCAATGACTTCTCCTCTGAGGCTGAGAGAGTGGAACTTGCCCAAGATCACCCAGTGGGTTTCCATGGCTGAGCAGGGTTTTGAGCCCTGCTCTCCCAGAGTCCTAGGCCAGTGCTTAAACACCACACTGGCTTTCATCTATTTATCTAGCTATGGAACTCTAAAGTTAATTGAACAGAGTCATCTGAAAATCTCTCTCTTAAAGTTACTAAACACTCGAAGTTAACTAATCTGAATCAGATGCATAACAGGAGTGTGGTGAGGCCAGATAACAAACAGAAGCTATAACAGCATTACTAAAGACTTCTTGTGCCCCATAAACCATAGACTAGGATGACCTGTGCGTGCAAATAGAATCATAGAATCATAGAGTTGGAAGAGACCTCAAGGGCCATCCAGTCCAACCCCCTGACATGCAGGAGTACACAATCAAATCATTTCCAACAGATGGCCAGCCAGCCTCTGTTTAAAAACCTCCAAAGAAGGAGACTCCACCACACTATGAGGCAGTGTATTCCACTTCCAAACAGCTCTTACTGTCAGGAATTTCTTCCTAATGTTCTTCCTAATAAATAGAAATCAACTGAATTACTACACACCTGAGATTCAAACAAACATTGCTAAAACTGACCAGCAGGAATGCACAGAGATTTAATCACTAGCACCAACCAATCAATCCTCCCATTTTACAGGTGACAGACAGAGGCTCAGGCTGAAAGGCTGAAAATGATAAAAGCCATCTCTCTCTCTCTCTTTAAAAAAATGTAGTTACTTATGGTTCTACTACTGGAAGTCAGCAACTCTTGCTCGTCTACTGCAGTACCTTCCATCCACCCATGGCCTAAAGGAAGGTATGCAGCCTTGGTCACACAAGCTGAACATGGCTAAACATGCTGGGTAATGCATCATAGAAACCCAAGTCTGGAAGGTATACCATAAGTCTGAGAATACCAGAGAAGCACCTCAGCCCAAATAAGGCTGCTGCCACACTGCAGAAATAATGCAGTCTGACACCACTTTAATTGCCATGGCTCAATGTTATAGTATTCTCAGATGTGTAGTTTTGTGAGATATTTAGCCTTCTCTTTCAAAGAGCCCTGGCCACACAAAAAAACTACAAACCCAGGATTCCATAAGATGGAGTCATGATATTTAAAGTGATATCAAACTACATTATTTCTGCAGTGTGGCAGCAGCCTAAACCAGAGTTTAGATAGTATTTCTTCAGATACTCTTTGTTAGGGTATATATATACATACAGTAGAAGGAAATTCAAAATGAGTGGCTGAATTTTGAATGGCTTGTACCAATCCAGACTGCAGGAGAGCAAATTCCATTTTTAAAAAATTAAAAAAAAAATTGCTTGCAAGGAGAAAACTAGCATAAAAGGAATGAGCCTGTCTCCCTGATGTACTACTACTACTAATGATAATATCATCTCAGCAGGGCAATACCTGTGGAGACAAGGGAGGAAGATGTGCCCTTTGACTGTGGGGATGGAGATAGTGTTGTCACTGTGCCAGGTGAATCACTGCTAGACAGAATGGATGGACTCACTCCTTTGGGGCCAATGAGAGTTGAGGTTGATGTGACTGTGGGTGTTCTGAGAGCAGTCGTGTCTCTTGTATGCTTAGTAGTTTTGTCTGTTACAGATGAAGAAGATGGTTTGACGGAGGTCCCTTTTATCGCTGACCCAGCGGGTGCTGGTGTGACAGTAGTTCCCAAAGTAGTTTGCTGTGCTCCTTTTGTGGTTGCAGATAAGACACTCTTAACAGTAGTCACTAGGGTACTGGCAGTACTGTGGGAAAGAGTTATTGAAGTTGTCTGTTTCCCCGTTGAAGAAACAGTACTCTTAGAAGCTACAGTGCTAGGTTTGACTGTGGTTGCAATTCCTGCAGACACACTTTTCATGGGACTGGTTGTAGCGGCAGTATCTCCTAAAAAGATGCAAAAAGATGCAAAGAGTTAGGCAAATTTTAGAAGTGGTTAACTCACCAAATGGGTGTCCTCTAGATAACACTGGTCTCCAACTCCCACCATACCCAATCAGTAAGGATGTTGGCTAGGCAGTTATGAGCCTAGTTTACCCCTAATACCAGCAATACTGGGATTAACCACTCAGTCCAAATTCTGATTTGTTCATTTATTTCAAGCATAAAGAAGAGACTCAAGTGAGCTGAACAAACCATTTTGTGTGAAACAAGACCTCTCGCCATATAAACAACAGCAGGTTTTTTTTACCTTTTAAAAAAATGCAATGAAACATTAATCAACTTGCATAACTAATGAGTATGCAACTGAAATACTCTGGAATTTATTTTCTTTGGAAGTAAGAGTTAATTATCCCAGTAAACTAACCTCTAAACTTCTTTTGTGTCATAATGGTTAGCTTTTTATTTACTTTTATAGTTACTTCTGTTGCCTCGCTTAATGTTGGCACTGGCAAATAGTTCCTTCCATAGCCTGGATGCTGTTTGTGACTCCAGTTAAAGAAGACCTAATGAATCAACACATTGGTAAACCTAAATGATTCAGCTGGTCTACTTTAGTTGGGATTAACCAACAGGGGTCAGGCCCACGTCATCAGGGTGGTAGATCTGCTCCAGGTCTGAACTGTAAAACAGTTGCCCAAGATGTTTGTACCTATCTCCAAAATAGTTCTGAGAACTTTGGCTAGTTCCCTTAAAGTTCAGGCTAAAACCCAGAGAGGATCACTATTCCACTGACATGGAGGCCAGCAATTACCTTCCACTGAATGGTGGAGGAAGAATATCAGTCTGTTCAAGTCATCGTTTGTGTTGTTGTCACTTTGTACTCTGTTATGGCTGTTAAGGTGATACTGAGATAGATGGGAAAAGAGTGTAGTTGTTACCACAGGCCAGTGGCCTGTAGTATTCAATAGCCCTATTCGGAGTCACAAAGTACGTATCTATTTCAGTTACTCTTCAGAAACAGCAATGTAAAGAAATACAGTATATCTTTTAAAAATGTAACTATAACCACAACTAAATTTTGGGACCCTTGGAACTGTTGAACTACTTTGCAAAAAGTAACTTTCCAAGCTCTTTCTTTTTATGGCCTAAAGCCTAAGCCTTCTGTTTATATGATATCTATGCTTTAAGGAAACAGTTTATAACTCCAAAGTGTACTTCCATCCTTTTGAACACAGTGGTGTAGTGGTTTGAGCATTGGACTACAGCTCTGGAGATCAGGGTTTGAATCCCCACTCTGCCATTGGATGACCTTGGGCAAGTCACATTCTCTTAGCCTCAGAGGAAAGCAGAGACAAACCTCCTCTGAACAAACCTTGTCAAGAAAACCCCGTGATAGGTTTGCCTTAGGGTCGCCATAAGTCAGAAATGACCTGAAGGCACACAACAACATTTTTCAGTTATGTATTTAGAAGGGAACAAAAGGGGCAAATTATTTGTGGTGTAACTTCTGTGTTGCATTTGCATCTATTCTGTATTTTTAAAAAAATTAGGGCAGATTCCTGCAGTCAAGTCTCGCACTGGCACCTCATGGAATGCAGGGAACTTTGGGGACAATTTTATTATACTAGCTGTACCATACACCATTAAAAAACTCTCCAAAAAACACCCATTAGACCTCATGACAACCCTGTAAGGTAGGCTAGTGGATTTAAATTCCTCCTCCCCATTTTCAGTGTTCCACACTTTTCCCAGAATTGCTGACGGTGACTCGCTCTGTTGTCCGGCTGCCGCTGCCACCACCATGAGTGGATGGCATGGGTGCTGTTGCAGGTGGCCTGTCACCACCACCAGTTGACTGCCTGGGTCCTAATGTGGACCACAGATTGAGTGACAGGAGTGTATTGTGAGGTGGAGAGGGAATTTGCATGTGGGTGGTGATTGGTTGGGTGCGGGTTAAGTGTGTTTCCTAAGCAGCCAATCAGCACATTGGGAGAGGCAACATACCCAAGAGAATTATATAATTAAATTATTAAGATAATTTGTTGTATTGGTGTTAAAAATATAGGCTGGAATTCTGTTGGGGACTTATGTCTGCAGGAATTAGAATTGTGCAGCGCAAATTCCGTATCCAGTACCAGAGCCAGCAAAACATTGGTGCCTGATGCATAATGGGACCCAATGTGCATTGCGTCTGTCTTGATGCACATTGTATTGGTCCCAGTGTACATCAGGCACTCTTGCCAGTGTCCTGTTACATATCCTTGCAACTCAGTAACCAAATTTCTTAGCACCTCCGTTAGTTGGCTAGGTATAGTACAACCCCCATATCCATGGGAGTGCATTCCCGGACTTACCGTGAATACCACAAACCATGGATAATAGCAAAACCTATTAAAATGAATTACTTCTGGCTCAAGCATACCATAGAGTTGTGCTGGAGGACCTAGTGATTCCTAGAGAGAACACCTCTCTAGGCATTGTCTAGGTTCTCCAGCATGAGACAATGGTCAGCATGTGGCAGAAGCATACTACAGAATCATGCTGGAGGACACAGAAGATGCCTACAGAGGACATTTTTTTCCAGACACAGATTACTGAAACAGCAGATAGAGATCCCATGGATACAGGGGTCACACAGTATAAGCAAATTATGTTAAGTAAAAGGTCATACAGGATTCCAGTGATATATTGCAACTTAAATTGTAATTCTATCTGCAATATTCAATTGTAGTTGGCTTCCTAGAATCCTAGAAAGGGATACACTGACTCTGGTTAGGACTCCTCTATGCCCCACCATGGAGTAATACATTATCGGAAGATATGGGAGGGGGCTTCTATGTTAAGCTAGTTGTCTTAATTTTGCCCCTCTTCCACTCTTGCTGGATTTTTGGCCATGGAAGTTTGGGAAAGTTTTCTCACCACTCAGCAGGAAAATTCTCCTCTTGTTAACTACCCCCGGATACATGGTTGCCTGCATTCACTTCATAGAGATTGTTCTGCTTTGACCACACAACAGTCTAGAGACACATTCTTAACTAGTCACACCTAAGTGGGAGATTGTCCCAACCCAAGCGGCAGGTCCAAGTTTTTGAACCTTGAGAGCATATCTAAAATAGCAGCCAGGGTAGTACTGTGGGTGGGATGTTACAGTTTCAAGTCCACATTGCACCAGGAAAGTCATGGCCTGTGAAACCTTTCCAGACTGTGAAACCTAACCTCATGCAACCTTGGAAAACCCACTCTCAGTCTGATATGCCTCCCAGGGCTGTGAGGATCATACGGGGAGAAGAGAGAGGCAAGGTGCATTGAGCTCTTTGTATAAAAAAGCCTGAGGTAAAAGTAACTAGCAACAACAACACTTTAAATCTGACCCAAGCTTACAAGAGTCCCTGATTTCCTCTAGCAGAGAGATGAGGAGAGAGCTTGAAAAGATGGCTGCAGGACCAAAGCTTAGAAAAGTTTCTTTCTCTTAGTTTATAACCACAATTCAAGAAGGATATTGACAAGCTGGAATGTGTCTAGAGGTGGGTGACCAAAATAGTAAAAGGTCTGGAAACCATACTCTGTGAGGACAGGCTAAGGGAGCTGGGTATGTTTAGCCTGGAGAAGAGATGGTTAAGAGGTGACATGATAGCCATGTTTAAATACTTGAAAGGATGTCATATTGAAGGGGAGCAAGCTTGTTTTCTGCGTCTCTTGAGACTAGGACACGGAACAGTGGATTCAAACTACAGGAAAAGAGATTTCACCTAAACATTAGGAAGAACTTCCTGACAGTAACAGCTGTTTGACGTGCAATATGCTTTCTCGGAATATGGTGAGTTTCAATTCTTTGGAGGTTTTTAAGCAGAGGCTAGATGGCCATCTGTTGGGGGTGCTTTGATTGTGTATGGTGGGGATTGGACTGGATGGCTCTTGTGGTCTCTCACAACTCTATTATTCTAACACCCAGTAGCCACGCTGACTGTGAGATTCTGGAAAGGTGCAGCCCCCTCCAAGCTCTGTGCATGATGCAATGCTCTATGGCCAGGGTAGATGGATATAAATAATAGCTAGCTTTATCTACTGAAGGCCATGCAAACCAATTTAGAGCAAGAACAGAACTTAAAAAAAGAATGAAAAAGCTGTCCCTTCCCTTCCTCCTCCACCTTCATCCGAGTCATTTAGGGGTTCCTGCTGTTGGGAGTTCACTCCTTGTCCAAGAATATTTCCTATCTGGAGAAGGGTTTCCTCCTGCCTCCCACCACCTTGGTGATACAGCTTAGATGGGCTCAGAATCTATTAATAGGGGGGGAAAGGGAAATGCAGAAGAATAACTCCAGGAAATACTGGGGGGGACACGCCCCGCTCAACACAGGCAGGCATGTCTCTGGCAGAGAGCCACAGCCCAGCTCCAGAAGTGGGTTGGGAAAAGCTGGACAGCAACAGTAGGCACCACTACGCTAGTGAGCCTGAAGACCCTGGGCTGAGAGTCTTGCAGATGCTTATTTTCCCTCTGCAGACTTTTCTGATTAAGTGGAGGGTCAAGGGTTTGTTTCATGAAAGAATTCTTCCAGGGGAGTCAGAAATTCCTTGAGGACCCATCAGGATGTGAGGCTATAGGAAGGAGCAACTGTTTGCAGAAGGGAGTTGTGAGTCTCTGTGTGTAAACAGTATGTATGTCTTCAGGTCGACTTATGCTGATCCTCTGAGTTTCATAGTGTTTTCATAGGAAAGGAATACTCAGAAGTGATTTGCCATTGCTTTAATCTGAAGTATAGCCTACAGTACCCAGTTACTCCTTGACTGCCCCCCTTCCAAACACTACCAGCTCTGACCCTGCTTAATTTCCAAGATCAGATGGAATCTGGTGTCTTCAGGGTATTTAGGACTTAGCTGTGGGTCTGGAAGATCAGAATTGTCGCTGATGTTCTGTCTCCACAATTCTTTAGACCAGAGCTGATCTTCATTGTTGCTGTTGAACTACTGTTCCCAGAACCGCCCCCCCTCAGCCAACATGGTCAGTGGCTAGAAGAGAGAGGGTTCTGGGAGAGATGTAATGAAGAAAAGTAACATGTTTGTGCTGTGGTTTAAGGATGGACACCCACGAGTGCACAAAAGCAAGCCTTGGTGTGATGTGTGCTCTTTGACTGTCTGTTTATCATTGTTTACCCATAAAGCAGGAAAGCAAATATTCCAGGACTCTAACAAAGCAGAACTCCATTCAAGGGTGAGAATTCCTTTGGCATTTATCACTCCAGTAAACAATGATAGAAGGATGCCATCCTTCCACGGGATGTGCTTGTCAGTTCCTATCACTGCATATGAGCAACAGGGAGTGGGTCAAGCCTCAGCGCCCCTTCAACCCCAGCCAAAAAAAGATGACTGCTCTTTCCCAGCCTATTCCTTGTCTTCCCAGGTTCCCAGCGCCTTTTCTGCCTAGTGACTGCCTTCCTCCTTGGACCATCCCTTTTGCCCTATCTTTTACATGTGAATCTCCAGCCATGCTCATTTCAGCTACCCCACCCTTGCTTATGAGTAGGCCCTTAACTCTAGAGCAGGTATAAGCCACTGTGCAGAGCTGGGGGTTTCTGTGCTCTTGTCAGCAATCTGTGGTATGACAATCAGAGTAAGATGGAATCAGGGGGGGAGATTAAACCTAACCAATACCAAAGGTAGAAAGCAACTGAAGTTAGGAGTTTGAAATAAAAAACAAACTATAGGAATTAAAAAAAAACTTGTAAAAGCAAGTAATGTGTGATATAAAATAATCCAATCAGTCAATCATAACATGTACTATAAAAATATACAAATATAATATAAAAAACCAAAGTCTTATGGGTCCTTGGAAATAGAAAAGCCTTATTTAAAGACAACCAATAGAGATGAATTATATCTTTACTGATATGGAAGTCCTTAGGAAGATAGATGACTGCAGTAAATCAGTTGATAGTAAAGAATAAAGTCAGTTGACATCTATTGCTTGACAGTCCACCACTATTAGCAGCCAGACCCGTTTCGACCATGGGTCTTCATCAGTGGCTGAAGTATTAACTACAACTAGAACTTCCTTACCAAAGATAAACCAAACAATATATACAAACAAATAATCAACCAGTTTTCTGCTTTCCCACAAACTGACAATCAGAAATAGGATCCCTGTCACAACTCTTGTTGCCCCACAGCTTGCTGGTGGGAGGGAGCTAGAAGCATTCTCCTGCCCACCTGATTGCCAGCAGAACAGATGTCTGTCATTCAGTGAGACTGCTGGCTTTTAAGATGGGTTGGGAGGGGGCATTTGCAATAATGCTAATGGTGCTACAATCACAAACATGCACACAAAACAGTTACAAATAGCTGCTCAACAGGATGTCAGCCAGAATAATTAAAAACAGTACAGCACTGTACTGAGAGCCAGTGTGGTGTAGCAGTATGAATTTTGGACTAGGGCACAAAGAGACCTGCATTTGAATCCCTGCTCAGCTGTGGAAATCCACTGGGTGACCCCTGGGCATGTCACACTCTGTCAGCCTCTGAGGAAGGCAATGATAAGCCTCCTCTAAATAAATCTTCCTGAGAAAATCCTATGGTAGGGTCACCATAAGTCAGAGCCAATTTGAATCATAGAATCATAGAATAACAGAGTTGTAAGAGACCTCAAGGGCCATCCAGTCCAACCCCCTGCCAGGCAGGAATATGCAATCAAATCATTCCCCACAGATGGCCATCCAGCTTCTGTTTAAAAACCTCCAAAGAAGGAGACGCCACCACACTCTGAGGCAGCGTGTTCCACTTCCAAACAGCTCTTCAATGAAGGCAATGTCAGCTTATAAATGTAACACAGGGGTGGGGCAGAGTGTGGCTCTGGTGTTTGATGTGACTTTGAAGTCTGGTTTTGTAACCCATCATCAATATCATCACCACCACCACCACTGTTTATTTGTATAGTGCCATCAGTGTACATGAGAGCTGGTGTGCTTGAGCGGTTTGAGTGTTGGATTATAACTCTAGAAAGGAGGGTTCAAATCCCTTCTCAGCCATGGAAACCTACTGGGTGACCTTGGGCAAGTCACACTCTCTCAGACTCAGAGAAGGCAAAGGCAAAACCCCTTTGAACAAATCTTAGCCAGAAAATCCCATGATAGGTTCACCTTAGGAGTGCCTTAAGTCAGAAATGACTTGAAGGCATACAACAAAAACAATCAATGTACATGGCACTTTACAAATAAAACATCCAAAAACAGTTTGGTCCTGCCAAAGGTGTACAATCTAAAACATGTGTGTATGCACACACACATACAGAGGGAATGAATGAATAAAAACTATACCATACAATTGTAAAACAAATTCTCCAGCTAAAATACAAAATAAAAACAAAAACACAATAGAATATAAAGCAAACTGACAAATACATGTAATCAAAACATACAAGATTATAAAATAATATTAAACTAAAATTTGGTAAACAAGAAAGTTTTAAATTGAGATTTAAAAACAACAAGGGAAAGAGCAGTCCCCAAATGTCCAGGGAGGCAATTCCAATAGTATGGATCAGTGAATGACCAAGCTGAGCCATACTCTTTGATGCTCTTGATGCCTCCAGACTTCCTTTGTGTGTTTGGTATGTGCATGTGAATTCTCTCTTCTGTAAACTTTCAGGAGTGGCAGGGCATTTTTAAAATCAGTTCCAGGGTTTTCTTGGGCCATTTAAACAAAACAAAACAGAAGTTTTTCAAATCCAGAAAGGGATTTCTGACCACTTCCAGTTAATTATCTTTCCCCATTTGGGGCCACTTTGGGCAGTCTGTGTGACTCGCAGCAGTTTCTGGGGCAGAAAACTGGCCCAGCAAATGCACACCCTGAAATAGCTACTGAACCCCTAAATCCCCTCCTCCTGCTCCTCTTATGGCTTTCCACCAAGGAAAAGGTATTTCCTAATTTAGTACAGAAATCCAGTGTCAGTAAAGTTAGCTGTTATCATTTACACCCCCCCCCCATTTCTTTCCTTAAAAGAGATCTCTAGGGTGAGGGATTGATTGATGTCTGGCCTTTAAAAGCTGGGTTTTAAAAGCACAGGGCAGAGGTTCAGGCAGTGACAATTAAAAACAAACAACCCCACAACCAATAGCCTTTTCCACCATCACAAACTGTGAGGGGACAAGCCATCTGAGGATGTCCCATTCACCCAGTTCCAAAGGGACTGCCAGATAAAAATGCTTATTCTTTTGTGGCACCATGATGGAAGGCTGGGCATCTTTCCAATCTCTCCTCCCATCCTCCCTGTAAAGGACACTCTTCTGCTCTTATCACCCCAGCTCAGATAGGACTGGTAGGATAACCACAATGAGTCTCACAGGAGCAGCGTCTATAGTTTGATGGATGCTAGCAGTTTGAGAGAGAGTGTAGGGATGGGACTGATGTCCATCAGGGAAATAAATTGCCACAAAAAGCAAAACACTGGTAGCCCTGGAAACTATGAGGCCATTAGCCAGGCTTGGAGCATGGAGTGTGTGCCTCCTGCCATGAATATACCTTATGCTTGATACAAACTATTGCAGTTCTCGTTTATAGGGGGGGGGGATAGGGCTTTCTCTCCATCTTGTCACCATCACAGGTGCATTTGGTGAAGTCATGGGAGAGCCTTCTTGGTGACTGCTCCCAAGTTGTGGAACTCCCTGCCAATGGAGACTTGATTGGTCCCTTGTACAGACAGCCTCTTTCTGCTGGCAGGCAAACACCTTTTTGTTTAGGCAGACCTTTGGCTCTTAACTTAGGTCCTGTCTATACAAGGGGGGGGGGATACAATCTCCTCTGAAGAAGCAGCCATTCGCAGTGCTGTGACCAGTCTTAACCGTCAAAAGAGCCCTCTAAGCTTCGGATGCCCCCCTAGACAAGATGGTGGCCACAAGTTATTGACTTGCACTTTTAATCTGCCATTGCCATAATAATAATAATAATAATTATTATTATTATTATTATTTTTACCATGGTGTGCACATGCAATATTTCATATTTACAAAAAGGAAAAAGAGAGAGTAAAAGATCGCCGTTTTCTCTCCTTACTGATCTTAGCCGAAAATCCAACATGGTGGCAGCAGGCACTTTCCCTGTTTGCTAGCCCCACCCCCATGCCTGTCTCGCCAATCAGATTATGCTGCCTGGTCGCAGCAACACTAATGTGACTATCTTAATGATCGATTGCACATTCACATGCCCTAAGAGCCTTTTAAAAACTCCCCCCCCAAAAAAAGCTCCAAAGGCTTCCCTGAAGGAGTTTAAGGTGGATTTGGCTGCCCCTTTTCTGAATGAGACATATTTATGCGAATGTCCATTTGGACAGATCGCCTTCCATGTGATTGCCATTTGGCTTATTTTAACCATATAGACAACCCCTTACTATAACTGAACAGGATGTTTTATGCTTTCGTCCTTTTTTTTCTGTGCTTCAATATGCTTTTCAACTGTTTTAATACTGCATTTTTAATAGAATTATTTAATGGTTTTTAAACTTTTGGTATCATAAAGCTTTTAGCTACACTTTGTTTTATGTAATTCCAAGTCTCGTTAATACTTTTATTTGTTGTTGTTATGTGAAGTCGAAGGCTTTCACAGCCGACATCCATAGATTTTCCTTGGTTCCCCCCCCCCCCGGGCTGTGAGGCCATGTTCTGGAAGGGTTTATTTCTGATGTTTTGCCTGCATCTGTGGCTGGCATCTTCAACCACCCACAGATGCAGGCAAAACATCAGAAATAAACCCTTCCAGAACACAGCCTCACAGCCCAGAAAAAAGCCCCCCAAGGAAAATATATGTTGTTGGTATGTACTTTCAAGTAATTTCCAATTTATAGCAACCCTAAGGCAAACCTATCACAAGGTTTTCTTGACAAGCTTTGTGCAAAGAGGGTTTGTCATGGCCTTCCGGCAGGACTACCCACATGAGGTTTTTTTAATGAGTTTTCTATGAGTTTTTTAATCTATGAATTTTAAATTTGTATGGATGATTTTAATGTAATGTTTATTTTAATCTTAATGTGTTTTTACTTGTGTATTTTAATTATTTTATGTTATATATTGTATTTTAATTCATTTTGTACCCTGTCTCAAGCCTTAGGGAGAGGTAAATAAGAAATTAATAATTAATAATAATAATAATAATAATTCTACTGAGGCTGAGAGAATGTGACTTGCCTGAGATTGCTCAGTGGGTTTTTACAGTTGAGCAGGGATTTGAACTCTGGTCTCCCAGGGTCCTAGACCAATACTCAAACCACTACACCATGCTGGTTCTCAATACCTTTGTTAGAATCACTAAAATGTCACAAAGGTGGTGAGATTCTGGGTCATTTAGATCAATACAACTCCAAGTTATGGTCCATGGCCTGGTGACATCAGCTGATGGTCCCTAGGGAGCTTCCAGGAATGAAAGAACTGTAGCCAATGTGTGCAATATGGTCATGGCCCCAGGTTGTTGTTGTTATGTGCCTTCAAAGTCACCACCAACTTTTGGCGACTCTATCATAGGGTCTTTTTGACTTTCTCTTAGGCTGAGAGAGGGTGACTTACCCAAGGCCACCCAGTGGGTTTCCACTGCTGACTGGGGATTTGGATCCTGGTCTGCTGTAATCCTAGTTCAACACTCAAACCACTACAGAACACTGGCTTGATGTCCCCTTGAAATTGGAGATCCTTGGGAATGACCATGGGATTTTTTTAAAAAATATTATTATTTGCAGTGAAACCATGAGCTCAACCACTGAGCTCTATTCCTTTCCCTTAAGACTGATTTCCTGGGGGGGGGGATAGCATATAGCAAATGCAGGAAATTGATTCATTTTGAGAGGAGGGGAAATCATCTCTCCCTTCCTGGATAGTTCTGTGATGTTATGGCCATTACGTCTTTGTATTTGTTGACCTGATGCCTAGTTTCTTTTTTCTGCCTTTAATATTTTGCTGCATCTAGCTCTGAGAGATATATTAAGCAAGGGAAGTTAGAGTTCAACAAGGTGAGCAAAGAAATCACTTTCCAGTGGGAAGAACAGAGTCTGAATCCACCTTTTAGTGGAGAGCAGAGATGGCAAAACATGACTTGCAAAAGCTTGCCTAGAACACTGAAGGATGTGATGGAAATGTTTCTCACACATCTGTAAGATAGGAGTACTCAGATAAATACACCTACTTTCCCAACCACTCACCCTGGTTCCTCCCCCAAAATGAATTTCCAGTGAAGCCTGGAAAATATGTCCCAAGCTACTAGTGGGAGAGAGATGGGGGAAAAAAGATTCACACATATCAGGAAATGAGATAGGAACTGAGAGACAGGAAGAGAAGGGAATGCAGTCCAAGGCGAAAACAGATGCTGGGATTTAACTGCTGCAGGCAGTGAGGTGCAGTGTGGTAAATGCCAGGGACTGGATTCTTTATCTGGGGATGCCTTTCTTACTCCTGAATAAAATGGTATACAGTTGTCCCTCCGTATACATGGATTTAAGTATTCACGGCTTGAAACTATTATTTTTAAAAAATAATAATCCAAAAAGCAAACCTTGAATTTGCCATCTTACATAAGGGACACCATTTTGTCATGCCATTGCATATCATGGGACTTGAGTATTCACTGATTTTGGTATCCACGGAGGTCCTGGAACAAAAATGTGGGCTAGACAAGTTAACTGTTCAATGGATTTGTAATTGGTTGACCGGCCGAACCCAAAGGGTGCTCAGCAGTGGCTCCTCTTCATCTTGGAAAGATGTAACCAGTGGGGTGCCACAGGGTTCTGTCCTGGGCCCAGTGCTATTCAACATCTTTATCAATGACTTGGATGAGGGAATTAGGGGCATACTTATCAAATTTGCAGATGACACCAAATTAGGAGGAGTAGCTAATACCCTAGAGGACAGGATCAAAATTCAAAATGACCTGGATAGACTGGAGAGCTGGGCCAAAGCTAACAAAATGAAATTCAATACGGAGAAATGTAAGGTACTGCACTTAGGGCAGAAAAACAAAAAGCATAGATATAGGATGGGGGAGACCTGGCTGAACGAGACTATGTGCAAAAGGGATTTAGGAGTCCTAGTAGACCACAAGTTGAACATGACTCAACAATGTGATGCGGCAGCTAAAAAGGCCAATGCAATTTTGGGCTGCATCAATAGAAGTATAGTGTCTAGATCAAGGGAAGTAATAGTGCCGCTCTATTCTGCCTTGGTCAGGCCTCACCTAGAATACTGTGTCCAGTTCTGGGCACCACAATTCAAAAAGGATATTGACAAATTGGAGCGTGTCCAGAGGAGGACGACTAAAATGGTGAAAGGTCTGGAAACCATGCCTTATGAGGAAAGACTTAGGGAGCTGTTTAGCCTGGAAAAAAAGACGGTTAAGGGGCGATATGATAGCCCTGTTTAAGTGTTTGAAGGGGTGTCACATTGAGGATGGAGCAGGCTTGTTTTCTGCTGCTCCAGAGACAAGGACACGGAGCAATGGATGCAAGCTCCAGGAACAGAGATTCCACCTCAACATGAGGAGGAACTTTCTGACAGTAAGAGCTGTTCGGCAGTGGAACACACTCCATCGGAGTGTGGTGGGGTCTCCTTCCTTGGAGGTCTTTAAACAGAGGCTGGATGGCCATCTGTCAGGGATGCTTTGATTGTGTATTCCTGCGTGGCAGGGGGTTGGACTGGATGGCCCTTGTGGTCTCTTCCAACTCTACAATTCTGTGATTCTATGAATATGAAGGGACAACTATAGCTGTATGATTAGCAAGGTTGGATTAAGCTGACTGGCACCCAAGAGCAATTTCAAAAACAGGGCCCTCCTTCTGATACCTGAGTGAGCCATTATAGCAAGGGATGGCACAGAAAGGAAGTAAATAAGCAACACACACTGCAAAGCCACCATGATGTAGCGACCTGAGTGCTGAACTAGGACTCAGAGTTTGAATCCTTACTCAGCTATGGAAACCCACTCAGTGACCTTGGGCAAGTCATGCTCTGGATGCTGCCACACTGCAGAAATAATGTAGTCTGACACTGCTTTAACTATCATGGCTCCATCCTATGGAATCCTGCGATTTTAAGTTTGTTGTAGCACTAGAGTTCTCTGACAAAGAAGGCTAAATATCTCACAAAACCACAAATCCCAGAATTCCATAGTTTTGAGCCATGGCAGTTAAAGCAGTGTCAAACTGCTTTAAGGATATTGACAAAGATATCGAGAAAGATATTGACAAGCTGGAATGTGTCCAGAGGAGAGTGACCAAAATGATGAGAGGTCTGAAAGCCATGCCCTAGGAGGAGCAGCTTAGGGAGCTGGGTATGTTTAACATGGAGAAGAGAAGGTTAAGAAGTGACATGATGGCCATGTTTAAATACTCGAAGGGATGTCATACTGAGGATGGAGCAAGCTTATTTTCTGCTGCTCCAGAGACTAGGACATGGAGTAATAGACTAAAACTACAGGAAAAGAGATTCCACCTAAACATTAGGAAGAACTTCCTGATAGTAAGAGCTGCCCGGCAGTGGAATGCACTCCCTTAGAGTGTGGCTGATTCTTCTTCTTTGTTTTTTTTTTTAAACAGAGGCTGGATAGCCATCTGTCAGGTGTGCTTTGATTGGGGGTTGTACTAGATGGCCCTTGTGGTCTCTTCCAACTGTATGAGTCTGTGATTCTATGAAACTGCATTATTTGGGCAGTGTGTCAGCAGCCACTCTCTCTCAGTGGAAAGGCAATGGCAAACTCCTCTGAACAATTTTTTCCAAGAAAACTCTATGATAGGTTCACCTTAGAGTCACCATTAAGTCAGAAATGACTTGAAGGCACACAGCAGCAACATGCTGTGAAACACAAAAGAAAGCAGCCCAAAATCTTTCATGCCTGAATCCATTTTCACTTTGGCAAACTGGATGAGACTAATAGCCTGAACCTCATGCATTTGTTACTCAGTTATTCAAGTAATGCCAAGAGGCTGAGGTCCTGTATAGTAAGTACAGAATGGTGTAATAGTTCCACATGTGAAACTATGCTACAGTTGTCCAGACAACAGCCCCTGGACTCACTGTTAAGCATCAGAGCCACTCCATGGTTGCTGAAGAGCTGGGAGGGGACTGGAGAAGTGTTTGGCTATGTCCCTGTAGCCAGGCACAGAATGATTACTTCATCCACAGCAGATATCAGTGGATGATGTCATCATTTTGCATCTGGCTACAGGGACATAGGTCAGATGCTTCTCTGACACACAAACAAAACACACACACACCACTCTCCACTGTAGCTCAGTGGTAAGTCCAACGGGAAAGGCTTTGGTCACTGCAGAGGGTGGAAGAGAATACCAACTTCAGCAATGACCAAAAATGGCACACACAGGTGTAAGGTGGACTTATGCCTTCATATGCCAGCCAAAATAAGGATAGTAAGAGAAACACTGTGAAATTTGGAAAGTGACTGGACAAGAATGTATTTATTTATTTATTTATTTATTATTTAATATCCTGCCTTTTTCCTAACACAGGATCCAATGCTTTGTACGTTTTAAAGGCATAATACAATTTTAAACTCTTAATGCTCAAGTTAAAACTCAAATGAACTACATTTCTATTTTTAAAATGCATGTTAAAAGCAGCATTAAAAACAAGAGGAAGGAAGAAACACCTTCCTTCAGCATTGGGCCCCTGGCCAAGGAAGGGCCTAAGAGCATTGAAATGGAACCTTTGATAATCTAGCCCTGGTCATCTCCACAGAACTTGGAAGCATTACTACGGTCACTTAACAAGAGGAAATCTCATTCCTTTTGAGGTGTAATGCTAACTTGTTAAGTGCTTTCTAGTTACAGAGGTGTGGCCTCACTAAATGATGGAGGAGGAATATCACATGGTTTAAGTGCTGCCTTGTACAGTGCCGTCCTCATGTGCTTTTTTGCGTGCTTTGGTGACGAGGTGGTTGTTTTTGTATCACAGGCCAGCATTGATGTGTGTATGTGTGTGTGTGTAACTCTTGAAAAACGATAAAGTAACATTGAGCAGATATCTCAAGAGAGATTCCATGGAGCCAAGATTCAAAGACATAACTGTGTTACTCTGTTTCAGTATAAAAGGATATAAGGCAAACCTGTAGTACTTTTGAGACTAAGAAAAATAAATTTCTAGAATAAGCTTTCACAGACTTCAGTCCACTGTGGTTTGAATTCCACAAAAGTTTATGCTTGAAATTTCTTTTTCTCAGTCCCAAAGGTGCTCCGAAGAGCCAGTTTTTGTTGCTGTTGCAAACCCTCCAACATTTCAGAGATGAAAACTGGAACAGGTGTGGTCAAGCAACATCAGGGAATGGTCAAGATGGCAAAAATTATTGATGAGGAAAAACAGACAAGCTAGGAGAGGCTATAGCAGTTTGCTTTTGCCTGAGCCTACTGGGAAGGGCAAGACTCTGCCCTTTCCTCTCCTCTCCCCCCTGCTGAGTTAACTGAGGGGCTTATCTAGGATACGCTGGCTCCCCACTTTTTCCCTGCCCCTGTTATCTGAAGAAAATGGGAATGTAACATGTAGGTTACATTCTTCATTCCCTGGTTAATAGTTCTCCTCTTGAGCAAATTTGTGTCTATTAGCTGGTAGCACTATGCATCACACTGATATGGTAGCAAAATTTGCTTTCACCACTAGTAAGGTAAGAGCCAGACATCAAAACTATCAATAAGCATTTTAACAGTGCTGTTACGAAAACTGCTTTCTACAACAATGTTTTAATTCCCCATACTTTTATATTCTGGATATTTATGGTTTTATTATTCACATATATTATATATTGTATGGCTTTGTAATCGTGTGTATGTGTTTTAACTTATTTAAAGTAATTGCATTGCAGCAGCTTATAGCTTTTAGCAATAAAGATTTATTTCATATGACTGCAGCTCAACTGCATGTGACCAGCCTTGAGACCTAAGAGACCCCTGCCTGACTTCTGGGAGACCCAGGGAGCTGGTGGTGGCAGCAAGAAACAGTGCTCTGGGACGGACTCCCATGGACATGCGAGGCCTGATCCGGCCGTACTGGATCAAACCAGGTATTATCTTATATTGCTGTAAAGGGCCCTATCCCGGCTTGCTCTCATTCCAATCCCATATCTATCCCAGGGGTCGTTTGGACAATGGATGCAAGCTCCAGGAATAGAGATTCCACCTCAACATGAGGAGGAACTTTCTGACAGTAAGAGCTGTTCGGCAGTGGAACACACTCCCTCGGAGCGTGGTGGGGTCTCCTTTCTTGGAGGTCTTTAAACAGGCTGGATGGCCATGTGTCGGGGATGCTTTGATCGTGATTTCCTGTGTGGCAGGGGGTTGGACTGGATGGCCCTTGTGGTCTCTTCCAACTCTACAATTCTATGATTCTAAATGCCCTGGGTCGTTTGGACTGCAGGGCTCTGGAATGGGGACGAGCCAGGGGATTTGGCCTGTGTAGATAAGCCCTTAGTTTAAAGCAATTGAAGTACCGGAAGCTGAGGACAAAGAGGGGAAGTGAAAGGAGGAAAGAGAAACTGGGACATTTTAAAAGCAGCTGAAAACATGTGACACAGAGGATTAATAGGGACTGTTGTGGAGCTGTAAATATGTACAGAAATTTTGGCAAATAGTATTTAAAGAAATAAGAGCGATAATGGGACAAGATTTAGAAATTTGTCCAAGTATTGCATTATTATCAATTTATGATAAGGCTAACTGCACTCAAGTTATCAAGGATCAGATTACAAATTTACTAACAGTAGCAAGATTAATGATACCCAGAAAATAGAAGATTCAAGGTGTTTATCATACAGAGGAATGGTATAAGTTTAGTTTATACCATTCCTGTATTTGATAAACACCTTGAATCTTCCATTTTCTGGGTATCATTAAACTTACAAATTGGTTAAATAATAAAACAGTCCAATCTGTTGAAAAAGATTGGGACAACTGGAAATTGTTTTTTAAAAATAAGTACAATATGAATTCAAACTGTGGAAATGATTACAGTCCTCCCTTCATATTCGCAGGGGTTGGGGGCAGCCAACCCACGTGAATGTGAAAAAAATGCAAATAAGAAGTGAACTGGGGGTGGGAGGCTTTTCACCCACCCTTCCCAAGGCAGCGATGGGCTTCATGAGAAGCCCACTGTTGCTTTGGGAAGGGGGGGGTTGCTGAAAAGCACCTCTGCCCCAAACTCCTCTTGGGGCTTGGCTCTCCACCCCAAACAGAGCCAAGCCCCAGGAGAGCAGGGAGTTAGGCTGCATGGTTTGGTCAGGAAGCACTCCATTTAAATCGACTCCTCTCCCTTGTGTGCAAGAGAGTGAAGCTGATTTAAATGAGGTGCTTCCTGAGCAAACCGCAAATAGTCGAAACTGTGAATGTGAAAGCTGCGAAAGTGGAGGGCAACTGTACTAGGGGGAAATTTAACAAAACAGCAGATGACATAGTTAAGTATGTAAAGTTTAATGAGATGCAAGAACTGGTGGGTCTAATCTGTAGTTCGGTGGGTAGGAAGTCTAACAATTTACTTTTCTATTTTATGAGTTCAATTTAGTTAAATAAATTTATATATAGTTATAGTTAAAGTGACATTATGTTTAAGTGTAGTATGCACAATCCTAAATATACACTGGACTGACTATGTGACGGATGTTGCTGTCCTTGACCAAGCAGGGATCACCAGCATTGAGGCCATGATATTAAGAACACAGCTGCACTGGGCAGGGCACATTTCTAGGATGGAGGACCATCGCCTCCCAAAAATAGTACTCTACGGTGAACTCACCACGGGTCAGCGTAAGAGGGGCGCTCCAAAAAAGTGATACAAGGACTCCCTGAAACAACACCTCAAGCTCGGCCAAATTGATCACCAACAATGGTCCACCCTGGCCTCACATCGGGAGGCATGGAGATGTACTATCCGCAATGCTGCAGCCTTATTTGAGAACTCACGCTGAACAAGTCTTGAAGAGAAACGACAACACAGAAAGAATCACAACCTGGAAACATCACCCAAGGAGACTTTCTGTTGTGCTTTCTGCAACTGGACTTCTTTATCTCGGATTGGCCTTTTTAGTCATTAGCACGCTTGCAGAAAGCGCGGGATTAGTCCTTCCTGAATCTTCGTTTGCGAAGAAAAGCCAGAGATAATAGATAAGAAATGGTAATAGTATGGAATTATTTTGAAGATGTGTTATCAACTTTTTTAGATGTGTGTGTTTTCTTAATTATTATTATTTTCACATTTCTATCTTTTTTTAATGAATTAAGCAATAAAAACTATATACAAAAAATAGAGGAATAGTATAAAGACGTTTGGGATATTGCTATTAATGACAAATTAACATGTAGACTTAAAGTCAAAAAAGGAATATGGAAAAGTAATGATTTTGATTAAATATGGAAGCAATTTGTAGAGCATGTCTTTTTAAGAAAAAAGGGGTATACACCTCCAAAAGAGTCACTGCAGTTCTGGAAAATGGAAAAGTTAAACGGTGTAGATGGTCCTGGTGTGTGCATGTGCACTTTGTAGCAGTGTTCAGATTAATTAATTTAATTTAATGTTTAAGATCAATATTATGTTTGTTGTATGATTTTAAGTTTACATATGTGTTTTTTTGATAGATATTAATACAAATTATTTTTAAAAATAATTGGGACTGTTCCTGCCAAATCAAGGCAGCCGGAGAGTATGCTGCTGTGGTGGAGAAAAGTAACAGAGGGAATGAGCAGGAAATGGGCTTAGACATGCGCTGAGAGTGAGGGGCAGGGCTACCACCAAAATGATCAGTCAGCTCTAGAAGTGTTCAAATGATGCATGGCCAGGTGACTTGTATGTGTGAGTCACAGTGATCAAAAAGAAATAGGGAAGAGGCACTTTTCAAAAATGGCAACTATAGAGGAAGTAGTTTTTAAAGCCTTTCTTCACCTTGCATCCCTGATTAAAATCTTCCCTTATCACACTGAAACATACCAGTAAGTGCCAATCCAGACAGAGTCAGACCAAAGAGCTGTCTACTCCAGCATCCTGTTTCCCACAGTGGTCAAAGCCACAAGATGACTCTCTCACTTCTCTCCCAAGCAACTGGTATTACAAATTAAATTTAAATTTAAATTTACATATTACTTATGTACATATTATAAATGTATAATTTAATTCTACATACTAATAATCCACTTGATGATGTCTACAACTGTGTCAAATTTCATGCCAGTCCAATAATAATTTCCACAGACTTGCTGGACACATTTACCCTTTTAACTACAAGTTTCATGATGTCATGTAACTTCTTCCACATGTCACATGTGATTGTATTGAAGATTGTCCTTAAGAAGAGTGTCTGTCATTGGTTCACTTGCCACTCAAATTATCTTTTTTACTGAGGGACAGTGAATGGCAGACTTCACAGTTATTATTCTTGGCTATTTGCTCCTCACTGGAGGTAGAAACTTTAACATCAAGAGAAGAGAACCTGGTGCCCTCCAGATATTTTGGAATATAGCCTGGAGTTTAATTCAGCAAGTTTTGCATCAGTTCACCCAAACTGGTAGTTAAAATTGTTAAAAGAGATAGCAGCTAGGGAGGTTAAAAGGGGAGTCAGGAGTAGCAAAGTGGGGGGGGGGGAGAGAAAGAGACCAAAGCAGACAAGGTGAGATAGAAGGACTGGATCCTTTGGAGTTGCAGAGCAGAGCCGAGGACACAGACATGGCGAGTACCCCATTGCCCAGCCCAGCTGCTTCCAAAATGTTGGAGAAACACCAGCCAGATGTGAAGCTGGGGACCAACCAGCTCCTCAGATCCCAGCAGAGAGGCAAATGAAATGGTGGGACATGTTTACGTATGTACATTTTTTTGACAAAAAGTAAATAAAATAGAACTGTTTATTAATTATTTTGAACAGCACCACTGAATATACAGGTCCACCCCCATATCCATGGGACCAGTATCCACAGTTTCACTTATGCACGTCCTAAAAAATATGTCCTCTCTAGGATCTAGAGCAGTGGTTTCCAAACTTTGGCCCTCCAGGTGTTTTGAACTTCAGCTCCCAGAAGCCCCAGTCAGCTTGGTCAAAAGTCAGGAATTCTGGGAGCTGAAGTCCAAAACATCTGGAGGACCAAAGTTTGGAAACCACTGATCTACAGATCCCCCAGCATGATTCTATGGTATGCTTCCACTGGAAGTTGGATCAAATGTCATTAATTTCAATAGGGTTCGCTATTATCTACGGTAAATCTGGGAATGTATCCCCTGTGGATACAGGAGGAGGGGGCACACCTGTAGCCTGTTTCAAGGAACAGTTCCTTAATAGCTGCTCATCAAAGTAGAACCTGCAAGGGCAGTCCTGTGTAAAGTGTACTGCAGTAGTCTAAATAGCAGTCTAAACAGCAAAGTAGCCAAATTGTGCGTCACTGGATTAGTGCAAGACCCATGTTAGTCCTTTGTTTATGGGAACACAACTGAGGAACACAGGCACTCACATCATATCCATTGACGTGGGGTGGATATTTTTCCACTGCTATATTTTTCCACAGAAAGCATTCCATTTTCAGAAATACATTGTTCCACAAACAATCAGTACTAGTACGATAATGAATGGATACAATACAATTTGAATGGAGTAAACAGAGATGGGCATAATACCAGTCAAATCAGGAATGAAAATCTTAATTCTCAGGTGACCACCTCTAGGAAGCACAAAGATTTTATGTGCACAATTCATCACGGATGCCAATTAGTATGTTAACACCTTTCAGTGCTTTCCTGACTCCAACTCTTTAAAAAAGAAAACAATGCAAGGGAGGTATATGCTATGAAGTTGTCATGCTTCAAATCTTTATGTAGTCCAATGAAAATAATTTCCAAATAAAACATCAAATATGTTTGAGAATAACAAATAAATAACGCCCAGGATGCATTTCTTCTTGTGAGAGCCAGTGTGCTGTAGTGTTTGTACACTGGGCTAAGACTCTGAAGACCAGGGTTCGAATCCCCACTCAGCCATGGAAACCCACTGGGTGACCTTGGGCAATCATATTCTCTCAGACTCTCAGGAAGGGAAAGGTAAACCCCCTCTGAACAAATCTTGCCAAGAAACCCCCTTGATAGGTTCACCTTAGGTTGCTGTAAGTCTGAAATGACTTGAAGGTGGACAACGAGCAGCCTTTAAATTGTTTCTGACGTATGGCAACTCTAAGGTGAATCTTTCATGGGTCTTCATGACAAGATTTCTTCAGAGGGGGTTTGACATTGCCCTTCTCTGAGGCTGATAAGAGTGTGACTTGCCCAAGATCACCTGGTGGTTCCCATGGTGGTGCAGGGGTTCGAACCCTGCTCTTCTGAAAGGACTGGATCCTTTGGAGTTGCAGAGCAGAGTTGGAGATGTGAACATGCCATTGCCCAGCCCAGCTGCTTCCAAGGTATGCATAACCATCTGCAGTTTTTGTTATCTGTGGGGGGTTCCAGAACCAAACCCCTGCAGATATGGAGGGCCCACTGTATACACACACACACAGAGAGAGAGAGAGAGAGAGAAAGAGAGAGATTTTAAAAAGAAGACACTGAACCTGGGATCTTCTTGCATGGAGCACACTTCTGATCACTATCCACCTGCCCTAGAGTACTAATCCCCCTTTAAAAATCTCTGTGACTTATTTTGATAATCTCTGAAATAGCATTGTGCCAAAATTCATTGACAAAGGAACAATAAAACATTGTCTAATTATGCAACAACACTGCCACCCTTGCTGCAATAGCTAGGGAAGGCTTTTGTGTTGGAGGATCTTTAAATAGAAGTGAATAGGAGGACAAGTGGACTGTGCTCTTCCCTGCCAAAGGTTCTTGGTCCTTGAATGAAAAGGAAACCATCTCCTGCCAAGCTGACTACTGATCAGTGGATTCCAGGAAGCTTCAATATGAATACCTTTGTGAGAGTTCTACGGATACCACGGACCATCAAAAAGACAAATCTCTCGGTTCAAGACCAAATCAAGCCTCAACTTTTACTAAAAGCCAAAATGACTAAATTGAGGTTATCATACTCTGGACATATCATAAGATGACATGTTGTTGTCAACTGCCGTCAAGTTGACTTCAACGTGTGGCGACCCTATGACTACGGTCCTGTCTAGACAAGGGGAAAAAATACAAACACGTCCGAAAAGGCAGGCTTTTGCAACGATGTGACCTGTCTTCATGGTCAAAAGAGCCCCCTAAACTTGCATTGACCCCTAGCCAAGATGGTGTCCACAAGTGATTTACTCACGATTTCAAATCTGCCACCGCCATTTTTTTAAAAAGTTTCCCATGGTGTATGCATGCGATAGATATTTTAAAAATAAATTAAAAAGAGAGAGTATAACATTGCTGTTTGATTGACTTACTGGACCCTTGCTTAGCCAAAAATTCAACATGGCAGCAGCAGGCGCTTTCCCTCTTTACTAGCCCTGCCCTCCATGCTTATCCAGCCAGTCAGATTGTGCTACCTGTTCGTATCTTAGTGAATGCGATCATCCAAAAGATCACACATTTGCATGTCATACAGAACTTTTTAAAAAATGCAGATGAAGCCCTGCATATGCACTTTGCAGTGGATTTCGCTGCCCCCCTTCCTAATGACATGTATTTGTGCGAATGTCCGTATGAACAGATCACCTTCCATTTGTATTACTTTCACCATTTAGACAGGCCCTAAGAGACCTCTAAGTCTCCCTGTTACCAACAACCCTACTCAAGTCCTGCAAGCTCAGGGCTGTGGCTTCCTCAATTGAGTCTATCTGCCTGCAATGTAGTCTTCCTTTAATGACTTATTAGAATAAATAATGCTTGGTAAAGTGGAAGGCAGTAGGGAAATTGGAAGATTGCATTAAAGGTGGATAAACTCAATCAAGGAAGCCATGGGCCAGAGTTTGTAAGACCTGAGCAGGACTGTTAATAACAGGCTTTCTAGGAGGGCTCCAGGAGTCATCGTGGATTTGAAGCTGACTCAATGTCAATTAGCAAAAGAAGAAACCCTGTGTTTTCATAGATTTTTGTGTTTTTTTTCCTGGCTGTGAGGCCGTGTTCTGGAAGAGTTTATTTCTGACATTTCACCTGCATCTGTGGCTGACATCTTCAGAGAATGGTTGGGTAGGAGTGTGTGTAGGGTTTATATACTGTGAGCCCCTGTTGGAGAGGATATGTAAATCTGTGTATTTGAATGGCTAGTTTCTGGGTGGAGATATGCAAGGAGGATTAGTGTCTGTTTGGCTAATGGTCCATTGTCTGCTGGAAATCCCCTCGTCCCTGAGTGGAGTTCATTTGCATGTGTTTTGATTTTGGTGTTTTTCAGGACTGGTAGCCAAATTTTGTTTACGTTTAGGGTTTCTTCTTTCCTGCTGAAGTTGTCCAGGTGTTTGTGGATTTCAGTAGCTTCTCGGTGCATTCTGACATGATAGTTGTTGGCCTGGTTCAGAATTTCAGTGTTTTATCATTTTGTGTCTAGTTTGGTTTATAACATGTTCTGATACTGCTGATTTTTCTGGCTGGCCCAGTCTGCAGTGTGTCTCATGTTCCTTGATTCGTGTTTGCACACTGCATTTAGTGGTCCCTATGTAAACTTATGTTTTCACCTATTTGTCTATCTTATAAGGGTTGCTAGAGTGAAAACTGGAGCGAGCTCCTGTAGTTTTAATGGTTGTGTTGGTGCTGTGTGCCTTCAAGTCTTTTCTGACTAATGGTAACCCTAAGGACAACCTAGCACAGACTTCTCTTGGCAGAATTTGTTCAGAGGGGGTTTGCCTTTGCCCTCCTCTCAGGCTGAGAAAGTGTGACTTGCCCAGAGAGTCACCAGAGGGTTTCCCATGGCTAAATGGGGATTCAAACCCTGGTCTCCAGAGTCACAGTCAAACGCTCAAACCACTACACCACACTGGTTCTCAATTGTTGTGTAGAAGAGGGATTTTCAGCAGGTGTTCCTTTTTCCTTGATTGATAGCCTCTCCTCTACACAACCATCAAAAGTACAGGAAACCTCTCCAGTTTCCAATATGCAACCCTACTTTTGAAGCCCCCCCCCATGACCTCTGAATGAAGAGGTCAGTTGATAATATAGGATAGGCAACTGTTGGGGATCTGGCAGCCCTTCCTTCCTTTCTTTTTAAAAAACTTTTTCTAAACCTGTGTGGGCTTTGCACACCCCTCTGTACCTCCTCATTCCTGAGCAATAGCCTTGTGAGGTAGGTCAGGTTGAAAGAGAGTGACCAGCCCGAGGTCACCCAGTCAGTTTCATGAATGAGTGCAGACTTGACACTTGGTCTCCCTTGTCTTAATCTAGCACTCCAACCATTATACCATACAAGCTCAGGGACAAATGTTTTCCTGGATCCTGGGCAATGAGTTTTTCCCAGTTTTGCTCCATGAGGTCAGGCCTGACAATATGCAGCCAGTTGGCAGCTGCCACAGTCCTGAAGCCATAGAGCTCAGAATCACGTGCCTTCCAACTATCCAGATTTGGCAGGGACTATCTCAGTTAAACCTGTCATCCCACTTTTCCTGTTGCTTTTCAAATGTCACTGTTTCTCTCTTCTTTCACTGTCTACCTTTGTCCTCAGCTTACTTCAACTGCTTTTTAATAGGGGCGCTCCAAAAAAGCGATACAAGGACTCCCTGAAACAACATCTCAGGCTCAGCCAAACTGATCACCAACAACAGTCTGCCCTGGCTTCACATCGGGAGGCATGGAGACCCACTATCCACAATACTGCAGCCTTATTTGAGAACTCACGATGAACAAGTCTTGAAGAGAAACGACAACACAGAAAGAATAACAACCCGGAAACATCAGCCAAGGAGACCTTCTGCTGTGCTTTCTGCAACCGGACTTGTTTATTGGCTTTTTATGTCATCAGTGCGCTTGCAGAAAGTGCAGGATGAGTCCTTCCTGAATCTTCGTTTGCCAAGAAAAGCCAGAGAGGGGGGGGGTTAGGTTTCAAAAGCATAGCAGAGGGAGTACCAGAGTACACTAGATGTAGCTTTGCTGTCTGTCTTCAAGCAAAGACTCATTACAGGGACATAAGAACAACAAAAGGATAAAAGTAAGGAGACCTCACTCTTTTATTTAGCCTTTAAGTTATTGAATCCCAGCTCACAATTAGGAGAGGGGTGGTGGGGTCAGCTTTAAGAAAGCATTCAAGCAATGTGGCTTCATGTCTAGTTCCCACCACTTTGCATGGCAGTGGAATGTTGACACAGTCTTGGGCATTTCCCGTCTGAAATTTGGAGGAATGTGTGAGGGAGGTTGCCTTGCCACAGTTGCTCAGGCCAATGTGAGCCTGGGAAAAGGTATCCCCAGCAGAATTAGTGACAGGTAGCAGCATCTGACATAGTAAAACATATTGGTTCCTATACCTGTAATGGATTTCACATCCACTGTAACCCACAAATTACAGTAGCACCCTCATATCTGCTGATTCGCCATCTTCTATCTGCAGTTGGAGAAAGCAGGGGGTGGACGGGGGATGGCGGGGAGGAGATCTCACCCTTCCCTCAGGATAGCTCCAGTGGAGGCAGAGGCAACGGGTGGGGAGGGAAGTGAGTAGAGGGGAGGAGATCTTGCACTTGGTAGTCGGAGGTCTCTGGAGGCCTGGGAGGCCGTGGCAGCAGTGGCACATAGCAGTGGCTGTGGTGGAGGAGGAGGCCTGGGAGGCTGCAGTGGTGGTGGTGGAGACCTGAGAGGCAGCAGCCTAGGCGGGCTGGGTTGCGGCCGTGGCCTGGGGCATGAGCCTCCCACCCTTCCTTCCTCCTCCTCCAGGGCATTCGCTATTATCCACGGATATCATTATCCACGGGGGGGGGGGGAACCAATCTCCCATGGATATGGGGGTATTACTGCACAGAGAATCCAGAAAGGATACATTACTCTTTGGATTTTGGATTTTCAGATTTTGGATTGCGCCCTTGGGTCATCCCCCAAGAGGGTGAAAAGATCTGATCAGGAAGTCTGAGTAGATTTGGGTGTGTAGCAAACTGCAAAACCTGATGGTGTCCTTTTGCTGGCTAGATACTACCTCTCTCTCTCCTTCAAATTCCAGCAGGTTCTTAGCAACTTACTGGAGAACTTTCAGTAGACAGGTGCTGTGCTTTTTTAAAAAAAACTGATGTGTTTTAAAACTGCTTTTAAAAAATTAAAATTATACAGGTACAACTCAGTTAAGAAAGTGAAGCAACTTTTTACAAAGGCTTTTTATGTCACACATTTTACAACAGGGGTGGGCAACTTCAGTGGCTCCAGAGACTACTCTTCTATGCTTGGGATCTTCTGGGAATTATACAAACTGCCAAAACAAATACCAATACTTGCATATTTTTGCATGCATATTTTTTTTCCTAAGGAGAGATGCAGAGAATGAGCTTCTTGCTTAAAAAAAAAAAAAGAGGTCTGGGCAATGAGGCTCCTGGGTAAATTGCTAGAGTGGAAGAAGATCTGCCATGGGTTAAGGAGCAAGGCCTGGTGAGGTGGTTTGAGTGTTGGACTATACCTGTGGGAGACCAGGGTTCAAATCCCCCATTCAGCCATGGAAACCCACTGGTTGACCTTGAGCAAGTCACATTATTCCAGCTTTGGAGGAAGACAATGACAAAACCTCCTCTGAATAAACTCCTGTCTAAATGGTCAAATTAATCCTCATGGAATTCACTGGTAATATGATCTGTCTTAATGGGAGCCCACATCGATGTGTCGTTTTCAGAAGGGGGGCAGCAAAAATCTCCAGAAACTACACCTGGAGAGGCTTTGCAGTTTTCCCTGGAGCTTTTAAAAAGCTCTGTGGGGAATGAGCATCCCCACTCATTGGGATAAGTGATTTGATTTGAATTGTTATCCCATACGAGAAGAACCACAAACCTGACTGGCAGGATGAGCACAGGGGGCGGGGCTTGCTAACAGGGCAAGTGCCCGCTGCCACCATGTTGGATTTTTGCCTTAGCACATGATCACTAAGGTGATAAAATGGAGAGTTGTATTATCATTTTCTCTCTCTCTCTTTTGTAAACATCAAATATCGCTTGTGTGCACCATGGGAAAATGTTTTTTTTTAAAAAAAATCAGCAGTTGCAGATTTAAAGTAATTTGCATGCAAAGTTTACCGTGGCTGTAAAACCGTTAAGTCAAGTCACAGCTGCTGCAAATCAATTTTTTTTTCAGGCCCATATAGATGAGACCTTTGTCATGAAAGGGTTGCTATATGCTAGAGCCTACATTCCCAGAAGGTGGTGCCGGGAGACTGCTTTTTAGCCTCCTAACCATTTGCTTTTGGGGTGGGGGTCCTACAGGGCTCAGGGTGCTGTTCAATATCTACATGAAGACACACAAGGAGGTCATCTGAGATTTTGTGGCTGAGTATCATCAGTGTGGTGGCTGATATCCAGCTCTGTATCTCTTTTACAACTCATGCCAAAGAGATTGGGGAAGTCCTAAGCTGCTCTATGGATACAGTGAAGGATTGGATGTGGGTGAACAATTTGAGGCTCAATCCAGAAAAGACAGAAGTGGTGCTGGTCAGGAGTTGGGCTCACAATCACATCATCTTCTGGATGGGGCTGCACTTCCTCTAAAATATCAGTTTTATTGCTTGGCTTGGCTCTTAACCCCAGTGCTGCTGCTAGAAGGCCAGGTGACTGATGTGGCCAGGAGTATCTTTGCGCAGTTTTGGCTGAGGCACCAGCTGCATCCTGTCCTAGAGTGGATGGAAAAGGCCACAATGGCTAATGCATTAATCACCTCTTAATTAGAGTACTGTAATGTGTTTAACATGGGACTGCTATTGAAGTGTTCAGAAGATACAGGTAGTGTAAAATGCAATGGTTAGATTATTGTCAGGAATGACACCCATCTTACAAGGGGATTTTGAGCATTAAGAGGCTCAAAAATTCCTGAGAAATGTAGTGGTTTTGGCCCCCAAATCATCTAAGACCTCCAACAACTTTAAAAGTAACCCCTCCAAAATATAACAAAAATCAGCTGAAAATGAAATTGGAATACAAAATCCCCCATGTGTGTGTGTGTGTGAAAAACCAGCCCCACCATCACCCATGGTTGGCCAGCCCAGGCCTAAAGGGATAACTTTTCTGGGTATCTCAAGTTTACCTGGGAAAGCCTCCATCTTTCTGGCCTGCAAAGATTTTTGAACAAATGTGTTATGCACTCCGTTGCCAATGGCTAAATTTTGCAAACATACACAGGCAGCCTCACATACATACACCAGAAAAGCAATAATCTGGACAACCTAAAAGCTAATTAGTTCACAAAGAACTGGCTAGTTCTCTGCCCCCCACCCCGCAAATACTGTGTAGGAGCTGATAACAGGGAACAAAGGATTGAGTCTTAGGGAGAAGCTTGTTAATTTCAGATACTGATTTTCTCTGGTGAAAACAAGATAAGCCCATCAAAGGCTGAGCCCAAGCCCATGGCAGTAGATGAGACAGAAGGCCCCAATAAAATGAGAGAGAGCACATAAACCATCCAGCTGTTCGTTAGCCTCCTAGCCTTCCTATCTCCCAGACGCCCCAGGGATGAAGAGGAAATCAGCTTAGAGCTTAGTAGCTCTATGGGCCATAAGGCTAATGAGTCTTCTTTTCCAGTAAGGCCACTGGGCAGAAGGACTCGTTCTAATTCTCATACACACATATACACAAATAAAAGGAGAAAGAAACAGGGGGAAAACCCCAATAATCTTATTAGAGTAACAAGGGGGAAGAAAAATCCCATTCCTTCTGCTCTGTTAGAACACAAATAAAAAGCAAAATAGCTGCCACGTTTTCTTGGGGTTTGTTTTTTTTGCTCTAGTATCCTAGAATTACTTCTTAATGCACTAGTATCAGTTTGTTTTGAACTCTCACTAGAAGCCAAAATGACCAAACTGAGGCTATGGCACTTGGGACATATCATGAGACACTCTTTAGAAAAGGCTATAATGTTTTGTAAAGTCTAAGGCAGTAGGAGAAGAGGATGACTACATTACAAGTGGATAGACTCCATCAAAGGAGTTACGTTCTTGAGTTTAATGAGGTTGCCACAAACCAAAAACAACTCAGCATCATATAGTAACAACAACAACAAAGGCGCTGAGTTCAATACCTGTCACAATACACAGTTAAGCTGAGCTTAAAGAGAAGCATTTTCAACCCAAGGGTTCAGTCCCTAGGACAGTCTAAGAACGCGTGGAACCTTGTGGAATCTGTTCTGTCCCTGGATGAGGCACTGATTAGGAAGCCCACGTACGACTTATCAGTGCCATAACAAGAAAGAAAATCAAGGACTGTAATATATATATAAGTAACTACTAAAGATTCCTAGTCCAGATCTTAACAATTAGCCTCCTTGCTGTTGGCAGCCTCCAGAGGTGATGGACTACAGCCGGACCCCTGTATCCACAGAACTAATATCCATGGTTTCAGTTATCTGTAGGACACTAAACAGGGACACATACCATAGAGTCATGCTGGAAAATGCCGAAAGAGGCATCCTCTCATCCTCTCTAGACATCTTCTAGGTATGTTTTTACCAAAGTCCATTATTTTAATAGGGTTTGCTGTAATCCGCAGTTTCTGGTATCTGCAGTAAGTCCAGAAACTGAACCCCTGTGGAAATGGGAATCCAACTGTACAACCTCCAGTATCCCAAGCCATGACAGTATCTTCTTGGTTTTAAAAAAAGGCCTTTTCTGACCTAAAAAATGGGGAGCCTGGAATTTTGTACGAATGGCAAGTCATGCTCTCAAAGAAAGTCTTTCAGGGCTGTGATTTGCCACCTTGGGGGCCAAAAAGTTATTCAAGATGTCAGGGGTGTTATAATGAGTAGAAGGATTCAGGCCTCCCAAGGTCTGGGGATGTGCAAAAATCACCCCCAGACCCACAGAAAGCTCCTAAGTCTGCTGTATGCCTTTCTCTGGGGCTGATGTACAAAGAGCAAAAGAAGAGAATGGGAACTTTGCCACCCATAAGTAAATATGCTCATCATACTGACACAAATTTAGTCATTTACTTTATTTATTTATTTTCTAAATTTCTATACCACTTATTAGTGCCAAAGCACTCCCTCAGATGAATTCAATGCTCCAGATGACTTGCATGAAGCCTGTCTGGGTACATATTGAATGTGCTTGTTAACTATACTACAGCTGCAGAAAGAAGACATATAAAGTTGAGCTGACATGCTCACATGTGCACTTATGTTGCAGGAATGGGGTGAAGCATCTCTTTGAATAATTCAGAGGGAAGTAACAGAAGGACCAGCTAAGCAAAGGGTCTGAGGTAACACAGAGCTCTGCTTGACACATGGGCAGTGGGGGGGGGCAGGGATTTGTTAATGTGTCATCAATATCTAGTAATGGCTAGTCAAGAGGCACTCAACCTTTGGGGCTCAGACACAACAGTCTCAAAGCACATTTATTTCACAGAGCACCTGAGTGATTAGCTCATCCTCAATGCTCATCTTGGGATAGAGAGATAGAATGTTACACTGTTAGCTGGATATTGCTACAAGAATGGAGATGACCATTCAGGATGTGCAACAGATTACTTTTTTTGTGCAATCTGAGATTGGTCTTTTGTTGTGATGATTTATAATTTGATTTGGCAGTTATAATTGATTCTCATTCTGAAGGACAGTGCTTTGATTTGTCTAGGTGCTCCTCTACCAGGTAAAACTGAGGTTGACAGAAGTGTCTTGAATTGGATTTAATTAGTTCAGTAGTTCTGGTTCTGAAAGTGCATGACCCAGAAGTTTCACCCCCTCATTGGGGAATAACTGGGTTATTTGCATTTTACTCCGTTTACTAAATGAACGAAAATTTCATCTAATGAAAATTTCATTCACCAATAGATTTTTTTGGCTACATTTTATTCTTACTTGCCAATCAAAAAATTATGGACCTCCTGAGGTTGCTTTATTTTAACTGCTTAAATCAAACCAAGGAGAAAACAAGACACAATGTCACTTGGTGAATTAGATTTTCATTTGGCAAATTTCTTCACTGAGTAGAATTTTCATTCATTCAATGGACGAAATCAAAAAAGACAACCCCTGCAATTCATGAGCATATTGCCTGACCCAGTGGATGTTTTGTTATCTAATATTCTAACATAGGAAGATCACAACTGAATCTAGTAGTGTAGCTGAACCAGGGATCAAAGTCCCTGAGACAGGTAGGGATAGTGATACCATCTGCCACTCACCTTGGACTTCTCTGTTCCCACTAAATTAGCTGAAATCCCCAATGACGATATAGGGGAATGGCTTTTCCAGCAACTTTTTTTTTTTTTTTTTTTTTTTTAGCTACCACTGTTGTAATCCAAAGTATTTTGTGGTGGCTTGGTCTTGGAGTGGGCAAGACCCATTAGCTTTACAAAAGATCTGCTCCTAGTACATATGAAAACTACTAGGGATTTTTGTACTTTCCAAGGGTATACTTATAGAGATTTTGTCAAAATCTGCTATGACACCACTGGGAGAAAGCCCAAAATTTACCACTACATCAAACCAAAAGGCCATATAGTCCAGTATTCTGCTTCCCTGCTGTGCATCCAGGTGTTGCCAGGAAGCCCACAAACAGGTCATAAGTGGATCTTCATCCTCCCACCTGCATTTCCTGGCATCCAGAACCTAGTAGCATGTTACCATGGATACTGGAGGTAATACAGAGCCACCATGACTAGTAGCCATTGTTAGCCATGAATTCACCAAAACTCCTTTTTACCATCCATGATTTTATCTAATCTCACTTTAAAGTGTTGATGGCCAACACTACACCTGGTGTCAGCACAATCTTTACTTTAACAAAGCAATATGTAAGGAAGTATTTCCTTTCATCTTTTCAGAATCTCCCCCATTTAGATGCATTGAATGACCCCAGGTTCTAGAATTATGAAAGGGAGAAAAAACACCTCTCTGCTCACTTTTGCCATATGCTTCTTCCATGTCCTTACTGTATTCAGTCTTTTTCTAAGCTAAAAGCACCTGCAAATATGCACATTTTCTTCATGTGATCTTCTTGTTGTGTACCTTCAAGTAGACTTGGACTTATGGAATCTCTATGATAGGGTTTTCTTGGCAGGATTTATTCAGAGGAGGTTTGCCACTGCTATCCTCTAAGGCTGAGAGTGTGTGACTTGCCCAAGGCCAACTTGCGGGTTTCCATGGCTGAGCAGGGATTTGAACCCTGGTCTCCTAGAGTACTAGAACCATAGAGTTGGAAGAGACCACAAGGGCCATCTAGTCCAACCCCCTGCCCTGCAGGTAAACACAACCAAAGCACCCCCGACAGATGACCATCCAGCCTCTTTTTAAAAACTTCCAAAGAAGGAGACTCCACCACACTCTGAATGCTGGGAGCTGTAGTGCAACAACATGTGGAAGACCACACAGTTCCCACCCTGTTCTGGATGAATAACGAATGAGAGCCTTTTGCAATACTGTTTGTCCCTGTCTGCAGTTTGGCTGTGCAAATTACTGTTTTACGGTTTTTGAAATACAGTTTTCATTGTATTCAGATATGAGGAAGGGTGGGTCAATCCTCAGCGCACCCACCCCACCTCTACTGGAGGGAAGGCCCTTATTGTTTCAGTGTTCCTTCTTCTCCAAGATTCCTGACTCCCCCACTGACCCCAGGGAGAGGCCCTTCCTCTCCAGCCACTGCTTTCTGCTGCCTTTTATATTTGAATCTCTAGCACTGCCCATTTCCTGGTTCATTTTCTCAGTGGCGGGACTGGTGGGGGTGCAGAGAGCCCAAACCATACCAGATAATTAACGCCACAGCCTTTTCTTCAAACACAAATGTGTCCACACTCACAATCCAACTGTTGCTCATGAGGAGGCTGTGGTCTGGAGTCAAGGGAACCATTTCAGGTAAATGAAGAAAAATGACTTGCCCTCCAGGAGGAAGCTGGACACTTCTAGGAGTCCCTGATGTATTTTAGTTTGAACTTTTAAGGAGCTGTTTACAGTGCTGAACCCGAGCCTTTAAAAATTAGGTTCAGTGCCTTAGACATCACCTTAAAATTTCACACTAAAACCCAAGGTGGATTCACTACCCCACTATCATGGGAGAAAACACCTATCACTATTGCTCTCCACCCACCCTCTCACCAGTCCCCCTTTGGATGACTGACAGACAGGGAAGATGACTGCCCACCTCCTCCTTCAGAGGTTTACCAATCCCCCCCAAGTCACCTTTCTGCTCAGCCTCCTATTTTCTTCTTCCTTTCTCTGTTATCGATTCTATCCCCTCTCTGTCACATCCAGAGATGGTTCCACAAGGGTGGTAAGATTGGGGTTTTGCCATGTTCTCCAAAACCAATAGAAGGTCCACTGTCAGAACAGCTCAGAGCTTGGAAAAATTACTTTTGTGTATCACAGCTCCCAGAAACCCCTAACATGATTGGGTCCTCAAGTTTTGGACAAGGTTCTGGCTGAGATCCTGCGTCAAAAGATGTATTTCTGTCACCGCTCAGCCATGAAAGCCCACTGGGTGACCTTGGGCAAGTCATACACTCTCAGCCTCAGAAAACCCGGGGATAGGGTCACCTTAAGAGTTGCCATAAGTTGGAAATGACTTGAAGGCATACAACAGCAGCAGTAGTAGTTGTTGTTATTATTTTATTTATGTATATCCCTCCTTGCTTCCAATAATGGGACTCAAAGCAGCTAAGAACTTTTTAAAAATAAGAGATTAAAAAAAACTATACAAAGATTTTGATAAAAGTATAAATCTAAATGTTAATTAAAAAGCAATTAAACAATTTATAAAGTCAATAGATTAAACTTTAAAAACGTTAAAACAGTAGCTCTTAACCTTTTCTTTTCCAGGAACACCCTTTAAATATCTTTTGTTGCTGCAGACCCCCAAGACTAAACACAAGATTTAAAACAACAACAACAACAACAATATATGATGATGATGATACAATTACACCATCCATTAAACTTTCCCTCAGAGGCACTGGAAGGGAAGTTTGTGCCTGAAGAGGATTGAATGGCAATGGACAGGCCAAGCCAGCCAGCCTTTGCCTTGGGTCCTGCCACATGGCTGCTCCACTGCAGGGAGGAGGTGGGCCAAGCAGCCTTCAGGCCTCCATGGACCCTGTGAAGACACTGCAGCCCCCTGGGGGTCCCCAGACCGCAGGTTAAAAACCACTGCACTAAAAGATTATACAAACTATAAAACTGCACAGCACATCATTAAAAGCCCACCCCAATCAATTTCTAAAAGCCTGGTGGCACAAAACCATTTTCATTTTTGCCCACAGAAGGAGAGCAAGGAGGGAGACATCCTGGCCTCCATAGGGAGTTACAATACAATACATTTCCCAGTGCAACTGCCCCAAACCCCACTTTTTCAGTGTGGCAGCCCCCCAAGATAGCCATTTCCATACCACTTATTTTCCTTTGGCTGGATGCCCTTAGACAGGCCTGGGTTCTCAGAAGTCCCTCAGGACGATGTTATGGCTGAATCCACACTACACAAGTAAGCCAATTTGAAACTGGATTATTTGCCATGGCTCCTTCCTATGGAACCCCAGTTTGGTGAGGCACCAGCACTCTTTGGCTGAAAAGGCTAAAAGACCTTGTAAAACTACAAATCCCAGGATTCTATAGGAAGGCACCATGGCAAATAATCCAGTTTGAAACTGGATTATTTGTGTAGTGTGGATATGTTGGGGATCTGTTGCCCCCCCCCCTCTCTACCAATACGGAAATGGCCATTTTGGGAGAAGTTGCCCTCTGAAAAGGTGGGTTTTGGGGAGCGAGTTTGCTCATTGCCTGCCTGGAACAGAATTTCAATCTCCACAACAATAAGAAAGTGTATTGCAATGCTATAAATAAGGTTTACACAATCATAACTCACAAATGTATGGCCAGGCTCTATGTTTTGAAGGTTACAGGATGCAGAATAAATGTTATCGAGTCTATCAGAGATGGGGAAAGTTGCCTTTTGTGGACTACAGTTCCCAGAGGCAAATAAAATTAGCTTGTCCATGTTCCTCTGATTTATAAAACCCTCCAAGTGGCTACACTGTCTGGAAAATTCAGGGAGTTGCAATCCCTCCAAAAGTAAATTTCTCCAGCTCTGTCAATGCTACAATCTCCTCTTTAGGTACAAAAAGATCTGAAATGGTTTAAGCATGTTTAGTTGGCATGTTCCAAGGTTTCCAAGACAGAGGGGAACACCGAGTGTTCTGTTCCAAGTGCTCCCCCAACTCAAATTTTGGAGCCAGCAGTGCCCACTCCTGTATTTCTGGGGATTTAACAAAGGGGCTGGGTGGCTATGGATACCTTCCCCATAATGATCATTCAATGTGATTCCACTTGGGGTAGCTAAGTGGGAGATATGTTTTGAAGCCAGTAAAATTAATTCATTTAATTTTATTTATTTATATTCTGCCTTTCTTCCTATAGCGGGACCCAAGGCACCTCACAACATTTAAAAACAACACTAGCTAAAAACACAGTACAATAAATAAGAATTAAAAGAGATTAAGCCATTATATAATTAAAATTCCACATAAATAAAACATTTTTAAAACACCATAAAATTAAAATAAATCTTAAAAGCAGGAGCACCAGCAGTCTAATCTTCATTTGTCAGCAAAGGCTTGGTGGCATAAGCATGTTTTAACCTGCAGCCTGAAAAAGAGTAAAGATAGGGCCATCCTAATCTCTCTGGGGAGGAAGTGCCAAAGTCTGGGAGCAGCCACCAAAAAGGCCCTCTCCCTAGTTTCCACCAAAGGAGCCTGAGAAGGTGGAGGGACAGAGAGATGGGACAGAGACGTATCTCTGGATTATGCAACCCTCAGAATGGCTATGCAAGCAAGGGATTCTGGGAAATGGATTCTACCAACTCCCAAATAACTTTTCTAAACTCTGTCACCGGCTGCTGTTTTTCATTCTTGTCCACTTGGCCAGTTGTTGTTGCTATGTGCCTTTAAGTTGTTTTGAACGTATGGCAACCCTAAAACAAAGCTATCTATCACAGAGTTTTCTTGGCATTGCCCTCCTTTGGCGATGAAAGAGTGTGACTTGCCCATGATCACCCAGTCAGTTTCCATGGCCAAGCAAGGATTCAAACCCTGGTCTCCTGGAGTCTTAGGTCTTGTCTATACTGGCCTTAATACTCCACCTTCCAGCTGGTGTATTCCAGCCCTGGGTCTGAGGTGTTCCCCCCTGCTGTTACCTACCCTTCTGTTGTGGCAACAGAGGAGTGTCCGCACAACCAGGACTTCTCTTCTATGCAAACCATGTGCAACCCAGGGCTTCTCTTCTACATGCTGCTTACGTCTTCTGAGGTCAGGAACGAGATCCCCAGCCATGTATGGCTGGGTGCCTCATGGTGACCTCAGCAGATGCGCCACGTATGACCCAGCCAGGAAATGGGCACTGTATGGCCATGTGCATGTACACACCCCATTGCAGTAACGGAACTCACTATTTTTTTCAGAAAAACCAGAGCAAACAGTGAGTATTTTACCATGTGTCCATTCCATTTTAAGGGGTATTTGTCTTGGATTCTTGTTAGAACTGCCCAGATGTCATCTGGACAGTTTGGACTAGGATTGGGAGTAAAACCCTGCATTGTCCAGACTGCTGGATGCTGGAATGGGGAGGAGGCAATTTCATTTGGCCCATCTAGACAAGCCAATAGTCCAGCACTCAAACTATTATGCTACACTTCCTGTCACCCACTTGCTCAGACTATTTCCAAATCAGGGCTGCACTTGCTTATTTGAATGTAAAAGAAAAAGAGATTAGAAGGGGGGGGGGTTGATCCTAAATGGGATACCATGCATCTAATTCAGTAGTGTGTGGCTTAGCTCTACCAAATTGTCTTTTGAGGAGTTGGTTTCATGTTCTAGGTTTTTACGTATTAGAACTATTTTAGCCACCCTTGTACTTTAACTCTGTTTTATTGACACCTGGGTTGAAGCTGGCACCGTATCATGTCCTCTGGCTTTAGGGTTCTGGCAAGCCATGTGGCAGGATATTTATTTTAATCTATCACTCAAATCAAATATAAATATATATTCCAGGGCTCAGTCAAAAACAGAGCCTGGCACAAATTGTTAAACTCTGGTGCAGAATGACTCCTGGGATTTGGGGAAAGAGGAAGGGAGGGGGTGGTGCTCATAGGAGAAGTGACAGAGTGTTCAGGAAAGGCTATTTGGTACGGGCCAATTTTTCAATTCAGTGAACATGGTGGGGCTCCTTTGTATCATTTCAAAACAAGAAGCCAAACACAAATCCTGCCAAACCTGACCTGCCTACCTCCCTGGCCTCTGTGCTAGTGATCCATCCACACTCCCACTAGCAAACTCATCCGACTGAGTCTTATTTCAGTTTGGAAAGGATAGTCAGAAGTGATTCACAGATAAATCGAGAGTAATGCAGAAAATATGGCAAGTTTTGTTTATGAGAGGCAGTGAGTGATACTGAGATTGAAGGTAACATGAGTGTGATCAAGGTAGCCTTTAAGCATAAGAAGAGCCCTGCTGCTGAATCAGGCCAATAAACTATCCAGTCTGATGCTTCTGGGAAGCCAGCAAAGCAGAAAAGAAAGCTGTTTCCATTAGGAAGCCCATCGTCCCAATATCTTATAACTAAAGCAAAGTACATGCAATTAGAACAATCACACATTCTTCTCTTTGACTTCCCATGCCTCCCTATCCCTCCTTTGTCTCTCATGGCTCTTTTCACTTCACCCCCTCTGCTCTTTTCCTACAACTGTTTTAGACTGTAAACCCACTGGAGCAGAGACCTGTCAAATACCATATGTTTCTTTATAAACTGCCACATAGTGTTCTATAAACAGGGGAATAATAAAGGAGATAAGAGCTCTTCATCTGCAGGTGCTCCTCAGAAAATAAGAAAGAATAAATAAATAAATAAAATAAGAAGAACCACACTGGATCAGACAAAGGCCCATCAAGTTCAATATTCCATTTGTACAGCAGGCAATTAGTTGCCTATGTGAAGCTTAATAACATGATTTGGGTTTTAAATACAACTTTCCCAAAACTGTTAATCAGACATTATCTCCCTGACAAGTTCTTCTGTAGCTCAAAACATAAAATATGAACCAAGAGTCAGCAAGGGCAAAGAACATGCCTTCGGTTTAAGACAGCAATCCTATGCAGTGCTATTGCATGTACGCTAGGGGAATACAGTTGTCCCTCCGTATCCACAGTTTGGTATCCATGGATTTAAGTATTCACGGCTTGAAAATATTCTTTAAAAAATAATAATCCAAAAAGCAAACCTTGATTTTGCCATCTTATATAAGGGACACCATTTTGCTATGTGAATGCATATACTGTACTGTTTTTTAGTCATCCGCGTGCTTGCAGAAAGCGCGGGATGAGTCCTTCCTGAATCTTCGTTTGCGAAGAAAAGCCAGAGAGAGAGAGAGCATATACTGTAATGGGACTTGAGTATTTATGGATTTTGGTATCCACGGGGGTCCCTGGAACCAAACCCCAGTAAACATGAAGGGACAACTGTACTTTCAATATCATGGGACTTCCAAATAAACATACACACCATTGTGCTGTTGCTCAGCTTTGTGTGCAAATCCTAGACCCTAATTAGAGCAGGATGAACCAAAACATGGTATTCTTCCATTAAAAAACAAAACACCGGACGTTTGACCGTCAGTCTCAAACCTGCATGATAATGTTCAGGAGGTCAATGGAAGCCTCAACATCAAATTTGGTAAAAACAACAACACACATGCACATGCATTCTAGAGCAAAAAAATCTGACAGCTGTTCAGCAGATACCCAAACTGGCTGACAGATCAGATCCAAAAATCTTACTACTATCTTCGTTTTGCTCCTATTAAATAACACTAGTCCAGTGATTCTGTGATCAAGCACACAGACCTGTACTATGCAACAGACAGGCAAACACTTTAAATCAAGGTATAGATGCAGCTGCAATAATTACATTATTTGTCCAGGCAAATAGTTATTGAGTTGAATATGTGGGTTTAATGGCAGATTAACATTAACAACCTATTTTATAATCTAGCATTTAAATTATTTTTGAACACTGCTATGCTCCTTGAGCCTTCAAAAACCAGCCAAGAGCTCTTACCAAAAAAAGAAAAGAAAAGAAATACAATAAACAGAAAAATCCTATGACCATTGTATTTAAAATTTTCAACTTCCCTTTATTTAGTTCTGCAATGGGAGAGGCCATTTCTGACCTTCCTGCTTTTTAGATTACGAAGAAAAAACTCCCTTCTGATTCAGCTTCGGAAATAAACTCATTTTTTTTAAAAAAAGTAATAATTAATAAATAGCTGAACTAAAAACTTAAAAGTGGCCTCTCCAATAAAGAGCTGTTCAAAACTACAGAATATCTTTTCATCTAGGTGTAGCTTTGACCTCTGCATAGTAACACTCCATTTCTTCTGTACTGACCGAGAATGTCAGCCTAACTAATTAGAGGGATAACTCAAGAGTACAAATTCAATATCCCTTTGAACAAAGAACACCAAAATCCTTCTTAATCTCCACCAAAACACCAATCCTACCTTCATCCTCCACTCTAATAAGTCTTGTTCTTTGAAATCAACTGTGGGGAGTGCAGTTTCCCTATGTTCAAAGTAGGTTCTAGCCCAGAGAGAGAAAGTGTGTCATAGGTGTCAAACTTGACAGCATGGTGTACCCTCCCCATTGGTGTTGTATAACTGGTTTCTTGAATTACTCTCTTGTAAGGGCACTGGGTGACCTTGTACGAGTCTTTGAATAAATCTTTCCAAGATTTACAAGAAAATTTTGCCAAGAAAATAATATGGTAGGGTTGTGATGTAAACTATAACAGCATAATGGGTGGAGCATGGCAGGGGGCTGGACTGGATGGCCCTCGTGGTCTCTTCCAGCTCTACGATTCTATGATTCTATGATTCTATGAGTGTTGGACTAAGACTCTGGGGCCAGATACACTATACACAAATAATCTAGTTTGAAACTGGATTATTTGCCATGGCTCCTTGCTATGGAACCCCAGTATTTGTAGTTTGGTGAGGGACGAGAATTCTTTGGTAGAGAAGGCCAAAGAGCTTGTAAAACTACCAGTCCCAGGATTCCATAGGAAGGAGCTGTGGCAAATAATCCAGGTTCAAAGCAGATTATTTGTGTGGTGTGGATTTGGCCTGGAAGGCCAGGGTTCAAATCCCCAGTCACCCATGGAAATCCAACTGACTGACCTTGGCCAGGAGGAAGCAAAGAAAAAACTCTTCTGAACAAATCTTGTCAAAAACATCCCTTGATAAGGTCATTTTAAGCTTATCATAAATCAGAAATGGACTTTTAACCACACAACAAGAAGCAAAGATTAAATAAGCTCATATTTTTGCCCCAGCATTTTTACCTTTGGCTCCTCCCAAGACTGGAATGTACGTAGTCCCCCTCTAAAAATAAATACTTCCCTGAAATTGAGTTTGGCCCTTAGGCTGAAAAGGATTCCACACCCTTGGACTAGAGAAAGTGGAAACAGAAAGAGAAAGCTCTTTGTTTGCTAAAGTTTAATCCATTTTGTTAACTTCGTTGATCTCTGCTGGTTTTTTCTGTTGTTTCTGGCTGCCCAATTGGCTGCCTTGCTGAGAATCTGTTTAATCTGTTGTGTATTGCACTGGAAAGTTCTTGGTCTGAATTTCATTTCAGACATAAACACAGTTGTCAGATTTAGCAACCCACTATTCTCTTTGCCTTATCAGAGTGTGGTGGAGTCTCCTTTAGAGGTCTTTAAACAGAGGCTGGATGACCATCTGTCAGGAGTGCTTTGATTGGGTATTCCTGCATGGCAGGGGGTTGGACTAGTTGGCCCTTGTGGTCTCTTCCAACTCTATGACTCTATGATTCTATGAAGCCAGGTAACAGTTGAGGGGAGGGGTAGAACTGGAACAGAGCCTAGAAAAGTTAAATTTGGGGACTGTAACTCTCAGAATCCCCCAGAAACCTGTGGCTGCCATTTTTGACAGCAGCTATGTATGTATCACACAGCCTTTCTCAATCTTTTTATCCTGGAGGAACCCTTGGAATAATTTTCAGGTCTCAGGCTTCAAGAAAAAAAAAATGTGTTTTTTTCTGAATTTTTCCAGTTTTTCCCCAGGCCTTCACATTTCTAGTTTTGTACCCCAAAGGTTGATTCCTCTAGGAGGTTAATTATAGCAGGGAACCTGATAGGCAGCTGAAGACAAAATTGCAACCTAAGGGGAGAAACAGAGGCAGGTTGGGTTTGCCTTCGTGCCTTGTCTGTCTCTTCCTAGCAGATCTTACATTTGTGGAAAGCTATGAGTGCTGTAGCTGAGTGGATTCACTGCAATTTCTGGAGACCAGAGATGCCCTCTGAGGTATCCTCTAACATTTTCTCTTGCTCAGAGTGCTGGCACCAAGAGGTTTTTTTTTTTTTTTAAGCATTTATTAACATTTGCCCAGAATGCCAGAATGACTCTGCTGTCAGAGTTAGTACTATGCTGTTGGCACTCTCTTTTGACTACTGGGAATTCTGCTCAGGGTACTTTGCTTCTGCAACAACTAAAATGTACTGTATGCATAATTCTGAATTGTGCACCAAAAAGTTTAAAGGTCTGCACTCAAACTGAGTTACACAGCTCAAATACAAAGAGTGACTGGGAGGGAAATCAAAGTACAAGTTGGGAAAATGCAGAGCTTAGAAATGTTCATGTTTCGGACTACAACTTCCAGAATCCCCATAACAGCACAATGAAAATTCGCATTTTTATTTTCCCAATGATCCCCAAAACACAATTCATCTACATACATACATTACAGCAGAGATACACTGGGTCAACTTTTTCATTAAATTATTCAAGATGACCCTAAGGTCTCTCTTCTGGTCAGTATAGTCGGACCCCTGTATTCAAAGGGGTTCAATTCCCAGACTTACCGTGGATACCAGAAACTGTGGATAACAGTGAACCCTGTTAAAATAAAGGACTCCTGGTAAAAACATACCACAGAGTTGCATTGGAAGACCTACAAAATCCCTAGAGAGGACAACTCTTTAGACATTTTCCAGTGCGAAGCCATGGTACATGTCCCTATTTTGTGTCCCGTGCATAACTGAAACTGTGGATATTGGTTCCGCAGATGCAGGGGTCCAACTGTACTCCCCCCTTTCCAATAAGTATATATGTGAAGTCAGGAATCTTCGCTCCTATAAGCACTTTCTTACCTGAAATCTCATTTGCCAGATAGTTACCTGCTCACACAGACTGGTAACTTCAGTTTCTACCACTGTTATTTAAATCTGCTCTCTTCTACAGATTTGACCACCTCACTGCGCAGCTTTAACACCAGATTTTCAATGAATAGTTCAAAGGCACCAGTTCTAATACAGAACTTTGGGGGACCACAGTTTTTACTCCCTCCCATTGTGAGAGTCTGGCATCCAGAAGGGTATACAGCAGGGGTGGGAACTTGGCATTAATAGCAGTTGTCAAATTCATCCCAGGTTCAAGATGGAAGACCCATTAGTAGCCCAGTGGGAGTTTCATGGTCCAATGCTTTCTATTTCTTTTTATTTTGCAATTTTGAATGCTTCCAGATGTAAGGGTCCTCATGCCATTGATCACTGTTTTTCCTTAGTAGTCAATGAGTAGAGAATGATTTTGGAGAGCACAGACTGTTGGGGATCCTGCAGTTATATTCTAGTATGTTCTGTGCAGAGCTTGGAAACATTTGGGTTTTTTGGACTACAGTTCCTAGAATTCTCCATCCAGCATGGCTGGGAATTCTGGGAGCTGAACATCCCAACCCTTCCAAACACTTTCTAGGTTCTGCAGAAGTGCTCCAAGAATCATGGGATGTATATAAGGTTCAACTTCATTTTCTCCCCCCTTTCCTCCTACTGCAACCTTCTCAAGTTGTAGGTATCAAGTGTAGGTATTTAAAGGACCGTATCTCCCTGTAGGAGCCCAGTAGAGCTTTAAGATCATCTGGAGAAGCCCCTGTCTCTGGCCCACCACCTTCTCAGGCTCCTTTGGTGGGAACAAGGGAGAGGGCCTTCTTGGTGGCTGCTCCCAGACTTTTGAATTCCCTCCACGTTGTTCCCATCCTTGTTCTCCTTCCAGCAGCAGGTTGAAACATTTTTGTGCTGCTAAGTTTTTACAAACTGACAAGGGCTGGGCTTTTAAGGCTGTGTAGTGCAGTATGGTGACCCCAGCTGGTTGGAAGTTTCTGGCAAATGTATTCTTTTAAAAATTGGCTTGCACAGTCTCTGGATAAACACATCTCCTACTACCTCTTCCAACTGTTTTTGTTTTGCACCCCTTCTGCTACTTCAGGCTTGTAAGTGGCATGCCACCTTTCCTAGATCAGGAGATCTGTTTGCATTAGGCCAGTAAGAATGGGTGTGTGGTGTGGGGACTATCCCAGCATAGTGACATTCCAACATTTTAAAAAAAAATCTCAACAATTACAATGACCTTTAAATATCTGAACAGCGGCTCTGTAGCAAATTGAGCGAGCTGGTTTTGTGCTGCTCCAGAAATCAGGACCCAAATCAAATTACAAGAAAGAAGATTCCAATTACACATTAGGAAGACAGTAAGAGATGTTTGATAGTGGAATAGACTGTCTCAGAAGGTGCTGGACTCATTCGTTGGAGTTTTTATAACAGTGGTTAGATAGGTAATCTCTCAAAGATTCTTGAATGCTGGATTCAGCACTGGTAGGGGGTTAGACTAGATGGCCCTTGGGTTTCTTTCCAAATTCTATGATTCTACAAACAAAAATCCCCAGTTGAATGCCAGTTGCATTCAAACCAAGAGGACTGCAGCCTTAAATAGACAAACTATGCAGGTTTACTTTGAGGCAGGCACTCCTGTGCAAAATGGGATCTCCCCATTTTACATTCCAAGCCAGGGACTTATGAAAATTATTTATTTTACAAAAGAATTTACTAAAATAAACAAATTTCTTCATATTCCGCATAGCAAAGTTTGTGGTTTTTATTTTTAATGGAATGTAAAAGAAACCAAAACTGACAGATGCATCCATCTAAGGTTATGGCTTTCACTGCTTAACTCTTCAGAGTCTCAGTTAAAAGACCTCTATCATCATGTTGATGCTGATTTAGGATGGCTACCTTTTCCTCCCCCCCAACTCCCCCCCCATTTATCTCTTAACTTCTGTATGGCAAGAGTGGCGGTGGATGCCTTCTATGTTTAAGGCTGGTGAACTCTCTCTCTTTGGAGGTCTTTAAATCGAGGATGGATGGGCATCTTTCACAAGGACTTTAGTTCATAGAATCATAGAGTTGGAAAAGACCACAAGGGCCATCTAGTCCAACCACCTGCCCTGCAGGAATACACAGTCAAAGCATAATTGTGTATTTCTGTATGGCAGAGAGTCAGGTCCCATCTATATGAGGAGGAAAAAATACATTCTCCTCTGAAAAAAACAACAATTTGCAGCACTGTGATCTGTCTTAATGGTCATAAGAGCCCCCCTAAACTTCGCATTTCCCCTAGCCAAGGTGGCAGCCGCGAGTGATTTATTTGCCATTTTAAATCTGCTGACACTGATTTTTTTAAAAAAAATTGTTTACCATGGTGTGCACAAACAATATTTCATATTAACAAAAGAAAAAATTAAAAAAGAGCGAAAGATTGCCACTTTATCTTAGTTGAAAATCCAACATGGTGGCAGTAGACGCTTTCCCTGTTTGCTATGCCCACCCACCATGCTCATCCAGCCAATCAGCTTACCCTGCCTCATTGCAGCAACGCAAATGCAACTGTCCTAACAGTCGCACATTCACATGCCCTATGGAGCTTTTTAAAAACTCCAAGAAAAGTTCCAAAGGCTTCCCTTTGGAGCTTTACAGTGGATATGGCCGCCCCTTTCTGAATTAGACGTATTGATGCGAATGTCCATTTGGACAGATCACTTTCCATGCAATTGCCATTTGAATTATTTTCACCATTTGGACAGGACCTCAGACTAGAGGGCCCTTGTGGTCCCTTCCAATTCGGTGATTCTATGTCAGTGGGATGGTGCCTCTGCTCTGGATTTCAGCCTGAACTGAATACTGTGTCCAGTTCTGGGCACCACAATTCAAAAAGGATGTTGACAAATTGGAGCGTGTCCAGAGGAGGGCGACTAAAATGGTGAAAGGTCTGGAAACCATGCCTTATGAGGAGAGACTTAGGGAGCTGGGTATGTTTAGCCTGGAAAAAAGATGGTTAAGAGGCGATATGATAGCCCTGTTTAAGTATTTGAAGGGGTGTCACATTGAAGATGGAGCAAGCTTGTTTTCTGCTGCTCCAGAGATTGGAACACGGAGCAATGGATGCAAGCTCCAGGAACAGAGATTCCACCTCAACATTAGGAGGAACTTTCTGACAGTAAGGGCTGTTCGGCAGTGGAACGCACTCCCTCGGAGCGTGGTGGGGTCTCCTTCCTTGGAAGTCTTTAAACAAAGGCTGGATGGCCATCTGTCAGGGATGCTTTGATCGTGATTTCCTGCATGGCAGGGGGTTGGACTAGATGGCCCTCGTGGTCTCTTCCAACTCTGCAATTCTATGATTCTATGATTCTTTAAAGAAGCTATTGGAGGTACTGAACCTATTTTGGTGACAGAGTTGCAGTGAAGGTCCCAGATATCTCCATTAAATGCTGGACTAAAACCCAAAGCATATTCACTACTCCACATATCATGGAAGAGACCAACCACTGCTACCTGGCAGGCATATACGATGTGGTCCTCCTCTCAGTGCTGTAAAATAGCTCTATTAATTGGATTTTGGCTCTTGCAAAAGGCCCAAGAAAGAATTTTTGTTTGGTAGAATTTAAAAACATTTTCACATTTCTGGTATAGAAAAAAAACACAGTTTTTTTTAAAAAAAATCATATGGAGGGAGAAGTTAAACAATGCTCAGCACAAGGTAATTCCTCAAACTCTTGCTATATTTCAAGACGTCTCTGGGCTTGAGTGTAACCAGAAAGTACTGCTGTTGCCACGTGCTATACCCACCCACCCAACAACAATTACCGTAGTTAGAAGTTAAATTTCAAGATTTTTTGGTAGAATATTTTGGACAACTGTATCACAATGGAATTGCATCAGGAAAGTATCATTTTTAAAGTTATAAAATGTAATCACCTAATTAACCATAATTTAAGTTCAGTGTTAACATATAGGTAATTGCAACAGAGAAGAACTTTAGGAAAGGCTTAATTAAGGGGCTTTGAATGTTGAGAGGCAAAATTATCACACCATATGTGTTCATCTTTTTTTTTTGAACAAAGATGATAAAATGCATGAGAACGAACATAGTGTAGTAGTTTGGGTATTGGACTAGGACTCTAGAGTTGCTGTTGTGTGCTTTCAAGTAATTTCTGACTTATGGTAACTCTAAGGAGGCCCTATAATGAGGTTTTCTTGGCAAGATTTGTTCAGAGGTACGGTCCACACCAACAATATTTTTTTTTCAATCCTTTCAGAGTAGTTAGCTCTTTCTGTTGTGCCACCTTTCTGCATCCGAGGTGCTCCAGAGCTGCTCCAGCATCACTTCTGGGCTAGGCAGAGAACTCTGCTCCCTGACAGTCACCATTGCCATTCTGGTGGCAGAGATCCTATTGGCAGAGATCGTTGTGGCTATGGCCCCCGAGAAAGGGGTTGACACTTCCTCACTCACCGCCCCATGCCCCAGCAACTCAGAAATCCCTATGTTAGTGGTGCTGCCTGACTTCTAAGGTGGGTTTTGGAGGGCTGCATTGGGAGATCCTGATGAAGGATCTCAGCTTTTATTTTGAAGATATTCATACTGAATATGAATACATCCTTGCTGAGAATCTTGTTCCTCTAACCCAGAAAAACCTCTTTGCCTTTTCCTATCAAATTCTGAAAGAGCAGCCCAGCGCTCTACAGCCGTAAGGAGACTGGACTCATGCATTAAAATGCCTGATCTAAGCAAACTAGACTTGCTGAAACACTTGAATTCATAATACTGCTTGCAGGCCTGGCTCACTTATTATATAATCGTGTAGAAGACATTATTTGAGGGGAGGGGAAGAGGAGAAGAGAGTAAGAAAACCAAATTGACATGGATATTCTGGGATCTCAGCAATTCAATAAGGCTCAAAAACTAGGTCGCCCTTCTCTAAGAAAACAGGAGATTAAGGGGCCTTGGTGAGATTTCAGAATTCACTGGAGATGGACAATGTATGTGAGAGTCAATTTAAAAAACAAAACACCCCATTTGGTGGTGTGAACATGTTCCTAGTGAAAATCTTGCCAAGAAAACCCTGTGATAGGTTCGCCTTAGGTTCATGAGTTGAAAATTTCTTGAAGGAACATAACATAATCATAGAATCATAGAATCATAGAACTGTAGAGTTGGAAGAGACCATGAGGGCCATCCAGTCCAACCCCCTGCCATGCAGGAATACACAATCAAAGCATCCCTGACAGATGGCCATCCAGCCTCTGTTTAAAGACCTCCAAGGAAGGAGACCCCACCACGCTCCAAGGGAGTGTGTTCCACTGCCAAACAGCTCTTACTGTCAGAAAGTTCCTCCTAATGTTGAGGTGGAATCTCTGTTCATGGAGCTTGCACCCATTGCTCTGTGTTCTAGTCTCTGGAGCAGCAGAAAACAAGCTTGCTCCATCCTCAATGTGACACCCCTTCAAATACTTAAACAGGGCTATCATATCGCCCCTTAACCATCTTTTTTCCAGGTTAAACATACCCAGCTCCCTAAGTCTTTCCTCATAAGGCATGGTTTCCAGATAGCAACAACAGTCTGAATTGTAGGGGTTTTTTTTAGAGCCAGCATGGTGTAGTATTTTGAGTTTTGGACTACGACTCTGCACACCTGGATTGGAATCCCCATTCAGCCATGGAAACCCACTGGGTGACCTCGGGCAAGTCACTCTCTCAGCCTCAGAGGAAAGCAAAGGCAAAACCCCATCTGAACAAATCTTGCCAAGAAAACCATGTGATAGGTTCGCCTTGGGGTCACCATAAGTTGAAAACGGCTTGAAAGCACACAATAACAACAACATTTTTTCCCCCCTTGGTTTTAAAGACTTGGCTGCCTTGTTTTGCCTTGCATGAGAACCAACCTGGGTGTTTTTACTCAAGGGTAGCATACAGAGTTCTGTAATTGATTTATAAATAAATAAATAAATAACAGCAAAAGATCTTAAAGTTAGCAGAGACAGACAAGCAGGCAGCGCTGGGCCAAGAATTAATGAAGCTGCACATTCAAAGCCAAACCAGGGGCAGATATTTACCTAGATGCAAAGTGAACAGATCACATATTGGAACAGGCCCAGTAGGTAACCATGTAACAACTCTGTCTCATGATGAGGATGACGAACTATATTTATACACCACCTCCCCCAAAACAGGGATTCAAGGCAGCTTACATATTAAAACAAGCACAACCTAGTTAAAGCATATGAAAGAGCAACATGCCTGGTTTGGATTACCAGTCCCATCATACCCCAGCCAGCATGCCCAACAGGAAGATCCCAGGCAGGGACCAAGAGAAGAGCCTCTGGCCCAACATTTGTAGCCAAACAATAAACTAGTTAGCAAAGGGTAATTCTCTGTCAGATTACTTGTGCCATTGTCTCTCAGAACAGAGGTTGCTCTCTCTTCTTCCCCTTCATCCCAGGTGTGCAAAGCTAGGTGGGGGGCTTTTGGGAAGAGCACCATCCCATCAGCCACCAATCAGTGATGGGATGTGCTCCTGGATATGTTCTGGGTGCCCTGGGACACCCGGAGAAGGCAGAGCATGTTCCATTCCCCAGCCTAAGACTTCAATCCAACATCCCCTCAGCATAGTGTAAATATCTGCATGCAGACCTATGCTATGCTGGGCCACATACCCTCCCTCTGGGTCCCCTGAAAAACCCCTGAAGCCACTCTGCATGGCCGTTCTGTGCTTTGCAGTGATCATGCAGGCTTGGAGAAGTGTCTGGCTACCTCCCTAAAACCAGACATGACATGATCATAGCAGTGCTGAGACCTCTGGTGGACTCTGGTGGATCTCAGTACTGATGTAATCATTTCATATTTGACTTTGGGGACATACCCAGACATTTCTCCAAGCCTGCCTGTTTAATGTGAAGCATGGAATGGGCATGCAGGGTGGCTTCAGGGACTTATTGGTAGGTAAGCAAAGAGGTCATAAGCAGGAGGGGGCAGGAGTGCTTTCGGCACTGCAGAGGGAGGAAGGGAATATCCATCTCTGCAGATTCCGAAACAGGACATCCACACATGTAATGGAAACTTATGTTTGCGGATGCCCCTAACAGAATCCTGGTCGGCCCCCCAGCTGCACAGGGTTAGCTGGAATGTCTGGGTGCAACCTCGCAGTGGGGCTAAGAGGATGGAGCTGTGCCTATGAGCACCCCAGCTGCTGCTGTGGACCCAGTGATGTCGTTGTGCAAGGAGGTACAGGATGCCTCCTTCTGCAGCATCCAAAAAACACACAGGCAGATATAACTGGAGGTTATACCAGCACATGTCATCAACTGGATTCTAACCAATGAAATCCTGGACCCTTTCATGCCACACAATTATAGCCCTACGTTTCCCCTCTAACTGCCATGACAACATCCTACAGAATCCTAGGATTTGCAGTTTAGGAAAGAAGTTTTAGAATTCTCAGCAAGAGCTCTAGTGACTTCCCAAACTACAGACCCTTGGATTCCCCAGGATGGAACCATGGTAGTTAAAGTGCAGTCTCAGTGCTATAATTGTTTAGTGTGAAACACAAGTCTCAAGTGGGGGAATGCAATTTTTCAAATGGCCTGGCCCAAATTGTGTAGGGCAGCACTACTCAAAGTGGTAATCCATGGACCAGTGCCAGTTCATAAACCATCAGATGCCTGTCTCTGGAGAGTTTCCAGGAAAGAAACCATTGTAATCAATAAGCAAAAATATGGTACTGGTCCATGGCACATGGGGGGGGGATTGCCATCCCCACACAAAAGATAGCTCAAGAAGCACTAGTGTAAGATTTCTGGGTGGCAGGCTACTCTTACACGACCAGACACCATAAATAAAGCTGAGAGCCCACTGGGAAAGCAGGCCTCAAAATTTTGTGACTAGATAGTTTTTTCTAAACTCAGAGCATGCATAAGTACTCAGCACCCTCAAGCAACAGCCAGGAAGCCAACACCTCCACACAACACATGGAAACTAGATCCAGGTAGTCACTATTTAAATTTCCCAGAACTCTTTGGAACAACACTGTGTCTGTGGTAAAGCAGAGGGGGTGGGAGATATTTAGAATATCAGCTTTCTAACTGCTTACCACTTCTTCCAGGCAAATTGGTGGCAGAAGAAGGAACCAAATAAGGAGACCCACAAGATGGCACTTTGCCAAGGGATTCCCCTCAACCATGCAGCCAGCTCTGTTTTGAATATGCTGACGATCACAGAATTATAGAATTGGAAGATACTCCAAAAAAAGCCATCTAGTCCAACCACCAAAGGAGATATACAGAATGAAAGGAAATACATGTTCATTTATAAAGCTGAAGCGGTCTGTACTTGGCTGGTAGGCAATATTTGTTTATTAATTACATTTATTTCTCCCAGAGAGCTCAAAGGGGCAGGCACTGTCCTCCCCTCCACCTTTCTGTCCTTACAATAATCTTGTGAGGTAGGTTAGAAGCAAGATGACTGACACGAGGTCACCCGGTAACCTTCATGATTAAGTGGGGATTTGAATCAAGGTCTTCCTAGTACTGGTCCTACATTTAACCACTACACCTTGCTTGCTCTCAGTATTTTTCCCCACATTTTCCATAATTTATTTCTATATTTCCCTCCTTTCTCCCAACATGGGATCCAACATAGTTCACAACACAGATTAAAATAAAATACAGCCTCCCTGCCAACCCCCCCCCCACCACAAAAGCCTGTATCTTACATTGCCTACTTAGTTATGAATGCATAACTAAATAAAATCTCCTGGCCTGAATCTCTAAACGTAGGGATTGTCTATACGAGGAGAGGGGACAGACTGCTTTTCTGCCGCCACTGAACATTTTTTTAAAATGTGATATTTCACATTTACAAAAAAAGAGAGAGAAGAGAGAAAATGATCGCCATTGATTGCCTTACCGATCGCTTGCCAAGCTGAAAATCCAACATGGTGCCAGCGGGCACTTGCCCTGTTAGAAAGCCCCACCCCCTGTACTCATCCGGCCAGTTAGCTTGTGCTGCCTCTCCTATGGGAAAGCGCAGAAATGCGAATGCGACTGTCTTAACAAGCGGGAATGCTTGTTAAAAACTCAGAGAGGCTCTTCTGACTTACAGTAGTATTTGGAGTTGTTCACTGCCCCCCTTCCAAATATGACTCATCAATGCAGATTCTCATTAAGAGAGATAAATTTCCCAGTGAATTCTATGAGGATTATTTTGACTGTTTAGACAATCCCATATTCTACCAGGCAGCAGCTTCACCAAGCAGTGGAGGTCTGTTCTGCTGGTGAGTGGGGCACAACACAACAATGTTTCCAGTCCCCTCCTGCTAGTGAGTGGGGCTCTGACAATCTGAAGCAGGACCTGTTCCAATTCCTCATTGCAGCCTCATTCGCTGGCAGGAGGGGGCTTGAAACATCATCCTGTTGTGTTCTAATCACCAGCATAACAGATTTCCATCACTTGGTGAGGTTGCTTGCTGTTACAGTAGATTTGGGGGGGGAGGGGCATTTATGATTGTGGCACTATGGCCATGATCATGATTACATAGTATTACTGACTATGGAGCTGTTATGGATCTGCAATTCTAGATTCTGTAACTGCAATATAGGATGTCAACCAAATATAATACAGGAATGTGGTTTTTTAAGCAGCATTAAATATGTTCTGGTAAAAACAGCACTAATTTAAAACAGTGTGAACGCATTTAAAACAGAACAGTGGCCATAAAGGGACAACTCTCTGCATTAAAAAAAGCTTCTTTGCAAAAACCAGTTAATAATCTTTTAGAGAGACTATCACACTACACTGTGATAGCACTATTATTCCACTTTAACTGCTATGGCTGCCTCCTGTGGTTTTACAGTTTAGAGAGGAGCATTTAGAACTCTCAGCCAGAGAGCTCTTAGGCCTCACTAAACTACAAATCCCAGAATTCCACAGGAGGCAGCCAGAGCAGTTGAAGCAGAATAATAGCACTATAACAGTATAGTGTGATAAAGTCCTTAGAGAGGACCAACTTAGCTTCCTGGGGGGGGGGGTTCCACATTCTGGAAGCAGCCATTAAGAAGGTCCTTGATGCTCAACCTCTGGTTCATTTATGGCCAATTCATGAATCACTGCAGTGAGGGAAAGGATCTATGAGAAAGCAGCCCTCCTCCTTCTAGTGACAGCAGCAATTCGTGACTGTGGAAAATGAATGTCTTTTTTCTTCCTGTGGCACATCCTATCTTCCTATGAATCCAGAGAACATACAGAAGTTTGCTTCCCCCACACCTATGTCAATCCTTTCTGAGCTCTCAGCAAAGGGCATAAACATGGTCAGCAGCAGACAGCTGCATTTCCTCCCTCACTGGCTGGCACAGAACTGAGCTGGCCTTTCTTGACTGCCTGCTGATAGAATAAACAGACGGCTGTGGACTGTTCAGGGCAAAAGCAGCAGCTGGACCTATGCTGGCAGCCATGGATGGGGGATTCAGTGTGCTTGCACAAGCAATCCCTTTGGAAGCATGGCAGTAGAAGAGATACCAGTGAGAAGCATGAGCCTTCTGAGCAACTCCTGCAGCTGTTAAGAATCACCCAAAAGGAATGAGGAAAAGTGCTAAAGAAGTTAAGAATCAGGAACCTTTCACTTCTGAAATGTATTGTAACATTCCAAACCCTGATTCAGAATGGAGGAGAAACTGGTTTTGGCTTCAACTACATTTTCCCCCCAGTTCACACCTCCCTGAATGCAACTTGCAATCAGAAATCCACAAATTTGTGAGTTTAAGATCCAGATTAAGCACCCGCCCCCATGATACCTTCTATAAAACCTATACATTTGAAGAACGGACAGGGGAAAAATGCACACATTTGAAAAGTGCTGATGAATATGTTTTAGTCATTGGTGAGGGACTATGGAAGGCTGGGGGGGGGGAATTAGCTCCCCAAAATACTTGGGAGGGCCTCAATTCCATTGCACCCACTCTTGCAAAGCAAAATCAATTTTTTGTTCCCATTAATGCCCTCTAATGTCTTCTAGGGAACATGGGGGCATTCTAACCATGTTTTGGAATCTTTCTGGGCCATCTGAGGCTTGGGAAAGACCTTTTTTAACAACAGGAAGTAAGCAAAAGTCACTTCCTGATCATTTCCTATTTTTTTTTAAAAAAGGCCTCTCCTGGGTCTAAACTGGCCAGAGAGGGGATGGTGGCAATCCCCACCATACCTCCTTGAGCAGTGGTGTCCAACCTGTGGCCCTCCAAGTGTTTCAGACTCCCACTCCCAGAAGCCTGAGCCAGCTGGTCCAATGATCAGGAATTCTGGGAGCTGTAGTCCAAAACACCTGGAGGGCCACAGGTTGGAGACCACTGTCCTAGAGGATATTTGGGGCAAAAAGCTTTTATTTTTTTTAATTTTTTTTACTGGTGGGGGGCCCTGGGGTCACATGAACAGCCTTAGAGGGCTGCCAGCACCCCACAGGCTACACTGTGTCCACCTCTGCTTTGGTTGGTGGGAGAAAAATACATATATTTCATACATGTCTTTGCCTGGTGTGTCTTAAAGCACCAGAACTGAGCCTAATATATATTAGAGTCTAAGACTTTGAGAGAAAAGTGGGGGGGTTATACTTCAATAAGTGTCAGTGGGTGGCTCTCCCTATGTCATTGGAATAGTGGATCTGCTTCAGGTTTTGAACTTTAAATAAGGGCACTATCCAAGCTGTTGAACCTATTTGGGGGGATAGGGTTCAGCACTTTGGATATCTTCTTTAAAATTCAGCTTAAACCCTAAAACGGATTCATGGCCCCATGACATGGAAGCCACCAGCTGCAACTGCTTATAATGTTTAAAGTAAATCAGTAGTGCTAGTCCCAAAAGAAAAGCAAAAACGACCATTGAGGTTTTCAAGATAGCACTCAAATAATCATTTGTTATTACCACTTTGGTGCCTTCAAGTACCATGTGCTATTGCTCGAGGAGCAATTCATTAATTAAGCCTTACAGCAGCCCAGTTGGACATCGTCTTCCAGCACGGAAATTGCAAAGTTAAGCAAGACACTAATGCCAGCAGTGAGAAGATGAGAGAAAATTGGTTCTTATTTCGTTGCTGTAAACCTAAGTCCTTTCAAAATTAAAGAGGAAAAACTGTGTATGCACAACTATGCACACAGAAAAAGTATAAGGACCACCTGCAAATTCTGCCTTACCACTGTAAGGTCAGAGAATGTTCACAAAAATTACAGCTTCTTTGGGATGGTAAAATACGTACTGTATTACCTACAAAGGAAGATCTTGGAAAAATTACTTTTATGGACTACAACTTCCAGCATCATCCCCAGAGGCCATGGAGACTGGGGACTTCTTAGAGCTATCATTCAAAACAGTAACTTTTTCAAACTCTGCAACAGAGGTAACTGTTTCAAGAGGAATGAAAAGTCAGTTTAGCTATATGAGTATCTCACATGAGACCTAGGGAACAGATGATGCCTGAATCGAAAGGTGGGAAGGAAAGAAAAGGAGGAGGAACATGAGAAATTGTCACATGGGCCTAGGGACACAAAGATCTGTGCACACAAGGAAGGAAACATGGAAGTAGGAGGAAAAAGATGGTAGAGAGAATATAATTAAGCTCCTTGGGACAGGAAGTATTGGAAGCAATTTGTGTGAAGATGGAGGAAGGGTTGGAATGTACACATTAGTTCAAAACAACCAGCTAAGTATTTGGCTACAGTTCTCTAGCACTTAATACTATACGGGGAATAATGTTTCCTTTTCACTTTTAGAGGACTCATAACTAGGAAGCTCTGCAAGAATATTTTCCAGGGTTTGTCCTGGGAAAACTCCTTGAATCCACTTAATGTGGTCTTACATCAAAATACAAAATCCACAACAGGGTGATCTCTTTATTGGCCAACCAAAATGCAGAAAATGCATCATGCAGCTTTCAAAGCTTTACTGGCTTCTTCATCAGGCAAAGATGTTAAAAATCATATGGGATGGAGAGGTAAAGATATTAGAGTCACTGGCTCTTGAAGGCTTTTCCCTTGAAGTTTCTGTTGCTAATGGAGTTGAAATTCCATTATTTGTCGTTCATTGCCCTGTGTCCCTGGTCCTCACATGGTCAAGATAGAGTGGCCTCTGCCTGTGCTGAAATCCCTCAGTACCATCTTAACTAACAGCAGATCAACATCTGAGGCAGAATGTAGGCCTGTGTCTCTAAGATCTTCATCATAAAACATTCAACTTCTGAAGTTCACTCTCATTTCCATTGTGTAACACCATCTGGAAACAGAGTGGTGGCTGGAGTCATGGCTTGTCCACAACATCACACAAACCATGGTTAGAGCAAGCTATGATTTACAAAGCCACTTCAAACAATTGTTTTCCAAATCTGATTTGCTGTTCAGTTTAAATTCACCATTTGACAATTCAGCTTACTTGTCAAACCGTAGTTAGTTTTCCTTAGCTCTGGTTCATCCTGATGTCTGACCTGAGCCACAACAGATCCAAAAAATTTTTAAAGTTTAGTTTAAGTTTAGAAAATCGTAATAAACAGGATGGGTAGGCATTAAGAGAAAGCTGTAAATGGATGAAAGCTGTTTGACAGTGGAATGCACTGCCTTGGAGTATGGTGGAGTCTCCTTTGGAGGTTTTTAAACAGAAGCTGGATGGCCATCTGTTGGGAATGCTTTGATTGGGTATTCCTGCATGGCAGGCAGTTGGACTAGATGGCCCTTGTGGTCTCTTCCAGCTTTGTGATTCTATGATTCTTTGACCAAGAGAGTGAGCAGATACAGACAGAAACACCTATTTAATGATGTAGAAAATCCAATAGGAATATTCCTAACTCCCAGTAATTTATTGTGTTGATGGAGAGATGATAGTTTGGTGACCTCTCTGAAGGGTCTCTTAACCTGGTGAAAAGGGCTGTGGGTTTCTCTGAGAACTAAGATGGTTTTAGTCATGTAAGCAGTGACTATACACACAAGGCAATCTGTATTAATCTTTCTGTCTGGCTGCATCATTTCCACTTACAGCTTTTCTACAGCATATTCAGCATGCGTCAACAGATGGCCCGGCTTTGTAAAAACAAGCCAGCAGCAGAAAAGAAAAGAGAGAGTGGAGATTTCCTTCTCCTTTGCCCTCTCCAGAAGAAAAATGCAGCGTCCATCTGGAGTTGCCACATTTTCCCTGATCAAGGCTCCTGTGCCTTCAAGAGTTGTGGCTCCTGTGCCTTCAAGAGCCAGCAAACAATAAAATTCATCTAAGACAGCAAACCATACAATTTAACTTGTTCCAATGCAATGATTTAGGGCATTGTCAAGTCTTGATTTCTTGTCTGTCATTTAATTGGTGAAGGCATGTAGGTGCAAAAAAAAAAGTTTAAACTCTAGATAGAGTAGGCGAAATTGGCAATGTCTCCCTTACCCTCTTTGGAAACAAAGCTTACATAATGTAATTTCAAATCCATTTTTCGCTATTTTGCATTGCTTTTTTGTTTCCAATCTGTACTTTTGTCAAGGTCATATCACTCTGTAATTAAAATCTCTGCCCAACCATGAGATCTAGAAACTTACTTAAAAAGAGATGTCAGAGTTTTCCAGACACGAACAAGCTCTTGTTGAAATGTTACAATAGTGCACATGTGGGCCACTAAGTTCAGTGCTTTCCTTAGCCATCAGTCTACACATTATTAGGAACATTCATGCTGATTATGACAATGACGATACTAATAGATGACAGATAATGTGTAGCAGTGCCTTCAACCTATGGAGCCCTTCATCAAATTAAAAGATCCTGCTCAGCATCTTTAGTCTGCCTTCTTTCAAATCAAGCTGGTTACATATTTAAAGAAAAATGTTAAAATAAAAAGATATGGCAACAAAATCAAGGTCTAATCAGGAGGTTTAGAAACATGTAACTTAACAATGGACTGGGCTGGTTGTTCCACTGAATGTGTCTGCTGTGCCTTGTGCCAGTGTCATGCACTTGCATTCCCAGATGCAGTGACCAGCAGTTTCAGAGTTAAACAGAAAATGGCACAGAAATCCAAGAAGCATATCATACAAGGTTGTTGCTTAGAATTGAAACTTAGAGGGCAGACAGTATACTAAAAGCCTACTTCAATCTATGAAATCTGGAGGGCTACAATACTCTTGGTTATCCATCAACCACTGATCCCTTCTTCTCAGACGATCATCCATCCCCTTTCCCTCTTTTCCCTAAACCTCTTCTGCAGCTGCCAGCTTATCTCACCATTCCCACAGTGACCATATACTCCCCTTTCCACCTGGTTGCTACAAAACACTCCTTAACAAGTACAAAGAAATGAAAACACAATTAACATCAAGGTTACAGCAAGGTTACAGAACAACACAAAAAATGGCAGGAACACGCAACGTCAGGGACCGATCCTGACAGCCAGCCTTCTTCTTCTATGCTAACCCAGCTGGGTTCGCACAAGCTAGTAACCTTACTGATACCTCCAGCCCCACTTCATCCTTCACCTCTGTCCTTCCACTCCTCTTCTCAGTCTCTACTATGGATTTTTCTCTCTCACCATCCCTGCAGGTCTAGAATTTGTCAAACAGGACACACAAAGAGGGAGGAGAGAGGAAATTGCAGTACATCCCCTTAAGAACTGATGGTCCCACTCCACATACACAGAGCCAGTCCTACCATTTGGTAGACAGAGGCAACTGTCTCAGGTAGCAGATGTTTGGAAGGTTAGCAGTAGCCCATGGCTCTTCTCTCCTGGAAAAACAGAGCTTGCCCAAAGTTCTCGGAATTAGCCTACTGCCTCAGGTGCAACAGAGAATATTATCTGCCACCAGAAATAAATGTAGAATTCAACTGCCAAGTCAGTTTTGCATCTGTTTGGTAAATAAGAAGGGAGCACAACTTTGTCCTTTGCCCCAGGAAGCAAACTGCTTTGGTACTGGCTCTGTGTGCAGGCTCTCTAATTGAGAACAGATTGTCAATCTAATAAAAGGCTCTGTGTGGTCACACATACAGAACATATACATCAAGTTGGGCAAAGTGCAGTCCTGGGGCCACACGTGGCCCCTCCAAATTATTTTTGAAGCCAATGACCCATCCAGACTCCTTGGATCACCTGGTTTTCTGCCTAAGGAGTTGAAGAACAGAAACAAGTAGCAAAATTGGCTGCTGACACACTGCAGAAATAATGCAGTTTGACAACTGCTTTAACTGTCATGGCACAATGCTATCAGATTCTGGGATTTGTAGTTTTGTAAGATATTTGTCCTTCTTTGTCAGAGAACTCTGGTGCCATAACAAACTACAAATTGCAGGATTCCAAAGGATGGAGCCATGATACTAGTTAAAACAGTGTCAGACTACATTATTTCTGCAGTGTGTCAGCAGCCATCAGCTGCCTCTCCCTAAGATGCCTCCAGGAGTGAAAATTTATCTTTCAAACAGGTTTGTAGGCCCCCCCCATTAATATTTTTGGCAGTTTGTGCATCCCTATCGGGTCCCAGGAGCAAAAATCTGGCCTCTAGACTCACTGTGGTTGCCTACCTCAGTTGTACACATACAATTTGTAGACGTGTTGATGCATCTACAGACACAGCCTGGAAAAAGCACTTTTGGGAATATAACAGCCATAATCCCTAGTGGGGTGTGCCTACAGCCGTGCTGGTTGGGGAAATCTAGGAATTGTAGTTCAAAAAATTAATAGCTCTGAGCTCTGTTCACAGGGGTGTCAAGGACAGGTGCTCATCCCACCCTCTATATGTGTCTGTTGGAAGAGATGAAATTGAGCCAACAGTGTGATGCGGCAGCTAAAAAGGCCAATGCGATTTTGGGCTGTATCAATAGAAGTATAGTGTCTAGATCAAGGGAAGTAATAGTGCCACTCTATTCTGCCTTGGTCAGACCTCACTTGGAATACTGTGTCCAGTTCTGGGCGCCACAATTCAAAAAGGATATTGACAAATTGGAGCGTGTCCAGAGAAGGGCAACTAAAATGGTGAAAGGTCTGGAAACGATACCTTATGAGGAGAGACTTAGGGAGCTGGGTATGTTTAGCCTGGAAAAAAGACGGTTAAGAGGCGAAATGATCGCCCTGTTTAAGTATTTGAAGGGATGTCACGCTGAGGATGGAGCAGGCTTGTTTTCTGCTGCTCCAGAGACTGGAACACGGAGCAATGGATGCAAGCTCCAGGAACAGAGATTCCACCTCAACATGAGGAGGAACTTTTTGACAGTAAGAGCTGTTCGGCAGTGGAACACACTCCCTTGGAGCGTGGTGGGGTCTCCTTCCTTGGAGGTCTTTAAACAGAGGCTGGATGGCCATCTGTCGGGGATGCTTTGATCAAGATTTCCTACATGGCAAGGGGTTGGACTGGACGGCCCTCGTGGTCTCTTCCAACTCTGCAATTCTATGATTCTATGATTCTTTAAAATAATCTGCTAGACAGATCTGTACAGAGACCTCGTGAGTTCTACCCTCCTGTGAGGGCTCCGCATCCTGGAAGCTCTGAACAAATGTCATAATGGAACGAAACTGACTTGTTCCAAGGTCAATGCAGGAGGAAGGAGGAAAAACAATGAGCAGTCCTGTCGCAAGCCACTAGGCTATCCTTCCTCACATTCTCATAGAGGGCTCGTAGTAGAAGCCAGGTTTATTGGAAACAGATGAAAAGCTCTTTTGTTGTTGATTTGGATCCTAGGCATCTCATCTAGGTACAGTGGAACTGTGCATTTACAAACACACAGGGCACACAGGGGCTATAACTCAGCAACAGAACTCATGCCTTGCATGCAGAAGTTGCCATGTTCAATCTGCAGCATCTCCAATTAAAGGAACTGCAAAACTTGAAGTGTTCTCAAATTTGTCATCTAGTCATACCCAGGGGTATAGTGGCACCAGGGCACAGACTGGACTCAAGACTACAGGAAAAAAGATTCCATCTAAACATTAGGAAGAACTTTCTGATGGTAAGAGAAATCAGCAGTGGAATGTACTGCTTTGGAGTGTGGTGAAGTCTCCATCTTTGGAGGTTTTTAAACAGAGGCTGGATGGCCATCGGTCAGGAATGCTTTGATTGTGTATTCCTGTAGGACAGGGGGTTGGACTAGATGACCCTTGTGGTCTCTTCCAACTCTATGATTCTACGACATCATCTGACGGCCTTCTTAGGCTCCCCTTTCCTGTCTGAGTTCAGTTACAATCCACACAGGAGCTCAAAAGGGGAATACTTTTCCCCACAGCAATAATGCATTGTTATGAGCTTTCTCTGTCATTGTATTGTATTTTGCAGTGACTTGATTCTGAGTGGGCAAGATCCATTAGATTTACAAAAGCCCTGCTCCTGGTAGAGAGTTGCCTGCATTTCTGGACTCTCCTTGCGATGTTACACTTCAAGATTTGCAACTCCACCACCAGACCAACCCCTGCTGATCCGAGAGCAATTCAGGAAAGGATTCATAGAAACTGGAAAGGGTTCAGGAAAACTGGCATCAACTTCTTGGGAGGCCTGCTCCGGAGAGAAGGGGCCCAAAATGCATAAGTAAGGATATGATCAGGATGTGAGAGCAGAGAGACGTGAAGGGATAAAGATCTGGGAATAGGCACAGCCTCTGGGAGGAGCCTGGTTTATAAAAGTTCATATATTTTAATCATCATTTCCCTTTGGAAGTTTGACTGCCTTCTATAAAGAAGAAGGGCATTCTGGGTAGTTGCCCCAGTCATGTACAACAAATGCCATTAAGAAATCAGAGCTTATTTTTTTTCTAATACAAATCCCCCAATGAGCATGACCACAAATGCCTTTTTTTGCAGTTACTTTTCAGGACTACAACTGCACAAAATTTTCCAGTGAACATGACCACTTCTTGCAGAACTTGGGGAAGTTACTTTTTTGGCCTACAACTCCCAGAATCCTCCACCCAGCCATGCTAGCTGGAGGATTGTGGGAGTTGTAGGCCAAAAAGCAGCTTTATTTATCACCATCTCTGCAAGAAATGCATCTGTCTGTCCTCTTTTGTATATACTGTACATAAAGAACATATATGTGTTTTGATATGTATGTAAAGCATATTTGTTTAAGAAGATCTTTGGATATGGGGAAATGAGCACATATCTCCAGATGGCTTAAGCTGTTGTAGAATTTTTTTCTGATGTGTCTTAAATACTGTATCTGTTTTATTAATGGTGTAAATAAAAAATAAATAAAGGGAACAGTGCAAGTATTTCCCAAAAGAAGAAAAAGGAAAACAAAGCCACAGTATTTTAATGATCTTTAAAAAGTTGATCTAAAAGCGGTTAGATAGGACTAAATGCAATGAGGCAGAATCTCAGCTCCTGCTGCCAAACCTGCTGTAGATTACTAGCATCTCTCAAGGCTTACCCCTCCAGCATATTTTTCAGAAGTACTTTCCTGCTGTAAGCTATTTATTCTAGACTTCACACCCCTGAGACATAACTAAGCCAGAACATTTGCAGTTCCTCCATGGATTATTGAGTCTATCATGCAGCCTTGCACTGAAAGGCTTTAACCCAAAGCACCATAACATGATTATTTATGACTAACATCAAAACATTTACTTGATGGAATAGGCAATGAACTGGTCCTCCCTTGCACCTGCTCTCAACAAAAGGAATTCCTTTTTAAAGAAGGAAGAGCCTGGATTCAAAGGAGACTCAAAGAAAGCTTTCGTGTACCAGGCAGTCCCAAATCAGAGACCTTTGGGAAACAGTAAGAGCAATAGCATTGATACTTATATACCACATATCAGTGCAGTAGCACTCCCTAAGCAGTTTACAATGTTGTGGGTTTTTTTAGTTAATTCCCCCAACAAGCTGGGTACTCATTTTACCGATCTAGGGAAGGATGGAAGGCTGAATCAACCTTGGAGCCCTCTGGGATCGAACGTAGTGGCTTGCAGTACTGGCACTGTGCCACCAGGGACAGGGAATATATCAACTACCATCTACAGCAAGGGATTTTAAATTGTGCATTGAATGTTTTAAAATGTCTTGGTCTTGTTCTTTTAAACTGATATATGTTTTAACTGATATGTGTTTTTTAACTAATATTACGTTTATATGTTAATTTATTGATCCATAGGGAGAGGTGGGTAAGAAATAAATATCATCATCATCATTATTTATCCAAACGTTCTTGATTAAACAGGGTTTTTAAACACATGTGGCTCTCAAGACCCCAGTCTGCAGCCCATGAATGCTACCAGCCCATAGATGCTCCACTTTTTTTAAAATGTGATTTTTGGGATCATGTGGGTCAAACTGACTGTGATTAGAGATGTGAAGGCCCAGAAAAAAACCAGAAAAAATCAGGAAAAAAAAGTTTTCCCCTGTTTTTTCACCGAAGCCTTTTTTGTTTGTTTCTGAAAATTGAAAAAAAGGAAGAAAATCGACTATGGAATGTTTTATTTTAGCATGATGAATAAAATCTTTAAGACAACAAAATCTTCAATATACCAACTGTGATAATTTTATGCCAAATCAAACTGTACATAGTCATTTTTTATGTTCCTAAAGTAACAGAGTGACTTTCAATCTTTAAAAAATGCCAATGTTGCATTTTATTTTTCTAAAAATTCTCATTTTTTTCTTTCAAAATTTCCAGAAATTTTACATCTCTAACTGTCATACAAGTTAAGTCTCCCTTTTCCAGAATTCCAAAATCTGAAATATTCGAAAATTGTCCACATCGGTGGTTGAGATAGTGATACCTTTGCTTTCTGATGGTTCAATGTACACAAACTTTGTTTAATGCACAAAATTATTAAAAATATTGCGCATAAAATTACCTTCTATGTGTATAAAGCAACAGCTGCATAGCTGTTTGGGCTGGAAGTCAACCTGAAGAAAACGGAAGTTCTTTACCAGCCTGCACCACAGAATGAACACCACTATCCCCACATTGCCGTAGGCAAATCTGTGCTCACGTCCGTTCAGCAGTTCGCCTACCTGGGAAGCATCATCTCCTCAGATGCCAAGATTGACAAAGAGCTCAATCACAGATTAGCAAAGGCACATAGCACATTTGGAAGACTTTACAAAAGAGTCTGGAGTAATAAACACCTGAGGCAAAGCACAAAATCAGTGTGTATAGAGCCACTGTACTGTCTATCCTCCTTTATGGATCTGAAACATGGGTCACCTATTGCCACCACTTACGACTCCTTGAACGCTTTCATCAGCGCTGTCTACGCACAATCCTAAATATACACTGGACTGACTATGTGATGAATTTTGCTGTCCTTGAGCAAGCAGGGATCACCAGCATTGAGGCCATAATATTGAGAACACAGCTGTGCTGGGCAGGGCACGTTTCTAGGATGGAAGACCATCGCCTCCCAAAAATAGTACTCTACGGTGAACTCGCCACGGGTCAGTGTAAGAGGGGCGCTCCAAAAAAGTGATACAAGGACTCCCTGAAACAACATCTCAGGCTCGGCCAAATTGATCACCAACAATGGTCCGCCCTGGTCTCACATCGGGAGGCATGGAGACACACTATCCAAAATGCTGCAGCCTTATTTGAGAATTCATGCTGAACAAGTCTTGAAGAGAAACGACAACGCAGAAAGAATCCCAACCCAGAAACATCACCCAAGGAGACCTTCTGCTGTGCTTTCTGCAACTGGACTTGTTTATCTCGGATTGGCCTTTTTAGTCATCAGCGCACTTGCAGAAAGTGCGGGATGAGTCCTTCCTGAATCTTCGTTTGTGAAGAAAAGCCAGAGAGAGAGAGAGAGAGAGAGAGAGAGAGAGGGTATATGAAACATAAATGAATTTCGTGGCTAGACTTGGGTCCCATCTATAAGATATCTCATTATGTATATGCAAGTATTCCAAAATCAGAAATACAGGTCAACCCCCGTATCCACGAGTTCGGTACCTATGAATATCAATTGGCTATATTTATTTTGTATTTTCTTTCTTATTCTCTTTCAACACCAAAAGCCCAAGACTACCCGGAAAATTGCCAAAAAAATGTGGAGACAAATGGACACTGCTGCGAATTGATGTTACTGTGCACCAATCTACATTTTATTGCCTTGTATAAACAAGCCTTAAGTTATCTCAGTCCACAAACCACTTTAGTCCTAGGGTAGCACTCTAACCACTTACAACACATTGGCTCTCAGCATACAAACATATACATACATTCTTGAAAAATGCCTTCAGTTATAAAGACTAACACATATTAGCTAACACACATTGGAAAGAAACTGTTTAATGCAGTGTAGATGTGTAAATAGCTATTGCTTAAAACAATTTGTAAGCGCTCTGATAGCCTTGTGGCTGAAGACCGGGGTATAACTAACTAACTAACTAAAATAAATAAATAAATAAATAAAATACAAGGTACATGGGGGTTGGGGGGAGGTTTATATGTATGTGTGTGTGTGTGTGTGTGTGTGTGTATATATATATATATATATATAGTAGAACCATTGGGCGTAAAATGTCCACTTAGCCCTGGATATGTATTCTACTCATCTTCCTGTCCCTATTTGGGCACAGATCCAAGTCATCCTGTGATCAACAGTCTGGCTCAGGTCTTGCAAACTCAGTGCCTTGGCTTCCTTGATTGAGCATTAGCTTAATTGGGTTAGCTTTTTTTGCTACTCTATCTAAACTTCAGATGCTGTTGGACAGCAATTCCCAGCAACACTAACCACAGCACAGCCCATGGTGAGGGATGATGGAAGCTGAAGTCCAACAGCTGGAGTGCCACATGATTCCTTTGGCTAATCTAAATGCTGGCAAACTGGTTTTTAAAACTATAAAAAAACCAGAGAGCTTGGGAAAATTACAACTCCAACTCCCAGAATTTTTAAGAGCTGTAGTTTAGAAAAGGGATTCTGGGAACTGTAGTTCAAAAAAAGTAACTTTCCAAAACTCTGCAGCAGAGACAGAGTCATATGGAAAGACTGACCAAGACCTAGCACAAAAAGCAAATATTATAGGGACAATTCAAATCCAGCTCTGCAGTTCACAAAACACTCATGGAGTTAATGGCACATATGGATCCTTGTCCCCATTGCCACTGGTACCAACAAGACCAAACCAGTTTAACTTTTCCACTTTATCCATCATATGGTTTGCAGCTTAAAACACCTGGCATGGTTGAGTCCCTCCATATACAAGCACCCTTCCAGAGCCCTGTTCTTCTTTGCCTGTTTCTATCACACTTTCCTATGCAAAGCAGTAAGACAGGGTTGGGTGAAGTGTGGCCAAGGGGTGCTGAGACCCTCAAATCCCTTTTCCCACTCCCACCCCTAATCTAACCAAAACAGGCAGAACTGCATCCACTGGAAGCCTTTTAAATATGTTGCACTCCCACCATGATTAACAATTAAAAAAATCCAACAACACTATTTTTCAAAACCAGAAGTGGACTTTATTTTTCTTTAATTTTTGGCACCACCACCACCCTGCCAAAATTTGTCCCCTGAACCACCAAAGTTGCCTACCACTGCACTAAGGAATCATGGCTGTATTCATAGCACAAAACAAATGCAAAAGGTTTGCAAGGAGTACATAGGAGAAACACAAGAAAGAGTAACAGTGCTTGGAAGCACCTCAGATTCTAGCCTAAGAGGCAATACTGATCACAAAGGACCAAAACCAAGCAGTACATTCCTTGCAAAGCAATAAAACAGCTCAATCAACTTATGGCAGGGGCATTAGTGTGTTATTCTACATCCAGAGAGTCTAACTCTAATCCCACAAATTGGGAAAGTTGTTTTTTAGACTCTACACATATGAATGTGTCTTCAAGTTGCCTGCTGATTTAGGGCAACCCCATGAATGTCATAGTTTTCTTAAGCAAGGAATATTCAGCAGTACAGCACCTGGTACACCTTGGTGATTCCACCATCCAAGTACTAACCAAGCCTGACCCTGCAAAGCTTCCAAGATCATACGGAATCTGGTGTCTTTTTTGGACTATAGCTCTCTAAATCTCTGCAGCCAGCTGGAAAATAATTCTTCAGAGATCATAGAATCATAGAATTGTAGAGTTGGAAGAGATCACGAGGGCCACCCAGTCCAACCCCCTGCCATGCAGGAATACACAATCAAAGCATCCCTGACAGATGGCCATCCAGCCTGTTTAAAGACCTCCAAGGAAGGAGACCCCACCACGCTCTGAGGGAGTGTGTTCCACTGCAGAACAGCTCTTACTGTCAGAAAGTTCCTTCTCATGTTGAGGTGGAATCTCTGTTCCTGGAGCTTGCATCCATTGCTCCGTGTTCTAGTCTCTGGAGCAACAGAAAACAAGCTTGCTCCATCCTGAATGTGACACCCCTTCAAATACTTAAACAGGGCTATCATATCGCCTCTTAACCATCTTTTTTCCAGGCTAAACATACCCAGCTCCCTAAGTCTTTCCTCATAAGGCATGGTTTCCAGACCTTTCACCATTTTAGTCGTCCTCCTCTGGACATGCTCCAATTTGTCAATATCCTTTTTGAACTGTGGTGCCCAGAACTGGACACAGTATTCTAGGTGAGGTCTGACCAAGGCAGAATAGAGCGGCACTATTACTTCCCTTGATCTAGACACTATACTTCTATTATGCAGCTTCTTGTTGATGCAGCTTCACTATACTTCTTATTGATGCAGCTTCTAAGAGATTTTAGAGTAGATGGCGTGGTTCACATGTTAAAGGTCCCAAGTTCAACCCCTGGCACTGAAAGACCCATTTCTGAAACTATGGAGAGCTGTTGCAATGACATTCTTAGAAATATTTCTTTTTGGAGTATATACTCAAGAATTCTTAGCCACCTGGCCACAGGGCATACTAGTTGGGAGATTCTGGGAGCTATCATCCAAAAATATAATAAATTTTAAAACACCCTGTAATTTTCTCAGTCTCTGCTGATCCTCATCTAGTTGACAAACACACAGAGTGGGTGTTGGAAGGCAAAGGACTGGCCTAATGTGGAAGGGAATCTCACCTATATTTTAAGCCTAAAATATTAACTATTAAATAAAATATTAAATGCTACCAGGTTAATCATCTCTTCAAGATTTATTTTCTACTATCTTAAAGCCATGAGTATCAACCTGTCAGATTTATTTGGTACATTCTTTCTTACTTTCTTTCAACACTGAAAAGCCCAACAGTATCAGGAAAATTGAGATGAAAAATTCAAAATCAGAATTTTTCTTTTTGCGAGCAAATTAAAGACCACTATGTGGATTAGCAGCAAACTCAAAGAAGATCCTGGTAGGGGGATTTGATGTTCCAAAACAGCAAACTCCTGCAGTGATTCTTCTTTTGCAGTTTTTAAGACAACTACAAGTGCTGTGGGGGGGGGGGGGACAACTGGAGGCTTATGCATTCTGGGGTACTATTCCCTCCACACCTGGCAGCTGCACTTCTAATCCCACAGATGTGTTGATACCAGCTGCAGTTACACAAGGGGGAATGGAGAAGTCCACAGCACATGCTCGGACAATCTCTTGCTGAAAGGTTGCAGCCATTTACCCTACAAAGTCCCAATCTAATCACACACATACACCACAATTCATCCACCAAAATTTTTCCTGGGTCAAAGCCCTGGATCAAAGCAGTCCCACATGCCACAAATATGTGTTGATTTCACCATACCAAGGAGGGTGTGTGTGTGTGTGCGTGAACATACACTGCCACAGCGCTAGGCTTAAGTTGGGATCTTACAGGTTCAAACGGGGGTGTTTCATTTCTCAGCACTCTTCCATCAGATGCTTAGCCCTACATGCCCAAGGCTGGAGAGTCAAAAGAGTGCCCCCTCGCCCCACTCACAAATGACGCTCAGCAGGCTTGATGGGATGGAGCATGGCCTCAACCAAGGTAGAACACACTACATCTACCTTGCAAACCATACTCCTCCTTGTCAAGTCAAATGGGGGGAAATTTAAAGGTTTCAGGAGTGTCCCAAGGAGGGCGACCCCCCAAAAAAACGAATTGTGGGCCATATGTGGCCAATGGGCTGCACTTTTGCCCATTCCTGGTCTAAGCAGTATCCCTTGTGCTCCTGCATGTTGAGAGGGGTGTAGGGGGTTAGGTGGACTGTGTCCCCCCACTGCCCAAACTGTATTACCCATACCTTGCTCTAACCTTCCCAAGTGTGGACCCTGAAAGAGGGGAAGCAAGAGGGGCTGGAGTCCATCCTGAAATGACCTGGCAAAATTGGACTACTGATCAGAAGCATCCTAGATAACCAAACACTAAGAAATCATAAGACAGCTACTGTATGTGCCTTCAAGTCACCTGACTTATGGTGACCCCATGGATTCCATAGGGTTTTCTTAGGCAAGGAATCCTCAGAGGTGGTTTTGCCACTTCCGTCCTCTGAAATAGAGCTTACAGTACCTGGTATACATTGGTTGTCTCCCATCGACATCCTAACCAGGGCTGACCCTGCTTAGCTTCCAAGAACAGACAGCATTTGGCATCTTTAGGGTATTATGCACACTGACTTGGGAGTCAATAAACTATATCAAACAATGGAGTATCCTTCTAAATACACAGTGCGCTGGTAGGAGGCTTCCTCTTTGAGCATCTAAATGATAACGGAGAGGAAAAAATTATTTCCCCTTCCTCTACAAGTAGGCAAAATTAGTAACAAGCTGCCCAATGCTGAAACCCCCAATCTTAAAAACAATTTCATGGTCCATGTTTCCAAGCCTCCTTTTACACCTGCAAGCCAAGGAGAGGCAAGCATGCCTAGCCAGGACCTTGAACAAAAATGAACAGACAGGGGGAGGGAGAATTTGGACCTGCGCTGCTTCTCCCCTGGCCCACTGCAGGAAACCAAAGGTACCATCTCCATCCTAAACAGAGAGACCTTGGAGAGTCTAGAAACAAAAACAAAAACAAAACCAGAGCACAGGAACCAACAACATATATAGAAACAGTATAATACTAAAAAAATGACAAAACTAGTTCTTAAATTAACTCAAAGTATGACAATGGTTAAAAAAAAAGTTCCCAACAGCACAAAGAACTAAAAGTAAATGGATGCAAGTTCTGAATTTCTATAATTACTGCAGAATCCTGAATCCTCTCTGCTTCACAAGACTTCCAAAAAGACCTCCAAGATTCTTAAAGAAGTCCACAATTAGGTGAGAAAGTTCTCAAACACAGCAAAAGACAGCATTTCTGGTCATTTCTTCATATATATTTTTTTACTTGTCTTCAGTCCTCAATGACTGCAGTAACTGAGAAATACATAGGTAGAATCACAGAATCATAAAGCTAGTCCAACCCCATCCTGCCATGCAGGAATACACAACAACTAAAGCACTCCAGACTCAAGCCACCCAAGCCTCTGTATAAAACCCTCTAAAGGAGAACAGAAAACCCATTACATTTTATCAAATGTATAAGGGCCATAATTATTTTTATCCCGTTTAACAAATGCAAACCTACCCATAAGGTTGCATGCACACAGGCAACCTCTGCATAGGAATATTGTATTCTCCTACTGGAGCTCCTGGTATGGAATGTCTTCTGAATAATAGTGAATTTTGCTCTGTTCCCAACATGTTCCTATGCCCTAATGAGGTGGGTTGGGGTGGTTCTGGTCTGACCTTGGAGAGGAGTCTGCCTCCCTCCACCCCTCCCCCAAGAATCATCATCATCATCATCATCATCATCCATCACCACCACCCATCCCTCCCAAATGGGACCCCCATCTCCCCTCCCTAACAAGCCCTTACCCCTGCAGGAGCCGGTGAAGAGGACCACCACCAGCAGCAGCAGCGCGGAGCGCATGGCGGGGGCCGCTCCTCGTTGTCTCGGGTCGCCTCTGCGCATGGGAAGAGCGCGCCAGCTCGGGTCAGTCTAGATGTTCTCACGAACCCCCTCCTTTATTATTATTTTTTTAGGCGGGATAGGCGCGCGCGCGCGTGTGTAGGAAGGGTAGGGGGGTTCTTTTTGGCTGACAGAGAGCCTCTCGCTTCAAAGAAGAGCCCGTCAGGGAAGAAGAGAGGCGAAGGGGAGGGTGCCAAGTCCAGCTTGTTGGGGGACCACCCCCTGGGTCGCTTCAGTGTGTCCCTTTGGGGAGAAGCCGCCTTGTCTCCCCGCTCGCTTTGGGTCTCTCCCTGAGGGGAGCGGACCAGTCCTCGGGGCGTCCGGTCCCGCTCTTGCGACCCTCCTCTCCCCGCTGGTCCCGGCTTCCCAAAACCACGGGCGCCGCACCCTCGCCTCTCCTCAGCAGCTACCTCAGGGCTTTCTCCGTCGAGAGACCCCCCAAACCCGCCCGCCCGCTCTCGCCGCCGCCTCAGACTGAACTTCCCGCAAGGCTGCTGCTGCTGCTGCTGCTGCCCAGGTAGGGATGCAAAGCGCGCGGAGGGCGGGGCGGAGCAGAGGGGCTTGGCTCCATTGGTCCTCCTCTCGCCCCCCCCCCCGCCGCTTTTCTTCGGTCCGAGCGGGCTCCCTGAATGGCTGGAGGGCTTCTCACCCGGCCATTGGTCAGAGCCCATGTCTGTTTGATGGGGTCCCACCCGCCCCTCTTTATAAAGGAGGAGCGGTGGGGGGGGGGAGCTTGGCCAGCCCACTGCAGAGACAGGTTGGAGATGCTGAGGGAAGGAAGGGAGAAGGGGCTGGTTTTGGAGAGGAGGAGGAGGAGGAAAAGGAGGAAAATGTTAGTACTAGAGATTTTTCTTGGTTTTTTTTCTGGGCTGTGAGACCGTGTTCTGGAATAGATTCTTTCTGACATTTCTCCTGCATCTGTGGCTGGCATCCTCAGAGAATGGTTGGGTAGGAGTGTGTGTGGAATTTATATGCTGTGAACCTTGTTGGGGAGTTTATGTAAATTTGTATGATTGTATGGTTAGTTTCTGGGTATAGAAATGCAAGGCTCGTTAGTGTCTGTTTGGCTAATGGGCCATTATTTTTATTTATTTATTTATTTATTTATACCCCCACTGTACAGCCACAAGGCTATCAGAGCAGCTTACAAATTGTTTTAAGCAATAGCACTTTACACATCTACACTGCATTAAGCAGCTTCCAATGTGTGTTAGCTAATTGCCCCACAAGCCAGGTACTCATTTTACCAACCTACGAAAGGATGGAAGGCTGAGTGAACCTTGGAGCCCCCTGCAATCGAACTTGCAACTTGGTGACTTGCAGTATTGGCATTTAACCACTGTGCCACTGCTGGGAATTCTCCTGTCCCTGGGTAGAATTTTTTTGTAAGTGTTGGGTTCACAGCATATAAACTCCACACACACACCACTACCCAACCATTCTCTGAGGATGCCAGCTACAGAAGCAGGCGAAACGTCAGAAAGAAACTTACAGAACATGACTTCACAGCCCGGAAAAAAACCAAGGAAAATCTGTGGATGCTGGCCATGAAAGCCTTTGACTTCACAATGTTATTAGTATTGGCAGGCTTCCTATTAGGGCTTACTGAAGTTTTGGACTACATATTACAGACATACATCATCATTATCATCATTATGGTATCTTTATTCCTACCTCGCTTTTTTCTCAGTTTGGGACTCAAAGCAACAGTACAATAAAAAGGCCCAACTTGAGATGCTGAGAGAAGGGAGGAAGAAGAGGCTGTTTTCGGAGAGGAGGAGGAAAATGCTATTACTGTACTATTGGTAGACTTCCTACTATGACTTACTGGAGTTTTGGACTAGATATCACCAGGGCCGGTTTAAGGCACCAGTGGTGTCAGCATCCACAGGGGGGGGGGCATCATTGTGGGGGGGCCTGTAGTAACCCTCCTCCTGCAAAAACATTAAATCTGAATATCTTGTACTGTGAATAGGCTAGGTTGAGTTGGTTACATTGATCTGAGATAAACATATGGGCCCACCAAAATAAAGCATTGCAGGGGCCCAAAAATTCCTTAAACCGGTCCTGGATATCACAGGCATACATCATCAGCAGCATTATCTTTATTCCTATCTCACTTTTTTTCTCAGTTTGGGACTCAAAGCGACAGTACAATAAAAAGGCCCAACTTGAGATGCTAAGAGAAGAAAGGAAGAAGGGGCTGTTTTTTGGAGAGGAGGAAAATGCTATTGCCATGTTCTCCTTGCTTTGGCAGGCTTCCTATTATGACTTACTGGAGTTTTGGACTACATATTACAGGCATACATCATCATCATCATCATCATCATTCCTATTCCTCTTTCCCCCCAATTTGGGACGCAAAGCGGTGTACAATAAAAAGGCCCAATTTGAGATGCTGAGAGAATCATAGAACCCTAGCATCATAGAACCATAGAGTTGAAAGAGACCACAGGGCTACCCCTCTTCAGTTTCCAGATCCTGAGAAATTGAAGTCTTGTTAGTGAATTTCTGTGCTGCAGCATCTTTATTTATCAAAGAGCTTTATAACTCTATTGCACAGACACATGTGCACACACACACACTGGATGCAAAATAAATAGAGCCTTGTTGGGTCAGACCAAGAATTTCTCTAGTGGAGGATTCTCTTCCCACTTGGAATCATAGGGTTAGAAGAGGCCAAAAGGGCCATCTAGTCCAACCTCCTGCCATGTAGGAAAATACACGTTCAAATCATTCCCGACAGATGGACATCTAGCTTCTGCTTAAAAACCTCCAAAGAAGGAGACTCCACCACACTCTGAGGCAGGATATTCCACTGCTGAACAGCTCTTACTGTCAGGAAGTTCCTCCTAATGTTTAGGTGGAATCTTTTTTCCTGTCATTTGGTTCTATTGCTTCCTTTCCTAAGAAAAAAGGAAGAAGGGGCTGTTTTGGAGAGTAGGAGGAAAATGCCATTACCAAGTTCATCTTGCTTTGGCAGGCTTCCTACTATGACTTGCTGGAGTTTTGGACTACAAGTTAAAGGCATACCTCAGTTAACAGAGCCTCTGACAAAGGGCCAAATCCACACGACACAAATAATCTGGTTTGAAACTGGATTATTTGCCATGGCCCCTTCCTATGGAATCCTAGGATTTATAGTTTTACAATGTCTTTTGCCTTATCTGTCAAAGAGTGCTGGTGCCTCACCAAACTACAAATGCCAGGACTCCATAGGAAGGAGCCATGGAAAATAATCCAGCTCCAAAGTGGATTATTTTTATAGTGTGGATTTGGCCAAAAAAAGCTCCTTTTTAGAAATTCATTCTGCACCCTCACTCCCTGCTTCTTCCTTGTCCTCTGTCTAGCTGGATTTTTTTTAGCACCATCAGCATTGGGCGGATTGTGAAGGAGGACAGGAGAAACATAGACTTTCTGTGCCAAGCTCACAACTCCCTTGTTGCAACAGCTCTATTGGCTGCCAGTCTGTTTCCAGGCACAATTGAAAGTACTGGTTTTGACCTATGAAGCCCCATATTGGAGGCCCATGCTATTTGGAGGACCATATCTTCCTGTATGAGCTTAACTGAGCTCTAAGATCTGCAAAGAGTAAAAGAGCCAGTGTGGTATAGCGAGAGCCAGCGATGTGTAGTGGTTTGAACATTGGACTACAGCTCTGGAAAACTAGAGTCTGAATCCCCACTCAGCCATGGAAACCCAGTGGGTGGCCTTGAGCATGTCACACACTCTCAGCCTCAGAAGAAGGCAACAGCAAACCCCTCTGAACAAATCTTGCCAAGAAAACAACACAATATGCTTACTTTAGGGTTGCCATAAGTTGGAAATGACATGAAGGCACACAACAACAATGCTAAATCATTAGCATTGGTATTGGCAGGGCTGGAGAATGGATGAGGGGACGGTTATTTCTCTTCTTACTGCAGCTAGAACAGAGTTTGGAAAAGGGGTGCTGTGGTCAAGATCCAGGGGTCCATTCACGCTACAGATAGCTCTATTATAGCATTATTATCCCACTATAGCTGCCATGGTCCAATGCTATGGAATTCTGGGATTTGTAGTTTGGTAAGACACTGGAGTACTCTGGCTGAGAATTCCAAATGCCCCTCCCTACACTGCAAACCCTAGGTTTCAGCAGGATAGCACCATGGAAGTTGAAGTGAAATAATTGTGCTATAATTCTGTAGTGTGAATGAGCTCCTGTTCACTGGTTTCAGCAGTGCCCAGGAGTTTCTTTCTACAGCTAAATCTGGGGTGCTAATGTATGCTTGTTCCTGGAGATGTTGTATCCATTCACAGTGACACGTGCCTTAATTAACCCCTACCCCACCCCACCCCCAAATTTGGATTACTGAAACATGTACTCTTGCATCCCCACCAACCATGCTTGTGAAGGTGGTGGAACTGAGGAAGGGCCTCTCCTGATGTTCTCAGGGCCTGAGCAGGCACCTATAAGGAGATATAGTCTCCCACATACCCTGGTCCTCAGCCATATAGGGCTTTATAGGGCATAGCCAGGTTTGACCCAGAAATCTCAGGGCCTTGGAAAATTGTGATTTGTCAACCCTGGTAGTGGTGCATGTATGTGCGTGCATGTGTGTGGGGTGGCGGGGAGAGAGGAGGGGATAGGTTGCCATCACTGGAGAGTGGTCATAACATCTAGTTTTTAAAAAGACAACAGAGCTTCTTTGAGGAGTGGCAGCACCAAAGGTGCTAAAAGGGGGACATTTCTAAATTTTGGATCTAGGCCACCTCTTCTCTGAGTTTCACTGCTGCCTTGCATCCATACCCCAGCTCCTGCAATTGTGGATTCAGCAAAGTAAAAAGAGAAATCCAAGGATGATCCAAACTCTTCCACTGGAAATCCAAGGATGATCCAAACTCTTCCAACCCTGTCTATTCCCTCAGTGACTAGTGGTCTGACAAACATTCTGCAGCTCTGATGAAATGAACAGGCCGATGCAATGTAGTCTCATGACCCTCAAAATGGGCCCATTGTTATTGCCAGCTGTGTCATATTGTGATAGAATGACTTGGCCAGATGTTGATGATCTGCTCTTCAGCCTATGCCAGCAGTACCAGTCTGTGTTAAGCAGTGGTGATGGTTCGAGGCCAGTGGGACAGTAAACTGGCCTGGAGTCTGAGTCTCAACTATCAAGGAGAGATCCAAGGTGTTAGATTTATTTAGGACACAGGGTTCAGCTTGTTGGAGAGCTCCTTTAAAATTTGGACTAAAACCCAGAGGCGATTCACTGCCCCACTGACATTGGCACACACTCATCAGGTTGGAAGTTTCCTGGTAACTCATACTACCTAGTGATGGCTAAACTACATGTTACACACACACATGTTGTGTGGGACAGGAAAATTTCTGCTGCTACATTTTTTTCTCATGGCAATGTTTTCATTTCATTAAAATATCAATTTATAACATTATAGATAAGATGCCACTCAAAATAGGCAGTGGCAAAGCTGTACTAATTTCTTTTTAGGGTGGCTGTTTATAGAAAGCATCTCTGCATTAGTGTTGCCAGGTTTTCCAAACAGCAATAAGGGAGCAGCTATTAACCAGTTTGTGTTCTTAGGTTGTTGTTCTAATGTGCCTTCAAGTCATTTTCAACTTATGGCAACTGCCTAAATAATCTAAAGGCATCAGATCCTATCTGATCTTGGAAGCTAAGCAGGGTCAGCCCTGGTTAGTACTCTCTGTCTTAGGACTTTATCAGACCAGGCGAATACAGTGTCAGAAGGGCACCTAATGATCGCGAAAGGGCACACATATCAGACAATGCTGCCCCTTTGCAATCATGTCAAGTCAATAAGCCATCCTATTTTATTGACAGGCCAAGCTGTCAATTGATCTCCCATAGCGATTTGCTGCCGGCATTGCTGGTGTTTGAATCTACGTGCCATTGAACTCATGTAAATGCAGCATCAATGGGCAAACACTTCCGGGTGACATCATGATAGTCAGGTAGGGGACGCTCTTTTTATGAACCTCCTCCCATGCACTTGGGACTTTATAAGTGTGTTTTTGTGCTTTGCTGTACTTTTTGGGTGCTTTTTTCTTTAATTTTAAAATTTCCTGCACGAGCATCTTCTTGTGAGAATTCGGGAAATTTCAACCCAGGAAGTAAATGGAGCTCCATTTGTGCTCCATTACTTCTGGGGATACCTCTTTTACACTGTTCAAGGTAAGTCTGGTGGAGGATTCTTTTGCTGGCACAATTTATGCCACCAAAATAACAGTAACATGGGGTGGTTTGATAAAGTCCATAGTCCAAACACTACATCACTCTTAATTGATAACTTACTTGATTTTAATTAGTTGGTTCCTATCACTGACAGTGACCCAGCAAGGTGTAGTGGTTTGTGTGTCGCACTAGGACTCTGGGAGACCAGGGTTCAAATTCCTGCTCAGCCATTGAAACCCACTGGGTCACCTTGGGCAAATCACATGCTCTCAGCCTCAGAGGAAGGCAATGGGAAACCCCTTCTGAACAACTGTTGATGACAAAACCCTGTGACAGGTTCCCCATGTGTGTGTGTTGACTTACTGTGTTGAATTTCATAGGGGTTTCTTAGGAAGGAATACTCAGAGATGATTTTGCCAGTTCCTTACTTTGAAATGTAGCCTTACAGCACATGGTATTTGTTGGTGGTCTCCCACTCAAGTATTAAGCAGAGCTGACCTTGTTTAGCTTCCAAGATCAGACAGGATCTTGGTCCTTTAGGGTAATTTGGCAGGTTAGGTTCCCCTTAGGTTTGCCAGGGGTCAGAAATGACTTGAAAGCACACAACAAAAGTCAGTGACAGAATTATACTCATCAGTATCCAATCAAGTGGTCCCACTGATGGAACTACGTCCATGAAGGAATGGTTCTCCCTTCCCCATACCCTTTTGGCACCCTCAAAATCTGCTTCAGAAGGTTGAAATACCCTCTAGAGTGGGATTTCTAGCATCATGGAGAAAGCTGCAGGAGGGAAGGGTGAAAAAGAAAGTGTGACATTGGATTTAGGCTGATATATACATTTTGTGCAGGAAGCAGAATCCCCCTGAGGCTTTGATGCACTAGATATTTCTCACCATTCCTATTAGGAATGACCACAGAAAAGGGATATGAGGCAATGAGAAAATCTATCAGGCGAGGAAGTCTTTGAGTGAAGAGCAGAGATGGAGAAGAATTTTATTCTGTTCATCATTTGTAAGCAGTTATCCAATTTCTACTTGGCAAACCGATACGTGAACTGCAAGACATTTATGTGTCTGATTCTTAGACTTTTCTGATGCAATGCTCTGAATTAAAATTGCCTACACAGTGTCTGTATTATTTAGGAAATGTGCATGTAAAAATACGTGTATTTGTGAGTGGGAGAGTGGGGAACACCCATTAAAAAAAACCATTATATTGAGGAGAACTGTTTGAAAATTGGTAAAAACAAGAAAGGGGCTTATAGCATATGTAGAACCACAGGTTTTATTTGGTGTAAGACTTTGTGAATGGCAGTCCATATGAAGATATGAGGGGCCAAAATTCTCATCTAAAACAAGCAACTTTCTGATAGTTTTCAGTTTTCCTCGAAGGGTCAGTCACAGCCCAGGGAGAATGGGATAAAGGGATGGGGGATGGGATGGGGAAATGGGAATCGGTGGTCTCTGGAGCCTCCAGAGCTGCCCACCTAAAACCTAGCAGAAGGAACAGGGTACAACTGAGCACATGGACCAGGTTATGCATTCGTTTTCTGTGTCAGAACAATCTCGTCATATAAAAATCCATTCTGGGCTCCCTCCATCCTCTCATGACTCCTCTTTTCAGCAATGGCAGCTAGTGGTTTCCATGTCAGTCGAGCAGCAAATCCGCTCCATGATTTAGTCCAAACTTTAAAGAAGCTATCCAAGGTTCTGGACCCTATAGAATCATAGAATCATAGAGTTGGAAGAGCCTTCAAGGGCCATCCAGTCCAACCCCCTGCCCTGCAGGTATACACAATCAAAGCACTCCCGACAGATGGCCATCCAGCCTCTGTTTAAAAACCTCCAAAGAAGGAGATTCCACCACACTCTCAGGCAGCAGCATATTCCACTGCCAAACAGCTCTTATTGTCAGGAAGTTTCTCCTGATGTTTAGGTGGAATCTTTTTTCCTGTAGTTTGAGTCCATTGCTCCATGTCCTAGTCTCTGGAGCAGCAGAAAACAAACTTGCCCCATCCTCAGTATGACATCCCTTCAGATATTTAAACATGGCTATAATGTCACCTCTCAACCTTCTCTCCCCCAGACTAAACATGCCCAGCTCCCTAAGCTGCTCCTCCTAGGGCATGGCTTCCAGACCTCCCATCATCCTGGTCACCCTCTTCTGGACACATTCCAGCTTCTCAATATCCTTCCTGAATTGTGAAATGCAGAACTGGACACAGTATTCAAGGTGAGGTTTCTGGAGATTCTAGAGGCAGCTGCTGTTTATCTTGCCTGCTGTAGGCAGGCATATATGGCTACAGTAGGATCAGCTAGAGTAGAATCCTTCTCTCTCTCAGATCAACCGCCATTGCACTGTTTACCACAGACACACTGCTGCAGTCTGACATCAAAAGTCTATATTTCTTCAGCCCTTCTTCACCATCTTCACCATGGAAGCCTATTGGGTGACCTTGGGCAAGTCACACCCTCTCAGCCTCAGCAGAAAGCAAAATCCCTCTGAATAAGTCTAGCAAAGAAACCTTGTGATAGGTTTGCCTTAGGGTCGCCATAAGTAATAATAATAATAATAATAATAATAATATTTATTTATACCCCCACCCCTCTGTTAAAACAATTGGGGTGTCTTACAAAAATTAAAATACAAATACAGATTAAAATCCCTAAACACCACCCACCCCACCCTCCCCCATAAAAAGATATTAAACCAATATAAATTAAAAACAACTAATCTAAAATCACATTAACAAAAATAATAAATAGCCAGCAGACTAAAAGAGGCACACAATGACAACAACAACAACCAATGCTGATGCTGCTTTTAAATGTCCAGCTAACCAGAGGACAAAGAGGAAAAGAGAAGGGACTGGCTGATACAACTTCTGAATGAAACTGATAATCTATCTGAGGGCTGAAGAACTTGTGGTCCTCTGCATGTTGTTGAACTACAACTCCTGCCCAGCCAGCTGAGATGATCCTCAAATCTGGTTTAAATCTATCTGATCCCAATTTTCCCTCCTAAAATTATAGAACTGTAGAAGCGGAAGTGACCACAAAGACCATTTAGTCTAACCCCCTGCCATGCAGAAATACACAATTTTACAGCACTCCTAAAAGATGTCACTCCAGCCTCTGCTTAAAGTTCACCATCCTCTGAGGCAGTCTAGTCCACTGCTGAACAGCTTTTACAGTTAAAAAAAGTTCTTTTTAATGTTTCGTTGGAATCTCTTTTCTTGTAGTTTGAATCCATTGTTTGTTTTCTAGTCTCTGGAGCAGCAGAAAACAGGCTTACTCCATCTTCTACATGACATCCCTTCAGATACTTAAAGATAGCTATCATACCCAGCTCCCTAAGTCATTCCTCATAAAGCTTGATTTCCAAACCTTTGATCATCTTGGTTGTACTTCTTTGGACAACTGCCTTTTGATAATCTACAGTCATGGTATTCTTAAGACCTGAATGAGTGGATTTTTGGATGACAACTCCAGTCTTCTGGTAGAGTCTGAAACCTTTCCCGAGTTCTGGACTGGAGGTACTATTTTGCAATACGGGTTGAGTGTCCCTTATTCGAAATGCTTGGGACCAGAAACTGTCCAAACTGTGGGGGTTGAGGTATCACTGGTATACTGATGACGTTCAGCTCTGTTTCGTCTTTTCATCTAAACTAGGCGAGGAACTGGATGCCCTGTATCGATGTTAAGAAGTGGCAGACTTGATGTGTGTGAATAAATGGTAACTCTGGCCTGACAAAACTGGTGTCAAGGATGGGCTATCCAATTGGTATAGGGATGACTGGTCTCTAGTCTGAAAGAGTCTCACTGACAGTCACATTGTTTGGATGTGCTCCTAGATCTGGTGCTACTCTAAAAGCCCCAGATGATATGTATTTCAGAAGGAACTTTGGCTGATCAGCCATGGCTGCTTCTGGAGAACTACGATCTCTTTCTGTGTTAGGTGCCTTCAAGTCACCTGTTGATTTATGGAGACCCCATGAATTTCATAAGGTTTTCTTAGGCAAGGAATACCCAGAGGTGGTTTTGCCAGTTCCTTCCTCTGAAATATAACCTACAACACCTGGTATTTGTTGGTGGTCTCCCATCCAAGTATTAACCAGTGCTAACTCTGCTTAGCATCAAGGATCAGGTGGGATCTGGTGCCTTTAGGTTATTTAGGTCCTAACTATGAGCTGACCACTGCACATATGCCTTGGTAAAATCCAGGCTGTACCACTACAGTGTAGTCTCATTGCAGGGAAAGATACTTTTTGAAACTCCATCTCCCATGGTTCTTGGAAATGTAATTTAAAAAGCACAATTTTCAATATCTGGAAAACTGAGTTGGTTCAGAATATGGCTCCTTACCTGTTGTTGAAGGAGCAGTGTGGTGTAGTGGTTTGAGTATTGGACTTTGACTGTGGAGATAGGGTTCTAATCCTTACTCACCCATGGAAACCTACTGGGTGACCTTGGGCAAGTCACACCCTCTCAGCCTCAGAGGAAGGCAAAAGCAACCCTCCCAAACAAATCTTGCCAAATAACCCCTGTGATAGGTTGGCCTTAGGTTTGCCATAAGATAGAAGTGACTTGAAGACACAACAACAACAACAGCCTGTTGTTGACTCTCGGCTTAAGGGAAAATATAATACTTGTGCTGACAAATGTACTGCTGGTTCCTGACAATTTAGTTTCACTTTTCTTCTGTGTGGGGGCACAACAGAAAGGGGTGTTCTTGATCAGTAAGGCCTTACATAGCTTGAGTTCAAGGTATTTCAAAGAAAGCCTCCTTCCAGGTGAATTTCCTCCTGTGCTTAACTCATCAGACAGGGACCTGCTAGGTGGGAAGACATTGCCTAATATTAACCTGGATGGCATGAAGGCAGAACTTGTTTGATAGTGACACCTTCTTTATAAAACCCCTTCTTTAGAGAGGTTATTCAATTCTATCCAGGTGTAGTGGTTAGTGGGTCAGCTAAAACTCTATTCTTCCAGCATTTGAAGAAAAAGCAGAGCATGGAATTTTTGCTTTTTTAGATTACAATGCCTAGATTCTTGCAGACCGCAGGGATTTCATATCACTTGCAGTTTGTTCTTGTGTACCTTCAAGTTTCCAACTTATGGAGACCCTAAGGTGAACCTATCACAGGGTTTTCTTGACAGGATTTATTTAGAAGAGGTTTGCCATTGTCTTCCTCAGATGCTGACAGAGTGTGATCTGCCCAAGACCATTCAGTGAGTTAGCCTGGCAGTGGGGGTTTGAACCCTGGTCTTCTGGAGTCTTAGGGCTTGTCTACATGTGGAGCAGAAACTCTGGAGTTTTGCTTGCATGCCCCCGCATCTCCCCCACAAGCCTTGCACATTATTATACTCTGCAGGGACGTGTCTTCACTGTCCCTGCAGAGTTTTGTTCACCGGCGCTGCTGCCACCGCAACCAATTTTAAAGCTCCGAAGACAGTTCCCAAGAGAAGGGAGAGGTTTTCTCCTTTCCCCTGGCTTGGTAGTGCTACCTCTGCCTGTCCTCCCCCTCACCTGTTGCTTCCTTGAAGTGCTTCTATCACTTTCTTCAAGCGCTTCTTCCTCCAAGGGGCAAGCAGGAGAGCAGGCAGAGGCAGCACTGCCGAGCCAGGGGAAGGGAGTGAGGAAAACCTCTCTCTTTTGCCAGGAACTGGCTCTGGAGCTTTAAAATTAGACGTAGTAGCAGCAGGGGTAATGGTGGTGGTGGTGGCAATGGCAGCAATTGCAACGGCAGACAAAACTCCACAGAAAACCCCAAATCCGACATACTGCGCATTCTGGTAGGATATTCCAAAAAGCTGTAAAATCTGGGCCATGACACGTCTAGCTAAATAGGCCCAGATTCAGGGAAAATGCCACACCCCCCATGCAATCTGATCGCAGCAGGTTTGGGGGCATTTGCATGGGGATTCGGGGTTTTTAATGGTGTAAACAAGCTCTTAGTCCATCATTCAAACCACTACACCATGGTGGCTTTCAATCAGAATTTCATCCCTGCTTCTACTGTAGTTTATATTAAGCCTCTGTTCAAAGCCCTTCCTTGCTTGGTTATATATTAGGTGTCTTCCTTCACTTTGCAAAATTGGGGGAATCCATCAGGTTGACATCAAGTCTGTTTTTCTTCTTCCACCCTGTTCTTCCCACCCCACAAACAGATCTCGGGTTATCCTGACCCCGGAGGCAGCCTGTGTTCTTTATCTTTTTTTTCTTTTTTGCTTGCTGCCTAAAGTGGGAGGTACAGAGACTGATGTCCTTGTGATCATCTTCCTCCCTTAATCCCAGGTTTGAATTCCAAACATTATTACTTTGGGCTCTATTGCACTAACTGGGGAGGTGATGACATTCAATAACATAGGATTACTGGAAAGATCAGACAGACGGTTAAATGAGCAGTGCCTGGATCCCAGCCCAACCTCAGGTTCCAAAACTTTGACACTGGGCAGGTTTTGTTTTTGATTTTTCCCCTTGATAGGCCTGAACATAGCTTGGGGGCAGGAATGGATTATGTGACTCAATGATGGCTCTTCCAAAATCCATGGAGCTAGGTAGGGATTCTTAACAGTGCCGTCTGTCTGTCTCTCTGTGTCCCATAGAGCTCACTTCTTCATTAAATATGTTTAGGATTATAGTAGTAGGCTTTGATTTATTACATCTGAACATGTGTTCCCCCCAAAATATCAAGCCAACTGACATTTTAAAACAATATATGTAGCCTGATCACAGATTTGTACACATTATGTAGACGTTGCTTGATTCCTTCTTCAAATCATGTTAAATTGGTTGTTTCTGAGAGGTTTACAGCACACTGAAGTAAAATGGCTGGGGAGCAAGAAGATTCTCTCTTCCATGCTGACTTTGTTGTTCTTCTGGAGTTCCGCCATTCCGGTCCCATGGGAGACCGAAGTAAAACCGCATCTTTTTGTGGACTTTTCAGTTAGCAAAAAAACATGGTTTTTTACTTTAGTCTCCCATGGGACTAGAATGGAAAAATGGCAATATTATGCAGTAAGGCAGCGTGGAAGATGGAACCTTCCTGCTTCCATGCCACTTTACTTCAGTGTATGGTAAGTCTCTAAGTTACATTCATAGAATCATAGCACAAGGGCCATCCAGTCCAACCCCCTGCCATACAGGAATACACAATCAAAGCACTCCCAAAAGATGGAGACTCCACCAAACTCTGAGGCAGCGTATTCCACTGTTGAACGGCTTGTACCATCAGGACGTTCTTCCCAATGTTTAGGTAGAATCTCTTTTCCTGTAGTTTGAACCCATGGCTCCACGTCCTAGGACTTTATCAGATACAGCAAAACCCACGTCATTAGGATGCAACAATAGCACAAAGGGCTGAAATTATCAGACAATGTTATCTTTTACCCTTTCCTGCTGCATCCTGCTGCTGTGAATGAGGTGTCACTTTTTATTGATGGCTTAGCCTGTCAGTAAAAAGTGATGCCTCATTTGTGCCAGTGCAACATAGCAGGAATGGGTAAATGATGAGGACGTCTGATAATTTTGCACTTTGTGCTATTGTTGCATCCTAAATTATGCAGGGGTTTTGGTAAAATTTGGCTTGTTTGATAAAGACTCTAGTTTCTGGAGCAGCAGAAAACAAGCTTGCTCCATCTTCAATATGACATCCCTTCAAATATTTAAACATGGCTATCATGTCACTTCTTAACCTTCTCTTCTCTAGCTCCCTAAGCCAGTCCTCATCGGGGATGGTTTCCAGACATAAAACTTCTGAGTGACATGTTTTTCTCAAGATGGTGTTGGAGTCTGAACATCCATTCTTATTGCAAAAACTGGTAATGTTGTACAAATAATGGTCAGATTCTTTGATACAAAGTGTGGCTGTGATTCTTCACTTACATTGGAACCTTATAGCATAAAAGTACCTTGACTTGGTAAGAGCAAGGGAAATTTACCACGTGGCTTGGGGCTTTCGCCTATTGTGCATGGAGGAAAGAACTTATTGCAAGTACAGTAGAAGAGTAGCATGTCATGAAGAAGGACTTTGCTTAGCTATTTTCCTTTCATGCTCTATTTCTAAATGCAAAAGTTTTGTTTTGTTTTATATTACAAAATACAGGAGTAGCTAATGTTTAACATAAAATAAACAAAAATCAAAATATACATTCGTAGTAACTTTATTAAGCCAACCAGAATACACAAAAATGATTACATTGGCTTTTGAAGCTCACTTGCATCATCAGGTAAGATGGTTAAAAAAAATTTCAGAAGTGGTTGGATTAATACAGTTATCACTAAAGTGTAATCCACCAATTTAGATTTTGGATGTTGTTTTAATTGTTGTTATGTGCCTTCAACTTAGGCCTTATCCTAGAGTTTTCTTGGTAAGAGTTATTATTCTGAAGAGGTTTGCCATAGAGATATTCTGAGGACATTGTCACACTACACTGTTATAGTGCTATTATTCCACTTTAGCTGCTATGGCTGCCTCCTGTGGAATTCTGGGGTTATGGCAGAGCTTGAAGAAGACGACGGCATCTATATACATTACCATACAGATGGTAGCTTGTTTAACTTAAGCTGTCTGAGGTCTCAAACTAAGACACTAAACTATCTAGTCCGTGAGCTGCTCTTCGCTGATGCTGCTGCCCTTGTTGCCCACACAGAAGCAGCTCTGCAGCGCCTAACGTCCTGCTTTGCAACAGCTGCAGAGCTGTTTGGGCTGGAAGTCAACCTGAAGAAAACAGAAGTTCTTTACCAGCCTGCACCATAGGACGAACACCACCATCCCCACATTGCCGTCGGCAACTCTGTGCTTAAGTCCGTTCAGCAGTTCACCTACCTGGGAAGCATCATCTCCTCAGATGCCAAGATTGACAAAGAGATCGATCACAGATTAGCAAAGGCACATAGCGCATTTGGAAGATTTTACAAAAGAGTCTGGAGTAATAAACACCTGAGGCGAAGCACAAAAATCAGTGTGTATAGAGCCATTTTACTGTCTATCCTCCTTTATGGATCTGAAACATGGGTCACCTATCGCCACCACCTATGACTCCTCGAACGCTTTCATCAGCGCTGTCTACACACAATCCTAAATATACACTGGACTGACTATGTGACGAATGTTGCTGTCCTTGAGCGGGCAGGGATCACCAGCATTGAGGCCATGATATTGAGAACATAGCTGCGCTGGGCAGGGCATGTTTCTAGGATGGAGGACCATCGCCTCCCAAAAATAGTACTCTACGGTGAACTCACCACAGGTCAGCGTAAGAGGGGCGCTCCAAAAAAGCGATACAAGGACTTCCTGAAACAACATCTCAGGCTCGGCCAAATTGATCACCAACAATGGTCCGCCCTGGCCTCACATCGGGAGGCATGGAGACGCACTATCCACAATGCTGCAGCCTTATTTGAGAACTCACGCCAAACAAGTCTTGAAGAGAAACGACAACGCAGAAAGTATCACAGCCCAGAAACATCACCCAAGAAGACCTTCTGCTGTGCTTTCAGCAACTGGACTTGTTTATCTCGGATTGGCCTTTTCAGTCATCAACGCACTTGCAGAAAACGCGGGATGAGTCCTTCCTAAATCTTCGTTTGCGAAGAAAAGCCAGAGAAAGAGAGAGAGAGGGAGAGAGTTTAGTGAGGCCTAAGAGCTCTGTGGCTAAGAGTTCTAAATGCCCCTCCCTAAACTGCAAATTCACAGGAGGCAGCCAGAGCAATTAAAAATGGGATAATAGCATTATAACAGTGTAGTCTGATAAGTAGGACCCCCGTATCTGCTGATTCATTATCCACTGATTCAGTTATCCGCGGGACACAAAACAGCACACCTACCATAGAGTCTTCCTAGAAAGTGTATCCTCTCTAGTCATTTTCTAGGTCCTCCAAGGCAACTCTACAGTATTTTAAACCGGAAGTCCCATTATTTTCAATGGTGTTTGCTGTTATCCACGGTTTTCAGTATCCACGATGTCCCCCCAGAATCAATCCCCAGTGGATATGGGGGTCCTATTGTATTGTCCTTGAGAGAGAGTGGGATTTGCCCAAGATCACCCAGTGGGTTTCCATGGCCGAGTAGGGATTTGAACCCTGGTCTCCTGGACCCCTATCCCAACACTCAAATCACTATACCACAAATGGCTCACTTTATTAAAATTAGATGAGGTTTTCAAACATGGAACCCATGACTTTCAGTCTGAAATAGCACATTCTAGGGCTGCTTGCTTCTGCTGAATGCATAAATGGAATCTAACTAACTCTGGATTTATTCAGTGTCTGAACTTTAGCTCTCGGGGAGAAGCCCATGAATGTCCTTTCTCTCTGAATGTTAAATGCATTTTAATGCCAGTGTCTGAGGTCAGATGGTAGATTGAGCCCACACCAGGCAAGAAGCAGCAATACAGCTGTGTTTTGAATGTACATAAGAAGAACACTCCTATTGAGGTAATCTAATCTGCTTGTGCAAGAGGCAGTGGAAAGAGGCTGGAACTAACCCATCCCAGCAAACTGGGAATTGTCATGTGTGCATATGCAGTTTGCTTTTAATACCCATGGAGCTTTTAGCAGTGTTTCATGAATAGAACTGAGCCAAAAACAGGGCAGAAGCATATCAACATGGTGTGCAAAGCACATTTCTATTTGCACTCTGAATGCACGAATTCTATAACTTTTTAAGAGATCCTACAGAAAAAGAGATTCCATTTAAACATTAGGAAGATGTTCCTGACAGTAAGAGCTGTTTGGCAGTGGAACATGCTGCCTTGGAGTATGGTGGAGTCTCCTTCTTTGGAGATTTTTAAAACAGAGGCTGGATGACCATCTGTTGGAAATGCTTTGATTGGATTTTCCTGCATGACAGAGGGTTGGATTTGATGGTCCTTGTGGTCTCTTTCAACTCTATGATTCTATATGATCCACCAAATCTGCCAAACACACTCATACCTGTTGTTGTTGTTGTTGTTGTTGTTTCTGCAACTCAAAGTGGGTTACAACAAATTGAAAACACATACTGTACAGTGGGCCCTCCACATCCATGGGTTCAATATCCGTGGTTTCAAGCATCTTTGATCATTGCTGCATACCTAAAAGGGCAGCACCCATACCTAAAATGACTCTGCCCATAACTAAAATGGCAGCGCCCACTGATTAATAAAGAATTCAGCCATCCACATTTTTTGCTATTTGTGGGGGGGTTCCTGAACGAAGCCCCTGTGGATATGGAGGGCCCACTGTAGTTAAAAATTCACAAAATACAAGTTAAAGAGATTAAACAAATTAAGAGATTAAGCAATGAAAAAATCAGATTAAAACATGCACCCGCCCCACAACAATTAGCAAGATCCAGCACATTGTTTACATGCAATGGGACTTATACAAACAATCAATAAATGGATTTTCTTTGGGTTTTTTTCCAGGCTGTGAGGTCGTGTTCTGGAATAGTTTCTTTCTGACGTTTCGCCTGCATCTGTGGCTGGCATCTTCAAAACACGGCCTTACAGCCTGGAAAAAAAAAAAAACCCAAGGAAAATCTGTGGATGCTGGCTGTGAAAGCCTTCGACTTCACAAATCAGTAAATGCCTGTGGAAACTGAAAAGTCTGTACTTGTCTGAGAAAAGAAGGTAGGGAGGGTGCCAGTCTAACTTCTCTGGGCAGGGTGTTCCAGAGCATGGGGGCAGCCACTGAGAAGGCCTTCTCCTGTGTTTCCACTAGATGTACCTGGGAGGGTGGTGGGACAGAAAGAAGGGCTTCCCCAGCAGACCTCAACACATGGCAAGTTCATAATGTTTCCAAAGAATTCTCTTAGGTCTCTTTCACACCACACCACTACAGTACTTTCATTTTTGAAGAACTCGTTCAAAGCAGCACATTTTTGAAGAACTTGTTACTGGATTTCCATTCTCCCATTCGAAAAGTTCATAAGTGGAAGCTTTTCCGCTACATACAGTCCTTGACATTCAGATTCTGTTGAACATGATTTTTTTAAAGGAGGAAGTCAATATAGAGCTACAAAAATATTTTAAAACCATTGATTGCCTGGCAGTTGTCATTATGCTGCCTGCCATCTGAAAATACCTGCATTTTAAAAAGAAGAAAAATCCTTGGATTTCAAAGCTTAGAAAAATTGTTTAAAAACACAACTGCTCTAGGATTGGAAATGATACATATTTGGGGATTATTCTTTATTTTTGGTTTGTAGTAACTTGCGGAAGATTATCAGATGAGCCTCTAAAAACATTCCTGTCCCACTATATTTTTAAGCCTAAGGAGATCATTAGACAGGAATGTAAAAAGTGTTCTTGTCCCACAGTCTCCACTCTCACCCCGTCCCATCCCAGTCCCGCCACAATCACCCTGCCCACCACACTTCCCTCCTCTCAGGTTGATAGGGCAGCCCAGGACTGAACGGAGCTCTAACGGAGCTCCATTCACTTCCTGGATCGAACTCCCACAGATTCTCACGCGGGAAATTCAAAAATAAAAATAAAAGTACTAACAGAAAAAAAGTGACAGCAAGCACAAAAACACACTTTAAAATTAACAAGTAACCTGGGGAGGGTCATAAAAAGCGTGTCACTTACCTGGATGTTCCAATTTCACCCGGAAGTGTTCTGGCAGGGAGCTCCTATTGATGCTGGGATCTCGCCAGCGAAACAGGACACCTTGTCGCATGCAGGCAAATCCAGAACACAAACAGAACGGGGAAATCTATTGATGGCTTCTCGCATCAATATAAAGCAGCACTGGCAGAAAAGGTGCATAACGAGGGGGGAAACAATGTCATCTGATAAGGGAGTCCTTCTGTGATCTCCTGGCGTTGCTGTAACGCCACTTTTGACACATCTGATAATCTCCTAAGTGTCCTGGCACAATAACCCTTTTTATCACATGTCACTGTAATAATGAGAAGGAGCAGCCCCAGCATTATTGGAGCACAAATGCTAGTGTTGTTTACTTCCATGTCTGCTGGGGTGCATGATCTCAGCAGTTCTAGCAAGAAGACATGAGCATGCTTAAAAGTCTAAAAACAGCTAAATTAAACAACAAAACGAACACATAAGCACTGAAATGCACTTAAAAACATGCCTGTAAAATGGGGAGGTTCATAGAAAGAGTGTCCTGTACCTAGTTTTCGCATTCTCACCCAAAAGTCCTCTTGTGGGGACTGCCCATTGACGCTGTATCCATAAGAGCAGAATGGGGCACAGTTTCAGACTCTTGCAATTCCAGGACAAAAACACCACAGCAAATCACTTGATGGCTTTGCACCATCAATAAAAAAGAATGCCTTTTTAACAACTGCATAACACCATAGCATGACATCATGCAATATGGGCAGCCTTTTGCATTCTTTTGGCGTCAGTATCACACCATATTTGCCGCATCTGATAATCTCTGGAAACATGTAGTTCACTGATTAAATTGCATCTGTGCATTTGTCTTCGCTGGGTGTCCATTTCGACACTTTAAAATGCCTTGAAAGAAGATATGAGGGGCCAAATTCTCACCTAAAACAAGTAACTTTCTGATAGTTTTCAGTTTCCCTGGAAGGGTCAGCCACAGCCCAGGGAGAATGGGATAAAGGGATGGGGGATGGGATGGGGAAATGGGAATCGGTGGTCTCTGGAGCCTCCATAGTTGCCCACCTAAACCTAGCAGAAGGAACAGGGTACATCTGAGTACATGGACCAGGCTATGCATTTGTTTTCTGTGTTAGAACAAACTCATCATACAAAAATCCACTCTGGGCTCCCTCCATCCTCTCATGACTCCTCTTTTCAGCAATGGCAACTAGTGGTTTCCATGTCAGTCGAGCAGCAAATCCATTCCAGGATTTAGTCCAAACTTTGAAGGAGCTATCCAAGGTTCTGGAACCTATAGAAACATAGAATCACAGAGTTTAAAGAGACCACAAGGGCCTTCCAGTCCAACCCCCTGCCCTGCAGGAATACACAATCAAAGCATTCCCGACAGATGGCCATCCAGCCTCTGTTTAAAAACCTCCAAAGAAGGAGCTCTCAATAGAGCATGACTTCCAGACTTTTCACCATTTTGGTTGCCTTCCTCTGGACACGTTCCAGCTTGTCAACATCCTTCTTGAATTGCAGTGCCCAGAACTGGACGCAGTATTCCAGGTGAGCTCTGACTAAAGCAGAACAGAGTGGCACTAATACTTCCCTTTAGACACTATATGCCTATAGATTTCACTTTGGGTCACCACCATCCTCCACCAACTTTATTTCATTTCAGAAGGGGCTTCCTGTGGCTCCCATGGCAGTGCAGCAGTGAATCTACACTGGATTTTAGAATGAACTTTAAAGGAGCTATTGAAGGTGCTGAATCATATATAACCTGTCCTTCACTGTGGAAACATTTATAGGGTACTTCCTTCCCTGTGCTCAATCATGTGAAGAAGAATGTCCAATTAAGAGGTTTTTTAAAAAACAATTAACAATGAAAAAAACAGCAGAATAAATGCAACCTTTAACAAAAGTCCAGCAAAGACTAACATTTTAAAAATATACATTGACATAAGCAAAACAGAGAGAGAGCTTAGTTCAAAAACACAGGTAGTCAGTTCTGGCCATGTGTTGCTATGGTTTAAGAACAGTCCATCTTTGAAGAGCTATGCCATTGTACAGTTCTTCTTTCCTTTCAGCTAAATAAGCATCTCTCGTTCAAGGTCGATCTGATGGAAAAAAAATCCTAGCAGTGTTGGAATTTTTTTTTTAATATATTATTCCCTTTTAGAAAGAGCCTGTTTTTAGAACAACAACAACAGTTACATAGACTCAAAAGTGGCCAGGGCTTTGGGAAAATGAAAGATAAATGGGTTTTTTCTTCTTTTTAATTTTCCTTTGGACTAAAGAAGAGTCCAGCTGACCTGCCAATGAAGACTTTTATGGTTTGAATGGGGGCTGGGGGGGGGATTAGCTGGCCATTGTACAGAAAGTATTTTTATCCAGCCTATTGGGTATCTCTCCCACCCAACGAGGGGAGTCCTGCTACCCTCTTAGCACAATGGATTCCATAGTTCTCCTCCTCCTTGCCTGGGGTTTGCCTGCAAAATGCCAGAGAGTTGCTAGGGTGATACCTCAAACCCTCAGCCTGGTCCTGGTCTGGTCATTCTTTCATCCTGACAGAAGACCAGAGGAATTTGGCTATTTGTTTTAAAGAGAAAAGCTGCAGGCTTCCCAAACATTCTTCCCCAATTTCGCTCTCCATTAGCTACGTGTTCCTTCTGTCATAACAAAGGCATGCCCAGTTGGGTGAGGTGGAGCAGGGAGACATTTTGAGCTGAGAGCAGGGCAGGAGGGGAGGCGGGGTTGGGGGAGAGAAAGAAATCTTGTTTCAAAGCCTTTCTGAAGGACCAGTCAGGGAGAAATTTGGTCATTTAGTGTAGGCCTGAAGGCCTGGAGCCCTTTTACGCTGTGCAACAGTAGCACTTCCATGCCACTTTAACTACCATGGCTGCATCCTATGGAATCCTGATACCCATCTACATGAGGTGTAGAGTACCTCATAGTATTGGCATCTTGCAGCAGCAGCGACATGTCTAAATGGGTTTTCTGGCCTCAGAAGCCCCCATAAACCTTGCATTCCTGATCGCAGCCCCAAGTGATTTACCTGCGTTAGTTCTTCACCGCCACTGTTTTTTAAAAAAGGCATCCTAAGGTGCACTGGTGTGATAGAGCAATGTTCGAGTGTTATACAGAAAATATTGATCCTGTTTTATCGCCTTAGTGCGTGATCACTAAGGCGAAAATCCAATGTGGCAGCAGCAGGAGCTTGCCCTGCTAGCAAGTCCCGCCCTTGCTCTTGCCCAGCTAATCAACTTTGTGCTTCCCTTCGGATTTTTTACTGTTTGATAGATCAAACAAGCAAAAATGCACACTCTCCTCACATTTTTTGAAAAAGTGGGATGCCAGATGCTTGATCAGAACAGTTGGAGGCTATGTCTAAATGGTGAAAATACCCCTCATGGAATTTGCTGGGAATCCTACCTATCTAGACCAGATCCAGTGCCAATCCACACTATTTGGAAGGAGAGGGGCAAAACAGCGAAAACAACGCAGGAAAAGCCTTCACAGCTTATCCCATAGTTTAAAAAAACAGTGAGGGGTGCACATTCCTGCTAGCTGGGACTTGTGATTCAATATGAATCGCTCTATTGCACCTTAGATGTTTTTATAAAGAAAAGTTTGGCAGTGGCTAAGTACTAATGTGAGTAAATCACCCGTGACCACCATCTTGCATGTGAAGCTTCTTGGGGCTTCTTGGGGCAAAACCACTATGAAGACAAGTTGCTGCAGCAGCAAAATGGCATTACTGTGAGGTACTCTGTTCCCCCCACATATAGATGGGGCATTTGTTTGTTTGTTTATTTATTGTATTTGTACACCACCTTTCTTTCTGAATCAGACCCTGGATTGGTTCCAGGGGCCCCCATGGATAATGAAATCCATGGATAATAGTGAATCCCTTCCCCCCCCCCCCCGTTGTCATTGCCACCATGGGAACCATCCCAGGGGGTGAAGGGAGAAAGGCAGTGAGACTTGTCCTCGCCTCCCTTTGCCCCCCCCCCGTCTCCATTGCTGCCATGGGAGCCATCCTGAGGGGAGAAGGGAGGTGAGATCTCCTCCCCCCTCCCTCCTCCCTCCATCCTCCCCCCCCCACTGTAGCCAACTGCAGATAATTGAATCAGCAGATAGCAAAGCAGTGGATACAGGGGTGCTACTGTAATCCAAGTCTCTAGCCTCTGCCTAAACCTGCATCAGGTGAGCAGGGCAAAACCCGAATGAAGCAAGTCCCCCAGTTTGCTGGGAAGGGTGGCAGCATCAGCAGCCTCCCCCAACCCCCCCCCAACCCCCCCAACCCCTCCAACCCCTCTGGCTGTCTTCATTGTTGGAGGACAGTACTAACAACCTGTCCTGCTCACCTGGTCCCTTCAGGCACTTACAGCTGGTAGTTTCCTAACTAGCAGGGTGATAAATCTCCTCCAGATTTTAGTCTGGCTTTAAAAGAGCCGGCCAAGGTGCTGAATGTATTTTGTGGAAAGGTTTCACACCTTGGAGATTTCCTTGGAAAGTTCAGACTAAAGCCCAGAGTGGATTCCCTGCCCCACTGGCACAGAAGCCACCAGGCATTCCAAAGTCCCCAAAGTTCAAAGTAATGACCATTCCAGTTGGCTTCTGTCTGTGGAATGGGCTGGTGTGTGGGGGCACCTTCTTGTCCTTTACTTCAGGCAACAAATGTCTTGAGCTGTCCCTGCCAATGAGATTTAAGGTTTCTTGGGTCAAAATGCAGGACCTAAAGGGAACAGAATCATAGAGTTGGAAGAGACCACAAGTGCCATTCAGTCCACCCCCTGCCCTGCAAATCAAAGCATTCCTGACAGATGGCCATCCAGCCTCTGTTTAAAAACCTCCAAAGATGGAGATTCCACCACACTCCTGGGCAGCAGCACATTCCACTGCCGAACAGCTCTTACTGCCAGGATGTTCTTCCTAAGATTTAGGTGGAATCTCTCTTCCAGCAAATCTAGCAAAGAAAATTCTGTAGGAGAAACCCAGCTCAAAAAAAGAAATAAATAAGTATGTATTGGGGCAGGGTGCATTCTCTTGATGTTACTTTTTAAAGGTAACAATCAGGGGAAATTGCAGGAACCCAGGGATGACATTGGACCAGACCCAACATTTGTGTTTACTGGGCGCTAGGGTGGGAAAAGTAACTCCCTACAATGCACTTTACTCAAGCTTCTGTTGCTACAAGGAAACTCTTATTATTTTTCTGTATCCTGTACACTAACAACTGAAGGTTTCTTGGAATGAGGCAGCAAGCAAAGGATGTGGTAAACATACAGTCCCTTTGACATGATCCAAAATTTTCTCTCCTCTCTTGAAACTAAACCAAATGGCAACTGAATGAAACCCATATTCCTTGCTTCTTAGAGCTTGTCTACATGAGCAATTTACCCCATCTTGCCCCTGTCTTGGAGCTCCCCAGTCCTGACGATGCAGGGCTTTTGAACCATTTTGCCCTGGAGCAGTCCGCACAACCCCTGGGACAAAGACAGGGGGAAGACAGGGTAGGGCCCAATAAAATATCTCAAAAGTCTTAAAATAATACCTCTTTAAATATGCTCCCACTGGAAAAAAATGGATCGGGCCCTGCATGACCACAGGAGTTTGTTCTGGTATGCCAGCCCATTGCTGTAGCTGCCCTCTGCCTCATTCTTCTGCAGCCAGGAAGGGGGGTCACATCATGGGACCAGGGCTGGTCACATGCACGGGGTCTTGCTAATGGGCAGCGGACCCCCTTCCTGACGTTAGAGAGTATAACGCAGAGGGCAACGGCGGCCTGTTTCATGCTGTTAATGGGAGAGGAACAGGCCAGATCTGTGGGTAGAATATACCAGTGGTGAGTTGGTGTATTCTGGCCCATGTAGATGAGCCCTTAGTTGCCTAAGTACTCTGAAGTCACCAGATTCTCTTTATCTTGGAAGCTGGGCCAGGCCTGGTTGATACTTGGAAGAATAATACTAGCTGCTTTAAGCTATATTTGGAGGAAGGCAGTGGCAAACTACATCTGAGCATCCCTTGCCTAATAAGCTGTGAAATTCATTGGGTTGGCATAAGTTGACAGGCTACTCGAAGGCACCTCCTCTATTCTTCGCCTCTTTCCCCTATCCTTCACCCTATGTCAAATTTTAGACCGAAGGTTCATGTGTTATTCACACTACACAGTTATAGCAGTCTGACACCACTTTTAACTGCTATGACTGTATCCCACAGAATCCTGGGATTTGTAGTTTGATGACAGAATCAACTTCCCTAGAAGTACCTCACAAAACTCCAAATCTTAGGATTCTATAGCATGGAACTATGGCTGTTGAAACAGGATCAAAGGGCAACAATTGTGTAGTGTGAAAGAGCTCTTAGTCTCCACTGCAGTAATCTATTTACTGGCTGTAACAATTTGGGTGATATGAAGCATAACCATCACTCCATCACTGTCACCACCAGTGGGGTGTAGTGGTTAGCTTGGAGAAGAGCCATGGAGGAAAGTTGGGATAGAAATATAATTCATAAATAACTGTTAACTGACACAAATAATTCATAATTTAACTGTTAGATTAACACACTTTTACTGTGTTTATATTATTTTTATTGGTTTAAATTACAGTCTTAACTTGTTTAAATCAGGGTGGCATCCTTGGCCCCTCTACAGGTTGTTGGACTACAACTCCCAGCATTCTACACCATTGGCTATGCTAGTTGGGGCTGATGGGAGGTGCAGTCTACCAACATCTGGAGGGCTGTAGGATTCCCACCTCTTTTTAAAATCATTTTGATTTGTAAACCATCCTGAGATCTCATGATATAGGGTGGGATAATGCTACTTCAATAAATAAAATAAAATAAAATAAAATAAAGCAGTCCTAGTTCAATATTCAAACCACTACACCACATTTGCTCTTTTGGATACCTCAATCCCCAGAATTGCCTGGCCAGCATGAGTACTAGCTTTGCTGTCTGGGGATTTTGGAAACTTTAGTCCCCCAAAAGTAACATTTCCAAGCTCTAGTTTGGCCCACAAATTAAGGACAACAGTTCTAAAGGGGGGAAAACTTGTTAAAAAGCCCACCACCAATATAACAGAATATTGTATAAAATGGAATTGCATGTACAAAAAGTGATGTATACATTTGCAATGTAATTCAAGTATGTCATGCTAAAGGTTTATCGGACAATTGTAACACCACTCCAAATCCAGGCAATGTGGAAACAATCAATGTCCATTTTCAAAGAAATAACAAATTGCCTAAAACACATTTAGAGAAAGTGAACTACAGTTGTCCTTTCATATTTGCTGGGGTTTGGTTCCAGGACCCCTGTGGATACCAAAATCTGTGAATACTCAACTCCCATTATATGCAATGGCACAATAAAATTGTGTCCCTTATAGAAAATGGCAAAATCAAGGTTTGCTTGATTTTGGATACCAAATCCAAGGATATGGAGGGACAACTGTACTTCAGCAAAACACACAACAGGCATCCAGTAGTATCAAGAGGTAGCTTTGGCTCCCATGTCAGTACAGCAAGAAATCCACTCTGGGTTTTAATCTGAGTTTTAAAGGAGCTATTCAATGTTTGGAACCCTATTTCCAGCAATGGTTTGGCACCGTGGATAGCTGCTTTAAAATCTGGACTAAACCCCAGGGCAGGTTCACAGTCCTACTGATATGGGGACCACCAGCTGCCCCTAGTAGCATCCCATTTTGAAAAGCCTCATCAGGTACTTGCATGAACTGGCCAGAATTTGTCCTGCATACAGAGATCAGTCATCATTTGTCCAGAAACCAAGCTCTTCCTAATCTTCCTTCTCGTATATTTCTGCTGTCGCTCCAATGGCTATCTCTCCAATAGATTTCATTGAAAGAGCCTACCATGTAGACAACCAACTTACATCAGCTGGAATCTGTTCAATTATGGCAGGTCTCTAGCCACGGGAGTTAAATAACTGCCCTTTGTGTGAAGGCTTCGGAAGTGGATGCGGCCATACATTTCAAACAGACCACCAACTGAAAAAGCCACATCCTCACAGCACTCCATCTAATCATTCATCAGGCCTGGAAACGCAGCAGTCTCTTCATCTCCAGGCCCTGTTGTTGTGATTGTTTCAAATATCATTCATATTAGCTAGCAAGTTTGTACACAAAAGATTAGGACATGGAACAATGGGTTCAAACGACAGGAAAAGAGATTCCACCTAAACATTAGGAAGAACTTCCTGATGGTAAGAGCTGTTCAACAGTGGAATGCACTTCCTGGGAGTGTGGTGGAGTCTCCATCTTTGGAGGTTTTTAAGCAGAGGCTGGATGGCCATCTGTCAGGAGTGCTTTGATTGGGTATCCTTGCAGGGCAGGGGGTTGGATTGGATGGCCCTTGTGGTCTCTTCCAACTCTATGATTCTATGGAATCCTGGGATCTGCAATTCTGGGGGCATTTAGAATTCTTAGCCAGAGAGCTCTCGGGCCTCGGTAAACGGCAAAGCCCAGAATTCCACAGGATGTTGCCATGGCAGTTAAAGTGGAATATAGTGCTATAACAGTATTGTGTGACTCTTTAGATTACTGTAACACTTTTTACATGGGGCTGTTACCTGAATTGCTGCAGGTCTGTGGGACCCACTTGTGACACTATTAAACCAGGGAATTTTAATTAGCTCAAAGTTATGGCTGCAACACGTTGGATAACTTGCAAGATTTTTTGCACCTGGGTATGCCAATACTCACCAATGAGACTCCAAGCCAAAATAAGATAAAAATAGTTTTTACTGAAAAATAATCATGGAAGCATTTACACACGTACTCATGCATACAAGACAACCACACAAGGTTAACAAAGGAGCAGGAGGAAAGACTTGGATAGAGAAGATAGAGCTGGGGGGAAATGGGCTATAATTACCTGTTCGGAGAGCAGAGATTCATGCAGTAAAGAAAGGCTCACACTTGAATCTGAGGATGACATAGAAAACCAGCAGAGTGATGGTATGTGAAGAACTGTGCACAAATAATAGCTGAGCATAATATTTACACCCAATATCATACCCTTAAGGGGTGTTTTTGCACGTAAGACAATGCTAAGGTGAGTTTCTCATAGTTAAACAAAGGAAACTCCAGCTTTGGTAATTGCTGCTAATGGTTGAGACATTAAGGTTGATGGGTTTATGGCAGCCTCCGTATTGTGGAGAGGAAAAGGTGCAAAGGAAGACATTTCCAGGATAATGGGTGTGCCAGTCACTGTTTGTTTTGGAGTATGACTCACAGCCAGGTGCATCCAAGGATGATTAGCACATTCATCCCTAACAACTGTTTAAGGGGGTTTCACTTAATTTTGTTCTGGTCATGTTTGTTTTTGGGGAATTTCCAGGAGAACTTCGTTAGATCTTGGGTGACCTTCACTTGAAACATTTTTTGGTTGGCCCTGGTCTACCTTAGACCTCATGAACTGCCCAATATTGCCAAAAGAATTATGAGAGGGAGGGGGTGTAGGGCCAGGTAACAGGGCTGCATTTGGAATCTGTTCAGACATTTATGTGTTCAGAAATTGATTCAGTGGATCCAAAATGCTGTGGCCAAACTGTTGACTAGGGCTGAGTACAGGGAGCACCCAAGTGTTACACTCCCACAACTTAACAGGTTAATGGGCTGTTTCCATGCAAAATTCGGAGTGGTGGTTTTGACCTATAAAGCCCTATGGGTCCAGACCCTCTGGGAGACTGAATTTCCTCATATGAGCCTGGCTCGGTTTAAGATCTTTGAAGAGGTCCTTCTCATGGTCCTGACATCCTCATAGGCCTGTTTGGTGAGGTCACATGACAGGGCCTTCCCAGTGGCTGCTCCCAGGCTGTGGAATTACATTCCAAAGGAGACTCACTTGATCTCTTCTCATGTTATTCTTCCATTGGCTGGTGAAGGCCTTTATGCAGGTGGTCTTTGGGCAACTGAGGAAGCGGCTTTTAATGGTGTGTGTGGTGCGTTCATGTGTGTGTGCTATAATTCTTGCAATGTGTTCTTCAGTTGTGGCTGGCTTCTTATGACAGTGTAAACATGCTGTCCAACATTTCACAGGCGAAAACTAGGACACATGTGGCCAAGCAACATTAGAGTGTGGTCGAAATCACAGAAGTTATTCATGAGGTGCAACGCTTAAACCAGGAAACGCTGCAGCAGTTTGCTTTTGCCTGAGTCTACAGAGAAGGGCATGATTCTGACCCCTCCTCTCCCCCACGTGGAATTAATTGAGTGCAAACTTTGAACTCAATTTGCACCAATGGAAGCAAGCTGAGGAGAAAGGGAGAAAGCAGGAGGAGGAAAGAGAAAGTAGGACATTTTAAATACAGATGAAAAAGTGGGACACAGAGTATCAATTGAGTCTCTCCCTGTGAAATTGGGAGATCTGTAGGGCATGAGCAAGCCCTATACTGCTTAAAAAAACCCCATTTCTCTAACAGCAAATGGACGAAGAGGATGCAAAGGGAATGCTTGCTTGAGCAGTGTGTTCCAACAAAAACATGTTTCGGTATTCAGAATAATTTCTCTGCCACATTCTGGGATGTTCAAATACTGGTAGGAAGTTGCACAAGATTCTCCCTGGTGTATTATTCTTCCTGACAGGATTTTTCTACCTGAGAAAAATTGCTGAATATTCTTTCCACGACTGGTTGTACATTCTATTGTGCAACATTGCCATTCAACAGAAGGGTTGCATAGCACAACCAATGCTTAATTTCACACATGGGAGGCGGACGGTACACAATCCTGACGTGGAATCTCAGCAACCGCCTTTTCAGTTGTCTCTCTTCTTATTTAATGAAATTTTGGAGATTATCAGACACATTAAGGATGGTGTTATATGAATGCCAGGAGATCGCGAAAGGGCTCCCTTTTCAGCTGACGTCCTTCCCCCCTCGTAATGCACCCGTTCTGCTGGCGCTGCTTGACAGGCTAAGCCATCAATATATCCCCGTTCTGTTTTTGTCACAGATGTTCCTGTGAGTGAAAAGGTGCCCTGTTATGCTGGCGAGATCCCAGCGTAAATGGGAGGTCCCTGCCAGAACACTTCTGGATGAGATCGGGACATCAAGGTATGTGACACACTTTTTAAAAACTTCCCTGGTTTACTTAGAAGTTTTAAAGTGTGTTTTTGTTCTTGCTGACACTTTTTCTTCTGTATTTTTCTTTTTCTTTTTGAATTTCCCACGCTTGCGTCTTCTTGTGAGTATCCTTGGGATTTCACTCTCGGAACTGAAGGGAACTCCGTTAGAGCTCCATTCACTCCTGGGCTGCCCTGTTGATGCTACTCAGGGAAGGTCTGAAATTTTTGTTATTGTGCTGGGACAGGGACGGGACAGGGGTAGGAGTGGAGGTTCTGCGACAGGAACACTTTTTTCATTCCTGTCTGAAAATCTCCTTTGAGATACTTTGGGTCCCAGTATTGAGGAAAAGCTGGGGGATTAAAAAAATCATAAATATATGAATAAATAAATTAATGAGATCCCTTAGCAGAACAACAACACAAGAAACATCTGAGAGAACATGTAGGCCTGTGACTCCAACACTGTCACTTTTTTCCCTTTATTTTTTAACATCTTTTGCCTGATGAGGAAGTTAGTAGAGCTTCGAAAGCTTGCATCATGTGTTTTGCATTTTGGTTGGTTGCAATAAAGGTATCACTTTTTTGTGGACTCTGGAGTTTGTTTTTCTGCATTGCCAACATGGCTACCCCTGAATGCGTTTCCTAAATTAATGGGTTTATGTGTATGTATATGCCTTCAATCACCTGTTGACTTATGGTGACCCCATGAATTTCATAGGTTTTTCTTAGGCAAGAAATACCCAGAGGTAGTTTTGCCAGTTCCTTCCTCTGGAATATACCCTACAGCACCTGGTATTCATTGGCAGTCTCCCATTCAAGCACTAACCAGGGCTGACCCTGCTCAGCTTCCAAGATCAATCAGGATCTCTTGTGTATTTAGGCCCTATGATAATATCTGGGTGAGATCCTCCCACAGATAAGTTGGGCCATACTTGTATGTATGTGCCTTCAAATCACCTGTTGGCTTATAGTGACCCCATGAATTTCATAGGGTTTTCTTAGGCAAGGAATCCTCAGAGGTAGTTTTGCCAGTTCCCTCTTCTGAAATATAGCCTACAGCACCTGGCATTAGTTGGTAGTCTCCCATCCAAGTACTAACCAGGGCTGATCCTGCTTAGCTTCCAAGACCAGTTGGCAGGAAACTAGTTAGCTTCCAACCCACCATAGTTGGCAGGAAAATGAATTGAAGAAACTTTGACCAAATCAAAATCAAAAGAGGGGGTTGAAAGGAAACGCAGCAATCCTTAACTTTTTAAAAAGGGCACAAACTTTATAGAAAGGGGGGATAGTGGGAAGTGACCGAATGAGGGAGGGAGGGAAAGAAAGGAGGGGGAGGGAGAGGGGACTGCAGTCATGTGAAATTTCAACAGTGAGCACCATTCTCTTTGTTTGGTTCAATGCACAGAAACAAAGGCCAAAAAGCATTCTAAGAATTTCCAAGGATCTGCTCAAAGCCAGTTCTCTCTCCCTCTCCTCCTCCTCCTCTTTCCCTCCCCATCTGAGTCTGGTGCCAGCCTCTTCTCCAGGCTTACCATAGCTGGCATTTGACAGAAAGAATGATTGCAGGGTGGGTGAGCATCCATGGCAAAGGGCACAGGTCCGGTCTTGGAAGAGCTATGCTTTACCATTCCAGATGGCTAAAGATAAGACTCCAAAGATTTATCAGGAGGCAATTTTTCTTCTTGGAAGTAGGGGTACCTGCCTGGCCTTGCTAAATTCCTAGAGTTTTGGTTTCTGAGAGGCCCCTGATCCCCAGTGGATAAAATAATACAGTTGTCCCCTCATATTTGCTTGGGTTTGGTTCCAGGACCCCCGTGGATACCAAAATCTGTGAATACTCAAGTCTCATTATATGCAATGGCATAGCAAAATGTGTCTCTTATATAAGATGGCAAAATCAAGGTTTGCTTTTTGGATTATTATTTTTTAAAGAATATTTTCAAACTGTGAATACTTAAATATGTTGATACCAAATCCATGAATACGGGGGGAGAACTGTAGTATCATTAAACCACAAGTTGTGACAACCATGTAAAATGAACAACAACAAAAAAACATTAAATACAGCTGGACCCCAGTATCTGTTGAACCAATATCCACAGTTTCAGTTATCCATGGCTGAAAAAATAGGGACACATACCATAGAGTCATGCTGGGAAATATCTAGAGAGGTATCCTCTCTAGGCATCTTCTAGGTCCTCCAAAGCAACTCTATAGGCGCAGTGGTGATGGGCTTAATACAAGCAGGGACCCTGAAACAATTTTTAAGATGTGGGGAGGCCCTCTCAACACCGGTAGGCAGGTTGTTATTAATTTTCCCTACTTGAAAGGTGAGAGCAAATAACTTTCCCCATTCATTATCATTCAAACATCCTTAAATATGGAGACTCATACAAGCATAATGTCTTCCATGTGTCCAGTGTAGCTTACTCCCAAGGAAATGTGTGTGACAGATTGCAGGCAGCTTTTATTACTCCTTTGGAGGGGTCAATGCCAATAGCCATCTTAAGATTTCTTAGAGGCTTACTGCACACTGAAGTAAAGCGGCAAGGCAGCTGGAAGGTTGCGCTTTCCGTGCTGCTTTACTGCATCTCCATTAAAGTTTAAACTAAAACTCAGAGCAGATTTCACTGTGCCGTTGATACCAGAGAGAGGGGACACCATGGGAGAGACACCACAGGAGAGGGTGAATGCAGAGGCATCTGGTTGGCCACCGCAGAAGACACGGGAGGGGGCAACACAGACCCAAGGTGTATTTATTGGGGGAGGAGGAGCCAAATGAGGCCATTGATCCCCAATAAGAACTCTGCGCCAAAGTGAATTTTTCCTTCAGTCCTCAAATTCTAGCATTGCAGAGAGTGAGATACCAAAAATAAATTATACCTAGGACTCTTCTATTTGCTGTATTCACATTCCTTTGTTCACTTTCCCTGACCTTTTTCTTTGGATGCCTAAACTGTATTTTTACAGATGCTGACTGAAGTTTTAAGTTACTATGGCTCTAGAAATTCAGGGCTAGAAGGGAAATTTTATTTATTTATTTATTTATTTATTTGAGTATTTATACCCTGCTCTTCAGCCACAAAGGCTCTCAGAGCGACTTACATATTGCTAAGCAATAGCACTTACACATCTACACTGCTTTATAGCACTAGGCATTCTTTAAGCAGTTTACAGTGCGTTAGCTAATTGTCCCCAACAAACTGGGTCCTCATTTTACTGACCTATGAAAGGATGAAAGGCTGAGTGAACTTTGGAGCCCTGCAGGACTGAACTCACAATGTTGTGGCTGCAGTACTGGCATTTAACCACTGCACCACCAGGGCTCCTGGAGGCTTATGGTAAACCTGGAGAAGAGGCTGGCACCTAGGGGGGCAGAATTCTTAATTTTGGGAAGGCAATGACCTCATTTTCCCCTGCCCTGTAGCCACACCCATAGACTGGTCTGGTCTGGCTTCAATTTTTTTTTTACCCCAATGGTGGCCTGTGAACTGGGTTTTAGTTTCTACCCATGGTGTAGTGGTAAGTTATGAAGCTCAGGCTCTCAAAATGACAGGTCTTATATCAACACTCACAAGGAAAGTCCAAAAATGTAGGTAAGGCATGTTGATCTATATTGAGATGGGTACTTAAAATAGATTTCGCTGGATATCCACTACCGGTTTTGAAAAATGATTTTGATGATGATGATGGCGAAGACGATGATGAATTCTTATCCACCTCTCCCTATGGATCAAGGTGGGACATAAGAAATTAACACATAAACATAACATTGGTTAAAAACACATATCCGTTAAAAACATATATCAGTTTAAAAGAACAAGTAAAAGCAAGACATTTTAAAACAATCAATACACAATTTAAAATTCACACTTTAAAATCATCTGGATAGGCCTACCAGAAGAGGCTGGTCTTTAATGCTGCTTTAAATTCAGACAGTTTATTCAGCTGTCATATCTCTTCTGGCAGGCGATTTCAGAGTCTAGGGGTTGCTGAAGAAAAAGTCCTCTGGGTGACAGTTGCCAGGCTAGTCTTGGCTGGCTGGAGCAAATGTCCCATAGAGGAACTAAGTGTATGTGGTGGATTATACGGGAGAAGGCGATCCCGTAGGTAATCTGGACCCAAACCATGTAGTGTTGTAAAGGTAATAACTAACATTTTGTACCTTGCCCGGAAACCAACTGGCAGCCTGTGGAGTGATTTTAATATTGGTGTGATATGATCAGTCCTGGATATACTAGTGACTAGTCTGGCTGCCGTGTTTTGAACCAATTGAAGTTTCCGAACTTGGTACAGAGGTAGCCCAATGAAATAAAGAAGAAGCATGCTGCAACCTATTGAGAAAGTAAACCACCACTTTGGGGGGCTTATATGTATCCACATGTGTCAGAACATCCCTCGGGGAGGGAGAAATGCAGCCATATATAGAAGACATTTGCAAAGTGAACTTTACAAATGATTTAGCAAAATATCTTGGCTTCTGCCTTCTTCATTTGCTCAAAATGAAAGAGGGCTGTATCCAAAGTGGCAGTTTAGAATACATCATCATCAGCATTCTTAAGTGGGTGATGGCATGAAATATTACCCTCCAGGCTGAGAGCATGTGATGTTACAGTTTTATATTTGGGGATTCTAATCCCAGTCTGCTCCCCAAAGTACTTGAAAGAGTGGTACTTCAATTTGAAATACAGGCAAATCACAGGGGTATGATGTTGTGAGTTAAAAAGAAAACTATCTGGTCACTGGTTGCAAGGGCAAGTTTACAATTGAACATTAAGAAAATAAAAATAACCATCACAGGTGATTTACAGAACTTTAAAGTAGACAATGAAGTAATTGAACTAGAAAAAGATTTCCTATACCTTGGCTCTGGGTGCTGCCATACTACAGAAATAATGCAGTTTGACTCCAATTTAACTATCATAGTTCCATCCTATGGAACCCTGGGATTTGTAGTTTGTTGTGGCATTAGAACTTTTTTGACAGAGAAGGCTAAATATTACACAAAGTTACAAATTCTGGAATTCCATAGCACGGAGACATGGCAGTTGCATTATTTCTGCAGTGTGTCAGCAGCCTTTGTCATTAACCAAAATGGAGACTGCAGTCAAGAATTCAGAAGAAGACTAGGGAGCATCTACATGGCAGAAAAAGTCCAGCAAGAATGTGGGCAGAATACCTTTCGTTTATATGAGTTCCTGCCAGGATTCACCATATTCAGAAGGAGGGGGGCTGAAAACTCCACATAGGCCGCAATAACAGCTTTCGCTGTATCTCGCGATCTTTTTTAAAAAGTGTACAAAAATGTGCACAATTGGTCATCTGTACAACAATTTGAAAAGGGGACATAGCAGAGCTGAAAGCTAATTGGTCAGACCTTGGAGGGGGCGGGCTTGCAAGGGAGGGCTTGCAATGCCGGAGCCCCCATTGTTGTTTTTGCCGGCATGATCATTCAGCCGGCAAAGCGGCAGAGCAAAAGTATGACGTTTCTTTAAGCAGAAAACAGCTCTTCCGCATCTGTGACTTTAAGGAAAAAAAGTCTTCGTGGATGTAAACAGGATGTAAGCTGCAAAATATCTCCTTCCAAACTAGCAAATGAGCCATGGGCACAAATGGGCACTGCGGCGAAAAGGAGGTAAGGCGTTATTTTTCGCTACAAATTCTCCCATGTAGCTGCCCCCTAGAATTTGGAAGGCCAGCTATGAAGGAACTAGACAAGATCCTCAAGTATAAAGGTATGTAACTGAATACTGAACTGAAGGTTTTCCATGCCAATGTATTTCCAGTTTCTATGTATGGTTGTGAAAGCTGGACAGTGAAAAAAACCCTGATAAGAAAAGAATCTTCTAATTTGAAATGTGGTGCTGGAGGAGAGTTCTGCGGATACCATGGATGACCAAAAAGACAAATGTTTAGTTTTCTAGTGCAAATCGAGCATGCACTCTCCCTGGAAGCCAAGATGACTAAGCTGAGACTGTCATACTTATGGATATATGATGGGAACACATGACTCACTAGGAAAAAACGATAATGCTTGACAAAGTAGAAAGCAGTAGGAAACGAGGAAGGCTGCATTACAGGGGGAGAGACTTAGGACTTTATCAGACAAGCCTCTAAAAACATTATTTTTTTACACCTTTTTTTGTGCTGGCAAAAGAACCTAACATATCAAGCGCTGCCATGATTGTGTGATAAAGAAGCCTCATGCTTCAACGTTTGCTGCCGAGATGTTTCTCGTGAGAAGATGCAAGCATGCTTTAAAATGTAAAAACAGCTAAATTAAAAAACAAAATAAACACGCAAGCACTGAAACACAATTATATTTTGCCTGCAACATGGGGAGGTTCATAGAAAGAGCATCCCATGGCTAGTTTTCACATTCCCACCCAGGAGTGTTCTGGCAAGGATCGCCCATTGATGCTGGAATTGCACCAGCAGAACTGGGCGCGGTCTCACACGGTTGCAATCATGGCAAAAAAAGCCACAGCAGACCTATTGATAGCTTGGCCCGACAATAAAAAAGGACACCTTATTTACAATACATCATTGCGAAAGCATAACGTTGTCTGGTATTTGCGCTCTTTTGTGTTCATTAGGTGTCGTTACAATGCTTTATTTGATGGATCTGCTTTTTATCTTAAAAAATAAAAATAAAACTCTGAGACCAATGAGCTGCCATCTGATTCTTTGTTAGAATCTGGCTAGAAGATATGTGTGGGCCTTTAAAAAAAAAAGACAAAAAGCCCCCTTTATCTTCACTTATTGCATTCTTTCTTCTCATACTTCCAGCCAGTCATTCACTTAATTGGCATCTGAGTTGCCTCCATCCCTCAGTGATTAGCATGCCAAAGGCTTCATTATCAACTGGTAAAGCCAGTGTGTTTCTGTATCTCTGCTGGTTTCCCTTTGGCTGCCCTATGCTCTCTGCAAAAAAATTCCCTGTGAATTCCTGGGGGGTGGGGAAGAGACAGAGACACATCCAGCAGGGATACAACAGAATCCAAAATCCACAAAAGAGTGATACCATTATTGGCCAACCAAAATCAGAAAATAATCAGTTGCATCAAATTACATTTGCACTGAATTCTTTTTCATCAGGCAAAGATGTTAAAAATCATAAAGGAAGAAAAAGGTGGCAATGTTAGGACTTTATCAGATGAGCCTCTAAAAATGTTTCTTTGCCACCATATTTTACACTGTTTTTCTGCCATCAAAATAACCCTTTTTATCAAACATTGCCGTAATAGCATGAAAAAGCAGCCCCGTACCTCCACGTTGGCAGGTGCACATGATCTCGGCAGTTCTTGTGAGAAGATGCAAGTGCACTTAAAAGTTGAAAAACAGCTAAATTAAAAAACAAAATGAACACATGAGCGCTGAAACACACTTAAAAATAGGTAGGTTCATAAAGGCATCCTGTACCTAGTGTGTGCCAGCAAAATAACCCTTTTTATCAAATGTTGCCATAATAGTGTGAAAAAGCAGCCCTGTACTTCCGTGTTGCTAGGTGCAAGTGATCTCGGTGGTGCCCACGAGAAAATGCGAGTGTACTTAAAAGTCGAAAAACAGCTAAATTAAAAAACAATATGAACACACAAGCGAGCACTGAAACCCACTTAAAAACTTGCCTGCAATTCCATTAGCAACCTACAAGTAACTTCCCTTGAGATCCAGTTGCCCCTGTCCTGTGGAAAGCTAACTGCCCCTTTCTTAGGCAGAGAACATTGAATTTCTCAAGGAGTTCCTACAATGTTACATCTGGGGGAAAAAAAACCACTTTTAGGTGCTGTATAGGTCAAACTTTCCAATTGTAGTCCAAATGAAAGAGTTTAATTTCAGCATGGATGAAATGGTGTGTGCCTTCTAGAAAAGCTGGCTCTGGTTGATTTTGGAAGGGCTGTCCCCCCACCACTCCACTTCCAATTTTAAAATATAAAATATAGACTTCCAATAACCACAGCTTTCATCATCAGGATTGCCCAAGTGTAAGCACCTCCTCTGGAGCAGATCTCAATGAAAGGAGAACTTGTAAAGCTCATTTCTCCATTGCGTGCCAGGGGCATCAACAGAGATCTCTTTGATGGGCTTGAGATGGAGGAATACATGTAAGTAGGAGACATAGGGCTGTCATGGAGGGCAAAGGATGGGGCCAGTGCGAGGGGGAAACACGAAGTCTGGAGAGTGTCATGCTAAACTCTGCCCTTTCTTACTTGATAGCATCAGAGAACATCCCTCTGGGAGGGAGCAATGCAGCCATGCACAGCACCATAAATCTAATCCCTTTATTATAAATCAGTGGCGAAGCTATGGGGGTGGCCAAAATGAAGACACTGCCTTTCCCAATGATAATGATAATAAATAAATGGTATCATCTTGTCTTTCCACCAGTTTGGGACTCAAGGTGGCTTGCAACAGTTAATACAGTGAGCCCTTGATAGCCACTGGGGTTTGGTTCCAGGACTGCCCCCCCTACCAAAATCCATGGATGCTCAAATCCCATTATATACAATGGTATAGTAAAATGGCATCCCTTACATAAAATGGCAAAATCAAGGATTGCTTTTTGGGATTATTATTTTTTTCAAGCTGTAGATGGTTGAATCTGTGGCTAAAGAATGTGTGGATACGGAGGGCCAGCTGTACAAACACAATTAAATTAAAATTCATAACATATAAAAAGTATTAAGATCAGTTAAAATAAAAACCATTAAAAACAAACTGAGTTCAGAGAGCAAAAAGAGAAAGAGGACAGGAGGAGGGTGGTGGGATCTTGCCCTTTCCAGTTGACTCAGGCAAAAGCAATCTGCTGCAGCCTCTCCTAGCTTGTATGTTTTCCCTCATTAATAATGTTTGACATTTTGACCATACTCTGAGGTTGCTTGGGCACACATGACCTGATTTTCATCTGTAAAATGCTGGATGGTGGTGGGTGGCTTTGTCTCTGAGTATTCCAAATACTCTTCCCAAACTGCAAATCCCAGGATTCCATAGGATGAAGTACAAATGGAATCATAATGCTATAAGTGTGCAGTGTGAGCACCAGCCTATTTGACAATGCTACCCCTTTCTCTTGTGTGCGGGATTGAATCCACTGCTGTTACAATGCCCTATACCCCATCCCTATAATATCTTATAATTGGCAATATTAGACACTTCAAGGAGTCTAGTAGACCAGGGTAGACCAAAAATTGAGGTCAGATGGAGGTCACAAGGACCTGGGAAGGTGTCTTGGAAATATTCTAGCAAACATGCCCAAGACAGGATTAAGCGAAGCCCCTAGTAAACAACACCATAATCCCTTCTTGGGCCCCGTTGGCTACGAGTCACACATCATAAATTAATAAGTGGCCTAAACAACGGCTATCCCCAGGAAATATCCCTTGGCACCCCTTCCTGTCCTTCAATACGAGGTTGACATAAACCTATCAATTCCTATCTCTCAGCCATAAACAGCAATCAGCAGAGTTTTGGTTTCCTTTGTTTAAACACTGGAAAACCCAACTAAGCTCTGTTCTAAGCCCAAATACCACTACGAATTATAGTATAAATATTAGTCCTAAACAATAGCAAGGGTTGTCACTATGGATGAGACCCTGCCACGCTTTCTATTGGTGCATCCCAGGATCGAAGCTTCCAGTGCAACCCTCAGACTTCTGTCTGAGTTCTTCTCTACTCTAAAGACTGGTAACTATAGCCCCATTTTCCAAATCTATTCCTCTATCCAACCTTGCTGCCTTAAGCTCTTCATTAGCCTTGTGTGGTTCTTGTGAATGTGTGTTGTGTGCGTGAGTGCTTTTTGTGTTATTTTCCAATAAAAACCATTTATTTTACTTCAACCGGGAGTTCTCTGCAGTGAGTACTGGTATACACAGGTGAAAAGATCCCAAAGTTACCCACCTCTCACAGCCTTCCATTTGAGCTATAAGAATTCCCCTAACTAATAATAGGTCACAGTTGGGCTCCCCATGGACCCCCCACCTCTTTAGGTAATACTGGTGTAGGATGGCTGACATTGCAAAAAGGCCTTCACATTGGGAAAAGCCTCTTTCCCCTCTGGACCATGGTGCAATAGCAACCAAATCTTTTCCACCCCACCTTATCACTTTCTACCCTGAATCTTCCCACAAGGTGTTTCCTCTCCTGTTTTTGATAATGGAAATTCAAAAGTTATTTTAGGTTCCATGTTTGTTGGCTCAGCTTTGATGCAGCACTGCAGGGGTAGAGGAAACACCCTGTATTTGAACCACAAACATGTTTATAATTCTATTTTAGGATGAAGACAGATGTAATATTGAGAGTGTGGCAGGATTTGGTTTGAACGACGAGATATGTAAATCTTTGAATATATTTTGTCCTTGTACGTGATGACAAATAATCCCTGTAGTTTTCACCCTGCTCTGGGAGAAAATGAATATTTCTGCACATCCCAAAGCATTTGGAGAAATGATTCTGCACAGAAATATGCAAAAAAAATTGCCTCAAAAGTCATGGGTGTTTGTTCAAAACATTTTTTTTTTTGCATGACAATAATGTTCTGTGCAAAACATTATAAATTTTACACAAAAACACTATTTCCAGAAACAAACTTGGTGAAGTATTTTGTGTGTGCAAAAAAAAAAAAAAAGGTACCAGTATGAGTTTTGCACCAAAATTTCTCATGTGTCTGCTTCTGGAAAAAGTGCTTTTTGTGTGAAAATTGTGAGGATTTTTTGCTCAATTTTTGTGCAAAACCTGCTATGTTATTCTTCCGGATTGGGTTTCTCAAGAAGTTCAGTTTTTGGCTGGGGAACAAATGAGGGCAAATGTTCTTACATCCCTAGTGTGATCACATTTTCCAGAAGGTGTTTTTAAGGCACTAAACGTGAGTTTAAAAACATGTCTGCCACCATGCTGACAAGCATTCACAGTTAAGTGAAATTAGCTTGACTTGGGTTGACTCACATTGCCTTGAAAACAAAGGCCTCAGAATGCAGCCATTGGGAGGTATCCTGTTGGTGACCTGTGCATGAGTAAGTCACACTATGCATGTATGATGAATTCTTTGCGACGGAACAGCAGAGGTATTCTACCAACAGCAGCAGAAGTGGAATTGCATACTGCAAATGTTGCGCCTTGCAGATATGCATTACAGCTGCCTGTTGTGCATTGCACGATGGCACCCAATCACTGACATGCATTGTGCCAGGTCGCTATTCTACATGGGGATTGTGTGGTGCTGGCATAGCATATCCAGGCACATGGATATTTATGCTATACGAATAGGATTTTGGAGCACAAAATAGGTTCAGCTCCTTTAAAGTTCAGATTAACACCTGGAATGTATTCACTGTCCATGGAAGCCATCAGCCATCACTGTTCAGAACATCTATATGGTTTCATCCTAAGAAATAATGACCTCTATCTTTACCCTTAGAAATGTTAACAATCTTGCAGAAAAGGTGAAAACAAGAGGGTGAGGAGGTTCTTATTAGGCTTAAGTAGGCTCCTGGTGGGCACTACAAGTCGCCATCCGTGTCTGTGGAAGCAATATCCAGGAGACACAAAAATAGGGGACACGTACCATAGAGAAGTGCTGGAAAATGCCTAGAGAAGTATCCTCTCTAGGACTAACTACTGTAGGTCCCCCACTGCAACTCTATGGTATGTTTGTACAGGAAGTCCTTTATTTTAATAGGTTCTGCTATTTTCTGTGGTTTCACTTAAATACAACATGTCCAGGAACACATTCTCCACAAATACAGGGGGTGACCTGTATTTTGTATTTAAAAATATAAATATTTATATAAATAATAAATAAACTATTGAATGTACTATCACAAGATGTGGGGATACCGTGGTGGCTGGTGGTTCCCATGCAGGGCCGGTTTAAGGAATTTTGGGGGCCCTGCAATGCTTTATTTTGGGGCCCCTGCAATGCTTTATTTTGGGGCCCCCATATGTTTATCTCAGGTCAATGTAACCTAACCTATTCACAGTACAGGATGTTCAGATCATAGTAGGACCTCCATATCCATGGATTCATTATCCATGGGACACAAAACAGCACATTTCTACCATAGAAACCATGCCTTATGAGGAGAGACTCAGGGAGCTGGGTATGTTTAGCCTGGAAAAAGACAGTTCAGAGGTGATATGATAGCCCTGTTTAAGTATTTGAAGGGGTGTCACGCTGAGGATGGAGCAGGCTTGTTTTCTGCTGCTCCAGAGACTGGAACACGGAGCAATGGATGCTAGCTCCAGGAACAGAGATTCCACCTCAACATGAGGAGGAACTTTTTGACAGTAAGAGCTGTTCGGCAGTGGAACACACTCCCTCGGAGCGTGGTGGGGTCTCCTTCCTTGGAGGTCTTTAAACAGAGGCTGGATGGCCATCTGTCGGGGATGCTTTGATCGTGATTTCCTGCGTGGCAGGGAGTTGGACTGGATGGCCCTCATGGTCTCTTCCAAGTCTACAATTCTATGATTCTATGAGCCTTCCTAGAAAATGTGTCCTCCCAAGCTGTTTTCTAGGCCCTCCAAGGCAACTCTATGGTATTTTAAACCAGAAGTCCCATTATTTTCAATGACGTTCACTATTATTCATAGTTTTCAGAATTCATGCCCCCCCGTGAACCAATCCCCAGTGTATAAGAGGGGCCTACTGTATTACATAATTTGCCACCAATAATTTAGTTTAAAAACTATATTATAGGCACTAATATAATATTTTTTGTTTTTTAGCAATTAATGTAACAATGTAGATTTCCTCAAAGAAAAGAAAGAGTGGACTACAAGCTGAACATGAGTTAGCAGTCTGATGCAGCAGCAAAAAATGCCAATGCGATTCTAGGCTGCATTAATAGGAGTAGTGTCTAGATCAAGGGAAGTAATAGTATCACTCCATTCTGCTTTGGTCAGACCTCACCTGGAATACCGTTTCCAGTTCTGGGCACAACAATTAAAGAAAGATACTGAGAAGGATGGTGGGAGGTCTAGAAGCCATAATGCCCTATGAGGAACAGCTTAGGCAGCTGGGTATGTTTAGCCTGGAGAAGAGAAGGTTGAGAGGTGACGTGATAGCCAGGTTTAAATATTTGAAGGGATATCATACTGAGGAAGGAGCAAGCTTGTTTTCTGCTGCTCCAGAGACTAGGACACGGAGCCATGGATTCAAACTACAGGAAAAGAGATTCCACCTGAATATTAGGAAGAACCTCCTGACAGTAAGAGCTGTTTGGAAGTGGAATCCGCTGCTGCCTGGGAGTGTGATGGAGTCTCCTTCTTTGGGTTTTTTAAAACATAGGTTGGATGGCCATCTGTCAGGAATGCTTGGATTGTGTGTTCCTGCAGGGCAGAAGCCGATTGGATGGGATGGCTGTTGGGGTCCCTTCCAACCCTATGATTCTAGGCTGCATTCAGAGCCTGGGAAAGTTACTCTTGGATTACACCTCCCAGAATCCCCCTGCCCGCACCCTTCTCAAGGTCTGGTTGCATTGTTCCTTTTCCAGCACTTTCTAGCCCAGTGGTTCTTAACTTGGGGTCTGCAATGTCCTCACAGGGGGTCCACAAAGGCTTGAAGGCTGCTTGGCCCAACTCCTCCCTGTAGTGGAGTAGCCACGTGACAGGAACCAAGGCAAAGACTGGCTGGCTTGGCCTGCACATTGCCATTCAATCCACTCCAGCCACAAACTTGCAGGAAGAAGCAAGAGTGCCTCTGAGGGAAAGTTTAATGGATGGTGTAATTATATTGTTGTTGTTGTTAGCTATTATTATTAGGGTTTTAAATCTTGAGTCAAGTCTTGGGGCAACAAAAGATATTTAAAGGGGGTCCCTGGTAAAGAAAAGGTTAAGAACCACTGCTCTAGGCCAATGCTTCTCACATAGCATTAATGGGATACTGGTGTTTTAGTGACAACAATAAAACCATTGTTCTCAGTAATATTACTCCAAATTTTAATTTATATTCTTTATATTCTTCTGTTAAAAGAGCTAGAGTGTTGTAGAAGTTTCAGCATTGCACTATGACTATGGAGACCAGGGTTTGAATCCTTACTCAGCCATGAATACTCACTGGGTGACCTTGGGCAAGTCACACTCTCTCAGCCTCAAAGGAAGGCAAAGGCACACCCCCTTTGAACAAACCTTGCCTAGAAAACCCCATGGTAGGTTTGCCTTAGTCAGAAATGACTTGAAGGCACATAGGCAAACACACACAAATGCAGGATGAAATCAGATAGCAGCAAGGGGAGGAAGCTGAAGAAGACCAAGGGGGAAAGGAAGGGAGGGCAGAGACCCAGGAAACCATGTTAAGGGCAGCTGGAAAGATGGGCTGGAGAGGATCTATGTGGAAGGAAGGAAAGGGAAGGAAGGAAGGAAGGAAGAAAGAAAGAAAGAAAGAAAGAAAGAAAGAAAGAAAGAAGCCCTTTCTGAGGGAAAGATACAACTTTCAAATTTCAAACTTTCAAATTACATTTTGCACCAGCAAACTCCCTCCTGCTTCTTTCAGGGAGGGTGGCTGCTTCTTTCTCTTTCAGTTTTGTAACAAAGCCAGCAGGAGGGTTTGGAGGAGAAGGGTAGGAGGAGGCTACAAAGCAGCCGCTCCTCCTGGGTCAACCCCCCCCCCGCCAATGCTGATTTGGCAGACTGGTTCAACCGGCCCTGTTCCCATGCCAATGTAGAGTGCATGTGAACCTGCTCTGGATTTTAGTCTGAACCTTAATGGTGCTATCCAAGGTGCTGAAACTATTTTGGGGATATGGTTCAGGAACAGTTCAGGCTAAAATACAGAGTAGATTCATTGACCCACTGGTGTGGAAACCACCAGCTGCCAATTTCATGAGGGCCAGCATTTTAGTTGGTTTCAAAAGGGGTTAGGTGGATTTGGTTTGTAGATGGATCTTAGCCATGATGCCCTACCTCCAGGATCAGAGTCCATATGTTTCTGAACACCAGCTGCTGTTGTCAGAGAAGCATTCAGGGTAAGCTTCTCTGCCATGTTAGTTGGGTTGCTTAGCTGTTCTGTAACCATGTTGAAAGAAGGTTTGTGTATTGGGAGGTGTAGCCAGGAGCAGGTGGGTACCAAGGTCATAGAATCATAGATTTGCAGAGTTGGAAGAGACCACGAGGGCCATCCAGTCCAACCCCCTGCCATGCAGGAAATCACGATCAAAGCATCCCCGACAGATGGCCATCCAGCCTCTGTTTAAAGACCTCCAAGGAAGGACCTCCAAGGAAGGACCTCCAAGGAAGGACCTCCAAGGTCATCCAGATACTTGGTACTGCTTGGTGTTGGGTGGAAAAGAATGCATGGGCCTGCTACTGTGCTGAACCTGCTCTTCAACAAACTTTTCTGAATTCATCCATTAAGTCTTTTTTTTTTTTTTTGGACTTTATCAGACAAGCCTATAAAAATGTTCTTTTGGCACCATATTTTACACCATTTTTGTGCCGGCAAAAGAACCAAAAATATCACACGTTGCCGTGATCACGTGAAAAAGTAGCCTCATACACGTTCGCTGCCAAGCGTGACCTTGGCAGTTCTCACAAGAAGACCCGAGTATGCTTAAAAGACTAAAAACAGCTAAATTAAAAAAAAACAAAATGTACACACAAGCACTGAAACACACTTAAAAACTTGCCTGCAACAAGGGAAGGTTCATAAAAAGAGCATCCTGTGGCCAGTTTTTGCGTTCCCACCCGGAAGTGTTCTGGCAGGGATCGCCCATTGATTCTGGAATTGTGCCAGCAGAATGGGGCGCGGTTTCACACTCTCACAAAAAAATGCAATAGCCAATCTATTGATGGCTTGGCCTGTCAATAAAAAAGAATGTCTTATTTTCAACACATAATCGCAAATGCACAACATCATTGGGTATTAGCACCCTTTTGCATTCATTCGGCGTCATTATGACACTGTATTTGATGCATCTGATAAAGGTGTTTGAGTTGGGTAGAGACAGAACATTAGGGCTGTGGAATTTATAGCAGCAGGGCAGGACGGTGCTCCCATCCCCTATGTGGGCTTCCCATGTGCTTCTGGTTGGCCATTGTGGGAGGCAGGATGCTGGATGAGATCATAAGCCTTAGCAGGTCACTTCTTCTATTCTCCTGTTAGCTGGAATCTGACATTTAATAAGAAAAATAACAACCCTGGCAGGTTTAAAAAGGAAGCAGGAGGGGAATTCAGGTGACTTCAAAACAGAGCATCTGTGCTTTTGCTTTGGGGGTGAGTCATAGAATCATAGAATCATAGAATTGCAGAGTTGGAAGAGACTGCCATTTCTCATTTTTCTTTACCCTCTTTCTTTTGCCTGAAATTATGGCCCTCTTATTGATGTCAAAAAGCATCATCCTGAGGATAAGGTCTGAGAGATGGCTGAGGTTGTCTGCAAAACTGCAGACATGTCTTGGACAGATTTAAGCAAGCAAATGGAAAGGTTTCAGGATATTCCCCCCCGCCCCCGTACTGGTAGTAAAGATCTTCTGTTTGTAATGGAAGTAGGGAAACTTGGGATGACTTTTAAACACCCAACTAACCTTGTTGTATTAACCAGTTTTAAAGGCATTTGCTGCAGCTGCTGCTGGGCTCACTCTCCAAGCTGGGAAGGGCTACCTTTTTGGGCCAACACCTCCTAGAATCTCCTTGCCAATATGCCTAGTGGCCATGTTGATGGGAAGAGTCTGCGAGCTGTAGTTCAAATCATTTCTTCCCAATGTTTTTTGCTGTCACAGCAAAGTGTCAGAGGTATCTGGGTCTTGAACCATGGACTCCAGCACCCAGTCTCCTGCACACTGTTGTTCCTTAGTGAACCAGGCAGGTTAGGTTCTGTACTCACAGTGACTCAGAGTCTATGGGGATTATCAGATGCAGCAAAAATTGCATCAGAAGATCACTAGAAGAACAGGAAGGCGTGACTTTACCAGACAATGTCGTCCTCCAGCGTTCTGGGGGCATAGCGCAGGTGTCAGTAAGGCATCCCTTTTGATTAGTGGCTTCTCCCCGTCAATGCAAAAGGGAAGCCTCATCCGTGGCTGCACTATGCCCCTGGAACGGCTGAAGGATGTGACATCTGGTAAGGTCATCTTTTCTGTTTTTCTAGTGATCTTCTGGGGCAGTTGGGAATGTGATTTTTTGACGTGTTTTCCTATCACACTACACTGTTATAGCACTATTATTCCACTTAATCATAGAATCATAGAATTGCAGAGTTGGAAGAGACCACGAGGGCCATCCAGTCCAACCCCCCTGCCACGCAGGAAATCACAATCAAAGCATCCCCGACAGATGGCCATCCAGCCTCTGTTTAAAGACCTCCAAGGAAGGAGACCCCACCACGCTCCGAGGGAGTGTGTTCCACTGCTGAACAGCTCTTACTGTCAAAAAGTTCCTCCTCATGTTGAGGTGGAATCTCTGTTCCTGGAGCTTGCACCCATTGCTCCGTGTTCCAGTCTCTGGAGCAGCAGAAAACAAGCCTGCTCCATCCTCAGCGTGACATCCCTTCAAATACTTAAACAGGGCTATCATATAACCTCTAAACCATCTTTTTTCCAGGCTAAACATACCCAGCTCCCTAAGTCTCTCCTCAGAAGGCATTGTTTCCAGACCTTTCACCATTTTAGTTGCCCTTCTCTGGACACGCTCCAATTTGTCAATATCCTTTCTGAATTGTGGTGCCCAGAACTGGACACAGTATTCTAAGTGAGGTCTGACCAAGGCAGAATAGAGTGGCACTATTACTTCCCTTGATCTAGACACTATACTTCTATTGATACAGCCCAAAATTGCATTGGCCTTTTTAGCTGCCGCATCACACTGTTGGCTCATGTTCAACTTGTGGTCTACTAGGACTCCTAGATCCCTTTCGCACGTAGTCTCATTCAGCCAGGTCTCTCCCATCCTATATTTATGCATTTCATTTTTCCGCCCTAAATGCAGTACTTTACATTTCTCCGTATTGAATTTCATTTTGTTAGCTTTGGCCCAGCTCTCCAGTCTATCCAGGTCATTCTGAATTTTGATCCTGTCCTCTAGGGTATTAGCTACTCCTCCCAATTTGGTGTCATCTGCAAATTTGATAAGTATGCCCCTAATTCCCTCATCTAAGTCATTGATAAAGATGTTGAATAGCACTGGGCCCAGGACAGAACCCTGTGGCACCCCACTGGTCACATCTTTCCAAGACGAAGAGGAGCCACTGCTGAGCACCCTTTGGGTTCGGCCGGTCAACCAATTACCAATCCATTGAACAGTTAACTTGTCTAGCCCACATTCTACAAGCTTGTTTGCAAGAATGTCATGGGGAACCTTGTCAAAGGCCTTACTGAAATCAAGGTATGCAATGTCCACAGCATCTACCAAGCATCTTCATCTACCAAGCATCTTCATCTACCAAGCTGGTAACTTTATCAAAAAAAGAGATTAGATTAGTCTGGCATGACTTGTTTCTCTGAAACCCATGCTGATTTTTTGTGATTATGGCATTGCCTTCTAAATGTTCACAGACTCTCTGTTTAATGATCTGTTCTAGAATCTTCCCTGGTATTGATGTCAGACTAACAGGACGATAGTTGTTGGGATCCTCTTTTTTCCCCTTTTTGAAGATGGGAACAACGTTTGCCCTCCTCCAGTCTGCTGGGACTTCTCCTGTTCTCCAGGAGTTCTCAAATATTATTGCCAATGGCTCTGAGATTATATTTGCCAGCTCTTTTAATACTCTTGGATGTAGTTCATCTGGTCCTGGAGATTTAAATTCATTTAGATTAAGAAGGTATTCCTGTACTACCTCTTTACTTATTTTGAGCTGGATTTCCCCTATTGTGTCCTCTGTTCCATTCTCCTCAGGTTGGTCCTCCTTTTCCTTTTCTGAAAACACTGAGGCAAAGAAGGTGTTGAGTAATTCTGCCTTTTCTCTGTCCCCTGATAGCATTTTGCCATCTTCTCCACGTAGCGGCCCTATCATTTCCTTCTTCCTCCTTTTGCTGCGGACATACCCCCAAAAAACCTTTTTATTGTTCTTAACCTCCCTAGCAAGCCTGAGCTCATTCTGCACTTTAGCTTTTCTGACTTTACTCCTACACGTGTTCGCTATCTGTTTGAATTCTTCTTTGGTGATTTCCCCCCTTTTCCATTTCCTATACATGTTCCGTTTAAAACGTAGCTCCATTGAAAGTTCTTTAGTCATCCATCCTGGTTTCTTGAGACACCTCCCATTTTTCTTCCTCAATGGTACTGTTTGAAATTGTGCCTTCAGTATCTCCCTTTTGAGAAAGTCCCATCCGTCTTGAGGTCTCTTCTCTTTTAGTATTCCTGACCATGGGATCATCCCCAGTATTTCCCTGAGTTTATTGAAATCAGCTCTCCTAAAGTCAAGAATGCGTGTCTGACTATGCCTGGCTTCTCCTTTCCATTGTATAACAAACTCCAGGAGAACATGATCACTCTCACCTAAGGATCCCACCACTTGCACCCCATTAACCAGGTCGTCTCTGTTGGTTAGGATCAGATCTAAAATAGCTGACCCCCTTGTTGCCTCTTCCACCTTTTGGACCATGAAATTGTCTTCCAGGCATGTAAGGAATTTGCTAGACCTTGTAGTTTTGGCTGAGTTAGATTGCCAGCAAATATCAGGATAGTTGAAGTCACCCATCACTACTACATCTCTCCTTTCTGCATGTATGTTCATCTGTTCTAGAAAGGCAACATCCAATTCCTCCGTCTGATTTGGGGGTCTGTAGTAGAGTCCCACAATAACATCCCTGTTGTTTCCCTCCCCTTTAATTTTTATCCAGATGCTCTCCACCTGGCTTCCAGTATTGATGTCATGGATCACTTCACTGGTGTAAATATCCCTGACATATAATGCTATTCCTCCTCCTTTCCTGTTTGGCCTGTTTCTCCTATAAAGGTTATACCCCTCTATTCCTACATTCCAATCATGAGACTCGTCCCACCAGGTTTCAGTAATGCCTATTATATCATATTTGTTTTGTAGTGCAAGGAGTTCAAGTTCATCTTGCTTATTTCCCATGCTCTGTGCATTAGTGTAGAGACATCTGAGACCATGTGTTCCCTTTACTTGCTCCCTGTGCAAGTTTTTTTGCCTCCCACTGTTGGGTCCTTGCGCTGTTTGCCTTGTTCCCTCTATGACAGTTTGACTATTTTCTCCAGCCCTTTTGCCTTCCAGAATACTGTCTCCCTCCCCCATTTGACTCAGTTTAAAGCCCTCCTGATCAAATTCTTGAGACTGTTGGCAAAAATGTTTCTTCCAACTGTTGTAAGATGCACCCCATCTCTTGCCAGAAGTCCCCCCGCATGGAAGCGCAGTCCATGATCCAAGAATCCAATTTGTTCTCGGCGACACCATCTACGGAGCCAGTTGTTTACGTCGGCTATTTTCCTCTCCCTTCTTGGACCATGCCCTTCAACTGGCAGAAGAGACGAGATGACCACCTGTGCGTTCATTTCTTTCAGCTTCCTCCCCAGGGCCTCATAATCTCTTCTGATCTTGGGAAAGCTGTGCCTTGCAGTATCATTGGTTCCCACATGGACCAAAAGGAAGGGGTAATGATCCATAGGCTTGACGAGTCTTGTCAGCCTCTCGGTCACATCACAGATCTTTGCCCCAGGGAGACAACACACCTCCCGAGTCATCTTGTCAGGCCCACATACCACTGCTTCTGTACCCCTCAGCAAGGAGTCCCCCACCACCACCACACGCCTCCGCTGAGGCTTTGCAGCTGCTTTTCCTTGCGGTGGTCCTCTCAAGGTCCCCTGCTCTACCCCTGAAGTCTGTCCATGCTGTTCTTCCTCGTTGTCCTTGATAAGGGAAAGGGCTTCGAATCGATTCTGTAGCTGCAAGCTGCTGGAAGAATCCCTGGATTTTCTTGTTCTGTGTGTGACATTCCTCCAGCTGTCTAAACTGCTCTGGCTGCGTCCTGTGGCATCCTGGGATTTGCAGTTTAGGGAGGGTCATTTAGCATCCAAAACCAGAGAGCTCTAAGGACTTACTAAACTACAAATCCCATAATTCCACAGGAGGCAGCCAAAAGCAGTTAAAGTGGAATAATAGCACTATAACAATATAGTGTGATAAAGTCCATACAGAGAGCACAGGGACTTTTTAGGCCAAACATTTTGGTTCTCCATCTCCCAGAATCCATGAGCATTGGCTGTACTAGATGGGACTTCTGGGAACTGAAGTCCAAAACATCTTGAGAAGTTTGAGAAGCATTGCTCTAGGCCTCAGTAACAAACCAAAGCTGTTCTGTTGACCCATGCCCTCCAACTGTCCTGATTTGGCAGGAACAGTCCTGATTAATCCTCTGCCATCCCAGTTTTTCAGCTGCTTTTCAAATGTCCCTGTTTTTTCTCTCCTCCTACCGCTTTCTCCCTTTGTCTTCCACTTACTGCAGTTGCTGCAAAGTGAGTTCAAACTGCAAAAGTAGTTTGCTCTCAATTAATTCAGCAGGAGCAAGATTCAGGGGCTGAGTTAGTATCTCTCTCTCTCTCTCTCTCTCTCTCTCTGGCTTTTCTTCGCAAACGAAGATTCAGGAAGGACTCATCCCGCGTTTTCTGCAAGCGTGCTGATGACTAAAAAGGCCAATCCGAGATAGACAAGTCTGGTTGCAGAAGGCACAGCAGAAGGTCTCCTTGGGTGATGTTTCTGGGTTGTGATTCTTTCTGCGTTGTCATTTCTCTTCAAGACTTGTTCGGCGCAAGTTCTCAAATAAGACTGCAGCATTGTGGATAGTGCGTCTCCATGCCTCCCGATGTGAGGCCAGGGCAGACCATTGATGGTGATCAATTTGGCCGACCCTGAGATGTTGTTTCAGGGAGTCCTTGTATCGCTTTTTGGAGCGCCCCTCTTACGCTGACCCATAGTTTGATTGCTGGAAATGGTTTGGAACTGGATTTCTTTGGCCAGTGTGTTACCTACCCTGACACCCCCAGCCCCATATCTATAGTAATAATAGGCACTATTTAATAATTAGGTCAACACATGGTCTTCCACGCAATGCAGCCATTAAAAAAAACAAAACAAAACAAAAAACCTGGGAGATTCCCCAGCTAGGAAACCCAAAGTCCTACATTGCTCAGTCAGGAATGCATTTAAGGAGAGGCCATCTAAATTCTAAAAGAAATGTTAACTTGCAAGGCAACTGATGGCACATACATCTGGCTAATCTATCTGTCCAGGCTGACAAACTCAAACCTGCAAAGGACACCCATTAGTTTACCCTTACCTAAACAAAGGAAGTTGCTTCCTCCCTTTCACTTGCAGAGTATCCACCTATTAAAATGCCATTGACATATCCAGAGTGCCTTTGTACTTTATCAGATGCAGTCTTTAAAACGTTCTTTTGCTGGCACAAAAAAAACACATTTTTGTGCTGGTAAAAGAACGTCTCCCCCTCACTCACCTCCATGAATGATGAGGAAGTGAACACAGCCCTGTTCACTTTCTCATTCGAAATCTTGTACCATTTCATCGCACAGGAAATTCAAAATTAAAAACAGAAATAAAGCATTTAAAGTTTACGCAAACACCCGTGCATACTTAACCCCCCCCCACGTAACCTGGGGAGGGTCAAAAAAAGTTAATTACTTGCCTGGATGCCCTGATCCGACCTGGAAGTGCTCGTGCCGGTCTGGCCACTGACGGGGTAAGTACGAAATTTAAAGGGACAGTGGTATCGCATGCCGGCAAAGCAAGGGGACCTATTGACGGCTTAAGCCATCAGTTAAAAATGACAGGATTTTGGCTTTTTATAACTGTGAAAGGGCGACATTGTCTGATCTGTGCACCCTTTTGTGGTTATGTGGTATTGTGATGATGCCGTGTTTTCCATGTCTGATAAAGTCCTAAGTCTCAACTTGAGCAACTGCAAGAGACATTGCCTTCTACTCTAAATTCCATCCCCAGAAGGCAAATATTGACTATAAAAACCCTTCCAAAACTCCACTCAAGCAGTCACAGTTCATCATCCTACTCGCTCCACATCAGACTGTGCAGCCATTCCAGATCAAGACCTCCACTCTGTTGGTTTCTTCCACAACCTCATCTCTTCAGGAAAAGGTGTTGTATTTTAAACTCCCCTCACTATTCCTCTATCCAATACTTCCCACTTTATTTGTTAGTCTTGCGTGAATGCTTGAAGCCTGAATGTGTGCGTGAATGTCATTATTATTGCTTTTCCAAATAAAGATAATTTTGGTGCTATCTAGCATATGTCTCCTCCGTAGTACTGGTAGAGTTGGTCACAAGGTCCTGCCATTACCCCCCTCTTGCATTACCAAGTCGAGTATATTAATTCCCCAATTTAATATTGATATTCAGAGGGTCCTTAAGACCCCAGAGCATTTAGGGTAACATGTGCTTAACTGGTTTATGATGAACAGTTGGGTTAACAGGAAGCCTGCCCACTGTCCCAGAAACTTCCAGACTTCCAGGCTATGAAGGAAGTGTCCCTATTGCTGATCCATTCTCTAACATGGGTGGAGTGTGATCCTTCAGCTGTTGTTAGACTGAAATTCCCAGCAGATCTCACCAGCATAGCTAGTGTGGTGATGAATGCTGGGATTTGCAGTCTAACAACATTTGGAGTGATCCACTTTGCCCAGCCCAAGTATACCAACACTACATAGTGTAACAGTTTGATACCCTGTTTACTATCATGGCTCCATCACGTATTCCTGGGAATTGTACTTTGGAGAATCAGTGTGATGTAGTGGTTTCAGTGTTGGACTAGGACTCAGTTCAGATCCTGGCTCAGCTGTGGAAACTGACTGGGGCTCACCTGGGGCAAGTCACACTCCCTCAGCCTCAGCAGAAAGCAATGGCAAACCTTCTGTGAACAAATCTTGCCAAGAAAACCCTGGGCTTGTCTGTACGAGGGGAAAAAATGTGGATTGATGCACACTAATGCCAATTCAAAGTAGCTTTGATTTGTCTTTGAATTCTATGAGGAGGATTTTTGCCATTTAGATAACCCACCTGTGATAGGTTTGCCTTACGGTCACCATAAGTTGGAAACAACTTGGAGCATATAACAACACGGTACTTCTATTTTTCTGCTAGAGACTTCTAGTGTGGTTGTTCAGGGAATAAGGCTCTAGTGCTCTTTCACAAGGAATTCCAGGTAAGATGCCAAGCTACGAATCCCAGGAAACTCTAGGATGAAGGCATGACAATTAAAGGGTATCAGATGGCTATAACCACAAACTGTAAAGGAACTCTCCTACTCTAACCCATCCTTCCTACTTTGGGTTAAATTAAAGCTTGACCTCCTACCATCTGATCATTAGCAGCAGTGAATGTTTTAATGAAGTGGGCGAGAAAGGCTCCACACTGGAAAACAGGGCTGGGAAGCTTGCCTGTTAGGCAATGAAGCGTCTATGCCATCTTGGCATTGAGGACTCCATCCAGAGCCAAGGTTTGCTAGCAGCTAATTAAATAAGATGGCTATAATAGAAAAGAGACAATAGATGTGGCTGCCAGGGATTTTCAGAGAAGAGAAGAGCAGGGAAATCACTGCTCAGTGAAAAGAAATACAGGTGGACTGAAATTCGACATCAGTAATATATCAGAGGAAGGAACTGGCAAACCACTGCTGAATATTCGTAGCCTAACAAAACCTTATGAAATTCACGAGGTCGCCATCAGTCCGCAGGCAACTTGAGGGCACATATAGTGGGCCCTCCTGATCCGTGGGCTCCAGATCTGTGATTTCGGGTGACTATGGATCTTCATGTCTTAAACTTAAAATGGCGGCAATGTGAACATGGATTCTCTCAAGCATCTGAGTGCACATTGCTGCCATTTAATAATATGGGATGCGATCATCGATGTTTTTTGTCATCTGCGGAGGTCCCCAGAACTGAACCCTTGCAGATCCAGAGGGGTTATTGTACATACAACACTAAGCCATTCACAAGCAGCATGCAAATATGCATACAGGTATATCTCAATTAACAAAATATGTTCCTAGACATTGCTTCTTTAATAGAATATGATACCAGAAGAAGAAATAACTGCGAAACATATGAAACCAGGCAGGTTCCTACAACACACAAAAAAGAGAAAAGCAGTCAAACATGGTTTAGCAGACTTTTCATTCAAAATTGACAATAGGCAGATGTGAAATGAAACACTCAGGCCAAATCCACACTACACAAATAATCCAGTTTGAAACTGGAATATTTACCATGGCTCCTTCCTATTGAATCCTGGGATTGGTAGTTTTACAAGCTCTTTAGCCTTCTCTACCAAAGAGTGCTGGTGCCTCACCAAACTACAAATCCCAGGGTTCCGTAGGAAGGAGCCATGACAAATAATCCAGTTTCAAATGGTTTCTTTGAATAGTGTGGATTTGGCCTCAGTTTCAGAGCCTTTTCAAACCATGCAGTTATAATCATTCCACTCTAGCTGCCATGGCTCAGTCCTGTGGAATCTTGGGATGTGGAGGTGAGGGAGAGGAATTTAGAATGATCAGCCAGAGAGTTCTAGTGCTTCACCAAAATACAAGTCCCAGGACTGCATAGGATGTTGCTATGGCAGTTCCAGGATGGCATGGGAGATGGCAGTGGCTGCAATGACAGGCTGACATGCCTGTCTGGACTCTGGCTTATTTGGAGGTGGTAGCAGAGGAGCAATGGGCCAGATCGTGGCCAGAATATGCAGACGGGGAGCCGACATATTCTGGCTTGTGTAGATGATCCCTAGGTCTTTAAACAGAGGGTGTATGATCATCTTTTAGAGGTGCTTTAGTTATGTGTTCCTGGATGGCAGAGGGTTGGATTAGATGGCCCCTGTGGCCTATGATACTATGATTCTTTGATTCAAGAAAGAAGGGAAGAGGAAGGAAGGACAGCAAATTTAATAGTAATAGTTAAACACCGTTCATAACCCTGATCAATTTTATCATGTAATATCAAGGGACTGCTTAACCATGAAGAAAGCCCTTTTAGATAGTGGTGGATGAATCAGTCTGTTTCTGATTGGTATCAATTTCACCTGCATTGAGTCATGGCACAGTGTAACTTAAAAAAGAAAAGTCTCAATTTTCACATGCAATTTCTCCTTACAAATGTGATTTCTATAAAGCTTTCCTTCATATACAGATGTGCGCATGGCCCTTCCCTAATTACACATGCATTTTTATGTGCAATTTTTGAAACCAACACTGCATTGCAAAATTTGGAGAAATGCATGCTCTGAAGGCTAACCTTATTCCTGTCTGCATTCCATCCAAAAATTGCAGATTAAACCGCTATATTTAAGAACTCAGACAGAACAATATTCTCCTCCATTTATAGAAATCGTGTCAGTATGGGTGTTCTCTGTACAGAAAGACAAAATGGGGTGGTAGTGGGGAACAGGGTGCACAACTTGTTTCTTGAATCTGATTTTAGAAGTTGAAGCACTAGGAAAGAATGTGAATGGGAGGTAGGAGAGGCTGTTACCTGCATACCAGGACACTGAAGCAAACTCTGGCTGAACCATCCTTCTTATCACATGGGAGCTGGTACCAAGTGGAACACTGTTTAGACATCAAATCCACTCTGTGCCTGTGAGAAGTAAGGTGAGCATAAATTATAGTGATTGGGAGGCTGGCACTTTGCAGGCTGAGGAATGAAACATGACTCACACTGGTTCATTTCAAACTCCCCAATGGGTGTCTCTGACTTTGGGAGGTCTTCTTGAATGTTCTGCTTCCCTCCCTTTTCAATTTGGTATAATTCTAATCAAAGGAGAGGCAACTCAGGAATTTTTTTTGGGGGTGGGGAACCTATGGCAGTTGAGGGCTTCCATGTCAGTGTAAGAGCAAATCCACTTTGGGCTTTAATCCAGATTTTCAGGGGACAATCCAAGAGTGCTGAACCTTGTCTGCTAAATGGGTTTAGTACTTAGGAGATCTCCATTAAAGTTGGTGCTAAAACCAGATTCAGGGCCCCACTGACATGGAAGCCACCAGATGCTATGGGCAAATTCACTATTTACTGCCTTGCTTGTTGGAGTGTGTGTGTGTCCTTTTTTTGGACTGCAGCTCCCAGAACCCCCCAGCCTTCATGACCAGTGGTGATGTTGATTGGAGGATTCCTGAAACTGTAGTTAGGAAGAAGAAGAAGAAGAAGAAGAAGAAGAAGAAGAAGAAGAAGCAACTTTCCCAAGCTTTGCTTATATTGGAGCTCCCATTCATTTCTGAGATAGAGAATAAGTAATTAAACAGCATACAGTTTCCCTTTTCCTCCTTCCTGGCTCAGATCCAACTTGAGTCCTACCTCACCATAAATGTAAATAATGGCTGGTATCTTGTTGGTGTTTTACACGCACATTAAATTTTCTTATGTGTACAATGGTACTTTTTTGGCCAATTCATAGCATCAGTATTCAGTTGAAGGCTATTAAGGCAGAATTACGTATGTGATGCCCTTGTATTATCTTGGGCATTGCATGTTACATGTTGTTGCACCTTGTGCATTATGCACAATGTCCATTTGCCTGTGCAGCATCACCTTTCTGTAACAAGGAGTTGTTGCATAATGGGGGAATAACTCCATGTGTGTAGCATTATGTGATGTCTCTTCAGTGCACAGTCTCAGTGTAGTGCTTTAAAGAACATGGCTCTTGAGGCCATCAACAAAGGTCGCCATCCTCAACCTGAGACTGTCCAAATGTGCTGCACAGCAACTTTCATCACCCCTAAACATCATAGTCAACAGTTGTGATGGCTAGGAAAGATGGAACTGGTAGTCCAGCACATCCAGAGAGAACCTGGGTCCAGGAAAGCCAAAGATTGATGGTGTCATGGAGTTGTTGTGTGATGATTTACCCACAAGGATTGGGAAGACATTCTGAATGACTCAGGAATTCAGGTCCTTGCTGGGCAACCATTTCTAAAAGGTAATGCTTGAAGAATTTTTGTTTTGCTATGGTGTGTGTTTTATTTTCTCCTCCATAACATTAAATTGTTGAGTGAGACCATCTGCAGATCTGTAATGAGCTGTCAACAGTATACTTCCCGACACCTAGCTCTTTTCTCCTTGTCATCAAATTTCACCTGTAGCTGTGAAGCTCATGATGGACCAGTGTCTCAAGTTGGTAATGGACTGGATCAGGGCCAATAAACAAAAGCTCAGTACAGATGAACTGGAGACCATGGTGTGAGTATGTCCTTCTGACCTGGGAGGTGGCATCCTGCCTGCTCTAGGAAGTGAGAGGTGATAATTTTATTACAGGGCATTTTGGTAAGAATTCACCATACTTGGGATAGAAAGAATCTGAGTTTTTTTTTTTTTAAAAAAAACCAAATATGGAAGACACCAAAACTCACAGGTTTTGCCATCTAGGTCCAGGTCCTTGAGAGCTTAACTCTGAATGCCTTGAGGAAGTAATGAGGTAGATGAGGAAAAACAAACTGAAACTGAATCCAGACAAGATGGAGGTGCTTACTATTAAGGATCCTAACCTGGGTTTGGAGGTGTGTCAACCGGTCCTGGATGGGGTTACACTTCCCTTGAGAGACTGTGCCACAGCTTGGGGGTGCTTCTGGATCCATTGCTCCAAATGACAGCCCAGATAGATATGACAGGTAGGAATGCTTAGTATCAGCTTCAGCTGATATGCCAGCCACACCACTTCCTAGAACTGAAGGACCTAAAGGTGGTAATGCAAGCACTGGTAACCTCAAGGGTGGACTTCTGCAATGCACTGTACATTGGGCTAATGGTGTCCCAAGTTTGGAAACTTCAATCAGTGCAAAACATGGCAGGCAAATTGGTTAATAGCACATCTAGGAGTGATCATATTATACCTTTAGTAAAATTATTCTACTGGCTGCCGATTAATTTCCAGGCGATGTACAAAGTGTTGGTTGTTACCTTTAAAACCCTGCAGAGTTTGGGTCCTAGTGACTTACAGGATTGCCTTCTCCTGTATAGTCTGTTCCATTCTCTCAGGTCTTCTGGGGGACATTTACTTAAGTCAGCCAGGACCAGGCTGGCAACTGTTAACCATAGAACTTTGTCATCAGCTGCCCCCAAATTGTGGAATAACCTGCCAGATGAGACGCAACAGTTGGATACACTGGCTGTCATGTATTGGCTTCATGTACTGATTTCCTGCGTGGCAGGGGGTTGGACTGGATGGCTCTTGTGGTCTCTTCCAACTCTACAGTTCTATGATTCTATGATTCTCCAGACTCAGTGACCAGCTGTTTCATAGTTAAAAAACAGAAAACTTTATTGTCACAGTAATCCAAAGAGCTATCCCTAAAAGTTTGTTGCCCAGAATGAAACCTAATTAACAAACAGTATGCTAAAAGCATTTTCCAATCTACAAAATCTGGTGGGCTATACAGTTATTGGTTATCCATCATCCTCACTCCCATTTCTCACTGTACCAGAGCTCACCCTTATTTTCCCAGAGTGGAGTCCAGGTGCTGGACTTATCAAACTGTTACAGACACATAGCTCATACTCCCTTTTTACTGTCAGTCTACATACTTGTTAACAAGCACAGAAAAATGCAAACACCATTACCCACAAGGTTATACAGTAAAACTGAACTTGCAGGAAAAGGTCACGATCATGACATTGGCTGACCAATCCTGATACTAGCTGAGTTTAAAACAGCATTAACGACCAATCTCTTCTAACAGATCTATCTAGATGCTTTTAAAATTATGTGTTTTTATATTATGAATTTATTGTTTTTAACATGTATGCTTTTTAAATGGATGTTAATGCTCTTTTCACTGATTATGTAAGGTATTTTTAATTGGTGTTTATGTTTTTAACTGCACTATGTATCTATTTGTTACTGTATTTTAATCTGTTGTTCCCCACCTCGATCCATAGGGAGAGGCGGGTAAGAAATAAATATTGTTGTGGAGGTTGTTATTAAGAAGTCTAAAATATTTGAGTCTGAATCACTTAAGATATAGTTTTGGTGTCAATAAGGTGTTAAATTTGCTCTGAATTTTGGTCCAAACATTAAAGGAGCTATCCAGGGTTTTGAAACCTATTCCCCAAATGTGTTCAGCATCTTGCATAGCTCCTTTAAATGTCAGACTGAAATCCAGAGTGGACTCATCTGAGAGTGGATTTATCAAACTCAGAGTGGACTCATCTGGCTACCACCACTAGAACTGATGTGGATTCAACCATGTTAGTACTGAATTCTGTCTCTTATTCTGATAGTCACCTCACCTCTTCGGCAGGCAGGTATGACATGGAACTCCTTATGCTACCTAGAGCTGTATTGAATTCATCCAGTGCAAATGGGGAGAATTCAGTTCTGAAGAGTTAATTGTTGAGGAGTTACCTCCTCCTCCAATGCTGCTCACATCCTGAGCTTTGTCTCCCCACCTGGTGACCTGGGGACACAGCAATTCCCTGACTTCAGCCAGCACCCAGAGACATGGCAACCCTATTGAAAATAGAGCAGCTGGCAGCTGACTGATCCTGGAACAAATTTGACCAGTTCTTAAACATCTGACCACCAGTTTGTTTCTGAGCAAAAGACAAAGTACACTTAATATCATATCTTTCTTCTAAGATGGCCTCCAAAGTGTTCCCTGGAGTTCTCCTGACCACTCACTGGTCAGAAAAAGATGTACTTAGTTTCAGTGAGGCTGTTACATCATGTATCTTTGGACCATCCCTTTTCATTTTATCACACCACACTAAAAGGCAAATTTCATACTTCTATTCCTAAACCCTCTTTTTAAAGAACCTGCCTTCATTCCAAGACTCTGCTGGAAAGAATCATCCTACCACCCTAAGTACACCAGTCTTGGAAGCTAAGTTAACCTGGTTAATACTTGGATGGGAGTTGTTGTTGTTGTGTGCTTTCAAGTCATTTCCAACTTATGGCAACCCTAAGGTGAACCTATCATGGGATTTTCTGAGGCTGAGAGTGTGTGACTTGTCCAAGGTCATACTGTGGGGTTTTTATGGCTGAGCGGGGACTTGAACTCTGGTCTCCAGTCATAGTCTAACACTCAAACCACTATGCCATTCTGGCTACAGGTAATACCAGGGATACTCAGGTAGGGCTAGGAAGGTATGCTGCCTGAAACTCTGGCTAGCCATTGCTGACAGTCAGAGTTAACTAGACTAGATAGACCAATACTCTGACCTAATATAATTCAGCTTCCTAACAATGTTCCCTGCCTGATGGTAGTTTACCAATGCATCCATCTGACAGAACCCTAGACAAAGACAGATGGCCTTGAATTACCTGCTAAGGATGAAACTTCCACTCACTCCCTTGCATATCTGGAATGTTTTCTTCCCAATCTTTGCTAAGTCTGGCTGCTTGGTTGTTGTTTTCTACAGCTTTGCTTGTTGATTTATTGGAATATGTCCTCTGCAGAACACTCAAGCAAACCATTTCATTCCAAGTACTGAATGTGTGTTGTGAGTGTCCTAGTAACAAAGCAGAGATGGGCAAGTTGTGGCCCTCTTGATATTGTTGGACTGCAACTCTCAGTATCTTTTGTAGTGTGACAATGGTTGGTATGCTGCTGGTGTCTCATGGCACATATTAGTTCCCTGATGCATGATGCATTTTTGGGGTTCATGCCTGCAATCTGTTGAAGGTTATAAAAGTGGAGTTATGCAGGTGATGCCATAGGGCATTGTTTTATGTTTCATGTTGCACATGGTGCATTGATTGTATGATTTCACGTGGTTTCACACTGTGAATTGCGCACGGATGTGCAATGCAAGTTTGGTTCCTCCACATCATAATTCTGTAAGTTGCTCCACATCACTCATTACTCCATGAGTGAAAAGTTACATTATGCAGGATATTGGCTAACACTGGGAGGGCTACAGTTGCCCATCTTGTTATAAGGGAAGGGATAAGGACTCCAAAGACCCTTTGCACTCCTTTAGTGTGTTTGTTGTTCACACAATGAAAAAACATATAAAAAATTTTCTCCTCACATTCCCTTCTCTCTTGACTTCTCCTTCCCTCACTTCTCTCTCCACTGCCATTATTCTACCTTCTCCATCCACACTTTAGCTTCAGTGGGTCACAGGTTTTGAAGAATGTGGTAACATTGGAGCTATTGGTGTAAGGCCAAAAGATTGTTGTTGTTGTTAACTGCTGTCAAATTGACTTCGACTTATGGCGACCTTATGAATGAGAGACTTCCAAGTCACCCTATCCTCAGCAGCCTTGCTCAGGTCCTGCAGACCCAAGGTTAGGGCTTCCTTGATGGAGTTTATACATCTGGAATACAGTCTACCTCTTTTCCCCGCTGCCTTCTACTTTGCTAAAAGATCCAGCCTGCTAAATCTATGCCCTCCCTCATTTTTATTCAGAACTGAATCCAACTGAATTCAGTGAGCTTTTCTTCCAGGTAGGTGGGTGTAGGATTACTGTGTTCATTTCTAACAAATCTATTTTACTTAGATGACAAGAAGATGACAAGAAAAAGTCAGGAGATTTTAGGGTCTGATCAAAGCGGATCAGCAAGACCAGGCTTTCAGAGTAGATATTTTGGGCTTCTTTAATGATCATCTATTCATCCATCCCTGAGCTACAGTACTTTCATTCCTTCCGGAACTTTGCTGCAAACATTTTACAGGTTCCACGTTAAGGAGGGACAGACAGCAAAGAAAGGAGAGCAAACATACATTATTTCACTAGCCTTACTATAGAATAGTGGACTTGTTTGATTCCTGATCAATTAAAATGGAGATATCCAGGATCAAACTTGGGATCCCTGGCTCCTGCAGGCAAGCAGGTTTTCCGGCACTGGTTTTTGCTGCTCATACTTGTTTGGGAGTGAGGAAGGGGAGAAGACACAGTGATTCAGTTTTGTAGAAAAATATTCTGCATGTGATCAGAGGTACTCAAAACATTTCTGATTAAAAAATCCCCACCTTTGGGTCACTGAGAGATCTCCATGGACAGCCACGTGTTGCTGCACTTTTGGTGGCTCAAGGTCCTCTAGCTAAAATGAACACATAAAATCATAGAGTTGTAAGAGACCACAAGGGCCATCCAGTCCAACCCCATTCCGCCATGTGGAAATACACAATCAAAGCACTCCTGACAGACAGCCATCCTGTCTCTATTTAAAAACCTCCAAAGGAGGAAACTCCACCACACTCCGAGGCAACATATTGCATTGTCAGCTCTTACTTTCAGGAAGTTCTTCCTAATGCTCAGGTGGAATCTCTTTTCCTGTAGTTTGAATCTATGCGCTGTGTCCTAGTCTATGGAGCAGCAGAAAACAACCTCGCAAAAACCAAGCAAGATCCAGAGGTGTGGAGTAACTGTAGAAGCAGATTAGGCTGAACATCAATAAATAATTTGCACCCTTTGGAGAAAGCACAGCACATGTGGTCTCCATAATCAACAAGGGAACCAGCAAATGCCATCTGGTACTGTCTATGGAGGAAGACCCTTTCAAAATCCAATGCAATTGTTGCTTCAAGGGCACTCATACTGCTTTGGTTAAGAAAGTTTACTGAAAAACAGAGCCAGTTGGCTGGTGTTTGGCTGCTGCCTTTTCCTTTGGTGTGCCGAAGGTGCTTGATAAGGGCTTTCTTTCCCCGTGTTTGAAGTTGGTCGCCATTTCCCTTTGAGAATGCAGAATATCCTGAACAGGGGTTTGCAATGCATAATAAACAAGGAACAGAACATTGTTAAGGAATGACTCACAAAAGCTTTGAGAATCCCGGAGGAAAATTTATCCGGCAAGGTCTGGCAGATGAATTGCCCTGAGCCAACCCTACCATGAGGTACAGTGAGGCAACTGCCTTGGGTGTTAGTTTCATATGAATCATAGAATCATAGAATCATAGAATTGCAGAGTTGGAAGAGACCACAAGGGCCATCCAGTCCAACCCCCCTGCCACGCAGGAAATCACAATCAAAGCATCCCCGACAGATGGCCATCCAGCCTCTGTTTAAAGACCTCCAAGGAAGGAGACCCCACCACGCTCCGAGGGAGTGTGTTCCACAGCCGAACAGCTCTTACTGTCAAAAAGTTCCTCCTCATGTTGAGGTGGAATCTCTGTTCCTGGAGCTTGCACCCATTGCTCCGTGTTCCAGTCTCTGGAGCAGCAGAAAACAAGCCTGCTCCATCCTCAGCGTGACATCCCTTCAAATACTTAAACAGGGCTATCATATCACCCCTTAACCGTCTTTTTTCCAGGCTAAACATACCCAGCTCCCTAAGTCTCTCCTCATAAGGCATCGTTTCCAGACCTTTCACCATTTTAGTTGCCCTTCTCTGGACACGCTCCAATTTGTCAATATCCTTTCTGAATTGTGGTGCCCAGAACTGGACACAGTATTCTAAGTGAGGTCTGACCAAGGCACTATTGGTCAGGCACTATTACTTCCCTTGATCTAGACACTATACTTCTATTGATACAGCCCAAAATCACATTGGCCTTTTTAGCTGCCGCATCACACTGTTGGCTCATGTTCAACTTGTGGTCTACTAGGACTCCTAGATCCCTTTCGCACGTAGTCTCATTCAGCCAGGTCTCTCCCATCCTATATTTATGCATTTCATTTTTCCGCCCTAAATGCAGTACTTTACATTTCTCCGTATTGAATTTCATTTTGTTAGCTTTGGCCCAGCTCTCCAGTCTATCCAGGTCATTCTGAATTTTGATCCTGTCCTCTAGGGTATTAGCTACTCCTCCCAATTTGGTGTCATCTGCAAATTTGATAAGTATGCCCCTAATTCCCTCATCCAAGTCATTGATTGATTGATATGCTCTGACCATACCTATTTGTCAGGCACAGTTCCTTATTTTTTGCTTTTTGCTCCTGCTCACTGACAATGACTGCTCCTCTTTTGGGTTTTTAGGGGGCAGCTTCCTAAAATGTGATTAGGGTCTTGTTTATAGGAGGCAATAAAATGTGGATTGATGCGCAGTAACACCAATTCACAGAAGCTTTCATTTGGTTCCCCTTCCCCCCCCCCCAAGATTGCAGGCATGCAAAGCCATACATGTTTGTTGCTCAAACAGGCATGCCTGCAAATCAAGATGGTGGGTGTGATGGAGGGTCACATTTTTATTGTTACAAGTTGCCTCTGCCAAACAGTATTTTTTTAAAAAAGGAATCCAAGGTGTGGAAGTGTGATCTTCCACTTAAATAAACTGGGAAAAAAAGTCTGTTTTGTTGCCTCAGCACACGATCACTTTGGTGAAAATCCAACATGGCAGTTCCGGGTGTTGCCTTGCCAGCAAGCTTCGCCCCCTGTGCACATCCAACCAATCAGCTTTCCACTTCTGCTCTTAATGGGAAAACGTAGCAAAGTGAATCAGTTGTCTGAATGAGTGGGAATGTGCATTTCCTTTGAAGTTTTTTTTTTAAGTCGGGAAAAGCCACAAAGGCTTTTCCTGTGGAGTATTCCCCCCCCCAACGTCCAAATATGGTGAAATGATGTAGGATCCCATTGGGACAAAAGGTATTATTGAATTCTATAAGGAGTATTTTTGCCATATAGGCAAGCCCTGGGACTCCCTAGAATTGCAGTTCTTTGGAATCTCTTTGCTCTTGGCGTTCTTTGTCTTCACGTTGACTCTGACTTATAGTCTTCTCTTGGCAAATCTTGTTCAGAGGTGGCTTGCCATGCTCTTTTTCTGAATAAGAGGTGGCACAGTGGTTAAATTCCAGTACTGCAATCCACCATATTGCAAGTTCGATCCCAGAGGGCTCCAAGGTTGACTCAGCTTTCCACCCTTTCATAGGTCGGTAAAATGAGTACCTGGCTTGTGGGGGCAATTAGCTAACACACATTGGAAATTGCTTAATGTGGTGTAGATGTGTAAATTGCTATTCCTTAAACAATTTGTAAGCCACTCTGGGAGCCTTTGTGGCTGGTGGTCTCCCTTCGAATTACTAACCAGGAGTGACCCTGTTTAGCTTCTGAGAACAGATGGGATTTGGTACCCGTAGGATATTTAGGCTTTGGAATCTCTAGTGTGAGAGAATCTTGAATATATCCACCCTGCACAATTATAGCAATCTGATACTACTTTAACTGTCCTGGCTCAACCTTTCAGGTGTCTGAGATTTATAGTTCAGTGATATACTTAGAACTGAGCTGTTAAAGAGTTCTAGTGCTGTCTGTAGCTCATGGGAGTGCACCAGAGTTCTCTTTACAGGGAATTCTAAGTCCCTCATAAAACTACAAATCCCAGAATTCTGTGGTACAGAGCCATGATAGTTAAAGTGGTATAGCCATGAGTACAGATATACTCTTTGACGTAGGATATTGGCTGGTATGGAAACTGTTGCTTGGATACAAGTATCAGAGACCATCTCAGGTGAAAGGATAAGTATTTATTAGGAAGTTACATATCTGAGTGGTAGGCTAGAGAGAGGCCTGTTGGCTTACAGCTAACCTGCTCTAAAGGAGAGAACATGGAGAAGGTGAGCTGGGTGGAAGTCAGACCTCAGGTTATCACATTGTGGCTGCAACCCAACAACCCCTCAGCGTAAATATCCACATGAGGAGACATATTTTACCAGCACTACACAGCCCACATGTAGCAATGCAACATGGTACCATTCATGTCAATGACTGGGTGCCACTGTGCCACTGCACTGCGCAATGTGAAACTGCAATGTCTGATGTGCAACCACAATGCACAACCTTGCTGAGTGTGCAACTCTGTTTCTGCTGCTGTCAGCAGAATACGTCTGTTGTGCTATGGGAAATGAATAATCAATTTGCCTCACTCATGTAGCATGATTTATGCATGTATATGTCACTAACAGAATGCAGGTTATGTGTGTTAACTGCATAGTTATATCAATTCTGTATCACTTTATCTGTCATGGCTCTGTCCTACAGGATCCTGAGATTTGTAATTTAATGAGGCATTGAGAATTCTCTGTAGCTAGACATCAGAGCTCTCTAGCAGGGAAATCATAAATATCTCCCCCCTAAACTACAAATCTCAGGATTCCATAGGATGCAGCCATGGCAAATCAAACTGCTATAATTGTGCAGTGGGGGTCCAGTTGATGAGGAAGCAACAGAGCAGACACAATAAAGAGGAAAAACACCAGGAAAGCCTAATTAGTTGTCTGGATGCAATGAAAGCCTGGAGGTGGTTGAATAAACTGAGGCTTGGTCCAGACGACATAAAGTGCTATTGGTCACTAGGAGGGTTAAACTGATATTGGGAACACAATGTGTTTGGGATCAGGGTGCACTCCCTCTCAAAGATCAGGTTTGTAGCTTGCGGGTTCTCTTGGACCCACCCTTGCTTCTGAAAGGCTATGTGGCTGCTGTAGCCAGGAGCACCTTTGCCCCGCTTTGCTAAGGAAGGCAGCTCTCACCACAGCAATCCATGCCTTAATCAGCTCCCAATTAGAAGAGTGTTCAGAAGCTACAGCTAGCACAAAATGAAGGGGACTATTATCAAGGATGAATTTTAGAGACCACATGCCATTGGTCTTCTAAGAACTGTATCAGCTTTCAACGACTTCTGTATGCAACTGAATTTTCTGGTCTTGACTAATGAAGCCCTAAATAGCTTGGGCCCAGGATATCTGCAAAACTGTCTCTTACCATATGAGCCTGGCTGAAACTGAAGATCATCATCAGAGGCTCTGTTAGGTATCCCATCACTCTTTGAGGTAGAGCTGGTGGGTACATGTAACAGGGCTTTCTCTGTAGTGGCACCTTGACTGTGGAATTTCTTCCCAAGGGAGGTCAAGCTGGCACCCTCTCTTCTTAGTTTTTGGCAAGCAGTGAAGACTGTGCTATGTCACGTGGCCTTTGGCTCTTAAAATTAGTGTGTTTGCCAGCATGGTGCTGTGCTTTGAGCATTAGACTATGGAGATTATCAGACAGAAGCGCAAAAAGTGTCCCTGTCCCACAGTCTCCAGACCCGTCCCTGTCCCGGCACAATAACCCTCCCCATCAGACTTACCTTCTCTTGTGTCCAAAGGAAGCCCAGGCATGAATGGAGCTCTAACAGAACTCCACTCCACCATGAAAACCCACTTGGTGACCTTGGACAGGTCATATCCTCTCAGTCTCAGCAGAAGGCAAAGGCCAACCCCCTCTGAACAAAACTTGCCAAGAAGATCCTGTGATAGGTTTAAAAACTGTATGCTCTTCAAGTGGAGTATTTTGAACTGGTTTTCAGTTATTTATTTAATGTGTTAAAGTGTCTTTATCCATTGGGCAGAAATAATATTTCCTGTGCAGAAAATGCTGTTTTCTGTCCAAATATACCACATGCAAATTTTGCATAGAATAAATCCCAAACTGTGAATAATTTCCAAAAAGGACACAGCTTTTGAAAGCTTTCTCACAGAAGAAAGAAAATTGCTAAAATCCCATGTCGCTTCCTTCAAGAACAAAATTATTGAAGAATTACATCTCTACTCTTCTCTAGGCTAAAAAATATCTGACTTGCTCATCTGGGAGTTGTTGGATACTGATAAGCCCCTGAGCCATTTTGGAAAGTGATTCCCCTTTGATTTGAATATTGGATTTTATCCTCATTTTGACTGAAGATGGAATTTAGCAACAGTCCTACGTGATGAAGACGCAGAAGTGAAGGCACATGATGTATTGCTTCAGAAGGTGGGCTTACTTTATTAAAGAAAAAAATATGAAGGAGTTATCCTACATCAAAAAGTGCTTACTTGGGCATGCACCACTCTCCAAAAACACATTGCATGTTTAACCTTTCCAAAAGGGAAGCCAAGGTTCTGCAGAATCAGCCAGCCTATGGGTATGTTGCATTTCCATCTTTGACCTTTGCTCTCTCGGGAGTGGCAGGGAGCTTAGCAATGATCCTTCAGCTGGTTCAAGATGGCCCATCAAGCTCAGCTTGGATGTTGGGATATTTTCTTTTAATTATGGAGAGACCACACAGCTGTCACTGGGCTTTTGCTCACCTCCTATAAATGTTAGGCTGATTAGCAATCCTTTTTGAGGCACCACACGGACCAGCTGGTTTGTCTCATTTGTTCACTTAATTAGCGTTCAAACCCATCAGATGCAACACCCAGGTATTACAGCATAATTTTGTCCATCTATAGCAAAAGGGAACATTGTGCCTATTTCAGCACCATCACTTTTTTTTTTTTTAACTCTGGAAATGGTGCAAGTCAGCAACATTCAATGCTTACAGTGCAAAGGAAGGGTCCTGGATCCTTCTGATAGGATTGGCCAGGGCACCGAACCGAAGGGTGTGGAGCAAATTAATTTTATAGAGAGGAAGGCCAAGGTGAGAGCCCAAGACATCATCCAGACAGGTAAGCAAGATGAAGAAAAAGGAACAAGTCGACCTGATGGGTTGACCAGAGTCTGAACTATGTCTTGTGCATGCTCTCCAACTGTTCTCTTTTGGCAGGGACAGTCCCAATTAATCCTCTGTTATTCAACTTTTCTGCTGCTTTTAAAATGTCCCAGTTTCCTTCCCCCCCCCTCCAACTTTCCCCCTTTGTCAATTACTGCAAACTGAGTTCAAAGTGCAAAAATAATTTGCACTCAATTAATTCAGTGGGGGGAAGAAGAAGAAGGGATGGATTCTTGCCCTTCCCTGTAGATGCAGGCAGAAGCTAACTGCTGCAGCCTCTGCTAGCTTGTGCATTCTTCCTCAATAATAACTTCTGCCATGTTGACCATTCTCTGATATTGCTTGGACACTCCTGCCCCTGCTTTCAGCTGTGAAATGTTGCTAGCATAACAGGAAGTTGGACTGGTGAAGCTATGGAAATAGAAAAAGATTTACAGAGTCATGGAACAGTCAAAGCCAGAGAGTATGTGGTACACAGTGCTGCACATATCTTTGAGAACTGTGCATCACTGTCAAGATGACAGCAATGAAATGAAGGCAGAAGTAGACTTGTTGGATCATTCCAAGAGTCTATCTAGTCAATAATCCTGCTTTCCCCTTTGGCCAACCAAATGCTTTTGGGATACATAAATTAAGACAAGAGGTTCCTGTTGATGCTACATCCTGTTCTTTCTGGTGTGACTTGCCAGCAAACCATCATGTTCATGCGTAGTACATGAAGATTACATTAATTATATTAATTACATAGCTCAAGCATCAGAAATGGAATATGAGTCAGCAGTGGCCAGCAATGTTGTTTTCATTCTCATTGTTTTATTAGTGACTTGGTGCTTTGTTTCATAGCTAGCCTGTCACCCTTCATATCATGGGCCCAAGGAAGGTTTACAGATTCAAAAAGACAAGCCCATTGATTAAAATATCAATATGAAAACTACAGCATAAATTTTGTATGAGTAATGAAGACAATGTAAACTGGACCTTGGGTATAAAGAGTGATACTAAGATTTTAAAAGGACTCTTTATCATAGGACCACAGAGCTGGAAGAGACCACAAGGGCCACCCAATCCAACCCCCTGCCATGCAGGAATACACAATCAAAGCACTCCCAACAGATGGCCACCCAGTCTCTGTTTAAAAACCTCCAAAAAAGGAAAGTCAACCATGCTCTGAGGCAGTGTATTGCACTGTCAAACAGCTCTTACTGTCAGGAAGTTCTTCCTCATGTATAGGTGGAATCTCTTTTCCTGTAGGGAGTTGGACTAGATGGCCCTTGTGGTGCCTTCCAGCTCTAAGATTCCATGGTCTTCTCAAATGCCTTCTCTTCATTGGTCTATTTTTGTTTTGTTTCCCCCCTCAAACTAAGGACTTTATCAGACATAGCAAATATGGCATCATAACAATGCCCAATGAATGTGAAAGGGTGCCCATTTCACACGACGCTGTGCTTTCGTGATTTTGTGTGGTCAATAAGGCGTTCTTTTTTATTGATGGGCCAAGCCATCAATTGATCGGCCATCGCATTTTTTTTCATGTAATTCCTTGTGTACAAAACTGCATCCAGTTCTGGTGGCATGATTCCAGCATCAATGGGAGGTCCCCACCAGAACACTCCTGGGTGAAAATGCGAAATCTTGGTATGGGATGCTGTTTTTATAAACCTCGCTGTGTTGCAGGCATGTTTTTAAGTATGTTTCAGTGCTTGTGTGTTCATTTTGTTTGTTAATTTAACTGTTTTTCAACTTTTAAGTGCGTTTGCATCTTCTCAGAAGAACCGCCGAGATCACGCACACCTGCCAACAGAGAAGTACGGGGCCGCTTTTTCACACTATTGTGATATTTGATAAAAAGGGTTATTTTGCTGGCACACTTACGGTTTAAAATATGGTGGGAAAGAAATGTTTTTTAGAGGCTCATCTGATAAAGTCCTTAGTCTCCCAGTCTGTCTCCTCTTGGGTTCCTCATCCTGAACCTACCTACCTTATCCTGAGACCACTAACCTGTAAACCACGGAAGCTCATCCTGGAGCTACTTTCACTGGTGCATTGTCCAACTGCCTGTCTGAGGACTCTGAACCTAAAATAAAGGCTCTTCTCCCTATGTGGGTGGCTGTGTGCTTGACTGAAAGGGCATGCAAGCTGGAGGGTTTGATGTGTCCCTTCCCATGATGGCAATGACCTGTGGGACCCTGCCATTCACTCCTGGGGAAGAGCAAAGAACACCATATAGGGATATCTGTGATGAGGGCAAAGAACCTGACCTGATGCTAGACAGCTCAGCTCTCTTTTGGAAGGAAGCCTGCTGGCATATACCTGTGTCAGTGTGTCTCTGTGGGCAGAGCTTCACAGCACTCCACTTCCACACCAGGCCTTTGTTTCTTTCACACACACACACACACACACACACACACAAACCATGCTAGCTAATAATCATCTGAAATAAAGCTAACCTGGTTGCCAGATGCAGACCTATATGAGCATCGTGCCATTGCTTGGAGGTCCAAAGTGTGACCTGATTCTGAATGAATGAATAAAGTCATCATAGCACCTGGAAAAAACCTCCAGAGACTAGAAAAGTTATTTCTTTGGGCCACAACCCCCAGAATCCTGCAAGATCAGCAAACTATCTAAAATATAGAACTGTAGAATTGGAAGGGATCACAAGGGGCATGTAGTTCAACTCCTTGCTGATGGAGGAACCCATAGCATCACTGGTAAATGGCCATCCACAAAATTATAGGATATTATAAAAGAGGAGATGACCCTTCAGGTATTCAGATCCCAGTCTGATTAAAACAGGCCAGGAAATGCCATGCAGAATGTTCGGGTAACTACTGGACTGCTATATCTAAGGAGAGTCCACTAGAGAACGTCAGCTGTTGTTACGTAAGCAGGTGAACAAGAAAATGAAAATGATTTATCATTCTCCTTGTGGCAATTATGTGCATGTACCCACCAACCGTCCGAATTAATCCTCTGTCTTCCCAGTTTTCAACTGCTTTTAAAATGTCCCAGTTTCTCTTTCCTCCTCCCACATTGTTCCTTTCTCCTCAGCTTACTTCAGTTGCTGCAAACAGTTCAAAGTCTAAAAGTAGTTTGTGGTTGTGTGCCTTCAAGTTGTTTTCAACTTATGGTGACCCTAAAGCCACACCATCATGGAGTTTTCTTGGCACGATTTGGTCCATAGAGGTTTGCCCTTGTCTTCCTCGGAGGCTGAGAGAGTGTGGCTTCCCAAGGCCACTCAGTGGGTTTCCATGACTGAGTAGGGACTGTAACCTTGAGTTGTAGTCCAGTGCTCAAGCCACTACACCATGCTGGTTCCTTTGTAGTTGTAAAAGTAGTTTGCTCTCCATTAACTCAGAGGGAGGAGAGGAGAGAAGGGAGTGGAATCTTGCTATCCCAGCAGGCTTAGTCAAAAGCAAAGTGCTACAACTTCTAGCATCTGGGCCCTGTTTCAGCACTGGGAGGGCATGCTGTGATGGACTCCCGCATCAATGTTAGCACTTGTTCTTGCAGGAGCGGAGCACTGGGAGGCACTTTGCCAAGTGCCTCTGCCTTTTGCTATGGAACTGACCCTGGCTTGGGTATTAAAGATAGAGTTGCAGATAGCATCACCAAGTCAGGACTACCCTAGGCCCTGAGATTTCAGGGTTAAAACCTGCGAGCTAGGAATGAATCTTTCTGATGTCATGGGAGGTGGGCCCTGGAGATGTTACAATGGTAGTGTCACCAAGGGCAGCCACTGGTGACTATCTAAAATTATCTAAAACCACCCTGTAATTTATTTTTCATTTACTGGAAGTGGAGGAGTATGACACATCAGCCACAGGTTTGCAGAGTATGCCATTCAAATTAGAAAGACCAGGCTAGCTTGGTAAGGACACAAGAGAAAGACTTCTCAGTGGCTGCTCCCACCATCTGGAACTCCCTTCTGCAGGAAGCTAGGCTGGCCCCCTCCCTGCTTTCTTTTCACCAGCAGGCAAAGATGTTTTTATTCAAGCAGGCTTTTAATACATAGCTGTGTGCACAGGTTTGATTGTGGTGTGTTTTTATTTTTAACTTTTATATGTTTTATATAATTTTAAACTGATTGCAATTGTTTTTAATTATATGTTGTATTTCATGTGTTTGTGAGTCACCTTGTGTCCCATTCTGGGAGAAAGGTGGCATATAAAATAAATAAATAAATAAATAAATATGAAAAATACACATGTGTATTTGTACATGTGTACATGTGCCTTCAAGTTGCCTGTCAACTTATGGTGAACCCATGAATTTCATAGGATTTTCTTAGACCAGGAATACTCAGGTGGCTATAGACTTTATCAGATGCAGCAAATATGGTGTCATAACAATGCATTACAAATGCAAAAGAGTGCCAATTCCAGATGACATCATACTTTCACTATCATGTATTGAAAATAAGGTGCTCTTTTTCATTGTTGGGCCAAGTCATCGATAGATCGGCCATGGCATTTTTGGGGGGCGTAATTGTGAGTGTGTGAAACTGTGACACGATTTCAGTGTCAATGGGCGATCTTCACCAGAACACTTTCGGGTGGGAACAGGAAAACTAGCCATGGGATGCTCTTTTTATGAACCTCCCCATGTTGCAGGCAAGCTTTTAAGTGTGTTTCAGTGCTTGTGCGTTCATTTTGTTTTTTAATTTAGCTGTTCTTTAACTTTTAAGCATGCTTGAGTCTTCTCATGAAAACTGCTGAGATCTCACTCACCTGTCAGCGCAGAAGTATGGGGCTGCTTTTTCACGCAATCACAGCAATGTTTGATATTTTGGGTTCTTTTGCTGGTACAAAAACAGTGTAAAATGGTGCCAAAAGAATGTTTTTAGAGACCTGTCTGATAAAGCCCTTTGCCAGTTCCTTCATTTGAAATATACTTTACACCACCTTGTATTCATATGGGAGGGGGATCTCCCATCCAAGAACCAACCAGGACTGACCCTGCTTAGCTTCTAAGATCAGATGGGATTTGATGCTTTTAGGGTGCCTGAGACTGAACAGACAGAGCAGAATGCTTCATAGGATGCAACCATGAAAGTTAAAGTGAGATCATAGCAGTATAATTGGGTAGTGTGAATGGGCCCCTGGTTTTCTCCCATTGCCTCTCCTGCTTCTATGACATTGCAAAGATCCATATCTGTGTCTTGAGATGGGGAAAATATGTATGTATGTGCCTTCAAGTTACCTGTGGACTTATGGCGACCCCATGAATGTTGTAGGATTTTCTTAGGCAAGGAATACTCAGAGATGGTTTCGCCAGTTCCTTCCTCTGAAGTGTAGCCTACAGCATCTGGTATTCGATGGTCTCCCATCAAAGTACTAAGCAGGGCTGACCCTGCTTAGCTTTTAAGATCAGACGGGCTCTGATGCCTTTAGGGTATTTAGGCTCTCAAAATGCACACGCGCACACACTTTTCAAGTCAATGCCCTTACTTTGAAATTCCTTCCTCTTGCTCTGAGGACCAAAGAAGATGCAAGCCCTGAGATCTAGGAGGCTTAGATTTAGCAAATTTCATTAGTGCTCAAAGCAAATATGGAGCCAGTGGAGTGGATAAAATGCTGATGCCACTTGGTTATATAAACAGGCTCCCATAAGCATTCTTGCCACCTGCTACATTTCAGCACCAAATACAAATATAAATACAAATGGGACATCACCAAGGACAGTCCCATACAGAGTATGTGACACTGAGTTGTGTAATCTAGATGTCAACCAGATTTGTATAACTGAAAGAAGATCAGTTCTGAAAGATATGTTGTATACATGGAAATTCCTCTGTAAAATGGGAGTGGCTGCTATAATGGAAGAAGTAGTCATTGGATGTGTGACCTGATCTAGAACAGGGCTAGGGAACCTGAAGCCCTTCAGAGGTGTGGGATTCCAGTTCCCATAATACCCCAGACAGCTTGACTAACAGTAAAGGAGGACATGAGTAACATTCATGGTAGCTCTTGTGTGGGTGGTGAATCCACTGCAGGTGAATTTTTAACTTGAAAGCAGCTCTCCAAAGTTCTGAACCTATCTTGAGACTAGGGTTCAGCACCTTGGATAGCTATGTTAAAGAAGAGACTAAAACCTGGAGTAGATTCACTGCCCCACTGACATGGAAGCCACTAGCCTCTATTGGTTCCTGGACATCTGGAGGGCCCCAGATCCCCCACCTCAGACTCAGAGACTAGTTAGATGGGAATATTAGACAGCTGGCCAGGTATCCGGAAAAGCTATATACAGGCAAAAGTATAAACAACAAAGTTTGGGAAGGTAGCCAACAGTTAATTAGCGCACAGGAATGTAAACACAGTCAAGTAAAAACTTAGTCTGGTAACATAGTCCAAAAAGCCAGGGGCTTATGGCAGTCAGTCAGCGTGGGTCCAAAACGAGTCTGTGGGTCGTCAGGAGCAGGCAGAAGAGTAGTCAGGATCAATCCAAGGCCTAAACACGAGTCAAGGTAGCAAGGATCACGGCAATGAAGTCAGCAGGAAGCTTTCTCCAGGAAGATCAGTTGATCCCCGACAAAGTTGCCACATTTATGTGGTAGGATCCTTAGGTGAGAGTGATCATGTTCTCCTGGAGTTTGTTATACAATGGAAAGGAGAAGCCAGGCATAGTCAGGCACGCATTCTTGACTTTAGGAGAGCTGATTTCAATAAACTCAGGGAAACACTGGGGGTGATCCCATGGTCAGGAATACTAAAAGAGAAGACACCTCAAGATGGATGGAACTTTCTCAAAAGGGAGATACTGAAGGCGCAATTTCAAACAGTACCATTGAGGAAGAAAAATGGGAGGTGTCTCAAGAAACCAGGATGGATGACTAAAGAAATTTCAACGGAGCTAAGTTTTAAACGGAACATGTATAGGAAATGGAAAAAGGGGGAAATCACCAAAGAAGAATTCAAACAGATAGCGAACAAGTCAGAAAAGCTAAAGTGCAGAATGAGCTCAGGCTTGCTAGAGAGGTTATGTCAGGGATGATGGGAGTTGTAGCTCTTCACCTCTGGCTCAAACTCACCACCTTTTTATGCAGCAGAGCCAACCAGCTTAGATCAGTGGTTAATGCTCCAAAACGTCTCCAGGATTCACTCAGGCAACTCAGTAGTTTTATATAAAACCTACTTTATTCTTCTATATAAATATACTATATGGTCAACAAATCACAATCTCTACACACTACTCCACAATATCTCCAAACTACATCACCTCTACTCCACCACAATACATTGGCAAACATTGCAATTTTATAGCCATTGTTTATCACCACCCACTAGTTAGTTTCCACCCAGTGGGTGTGTACTTCCATTCTGATTGGTCCACATAGTTCCACCCATGCTTAAGACCAACCCATGTACAGTCGTCCCTTCACATTCGCGGGGGTTACGTTCCACGGACCCCCGCGAATGTGAAAAAACCGCGAATACTGTTTTGCCCCCCCCTTCCCTGCTATAGCGACCATGGGGCCTCCGGAGGCCCCATAGTCGCTTTCCCCCGCCTCCCCAGGGCCTTCGCGGGGCCTCCGGAGGCCCTCCGGAGGCCCCGCGGAGGCCTTCCCTGCCCTCCCCACTCCCCCCCAGGGCCTTAGTGGGGCCTCCGGAGACCATCCGGAGGCCCCGCGGAGGCCTTCCTTGCCCTCCCCACTCCCCCCAAAGGGCCTTCGCAGGGCCTCCGGAGGCCCCGCGGAGGCCCTCCCGGCCCTCCCCACTCCCCCACAGGGCCTTCGCGGGGCCTCCGGAGGGTCTCTGGAGGCCCCGCGGAGGCCTTCCCAGCCCTCCCCACTCCCCCACAGGGCCTTCGCGGGGCCTCCGGAGACCCTCCGGAGGCCCCGCGGAGGCCTTCCCTGCCCTCCCCACTCCCCCACGGAGGCCTTCCCTGCCCTCCCCACTCCCCCCACAGGGCCTTCGCGGGGCCTCCGGAGGCACTCCGGAGGCCCCGCAGAGGCCTTCCCAGCACTCCCCACTTCCCCACAGGGCCTTTGCAGGGCCTCTGGAGGGTCTCCGGAGGCCCCGCGGAGGCCTTCCCTGCCCTCCCCACTCCCCCCACAGGGCCTTCGCGGGGCCTTCGGAGGGTCTCCGGAGGCCCCGCGGAGGCCTTCCCTGCCCTCCCCACTCCCCGCACAGGGCCTTCGCGGGGCCTCCGGAGACCCTCCGGAGGCCCCGCGGAGGCCTTCCCTGCCCTCCCCACTCCCCCCCAGGGCCTTAGCGGGGCCTCCGGAGACCCTCCGGAGGCCCCGCGGAGGCCTTCCCAGCCCTCCCCACTTCCCCACAGGGCCTTTGCGGGGCCTCCGGAGGGTCTCCGGAGGCCCCGCGGAGGCCTTCCCTGCCCTCCCCACTCCCCCCACAGGGCCTTCGCGGGGCCTTCGGAGGGTCTCCGGAGGCCCCGCGGAGGCCTTCCCTGCCCTCCCCACTCCCCCCCCAGGGCCTTAGCGGGGCCTCCGGAGACCCTCCGGAGGCCCCGCAGAGGCCTTCCCAGCCCTCCCCACTCCCCCACAGGGCCTTCGCGGGGCCTCCGGAGACCCTCCGGAGGCCCCGCGGAGGCCTTCCCTGCCCTCCCCACTCCCCCACGGAGGCCTTCCCTGCCCTCCCCACTCCCCCCACAGGGCCTTCGCGGGGCCTCCGGAGGCCCTCCGGAGGCCCCGCGGAGGCCTTCCCTGCCCTCCCCATTCCCCCCCAGGGCCTTAGCGGGGCCTCCGGAGACCCTCCGGAGGCCCCGCAGAGGCCTTCCCAGCCCTCCCCACTTTCCCACAGGGCCTTTGCGGGGCCTCCGGAGGGTCTCCGGAGGCCCCGCGGAGGCCTTCCCTGCCCTCCCCACTCCCCCCCAGGGCCTTAGCGGGGCCTCCGGAGACCCTCCGGAGGCCCCGCAGAGGCCTTCCCAGCCCTCCCCACTTTCCCACAGGGCCTTTGCGGGGCCTCCGGAGGGTCTCCGGAGGCCCCGCGGAGGCCTTCCCTGCCCTCCCCACTCCCCCCACAGGGCCTTCGCGGGGCCTTCGGAGGGTCTCCGGAGGCCCCGCGGAGGCCTTCCCTGCCCATCCCCACTCCCCGCACAGGGCCTTCGCGGGGCCTCCGGAGACCCTCCGGAGGCCCCGCGGAGGCCTTCCCTGCCCTCACCACTCCCCCCCCAGGGCCTTAGCGGGGCCTCCGGAGACCCTCCGGAGGCCCCGCAGAGGCCTTCCCAGCCCTCCCCACTTTCCCACAGGGCCTTTGCGGGGCCTCCGGAGACCCTCCGGAGGCCCCGCGGAGGCCTTCCCTGCCCTCCCCACTCCCCCACGGAGGCCTTCCCTGCCCTCCCCACTCCCCCCCCAGGGCCTTAGCGGGGCCTCCGGAGACCCTCCGGAGGCCCCGCAGAGGCCTTCCCAGCCCTCCCCACTTTCCCACAGGGCCTTTGCGGGGCCTCCGGAGGGTCTCCGGAGGCCCCGCGGAGGCCTTCCCTGCCCTCCCCACTCCCCCCCAGGGCCTTAGCGGGGCCTCCGGAGACCCTCCGGAGGCCCCGCAGAGGCCTTCCCAGCCCTCCCCACTTTCCCACAGGGCCTTTGCGGGGCCTCCGGAGGGTCTCCGGAGGCCCCGCGGAGGCCTTCCCTGCCCTCCCCACTCCCCCCACAGGGCCTTCGCGGGGCCTTCGGAGGGTCTCCGGAGGCCCCGCGGAGGCCTTCCCTGCCCATCCCCACTCCCCGCACAGGGCCTTCGCGGGGCCTCCGGAGACCCTCCGGAGGCCCCGCGGAGGCCTTCCCTGCCCTCACCACTCCCCCCCCAGGGCCTTAGCGGGGCCTCCGGAGACCCTCCGGAGGCCCCGCAGAGGCCTTCCCAGCCCTCCCCACTTTCCCACAGGGCCTTTGCGGGGCCTCCGGAGGGTCTCCGGAGGCCCCGCGGAGGCCTTCCCTGCCCTCCCCACTCCCCCCACAGGGCCTTCGCGGGGCCTTCGGAGGGTCTCCGGAGGCCCCGCGGAGGCCTTCCCTGCCCTCCCCACTCCCCGCACAGGGCCTTCGCGGGGCCTCCGGAGACCCTCCGGAGGCCCCGCAGAGGCCTTCCCAGCCCTCCCCACTTCCCCACAGGGCCTTTGCGGGGCCTCTGGAGGGTCTCCGGAGGCCCCGCGGAGGCCTTCCCTGCCCTCCCCACTCCCCCCACAGGGCCTTCGCGGGGCCTTCGGAGGGTCTCCGGAGGCCCCGCGGAGGCCTTCCCTGCCCTCCCCACTCCCCGCACAGGGCCTTCGCGGGGCCTCCGGAGACCCTCCGGAGGCCCCGCGGAGGCCTTCCCTGCCCTCCCCACTCCCCCCCAGGGCCTTAGCGGGTCCTCCGGAGACCCTCCGGAGGCCCCGCGGAGGCCTTCCCAGCCCTCCCCACTTCCCCACAGGGCCTTTGCGGGGCCTCCGGAGGGTCTCCGGAGGCCCCGCGGAGGCCTTCCCTGCCCTCCCCACTCCCCCCACAGGGCCTTCGCGGGGCCTTCGGAGGGTCTCCGGAGGCCCCGCGGAGGCCTTCCCTGCCCTCCCCACTCCCCCCCCAGGGCCTTAGCGGGGCCTCCGGAGACCCTCCGGAGGCCCCGCAGAGGCCTTCCCAGCCCTCCCCACTTCCCCACAGGGCCTTCGCGGGGCCTTCGGAGGGTCTCCGGAGGCCCCGCGGAGGCCTTCCCTGCCCTCCCCACTCCCCCCGCAGGGCCTTCGCGGGGCCTCCGGAGGGTCTCCGGAGGCCCCGCGGAGGCCTTCCCTGCCCTCCCCACTCCCCCACAGGGCCTTAGCGGGGCCTCCGGAGACCCTCCGGAGGCCCCGCAGAGGCCTTCCCAGCCCTCCCCACTTCCCCACAGGGCCTTTGCGGGGCCTCCGGAGAGTCTCCGGAGGCCCCGCGGAGGCCTTCCCTGCCCTCCCCACTCCCCCCACAGGGCCTTCGCGGGGCCTCCGGAGGGTCTCCAGAGGCCCCGCGGAGGCTTTCCCAGCCCTCCCAGGGCTTTCACGGGGCCTCTGGAGGCCCCGTGTCGCGGTTTTGGGGGGGCCCTGGGGGGCCCTCCCAAAACCGCGAATACTCGAAACCGCGAATGTCAAATTCGCGAATATGGAGGGACAACTGTATTTCAACATTTCACCTTGAACACTTAATGATTCTCAGGTGTTTCCAATCTGCATTCAATACCTCTCTCCTTGGCTCTCAGGCCTTCTAGATTACATTAGCAGTTTCACCTGTGTAGCCCCATAATTGCTCTTGCTTAGTCATTGTGACTTTCACATACATATTTTATTTCTTTCACTGTATGTCCCATGTTGCATTTTCCTTAACAGGTTAAGAACAATAAAAAGGGTTTTTTTGGGTATGTCCGCAGCAAAAGGAGGAAGAAGGAAATGGTAAGGCCACTACGCGGAGAAGATGGTAAAATGCTAACAGGGGACAGAGAAAAGGCAGAATTACTCAACACCTTTTTTGTTTCAGTGTTTTCAAAAAAGGAAAAGGGCGACCAACCTGAGGATAAAGGAAAAGAGGACACAATAGGGGAAATCCTGCACAGAATAAGCAAAGAGGTAGTACAGGAATACCTTCTTAAACTAAATGAATTTAAATCTCCAGGACCAGATGAACTACATCCATGAGTATTAAAAGAGCTGGCAAACATAATCTCAGAGCCATTGGCAATAATCTTTGAGAACTCCTGGAGAACAGGAGAAGTCCCAGCAGACTGGAGGAGGGCAAACGTTGTCCCCATCTTCAAAAAGGGGAAAAAAGAGGATCCCAACAATTATCATCCAGTTAGTCTGACATCAATACCAGGGAAGATTCTAGAGCAGATCATTAAACAGAGAGTCTGTGAACATTTAGAAGGCAATGCCATAATCACAAGAAGTCAACATGGGTTTCAGAGTAACAAGTCATGCCAGACTAATCTGATCTCTCTCTCTCTCTCTCTCTCTCTTTTTTTTTTGATAAAATTACCAGCTTGGTAGATGAAGGGAACGCTGTGGATATCGTATACCTTGATTTCAGTAAGGCCTTTGACAAGGTTTCCCATGACATTCTTGCAAACAAGCTTGTAAAATGTGGGCTAGACAAGTTAACTGTTCAATGGATTTGTAATTGGTTGACCGGCCGAACCCAGAGGGTGCTCAGCAGTGGCTACTCTTCGTCTTGGAAAGATGTGACCAGTGGGGTGCCACAGGGTTCTGTCCTGGGCCCAGTGCTATTCAACATCTTTATCAATGACTTGGATGAGGGAATTAGGGGCATACTTATCAAATTTGCAGATGACACCAAATTAGGAGGAGTAGCTAATACCCTAGAGGACAGGATCAAAATTCAAGATGACCTGGATAGACTGGAGAGCTGGGCCAAAGTTAACAAAATGAAATTCAACACGGAGAAATGTAAGGTACTGTACTTAGGGCAAAAAAATTGAAATGCATAGATATAGGATGGGGGAGACGTGGCTGAATGAGGCTACGTGCGAAAGGAATCTAGGAGTCCTAGTAGATCACAAGTTGAACACGAGTCAACAGTGTGATGTGGCAGCTAAAAAGGCCAATGCGATTTTGGGCTGCATCAATAGAAGTATAGTGTCCAGATCAAGGGAAGTAACAGTGCTGCTCTATTCTGCCTTGGTCAGACCTCACTTAGAATACTGTGTCCAGTTCTAGGCACCACAATTCAAAAAGGTTATTGACAAATTGGAGCATGTCCAGAGAAGGGCAACTAAAATGGTGAAAGGTCTGGAAACCATGCCTTATGAGGAGAGACTTAGGGAGATGGGAATGTTTAGCCTGGAAAAAAGATGGTTAAGAGGCTATATGATAGGGGTATCACGCTGAGGATGGAGCAGGCTTGTTTTCTGCTGCTCCAGAGACTGGAACACAGAGCAATGGATGTAAACTCCAGGAACAGAGATTCCACCTCAACATTAGGAGGAACTTTCTGACAGTAAGAGCTGTTTGGCAGTGGAACACACTCCCTTGGAGTGTGGTGGGGTCTCCTTCCTTGGAGATCTTTAAACAGAGGCTGGATGGCCATCTGTTGGGGATGCTTTGATCATGATTTCCTGCGTGGCAGGGGGGTGGACTGGATGGCCCTCGTGGTCTCTTCCAACTCTGCAATTCTATGATTCTATGATTTCCCCCTAAATATACACTGGACTGACTATGTGACGAATGTTGCTGTCCTTGAACAAGCAGGGATCACCAGCATTGAGGCCATGATATTGAGAACACAGCTGCGCTGGGCAGGGCACGTTTCTAGGATGGAGGACCATCGCCTCCCAAAAATACTACTCTACGGTGAACTCGCCACGGGTCAGCGTGGGAGGGGCGCTCCAAAAAAGCGATACAAGGACTCCCTGAAACAACATCTCAGGCTTGGCCAGATTGATCACCAACGGTGGTCCGCCCTGGCCTCACATCGGGAGGCATGGAGACGCACTATCCACAATGCTGCAGCCTTATTTGAGAACTCACGACGAACAAGTCTTGAAGAGAAACGACAACGCAGAAAGAATCACAACCCAAAAACATCACCCAAGGAGACCTTCTGCTGCACTTTTTGCAACCGGACTTGTTTATCTCGGATTGGCCTTTTTAGTCATCAGCGCGCTTGCAGAAGGCGCGGGATGAGTCCTTCCTGAATCTTCGTTTGCGAAGAAAAGCCAGAGAGAGATATATAGCAATCAAGGCTTTGCCAGGTGCTTCTTGACGAGCAGGTGTTTCTCATAAAGTTTCAGAGATTTCCTTTGTGCTTCCTTTTGAGCTCGCTGCTGGGTATATGATGGTGGAGGTACGTCCCTTTCGTCTTCTTCGTTCTTATCTGAATTGGCAGGACTCTCTGCCAGGACTGGTGCCAAACCACTTGGACCAGGCTCTTCCTCTGCTTGAGCCTCCAGGTTGGCAGGATTCCTCACTGGCACAGGTGTAGATAAACCTGTGCCAGGGTCCCTAGGGCCATTCCCTGCCATGTCCTCCTCCTCCTCTGAGTCCATACCCTCATTAGACTCACAGGGCATGACACTAGGTTCCTTTTAGTAGCAGGCACAAAACAGAGGGTATGGAGAACTGGACCAATCCTTCTGGGTTGGGAGGATGCTCAAGAAGTGTGGAGAGCGTGATTCCCACCCCCAACTTGTTCCTTCTTAAAGCTGGCTCCCATATGAATGTCTTTGAGAAATCAACCCTTTGAGAACACTCCTCCCTCCATATCTTCAGAAGATACTTTTCTATTTCTCTCTCTTTTTAAAATCAAATATAGTTTTATTTAAATAACTGAACACATACACAAACATAAACACATCCGGAAACTTCAGTTGGTACAAAATATGGCAGCCAGAGTGGTCTCGGGAACATCTCGGAGAGACCATATAACTCCAGTATTAAAATCTCTCCACTGGCTGCCAATCAGTTTCCGGGCCCAGTATAAGGTGTTGGTTATTGCCTTTAAAGCCCTAAATGGCTTGGGTCCAACTTATCTCCGGAACCGCCTCCTCCCATACAATCCTCCCTGCGCACTCCGGTCCTCTGGGAGGAATTTGCTTCAGCCACAAAAATCTAGGCTGTCTGCAACCTCCCAGAGGGCCTTTTCGGTAATCGCCCCCAAATTGTGGAATGACCTGCCGAATGAGATCCGTCAGATAACAAGCCTGTGTGGCTTTAAAAAAGCACTAAAGACGGATCTCTTTCGGCAGGCCTTTCCTAATTAGATCCCGGCCTCAGGGGATCCTGGCCTCTTCTAGGCTGCTGGCCATTGATTATATTTATTGTATTTATAGTTTTAAAAGTGATTTTAGATTAGTTGTTTTAATTTATATTTGTTTAATGTTTTTTTATGGGGGAGGGTGGGAGTGGGGGTGTTTAGGGATTTTATTTGTATTGTATTTTAAATTTTGTAAGCCGCCCCGATTGTTTTAACAGAGGGGCGGGGTATAAATAAATAAATATTATTATTATTATTATTATTATTATTATACAAATATAAAAAAATTAAACAATACAAAATAACATACACAAAAGAAAAGGGAAAAAATATAAGTAATCAAATAGGACACACAACAATAACCCATTATCTCCATTTGCCCTATGTGCCCTAGTAAAGAAAATTAACAAGTGAATTAAAAAAGATTTGCCACCAAATCTCTAACTGTCCTATAGTTTAAGAAGTTATTTTCACCTCCCTTATATATTATTATTATTGTCTTACTTTAACCTATCCAAATAACATATTAATAATCAGCATTCCTATCATTAATATATTACCTCTTATCTATAATGTGAAAAGATAATACCTGTATATATGTAAGTGTATGATTACCTCAATAAATAAGTACAGTAGGACCCCCGTATCCACTGATTCATTATCCACCGATTCAATTATCCACAGGACACAAAACAGCACACCAACTATAGAGTCATCCTAGAAAATATGTCCTCTCTAACCATTTTCTAGGTCCTCCAAGGCAACTCTATGGTATTTTAAACTGGAAGTCCCATTATTTTCAATGGCGTTTGCTATTATCAATGGTTTTCGCTATCCACAGGGCCCCCCAGAACCAATCCCCAGTGGCTATGGCGGTCCTACTGTAATTAAATAGATACATACATCTCTCTCTCTCTCTCTGGCTTTTCTTCGCAAACGAAGATTCAGGAAGGACTCATCCCGCGCCTTCTGCAAGCGCGCTGATGACTAAAAAGGCCAATCCGAGATAAACAAGTCCGGTTGCAAAAAGCACAGCAGAAGGTCTCCTTGGGTGATGTTTTTGGGTTGTGATTCTTTCTGCGTTGTCGTTTCTCTTCAAGACTTGTTCGTCGTGAGTTCTCAAATAAGGCTGCAGCATTGTGGATATTGCGTCTCCATGCCTCCCGATGTGAGGCCAGGGCGGACCACTGTTGGTGATCAATTTGGCCAAGCCTGAGATGTTGTTTCAGGGAGTCTTTGTATCGCTTTTTTGGAGCGCCACTCTTACGCTAAATTAATAAATAAATAAGTAGATAAGTAAACAAGGTGATCTCTTTCTCTCTGACTTTTCTTTGCAAACGAAAATTCGGGAAGGACTCATCCTGCGCTTTCTGCACGCGCACTGATGAATAAAAAGGCCAATCCAAGATAAACAAGTCCGGTTAATAAATAAGTAGATATGTAAACAAGGCGATCTCTTTACTTAACTATAAAATCCTATTATACTGGTATCCCCTTCAATTTGCTTAGTATAATCTATAAAAGGTTTCCACATTTTCAAATAAATCTCTAAGTAATTTCTTTACCAAATTTGTTAACTAATCTAATTGATCTAATTTATCCATTATTTTCCCCACTCCGATCCATGCTGGTTGGAATTTCCTTGGATTTCCACTTTCTCAGCTCCAACTCCAATCAGGCTAAAGAAAAAGAGGAGGAAATGGTAGAGAAGGGTCAAGTGGAAAAACTGTGAAAGGGAGAAGGAAGACGGAGGAGAACCAAACAAGCCACCCCATAAGAAATTAGGATGGGAGCTCTGCTGGGTCACCTGTTCCTGCGCAGGTGCGGTTTTGGGAAGATACTCTGCCCTGTAATTTCTTCTTCATTTACTGGAAGTGGAGAAACTACTGCCATGAAATGGAGCAACAGGTGGAGGAAGGATGAACTTTCTAGAGCTGAAAGGGGTGTTTCCCCCCGCCCAAGAGCTGTGAACTGACGAGGTTTAAGAAACAAGAAAGCATTTTTAAAAAATGTTGTTCATTCAGGGCAAATGATACCATTAGAGCATTTTGATACCATTTTAGCTACTGTGCTTCCATCTATGGGATCCTGGGATTTAGAGTTTGGTGCAGTGCTTAGTATTATTTGCTGTACTTTGCAATAGAATTCTCTAAGCAGAGAATTTGAAATATGAGTCCCAGGATTCCACAGGCCTGAGCTGTAGCAGTTCAAGTGGTGGTCTCTTCCTGCCTTATGCATCAGTATCCTTGCATTCATTTCTGTTCCACTGAAAATAAGGTGGCAACAGAATTCTATTTTTCTTTTTTCTTTTTTTTTTTTTAAAAAGGCTGAGATTGATTTGGCAGATCACCTTAGCAATTCTCCCCATCTCTCTTTAAAAGGCCTCTAGCTGCCAGGATCACAATTATGCTATTTTAAAAATTAAACATGCCAAAATGTTATTGATAATCTTGTAGCGAAGTCTCAAAGGCAAGCTGCTACCACAACCACTGCATGCTTAATCAAGCTTTTGAAGATTTGTGGCTTAAAGGCATCACAAGAGGTCAGTCTCCCCCCCCCCTTACTTTTTTTTTCTCCTTTGCATGCTATAAGCAATCTCAAATCCAGGAGGCTTGGGCTAAAAGAAGAAGTTTTGGAGCAACTCATGCTTCCATTTTAAGATTTGGGGCCCTGATCCTGTTGGTGTCATACAACTGGGTAAGTTCCCTTTTGCAAGTGAGCAAGGATCAGCCATCACCATGTAAAGTTTGTATGCTGGCAGGGCTTTTACACTCTGCCAGTGTTCTAGTAGGATCTAGGCCAAGGATTCCCAGAATCACCCAGCTAGGTATTCTAGAAATTGTAGCCCCTAAAGGAACTTTCCCCAAACTCTGCTGAGGGTGGGCATTGAATGAATTATTTGGTTTATTTATTTCCGTGTCAAAAAACAAAATGAAAACAAAACAGTTGGGAAACCCCCGTCAGGATGAATAATAAAACAGTGAGAACCCTGAGCACTTTTTCTCCTGGTATTCAGCATTGCAAAGCCCTGCCAAGGAATTGCTCTGCAGAGAAAAAAACAAAAAACAAGGGACAAGATCCTGTGCCAAAGGTTATGAGACATAACTGTATGGTTGTGGAGCTACGTTGCTAGCGTGATAGGCAGCTGTGCTAGTGAGTCGGGACAAGGCACAATGGGGAATCACACAAGATGTTCCATTGTGCAACGAGGGCTTGCAGTGTGCAATGGGACAGGTTTCACATCAGGACATGTGGCACAATGGACATGCTACTGGCTTTTCTTGCACAATGGTTCCAATGGGGTAGCTGCACCTCTGCTTCCCTCCTGAAAATACAAAGGTTGAGCAACAGCACAATGCAAATTTATGCCAACCTGTTGGCTCCCGATGATTTCCAACAGGATGCCAGCCAAGTTTTTTTGTGCAGAAAACCCCCACATGTTTTTCTCTGCAGAATAATCCCCCCACAAGACTTTGGGATGTTTGAATCTAGGGAGAAAACTGCAGAGGAATGTTTGTTTTCTCCCACAGAAGGGAGAAAAGTACCATAATTACTCACCTTCACATAGGAGGATGAAATAGTGAAGGCTTAACATCCCTAGATAGGGACAATGGGAGTTATGGTCTAGCACATCTGAAGGGTACCTGAAGATTGGCCCAGGCTGTTTTACACCTGAGTGCCAGAAAGATTGCTTTGATATGGGCGGGCCAGCTCAAAAGTGCTCTCCTCTGACCTGACCCAGAGAGGCAGAACAGAGGCAGGTACCAGGAACGAAACCTTTCAAGGTGAAATTCCTCACATTGCTGAAATAGCATTGGGTCCTGTGAAGTGGTGTTTGGGAGCTCTTTGAACTGGGTTGTCTGCTCACAGAATGGAACTGAGAATTTAAAGGGTGAGGAATTCTTTCTGCATGTGGCTGTAGGAGAGCTGGGTTGGATGAGCCCCAAGGCCTGTCTAATCCAGAGTCCTGTTTGGATGGTGGTGGGGTAGAAGCCTATGGAGGGAAGCCCACAAGCAGGATATGAGTACAGCAACCCATGGCCACTGTTGGTATGTTTAATATTTGTATATTGCTTTTTTTTTTTTGCAAATATTTTATTAGTGAAATACAAAGGCTATAAAAACAGCATAGGTTAACATAACTAATACACAAATAAAGAGCAACAAAGGCAAAATGGAAAAATACAATCTTAACATAATGAGAAAAATGATCAAAACAGAGAAAAGGAAAAAATAATACACATACCCAAAATTATATATATATACACTTATACCCTCACCAAAGTGTGAAAAACACTTCCCATTTGTCTGTACTGCTGTTCCATTATTTACACTCTTCATACACCTCACATCAAACACTTCTTCTTTCAACAATTTTAGCCCCCTGTTCTTTTTTTTTAATTTTATTTTTTATTTAATCTTATATTTATAAACCATGAAAATTAAAATGAACACAGCATATATATTAAACATCTCCACACTTATACACTTATTCTTTTTTTTTTTTTTTAAAGAGCAAGTATTGCAAAAACTGTCACAATTTTCCGGTGGTTTCTCCTTGCAGTCATGTTGCTCTTGGAGGTTCTCTCCATTTCAAGGCTTAGAGAGTAAACAGGGTGATAGTCATTCCTGTGCCTAAGAGCAGAACCTTACAAGGATGAAGAGTCAGGGTGGAGCAGGTAGATTCTTCTCTTAGAGGGATTTCAGAAGAGAGAAGGGAGGGACTCGAGGACTGGAGTTTCTCCTTTCCTCTGACCCAAGGGAGAGTGCCAGCTAAGGTCAGGGCAAACATGAGGGCTTGAAAAGAACCACCTGGCCCTGGAAGGAAGGGCTTGGATTCATTCAGTCTGAGGTGCTGGAGAATGAGGTTGTTTTTGAGCCAAGATGTGGGTTTTGCTGTCAGAACAGGGCTTGCACCCATCAGCTGTTGTGCCCTTGGCTGTTTTCTCCCAATAGTTTCTGGGGGAAGGAAGTCCAATCAGCTGCAGATAAACAGGCTAGCAGTGGAGGAGATAGCTGCTGGGAGCTTGCTATAGAAGGAGGAAATATTTGCTTAAGAGAGTTGGAGTTCAGGACAATTCTCAACCCTGCAGTCTGGTCTGGGAGGGTGTGGGAACTCCTTGGAGCATCACACAACTGGAACATGTGTCCCAAAGGTCATCCAATCCACCCCTTCAATGTGGGAGGCACAGAATTAGGAAATAACATGTGAGAAGAGCATACGAACATGGGAAATTCCATTTCAGATCAAGCCAAAGGAGTCCATGATACTGTTTAGATAGTGGCCAGTTAGTTGCCTATGGGAAGTATGAAGGCAACAGGCAACTCGGTTACCTGCAGCAAGTTCCTTCTTGGAGTATAGAATCATAGAATCTTAGATTCTCTGTATCCAAAGAAACAGGTTTTTTTGGGGGGTGTGTGTGCGAAGAGTGCGGGGAAGTCTAGGATTTGAGGGAGGGGAAAGCACCACATTTGTTTGTGTTTTTGGATGCTTTGGTAGGGCCTCCAGGGGTGCTTCTACACTGTAGAAATAATGCAGTTTGACACCACTTTAAGTGCCATAGCTCCATCCTATGGAATCCTAACATTTGTAGTTTTATAAGGTCTTCAGCCTTCCCTGCCCTAGAGAGTGCTGGCACCTCACAAAACAAAACAAATAAAATAAAATGCCAGGATCTGGTATGATGGAGCCATGGCAGTTAAAAGGTGGCAAACTGCATTATTTCTACAGTGTAGATGCACCTCAGGTGAAAATTGCCAGGAAAAAAGTGTCAAAATTTTTAATGAGGGGAGGGCTCAGGAAGCTTTAGAGCTCTGGCTTGGGGGCTTCAAGGGCCATCAAAATTGTGATAGAGGACCATGGACCAATTGTTCGTCACCCCTCTATTATAGGGGAGGTTGTTCCAGCTGCATCTCTTCTCTTCCCTTCCTTTCCAAGGTGTGTGTGTGTGTGTGTGTGTGTGCAAATACAGCAATTAAAACCAGGTTTTTTTTTTTTAAAAAAAGCAGCAAATCACAAAACAAAACCTCTAATATTGTGAGCAGCATACAGTTACTTAGAGGGGGGAACTAACACTTAAGCACTCTGAAGGTATCAGATCCCATTTGATCTCAGAAGTTAAGCAGACCTGGTACTTGGAAAGGAAACCACCAAAGAATACCAGGAGTTGTAGGCTATATTTCAGAGGAAGGGCATGTCACAAAACTACCTCTGAGTATTCCTTGCTTAATAAAATTCTATGAAATTCATGGGGTTTGCCATAAGTCGACAGGTCATATACACAGGCAAAAAACAAAGTTGGTATATAGAACAAAGAACAATGTAGCTAAAGTAGACTTTTAACCAAGGAGATCTCTCTGCAGATTGTTATGTGTTGACAGTGAGAGATAAGTTGCACCATCATTATTAACTTAATTAGCACATGGATTACAGACTTTGAAAATGTATTGTGGCTCTGTGTGTTCCTTCATTCTAAGCTAGAATTGGAATGAGCATTTTTCTCCACTGGGCTGTAGATGGTTCATTACCAATTTTTCCAATTCAGGCCAATTTCTAGTCTTGCAAAGGAGAAAAAAAACAGAAGATTTTTATGCATGAGGAACCTAACATTTTCCAGTAATATAGATGAAAGCTCCAGTGCTGGTGAAATTTTCATTTTAGGAAAAAAAAAATAGTCAAACACAATTAGTTTTTGGCAGAGTCACCACATATGCGCTGAAGTGCCAAATCCTGAGTTACATTTCCATCATTTGGCATCACCGTTTATATAATTTAATTTAAGTAGGGTATAATGCCATAAAAATGAGCTTGATACAATGTTCTCTAGCATGTGCTGAAATTACATTCTACTGAGCCAAAAAGGTTTTCTCGTCTAGGACAATTCCCAGGTCTCTTTCTCAAACTAATTTGAGCTGTTAATATTGTATAGATTTTTAAATGCCAACTCACACAAACTACTAGGAAACTGCAGATGATGATGATGATGATGATGAAGATGATGGTGGCATGGGGTTGGACTGGATGGCCCTTGTGGTCTCTTCCAACTCTCTGATTCTAGTCTGTTTGTTTCCCAGTTTGGGACTCAGAGCAGCTTTGGTGTTATCTGCCTTGGAGTCTACTTTGACTCATGGCGACCCTGTGAATGAGACACCTCCAAGACCCCTGTCCTCAACCACTCTGCTCGGGTCCTGCAGGCTCAGGGCTGTAGCCTCCTTGATTGCATCTATCCAGCTGCTAGGCAGCCTTCCTCTCTTTCTACTGCCCTCTACCTTTCCTAGCATTATAGTCTTTTCTAGTGCGTCTTGCCTTCTCACAATGTGGCTGAAGTACGACAGCCTCCGGGATTGTCTAGATGGCGAAAATACTCATAGAATTCAAGGAGAATACAGTTTGTCTAAATGGCATTCTGCATCAATCTGCCATATTTGGAAGGAGAGGGGGCCAAAACTGCCAAAAACTCCACAGGAAAAGCGAAAGGTTTTTGCCAAGGTTTTTAAAAAGCTCCATGGGGAATGCACATTCCTGCTTGTTGAGACAACCAATTTGCTTTAATTTGCATTCCCGATAAGTGCGGAAGTGGAAAGCTGATTGCTCGGCTGTGCGCAGGGGGTGGAGCTTGCTAACAAGGCAAGCGCCTGGAACCGCCATGTTGGATTTTTGCTGTAGCGATCATGGGCTGAGGCAACAAAACAACCTTTTTCTTCTTTTTCCTATTTATTTAGGTAGAATATCGCACTTTCACACCTTACATATGCTTTTAAAAAATACTGTTTGGCAGTGACAACTGGTGACAATAAAAACACGAGTAATTCACTCGTGCCTGCCATCTTGTTTCACAGCCATGCCCGTTGAAACAGTGAAAGCAGATAGCTTCACATGCCTGTGATCTTGCCAAAAAACCATTAAGACAAATAGAAGCTGCTTCGAATTGGTATTAGTGTGCATCAACCCACATTTTCCCCCTTGTATAGACAAGCCATCAGTTTTGTCATCTTGCCTTCCAGGGAGACTTCAGGCTTGATTTGTTCTAAGACAAATTTGATTCGAGTTGATTTTCTTTTCATCAGCTTTCTTCACTGTCCAGTTCTCACATCTGTACATGATGATAGGAAACACGATAGCTCGGACAATCCTAACTTTAGTGTTCAGTTTTATATCTTTGCACTTTAGGATCTTGTCTAGTTTTTTCATACCTGCCCTTCTCAGTCCTGGTCTTCTGGTTTCATAGAATCATAGAATTGCAGAGTTGGAAGAGACCACGAGGGCCATCCAGTCCAACCCCCCTGCCACGCAGGAAATCTTGATCAAAGCATCCCCGACAGATGCCATCCAGCCTCTGTTTAAAGACCTCCAAGGAAGGAGACCCCACCACGCTCCGAGGGAGTGTGTTCCACTGCCGAATAGCTCTTACTGTCAGAAAGTTCCTCCTCATGTTGAGGTGGAATCTCTGTTCCTGGAGCTTGCACCCATTGCTCCGTGTTCCAGTCTCTGGAGCAGCAGAAAACAAGCTTGCTCCATCCTCAGCGTGACATCCCCTCAAATACTTAAACAGGGCTATCATATCGCCTCTTAACCGTCTTTTTTCCAGGCTAAACATACCCAGCTCCCTAAGTCTCTCCTCATAAGGCATCGTTTCCAGACCTTTCACCATTTTAGTTGCCCTTCTCTGGATATGCTCCAATTTGTCAATAACCTTTTTGAATTGTGGTGCCCAGAACTGGACACAGTATTCTAAGTGAGGCCTGACCAAGACAGAATAGAGTGGCACTATTACTTCCCTTGATCTAGACACTATACTTCTATTGATACAGCCCAAAATCACATTGGCCTTTTTAGCTGCTGCATCACACTGTTGGCTCATGTTCAACTTGTGGTCTACTAGGACTCCTAGATCCCTTTCGCATTTAGTTTCATTCAGCCAGGTCTCTCCCATCCTATATATTTATGCATTTCATTTTTCCACCCTAAATGCAGTACTTTACATTTCTCCGTATTGAATTTCATTTTGTTAGCTTTGGCCCAGCTCTCCAGTCTATCCAGGTCATTCTGAATTTTGATCCTGTCCTCTAGGGTATTAGCTACTCCTCCCAATTTGCTGTCATCTGCAAATTTAATAAGTATGCCCCTAATTCCCTCATCCAAGTCATTGATAAAGATGTTGAATAGCACTGGGCCCAGGACAGACCCCTGTGGCACCCCACTGGTCACATCTTTCCAAGACGAAAAGGAGCCACTGCTGAGCACCCCTTGGGTTCGGCCGGTCAACCAATTATAAATCCATTGAACAGTTAACTTGTCTAGCCCACATTTTACAAACTTGTTTGCAAGAATGTCATGGGGAACCTTGTCAAAGGCCTTACTGAAATCAAGGTATGCGATGTCCACAGCATTCCCTTCATCTACCAAGCTGGTAATTTTATCAAAAAAAGCGATCAGATTAGTCTGGCATGACTTGTTTCTCTGAAACCCATGTTGACTTTTTGTGATTATGGCATTGCCTTCTAAATGTTCACAGACTCTCTGTTTAATGATCTGCTCTAGAATCTTCCCTGGTATTGATGTCAGACTAACTGGACGATAATTGTTGGGATCCTCTTTTTTCCCCTTTTTGAAGATGGGAACTACGTTTGCCCTCCTCCAGTCTGCTGGGACTTCTCCTGTTCTCCAGGTTTCTTGACTACAATCTCCTTTCTGATCAATAATTTATCCAAGGTATGGGAAATCATACCTTACAACAGCAGCTTACAACAAATTAAAAAATATATTTTTAAAAATCCACCAGATACAAAGTTGAAACAAACAATAAAAAAAATTACAACCAGATTTAAAAAGATATACCCCTAAACACATACACACTAGCACAACCGTTAGCAATCATTTTCTCAAAAGGAGTAAGTATACAAGTTGCCCACATCTTCACTAGGCGGATTGAGGTAAAACAGGGGTGGGAACTGTTGTTGTTGTTGTTGTGTGCCTTCAAAACATTTCCATTTTATGGCAACCCTAAGGGAAACCTACCTTCATGGGGTTTTCCTGGCAAGATTTATTCAGAGGGGTTTTGCCATTGCCGTCTTCTGAGGCTGAGAGTATGTGACATGCCCAAGGTCAACCAGTAGGTTTCTATGGCTGAGCAGGGATTTGACCCCTGGTCTCCTGCAGTTTTGATCCAACATTCAAGCCAAGCTGGCTTGCTATGAGAATCATGCAATTCCTAAACTTCACTTCCTAGCATTCATGGGCTGTGCCAGCTAAGCCTGCTGGGAGTTGCAGTTCAGCAATAAATGAAAAACCATACAATAAGACATGTGTCCTAAATAGTTTGAAACATTGAAGAGAAGTAATTAAATCCGTTATGAATCTGACCTGCCAATTTGACTGTAGAACAACTAAAGAGATCTCAGAGCTAACAGAGATCATGGTCTTTCCAATTCGAAATTTGAAACCATTTATTTGCCTGTGTTGCAAAATGTTAAGTGGTTTTTAACATGGTATTTATGAGGGAGACACACCCCAAGTCAAATCAAATTAGTGTCATACAGGTACACCCCAAATCATGTTAAGACTCATGGAAATAAATAAATTGGATTCATTTATAAGCAAGCAGGGTTGCGATCAGCGTATAAGATTCTGTTTTAGTAGGAGAGCTTGGTTTTTACTGTGTTCAGACTCATTCAATGAATTTTTCCAGGTTGGAGACAGTGGCTTACATTGTATTCAAAGACATGTTAGTTCACTGCAGTATAAAGCAATACAAAGGAATCCTCTAGCACATTTGAGTCAACCAAGGAAAAGACATTTCTAACATAAGGTTTTGTGAACTCCATCCACTTCTACAAGTGCAGATTCAGTTGTTAAATTCTTATTTAAATTCTATTGGCCTTTATTTTGTTGCACCTACTTAGTTAAGCATACAGGTCGCACCCTGTATGCGTGGGACTGGTACCTACGGTTTCAATTATCCATTGTTGTAAAAATATGATCTCTCTAGGCATTTCCAAGGTCTTCAAGGGCAACTCTATGGTAACTTCCACTGGAGTCATATTGGAGATGCCTAGAGAGGTGGCCTCTCTAGACATTTTCTTGGTCTTTCAGTGTTATGCTATGGTAACTTTTATTATTTAGTTATTTATTTAGTTATTTATACCCCACTCTTCAGCCACAAGGCTATCAGAGCGGCTTACAAATTGTTTTAAGCAATAGCTATTTACACATCTACACTGCATTAAACAGTTTCCAATGTGTGTTAGCTAATTGCCCCCCACAAGCTGGGTACTCAATTTACCGACCTACAAAAGGATGGAAGGCTGAGTGAACCTTGGAGCCCGCTGGAATCGAACTTGCAACGTGGTGGCTTGCAGGACTGGCATTTAACCACTGTGCCACCAGGCCTCCACTTCTGCTGGAAGTTATCATAGAGTCACACTGGAGATGCCTAGATAGGCCACCTCTCTAGGCATTTCCTAGGTCCTCCACAGGATTTTATGGGGTTTGGTTTCAAATATTCTCAGTAAGTCTGAGAATGTATCCTGCGTGCATACGGGTGTGTCAATAGTGTCACAATTGTGATTATGTTACAGCTATGGATGAAAACATCTGAGTAATTGTTTTGTATTCACGGTTGCCACTCAGTCACAATTTTGACACTATTGCCACAATGCAGTTTACTGAGCATCAGCTTCATGAGGAGAAGGAGGTCCATTCTGCCAACAATGGGAACAATTGATATTTCTATCAGGTTATGGCGGAGTTGGGCCAGGAAAGGTTACTTAGTTAAGAATAAATAAGGAGCTGATACAGAATACAGCCTGTTGTTATTAATGACTAGAGTAGAGTCGTTGAATTCACTGGGTTTACCTACTTGTTGACTCACCATCAACAATTAACTCCAAGGTTCCAGTCACCATCTTCATCTTTGCTTCTTTCATCTTTTTTTTGTTTTGTTTTTGCTAAAAAAAAAAAATGGAATGGGGCAGAGTGAGTGGCAGCTGGTAGCCTCCATATGGGTGGTGTGGGGCATCTACTCTGGGTTGTAGTCCAAACTTTAAAGGAGCTACGCAAGGTGCTGCAGCCCCATGATGCAAACTGGGTAAGGCGCCAAACCCTATGCTCCAAAGAGACGCGACACTTTGGACAGCTCATTTAAAGCTCAGGGTAAGACCCCAAATGGGCTTCCTGCTAACATGGGAGCCACCAGCCAGTACTGCACCAAGGGTTGTTAACTGGTAGGACTAGGAGCCCCACCACCCTCTTTTCCATAGCTGATGTCCCATTCCCATGCCTCTGTTGAGCTGAAGTCAGCTATCAGTGAGAAACCAGAAAGAATGCAAATATCCAGACACTTCCCTTGTGGACCCCCAATCCCAAATCATTTTGTTTCTCTTTTGATTTCTGTGAGAACGGAATGCAGTTGCTGGTGTTTACAACTCAGTGACCTGTTGCTGGGGGGATTATCAATCGGGAGGTGGACTGGAAAACCCTAATCTCTTTCCTGTGAAAGCTGAAAGCCCGGTGCTTATCTATATAACCCCCCAACATCCATTTGGGCTTGTGAGTGGCTTTCTGTGATTAATGAGCCCTTAGAGGCTCAGGAGGAATGAGGAAGGCAGAGATGTCTGGTCCCAAGCTTGTGGGGGAAGGAGGAAGAAAGATACAGGCAGCAGGAGAAAGGCCACTAGCCAAGGATGCTCTGGCTGGGACATCCTCCTGGAACCATGTAGAGAGAGGCAGTGTGAGTGCTGGCTTCCATTTGTTAAAGCCTCATGAATTCTCAGTATCTTGCTGTTCTTATTTGCTGTCAAGTCAATTTTGAGTCATGGTGACCCTACGGATGAGTGTATGGCATAGTGGCTTGAGTGCTGGGGTATGACTCTGGAGACCGGGGTTCAAATCCTCACTTGACAATGGAAACCCACTGGATGACCTTCAGCAAGTCACACTCTCTCAGCCTAAGAGGATGGCAAAAGCAAATTCCCTCTGAACTAATCTTGCCAAGAGAACCCCATGAAAATGACTTGAAGGCACAGAACAACAACAACAGGGGCTTCAGGGGACACAAAATAGTAATCTTGGGGTCATATGCAATCACACTCTCCAGCCCTGCTCTAGGGAAGTCAATCTTCAAGGGCAACTCTATGGTAACTTCCACTGAAGTCATACTGGAGATGCCTAGAGAGGTGGAGATGCCTAGAGAGGTGGCCTCTCTAGACATTTCCTTGGTCTTCTGTCCTTGAATTTAAACAGTTACTGGGAGCTATTGTGCTGTCTTGGATTTGTCAAATCAAAGATAAAATGTATTCATTTGAACCTTGTAGCATAGCAAAAAGAAAAAGTGCAAAAGGGATCTAGGAGTCCTAGTAGACCACAAGTTGAACATGAGTCAACAGTGTGATGTGGCAGCTAAAAAGGCCAATGCGATTTTGGGCTTCATCAATAGAAGTATAGTGTCCAGATCAAGGGAAGTAATAGTGCCACTCTATTCTGCCTTGGTCAGGCCTCACCTAGAATACTGTGTCCAGCTCTGGGCACCACAATTCAAAAAGGATATTGACAAATTGGAGCGTGTCCAGAGGAGGGCGATTAAAATGGTGAAAGGTCTGGAAACAATGCCTTATGAGGAGAGACTTAGGGAGCTGGGTATGTTTAGCCTGGAAAAAAGACGGTTAAGGGGCAATATGATAGCCCTGTTTAAGTATTTGAAGGGGTGTCACATTGAGGATGGAGCAAGCTTGTTTTCTGCTGCTCCAGAGACTGGAACACGGAGCAATGGGTGCAAGCTCCAGGAACAGAGATTCCACCTCAACATGAGGAGGAACTTTCTTACAGTAAGCGCTGTTCGACAGTGGAACACACTCCCTTGGAGCGTGGTGGGATCTCCTTTCTTGGAGGTCTTTAAACAGAGGCTGGATGGCCATCTGTCAGGGATGCTTTGATCGTGATTTCCTGCATGGCAGGGGGTTGGACTGGATGGCCGTCATGGTCTCTTCCAACTCTATAATTCTATGTGTAATTCAATATGCAATGTTATTTCTGTTGTCAGTTAAGATGGTCTAGAACAGCCTTTCTTAGCCTTTTTCCCCTGGAGGAACCCTTGAAATAATTTTCAGGTCTCAGGGAAACCCTGCCTAAAAATTATTATATCTACACCTAGAAAAATGTTTGAAAATCACATCTCTCAGGAAATCCCTAGTGACCCCTCAGGGAACTCTAGGGTTCCAGGGATCCCTGGTTGAGAAACACTGGTCTAGAAGGATCTCAGTGCAGGTGAAGGCCACTCCCCTTCTTGGCCATGTGGGGACCGGAGGACAAAGGGTAATAAAAGACAGGTAGCAAAATTTCAACCTCTTTAGCAACAGAAAAGTAACTTCCCTTGAAGTAGGAGAAGGCTGATTTACAGAAATAGCAAACACTTTTCGTCTGAGTATGGAGACAAGAAGGAACAACCATGCCCTCTTGTGGCAGTTTTACCAAAAACAGCTCTGTCAAGCGAAAGCCAAAGCCAAAACAGTGCAACATACACTACACAATTATAGCATGATTATTCCACTTTAACTGCTATGGTTCTCTCCCACGGAATCCTGGGATTTTTTTTTTTTTAGTTTAGACAGGGGTATTTAAAATTCTCAGCCAGAGTGCTCTCTGTTATTGCTGTGTGCCTTCAAGTTGCAATCTCTTAGGACTTTATCACACGAGGCTGAAATTGCAGAATTACGGCAGGATAGTAGCCCAAATGGCTTTCTGTTATTGCATGACATCCTCCTCCTCCTGTGGTCCTCCAACTGTTAGTTGTAGTAGAATAGTATCAACCTAGTCTTGTTATACTGGATCTAATATTTTAAATAGTGCTTTTAGCCTGTTTTTATCCTGTGTTTTTATCTTTATTCTGTATCCCCTTTTTACCTGTGCTGGTCTATGACCATAATAAAGATTCTACTACTACTACTGTTAATTGTGTGTAAGTTTTCATTCACAGGCAAAAGCCATGAATAGGTGTCAATAGCACTCTTTTCGCAGTATTGATGAGGGTGCCATAATTCCATCCCGCTGTAGTTCTGATATTACAGCGTGAATGGGTGTTCCTCCCTCTTTCCCCCCTCCCCATTCCCAATGAGAACACATAATTAAACTTCCGGGGGAGACTGTGAAGAGGACCTTCAGGACGCTTTTTTAATGAACTGTCACCTTTTCTTGAAACGTTTTTTGCTTGATTAATTGTTAAGTTGTGATTTTGTTAATTTCTGTTTTTGGTGTGTTTAATTGAAATGGCATCTTCTCACATGAACAGCTAAAATCATGGAAGTAGCAGAATTTTTTTTTAAACGCATGCACGGACCATCTTCAAGTGTTAATACTCCGTCATTATGACACAATGCAAAAACGAGTGTTACTATAGTGCGAGTTTCAATCCCATTCTTAAGATGCTAGTATGTGGTTGTGAAATCTTCTGTTAGCAATAGTGTTGCACGGTTACGGCGATTGTGATAATTGCTGTAATCATGCTTCTATGTTTTTGCTTTCCTCAATCGCAGAATTATAGCATTTTTAGATATTTGTGTGATAAAGTCCTTAGCCTTTTTCCTGGCCTTTTTCTGGTCTCAGGAATCTCAGTGGCAGTGCCTCGGAGATTCTTCTTCTGTTTCTAGCACTTTCAGAATTATGCCAGATGAGTTATGGTAGCTCCGTTTTGCTTCTACAAATCTCCATACTTGGAATTTCAGATCTGCAATTGGACATTCACCAAAAATATTGTGTCAAATTTTGAGTTGTTTCAGCATGAAATCCTGATGTGTTTTGTTTACCATTGATACTCAGGCATCTTCTTTTATTATTACATAAGACCCAGTGTGGTGTAGTGGCTTGTGTGTTGGACTATGACTCCGGAGACTGGGGTTTGAATCCCTGCTCCACCATGGAAACCTACACTGGATGACCTTGGCAAGTCATACTCTCTCAGCCTCAGAGGAAGGCAAAGGCAAAAACCCCTCTGCAGTGATAGGTTCGCCTTAGGGTCACCATAAGTTGGAAATGACTTGAAGGCACACAACAACAAATAACAGAATCTTGTTGTGTTGTGTTTTGCCTAAGAATAGGACATGTCTCATTAATATCTGCTGTGAGTTAAATTTGCACATCTCATTTGCTTCAAGCTGCAAGGATTATTAAAGTGCATAGCTACGTTTAAAAGGTTTCCCTTTGGGAAGCACATTCCCCCACCTCTACTAGAGGTGGAAAAAGTTACTCACCCCTCCTCTGAAACACTGTTTCTAGGATGTCCTGGTTTAATCTGCAGTCCTTCTCAGAGTAGTTTCGGAGATGTAGAGAATTCCAAGTGTCTCATTAAACATTTTAACTGAAACTGGGATCAAATTGCTATAACTAAGTAGTGAATGTAACACTTGAGTAACTTCATCTTGGGTCCCACTACCAAGTTGTGGCCAAAAAAGGTGAATTACAAGATCAATCCCACCAGCCGTATGTGATAGATAGATCACATCTATCTTGCTTCTCCCCATAGTCCATTTAAAAATGATAAAAAAGTCTACTGACACCTTACAGATGAACAGGAGTTATTTGGCATAAGCTTTCATGGCCTACAGCCTACCATCGGATACATGGAGTGTTGCTTCCAGTAACTTGGAAAGTTATTGTATACTTGCTGGGGTGCAGGGAGGAATGTGGGGCACCACATGCCCAAAGTATAAAAACTAATGAGGAGCCTAATACAGTAGTAGTTGTTATCAAACAGTAGTTGGGAAGTAATATGGACATTGTAGAACAGATAAGCAGCTTTGTTTAATCTAATAAAGTTATAAGAGAGGTGAGCTGGCATTCTGTTAGTGACATATATACATGTAACTGAAAGCTATGCCTCTATATTTAACTTTTTTGGTCATTGTGAAGGAATTCACTACCTCCCTCATGAAACAATTACTTTTCCTGGCCCTCTTCTTTAGATGCTTAAACTCTGTTTCTAAATGCTCAACTGAAGTTTTAAATTACTACATTACTAGAAATTTGGGGACTGAAGGAAAATTTCATGGGGGGCAAAATTCTTATTTGGGATGGGGCAATGAGTCTTACAAACAAGCTAGTAAAATGTGGACTAGATAATGCGACTGTTGGGGGGGTGGGTTGTAATTGGTTGATTGGCTGAACCCAAAAGGTAGTCACCAAGGGCTCCTCTTAATCCTGGAGGAGAGGCACTGTGCAAGGAGCTACTAAATAGCTCCATGCTCAATAATCATAAAGGCATAAACTGTACATGCACAGAAATTGCATGTATGTGATTGGCAGGATTCCAGCCATAGGATTGATGCTAGCAGAGTGAAAATGTGATTTAATGGTAAAAATCTCTCTCTCTGGCTTTTCTTCGCAAACGAAGATTCAGGAAGAACTCATCCCGCGCTTTTTGCAAGCGCGCTGATGACTAAAAAGGCCAATCCGAGATAAACAAGTCCGGTTGCAAAAAGCACTGCAGAAGATCTCCTTGGGTGATGTTTTTGGGTTGTGATTCTTTCTGCGTTGTCATTTCTCTTCAAGGCTTGTTCGGCGTGAGTTCTCAAATAAGGCTGCAGCATTGTGGATAGTGCGTCTCCAAACCATGGAGATTATCAGGCGAGTGCCTGTGACGGACAGCCAGGGAGCCAATGAGGACCTGGTACTCCAGGGCCAATCCTCTGTGAGGAGGTGGTAGGAGGAGGGGCTTAGTTTAAGTTTGAGTTTAAGTTGGGTTTTCAGTTTAGATGGATGAGATGAGGCGTTGAGTGATCCAAGACAGTTAGAGGTTTAGATAAAGAGCGAATGTTTGTGCAGGCCAATAACTTTGTTCTACAGTTACATGGTTTATGCATTTGACAATAAACGTTCTTTTGTTAACAACAAACATCCAGCCTGGCATGAGTGATTCTCAGGGAAGGAGACACAGCCAGGAATACATAACCACACCTCAGTGCTTGTGCTATACCACTGGGAAACATTCAGCTGTGATGTGGAGGTTGGGCATCACAAAGTGGCGACAGGGCGGGAGGTGGAAATCCTCCCTTCTTCACAAAGTGGTGCAGTGGTGGGATAGGAAAGGCCCCCATGTCACTAAGAAGGACACCTGGCATCACAGTGCCTAAAAATGTGATTATGTCAGTATATTTTACAGCATTTGTGTTCTGGCACAATGACACACATTTTTTTCATGCTGCCATGATAACGATGCAAAATCACCCCAAGAATCTGGCAATATGAGTGCTCCTGCTACTTACTTCCACATTTCTCCGTGAACGAGATTTCAGCGCATCTCGTAAGAAGACACAAGCATGCTATAAAAAACCCCCAAACACCAAAATTTAAAAAAGAAAATGTACAGAAAAGCACAGATACATGTCAAGAAACTGGCAAACAAGATGGGGAGGTTCATAAAAAGAGCATACGGTACCTAGTTTTCCTGTTTGCACTCAGAAGTGCTCTGGTGGGACTGCCCATTGATTCTGGAATCACGCCAGCAGAATGGGACACCTTCTCACACACACAAAAATCTGGAAGACAAATGCTACGGGAGATCAATTTTTGACTTATTCCTGACAATAAACAAGAACTCCCTCGTAATGGCAGCAGAACGCTTGCAAAATGCTGGGGCACAACGTTGTCTGATAAAGAAGCCCTTTTGCGATCTCATGGCATCGTTATAATGCTGTTTTTGATGCATCTGATAATCTCCTTTGTTAGGTTTTAAGCAAACCTTCGCTCAGTCTGTGCTTCTGGGGAAGTCCAGGTCTACTGCGAACTGTGTGACGCATCAATAAATGAACCAATTTATGAAATACTAGCTATACCCAGTGTAGTATACACCCCCCATGCCCTACACCTCCCACGGTACACATGCCGCTCCCCTCTGCTGCCCCCCACCCATTGCTGCCCTTCCTGCCCTCCATGCTACCATGCCCCTTGCCGCCTACCCCACCTTCCCCCGCCATCTCCCTCGCTGCCTGCCCCCCTTGCCACCTGCCCTGCACCCCTCGCTACCCCTCACCACCCCCTGTGCTCTTTGCCACCTCCCATGCCCCTTGCCAACCCCCCTACCCCCACTGCCCAACCGCACCACCCCCATGCCCCTCACCGACCTCCCCACCCCCGTGCCACCTTGCTGCCTGCCCTGTGCCCCTCGCCTCCCCTTGCCACCCCTTTGCCCTTCTCCAACCCCTCACTGCCCAACCACGCCACCTTGCTGCCTGCCCTATGCCTGTAACCCTCACTGACCTCTCCACTCCCCACGCCACCTTGCTGCCTGCCTTGTACTGCCCCTCACCACCCCCATGCTCCTCGATACCCCCGTGCACCTCACCAACCTCCCCACCTCCCACCCAACCACGCCAACCTTGCTACCTGCCCCCGTCCCTGTGTCCCTCGCCGACCTCCCCACCCCCACCACTTGCACCACCTTGCTGCCCCCCTGCTCACACACACACCATGCCACATCCTCCCCCCTACTACTTGCACCTCCTCTGCTGGTAGCCATGTTTAGGAAGGACTTAAAGGTCCACATGTTCCCACCCCCAGTGTGCTGATTGGCTGCCCAACCAAGCTTTGATTGGTTGGTCAGTTTCCTAAGCAGGCAATCAGCACACTGGAAATGGCAACATACCCATGGGAATCATATATGTAGATAGCCAATTGATGAATTATTGGAAGGGTAGGGGTGTCAAGGCAGGTAACAGGAACAGAAATCTAAGTTCTGCAATGACCAAATAAGCGAGTTGCAATGGTTAAAGCCCAAATTACATTATTGTAATTCACCAACAGGATGCCAGTTGCTGCTGCCTACACAGACGATAAGTCTTTGCACTTTTTTCCTTGTGCAGACAGTATAATTGCACACAACTTTCTGCACAAAAACCATGGGTGCATTTCTGCACAGAATAAATCCCTGAAACAATCTGCAGTGTGTGAATACAGAAAGAATACCGTACAAAAATATTTTTCTTCTTCTCCAGCAGTGGGAAGCAAATCCTGGAAGTGACTGAACTTTGCACATAAAGATGAAATAGTCAAAGGATTTACATCCCTAGATACATCATGGGAAAAGACAGACTGTGAAAGGAGCGTAGAAAAACTCCCCCACTATCAAATGCTACGAGCTGAACTTTTCATGTTCTATACATTGCATATTGAATTACACTTTCTGTTTGTTATGCTCCAAGGTTCAAATGAATACATTTTCTCTTTGATTTGACAATTTCAAGCAAGCACAGTAGCTCCCAGTAACTGTTTAAATTCAATGCACAAGGATAGAAATTTTACTCCCCAAGAGCAGGTGAGGGGAAAGTGCAGCCTATGGGTTGCATGTGACCCCCAAACTGCTCTTTTGTGACCCCTGAAGACCCTTGTCAGTCCCCTAAAGCCCCTGTTGTTGCTGCTGTTCTTGTTGTGTGTCTGAAAGTCATTCCTAACTATGGTGACCCTAAGTCAAACCTATAATTTTTTTGGCAAGTTTTGTTCAGGGTGGGATTTGCCTTTGCCATCCTCTGAGGCTGAGAGAATGTGACTTGCCCAGAGTCATTCTGAGCAAGGATTTGAACCACTAGACCTACAGTTATTAAATGGTGTTATTTCTGGTTGCTTTTCTCCAAAAACTGCACAAATATCCCTCAAAGTTGTACCAATCCTGCAAAGTCCATCCACCACCAATCTCCACAGGAACTCCCTCCCACAATATTCTGTTTTTATCTGTGTCCTTCTCAAAATGGTGACTAGAAGTGATGTCACTTCCTGTCACCATTTTTGGAAAGACACAGATGAAAATGAAGGTTTTTGGGAGTAATTTAGGCATGCTGTTGGCAAGTATGGACCATGGCAGTTGGGGGCAGGGAGGGAGATTTTTTTCCTGGCCCCCTTACATTTGTTCAACACTGTCGTAAAGCCGTGTTATGTTGCAGAATCCACACAGAATAACTACAATCTAGGCGTCCTACTAGATTATCATCTACAGAGCTGTAAACAGTTGTCCAAATTTCAGCTACTTGTCATGGAAAGTCTTTAGTGGATGACAAGTTGAACATGAGTCAGCAGTGTGATGCGGCAGCTTAAAAAGCCAATGCGATTCTAGGCTGCATCAGTAGGAGTATAGTGTCTAGATCAAGGGAAGTCATAGTGCCACTGTATTGTGCTTTGGTCAGACCTCACCTGGAATACTGTGTCCAGTTCTGGGCACCACAATTCAGGAAGAATATTGGGAAGCTGGAATGTGTCCAGAGGAGGGCGACAAAAGTCATGGGAGGTCTGGGAGCCACGCTCTGTGAGAAGTGGCTTAGGGAGCTGGGTATGTTTAGGCTAGAAAAGAGAAGATTAAGAGGTGACATGATAGCCATGTTTAAATATTTGAAGGGATGTCATACTGAGGATGGAGCAAGCTTGTTTTCTGCTGCTCCAGAGACTAGGACACAGAGCAATGGATTCAAACTACAGGAAAAGAGATTCCACCAAAACATTAGGAAGAATTACATAACAGTAAGAGCTGTTCGGCAGTGGAATACACTGCCTTGGAGTGGGGCAGAGTGTCCTTTGGAGGCTTTTAAACAGAGTCTGGATGGCCATCTGTCGGGAATGCTTTGATTGTGTATTCCTGCATGGCAGGGGGGTTGGATTAGATGGCCTTTGTAGTCTCTTCCAACTCTATGATTCTATGCCAACTCTATGATTCTTTGTATATATTTTTTTTACAAACAAACAAAAAATCTGGAAAAAAAATATTTCCCAGTGAATCCATTTCTTTTTGCCCTTGGAGTGTGTTTGTCACAGCCAGTGTAATATATTTGGACAACAAGGCCTGCATCCTGTCATTGACATATGTACATGTCAGTCCAAGACAGGCCTGTGTATACCTTTTTCGGGGCATTGTGAGGGTTGGCATTCTCTTCCTCCCACCAAGATGACCAAAGTCCCTTCATGATTCACTGCTGTGCTATGATAACCTCCCTGCCATGAAAATTCAGTGTTAACGGAGAGCACAGTGGATCAAAGGGCTGGTTTACATGGCAGATTTATTGCGGCAACTTGCGCTTTAATTCTTTTCCGCATCTGTGCCAGTCAGGGTTTTTTTCTAATTATGCCACTTTTTCGTTCAGACTTGAAAAAGTGTGGGGGGCGTGGCCTCCCAAGCAGAGGCAGGCTTTATGGGGAAGGGTATAGACCTTCCTTTGAAGCCCTGCATTTTCGAGCTAAAGAAAGACTCACAGACTGCCCAAATAGCAGGGGGGAAGATCAGAGAAGTGGCTCTGTCTCTGTCTCTCTCTAAATCTGCCTGTAAATGAACTCAGTCACTCCCTGAAGCAGAGGGTCAGCAATCTCTCTGCTGAAAGGCATTGCTGCCATGCCGAGGATCCTAAGGTGAACCTATCACAAGTTTTTTCAGCACGATTTGTTTAGTCAGGGTTCACAGACTTGCAAAATAGCAGAGGATTTTTTACTCTCCCTCCCTGGTCCCCCTCCCTCCCCCCCCTCTCTCCCCCCCCTCTCTCTCGCTCTCTCTCCCTCCCCCAAGCAGAGCTGACATATGGGAACTTTATGACTGAAAGGTCTTGGGAATCCTTTTTCTTGGCAGAATTGCAAAATAGCAGAGATAATTTTTCAAAGTTTCTTGAACGCTACTGAACTCAGTCCCCCTCTTTTAAGCCTGCCCATTGTATCAGAGCAACCAGTCACAATGCAGATCTGCTGCAACCCTTAACGGAATGGTAGTTTACACTGCCAATAAAGCGCTACATTGCAAATATACCTGCAAAAGTAGCGACATCCCTTGCCACGCTATATTTGGGTGTTTTACCTTCCCCCCTTCTGAATGAGGTGATGCTGTGCTGCGATCTGTGTAAACTATGAGCTATCTTAGCGGTATATTTAGAGGAATATTTGCCCGTGTAAATGACCCCAAAGAAGCATCTGGCTATGTTCCCTATGCTGAGACCTCTGGAGGACCCTGTCAGATGTTGGTGGATGAGGACATCAGTTTGTGTTTAGCTACGTTCCCATAGCCAGATACTTCTCTGATCCTTCTGCTCTCTGCCAGCCACTGAATGAGATCTCTCTCTCTCTCTCTCTCTGTGTGTGTCTCAAGAGTGGAGCCATAATGTAGTTCCAATTTTATGCTACACTGTGCTGTGTATAGCTTGGGTAAAATGTCCCAGGCGAATGAATATTTAGGCTGAGGTCTTGTACTGTATACCAGGTTCCTAGGCATACAAACCTGCTTGCCAAGGCAGACACACACTTCCTTGGCTATTGAGCAGCCAGAGGAAGGTGCAAGGCATCTAGAAACAGTCCAGCTGTAGCCAGAAAAGGGAGCAACCATCCCCATTCTGGATCTCCAGGTTAGTTGCACACAACCATCATCCAGTAGAAACATCACTCCATGCATCTGATGGAGTTGGCTACAGTCAGTTCCAGAAAGCTTATCTAAGTAAAATCTGTTCATCTTTAATATGTCGCAAGACTTATCATTAATCTTTTAAAATGGACTATGAAGTGAGATGGAACCATCTATCCCATGGCTGGTAACCCAGACCAAACCTGAATTGGAAAATATAATAGCTATCAGAGTATTGCATGAACTGCTCTGGATTTTTGTAGTGAACAGAGAATTGCTCACTAGTGGGATATATCTCCTTGTAATTCACCTCTGTGGCCACAGCTTAGTGGTGGTGATCAAGATGAAATTGCTCAAGTCCCAGAACGTGCCTACGCTACATAGCCACAGCAGTTTGACCCCACTTTAATGGTTGTGGCTCCGTTCACTAAATGGTTGCTTCTCTTTCCACTAAACGTCCAAAGGAGTATACACCTGCCTTAGCAAGCAGGCTTGTGGGGTGGAGAAGAGGCATTGTGCAAAGAGCTACTGAATAGCTCCTTGCTCAATCATCATAAAAGCGTATACATGCACAGAAATTGCATGTATGTGATAGGCAGGATTCCGGCCATAGGATTGATGCTAGCAGGCTGAAAATGTGATTTAATGGCAAAAATAGCTCCACAGCTCAAATGTCCCCAAACCATGGAGATTATCAGGCAAGTGCCTAAAAATGTGATTTTGGCACTATATTTTACAGCATTTGTGTTCTGGCACAATGACACATGTTTTCACATGCTGCTGTGATAACGATACAGAATTGCCCTAAGTATCTGGCCATATGAGTTCTCGTGCCACATACTTCTGAGTTTCTCTGTCAATGAGATTTTGGCACGTCTCTGAGAAGATGCGAGTGTGCTAAAAAGCCCCGCAACACCAAAATTACAAAGTAAACATTCAGAAAAGCACAGATGCACATTAAGAAACTTGCAAGCAAGATGGGGAGGTTCATAAAAAGAGTGTACAGTATCTAGTTTTCCCATTCGCACCTGGAGGACACTGGAAACGCACCAGCAAAATGGGGCACCTTCTTGCACACATAGAAATCCAGAACACAAATGCTACAGGAGATCAATTTCCGACTTCTCCCCGACAATAAAAAAGTGCTCCCTTATAACAGTAGCAGAATGCTTGCATAATGCTTGGGCATGACATCATCTGATAAAGAAGCCCTTTTGTGATCTCATGGCGTCGTTATAACACCGTTTTTTATGAGCCTGATTATCTCCCATGTGTAAATGAAGTGGTTTAGGGCCACAAGCCTGCATGGCTTGGGACAACATAGTTCTGCATGCAAAACTACTGCAACATTGAACCATTTACCATCCCTTGGACCTACCTTAGGCCCGGTGAAGCCCCTTACCCATTGCCATTTGTGCCTGAAAGAGAGTTGGTGGTGGGGGTGGTTCACAGAAATGTCTGGTGATGTCCTCATAGCCAGAGGCACTGGGATTACATCATCTGTTCAGGTCCTCTGAGGTTCTCCAGAGCTCTCAGCAGTTGATGTCATCATTTTGTGTCTGGTTACAGGCACATAGCCAGATGTTTCTACAATCCCTCTTACTCTCCATCAGGCACAGAACAGCCATTTGGTTCAGTGGCTCTACAGTGCATCTGGGAGGAGCTTGGGTGGTTGTGGAGAGAGGAAGGAAAAGTCAACCTCTGCAATGACCATAACAAGTCAAACACAGGCAGAAGGTCAACTTACGCCTATGTATGCCATCAACAGGATGCCAGTCTAGGTCTCCTAGAACCTCCAGTTCCCACAATGAAAAAAAAAAATACACACACATTCAAATCAGCCAAAATGGTGACCAGGAGTGATGGAATATTGTTTCTAGTAGGCATGAAGATGATGATGTGCCCTGAAGGGGTTTAAAGGGGGACCCTCACAGTTACCCACCCCTTCTCTAGATGTTCATGGTAAGGCAGAGTAAGACAAAAGAAACATTTGACCTTGAATTGTCTCAAGAATTCCATCCAAGGACTGGACAGGAGCCAATAAAAAAGAATTAAACTAGACTTGGTTACAGGAGACCCTAAAGCTGGCTTCTATTCATGGGGGGTAGATTGGCCACCATTACTGGGGATGGCACTGGGTGGATGGGGCAGCAAATGCCTGAAGCAGCAGGGGTTTTACTTGGGTGGCAGCAGCAGCAGCAAGGTCCACTACAGACCCCAGGAGACAGCAGTGCCTGGAAATAGTGGCATTGGTGGGTGCCGTAAATCTTTGTCAACAGCAGAAGCTGGGGATGAGCAGCTGCTATGGCGATGAAGCCAGGAGTGGAGAAGGATCTATGCAGACATAGCCAGATGTTTCTACAACCCCTCTACTCTCTATCAGGCACAGAATGGCTATGGGGGGGGGTTTAGTGGCTCTATCGTACATCTGGGAGAAGTTGTCCAGCTTTGACACCCATGCAAAGAAACTGGAAATAATGTGACATGGACGATTCTGACTTTGGTATCTATTAAAATAATGGGAAGAGGGAATTAATAGTATATGAAAATCTTCTGTTTAAAAAAGAAACTGTCATTCTAGAAGAAAATACCCCATAATCATTTTTCTTTTTTCTTTCTTTTTATTGGGGAGGAAGGGGGAATGTGGTTTCAGGAAAACAGGTGAATGTTTTTATCCTGTTTCTTCACATCGGTAGATTCATCACACCACAGACATGGAAGCCATTGGCTATGATAATTCAAGCTTTAGACATGAGAATAAGGTCTCCTTTCTTTTACTTATTCCCTAAGTTTTTGCCCCAAAATTAAGTTCCTGGAAAAGCTGTTTAAAGAAGGAACTGGAAAAGTTCCTTTTTTGGATTTCAACTCCCATAATCTTCCAGTTTCTATTGCCGAGTAGCTAGGAGATTTGGGAAGTTTAGTCTAAAAAAGGAACTCTTTTCAAGTTATGGGAATGGGATGTGGAGGCTGAGAGAGACTATACGAGGCAGTAAAATGTGTATTGATGTGCAGTAGTGCCAGTTTGCAGCCGCTTTCATTTGTCTCCATGGTTTTTTTTTTCAAGATCGCAGGCATGTGAAGCCATACGTGTTTGTTGTTCAAACGGGCATGCCTGCAAATCAAGACGGCGAGCGTGAATGTATTACTTGCATTTTTATTGTCACCAGTTGCTGCCACCAAACAGTATTTTTTTAAAAGCAAATCCAAGCCGAAGTGCAATTTTCCACTTAAATTAACAGGAATATAAGAGAGAAAAGGCTGTTTTGTCACCTCAGTGCACAATTGCTATGGTGAAAATCCAACAGGGCGTTTTCGGGACCTGCCTTGCTGGCAAGCTCCACTCCCTGTGCACATCCGACCAATCAGCTTTCCACTGCCGCTCTTATTGGGAAAGTA